>CM061041.1:21600908-24073408 GCA_030762985.1 Adelphocoris suturalis | reverse complement strand
AACGTGAAAAAATAATATAGTTAGATACACAACTACTTCTTGATAAAAACAAATATGACCGAGACGGACCGTGTTTGGTTTCACGAGAAATCGTCTTTATAAGAAGTTCACATTTGTGCATGCAAACATAAAATATTGATCCAACTGTAATGAAATTTATAGGGAACCACCTTGGTGAAAACCCACACAATCTCAGAACATTTCATCTGAGTCGGTCCATCAGTATCATTCGATGGCCTTGAAACCAAATTTAATTTTGCGCATGCCCAAAAGTAATTACCCAACAAATTGCAATAAAATGCATAAGGCTTACCTTGTAACTATAAGACTATTCTGAAACATAATCCAACTACCCCCCTCCCCCCAACCGAATTTAAACAAAATTGTACAGACGGACCATGAGAAATTAATTTTATAAGATATTCACGTTTGCGCATGCGCACTAGGTATATTGGTCCTATGGGAATGAACAAAAAGGGGGAACTATCATGGAACTAACCCCCACTATCCCTGAAAACTTCATAAAAATTGGTCCATTAGTCACGGAAATCCGCCTGAGCTAACCAAATTTAGTTACGCGCTTTCGAAATGGTTATTTCAATTAGTTAATTAGTAATATTTATTGCTAATTGCGCTAAAATTCATTAGGCACTGTCCTGCAACATATGGCCAACTACCCCGTAATTTGAACGAAATTGGACGAAGATCATGGGAAATCAAAGTTATAAACAATTCACGTTTTTCCCAGCATTCGGATTACTAATGATCCGATGGCACTGAAAATCATAGGTCACCATCTTGGAGCTAACCCGCACCATTCTTGAAAACTTCATAAATTCAATCGGTTCTCTCCCTCTTCCCCCCAAGTTTTGGTTGGGAGAGACGCAGACATTAGTTTGTTCTTCGTCGATGACATAACTCTCCTTGAACCATTCAAGGCGTTACGAAAGTATGAAGAGACGCATCTGGGACGAGTAACAGCTGAGTGAGGGGAGAATATTTCGCGCGGCGATGCATCAGCGGAGGTGGAGGCGCCCGCCGTAAAATCTAAACATTACGACATAGCAGGGAATTCCCTCCCCTCTCTCACCCTCGGGGTTCCGTTTCTAACGTCACCTTCATCAAGGCCTCAACCACCCTAACATGCTTCTCTTCCTCGCAGCCATCCTTACAAATTCGCCCTCACTGACATGTTTCCCACTCATCCTATTCCGACAAATTCGTCGTTCCCTCTCTCCGACATGCTCTCTCAACTACAGATACCTACCCTCGTCATTCTTGACACGGTAGGCCCTATCTGTTTTTGGGGAGGGGAAAGTGACGTAATTTACAGGGGTAGGTAGGTGTTATCTGCTTTCTCCCATCACTGTCATGTGCCTTGGAAGCCTCCCTAAAATCAATACGCAGGTATTTGGCGCTTCACGTTCTACATTTAAAAATTCATTTCCAAATCAAAAGACTATATAACAGGTAATAATTCAATGGACGATTGTTATCAATCTGACAATCGAAATCAAAACAAATAGTATACTCATAACCAGGTGGTAAGAATTGAGGAAAAACGTTGAACAGGTTGCCCAAAAAAATTGTTATCTATAAACAAATCGGAGGTTCGGTAAACGATAAACCGATCACCACTCATTGGAGAGCTTCCAATTTACATCAAAACACCATGCTATCGAATTCCCCCTCCCCTTACTTTGTGACATCGCTATTTCTTACCGGGGGAGGGGGAGGGGGTCAGCCAAATTTTCCGTCATGTTATACATGTAACGTTATCACAGATGTACAGGGTGTATCAGACACGACTCGCCAAAGTTCAGGGATCGTTTTTACAACTAATATGCAACAAAAAGTGCCTCATAGACTTTTTTTAGAGGCTTCGTTTCCAATTAATTTCACTTTTAAGATTTTTTCCGTGTTTTTGACCTTATGTCACTAAAATGGCATAACTCCCTCAATTTGATGAGTAAATTAAAATTTGATTACACCGTTCAAAAGAACATTGAATTTCCTATCTCCCTGATGCGAAAACAAGAATCTTTTACTGCTCCGATAGCTGAAAAATGAGGTCAAAGTCATAATTTTGAGATGTTGACAAAATCTCACTGTTTTAAATTATTGAATTTTTCACTGTAGCGGATTCGAATCCCCATCTTCCGGGGAACAACCTTAGAATTTCAGTTTTTCAACGGTATAAATAATTTTTATTTCATTTCGCTAATTAGAAGAGAAAAGTATGTTTGGATGTTGAAAAACATGGAATTTCCTATGAAATCGACGGTTTTTGTGAAAAATGAACCACTAAAGAAAATTCGACTTTGGGGCCAGTTTCTTCTTATTTTTTCACGCTGAATCGATTGGTAACACTTACAGATCTCTCCAACTCTGTTAAAACAGAGTTTTACACTTTAACTCACGAATTTTTAGTCATTTGTCATGATCAATTTTATGTGTTTTTAAGGGTAAAACTAGTGGGTTAAAGTGTAAAACTCCAATATAGCGGAGTTAGGGAGATCTGTAAGTGTTACAATTCGATTCAGCGTGAAAAAAACACGTAAAAACATGGATTTTTAACGAAATTTACAGTTTTTGTGAAAGATTACCCTCTAAAAAAAATTCGAGTTTTGGGCCGATTTCAAATTTGTATTTGTATTTGAATTTGTATTTTGATATTTTGGCTGTTGGTTTTCTCAATGCATATTCTTGCGTGGAAACAAATCGTACCTACTAATTTTCTCCACTTCATGGAAAAACATTGAAATTCGGATATGAAAATACAGTACTTACCTACCAAAAAACGTATACCTACGTGATTCAATATATGGCGAATAAAATAAATTCTCGTTTATACTTCATCCACCCATGTATTATAGAAATTTTAATTTACATACTTTTATTACAACTTTAATTTACATACTAATTTGCAGTGTAATCTACCTGTGTACTCAACAACTAACAATAAATGCCTGGACACAGCGACATTGAGAAACATTACCTACATACGAAGGGCTATCCTAAAAGTCTAAATAATTAAAAATCTGTTTAGTATCAGAAAGAAACAATGCTTAAGTTCACCGATTGTCGAGGTAGGTTTACTTTGAACTTGGAGAAAAATTTGTGATTCAGATCAAAGAAACGGGTCATTTTTCATGACCAAACTAAATTCCAGCTATATAGGTTGAGTAGCAATGAAATTCGCTCCTGAGCTTATTCAGATGATAATAGAACTTCAGTTATTTCAAATTAGGTAATTATTAGAGAGTTTTTGTTCTTCCCGTAAGATTTTCTCCCGTTGACGTGTAGAGCAGCGTCTAGAGCAAGCAGCTGGAGATGCTAGCTCTTCACGTGATTTTTACGCGTATTTCTACACGTATACGTGAAAAACCAAACGCTAACGTCACGTTAACGTCTCTATAAGTGTTGCAGAAGCTGTTTCGTATTCTTTTCGTACAACCTATTCTTATTTAAATAATTAATTGCTTTATAATTATTTATAAATACATAAATTATAAATACATTTATTGCTTAGGTACCTTAAATGGCTGAATTTTGTAGCGGAGCACTTCACTATAACCTCTCGAATTGTTGACCAACCAACGTGTTGTTGGCAACCACACTGTGGTTACCTTTGCTGGTAACTGCGTAACTGCGGTTACCTTGGTCACACTGTGATTACCGGCAACTGTTGTTACCTTTGCGTCAGGCTATGATGACTACCCGTAGGCCGAAATTCCAACGAATGCATTTTCCCGTGCACGTGTAGATAGGCCTTTTTCCCGTACACGCGTAGTTCTACACGTTGACGTGAAGATTCGCGCATGCGCAGTTGGTATTTCAGTCTTTTTACGTACACGGGTAGAAAATTACGGGAAGAACAAAAACTCTCTATTGACATAGATATGTCTTTTGGCTGGGGGTCAAGGAATTTTTCGCGACACTTTTTTTTTCTCGACCGACCATCAAACACTTTTTTTTCCCGACCGACACTTTTTTTCCCGACCGGCACATTTTCTATTGATTTTCACGTACAACCAAGGCGTTACTAGGGAAGAGTAACTCCCATAGTTTTCATATTAGGAAAATCGTTCGCCACTTTTTGGAATGCTCTCATTTTACCACGACATTTCATGACCTCTAAGCCATTGTAGTGTCAAGGAATGCTGATTTATTACTCTAAGTTAAAAACTAATATTGTTTTGTAACCATAATGAAATAATCTTGTGAAAAGAAGGCACTACATGGTTGGTATACAATTGAGTAGTAGGTACCAACTGGTAAGCAGTAGGTACTAGACATATCCATGATCTTTTGTTTTTCCCATCAAGGGAGTTTTTTCCCGACCGACACTTTTTTTCCCGACCGGCACATTTTCTATTGATTTTCACGAACAACCAAGGCGTTACTAGGGAAGAGTAACTCCCATAGTTTTCATAGCAGGAAAATCGTTCGCCACTTTTTGGAATGCTCTCATTTTATCACAACATTTCACGACCTCTAATCCATTGTAGTGTCAAGGAATGCTGAGTTATTACTCTAAGTTAAAAACTAATATTGT
This sequence comes from Adelphocoris suturalis, assembly GCA_030762985.1. Taxonomy (NCBI): domain Eukaryota; kingdom Metazoa; phylum Arthropoda; class Insecta; order Hemiptera; family Miridae; genus Adelphocoris; species Adelphocoris suturalis. The sequence continues at coordinate 24,068,850 of CM061041.1, read as the reverse complement.
TTTGTAACCATACTTAATGGAATAATCTTGTGAAAAGAAGGCACTACATGGTTGGTATACAATTGAGTAGTAGGTACCAACTGGTAAGCAGTAGGTACTAGACATATCCATGATATTTTGTTTTTCCCGTCAAGGGAGAATTTAAAATGCCTGATTTACACTTTACAAATAGATTTGTCTCATCCGCTTCCTTGATTTCAGGTTTGAAATTTTTTTTACATTTAAGTTTCTGTTTAAATTGTATCTATACTATGTGTCCCGACTTAAGTTCATCATATATGAGGGTCGATTCTAGAGTTTTATAGCCTCTCGGCTACATGTGATTAAATACCCACACATGTTACTAATAAGACTAAGACTAAGACTAAGACTACGTTTGCTCCTCTCGCGGTCCTGCGAAAATTCAAATCACGGTCATTCTAAGACATGAAACTTGTCAAATGAAGGCCCGCTACATAGAATTTACCCTTCAGGGTGGGGAAGTGAACATTCTAATTAAATTGCAACTGAGGCGATGACATTACGCATTTCATTATTTATGTTTTGGATGATGTATGGCGAGTCATACTGAGTGTCTGGATGACAGTTTTCCTCCCCAAACAACGTCGGGGCTTCGTGGGGGTTCCGCTTCCACGACTGTAATTACACCCTGAAACCTTCAACACAATGGGAAGACGTTGCTGTTACAACGGCCCTTCCAGCCTCTGTAACATTACGGGGGTCGGACCCTAAGCGAGTTCGCCATTGATAACCGAAACGTCCCTCCCCACGGTGGCTCAGCGCCATAATCGCTTCTCCCTCCCAGAATCTGCAGACGCTCTCTCGTCTAATGCATATTTAAGCGAAGGGAGGCGAAAACCCAGCGGGGACGAGGCCGGCAAATGGAACAACAGCTGAGAGTACAGTCTAAATCGGTAATGAGCGCCATGTTAATGTTTGAGTCGCTTCTTCGCTGTGATGACGAGGGAAGGCGAGATAACTCTTGCCTATGATCTCCTCCCTGGGCCTTTTCTGCTACATCATCTCTACATGGATTACTAGCGTATTTATCCCACAGCGCTATTTTACAAAATATGCAGATAATACGAAATGAAATAAAATAAAGGGTACTTTTCTGTTTTACACCCGCCACACCAAATTCGATTTCATGCCCGCTAACCGTAGTTTTAATTGTCATTCTGATTTAATTGTTCAATGAATTTTACTAAAAATATTTTTTTTTTAATTTTCGAGATGCGAGCTTCCGAGCTCCTTAACCACCACACCATACTAACCCATCATTCTAATATATTTGTCCAACTAATCTATATTCTACTAAAATGGTTGATTTAGGATACTTTATTATTTTTGAGATGCGACCTCGCTTGGACCTCCAAATTATACTCACGATTCTGCCGTATTAGTCGAATTGGACTGTATATCACCCAAAGTGATCCTTGGCCCGTGTAAAAATGCATCTGAAGTGATGGGAGTATATCAGAAAAGTACCAAATAAAATACAATAGGCAGTTAATAATCTCCAGAATTTAAGAAATTGTCCGGAGATCAGGAGTTGCAGACAGTTTAAGAAACAAAAGTCTACCTTATTGAATCCTAGTGCTCATAAATAAACCAAAATTTACAATTTGTTACATTTTATTGGAAAAAAAAAACTCGGCGCTTTGCGCCTCGGCGGGGGGCTCCGCCCCCCCTGCACCCCCCGGTTTATTTCTTTTTCCATACTCTGTATGAAATCATAGGAACACAGAATGTGTTTTTGCGATGATTCTATTTCCTTACCAACGGCTTGGTTGCACGTGAATAATAACAATATTTGGCAATAATAAAATAAATAATTGTTAGACATTTAATTTGGTCTAAAACCCTATAAATATTATATAAATAAATATGTAACTACAAGAAAAATACTATATAAATTGAGAGCTTTCCAACGAATGGTGAACGATTTCTGTGCGATTAAAATTGCGGAAGTTCCATTTCCCTACCAACGGCTCGGTTGTACGTGAAAATCATAAGAAAATTTACAAGCGGTTGCAATCATGTTGACAATATCAATTATTGAGAATGATCATCTGTGTGTAAACAATTGATTCAAATAACCATGCTCATAACTCAGGTTGATGGCCACGCACTTCGCAGTAGTTAACATAATATGGTTGGATAAATCAGGAGCTTTCCAACGAATGGTGAACGATTTCTGTGCGATTAAAATTGCGGAAGTTCCATTTCCCTACCAACGGCTTGGTTGTACGTGAAAATCATTATAAAAGGCGCATAACGGTTTTTTCTGTCGGTTTTTTGTGACGATTTTTTTTCGGTAGGTCATCGCAAAAACACATTCTGTGTTAAAAAAAAAAAGAACAGAAACCATGGAGAAAAAACATTATGCAATCGATATTGAAATGAAGTGAGCAGGAGAAAATTAGTTGACGAGTCAGTATGCTTCACTAAATACTTGATCGTGGATAGGTTTCAAAATTTATTAAAATTTTCGTCGTTTGATACCAATCAATCACATTTATTCATTGAAGTATTTACATGCTGAACGAAGATGAAATGCAATAATCAATTTAAGTATCACGCGCACGATTTTGTGTTACTTGATTCTAAGGTCTAACCGACCTGACCACATACTTTCTGTTATGTGAACTGCTTTGTTTGGTTCAATAAGTATCGTAACCGAAATGCATTATAGTTTTGAAATACATAGGCAATATGTTTTGAAGAAATGTTTGCGGATAAATGTTCGAATAAATTAATTTGTCACGACATTATTTACTGGGTATAAATAGTTTACGTAATTTACAAATTAATTACACAACTAAATACATTATTTACACACAGAAACAGCTGACTTCCTTCTCCAAGCATCCACTAGAGTGTGCTGGCGTCGTATGTAAGGTGTCACACCTAAGAGTGGGAGGGTGGGTACACACAGAAACAGTATGCAGTGCTTGTCAAAATCTTATTTTCAATCAGTTCATTCGTACGCCAATCAAGTGTCAGATTTTTAAATGGTCGTGCAGTTGATAACTATTGGCAACTGTTCAAACAATGCTGGAGCTTGCCACGAAATCGCCTAATGAAGAAATCATTATTGGGTTTTGGTATGTAGAGGATATAATTTGCGTTCGCTTGCGTTGATATAACAGATATGATATGCAGGTAGCTTAGTAAATATATATTTATGTGAATGCACATAAAAAACAGGCGTGAGAACAGTTCTGTGCACGTAAACCTGAGAAAACTTTGAACAATTTTACAGATATCTGCGTGCGTTTATTGTAACATTTAAAAATGTCTTTAAAAGCCTTTGACATGGTTTTATGCAGCAGTAGTTCTATGGATAATCTAGTACCTAAAAAGGAGCACGATTTTTTTAAGAAGTCAAACTGACGTTATGAATGCTACCTTAAAACCAGAATGGGGACGAGAGTCGCACCATGTGATCGAGAAATACGTGGTTAATCATATTTTAAATAAAGTTGTGGTTCCTAAAAAGTTATTGCTCAACAGACAGGAGTCCAACTATTAGAAAAGTTATTAAAAAATAGAAAAATACAATTGTTGTACCTATTTCTCTGAGCTTGATTCTGTTGATTTTGGTCCTGGAGGAGTGAGTATTAGTGAGTGAGTACTACCTAGTGATAATGTTGTAGGTATTTCTATTGAAACCATCCAGGTATATTTGATTATGCTAAATATACGAGGGAGCAGATGTGACATTAGGTAAGACTCATTTGATAGTAAAGTAGTTGTGTTTTATGTTTTTAACCACGCTGTTTATAGTAGGATATTGAAATAGCACTTTCAGCCTGGTGATTATCAATTATTCTTATCATTTGGATTACTTTTTTACTCGACTGATAATGAATTCGATAGGTATTAATCGAATGAGAACGTTAGGTCTGTGATATCATTTAGGAATTCTGTGAGATGGCAAACTTGGAAGACTACAAAACGAACTGTCAAAGTTCACCGAAGTGAATTCAATAATAATATTTCTGTATCACAAAACGTGCGATTTAGAAATTCCCAAAGGAGAATGGAGAATGAAATACATTTTACGCATGCGTTGCATTCTCTCATTTTCTCTGAATGCCTTTAGCCTACCTTTACTCGTTGTACTAATGAAGGAAGTTTGGGTTTCCTGATAAAATGGATGTTGTGCGTTAACTTTTTTAGCTTTGCGAAGAAGATCATTCAAGGTATATTTATAATTGTATACCACCAGATAAGCGCTTATTTGAGATTATTTTCAAGAAAACTATGACATATTTGTGCCAAATAATGTATTTAAAGAAATAGAAATTGTCATCAAGGATCGTGAATTTTCTGAATGAATAAAGGTAGATGTAGATTAAAAGAAGGGAGACGAGGCACTATATAGTACGAATCAGACAAATTCACAATACTACAGCAAGTTTTATTCAATAACAATGGAGCAGACGATTAGTCGCGTGGGAACATAACAAGGTACCTGATATTTCATCATGGCCTCCCGATAATTATGTGGAGTGGAAAGATCGAGCAATATTGGCGCTCTATTATGAAAACCAACATAAATTATCAGTGTTGGTGAATTTGAACTTTGATTGGAGTTTATGACATTTTATGTCTTTGCTTTGGCACATTAAAATAAAAAACTGTCACGAAAAAGTGTCCTCGAAAAGCGTTACCTACATTTTGACATTTTCATGTCTTTCATATGGCACATAACAAAAAAATCGTCACGAAAAAAATTGTCCCAAGTGGCCACAACGATGATTATGACCATCAGAAATGACGTTGACCATTCATAGGTAAACACATGAAAATGTCCCAATGCGTTGCAGACTCGTATGCAAGCGTTTCGTAGTTTTCATCAACAATTCACACCTCAGATAATCGAAATTAGTTGAACAGAAAACGTAGAAACCCCATGTTTCTTTAAGCTTTTCTGACGATTTCCGCTTACAACCGAGTCGTTGCTAGGGAAATGGTAACTTCGTCGTTTTTCATCCCACTAAATTCGTTGATCATTCGTTCGAAAGCTCTCGATTTATCCAACCATATTATGTTAACTATTGCGAAGTGCGTGGCCAATAAGCTGAGTTATGGGCATGGTTATACGGATAATTGTGTATACTCTGGTGATCATTCTCAATAATTGATATTGTGAACATGATTGCAACCGCTTGTTAATTTCTGATGATTTCATTGAGCTGGTGTTTCGATTATGTGATTCATAGCAGGTGATCCGAATATTGCGAGAACGGTTTGCTTTGTGAAGCATGGTTAAATAATTTTAATTGGTAATTTCTATACTTTACACTCTAGGAAGCTGTAATTTCATATGTAACCTCTTTAGGACATTCACTTGACGATGCCCAGGGTCGGATCAGCTGAGTGGCTCTTAGAGCTTGCATACGAGTCTGCAACGAAAGATATAAAATGTCCCAATGTGTTGCAGACTCGTATGCAAGCGTTTCTGATTTCAGTGATTTGACGCAGTTTTTTAATGATCTTCAACAATTTGAGATTATCTACCTTCACTAATATTGACATTGAAAATTGCGTTTCTTCGATTTGGGAAATGTACTGGAATACCAACAATACCAACTTTCTAAAATACAGGTTGCGAAATTTAGAGTATGGACTCTTTCTTTTAGACTTGAGACTCCCGGACACGCGATCACCTTGGAGGTTTAAAGGCCCTCTATCTTTGTAATACGAGGTTCACAACTTTGCCGTGTTCCCACTCATTCGTTTTTCCATTAAGGATATGATTGAAAACTAGCATTTTGACAGCATTACGAAGAAAAACACCAATGCCGCACACGGAAGCTCAGATAAAAGTAAGAATGGTATTGTGAAGCCTCGTACGCGATGTGATTTATCAAAAACGCTGCAAATTATTTCACAAAGGTTTATTATTTTTTCAATTGAGTTTGATCGTAAGTAGTTTTAGTTGGCTTGCGTACGTCATAAGGCCCGTCCAGACTCCTCGGCGTGTCCTATTTCGAGTTGCCACAACCTATACTTCTATAATTATATACGCATGTTTATATTTCTCGATTTGAGCTCCTATCTATTCAAATAGTTATTGCCTTAATAATATCATTATCTAAGTACGTACGAAAAGTGGAGAGGATATGTTATTAAATATACGTAGGAAAAGCATTGGTATTAACACATATATATGACCTAGAAAAAAACCTATATCCATGCCTCGAAGGAACGTTTACCCACCTCACGGTGCCGCGGCGCCTCGTCTCACTCCACCCACCGCTACCCCCCTCACCACCCACCGTGACCCCCTGCCAAGCGTGCCAGGCGTGCGTCTAACACGTCTAACTCTCAAAGCCACTTTTTCGCCCGTTTTTGGCCCATAGCATCTATGCGAGTAAAGCGATCGGGATGGTTAAACGTTAGGACCAACTAGACCCCAAATAGAATCTATGTGCGAAAGAACGGGTTTTTCAAGTAAATTCTTAGGCCTTTTATGGCCCGGACGGCGGACGGCGAACGGCGAACGGCGGACGGCGAACGGCGAACGGCGAACGGCGGACGGCGGACGGCGGACGGACATTTCAAATTTGGATTCTACGCACCTTGAAACGTAAAGTGACGAAGTTTGAGGGGGTGTTATAAAAAAGTTTGCTATACGATCACATAGGCTTATTATTGGAAATAATAAACCAAAAGGAGTGGTAGACGTTGATTAAACGTTGATTAAATTCCACGCTTACGAACCGTATAGAAGAACAAAGCAGTCAGCTATGGAAATTTCAATATCCGTTCCTCAACTCCATACAGACGCGCGGCTGTGAAAAAAAAAAGGAGAAAAAAAGCGGACTAGTAGTAATTTAATTGTGATCAGCGGCCTTGTATGCTAATCAAACGCCCTCTGCGCCCGACGGCGTAATATTGAGGATGTAGCTCGTCCCACTGGCGATGCTATCGCTTGGCGTAGCTTCATCTTTGCTGATTCCACCGTATATTTGAACGCATAACCTTAACTGTACCTCGTAATTCATTCGGAACCTCCTTCATAAAAAAATCTCTCCTTGGTGTATTGCACGAATCCAACTCGTATACGTCGGAACTCCCTGCATAATAATCAAGGTGCATACGTACCTCCCAGGTTTAAAAACGACTGTTGGGAATTTCTCATTTTTCCTGTTGCCGTTTTTCTTTCCGCATTTTGACGTGTTAAGGGGGGAAATATGACGGGAATAAAATGAGAGGAAAATACTGGAGGAAAACAATATATTTTCACAGTTTTTTTTTATTGTGTCTTGAGTTGACTTTGATAGCTTTGTGCTGGTGATGATGATGTGTTTATTGACCTGTTTTGGTGTGCACTTAAATAAACAGGTAACACCTTGTGTTTCAAAAAATATTTTTCTCTTTGTTCTGCTTCAAATATGTTCATTCCTAAAAGTAAATGGGAGCAAATTGTTCATAGTTCATTCAAATACGGTTCGGGGATTTCGTGATTGTTCATCTATCTGAATCTCTTTGTTCACAGATTCTCATTGGCTATTAATTTCAAAAATGGTCGTCTTTCGTTGATGACAATTTGCTAAAGAATGATAAAACAAGATTTACGGAATCTCATCAAATATATTTCGACTACTTACAATAATGTACTACACTCGAACAGCAATTTAAATATTCCTACGTTAAATAGTTATCAGCAGTATTGATATCTGTTGGCATGATCCCAATAATGACGAAATGAGACGACGCCTAAACATCCAAAACTGAATGCTACTGTCGCCGCGGCATTGTGCTGTAGGCTGAGACAAACTGGTTGGTGGATTTAATTGCTTCTAATTACCTGATATAGTTCACCTATTACATGGCACACACATTGAACCTTGTACCTACCAATAATTTCTACTAGATGTGATGCACAAAATAATGAGATCACAGGGGAGAAAATCAAATACTTCGATGAACAGTGGCAAAATTTTACCTTCGAAACTTGCGTTAGGCTTCCATTAATACACATTCTAATGAAGAATTTTTTCCTAACTTCAGCTCATTTGAATGATCGTATAATTCTCCCCCAAATGTAAATTTTTAGTAAAACTGCGGAAGAATTACGCACTTATACTATAACATTAAAGATGTCCAGAGTTTCGTGAAAATGAATAAAAATATTTAATTATTATAATTATCATTTTTTAATTATTTTATTTATTTATTTTTTTTTTTTGAACATCCATTCATCTGGCTATTTTTTGCTTTAGCCCGGGGTGGGCCTCGGACCCCTTCAAAACTTTCTCCCAGGCTGGTGTTCTGCATGGCTGACTGACTTCTATGATCGTCTGGTTGGAAATAGGGATGATTACCATGCATGGAGACACGGAACGAGGAAAACTGACCTGGTACAGCAATATGCTATAGCGCCTCCACAAGCAGTGCGGAGACAAATGTTTTAACTGGCTAGATCAAGTTCATTTTGGATCATTTTCCATCTTAACAAATCAGTTACTAAGCAGATCAATTCTCCTGATGATTTATCAACGATTCTGAGTTGGATAAAACTATAGCACGGTTCACAATCAGACGGGCAGAGCAGTGGCCTGTGGTGTTAACACTGTCTCGTTTGTGCCAAAATAGAGGTCTCCCTCACCCGAATCCTGTTCCGTTGGTCTAGCGATGTTGTGAAGTTTGCTTTAGAAGACGTAGTTTGTTGACCAGTTCAAATTTATTTTGACAAACCTATGCCGAAGAAACATTTTCTTCCATTTCTTGCAAATTCCTCCTCCATACAATCTTCTACCTGAACTATGGCTAGCTTCGTGTCTTGGTTTCCTTTTTTCCTCCTTTCTGGATTGAAGTTTCTTGCAGGATCTGCTTCATCCAGGCTAATGATACGTTCTGCCCACATTGTCCAGATCATTTGCTATGAAATGGTTCGCATCAGGTGCTGAGCACAACTCTATACCTCACGCAGATTTGAACAACTGCCCGAGATGACCCATGCATTTAGACGATACGAGAGTACCTACAGGACGGATAATTTGCGAGCCTTCATTTCTAACTCTTTGCCAATATCAGTTAACAGTACACAGTGTTTTACCCAGGTATTTACAAGTATGCGCCCTTTTAAATTCATAGTTACCCATGAAAATTGTGGGGAGACTTGATTTAGGATTTCCAAATCCTGAAAAATTTCCAGACCAATGATTTATGGGCAGATGATTTATCCAAATTCTTCCACTAAATTATTTTTGTTTAGAATTTGACCGAATGTAGAGACATTTTCACTGCTGGGGTAGTGCAATCCATACTTTATGTAAACATATATCAATAGTTGAGGTTGCAGGTACTGAGCTGAAGTGCTATAGGTCTCTTACGCTTCAATGTGTTTGGGTAAGACACAATTTTGCTACTGGTGGCTTACTGCATGGAAACAATCAAAATTTGATTATTCCTGTGGTAATCCCTTGTGCACTTGTGTAGTTGTGTACCTACCCACCTACTTGCTTTTTGTGTTTGTGCGGGTGATTTAGAAGGGGCTGCTGAAGACGTTTTGGCGAAGTTTTCTTTGGAGTTTATTACTACCTGCGTACCTACCTACTTTGAAAAATATCTCATTGCTTGGCTTCTCCCCCCCGACGAGTTGCTTTTTCTTAATTTTGAACCCCCCCGATGCGTTTGGCAACAGATGCAGCTAATACCTTATTCAGCAGCAGGTACGCATATATAAGACCTTGTTTTGTATAATTCTCCTGCCCAGGGGGTAGAAACATGATGAGAGAAAGGGAAGAAAAGGCAATATTGTTGTCTTGAACAGGAGAGGACGGTAAGTCGCTAATATCACTTAGTTTCACCTCCACCTCTTATATCCTACCCCATCCCTGCTTTTGTTGTTCTTACAACGGAATTATCTCGAAGGGGATGAACGTCTGGGGGTAGAATGAGAAGAATGCTTTTATTTAAGCGTAACAATGCCAGGTGCGCCTCCGTCAATTAGCCCTCCCTTCCATTGCGAAATTTCCCCTCTCCCATTAGTGTAGTCAGGCATCCGAAGTCCCATCATCCCCTTTCCCCTATTTTGTGAAATCCTTCAGGATCTAATTTCCTCCTCTTCCACAAGAACAAGGCTGTAATTGAACTCCTGTAACGAAATAAAGCTACACAAGTAGACTAATCAAACAATGCTGTCTTCTTCTAGCTATTCTCTTAATCCGAAAGTTTTTAATGCATGAGCTCAATAAAGAAGTGGTAACGAAATACAACATTAATTGACCCCCTGGTTATGTACGATACTTTCATAGAAGTCAAAATTATTTTTTCAGCTTTGTTGTTGCTGCGTGCGATGAATGAGTTAATTGAATAAATTAAATTATTGACCCCAAATAGCGAAGTTTCTCACTTTCTTTTAGGAAAGGTGATTGAAGGATCTTCTTTAGTGTGAGAATGGTTTGCTTAAACCCTATACTTCATAAAAAAGGCAGAACTTTTTGTTTCTCCTTGTCCTGTACTCAGATCTGATTGTTACGTAGATTTTTTCCTATCCCATGGGCCAAAATTGGCAGCTTTTGTTTATGAGAAAGATCGGTCTCTTTCAACTCTTTAAATAAAATACAGATGATTGGAAGACCTTTTCTCGTCCGAGGGCTTGTTGCGAACCTTGAACTGCGAACAACAAGTCCGGCGCAAAACGTTTGAACGAAGTGGAATATTCGGAAATTGCGTTCATTCCGCTTTCCGGCCAACGATGGAGATGGCGACCGATGATGGAGATGACGGCCAACCGTGTTTTCACTGTAGTCGGAGCCTACCGTTGCTCGATGTCCACTTTTTCCCCCTCTGACCCCTCCCCACGATCTAAAAGTAAATGAGAATCAGGGCAACCCGTGCGTAAAGGATAAGCCCCGGAGGGCGATGACGCTGGATTGCTCGAGAGAGTGGGCAGGAGTGTTTCAAAAAACCCTTCCCCTTGCGTCGCCCTACCAAGGGAAACGCTATGGGGGCCCTTTCCGTAAGGGACAAGCGATCGAAGGGCAGGGTTAGGTCTGGAGGGGGAGATGGTATCAAAAATAGAGCCAATCTGCCCCGAGGTCCAACTCTCAACTCTTGCTCTCACATCCTCTCCCCAATCCACTCGCCTTTTCCGCCCTTCTCGCACTTTTACCAATCTTGCCCTTTTAGCATTTTTTTTTCTCCTCGGCTTCCGGACTTCCTCTTTTCCACTGCTCCTTCCATACTCATTTCCCGTTCCTAAGCTGGGGATGGCTCCTCTGTCAAGCTCTCTCCGCCATTGGTATTCATGGCTCGTGCCCCCTACCGAGTATCTACAATTCACCGAGAGACAGAAATTCCCCTGCAGCCCATTCGCTTTATCTCTTTCATTGTACGTCTAATTGCATTCCTCTGGAACGTTTTGTTCGTAGCAGAATACGTAATGCCGAATTAGCAATGGAGAGAGAGTAATGAAAATGGAGAATAGTTTGATAACGTTGACGAGCGAAATAAATTTTTACCTCAAAGCGTTGTATTTATGATAATTCTGGGATCCAACTAGGTTATGTTGTTTCGTAATTTTATTTTTTAATAATATATCAACTAAGAGAAAAAGTACTACACTCATGCAGCAGTACAAAATTCAACGACATCGCGCTACATCTATCTTTTGCACACCATCTTATACAGGTTGTGTTACTCCTTCAATGATAATATAGGTACTTCTCATAATGAACAAAGGAACTCTGTTACCACAACAGTATCAGACAGAAAATTTTCTAAGAATTGTGATAATTTATCATTAGAATATATACGTTAATGGGCTGGAAGTTATGTGTGAATTCGCCTGTCCAGTTTTTTTTTATTATTAACAAACGATAACCAATTTAGAGTTATTACTTATGAACGTAACTAACTAGGTGATAACGAAAATAGAAAACAGTTGCTGCCTGAACCTCTCCAAAAATAAAAGCAATTGTTAGGGAGCCTCTCTGGTACATCAAGAAACAAATAATATGGTGGGCTATTCCCTGATCAGCTGAGTGAACTAATTTCTCTCTTTTTCACTTTAGAAATGTGAAATTCGAGAGCCTCACTGGGACGTAAAGAGAGGAATGAAATCACAGGTTCCATCATAATCAGGTCGAAAAGCTAAATTATCTCCTGTACACCGTAGGAATTTGAAATCTGTTAGCAAGCTTCTCTGGAACATCGAGAGACGAAAAAACTTAGGGGCTCTTTCCCCGATCAGCTGAGTGAGCTAACTTATTTCTTGTTCACCCTAAGAAATTAAAATTTGATTGGAAGCCTCTCTGGGACAACAAAAGTTGAATGAAACGACGAACTTCATCGTTATCAGCTTAGTAAGCTAGGTTCTCTTCTTTTCACTCTGGCATATGGAAATTTGGTAGAGTGCCTCTATTAACGATACCAGAGGTAAAATTGTGCTCCACGGCAAAAAAATACGTACCTTCCTCAAACACAGAATAACGAATAACATTCACAACCATAAGCTCTTCATACCTACCGTCAAAAATGAAGTCGATTCGCATTTAAATGTTGCAAATGAATCGCAACCACAAACAAAATGGGTTCATTGGGCACAACCATTCAACGTGGTCAATAGGGCGGAAAAAAGGATCAGTAATTTTGAAACTATGTCTTCCTCTTGGTACTGAATGTTGATCACATCTTTTCACAAAATTGTAGAGTTAAAAAGACATCACAAATATCACCGGTAACCTGAAAAAAAGTGTAGCAATTTACAAACTTAGTTTTTCTAAAATTTCTGGTACTATTATTCTATTAAAAATTTGCATCATGAGGTTTCATGCGAAATGTCGCTCACGTGGTCATGGTGCAAGTTAGGATTGTACTCGAATAATGTTCTAGAGACACTGCGATTGATGCCGCAGCAACTGTTCAAAAAGTGTCATATTAGTTTTGTATGTTGGATCAACTATCAGATGTTGCACTTGAAGTAGTTAGCTTCATCCGAAAATAACTGGAAACCTTCGCAGTTAGTCCACCAGACCTTCAACCAACATAAGTAGCTACTGTACTCTGCCTTACAGTATTATCTCCAGCGAGTATGGATAGGTCAAAAATATTAATTTTACTTGTCAAAACATAAATGTAGTAGAAAAATTATCGCAAGTAGTTGATAATGTAATAGATAAAGTTTAGATTTTTTTTCCTTTTTACCTACGTAGCTGATTATCGCAAGTATTAGATAATGTTATTATATTAGGTAAGTAATTATACATCTTGTTATAGTAATAGGCATAATAATATATTGAAATGAATGTTGAAAAACTTTATTTTTAGAAGTGTGGCGTTATTTGTTGAACAGCTCTTGCCCTCCACCACAGGCTTTTGCCTACAGCAGGGCAATAGTATTCACACATTGTAAATAATTATACCTATTTTATTCTTTTAAGAAGATGATTATTATTTTTAGTGTTACTTAAATAATGTAATTGAATTGTAATCTCTCTCTCTCTCTCTCTCTCTCTCTCTCTCTCTCTCTCTCTCTCTCTCTCTCTCTCTCTCTCTCTCTCTCTCTCTCTCTCTCTCTCTCCCTATCTCTATAGCGTCTGAAATAAAATAATCACTTTTAGCCTATTTTCCACGACGTCGAGAAATATTCAGACTGTTAGAAAATGCAATCAGTATGTCCACCCATCCGAACTTGTTCTGACGAAATCTTCAGAATAAAAGTTCATCAGCATACCAGCTACAGTAAACTTGGAATGTATTTTCGTAGAATAATATAAAATTAATGCGTAGGTAATGCTAATTATACACTTTGCAACATTGGGATGAAGGCCAAAATATCGAGGCACGGGAAAAGGCGAACCGACGTTTCATTGAGAAAGGGTAGCTAGGGAGGGGAGGACGTTAATATTTTATTATGACGATTTACGACGGAAAAGGCACGTATACCCCAGCGGCCTTGCCCGACTAGGTCACTACCTCCGACGCGATACCGTTTGATGAATGAGTGACAAGAGGCCGGACGGAGGGGAAAAGGTTTATGACTTGGGCTATAAAACCGCTCTGTGACGTCACCTTACGTCACTTTACGTCACTTTATTACTCCGTTCGTCACTCGCGTACCGCCTCCCTTCCACTTCTGGCCGCAGCTTTCTCCTGTGATTTCCACCATAAAACATCGGCCGCTCGGAGGGCCTGGGCCTCGGAGTGGCCTGTTCGTATCCGACTAGTGGGGGAGAGGCGTCCGTGAACCCCAATCTGACTCGAGTAAGAGTCACGGCAGTTGGTGTCGACAAGATTGTATTAGCCCCCCCCCCCCTTCCTCCATCAACTAAGATTATTCTGAAATGAGGTCAAATATCAACAAAATTGTACGATCGATAACACTTGCTTTAGCACTCATCCCAATTATTCAATCTCGAGTATTATATTGATGTGGCAGAAAAACAGTCAATAATGTTTCCCAGGATCTAGTCGGTTATATGTCAACAAACTTTGGAGCCCCCCCCCCCCGGCTACCCGCCTTATCCAACTAATGTGAATTTTTACTAAGGGATTGACTTGAAGTTATGCATTTTTTATATGCGAGCCTAGCGAGCATCCAAAATAATGATCTTGAAATTTGAGAAGAGATTACACTAGTACCCCCCCCCCCCCCCCCCATTAAGTAATAATACTCTGAAATGAGGCCAACTGTCAACAAAATTTTACGATCATTACTATTTGCATTAGCAATTCATCCCAAAACAATTCAATCTTGAGTATTATTTTGACGTGACAGATGTGTGCATCGTTTCCCAGGACCTAGTAGTTTTGTAAGCGAACTTTAGAAGCTCCCCGGTCACCCCACTGTGTATATCTAATCTAAACTTTTACTGAGGGATGGACAACACGATGTTAAGCATTATATGCGAGCCTAGCGAGCATCCAGACTAATGTTTTAAGCAAACAACTGATCTGTGGGAAATTTGAGACGAACTTACACCAGTTTTGACTAGTTCCACAGGTCAGTGTTGCAAAGATCAGTGGTCTGGATGCTCACAAAGCTGGGATCTCAAAAATTCATAACATCAAATATACATAATATCAACCCCTTAGTAAAAATTAAGATTAGTTGGACGTGGCGGGACGATCCTTAGTAAGACGACCCCTCCAATTAAGTATTCTGACACATAACCGACAAACCATTTCTCTTACCTAGTTTGAATTGATTGTTGTGTGAATTTTCGTCAATGGTTTTATACTACGTTAACTACTTTTTTTTGTATCGATCCTGTGGGAGAGAAACAGGAACATTGTACATAGAAATTTTAAATATCTAAATATTGATTGGGAGAAGACGTCAATAGTTCATAAATGGTTCCTAGGGGGGTGCCACAAGGAATTGTTGATCTCAATGTATGAGTCTATTTACAAACCTTCTTTATTTGTAGTCAAGTTTTTGTAGCCTGTATAGGTAATTTTGGGTATCCACTGTTCTAAGAGCATTCACTGAAATCGAATTATATAGGTAAGAGTTATGTTGAAAAACAATAAACAGTTGACTGTTTGCGAGTTGAAACATTTTAGTGAATGGCAATACTTGTATGTGTACCATATTCAACAACCATTTCATAAACTTCAAAAAACCACAATTAAAAAAAAAAATATATAATAAAAAAAATAATAATAATAGGTACCACTCCGCTTGAATGATATTTTTGAATGGATTATTGTTGAGGAATTATATACCTACATCTAGAATTTTTTTTCCACATGGAATACGGAGAAATAGAGAGGAGGGGATTGGGACACTTTCCCCTACCTATCATAAATTCTTTTGGTAATCCAAAATTTTAAAGTGATTGGTCTGGCAACTATTTAAAAAGTAAATACTTCAGTATAAATATTTCCCCGTTAACTCGTAAATTTCTATATTTCGGTTCAACAGAATCACTCACTGAACACGTAATTGATTGGTTTATCTCCAAATGTACTATAAGTTCGAAGCTGAGGGTGACGAAGCTGGAAATCGGCTTGCCGAAATAACTAGGGGCAAAGTCACTGCCTATAGGACCAGAACTAGTTTTTGGAACCACCCTAACTTGTTCGCAGAATTTGGTTAACAAAGCTATAACAAGCCAGAGCAAGTACTATCCAGCAGAAACCTCCCGGCCCTGAAAAAGTGAGTCAGGCAAAACTATTTGTGGCAATCTCAATCATTGAGATTTAACGTGTCCTTTGTGTGTAATGTGTCTTAAAGACGTTAACGTGTCCTAGAAAGATATCAGAAAACTTGTAGGCCTACTAAACGTCTATAACCCACTTCAACAGACCCAGATAATGTCGAAAATGCCAGGTGCTGCTGTGTTGAATTTGTTCGAATGTGATTCAATATTTATAATTTTATGTCATTCGTCATTTTAACGATGTTTTCAAGATGGAATTTGTCTATCTTCCCCGGTTTGCGAAAAATAGGTAGGAACGATTTTCGAAAAACCCTTTCATCAACGTAAAGCAAAATGCAAATGCAAATTATATTCGAAACACATTTACGGAAAATAAGTACTTAAGTAACGTTCAATTCAGATGGCTACTGTAGAAAAAATAATAAAAAAATAAAAACCCTCATCATTAACAATTGATACCTTCATAACATGGTATAGTGACCTACCTACCTATTGTGATATTTTTGATACCTTCTCTTGTATGTACGTACGGGCAAGTTTCTCAAGGGAACAATAAAAATACTTTGGTTTAGAAAATATTTTATTTTTCCTGAACTTGACAACATAACGTAATATACATTGCAATATTTAATTCATAAACTTCGTCGTATGAATATTTTATATCTCAAGAAGGATTCACAGAATAGTAGAATAGTATATATAATAAGTAATATAACGCCGATGATCTTCTCCTTTATAGGATGTGTAACCTGTAACACAAAATACATTTATTATAAACTCTACATAAATACGTAATTATTTAAGAAGAAATTAAGTAAAAAGGAAGTAGGAAGGAGGTACAGGCATGTGTCTTATCGAATTTCCAATGAAACACTAGAAGTGTAACGCGTCATAATATCGAAAAAAGTCTATAAAACGGAGATAATGAGCAAATCCCTCAACCTGCCCGATTATCAGCACTAGGTGGCGCTACTATCACAAAAAATTTACTTAAATAAATATGTGAATAAATGGCAAAATAAATCTGTTGCGAATGCGTGACTGTGTTTCGTTGGATTTCACGTTTAGGATGCCAAAAAAAAAAAAAAATATATATATATATATATATATATATATATATATATATATATATATAAGAGGACCGTAATTAAATTTCACGTGGTAGTGACTATTTAGATCATTCACATTGTCATTATTAATACACAAGTTGCTGTACTGACAATGAGAACATCTGCATACATCAATCGTACTCATACCAACTTAAATAAGTACCTAACTATGTCCTATACTTGTAAGTATATGCACCATTTCTATATCAATCATAGATATAACACTAACTGTAGAATACCTGCTAGATAGTATAGTAGTACCTAGTTAGTACATCTTGAATACCAAAGATAAAGTGAACAAAGCAGGTCACCATTATTTCTTATATTTGACAAAAAATATTCAAGCATGCTGATAAGCATTCCATCATTCTTAATAAAAAAAATTTCAACCGACTCTGATGAAATTTACAAAGGATTGTATTTTAAATTTGTTCCAAATAATTACCTCCGGCAAATATTGCATTCAGATATGCAATTCACCCCCAATATTCATTTGATTTTGAAGCGATTACATACCTGATGTTCCTTTATTAAGGATTTATGGATATTTGGTATAAATTTTGTTGCAGTCCTTCGTGGATGACATTTTCGAACATTCACAACTTGATTATACGTAGGTACCTACCTATTTAATTATCAGGGATAAAGGAAATGATTGCATGCTAGTTTGTGTAGGAGGGCAATCAAATAAGGAAATGATAAACTGTCTACTAAATTTCATCGTTTTAAAGGTGTAGGCTCATCTATAGCTTTGATTTTGAATCGCTTATTCTGAACGAAATATACTTAGGACTAGCTATTCCGATTTCAGTTTCTGCCGACACGTTTTCGTAGTGTTTACAATCGATACAATACAGGTTAGAATAGGTAGGTAGTATTGAGAAAATGAATTTTTGATTGTATGTATGTGATTGATGTATTTTTGATTGGCTTTGTTATGTTACCTTACTTAATACCTATAAGTTATTATCGTTTGGCTAATAGGAACTAGAGGATTTGTGAATCTTTCTGAAAGAAATGGAAGATCACTATCTCACACTTTCGAGTTATGGAATAACTGCTTTTAAAAAATAACCGTTAGATGTATACTAGGTTCTTTACAAGACGAAATCGTGTTGGCTATGGAGACACTGGGTCCGGGGATTTAAGATGAGGAGTCACCAGCTGGTCCGACGACGAAAGGGGGAGAAATCTTCTCATGGAAGTAGCGGCAGTGATGGCGGCGGGCTCCCAAAACATGGCCGCCGGCAGATGGCGGGGCACCTGTGCTTCGTCCCTTTGTGTCCCCCCAGGTGTCCGCATACCAATAATATTATCACCTAATTATTACCGAAAAATAGAAGAGAAAAGCCCTGTACTTAGTCCGTTTTTTTCTAAGAAAAAAAACCCCTATCTTACCAACCCGTATGGTATTGTGTCCCCTTCGGTGCGTCCTGGCGATAATAGTTAGCACCTCTGTTAAGTGATTACCTGTGTGCGAGAACACTGCACGTCACATAAATAAATCAACTGTCTTCACGCGTAATGGAAAACAATGTGAGAAGAGTTAACCACCACACCTAGCTGGGTACTTGTTCATTTGGTATTCTTTCCCTCACACAAAAAGGACTCTGAGCAGGTACAACGTTGTTTTAGTCACTTCCATCGGGCTTAATAGTGGTTCAACTAAAAGCAAAACTCCTTACTTCGTCACACTCAGTAGGTATCTAATAGTTCGTACGTAATTGTGGAAAACTGCCCTATTCTGCAGAGTGAGCCATGTCGATAATTTCATCAGGTATAAAAGACCCAAGAAGCTGATATTTGAAAAGAGGGTTTTACGGGCATCAATGCTTGAACGCAACAGCTGATCTGCAGCAGCTATAATAAACAAAACAGCTTATGTCGGTCTGTCCCAATATTGATAGATGCGCTCAAGTTATCACTTATTGATTATCACTCAAGTTTGTGATAGGTTATCCTGCACTGTATGGCTTAAATATATATGTACCTATAAAAGCTCTTTTTGAGTCATTTATTTTATTTTATTTATTTTTTTATTTTTATTTTTTTGAAAAACGAAGTGACTCGATTAGCATTCTTCAGCGTGTATGTTAGGCGCTACAGGCTACAATTTTGAAGCTATCAACGTAAAAGTTCTTAGGTGAACTCTTAAGACATCCGGAACTAGCTGTAGGTACCTACGGTTTTTGGTGACACCACGGCACCGAATGGTGGAGCCATGGTGTCATCACCAATTAAGAAATATACATTTATGAAGCTTGATACGAAATTTTATAGGTGGACTCCATGGATTCCTAGAATTTGCTGTATTTATAGTTTTTGGTGTAACTGCGGCACCAATTGGTAGTGACAAGATGTCTCCTCCAATTTAAAATCACTTGGTTGACTTTTTTGAAGCTATCGACTTGAAATTATGTACCTAGGTAGTCTCCTTAGACACCCAGAATTGACTGTATAGTTTTTGGTCACACCACTACACCAAATGGTGGCGCCAAAGCGTCTTCTCCAAGTTAAAATAAGTAAACATCTTTGAAGCTATCGATATGACATTTTTTAGATTGACTTCTTAGAAACCCAGCATAGGGTGTATAGTTTTTGGTGGCACCACTACACCAAAAGTTCGCGCCACGGCTTACTACCTACCATGTTATAAATATGCATTTGAAATGTCTAGCCTTTTAAACTGTATAAAACGATCTCCGGCACTCAATTGGGGACATGAGTAGCGCCATTGGTGATGAGAGTAGCGCCATTGGTGATGAGAGTAGCGCCACGGCGCTATTTCTCAAAAAGTATGTGTTTGACATCTTTTCCCATGGTGTTCAGGTCCATACATAAATCGAATGGTACCATTTCGATATTAGTGACTTGAAATTTTCAGGTAGACTCCTCGGACACCCAAAATCGGCTGTGTAGTTTTTAGTGAGGGACCTGGTCAGCGGATCGAATAGTTTCGTAGATAGATGAGTAAGCAGGTAGTGAGTGAGTACTCTGGGTGCAAAATTTTTGTTCAAAGATTGTCAGCTATTGAAGTATATTGATGCAATTGATTTTCACTAGTTTTTCTATATCAAAAGGAAATTGATTAAAAATAGAAGAACCAAATTTGTTTATAACAATGAAGATTATACGCAACAAGGTGAGGACGGTATAAAAAGCGCAAAGCGTGTCTTACTTTTTTGTTTTAATTGTATTTGCTCAAGTATGACATTTACGCTATGATACATAAAAGTATTTACATAATCTATGAAATATCTAAATGATAAATTATTGCTTAGGTACGGTTTGTATTATCATAATATCATTTTACTTTTACTGTTCTTTAGCACACAAAAAGATGTAGAGTTCCTAGTACTTCGTAGTATATTGTCGTAGAGGCAAGGACGGTGACTAGGTTGAGAAGTGTTGGAATTTCATTTGTCAGTGCGGTGAAAAGCCGGTCCCGTTCATGAGCGAATCTCGGGCATACCATTATTATGTGGTCCACTGCACCTCGCCACAGTGATTACAGTAATGGTTGGGCATTTCCTTGGTGTTAAATCGGTGTAAATAAGCATTGCAGATCGTACCTATGTGTCTTACATTTTGTTAGGTATAAAAAATTGACTTTTGGGTCCGTGTTATTACTCTATTTTGTGAGGCACAATGGTTAAAAATCAGTTTAATTGGTGGATTACGATGTTTTTTTTGACGTGGATATGTCTATTTGGCCGGGGGTCAAGGAATTTTTTGCGACACTTTTTTCTCCACAAAAAATGCAACGCTCCGGCACTTTAGATTATTATCATCACGAAAAGTGAAGGCTAAGTAGAATTTCTATTGATTTTCACGTACAACCAATGAGTTACTAGGGAAGAGTAACTCCCATAGTTTTCATTGTAGGAAAATCGTTCGCCACTTTTTGGAATGCTCTCATTTTATCACAACATCTCATGACCTCTAGTCCATTGTAGTGTCAAGGAAAGCTGATTTATTACGCAAAGTTATAAACTAATATTGTCTTGTAACCATAATGGAATAATCTTTTGAAATTTTTTAGTTGTAGGTATATAATGAACCATAAACTAGGTTGAACAGGATATAAAACTAAATTTGGCAGACTCCATTACACCGAATATAGAATATTTGTGTTACTCGCGACAAAAAGTGGCAGAAGAAGTGAAGAGGTCGTCCAATCGAGGAGGTGACCCTTCAGTAAAATCTAATCTTATCAGCACCTACAACTAAAAGCCGCCCAACCCCGGATGCTCGGCGAGTAACCTCGAGTTAGATTATTCCGAACCCCACGGCAGACTTCCTTAACCGCTGCTGCTGATTAGCTCCGTTTTTCAACTGACTCGTCGGAATCACCGTAAGAAAAACAACGGAGGAAATTGCGCACTGCGAGCGAGACGAGGGTTTTTATCTCGACTTTTCTTCTGCGGAGATGAGAGCTTGTCCTTTCTCCTTATAATTGAAGGTTGTACGTGCGTTTCGCCGTTTCCTCGGAATTAGTCCGACTTCTCTGAATAAACGTACAGTGTACGTGGACCAACATCGCCGCTCAGTGCGAAAGGAGAAAACGAGAATACCACGTGACTGAGCTAAGCAAAAAAAAAAAAAAAAAAAAAAAAAAAAAAAAAAAAAAAAAAAACTATAAGCAAAGTTAATTTTCATTTTTTCGCATCAAAATATAAATCACAATGTTGATAAGCCAAACCTGCCCTCATGAAACCTGGTTATCAACAAAGAATATTGTTAATAGATGAATTACCGGCACCTATAAATTCGTGTAATTTGGTGTAAGGTGTATTTTGAGGTGGCATTGCTTCCGAATCTACACCAAGGTAGTGAAAGTACAGTTTTCACTTTCAAAAAATGTCAACATTTTTTTCGAAAAAATCAAAATTCGGTAATATAATAAAATTTTTTATTTTCATACGTTTTAGATCATTCTGAGCAACTACGGTTTCAATTCCGTCTGTCTTTGTGTCCGCAAGCCCTTGTCCAGGGGTTGTGCGGATTAAACTGTAGACGGTCCCCTATTGGTTTCATTGCTCACAATACTTTGCCCCCATACTTTGTGATAATTTATCTACTAATATGAGCGAAACTAGAACTCACCAATCATCATTTTCTTATTGCCCAGTAATCCGGTCTCGCACTAATTTGGAGGGTAGTCTGGTAAACACGATGTCATAATTATAAAGATAAATTTAAATCATTTATCAATTCCAATTAGATCATATAATTTGTATATAATATGTAGTCCGGGGCGTCTCATTGGAGCTGATTCATTTCTATTTAACCGTTGACGGTCCTAGGGGTCCTTTCTTGACTTTATCCAGCATCCTAAACTGAGGGGGCTACCTCAGGTCAGTTTGCTTAGTCCTGTTCTATAATTTATCCTTGTTAATAACCTCTCTGAAATCCTAAAGGGCTTAGCTTGCAAATTCCCGACGACATGAACATTTCAATATGCGTTAACATTTATTATTCCCAAAGCATCGACACTGTTACGTTGATCTAAATTAATTAAGTTAGATATATGGATCATTCAAAATATTTTACTTCCAAATATTAACAAAACGAAATACTTATGGTTCAGACATCACATACCAGGGATCTACAATCAAGATTAAACAGCTCGCGCTTCGGACTTCGAAAGGGGTCCTATCGTGTTAAAAAAAACTCTTGTTGCGACGTTGGTAGGTACGTATAGTTACTATCCAGGGCCCGGTACGGAATTATATTCTACTAGAGGCCTGTTAGGGCTTGGAAAGACCTAATCTAGCCCGTATAACAGTAAGTAGTACCTAAAAGGAACCCAGCACATTATAGTAACGATATAAGTCATACCTATTCGCGGCGTTATGTGACCAGGTACAAAGCTAAGGCGATGTTAATAAATGATTAAAAAAGAGGAAATAACGATCATAATGTAAGTAATGTAATAAAATAAATACCACCAGTTGAGGTGGTCCTCGCCACTCAGCTGATCAGAAAAGACCCAATCACTTCACTCGTCTCTTAATGTCCCAGAGAGTCTCCCTATCAAATTTCAACTTCCTACAGTGAACAGGAAAGAATTTAGCTCACTCAGCTGATCAGAAAAGACCCCATCACTACGTTTCTTACTTACCGACACTTTTGCAACAAACTTGGGGCCGTGCAGATTCGGAATTATATATAAAGACCGTTCGGAATTATATATTTATAAAGTCTCATAAATAACTCTCCTAGATGATAGTAACTACACTACGTTTCTTACTGACCTTGAATTGATGGCAACTGTTGTTACCGCCACAGCCTAATAAACAACTCTCGTTGATAAGGACCGCCTAGAACACGATCAAGGCGGGTATAGAGACGAACGGCGACACTTTTGCAACAAACTTGGGGCCGTGCTGATTCGAATGAGCCGTCTAACACTGAAATCGGACCGCGAAGTTCTTCACAATTTCAAAGACCGTTCGGAATTATATATAAAGAAGATGAGCGACAAAACCAATATTGAGGAAATCATCACAATCCTAAACCGTGCCCCCCGAATACTAGTGGGTATTCCTTCATTGGCATCATGCCATGGTTTGTTCCGTTTAATGGTTTTATCTTCCTTTCTTTATTATTATTGATGAAATCTTTCTTTTATTATTGAAAGGCCTATCTTCACTTCTAATTTCAAAGCTGATTGTCTGTTCATTCAATCCAAGATCAGCCATGAACGTTACACTAGATTTGGCGCTGCGCTGCTCAGAGTACGTATACCTCAGCATCATCTTGAATTCTTTGCACGAAGCTTCGATACAGTGCTATAACAATAATTTACACCAACATAGTCAGCACCTCACTCGTTACATTATAGGCCCACTGAATGCTCCTACTTGCAAAGGAGTAAGAAATTTTTAATTGAGAAGGTACCTACATATTTCTTTGCACTTCAGATTATTTTAATAGAAAAAAAAGTAAAATTCACGTAACCACTTATTATGATTTTTTTAAACACTGATCTACTCTACAGTGTTTGAGAGCTTTTGTGGCATTAAGGAGTAATATTATTATTATTGTTAGCTTCTGCACATGAGCAAATATGAAATTCTGGTAACACTCATTAGTTATTAGGTTTTTTTTCGTTCGTCTTCGATGAAATTCGCTGAGAATATGTGGGTTAGGTAGGGTTGAATGGTAAGTTTGTTTCAATTTAGATATTTGTTTCAGTTTTATGACATGCGCTATCTGTCTTTAGGTAGAATTTTTATTAAAAATAAATTAAGGAAATCGATAAAAAGTAGATTAGAGCGTAAGGGCTCAAATGATAATATCTGTAAGAAAAATTATACTTCATTCTCAAAGCTAGTTTTCAGCTGATCAGAATTAGCCCACACTGGGAACTTGGCAATATGTCGACACATAAACTGGTCGACACCTCCTGTCGCCATATTTCCACACCAGGTGTTGAAGAACATCGATAACGCACATCTTTGAAACTGGTCGACGGATTTATGTCGAAAAATTTGAGATCCGTTTTTCGCTGTATTTCAACAACAGGAGTTGAACATGAGCTAAAAACACCCCTCTTGAAACTGGTCGACTGCTAAACGACGACAAAAGGGTTGTTTGGCCACTACCTGTCCTCAGCCTTGGTCCCATGGGGTCTTTCAATCCGAGGATTAAATGAAAAGTCACATTTACGTTTCTAAACTGTTATGTGATCGTGTTATGAGACCACGAAACTATACACTTCATTCTGATCTACACATCCAAGTAATCTGCATTTTTACTAAGGGACTGACTACTTGATGTTATGTATTTTTGAGATGCGAGCTTGCGAGCATCCAGACCACCAAACTATACACTTCATTCTAACCTACATGTCAGGTATACGAAGGATGTCGATGTAAATATGTTGACGTATCCCCATGGTTGACTTGGACGACCTTTTTCAACAAGGGGTGTTGAAAGTTGTCGACTAGTCGCTGTATTTTTGTGTCGCCATATTTCCAATGCCTGTGAAATCGACATTGGTCAACCCTTGGTGTTGAAAGATGTCGACACGGCTTCTTGCCCGTTTGTCGACCAGTTTATGTGTCGACATATTGCCCCCCATCCCCCACACTTTGAAAAATGGAAGTTAGTAAAAAACGTTGTCCATTTCCACGAAAAATAAGGAGTTACAATGTTAAATCGATTTCGACGGTTAGGCCATTATCAGTAACAAACAATAACTGAACTTCAGTTAAGTATAAATAATAGATGATGGCCTAACCGTCGAAATCGATTTAACATTGCAACTCTTTATTTTTCGTGGTAATAGACGTTTTTCACTAACTTCCGTTTTGAAATGGGTTTCCTAAACTTCTTCGCGAGTGATTTAGTTCGTACACTTTGTTTCAAGCTCACTAGTCAAAAGGAGACCAGGTTTCTACATCTAGGGCCCCTGGCAGAAAAGGTAAATATGGGAAGGATGAAATAACAGTCAATTTTGATTCCTAAAAAAATTAGAAAGAAAAAGTGGAGATGATGGTATGGGATAACGCTACTAAAAAGCTGAACGACCATCTTTGGTGGGTATGGATGTTTCATCTCTGACCTAACAATCGGATTCTTCACCCTTAAGAACCCATAACCACATTTTGCTTCCGAGTCTGCAATGCAGCGGAAGCTTTGTTTTCACTTTCAAAATGAAAAAAATGTTTGTGCTCCAAAATCGAAATTTCTACTCGCATTTTGCGTTTCATGGCCTCCTGAACACATTTGGTTTCCTATCTGTCTGTCCGTCCGTCTCTCTGTCCGTCCGTCCGTCCGTCCGTCCGTATGTCCATCCGTCCGTCTGTCCATTCGTCCGTCTGTCCATCCGTCTGTCCGTCCGTCTGTCTGTCCACATTTCCTTGCAACAGTCATAACTTCCACAATTTCGATTGGGTTTTGATGAAATTTTCAGTAATAGTGAGGGTTTAGCTTCAGATGGTCCCATATTACGAGTAGTTCCACCATTATTCTTGTTACACTCATAAGTCCGTCAATGTTGAATAGATTTTTGTCAAGTTTTCAGGGATGATGCAGGAGAAGGTCCCTTGAGGCTCCTTACGACGTTAATCACGATTGAATCAGCGGCAAGCTGTGCGCATGTGCGAGCGCTTGTCTGTCTATATTTCCTTGCCACAAACATAACTTCCACAATTTTGATCGGATTTAAATGAAATCCTCAGAAATATCGTGGATTCAGCCCTAGATATTCCCCTATCTGTTTCTTCATGATTGAATCAGCGGTACGCTCAGCGCATGCGTGGACGTAATTTTCTTTGTCAGCCCTAAGTCCGTCAATGTTGAACTGATTTCAGTTAGGTTTTAATTTTTGGTTGCCTAGCAATATATCGTTGTGATAATGGTAAACCGGCATTTGTGAGCATTTATTGGTGACATACTGTGAAGGCCACGGGGAAGCTTCTGTGACATGTCCTTGGCAGTGTATTTTAGTCTAAAATTCCAAATGTCTTGGATAACAACCCATGTATGAAGAAAACGAATTGACATCATAGATGGTAGGCGATGAGGTTCTTTGGCAAGAATATGAAATACGAATATATTTACAGAATACCTTCTATGCGAACGCGAATACAAGTGTATTGATATTCACATAAATATGGGAATACAGGAGTATTCTAATTTGTGAATCTGAATACACTTGAATTGAAGAATTTTAGGTACATATTCCTATATTATCACACGTGCATATGAATACTCTTGAATATGACGAGGAGAAGTCAAGATGTATTAGATAATGGAATTTGCTTTGTAGAAAATGAACAGAATCGATCCCATGAAATTATTAAGTTAGCGTTCATCCTCTTACATTTAAATTTGAAGGCATGAAGTAGGGCATAAAAATATCAAATTACGAACTTATTTCAAGAGCACATTGAGCAAATATTGTATAGCCTATGTCAAACAATATTTTTTAATGCCCAGGTAATTACATAAGTTAATTCGAGGTCCGATTGATTAACGGCTTTCTATCCCAGAGGTTCAGCGGTGTCTCTGGCCTGTACATGTTTTGGAAATACCGTGAAGTATACGCATCGCACTAGAAATATACGGCTCCGCTCCGCTCATTCGGATCTAGCGCTCCGCTGAGGCCCAGAATACAACGAACGAAAATGCAAAGCTGGCATGTTCAGAAGGGAGCTGAAAGAATGAAGTCTCACGCCCGCATACGTAGCACTGTTTTCACCCCAACCACCGCAATCGTATTAGCATAGAGCTGAGCGTGTGTAGGGGCAACACTACTGCATCTAGACTCGAAGAAGAAGAAAAAAAAAGTAAAATGGAATAGGAATGCCTTGAGAAGAATACAGATGCTAGTTTTTGAAAATGACAATTGTTGCTATTGTAGAAGTGGTGAATCTGCGAACTACCAATTGATATTTTAAATCATCAAAGATTACTCAATGGCGAGCTTACAAACTTGCACCAACTTAAACTAAGGAAAGGTGCAATTAGTTTCATAGAGGCCGACTCTGCCATCCAACAAATGATGCATACCTATGGCTGCCAGGTGTCCAGTTTCGGCCTGAACAGTCCGGTAGGGTTTTACAAATTTGTCCGGGCGAAAATTGAAATTCGCTCTAAATTTCTGATTTCCATAGAAAGTGCAAAAAGTGTCTGGTTTCAGATTATTGACAACTTGAGAGACGTTTGTATTCGTCAAGCTGGAAATGACTGCTAGCGAGATACAACTTTACAAAAAAAAAGCCTTTCTGTCTCTAAATAAAAAAATGAAGAAAATTATAAAAACACCACAAACCACCACGTCAAAAAACATACACTGGACGATTACCAAATTTCTAAACGAATGTTCCGATCCGCCAAAAAGAAGAAAGAAAAGAAAAAAAAATTACATGATGTCTCACGCTATATCTGACCACGAATTTCACGAAGTAAACACAAAAAAGTTTAAAGTGATTCTGACGGCTAATGGCTTCTCCATTAACACACACATAAGCAAAAGTGTTCTTGAGGAAAGACCACACAGACAAAGAACATTTCAAAGAAACACTCACCGCTGTGGGACACCATTCGCCAAAGGCTGTTGTCAGCCATCATGGAACGGGAAGTGGGAGACGAAGAAGGGAATCTTCTAAGCCTCCTCCCTGCCAGACTTGGGGGTCTAGGTGTCTCTGACCCAACAAATTCATCTCAGGCTTTCCGCACGTCCGAGAGGTCATGCGAGCTCCTTACCACGTCCATTCGCACCGGCAGCTTTCTAAATTACAATGACCACAATAATTATGTATCGACAGTGATAAAGGAAGAAAGAGTTGCACGAGAAGCTGTTCTGAAACAACGGAGGGAAGAGATGATTCAAGGGTTGGCGCCGAACCAGCAGAGAGTCCTTCGGCGAGTGAGTGAAGCATCGCAGTGGCTTTCCATGCTCCCAACAGCGGCAGATGGGTTTGACTTGTCCGCAACCCAATTCAGAGACGCTATCTCCTTAAGATATGCTCATACCCCCCAAGATCTCCCAATGAGATGCGATGGTTGTGAAGCGGCGTTTGATCTCTCACATGCTCTCAACTGTAAGAAAGGAGGAATGGTAAAGAGAGGGCATGACGAAGTACGAGACGTTGTTGCAGGAATAGCCAACCTTGCCTGGGGGGGAGCTTTGATTGAGCCAGTAATGCAAGAGCCAGCCAACGGACAGCCAGCATTAGTGGGTGATGGTATGGTGAATGGTGTCTGGGAGAGTGGGAGATCAGCGTTTTTTGATTATCGCATAGTTAATGCTGACGCTGCCTCCTACCTCTCCCAAGACTGGAATCAAACATCAAGAGCAGCAGCAAATGCAAAACATATGAAATATGATCGAGCTGCAGAAGACCACCGAGGGTCTTTCACACCCTTAGTGTGCTCATGTGATGGTGCCCTTCACAAAGAATTTGCTGTTTTTCTGAAACGGGCAGCATACGTCCTGGCTGAAAAACGGAACCGTCCCTACTCACAAGATGGGTTAAAGTGAAGGTTCAGTTCGCCATAATAAGAGCTGTTTCAGTTCGTATAAGAGGGTCTCGAAGGAAGGTTCGACCGTTGGGGCTGGAAGATGGAGCAGCTGTACCTCAGATGGTCGACGATTAATTGAAATACTTATTGCCCCCCAAAGAAACACTCAGAACAATATTCCTCCAAGGCTATGGTTACTATCGATGCGTAATCTGACAAAATGGGTGGATACACCGGCTGCAGATATCGATCAGAACGTTTCTCGCCATCGCGGGAAATGGACCAGAGGAAATTTACTTATTGTTCTTCTTTTAAATTAATATATATATTTTTTTTCTTTGCTTCCGAGTCTGCAAGGCAGCGGAAGCTTCGTTTTCAGTTTCGAAATTTTTTGTGTGTGCTCCAAAATCTAAATTTTCACTCGTATTTTGCTTTTCATGGTCTCCTGAACAAATTTGATTTCGTGTCTGTCTGTCCGTCCGTCGTCTGTCTGTCCACAGTTCCTTGCCATAGCCATAGCCATAACTTCAATTTTAATTTAATGCAATTCGCAGGAATAGTGTGGGTTTAGCCCTAGATGGTCCCCTATCAATTTCATCATGATTGAATCTGCGGTACGTTATAAGTTTTTTTCCCTATAAGATTTGAAGTTAAAGATTTCATTGCACTCAAAGTGCTCAAATGTCAAAACTATTATTTAACATAAGTATAGTTGTATAAATTACGAAAATTCGCTCATACGATCATGCTGCATGACTGATACTTTATTGAAGAGTGATTGTTGAACGATCTATTCGTAAAAACTGATTGAAATGCCTAACAGTTTTGTTTTATGAATGGAGTTTCAAATATAGAAATCGGACTCATGCCCTGCATGCCACATATAAATATTTACAAGTAAAGGACGCGTTTAACGCGCCTGACACGTGTGGATAGGGACGTTCCGATACTACCGATATGAATGTAGGTATCGATACTTTTGTTTCGATACTACTGGTATCATATTGGTATCGAATCATCCGATATTAAAGCCGTATCGAAAGAAAATCATCAGTATCGAATGAGTACTTCCTTTTTAGATTAACTTAATTTTAAATTTTCGTAAGGTCTTTTTTCAACAATATTGAAACTCCGAGTGCTCAGTTTTGTCAATAGAGAAGTAGTAGTTGCTTTAGAAGACGCTGCACGGTGGTGGTGGTGTTTCCAATTCAAGTCAGGTCCATATCGGCACTGATAAGAAGAAGAGATTGATCTCGACAAACTGATCTTTCTGGGCAGCGTTGGTGACAGAGAGTGGTTTGGTTATTTAACTAAATTCGTATTTTACTTATATGTCGAAATAATACATGAAAATTATATTATTATCTTTGCATTTTGTATCATAATAAAGCTTTTGTATCATTACAAACGTCCGGTTGTGTCTAGAATTTTTTTTAGCTTGTATCAATACCATGTAGGTACTCATTTGATACTACTCATATCGATACTTTTTCTTTCGATACTGTTGATTGATACTGTTGTTCGATATTGATACTATTGATTCGATACTGATTCGATATCAAATATCGTATCGAAAGTGGCTTCGGAACGTCCCTACGTGTGGAGTTTATTTTTGTCCCTGCATAGCGTAGAGATGGGAGGCTGCCATAAGCAACTGCAACTTGGTCAATGGCCCAGTGACCCAGAGAGAAAGGTTTACGGCCTCCTTCACCTCATCCCGGAGAGGCAAAAACTGCCTTGCAGCATGAGTGATAGCGGGGGCCAGCAGTAAAAGTGAAAACCTGAAGAAAGAGAGGGAAGCGCCTTCACAGGGGAGTGAATGAGTGACGTCACTTTAATGACGCAGTAAACACATAAGTGGTTGTTGTGTCATGGCAGTAAAAACCTCCCACCACTCATCCTTCACCCAGGTCTAGACTTCAGACAACAGTATTATTTTATAGCCGTTCAAACCCCTTTTTTATTATACTTTTTTTTAGTCTTCTCGTCATCGACGTGACGATTTCGACTGACGTTGAAGGGAAATCGTTTGAGGTGAACGATGAGAGATCAACTCGTTTGGTTTTATGGAACATTTTGTATTCCTACACCCATTTCATGACTTCCATTCATGAGCGCTAAAATGAACCTAGTATTGCTGGCAGTATTGGCATCCTACTCTTTTCCACGAGTTATTCTTGTATGAAAACTACACAAATACATATAAATATGAACGTTCCTACATTAGGGATTCACTGTCTTACACAATTCCCAATTTATAATTATCTCAAGAAATTATTGTATTCTCCTACCCCGTTAGCTATTTCTGCATATAGGTTATAGTTTTTTTCCCCTGCATCTGAGACTATTTGCCTACTATGCAGTGTGTTATAAAACAGGTCTGCCGAACGATTCGATTCTAGAGCTCATTTCTGATCGAAAGTTCCTCATATAGAGATTTTTTTAAACGCTTAGTTTTCGAGTAATTTAATTTTTAAGATTTTTTTGTGTTTTTGATCTTTTGACACTAAAACGATCATAACATTCTATTTTGATGCATACATTCCAATTGATTAAAGAGCATTTCCTATCGGATGAACGCCTGACCATTTTTTTTAAGAATTGAGGTTCGAGAGATGAAAAAGCCCTCTGAATAGCAAGTTTTACCAAATTTGGGAAACCTTGAGTTTTTTCAATCAGGAATTGAACTATGAAAACCAATATTTTTTCAAGATGCAACAATGTTAAAAACTGCAACGAAATCTAACCATTTCAAGGGTGTAGTCAATTTTACTTTTATTTTGCTAATTTGGGGAGAAAACCGTGTTTTAATGTTGAAAAACATTGTTTTTCCAATGAAATCTAGGGTTTTCTTGAAAAATTACTTTCTATAGAAATACGGGTTTGCGGTCGGTTTCATTGTACTTTATTATGCTGAATCAAATAATGGAAGTAACACTTGCAGATCTCCCGAACCCCGTTATAACCGAGTTTAACACTTTAGCTAACTAGCTTCAATCCTAAAAACACATTGCGTTTACGTACCTACCTGAGTTTTTGAAGATATTCAATTGCCACATCAAGTACATAAGTTTGAGGTATGTTTTCTTGCTGAACCTCGTAATGATGTTCGTTTATTGATATTTGCAACACCAACTTGGGAAAACACCGAAAAAACTACATTTTAGTTCGCTTTGTGCTGTGTTGAAATGAGTAAGATAAGTGCAATTCTGGTTAATTTTTCGGTATTTTCCCAAGTTGGTGTTTAAAATATCAATAAATGAACATCATTACGAGGTTCAGGAAGAAAAAAATACCCAGAAATCCTCCATTTACATTGGGCAACTGAATATCTTCAAAAACTCTGCATTTCACAATTTTAGGACTTTTAGAGCGAAATTGAGCTTCTTTACGCGCACTTAAAAACGAGAGATGAGTAATTTTTATCAACCGAGAAAAATTTCATGAAATTTCAAGTAGAATTCGAATCTGATATATATACCTAATGGGCCATCTGAAAAAAGTATATGTCGTTTGCGCCATTTTTGGCGCAAGTGACGAGCGCGGAAGTATTGTTCTTGAGAACTATGTAAAAAATTATGAAGAATGGCGTTGGTCTTATTTTTTTACGCTGTATTCAGGGGAAATGAGGGAGGTGTAACCTTTCCGTGGAACACTCCGTATATAAATAAATACACTTATACAGGTGTATTTTACACCTATCATTGAAAAAATAAATATGTATATGTATTTTTTAAATATTTATTTATATAAATATGTAATATTTGTGGGCCTATTCCAAAACAGACGTGTGCAAATTCAATAGAAATCAATAATTTACACTTGTATTACGTACACACATAATCAGCTGATCTACCTTCCCCTAAAATCCACTAGAGTGGGTTGTCGTTGTTTCATAATTCATTCCATATCTGGTCTAAGCTAGGTAAGGTACCACACATGAGGGTGTGAGGGTGGGGTGCACATAGGAATAGCTCGTCTACCCAACCGAAACCTCCACTACGTGAAAATCCAATATATAGGCTCGAAACTCACTGATTTTGAAAAATTGAAAAAACACCAGCTTGAGTCTGATAATTGGCACCCGTCTGTACCATCGTATTCTTTGATCATTCGATAGAAACAAACGATGATTATAATAATAGCAAAAACAATAAAATGTACGTAAGTAAGAAATTTCACGTTTTTGTTGAAGAAGAGACAACCAGAACGATAAATGCATGCGATTCGTACCGTGGTATTTTAAAGAAATAATTCACGTAATGTTTTCAAACCCAACATATACCTACATATTCATTGACGCAGTTTTGCAATATCAAACGGAGGTGTATGTGAAACTTGTTTATGTCGATAAGGCGAGTTTGAAACCGGGTGTAGAGTTTAGAGTTTAAGTAGGTATTACGGGTCTAATATACAGCTTACGTGGAAAAAACAGCGATGCGTCTCGAGTTTAATAGAAAAACACAACGTGGGAATATTGGAGCTGGTGGAAACTACTTCTTCCGGAATTTACAACTCTGCACGACCAATGACGCCTGAAACAATTAATATTATTTATACGAAGATGGAACTTTTGACATTTGAAGCTTTATTAAAACATTAATTATCGAACAATTATTATTATTCGCGAGCAGAAGAGTGAACGATTGAAATGGAGTAAAATGTTGGAATTTGTGGGGGAGTGAAAGCTTGGCGGAGTAAAGCAATGAACTTTATAGGGGACTTAAGAAGCTTTTTTCTTACAAATGGGAATGAAAACACGGATGGTGTAATGTGAAATAATAGTGAAATTAGGAAGAGGCGATTCTAAGTCATATCGAAAGCAGGTGTAGCACGCAATGATTACTTCTGATAGATATTAGTAATGAAACTCCATTGTGTGCTACTGACATTACCTTACTAGGAAGACCGTCAGGGGATCCACGAATTCTTTATACGTAGTGCAAGATGGAACAAGGTACATGCATTACTGTGGTTTGATTCGATGGTAACATGGAAAACTGCAGTACCAATGAATGTTGGCATACATTAATTGGAAAATGTTATAGGTATGTACGAAATAACTAATTTACTTCCAGTGAAGTAATCGATCCTACAGAGTGAATCTTGCTCCAACAAACAGAAAAATGTGGATGGAATCAATCTATACGTAGATCAGTGGGGGGTTATTTCTGAATAGAATAGTTCAGGTCTGGCCAGGAGAAAATCATCGACACATGACTTCGTCACTTTTCGTTTGAGGAATCAGTATTCCTGATTCTATTCTTATTTTGGCGAATAGCAACGGTTTAACGAATAACTCAACGGAATATCCATGTAGTAGACATTCAATATTTAAACCTAAACTCCGGCTAAAATTAATTTAAATATGTGTTGTATGGTTTGCAGAAAATTTATTACAAAGGTGATGGACATCATGACGTTTTACAGGAAACGTGAGAATATGCTTTCTTGAAGATTCCACCGTTCTCAAAGGTACCCGGTGTCTGATTCAAGCATCATATATCTTCTTTGGCTGTGGATCAGTCCTGTTCTTGTTACTACGCATTCCAATGACCAAACACCATCCTACCCCTCATGACACATCGCATGTGATATCTGATTCATTCGCACGTGACCAAAAAGATAAGAACTCACGCTTGGAAGAACGGATGAGAAAATACCAAGACGAAAATATCATTCCGACAATCTCATTTTTTTGCTCACCCTGAACACCCCGAAAGGCTCCGATCGTCTTTTGTTCGAGAAAATTGTTACCCCTCAGGGAAATCCCCTTGCAGATCGGAACAGCGCAAAAAAGCCGGGGCATTGGAAGCGAAAAGCTGAAAAGGTTTCAGAAATTCAGAACACAACCTATTTCCCGTCTTCCTGTCTCCCCTTTTGAACAGCCTGCACGTCATTTTTTTGCTGCCGGAGGATGTGACAAAAGACCGTCGCCTATTTTTTCTTGTTTCTTTCCTATATTCCACCCCACACTTTCCTTCCCTCCCTCATAAATATTGGCAAAGCTCCAATTCTACCTATAGGGGGAGGTGGCGGGAATTCCATAACGATAGGGGAAGAAAGCAATAGTCACATACTTACGGAACTTGGGTTTTTGAGAGATAACAAAAATAACAAATGACTTTGCAACTTTCTCTGATCATGTTCGACTTGACAAACCCATGTTATTGTTCGCTTTGACGTTACGAGAAAACACCTCCGACGCCGAAGGTGTTTGTATGCAAATTTGTCTTGTATTTTTCTTTCTTTTTTTTCTTCGCCTTTTTCTATATCCGAAGGGTCCAAAGTATAGCAAAAGGGTTTCGGTAGAGATAGGCTAAACCCACCGTTCCCTTCAAGGGTTCTGGCTTCAAGAAAAAAACTTCCAGCCGGAGACACGCTTCACCTTTATCCAATCTACATAAAAGTTGACGAGTTTAAAAGGTTCCTCCAGCCCCTCCACCTTGAAGTCCTCAGAGCTACCGACTTTTCCCATCGAATTCCTCCCTTCGCGCTCTCGGTTCCCACTTTTCTACTTTGGAGCGAAAAAAGCTCTTTGATAACCTGTCGACCGTAAAATCATTTCGAGGATGGCGGTACGGGGAGGGAAAAGGTGATAACGGATTTAGTCTGTCGGAAAAACAGGTTTTTTTCTCGGGGCTGAGAAGCCTCTAAGGAACTACCCCAGGTATGCGTATCCATATATTTATATTAACGTTGAGTTTCAAATTAATTCATGAATAATTACATCAATGATATTCTACAATTTTTTGTGAATGTTGGAGTGTTGAAAGTCAACAGATTTTATTTTCCCAGTCTCCCCTCATCTTCAACGGCCCCAGACTTTGTCAGTGAAGCCCGTATACCGATTATAGTCTTCACCGATCTTACTGTGAAGAGAAGGTGCTGAACCTGGTTATCTGTCGATCAACAATGGAATAAAGGCTACAAAATATCATTTAACAGGAAAACACGGGAAACTTCCTGTTGGTAAGTTTCTGGCTCAAATCGGAAAACTCTTCTACAAACGACATGAATCCATAGGGGCTAATTCACCAAACTGCATACATTTTCGCAAAATCTCTTTGACTCCAGAGCGAGGATGAATCTAGGAAGCAAGTGGGCCTACGAGAATGAGGAATAGCTGCAACTGTGACGGATTGATGTTATTATTATTGTAACAGGAAAGATTGTTCATCACTTCCTCCACGACATTCAACGAAACCATTACTCAGAGATTGTTCAACAATTTGCAAGAAATCTGGCAAATAAAAAATGTTTGATGACTTCAAGCAGTACAATTCCAGCGTCTCGAGCATAGCGAGGAAACCTGCTTAGCCAATTCACCACGTTCATGCTCAACTTTCATCAAGTTTTATTTTAGCAGACATGCACATACGTATCAGAGAACAGCACCAGTCATTGGTACTTTCTTTCCCTAATTAACTCGCATTATTAATTATTTGACAACTAAAAGCAAAGGCGTATGTTGTGTAACTTTTCATTTGAATCCAATCTTGAGTTGGTAGTTCTGTGTTTTTGTAGTCTGTGTTTTTCTAAAAGTTCACCTTGCGGCCATCTTGTTTTGTTGTATCATTGTAATTTCCCTTAAGAAGAATGGTCCGTGAATACAGTGAATTTTCGTATAATAATTTGGCGTAGTCATCTCATAATATAATATGAAATACATCACAACACATATACTCGTACTTGGTATTGTCAGGGCTTAAGTAATGGAGGTCAATGACATGGGTAATGACGGAGAGGCTTTGAAAAAACGTAGCAGCAGTAATTTTTCTATCAGCATACACTTGATAAGCTGACCTATCATCCTTTATCAGTTCAAAGTCTTCTTCGTTTAGAAAAAACCCATCAATCTATCATTAAATCATTTTCTTCAAAAACATAATACAATATAAACATAAAACACTACGAAACAATATGATCGTATCGAAATTCAATTTTTGTAATGTGAGGATGAGTTCTAGTGATGTTCCGATACCAGTAGGTAGCGTTTGTTAGGGGAAACATTGATGAACCCCTCGCGATTTACCCGTTTATTATATCAATAATAAAACCTTTGAAATCGAACAAGAAAGTAACATTTCAACCCAACTTACGAATGTAGTGGTTTACAACCTACGTAAATTCAAAGAATCAAAAATAATATAATATATTCAAAACAATAAATAAATAAATAATGTAAAGAATCGCATGTCCGCCAAACGGAATTAACACTTTTAGGAAATCAGGAGGGTCAATTTATCTGCGAAAGACCAAGGCCATTATTATGATAATGATAATAATGCATAGCAATAGTAACATAAATAATAATAAAATAATCGAATTAAAACCCGCACAGATTACTTCCAGGAAATTAGTAGTATTCTAATTAGTTTCATGGAATGATTTTTCGATTAAACTTGTAATTCAAGATGATTTGAACTGTGTTAGGTTTTAATTCTTAAAAACCCCTGAAATACTTAAAAGCCCTGAAAAATATTTCCTTGGAATTCAATTGTTCAAGAAAATTGCAGCAAAATACTTCCACCCACTAAAATGATTTCATGCTCAACATCAATTTGCTTAGAATTCAAAAATATTTCCATAAATCAACAATATAATCACAAATTTAATTACTTAAAACTCAATCGTTGAAAAAAAGCAGCAAAATTCTTCCACCCAATACCATCATACACTGACTTAGGATGTCCCGCATAAGATGCCCAGTACTTCAGGGCGTGATTCTAGACCTCATTTCTGATCGAAAGTTCCTTTCGTATTATTTTCGTGTTTTCGACCTCAAGTTACTAAAACAGCAATAACTTCAGTAATAAAAATAGCAAGTTTATGAGGATATTTATGAGGATACCGTTGGAAAGAACGTAAAATTTCCTTCCTCTCTAATGCCAAATCAAATTTTTTTAACAGGATTAATTTGGTGAAAAAACTGCCTGAACATGAAATTTCCACGAGTATGAGAAATTCCAATTTTTTAAACTGGCTGTGAGTGTCCCATTTTTGTACTGTTTTTCACGTACCTCATCTGTAAAAATTGGTCCAAGATCTCAGCTTTCTAGCGGTATAATCTATTTTTTATTTTACTTTACTAATTAAAGGATGAAAGTATGTTTGAACGTTTAAAAACATGGTTTTTTCCATGAAATCGAAGGTTTTCGTGAAAAATGACGCTCATAAAAAATTCGAGTTTTTTTCTACGTATTTGTTCACGTTAAACCGAATGGTAACAATTGCAAATCTCCCTAACTCCGTTGTAACAGAGTTTTACAAGTTAACTAACAGGTTTACCCTTAAAAACACATAAAATTGAGCATAACAAATGAACTAAAAATTCGTGAGTTAAAGTGTAAAACTCTGTTACAACGGGGTTGGGGGAAATCTGCAATTGTTACCATTCGATTCTGCGTGAATAAATACGTAGTTGAACCGACCCCAAACTCAAATTTTCTTTAGGACCATTTTTCACAAAAGCCCTCAATTTCATAGAAAAAAACCATGTTTTTCAATATACCAACATACTTTCATACTCTAATTAGTAAATAGAAATAAAAATTGATTATACCGCTGAAAAGCTGAAATCTGGGGCCTGTTTTTACAGTGGGGTACGTGACAAACAGTACAGAAATGGGACACTCACAGCCGATTTAAAAAATTTGAATTTCTCATACTCGTGGAAATTTCATTTCAGGCTGTTTTTTCACCAGATGAATCCTATGAAAAAATTTCAATTTGGAATTAGATAAAAAGAAAATTTAACGCTCTTTCCAATGGTATCCTAAAATTTAAACTTCCTTTTTCGATTAGGTATTGTAGTTATTGCTGTTTCAGTGACTTGAGGTCGGAAAACACGAAAAAAATCTCATAAATTTAATTAGGTACTCTACAACTAAGCGTAAAAAAAGAAAAATAATATATATATATATATGGGAGGGAATTTTGATCAGAAATGAGCTCTAGAATCACCCCTTGAAGTACTGACCACCTTACGCGGGACACTCTACAGAAGGGACAGATCACAGACCGCTTGGATTCTGAAGTTTCTAAGTTGTTTAGCCATCATGGTCAGTAGAACAGTAAAATGATGAATTAAAGGCACCTTCGTTTCTAGACTTTTATGTTTTGATAGAAGAACGTTTCATTCTAGAGCTGATGTTCTGCTCCATGAATAAATTGTCCGCCGACCGCCTTTAGATCAAGATCCTGATCCGAGTTGTTAGGCCGCAATACGGCCTGAGGGCGGGCCAACAGTGAGGGAGCATAAAATTGTTCTTTCGCGTATACCAACTATACGAGAACAATAAGGCAATATGTAATACGTCCGCATCCACGCTTCAGATATCGATTCCTGGATCTTCCTATGGATGTGGAGAGAAATACTCGTAAAGTTCCGCAGCATCAAACAAGAGGAATGCTGCCCTTGTCCGCAACGAAATTGTTTTTTCGTGTTTTTATTTCCCGTCTGGTGGTAAGAACTTCCATGATAAAGCTCAATTTCGAAGGGAAATTCTTAGTAGGGAAAACCGTGCGGAATCGCAACATTGTCTTGATCAACCACGGAAAATTCCGAAAAACTCATTTTTCTAATCAGCAATTGGATGGTATTCATCTTAATTCTCACTGCAAGAAGGAAAGTTATGGCCTGAGAGTTCCTATTTTTGAATTTTGTGACTCCCAACGATCATCTAGCGAATTTTCGTAAAAAATGAACTATTGCAATGGCTCCAAAAATTTCAAAATCAAAGTTTTTGAAAAAGTCCATTGAAATCCGTTTTGAGATATTCTGAAACGAATCCTGGAGTTTGACGCTTTTTTATATGTATATATAGGTACCTACCTATATCTATTTATTTATAAATGTGTCATTCCAGACGATAACTCTCCTTAGGATAAAAATTAAAACTCTTTCGTTCGTTCTTTCAAGATTAAAATTCTGAGTTCGTTGGCCACAACATTTTGAGCACATTAATGAATTGGTCAAGTTTCAAAAAATGTACTGAAAGAATCACTAAATATGGATAAAAAAAAAAAAAGCGGAAAATCGTTAAATTTATATTTTTTGGCAGAATATTTCTCGAATAGAGTTTATTGACTATAAAATAGAACGTTCATAAACTTATGAACAAAATTATACTAAAAAATGTACTTAACATTCATTAAAATTTGCTAAAAATAAAAAAAATCGCCATGCAGCATGATCGTATAAGCGAATTTTCCTAAATTATCGTATCGTATGATGTTAATTTAATTTGAAATTTGAGCTTTTTGAAAGCAAGGACATTGTTAACTATTAATATTATGGCAAAAAACCTATTCTTAATAAGCAATAATTTCTTATTCATGAAAATTTCATCAAAATCGAATGAAAACTGAAAAATCAATGCTTGTAATGAAGATTTCATATTCGCGCAAGTGCAGCAACTGATAATCATGCAATCATGTTGAATTGGTATGGAATGGTGAAATTATCTTCCCGAATACGCTCCGGATTCGAGCGAGGTCAGACTACTAGGTCGTGGGAAAATTCTGCTTGGTAGATCTCACGTTTTTCATGCGCAGAGTGGAGTACCGATTTGTGCATTTGTGCGCAAAGCAACTGACGGGACCGTCTGAACCTAACACGCAGACTCCATGAAAATGTCATTAAAGTCTGATGGAAACTACAATGATTTAGTATGTATGTATGAGTGTATGTACGTATTTAGTATCTCTATCTATATCTATAAAAGAGGATGTATGTATGTATGTATATATGTATATTGCCTATAGACTCCGAAACCGCTCGACAGATTTTAATGAAACTTTCAGGTATTATCAGGCATGATTCAAGGATTGTTCCTATAAAGTTTGGTGCAAATCCGTTCAAAGGGCTCTGACCCAGAGGGCATAAAAGGGTGCAGTGTCAGGTTTTAGAAATTTTAGTGGTTGTAGAAATAGTTGAACAGAAAGTACTGGTACCTTCTTGACGGCCCACTACATTTTTTTTGACATTTTATGTCTTTACTATGGCACATAAGTAAAAAAGCGTCACGCGGGGAGCGTCACGCGGTGAGGAGCGGAGATTCCCTAAGGATCCCACGATTCTGAGATTTGGTATGTAGCCCCTTGAGGGACTTCTGAACACAACTGACCGATCCCAGATCAGCTGAGTGGCTCTAGAATCCAGTTTTTTCCCTAATGATTCCACGATTCTGAGATTTTTTATGTGGGCCCTTGAGGGACTTATGAACACAACTGACCGATCCCAGATCGGCTGAGTGGCTCTAGAATCCAGTTTTTTCCATAATGATCCCACGATTCTGAGATTTGGTATGTGGGCCCTTGAGGGACTTCTGAACACAACTGACCGATCCCAGATCAGCTGAGTGGCTCTAGAATCCAGTTTTTTCCCTAATGATCCCACGATTCTGAGATTTGGTATGTGGGCCCTTGAGGGACTTCTGAACACAACTGACCGATCCCAGATCAGCTGAGTGGATCTAGAATCCAGTTTTTTCCCTAATGATCCCACGATTGACTTAATAACAGTTTAAAATTACGATGAATAAACAAATTTAATTTGGGCGCAGCAACGCGCGCGGGGGGAACGCTAGTAATTATATGTAGACAGAGATGAAAGTGGTTCAGAATTGTCTAACACGTAAAATGCGATTCGAAATTTTAGTTTTGAGGTATGATTTTGTTTCGTAGGTATAGACAGGCTTGGGAACAATAATACACTATTGTTTAATAATTTTCAGTGTTTATTGCACGTAAAGGTATGCATTTGTGGTACAAATTGTGTTTTTTAACTCAGCAGTTTGTTGTTTTTGACCAATACGTATTATCATGCTACGCTTATTTTTTTTACTGAAACGAAATTGATACTATATATATGGGCAGGATATTCATGAAAATTTAATTTTATTCGGCAATCAATCGAGTGGTTACCTAAATCATTATCCTCACAAACTTGGGCCGCTTCCCGACAAAATAGCCAAACTGCCAACGGCCGACCAATCTAACCACCTATATCATTAATCTAGATATTTATTTATTTTTTATAATAACTATTTTTAAAGGTATAAAATAACTAAATTTCAACCCCCTTCTCGTTGTTTCCTGCAGGGCGAACGGCAAAGGGAGGCGCGAGTGCATTCTAGCAAGAGGGTCGCGAACTATATCCGGCTGTAAGGGTGAATACAGTTCCACGTTCCAACACTGGAGTGATCCAACTGTTACATTCCGCATCCCTCTTCAATCGTATCTAAGTGTTCATTATATTGCTCCATCTTTGTGAATATTCACCCTGAGAGATTCTCCTCTATCTCAACCGATAGTGTTATGCCTACATAAATTTAAATATATAAAAACGATTTGATACAAAAAGATGAGTTGAGGTAACATAAACACATCCTTTCGTAAAATTGAGTTGTTATTAATAACGCGATAAGTACCTACCTAATAAAATAAAAAAAAAAAAAAAAATAAAAAAAACCTAATCAAACATTTTAGGAGAACAAAATGAATTGAGTTCTCACGAATAATTTTATAAATGGGCGGGACATGTCATTTGGTAGTACTCGAATAACGTAATTTGCTATTTTAATGTGGATTTAGCAGAACATGAGAATATCTCGCAGTACTATGGTTTATATTGTTCATTAATAAACTTGTGGATAGAGGAAAAAGTCTTAATTGCTCTTCGAAATTGATTGGTTTACATTTCAAAAAAAAAAAAAAAAAAAAAAAAAAAAAGCTATTGAATTAATAATAAAATTATTATTATGAATAAACCAGCGACAGTTGATCAATCATAATCCAGCAATACGAGAGATTTCGTTTGATTTCTTGTCTTCAAGTCCTTCAGAATCTTAGTGTGTCTATTTATTATTGGTTTTAAGCTTTCGATTTTGATTTTATTATTATGAATAAACCAGCGACAGTTGATCAATCATAATCCAGCAATACGAGAGATTTCGTTTGATTTCTTGTCTTCAAGTCCTTCAGAATCTTAGTGTGTCTATTTATTATTGGTTTTAAGCTTTCGATTTTTGAAATTTTCAATACCTAATTGTTATTTTTGTTTAAAATTTTGCGAATTTCGGCCGCTCAGTCAGATGGAAGGGTTTCATGTTTTTATTTTTCATTTAGGAAACTGTTGGAGTTTTCAACGAAAAAAACTTTGTTTTTAATCATCCCTCGAAATTGTTTAGTTCACGTTTCATGACACTGAATCCTTGGCATTATTTTGAATTATTGATTTTCAGTTTATGGGCGCAGACATCTATTTCAATCAATTTACTTGGATTCTGATGTACCACACATTGTACATAGGAGTCCGGTTTTGTTTAGTACAGAGAGACTTTTGTTCAGCGTGGGTGTTTTATTTAATTCATTTAGTTAATTTTTCGTTATATTTTGATAGATGTTAAACCATAGACTAAGTTTAATGATTATCGATCAGTGATCTTATTGAAGAGTTTTTAATAACAGAAATATTAAATCATTGTGTAAAAATTCGTAGCGCTTTAATCGTGAAACTAGTTTTCAGATTTTAGTTATTCATTCAACTTTTGACATTCCTGAACGATTTTGGCTTCGTGTCTGTCTGTGTGTTTGCTAGCCCTTTTAACAATAAAACTTCTATAATTTGGATTCGTTTACGATTAAATGCGCAGGAATCATTCACAATAAGGACTTAATTGTTCCTTACGAACTATTCGGGGGAAAACGTTGGAGAAAAAACTGAATTAAATGACAGACAGGTATTTATTATTAAAATTTTCTTGTGCGCATTTGGGTTTCCATAATCCGTTATGAATTCTATTATTACCGCTTTTAAGATAGCCACTGTGCTCCAAACTGCCAAGCCTAAAACTCCCGAACAAACATAA
Source organism: Adelphocoris suturalis (assembly GCA_030762985.1). NCBI lineage: Eukaryota > Metazoa > Arthropoda > Insecta > Hemiptera > Miridae > Adelphocoris > Adelphocoris suturalis. The sequence continues at coordinate 24,024,756 of CM061041.1, read as the reverse complement.
ATTCCAATATTTTACTTCAATATTGTCGCTCACTAGCTCTAGTGGCGTTTCGGGAAACTAAACAATATAGTGAAGAGAGTTGATTGCATGTCCAGTGTGAGCCTCGCCCTTAATTATGACACTACATATTTGCTACAAGTAGGAAACGCTAAATAAAAACTGGTTCTCTTGCTCAGTTTGGAGTTCCGAGGATCAGAAGTTTAGTTATTGGAATCTGGAGGCGGAGCGTTCATCCGGTGTTGGAGAGTTCGGGAAGGTCGTGTAAGTTTTGTGCTAGTTAGAGATTGGTTATAAAATTCCACCTATTTAATAATTTAATAGACTCAAAACATTTTTTTCATACCGGATTTACATTGCAGCACAAAAAATTAGTTTATATTCGAGGAAAATGATCGCAAAGTCTTTATTGAGACTATTTATTGTGTATAGTGAGCATGTGAAGCCTTGCAATCTTGTGGGCCAAGGAGGGAATCAACTTCTACTGTGGAAGCTTTACTATGCTGGAGAGAAGAGAAAGTGTACAAGTATCTAACTGTTGGGGAAAATGAGGGTTTGCTTTCTTTGGTAAAGCTATATCAAATTTGACGTTAGGTTGGGAGTGGGTAGCTCTAAGAAGTGATGGTGATGCTTCACTGGGAGACCATGTTCAGCAGCAGCTGGTAGAGTTGGAGAGTGCTGACTTCACAGGACTTTTGTTGGCGGGGCACTAGGAGCGGACAGGCGGGCTTATGTGCGCCTTTTGGGGGCGGCTCTAGGAGGATGAGGTGAGAGATCTCCATCACTGAACCCCTTGCTCCAACTGCTACTAGAGTGAGTAGGAGTCCAACATTCTTAATTCCCGTACCAGATATCGCTGGTATGTAATAGGTATGTTTGAGCATATTGAGTATATATATGTATGGTATATTGAGTTTCACACTAAACGGTGAAAGGATAAGGCATACGGAGAAACGGCCATCTACCCTCCCTCACTAAACTACTTGGTTCCTATAACTATTACTCTAGCGAGTTGGCGTGGTCATCTCATTCCCCGGAAATCTCTTTCTACGAGAATGCTCAATTTTTTTCACTCAGAATTGTGAATTTCGACAAAACATTGATTTAAGCTGATTGTTTAACAAATGGTTCTATGTACCTACTCTCACCGTGGCAATATCTATTCCAAGAGTGGACATTGTTTATCAAACGAATATTTATTAGCGAGAAGTAATTGATACGGAGAAGAACTCGTTGACATCTTAAGGGTAAAGGTTCCTTAAAAAATAGTAGTGATAAAGTATAAAATTTGGCATACAGTTTTGAAAACGAAACAAATAAAAAATTGGTGATTGTTCGCTTAAGCAGGGTTCGCTAGTAGGGGACTCACAATTATTTTGTTTTGTTTGATCTCGCTTTCCAAATTGTTTATTGAGGAAGTCCACTACCTGTAACATAAAAGTCAATAAACTAGTATGTAAGCGAATATTCGTTAAAAAAATTAGCAATTTACATGGCTTCAAAATTTAAAAAGTAGGAGTGAGAGGGCGGGGGGACCCCTTATAAATCCGTTTCATACATCAACGAACACAATCCTTGATTTTAACGTCATATATGTATGGTGTATTTCCAGACAACTCCCTTAATTCACGGTGTAAAAAATTCGTTTCAACGCAGAACGCAGAACAATCCGTCTTGACAAAAGACAGGTCGATATTGTTGGCCAGCCCAATCGCTCCATAATTTCAGGCTCAAATTTACAATGTAATGGCCCGAAAATCGGTTTTTCTACAATACGGCACGTGGGGTATCACAGTCAAAGTATTTTTCAGTGCTGAGTCGAATGCTATTCGAGTTCTGCATTACCTATTTTACATGAGAGAAAATAAACCTCGATTACGATTCTTAGGTGAGGAATGACCATTCAAGAGATAATTAGTTCCAGTCATTCCTCACCTGAGGGACGTTATCGAGGTTCATATTCTTCATATTCTCACGAGTGAAATAGGCAATACAGAACTCGGATAGCAGAAAAGAGAGGAACCTTCAAGTATTATTGAAATGCTATTGAAAGATACCAGCCTGATCGACATCCATTTTATTTCTCGGCGATTGACGGAGTAGATAGGAGGGTCTGGCTGAGCTGTAAAACTTCCAGTGGCACCGTCTAATTTGTATAACAAGACAGCAGCCGTTTTTCGTTTGATGACCGTTTTGGGACGAGACTAGTTTCCAAATTCCTCTGTTAATACCCCCCTCCCCCTCCTTCTCTTGATTCGCGTTCTTATGAAATCCGTACAATCAATGCAACGACTTATAACTTGAACAGGTGTAATTGGTGTATAGTAGAAAACGGAATGTGAAAACTGAAAAGATCTCAAAGGTGAAAGGCTTAGTGACAAAATTAGTCGTTAACCCTTTCACCTTTGTCCTGTGTGTTTGTTCTCTGCTGTCAAAAGGAAGAAAGTCTGGTGATGGTTAGTAAGACCGAATCTGAAAGCCTAGTATCGTTGAAATCTTACAATGAAATTTTGGAAACCCGTAGCATTGAAAGTAAATGTGCTTTGATAGATTAAACCATAGGTGGTCTTTATCGAGCTGTGACAGAAACACCCAAAATCGATTTTTATAATCTAAAATTTGGAGGAAAATATTGAAGGAAGATAGTGTGATCTCAGATTGTCAACGAAATATTCCCTAGAAGGCACGCGAGTTCAGTGATATTAAAACTTCCCAGTTTTAGTATAGGTACTGATTTACAGTTATCATAGTTTGAATTTAATTAGGTAACTGTTTGCTTGCTTGTGTCATTTCTGACGTCCGACGTCAGACGTCCAAGTAATTTTCACGCTTCTGTACAGTGAATCCCTCTCCACTCAAGAGGGTGAGGCAATTAGTAGCTTTAAGCAAAATCATTAGAACAAATCTAATCCTCCTTAGAGGACAGCTAATGACGTCCACGACTCCTTTTTTTAAACTTATTTCTTCAAAAATGTCAACATAGCAAGCCTTAATAAGCCCAGAAATAAACTGAAAAATTTAAACAGTTGTGATTGGCAGTGAAATTGTCTGATGAAGTGACCGGACTTATGGCAGGAGAATGGATACTTTAATGATTCTAAGAGTACAGAAGAAACGTTATGCCTTACTAGCTTGACGTTTTCCTGATAATTATTTTGTGTGTGAGTACATATTTGATGAATAAGTGACATTTGATCTAACCATGCGTATAATTTATAAGGTACTGATGTTATAATATCCCACAAAGGGTGATTCAGTGCTCTATGCAGTTTTCAAAAAGTAGCAGCAGCATAAATTCCTAATTAACTACCAAAAAATTAACCTAATCGCCATTGAATGCCTCCAAAACTTCAACACTGATGTAATAGATTAGGTCTCGGATTTATGGCACACCGATGAATACATTTATAAGAGGTATAGGTACCCCATGGTTTTTACAACAAATTGATAAGTTCTGCAAATTTACAGACTGATGTATGACAAATACGTGTTTGCTAATGAAAGGCGTCAATTTCCTGCTGCTCTCTATATAATGAGCTGACCTTATGATGTTTGTTGTTGATAAATGATTACACGGTTCAGTGGCTCTAACTTCAAACAGCAACCTCAGCAATGCTTATCAAACCCGTACACTGGAGGGAGGCTGGCTTCGCTGTACTCCGCCATTGCTCATTTAGCCTCTTCAGTCGCTGTAAAACATTTGAATGTATCATATTTGAATCCAACTGGTCCATCCGTTAGAACCATTCATTGTTCGGATTTTTCAACTGGATAGTTTTTGTGCTATTCTTGATTTGAGTTTCGGTGTCGTTTCAGGTGCTTTATTGTCGGTGCGGTGGTTCAGTGTGAATTGTGTCAAGTGGACCCTATGGACCCAAGAACAACAGGTGCGTAATTTGGCCTACTAAAACTTTAACATTTCATGTCATCTTATGAGTAGAAGAACAGCAACAATTCTTTTGTAATAGTTTAAAACTCTCAATCATGAAGCATGACCATTCGAGCGACTTTTGTCTCTCCTACGACGTGCAATACGTTGGGTAATGGTAACACAAAATGAAGTAAAAACTCACAGCCTCAAAGCTCTGTATCGTTCAGGCACAAATCTACTACTTTAAACATATCTCCGTTACTAAAAAAGTCGATATTTTCCGTTCATTCTCTCATTCGCTATCCGCTATGCGTGTTTTGTAATAAGATGCAGGTGTTGATGTTTGGTAATTATCTTGAATTTTTATTAAAAATTAATTAAACCAAATGAAATTAGCAAAAAAAATTTTTTTTTTTTTTCTCGTGAGACGAAGGTTGTGGGTTCGAATCCCGGCCAGGCCTGAAAATTTTTTTTTTCTCGTGAGACGAATTGCATAGCAAATTATCCTCGTTTTCTACACAGTAGAAAAGAGAAAAGATCCGGCGAGGCGCGAAGCCTAATTATATATATATATATATATATATATATATATATATATATATATATATATATATACAAATATATATATATATAACTGTGTCACTATAAAGAAGAATTCCTAAAAACGGTTTCCGTAAAGAAAATGTTGGAAAATTTAATTTTATAAAATGTTTTACCCATTGCGCTAAAATTGTTGATTGTTATTAATCAAATCTAACTGTTTAGATTGTTCTAACAATATAACTCTTTTTGTTTTTTTGGGAATGGAACGTTGTTACTTGATCTGGTATCGTCATCGAAATTAGATTCCATATTTTCTTCGTTAATGGTTTAGTTCGTATATGATCAGCTGAGTTGACTGACACGCTAAAGTCATGTTCCATTTTAATTATTATTTTCAGCAGAGCCAGCAGATAGCCTAACTAGATAGGGTAGGTTGGGATGCTACGAATAGTATTTTATTGATATACCATGGAAAACCTAGCAAGGTTCAACGATTGTATTTAAATATCCTTTCACTGGATTATCTCAGATATTCAATGTTTAAGAGACTCGTTTTCTGAACGTCTTTGCAAGATTATTTCTGTTTGTATGAAGAAACTGGTTGAATTTCCAGTTAAAATTACATAAAAAGTGTCTTCAAAAGTGTTAAAACTGAATTCTATGTCAGAAGTACAGAATCCACTCCTCTGAAATACCCAGTCAAGCTTCTAGACCTGATACACGATTTTTCAATTCACCATACATGTTTCTTGATGTAATCCAATGTTGGACCCAACAGTCTAGACGGTTCTCGTGACGAATCCCCCTGCAGCTTAGCCGCATCTGTTTCCTCTCAAGGGAATGGTTGATAATACAATTATATACGTGAGATGATAAGTGGTGGTTAGCTTTATAACTGCTCAGGTGACCTCTGTCAGCAATTAAACGTAGTTAATCGAGTTAGAGAAAACGCTAACCCACTTACTGGTAAACGCCTACACACACAACGAATGTTTCATTGGCTGTAGGACTTACCCTGCGTGCATTTTTTATTAACACAGAATGAGTTTTAGCCTTGGCATCTCCAACCAAAAACGAAACGTTTATGTGTGACAAAAATGTGTTGCAAAAATTTTTGATGATTTCCGCTTATATCCGAGTCGTTGCTAGGGAAATGGTAGGTAGTTCTTAATGTTTCATCTGACTAAATTCGTTGACCATTCGTTCGAAAGCTCTTGATTTATTTAACCATATTATTTTAACTACTGCGAAGTGCGTGACCAACAAGCCGAGTCATGAGCATGGTTATTTGAATAATTGTTTACACACAGGTGATTATTCCCAATAATTGATATTGTGAACATGATTGCACCCGCTATTTAATTCCTGATAATTTCATTGGGCTGGTGGTAAGTCGTTGCGCTGGTGATAAATAAATAAAACAATAATGATTAATAATTTAATTTAATAATGATTAGCAGGACGTTTCCATTTTTTTCCGACCGTCACGGGCGAAAATATTGATCTTCACGTACAACCAATGCGTTACTAGGGAGTTGTAACTCCCTTAGTTTTCATAGCAGGAAAATCGTTCACCACTTTTTGGAATCACAACATCTCATGATCCTTATGCACTGTAGTGTCAAGGAAAGCTTATTTATTACGCTGTTATAAACTAATATTGCTAAGTAACCATAATGAACTAATAATGTATCAAATCAATCATTATTGAATGATCTGACTGTAGAACCGTAGGCCTACCGTCTTTTTTTTTCGATTTAAATAACTTACTGTAACATCAAGATAGCTCGGGCTAAATTACAGTTATTACGTATAACTTTTAACACCTAAAAATCCTAAACTAACTTTAAACAAACGAAATTTAACAAAGAAAATATACATCTACATCAATGGGACTACCCACCATTATATCATTGGACTTTGAACGCCAATGCCAGATCTGCGATCGAATGGAAAAAAGTTCCAGTCATTCATCATGATCGTATGAGCGAATTTTTGAGAATTATCGTATTATATTATGTTACGTTGCTTCGAAATTTGAACACCTCAAGTACAAAGAAACTGTTAACTACCAATTTTATAGAAAAAAAAAACCATTTCTAAATACTATCAGGCAATTCATGAAATTTTTTGGATTTTCAGCATTTTTTCCGATTTTTTAGCAAATGTTATTGAAATTAAAGTACATTTTTTACATAGTTTTGTTCTATTGGCGTTCTAATGATAGAACTATTGATGTTATAGGTCATTACTGATAAATTAATTTTGACTAAATTTCTGCTAATAAACTTTCAGCCGTTTTTAGTGATTTTTGAGCAATTTTTTCTAGATTTGACCATTGTAATGCTAAAAATGTCTTCCTAACAAACTCATCCTTTTATGATCCCTTGAAAGCTTGCTTTTTTAGCTAAAGAGCGGAATTTTATCACAACTCTAAGGAAATTTATCGTCTGGAAGAACGTACATGTATGTACATGAAAAGCGTTACATTTTGGGATTCGTATCAGAATGCCTCAATGAGAATTTCATTGATGCAGATTTTTGGAAAAATTTATTTGAACATTTTTGGAGCCATTGCTGTTGGTTCATATTCTTCGAAAAATTACTTAAAGAGGACTTATCGTATTCCGCATCTTGATGCTACATGTTATGCCCTCACCTCAGCCACCTACTAGAGAGTATCAACTCAGCCAAATCAAGGATGATATAAAAAAATGTATTTGTAAAAAATGTTGGGCGTAAAACGAACAACACCTTATACATAAGGACTACATCAAAATACTTGCGTACGCTCTGAACGAGTAGTAACATCTTGCATAATGAATGTTTCTGGCTCAAACAGTGATGCTTCAATCACAGTAAACATGAAAAATATTGGAAAGAATAGAAAAATCAATATAAAAAGAAAATTACATGCGTACCTATCATTAAATTGTACCTATTGATAGACAATTATTTTTCTAGTGTACCTGTAAGAGATGATGTTTTACAAGTTTTATAACTCAACTCTCGTAATGATGATTTGATTAGTACAACAAGCCATTGATAATTATTAATAACAAATAATAATAACAAATAAAATTTATTTTTAAGTTATTTGTCCGAATAATACATTTAAAAAATTTTTTACAACAAAAGTCGTTAATTCCTGTCATGGAATAGGTAAACAAAACTATCACTCTAACCAATCGGGGTAACTTAAATTCACAGATAAAGAAGGAAAAACAGTCTATCAAGGTGATGGGAATTGGCTTACTTTCTATCCGTAACACGAATCAGTTTTTTAAATTAATAATTTGAATTGTGCGAAATTAGAATTTTTCAAATGAATATTTTGAATTTGAAAATTAGAATTTGAAAAATTAAAATGTTTTCAAATTGAAATGTTTTAAACCGTTCTATATTTTGAAATTTCATCGAAATCGGATGAAAACTGTAAATTTGTGCATGCGCAGCTGCTACAAATGAAGCGATCGTGTTGGAATTCATGTTTGAGGATAGGAGTGGATACATCGTCTCTTGCTCCGATTTTGAGCGAGATTGGAAGGCTTGGAGGAGGGAAATGATGCTTGATGGGTTTTTCGTTAAATCATACCTAGAATGAAGTCACAAGTTATTAAAGAGCGATGAATGAAAAAGAGCTATTTACATCCTGCACATTCCCCAGAAATTTCATGAAAATTTAATGGAAACTCTATTAGGCATGTTATACAAGGAAAAATAATTAATGAAATAATATAAAAATATATGAAATAGAAAATAATATGTATAAAATGCGCTTGAAACGAACTAAATCACTCGCGACGAAGTTGTGGAAACCTTTTACAAAACGGAGGTTAGTGAAAAACGTTGTCTATTTCCACGAAAAATAAGGAGTTACAATGTTAAATCGATTTCGACGGTTAGGCCATCATCAGTAACAAACAATAACTTGTTACTTGTTACTGTTACTTGTTATTGTTTGTTACTGATGATGGCCTAACCGTCGAAATCGATTTACCATTGTAACTCTTTATTTTTCGTGGAAATAAACAACGTTTTTCACTAATCTCCGTTATGCGCTTGAAAATGTGGATTTTGGAGAATTTTGTTACCTTTCCCCGACGTTAATAACAATGCTTCTGCTCAGTTAATAGGCTCGAAAAAATTCATGAAATGTATAAAAATTAGGGTCTAATATGAAACAGATTCAGAAGCATCTACTTCATCAGAACTCACATCGCAGATGACGTAACACCGACACCTATTCAGCGTATTCTCATTTGGAGCCAGGCTTGGTAAAGCTTTCCAAAAAGGTGCATGATGAGTTAAGAATGAGTGCTACTTAGTAGAAATGTGGAGAGGAGCGATGTGTAACATATTATCATTTAATATTGATTAACAGGACTTTTAAATTTTTTTCCGACCGTCACATCACGACGAAAATATTGACTTTTTATAGATTTTCACGTACAACAAATGCGTTACGAGGGAAGTGTAACTTCTTTAGTTTTCATTGCAAGGAAATCGTTCGCTCTTTTTAGAATTTTTTTTTTTTTTAATAAAGCCACTAAGGCCGCAATGGCATATTTTAGCTGGAGAAGGAGGCCGTACCTCCTCCCCATCACAGACACTAGATCTGCCTGTGCACTATCTGCCTGGTTCCGGCACTCCTGCCCACCATCAGGGACTACCTGGGACCCGAGTGCTCCACACTTGGTAAGTTACTGGGTCGCAGCCCCAGTCTGGCTTGGCGCCATATCACCATTGCCAGCCACAGCTGGGAGGTCAATCCTTTCCCACCACGTTTTGGCAAAAGCGAGGAGAGTCTTAATCTCCCCCGTCTTAATGTCTTGGGGATCGATGGAGGTTCTGCCACATTTCAAGAAGCGATGTCTTGCCAATATAGGGCAATAGCAAACCACATGACTCGCCGTCTCGTATTCCGCCCCACAAAAGCGGCAGAGAGTGGAGTCTGATTTGCCCATTTTATTTATGGAGATGGTATCCAAGTGGGCATTGCCCAGTTAAGAGCCCCACAACCATACGCAGCTCCCTTCTCCCCAGGCTGAGCAGCTCCTTAGCTCTCTTCCTAAAGAAGTGAATAAATTGCTTCGCCTGCCTCAGGCCCTTGACATGGAGCCAGTGGGCAGTCCTCTTCTTACTCCCCGAGGAGAAAGCTCTCCGTAGTGGCCAGGAAGGGTTGTGGGCCCACAGGGAGAGAAGCAGCACCCTTCCTAGCAAGAGCTGTGTAACATATTATCATTTAATAATGATTAACAGGACTTTTCAATTTTTTTCCAACCGTCACATCACGGCGAAAATATTGATTTTTTATAGATTTTCACGTACAACCAATGCGTTACGAGGGAAGTGTAACTTCCTTAGTTTTCATTGCAAGAAAATCGTTCGCTATTTTTAAAATGCTCTTATTTTATCAGAACAACTCATGATCCCTAAGCCTCTGTAGTGTCAAGTAAAGCTGATTTGTTACGCTAAGTTATAAACTAATTTTGCTAAATAACCATAATGAACTAATATTGTGTAAAATTAATCATTATTAAATGATCTGACTGTAGAACCGTAGGTCTACCATCCGTATTTTTTTTTCCAATTTATTTATTAAATTTTATTTTTTTAATATGCATTGCCCTCTCACTCTGGCTTGAGAGAGTTGAGTGAGAGAAAAATAAAATCACGCATTTTTCTTTCATTAGATTTTTTTCTTATTAACTGGGACAATTTTTCGGGAGTAATATGGCCAAATAAAAATACCTTCCTCTCAGTACATGGTTCCTTCACCCTTTCTATTAATGCCTGCAGTATATATGATGTAGAATGATCTGAAATGTAAAATATGCAATGGAGCATAAATAATAGAATTACTAGATTCATAGCCTTACCCCTAAACATGAGTAGGTAAATTCCTCACTGACGTAGCGATGAAATATGTCAACATTATTTTGTCGTGACCTTTCATGTGTAAAAGCTACATTTACGTAATGAAAAATCTATAATGATAAAATCGTAAGTATGTCTGTCTGTACATTGATTATAATCATGAAATTTTGGGTTTCTTTTCCGTTTCATGCTATTTGTAGACGATTGGTACCATTTTATAAATTTTTCTCTGTCCATCTATCTGTCCGTATGTTTGTCCGCTTTTCACGGTTGCAGGGGTCATTGGAATACTGATATGAGTTGGGGATCAGTCCAACATAAATTATAGGCTATATCAAGCTTTTAAAATCTGACCCATAGAGGGTATTTTGGAGGGGAGGGGGGTAAAAGAGGTATCATGGACATCAGTGAGTAAACTGGCGACGTGATTGTTAAGAAATGTTTGAAATACTTTCACTTGAATCGCAGATTACTTCAAGTTTTCCAATCAAACCAATAGGGGTGTTTTGGGAGAGGGGGGAGGGAAGATGGGGTATCATGAACATCACTGAATAAACTGGGATACTGATTGCTGAAATATGTTTGAATTACACCAACTCAAATCGCAGGATACTTGAAATTTTTCAAAAATGAAAATGAATCTTGGACATCTATATTAATAAAATCGTAAGTATGGCTGTCTGTACATACTATTCTAGCACGATAGAATTACCTTTCCACCATATAGTACTGCAGTAATCTTTGTGTTATAGACATTGAATGAATGCAAAATTCATATTAACGTGACAAGTATCGTAAATACGTACTGCTAAAATCGAATGTGAAGTCGCTAAACAACATCGAAGTATAAAATGTTTCATAGATATTTATTATTGTATAGACTTTTTGCGAGCACTCGCATTGATCAGAAAGTTTATAATTTAAAACTTTACGAGCTTTCCAGTATTTTTTAAATCGTTTTAATGCAAGTGGACTAGCAAATATTTCTCAACATGCGAGGCTTGTTTACATATTTGACTGAAGGTTGTTTATCTCTTCCGACTTTAATGTCATTCAAAATATGGAATGTAACATCATATACATAATGTAGCTCGGATATGGGGCATATCTCGGAGGCGTAAATAGTAAAGTTTAGGTGGGGTTGGTGTGAAATTTGCGTATTTTTATCCCCGTTTAAGGGGCCTTCAGGTTCTGCAGACTTATCAGCATATAAATGAGCTTATAGACGGCCATATATGACCCGCGCCGAGCGTCGCGGCTAAGGAGCACAACTGCGCACCTTGAAAGGATGCAATTTTAAGGGGATTGTGTATTACATTACATGTACACAGGTACCGAGATCAATTTGAACCGTTTTGGATCATTATTTTCAAAAATACACTTTCGTAATCGAACTATTTGTATATATATATATATATATATATATATATATATATATATATATATATATATATATATATATATATATATATATATAGTGCGGATCACAAGACCAGTTGTCGCCTTTCTGTTTCAACCAATAAATGAAAATCATATATCATGTTCTCACTACCATATTGTTGTCCACTACCAAATGTCATCTTCTTCCTTCTATTAGGAGAGAAATGAGCTACAAAGCTGACTCAGCTGATCTGTGTGTTTCCTCGATTCGTCATTCGTACACAGCCAATTCCTCAATACCAATTCCCTGCCTCCTAGGTTTATTGGGTAGAAATGAGGTCCCTAGCTCACTCAGCTAATCTGGGTGGTTCCTCGCTTTTTCAATCGTACACAGCAAGCCTATTAGAGGCTCAATACCGAAGTTCAGCCCCTTTAGGTCTATTAGGATAGAAATGAGATCCCAAGCTCACTCAGCTGATCTGGATGAGTCGACTTTTTGTCAATCGAACACAGCTGATCCATAAATGCTCAATTCAAAATTTCAGTCTTCAAGGTCTATTACAACTTCAAAAACTGATGTTTTTAGACTGTACGCAATCATGTTTAATACAGAGAAGTGTCTAATTTTACGAAAACTAGTGTTTTGATAATAAAAAGATACAAGGAGAGCCTGTTTAACATCTGTGGTTGTTTCAAGTGCACAAATATATCTCCGGCACCATCATGTGTTGTATATAAAAACGCTTCACAGGCATTCCTTCATTATCAAACTTAGATAAGGTGATGATCATTAGGCCGAGTTACATAGAAGTTTTAGCTTCATAGGATGAATAGCATGAAAATTAGTTGTAAGACCTGACACAGATGATTAAGGTGGTTCCGCAAGTTTAAATTCTAATCCGCCTTCCCCATAGATGACAGTTTGAATTTCTTGCTTTATAGGATGCATATGATAGAAATTAGCTTTAAGTGCTCACTCAGCAAATAAGGGTAGTTTCGCACAATGAAATTCAATCCTACCAGTCTCATAGAGGCTTCGTTTCGAATTTCAGCTTCATAGATTAAATGTCCTAGAAATTAGCTTATGAGCTCTATCAGTAGATTATGGTGGTTCCGCCCATTGAAATTCTGTTCTACCTGTCTCATAGAGTATTTCAAGTTTCAGCTTCAGAGATTAAGGAGCAAATCGGCTAATCAGAGGTCTATGCATCGTTTAGTACCAGTTGCTTATAAGTACCTACTACTCAATACTACCTACCATGTAGCGCTTCTTTTCACAACATTAGTTCATTATGTTTACGAAGGAATATTAGTTAATAGCGTAATAAATCAGCTTTCCTTGACACTACATTGGCTCAGATATCATGCGATTTTGTGATAAAGTGAGAACATTCCAAAAAGTGGCGAACGATTTTCCTGCGATTAAAACTAAGGGAGTCACACATCCCTACAGCAACGCATTGGTTTAGATGAAAATCAATAGAAAACATGGCGGCTCGTGCTTAATTTTGCTTAATTTTCAAGCACAAAACCCAGCGGTAAAACATAATACATGTTAAAAAATTACCCCTCTCAAAATTTGGGATTTTTCGTTTCAAGTTTCGTAGAGTAAAAAAATAAGAGGGAGCTTTTATCTCAAAATACTGGAGACTGGACTAATGTTTAGGAAACATGGGCTGAGAATTACACGTGGGGTCTAGTTGATTATCGGTCTTCCTTTACGGTCAACCCTGACAAAATTTGATGAGTGCGAATAATGATAAATTCGATAATTTACCTGGTAGATGAAAATCTTACATAGTTGGGGAATCAAGCAAAACACTTACGTATGCTTAGCACCCCGAAAATGCCTGGTAATTGAATACCTACAGTCCCCAGACAGTCAACATACCCAAAGTATTCTTCCCCCTGGCCTGGGATTATGGTTGTTAATACGGCAGTTTATTGGATCGTAGAGTATAAAATGTTTAAAACGTAATTGAGTATATGAATGAATACTGTTTCAAGAAACCCATGGTTTACATCCGAGTATATCACATGGATTCTCATAATAAATTACGATATCTCGTCAAAGGTAGAGAGCAAATAGTAGGACGAGACTCACTCGATCGAATCCATTCGGTCCATTGCACGCCAATACTCTAAAAATGAACGGAAACGGTATTTCCATTAAGTACAAACAGAACGTTTTCAGTCAATCTTTGAAAATCCCTCACTTCAATTTATTCCTAAATAATTTGGTTAAAACAGAATCTGTACAGTTTTCTTGCAATTTACTTTTCTCGACCGGAAAAGTTCCCCGAACCAAATTCAGCGTACTAAGATACGGGAAGTTTTTCGTTTTTCAGAATAAACTTTCGTTGGAAGGATAACGATTTCGAGGAAATAACACGTCAAAATAAGTCACGACAGTTCACTATTGGATAAAAAGCAATATTCAAATAATTATTGTACAATCAGTGCGAATCCTAGTTAATTGAATTCAAGAAAACAATACTTTGGAAAGAAATAAGGTGTGCATACAATGAAAGTGTTGTGATAGTTTTGGGTGTGTTTGTGTGACCAATATTTTGATGTATTGGTCAAATGTTGATCTAAAGAAGATGCATTAGTGTATTTTCATCTGCAGTTCCTTCATATTTTTTAAAATAATATAAATTTTGTTTTTAGTCGGATTTGATGAATACATGATTGAGCCAAAGCGTCTCGTTGGTCGTGAACTTTCTTCAAACAAAACCGAATATTCAACGAGTGAATTTTTGAATTAACTAATGGACGAAACGTGTTAACTAAATATTGGAGATTTTAGAGAGCACCGGGGAGTGTTTGGGCGTAATTAGCGAAAACCACCCCTTCCGACCAAACAGTCCCGAAGAGGCTTCTAAGAGGGGGGATGGCAGATCGATAAAGGATGCTGCGAACAGCGCGTCGGAAGATGGCGGGAGTGACGAGGGTGGAAACAAGGGGTGGTTTCCACCCTTCGTCTCGCCACAGGCCAGAGGGATCCTACGGGAGCCATGACGACCGCCAATGGCCGCAGCCCGTTCCCATATTGATCGTCAGCCCGCTCTCTAACTCCTAGAAAACTCTCTACACTTCCCCTCTTCGCTATTAGTACTTTCTTCCCTTAGTTCCAAAAAACCTCCCGTCTCTCCCAATTCTCTTTTTTATCATGTCTTCCTTATTCCCGGCCTTTCTCTTTCCCCGTACCGAGATCGGCAGCTGAGTCGGGAATTCGGTAATAGTCTGAGACTTGTTCTTTCATCGCCAGGCTTTCAATATCCCTTACTGAATGAATATTGTAGCCGTTCAAAATCATAATATCTTTATCGATGGGATCGTACAAACACAATTACATATCCTTGCAAGTGTTACTTTGACTCTCATCATGTTGATAGAAATGAGAAGAAATAGTTGCGAAGTGACTAAACTCTCAGGAAATGTTTGTTTTGTTATCTCTTGGTGTAGTTCTCAACCCTTCTTACACAGATTATATATGACGGGTTATACGAGTTATGTATGACGTAACGTGCTGTAGGTATTCATTATTATTCATTGCAGATTTTGATAATCCCTTCTATGAAGAAATCTAGGTATTGAAAATTGTAATGCTCCTATTGTCTGTGGGCAATTGTAGGAAATATGAATCCAATAGAGAGAATTCAACAACCAGTTAATACCATAAAAACGATAATCTGAATGGTGCGGGTAAGAATTTTTATAGACCATGATTTGGTTTTTTACTCAACCTATTTCCTCCAAATTTAAATGGTGCGGTTTTATTCTTATGATATGGATATAATACTTTCGTTCATGATTAAATTTCAATGAAATCTACGGAGGAATCATCAGAAAAGTTTATCAAAACCAAACCGTTGGTCGTAATTAGCTCCGGGTGGCATCGTTTGGTTAGCTGAAGTACAATTAAGATTATAATTTTTCAGTAGTTCAACCATTTAATTTCACCACTTAGAGGTCAACGTAAGTAATGCCGAAATGTCAACAATTCCCGGCTTATTAATTAATTAATTAATTTTAATTTCATGAAATTTGATCCATTAGTTTGAGAGAAGTTCCGAACGGACAGTGGCCGAACGCATCAATTTTTATTCGTTTTTTATCGATGTAAAATACAGCAAAAACCAACAAATTTGAGGAGCTAAACAATTTTTTCTAGTCAATTACAACATACAAAAGTTCATTATTGAAAATATAAAACTAAAAATCCCTACATCAAGCGCGTATAATAGTTCGGCTGTACAGCATACTTAACGGATAAAAAACAAATAAACAAACAATACATCTTAATTAATAGTTCAAAAACATTTGAAAACTAGGGGGCCACCCCCTAAATTCAGGGGGGGGGGGGGAGTTACTCATCGTTTTTAGGACGCCTCTCTGAGCAAGAAGCTGTTTAGAAGGTCATAGAGGCAAGGCTTCGTGAATAAGAGGGGCTCCCTATCAGAATTGATCCCTATTGGGTTAAACGAAGAAAACCACATTTTTTTACTCACTTTCGCTATTCAAACAAATGTGGTTTTAAATTTTGGAAAATCGAGATTTTCATGTTGATCAGGAGATCCTGGGCTTGAATTTGAGTACCAATATGGTACTATGCAGTCTTATTATGTAGAATAATGGATCTCAGATGAAACTTAGAGAAAAAAAAATTGTTTAAAAAGGAAAAAATACTTGAAATAGAATAAAAAAACGAAAAATAAATGAATAAATATAAAGATCAGACCTTAGTAACTTTGTATTATTGTAACTACTGTCAGAACTTCATGAGAGTATCAAGTGCGCAAAGTGATACAAATTAGTAGAACAAATTAATTAGATGTTTTATAAACTCACGTTATTTGTGATAGTAGGTGGAGTAGGGAAATCTTGAACACAGCCACATCACCCATGTCCTCCTCACTGGTCGCACCAATGTGTTTGGAAGCCTAAACGTACCTACCGTAGGAGGTCAGAGAGGTGGAAGGACAGAGAGAGGTAAAGAGAAAGTGAGGATTCTTTATATTCGTTGTTACCTAACTGAGTGGTCGCAAACAATAGCAATAGCTCGGCGCCCGAAACAGACCGGAATTGGTGATATAGGGAAAGTCGCCACGCAATACGAACGTTGTGATGGCCGTGATAATATGAGAATAGCACAGCGAAAATGAAGGGAATAATTTCAGAAAGTGGTTATTCAAGGTTTAGAATGAATAATTCGTTCCTCATGTGACATTTTTCACTGTCATGTTGCTACGTTGTATCCATCATCATACCCCAGCAATTCCCATCTCACAATCTTAGGCCAATCATTCCAAATCAAACAAACCCGTCCTTCCACTCATTGCCAAATCACAAAATATTCTGTTTCACCATTTAGAAAAATGAAGGGAGTATCGAACAGAAGTCATTATTGTCGAGTAAAAATTCATTAAAATACATTACGAACTTACATTATTTAGGTCAAACAGTAGGGGTGGCTGGAAAGGGGGGCAGGGCTGACTCTCGATCCGCTAGGGGCTAGGTCATTCGCCTCTAGCATTCCCCATCTATAGTGAGTCATCCCCCCACTTTTTTTTTTTTTTTTTCTACAATTGGCTAGATTACACCTTCTTTTCCTTCATCCACATCAAATTGTCAAGCCAACGATTTCTAGTGAATGGAAAATGTACACTGACGCATTACATTCAATTTCTACAAATTACTAAATGTTTCCATAAAAGTAGTAAGATGGGACTTTACGGTGGGTTCAATTGGAATTAATCTGTGCATCATGTATTTATCGCACATTCAAATATTTCATGTAATGTTCTGCAGAAAGTAAGTGTGAATTGTGATTCACTGGTGGGGCAAAAATTTCTGGTACGTTTCCTGGGAGATACGTTACATCAAAGAAACAATAGGAAAAAGCTGCAAATTATTACACAAAGGTTAATTATTTCTGTATTAGGTAGCCCTTCTACGCAGAACATTGGTTCATAAAAAATTACCTGTCAAGCTAAGTCAATGGTCCATCATCAAAACATAACTTGAAAATGTCACCTACCTAAAGAAAATGAATGAATTACCTAACAAAAAAGAGTCGAAAAAAAATTATAGAATTATTAAATTGATATCGCCTTCGAGACAATAACCCCGGCCGCCGGTTAGTTCCACGGCCGGGGCAAAGTGGTCCAGAATTGGCATCCGGTGGAAAACTTTCGTTTTATAATCTGTTATTATAGGAAATTATTCCGAATATACCCTTTCTTCCTACACCTAAAACAAACAATTTCTTGGAGATTTTAATGAAAAACCGTCAAAAACACGCTTTTTTGTTCGTTTTTTTCACATTTACGAAGTGAATTTGCATTCCTATCCAATTCGTTAAAACAAAAAAGTTGCAGAAAATAAAATTTCGCGTCGATTGAGCACAAACGCAGCTAAATCCAATGAAAGATAAGAAATTCATGACGTTTCGAAATTTGAATTTTGATGAAATCGCTTTCAAGAGTGAATTTTCGAGTGATATAACTTCTCAATTTTTTGAAGTTGTTAACATTTTTTGGTGCTCAATCAACGCAAAATTGAATGTTCTACAACTCTGTTCCTTGGAAAAATTTTATCAAATGAATATTTGAGGGCTAAATGTACGATTAAAATCGATTTCAACCACATTCAAATTTTGAAAGCCATAATTTTCTTATTTTTATCGGATTTTTTATTTGGATAGGATTTCGTGCTCAGTCGAAGCAGAATTAATTTCTCTGACAATTTTCTGTGTTACAGAATTGGATAGAAATGCAAATTCACTTCGTAAATTTGAAACAAAAAGAAAAGAACAAAAAGCGTGTTTTTAACGATTTTTTATTGAGAACTCCAAGAAAACTCGGCGCTCCGCGCCTCGCCAGGGGGCAAGCCCCCTGGACCCCCGGTTACCTCTATTTACATACTTCGGACGAAATTATTGAAACACAGAATGTGTTTGCGTTGTCGCGCAACCAAGTGACAACCAAACAAGCGTCATTGTTTACTATTCATTTATAACATCAATTTATATAGTTACTAGAGGCCTGTTAGGGCTTGGAAAGCCCTAATCTAGTCCGCATAACAGTAGTACCTAACAGGAACCCAGCACATTATAGTAACGATATAAGTTCTACCTATTTGCGGCGTTATGTGACCTGGTGCAAAGCTAAGCCGATGTTAATAAATTATTAAAAAAGAGGAAATAACGATCAAGATGTAAGTAATGTAATAAAATAAATACCACCAGTCGAGGTGGTCCTCGCCACTCAGCTGATCAGAAAAGACCCCATCACTTCATTTCAACTTCCTACAGTGAACAGGAAAGGATTTAGCTCACTCAGCTGATCAGAAAAGACCCCATCACTACGTTTCTTATTTACTGACACTTTTCCAACAAACTTTGGGCCTTGCTGATTCGGAATTATATATAAAGACCGTTCGGAATTATATATTTATAAAGTCTCAGAAATAACTCTCCTAGATGTTAGTAACTACACTACGTTTCTTACTGACCATGAATTGATGGCAACCGTTGTTACCGCCACAGCCTAATAAACAACTCTCGTTGATAAGGACCGCCTAGAACACGATCAAGGCGGGTATAGAGACGAACGGCGACACTTTTGCAACAAACTTGGGGCCGTGCTGATTCGAATGAGCCGTCTAACACTGAAATCGGACCGCGAAGTTCTTCACAATTTCAAAGACCGTTCGGAATTATATATAAAGATAGTATGAAACTACGAAAATTGCGTTGTCGCGCAACCAAGTGACAACCAAACAAGCGTCATTGTTTACTATTCATTTATAACATCAATTTATATAGTTATAGTATGAAACTACGAAAAAAAATACGAAATAAATTCGTGATAAATCAAGAGCTTTCCAACGAATGGTGAACGATTTCTGTGCGATTAAAATGGCGGAAATTCCATTTCCCTACCAACGGCTCGGTTGTACGTGAAAATCATCCGTCACACATTTCGTTCCCATCCCGCGTTCCATTTTCGGCTACTTAGTCCATGGCTAAAACACATTCTGTGTTAAAATTGTTTTAGGTATAGGAACAAAGAGTATATTCAGGATCAGCGCATAATTTCCTATAAGAATAGATTATAAAACGAAAAGTTTCCCCCAGATGTCAATTCTGGACCACAATGCGGCACCGCCCCGAGTCGGTCGCTCTATCCACTGAGGTACGAACGCAAGACATTAAAATTTCAACATGAGCTGAATGAGTGGGTAACGCTCATGTATTGCAAACGATGACCTACTAATTTTACTCTAGATAGTATGAACAACCCGTACTCCGCTTAAGATTCAGTTTTTCCTCTTTTTGTCTGCAGAATCAAAACTGAGGCCTTATATCCATAATATGTATAGGTGTTGGTCCTATTCACATTGTGTGTAGTTCCTCAAAATTATAATATTTGTATTATAATAATACTAAAACATGAGCCCATTTTGGGTAACATTTCGCTAAATTAACTTGTTAGGCCCGTTAGGACTTCAATATTCGCACACACTAAGTACTAACTTGAATGCAGGAAGTCAGTGTTGGCATAGTTGAACTCATAAATTTACAACTCATTAAGACAACAAATTCTACAGGATGTGAGGGGAAACCTCAGATAACCTTGTGTAACTATATTTACTCTATGGTGGTGAGACAGTGACACCTTTGACCGTTCAATTACTATAAAATGTGGTGAGGTGTCTTACGTGTACTCCACTTTGAACTTCTGATTTTTCACAATAACAAACTATTTTTTGCCAATTGAAATTGGATGCAACTAAATTAGTGTTTATGAATATTGTCGAAGTTGAGCGTTCTATGAGAATTCCACTTTGGTGTAAATAGTGGCATGACCATTCACCCGATAGGTAGTGAGCCCGTGTACGAGTATAAAGCAGTACTCACATGACTCATTCAAAGTTATGCAAAATCCAAGAAAATTTGCCTATATATTTTGAGATTTTGGGTGTCAGCTAGCAGGATTTGATATTGAATATATGGACTCAATCTTAAATTGATCTGAAAGTTTCAAAATGTGAAATGCGAGTGGACTGATCATACAAACCCACTGGAAGTAGGCATATGCCAATCGGAATCGAAATGTTATCATAACCAGTACAGTGATATCAAGATTAAATTTGTGATGAACTTATATGACTGAGAAACATTGCTGATAAGTTTTGAAAGAAGACCTATTCACTATATAGATCTTCCAGCTCACAACTCTTCTATGAGTTTGAAAATCACAAACGGCTCAATTCGGAAAGGAGTGTAAGGGGGAATTGGGGTGAAGAGAAAGTAGACCACATTTCAGGGAGTTACCTAACTGAGTGGTTGCAAACAATAGAACAGTTTGATACCTGTGGAACGGTCTATGAGAGGACGAGGAAGGATCACGAGGAGCGGTGACATCAGAAAGAGTTAACTCGAATACACACGTTATTAGATAAAGATACTATTTGTTGTTTGTTCTGAGTAGATACATATGCCTTATATCTTCACGCAAATCTTGCTGTTGGGAAACAATAATATTTGAATGACCAAAATATATTAAAACGTGGTGAATATTGTCGCAGTCGTCTACTAAGATGAGGGAAGCAGATAAGACTCAAACTGATTACCTACTCATTTTCAATTTTTAAAGTTTCCTTCATAAGTATGGTGGAGATAGGCGTGGAATATATCATTTCCTGCAACTTTTGCTCCAGAATCTACATAGGGTACGATGGCAATCATTAAACTAAAACATGAGATCCATTGTGAATTTTTGGGAATCCCTTAATGCTTCTAAATTTGTATTTCTACATCATATCGAGGTTGCGTCTGAATGTGCGGTAGCTATGAAAGATGTGAATCTGATTCCACTTCATCTTCAATGTAGCCTATCTGAATCCCCAAAACGTGCAACAATTGTAAAACTTACCATCTACCATCCTACCATCTTTAGCTTTTATCGATCAATGGATTTTCCAGGACTTTTGCAACTGCTATGACAATGACCACTCGTTCAGCTCATGTTGAAATTTTCAGTTGCTATTGCAACTGCCGAACTAGCATTGTCCGTCGCTAGGAGTAGTAGGGGGCGAAAGACGTAAGGAACAAGGTTGCTGACATGACTTTCCCCTTTTTGACACCTTGCGTCACCTCCTTTCTTTCTACGATTCGTGTCCCCCACCATCAGTATCATCAAAGCTGGTCGAAAATGAGAATTATATTATTAATAACTAAATTATTCATTTATTATAATTATTTATTATTAAACACAATAACAAACAAAAAACCGACAAAACATCCGATACAACTAGTGTCAGGCACCACTGCCCTCCTAGGCAACAAAAGAATAGCAAATTTGTAAGGTCGTCGTTTACGTGCTGCGCTCTATCTTGAGCTTCTCATGTTCGGAGCCTCATTAATGTAAAATAGCCAGGACATGACTGTGAGTTTCAAGAACTTCCCTATTGAGACGTCCCTACTGAATGTTCGATATCATATCTAGTCCCACAACCGGGGAATTAGATTCTTCGTGAGTAGTCTCCTACCGCTCATTCACTATGAATCGACACATGCAACATTTTTCGCGTTGCAGAAACGTGAACGATGCCCAGCATCTTGAACTACAGATTCACTAATGTCTCCATTCAGCACCATGTCAGCTTTGCTTACATTCAGCTGCTTATTCATTGTAACATACATTTTGTAGTTCACCCGAAAGCCACAAGTAGTAAGACGCTTTCCCCATGAGTAGACTCGCCAGTCAGGCTTTCGGGCCAATTCTTGGGAAATCACATTAAACCTAATAGCTCAGGTTTAGTTCAGAAATCGCCTCGATTGATTGGTAAGTATTGCGAATGTTACCCAGGGGGTATGTGGAATGAGAAATAAAAACTCTTTCGCCTTCACTTCTGTAAAGCTCTTGAGTGATTCAATCTTAGGGATTCAGTACACCTGTAGCTTCGGAACTACTATCAGCTACCAATGTATGTTATTGATGAACTCATAGAAGTCAACTGAAGTCAAGTGAACTTCACACCTATTTTGCAACTGAGTATTAAATACAATGTCCAATAAAGTTATAGGAAATGCACATAGGGTGATTTCAATAACCGGTTAGAACAGGGTTGCATAAACCTCAGACGGAAGCCAACATTTTTGTATATTTTATTCCTCATCTCACTTGAAGATGGAGATCAATTCGCATAAAATCATTAAGTTTATTTCCATAGATGAAGATATTTGAATTATCATTTTCAATAATTAGGTATAGATGTTTTAATTTTTATGATTTTGGGTTTTTGAAAACAAAAATTTTTTTTGTATGGGTACTAACCGGCGTATTTTGTTTTACGGGTACTTGCATTTTACAGTAACGTGGCTGCACTGAATAATTCACCAGCTCAGATCCCAAAATATTCCGGCAGTTTATTCCCCTTCAGACTTTATGATCTCCAACCCTACAATATTCAAATAATGAAACGTCCGAAACAAACCGAAAAATCCCTTTTAATTCCACCACCGTTCGGAATCCCGAACCCAAGGAAACCTGGTTCACCTCCTACATAAATAAAATACCTTCACTGAATCCACTGAAGCAAATCCACGTTTTTTATTGCCTTAGACAGCACAGCAGTTAAGTGTAGTGAAATAATGCTTGCCCAAAATGTCATCCGCGACAGGGCATGGAGCCGGTCGGGTTATCTCTCTAATTCCAAACCTGTGTCAAGAGATTTCGTGTCTTGCCCTCTCAAAGCCAAAGGAATAATGAACCCCCAAAACCCAATGTCAAACCTTCTACCTTCTTTATCCCATTCGTTTTCTTTTTTTTCACTCAATGTA
Organism: Adelphocoris suturalis; assembly: GCA_030762985.1. Classification (NCBI taxonomy): domain Eukaryota; kingdom Metazoa; phylum Arthropoda; class Insecta; order Hemiptera; family Miridae; genus Adelphocoris; species Adelphocoris suturalis. The sequence continues at coordinate 24,001,231 of CM061041.1, read as the reverse complement.
TTCTTCTTTTTTTTCCTTTATCCAGCCCTCTCTGCCTCCTCCTTTTCGTTGAGTCTTATTTTTATTCTGTATATCGAACAGGTTTCCGTTGCTTTCTGAACTCTAAAGCACCGATACTGTCCATTCTGAGGAGGTACATAATCCGCTTTCAGGGCTTGAATCTTTCCAACTCTGAACTCAGCTACGGTTTTAGAAGGGGCGTTGCCATCTTGGGGTGTTTTAAAAATCCCATCAGGATGTGAGAGTGTCGCAACATACAACATCCTGATAATCCAAAACATTCCGTGCAAGTATATTGACAACACTGCACAGAAGGAACGCGGTGGTGACAAGGCTGAGAGGAAATCAAGAAATCGAGTTGAGATGACGAATTGAACTGAATGTTTATTGATATAAATTTCCCGCCTTTTATAGGCGGGTGGATATTAACACAATAGGTCCAAAACAGCTGCAGATGAAGATGGATGATATATCCTGACAGCTCCAAGAGTGTTGGCATGGAGATATGCCTCGCTATCACAAAGACTCGTACTTCAACTTTTCAGATGGGGTTAGAACACTTAAGCGTGAAGCTGCCTAAAATAATATTAAGAAACTTGATTTGATAATACAAAGATGTGATTGTAATTATACTTAAAAATTAGACACTGTAAGTTTTACTGTTTTTCATAACCCTTATAATGGCTAATAATTAGATTCACCATCATTTTCCCTGGAGTCCGTCTTCTGCAGCCATTATCGGAAGCTTATACAGTTTTGTCAAGCACACAAAAAACTACAACAGATAACTCTTAAAAAATTTAATATAACTAATTGATGTTCGTAGATTTTTTTCACTAATGAGGCAAATGAAGTGCACAAAAATAAAAAAAAGTAATAAAAATTTAATTTGTTATCATTAATGATAATAATAAGTTAATAAAAATTACCTTAAATAATTATAGTATCGAAACTAAATGCAAATAGAGTGTTTTGAAAAAAAGATCGACCTACTTCATGAGGTTTTCTGTAACAAATGTTGGTTATTGTGGTCGTGTATCAACAGAATTCACCGTGTATACCAATAGGATACAACGGATACATCGAAAGATAAATTTCTGATGCAGCGAATACCCTGAAGTTGGTTGGAATAACAACTCGATTCATCTGGATTAAAAGTCATTATCCATGGTAACACAGTAGTGAATAAACTTGCAAAGCAGGTGACGTCACTTCCCCTTCGACATCTCTGTGAGTTCCCTACTTCAGACCTAAGTGGATGAAAACACTACAGAAAATCAGTTGGAATGACTTCCACTCTAGGTCCACTCTGGATTTAGATGTAAAAGGATGTTCCTTCAACCTCACTCAAAACCGTGGTTCACACAATTGCCTTCACGCCCAAAACAGTTTTACAGGATCAGGTAGAGACTCCATAGTGACAATTATATCACTATGACGTAGTGATCATATTGGGAGATCGGATTCGGGGATCTGCGACCTCTGTTTGGAATATGAGGCAACTGAGCATATGGTGATGGTGTGCCATTAAGTTATTCCTCTGAATCAACTGAAGTCATAAACGTTCATGATTCATTTTAGACAGCGACATCAAATTATGAATTCAGTGCATTATTTCTTATAAATGTTCAATTCCCCTACATGATATATTCATGTACATAGGTAGGTAATAATGTATCTATGAAATTGTTATGGATGCTGCTGTATAGGTTAAATCATGAAGCCGATTAAAAAAAAAAAAAAAAAAAAAAAAAATCAGTAGGATCATATATAATTTTTCAACATCTCATTCTTTCATTTAGATGAGTAGGTAACTTGTTGAAGCACTCTTGAACGCGTCATGATCTGTAAAAAATTACCTCATGTATCCTTTTTAATAAGGGCAAACAATTTATCACATTTGATAATATCACATGCGATGTATCAATTTCGAAAGCGCACGGATGGGAATTGAAAATATACTGCTCAGAGCTAGTCCTAGTGCCTGCAACAGTGATCGATTTGTTTGGATGTGAAGTAACAGAGGGATTGAGCGGAACAGTCCGGTAGACTACAATGCCAAAGTGTGGCTTCACCAAATTGACACTCCCCTTACTGCGCAAATTATTGCTGAATTCAGACACAACAGACAAATGGAAAAAAACCACTAATTACGCGGAAAATCGAGGTATTAGAATCCCCTCCTACCACGACTACATGTCATTTCAACTATTGCCAAAACCGACCGGGGTAATTCAGTTATTCCAGTAGTCCAAATTTTCCAAGATAGGTACCAACGCTCGTTAGTATTTACGCATGCGTTTTTTGTATTTGCTCAACAGTACTCCTTTTGATGGCAGTAAAAGCATGTCCGTGGAAAAGTCCTCAACCCCCACCCTTATAGAAAATCCAAAATTTCAATGGTTGTCGAACCAGTTGAAGTCATCAGGCTATTTCCGTTGCCCAGATTCTATTAATAGCGAAGCCAGCCTTGACGAATCGAAATTGATCGATGATTGATGAATGCGGATTCCTACTTATCTTCATGTTCCATATAAGATTTTATGTACCTCGGTAAACTGCGCTCAGCTACGCAAGTAGCTGGTTTTTTGTGAGTTATCGATTTACGAATCCCTTCCGCCAGGTCGGAACTCCCTGCCCTTCGAAATACTACTACTTGCCAATACTTCGTAAATTCATAAAAATATTTATCGATCGTAGTCAGGCTCCACATTCTCTGAATAGAATTTGATTTATCGAAAATAATAGTATAACTATATTTTTAAACCCAAGGGTGTATAGTCGTTATTCGATTTCATTCGTAACATCAACGGTTACAGTTTTATTGTTCTCAAAGCAATAATTCGCTCTGTGGGGGTTCAAATGTAAATCACATCAACGACTAATTTAACTTAACAGACCGATTTCGACGTTTTAGCTACATCTTGATTTAGTACTTCCTATAGCCATAGAAAAACCGCTATGGAATTTGAAAGATTATTTTAAACGTTTCAGTGATCTATATTCCTACATTCATGTCACGGATACGAGGAAGCTATTTGCCTCACCCAAATTGGAAGACGTTTTATAGTTGAGGCGATCCTTCCCTAGCCACATCATATCACCACCCTAAAGAAGCAAATTGAAGATGGACCTCTACACTCGGGCAATTGGTCACTAGTTTAATCAACTACCGCTCCCAACATGTGACTCATTCTGTGAAGCTTTCATCACGCTCGTCTAGTTTAAGTTTTTGTTCCATGGTTCCTTCAAAAACTTCATGTTTGTCGTATCACTTACAAGAAAGATTATCAGATATACTAAACATTAGCGTAAATACCCCTCTATTTTCTAAAATAATGGATCTCATCAAGAGTTTCATCGAAAAGGTGCATCATGAGAATGTGACAATCGAACGTGGCTTTATCATCAACAAAAAATAACTAAAAAATGCTATTACAAGAAGGTTAGTTATTTCGTTATTTGATACTCCTTCTACACAGATCATTAGTCTACAAATATTAAACCCCGCATGTAATTGTATCACCAAAACTTAGCGCTTCGCGCCTCCCAAATGTGTTCACACCATTACACGTGCAAGAGGTTGAGGCAAAGAGGCTATCGTAGCTATAGAGGTGTTGAGGCCTGGATAATAAATGGTAACAATGTTAAGCTGGAATTATATACAGTCCCTTCGTCTTCAGCCTGGAATACCTTCTGTTATGATTGGTAATGATGGACATCTCAGCTCTCCGAATGATATCTGTAACCAATCCCCCAGTATTTCACGAAAGTCTACGAAGTTTACCAGCCAACCCAACATTACATTGAGAATAGACCTAGCCTGAAAAGCTTGGTATCATTGCAGCTTGACGAGAGTCGTTTCCACGCGAAATTAAGGGAGATAGATAGCTCTAAGGGTACAGGTCTCGATGGCGTCCCACCTCTTGTGCTGAAGACATGTTCAGACGAGCTGGCTAAACCTCTAACATGACTGTTCAATCTCAGTCTGATTTCTGAGTATTTTCCTTCATCTGGAGGTTCAGCTATGTCGTCCCAATCTTCAAATCAGGAAAAAGAGATATATTCAGCAACTACCGTCCCATCTGTAAACTGTCCACTATTCCAAAGATCCAAGAGTGCCTGGTGGTGGAAGACATAGTATGTGCTGTGCACAGGAACTCCATCCACAGTCGTCAGCATGTACTCGTATTTGTCTCTGGAAGGTCTGTGGTGACGAATGTCATGGAATTCGAGCAGCATGTTGTGGACGGTATTGAAGATGGATTCTAGGTCGATGTGGTATCCTTTGATGAGCTATGTTTGCCATAGCTATTTCAAAACTTGAGGGCACTGGGAGTCAGGGAAGTTTGCTGTGATGGATCGCCTCATACCTGACGGAGCAGAAACAGATTGTTTGTGTGGATAGTTAAAAGGCTGAGCCATTTACTGTCACATCTGGAGTCACTCAGGGCTCTCATTTTGGACCTCTTCTCTTTGTCCTGTTTATGGACGACCTGCAGGACTACTTAAATGACGTCGAGTTTCTCTTGTATGCAGACGACCTCAGGATAAAAAGGTCAGGGATCAAAATGATATTCATACTCTGCAGTTAGGCATTCATTTCTTGCAGAGTAATGTGCGAAAAATGCAGCCTCATATCTTTTTCATGCAGTATTACACTACGTTTAAAACTCGAAATATTCTATAATTGACTCCTCTTTGGTGAGAGTGCAGAGGGTCAAGAACTTGCAAGTCGCGGTTGGATCTGATTTTTCACTCTCCTGCCATATATTAAACATAACTTCAAAAGATTTCCGCCAGCTGGGTTTCCTGTATCATGCTTCGCGTCCCTCTAGGAGATTAACCTCCTTGACAATTTTTTATTGCTCCCTAGTTCGAAGTCACTTGGAATTTACCTCAGTAGTCCGGAACCCCGCTTACACGACACATGCCTATTCGTTCGCTGGAGCGAGTTCAGCACTAGGTTTTAAGAATGGCATCATAAGACTGGGATACTTGAAGAGTTCAATGATGAGGGCATGCGGGGAATTCTGAATCTTGGCACGCTAGAGCAACATAGGCTGCAAAGCGTGGTTACCATGAATGACATCGTCAAGGGTCAGTATGACTCTCTCTTACTGCTGACTAGAGTGAATTTCAGGTTACTAGCAAGGTTTACCAGAAACAAAGGCTGACTCTGTCATCAATATGAAAATGAAGATATAGACACCTATACAGAGGGAAAATTAATGCAATTAATTAATTAAAATTAATGCAATTAATTACTAGTATCTTCATTTTACTAATCCCCCCGATCTATGTAAAATCACTTAGTATTTCACTTAACTAACTATGGAAACCCAAATCGTTTTTTAATAGAACAAAGATGGAATTAATTATGTCTTCACAGTCCTATTCCGTGCGTATAAAGCTATGTGTCAGCACAAGAGTAAATGAATTTTCTACCAACTCTTGCTATACCTCCGAAGTGAAGTAAATTTACACCAAGTACATTGCACTGACAGTTTTCAATATGTTTCAATTTAAGTGTTGGCCAGAGCACTAACAAAAACATTCAAAAGTTGAAATGTTCCTATCCTTGAAACCATGAGAAATTTTATGGAAGATGGGTTAACTTCTAAAAAACCCTGGAGAAAGATCAAATATATCATAAATATTGTTTACAAATATGTAAGAGACCCTTCGGACGCCAAATCACTAAGAAATATAACTTTACTATTGTGGTCGTAAGCCACTCCATGTGTTTTGTGGAAAACTCTATTCATCGTAGGACAAATTTTACATTAGGTATGTATAGTCACCTACGAATTCATCATATAGGTACTGACAACTTTTTTCAAGCATATTTTATATAATGATCTTTCCATTTGTTTCGTAGCAGCAAGCAAACTGACTGACTTTGCAAAAAACATTTTATAAACCTCAAAAAGTTGCATGAAATAGCATAATTCAACAAAAGTGCGTCCTTTCTGCATATCAAATCAATAAAATGAAACGTACTTATTGTGTATCGTTCATTTCAAACGTGATGCAGGAACAACTAGAAAGTTGTTAGAACGTACTTTTGCAATTTACATCGTAAATCTTCATTTTATTGAAAAATCCGGCCGATTTTTTATACTTCAAGTTTGACAGTTTTCATGAAAACTTGATCCATTTCGATCCAACTCAAAGTTTGAATGTAACAATAATATTTAACTCTTCCAAATGATGAATTTTATTTCTTCATATCGATTTATATTTCGTTTTTTGGACAAAAAGAAAAGGTGATTACAACGATAAACTAATAATTCGTTGCGGTCGCAATACATGAGTTTTAAACTATTTGATCAGAAACTCTTGGTAGATACTATATGCTCATGCAACAGATTACACACCCCCTTCTAACCTTCTTTCATAATAAATTTTGAATTTGGAGGTTAGTAGCTAAGAACTTGGGTAACTGAAATAAAAACTCAGAACAACGTTCAATAGAATAGGTACGCTAATTTTCGACGCTTAAATAGAATTTTACTCCCACATAGTTAGTTTGGCCAGATTTCCACATGACTTGCTATCATTATTGTCACGTAATAAAAATTGATGGACTCTTCATTTAATTAAAACGTTTGAATTTCGCGGGTGAAACATACCGGGGCCGCTAGGTGGGAGTTCGGGGGGATTCTGGAAAGTTCGATGCTTTGCTAAAAGATAGCACCACCTCCAGACCTCTGTCTGGATGCCACCTTCAACCCCAACCCTCCCTCAACGTCATTCACCCTTCGGGAATTTACCCCCAGTCACCTAGCGGTAAGCGCAGATCGCAACCAACCCCAACATTGCCATAAAAATCCTGGTACTTTCACGATTTTGAAGAATACGTTATGAACCACATCATTGTAAATTCAACAGGGGTTTGCAATTACTTACGTCTAGTCTGAAATCCCATGAATAAAGGTGGATTTCGTCGAAGCAGTATTATTTTATTAGGTACCCATTCAGTAATACAAATAATATAACCAGCCAATGTCTACATGGCTTGTCAAACGTTTTCAGATATTATGCCTCACCTCTATTAAAACTAACCAATAGGTACCTAACTAACTCCGATTCTGATAAATAATTTTAATAATAATTTCAATAAATAATTTCTCATGAGATCTCAGGACATGAATAACGCATAAAATTGAGGTAGGTATACCTGATTAAAAAAAAAAAAAAAAAAAAAAACTGTAAATATGTTTGCCTTTACTATAGGTAGGTATATATGCAGTGACACCCACTCTACTCCCCAGGTCTGGGTCTTTAGCCCCAACTTGAATTTTTAAGATACCAAACATAAGATCATGGATTGCTGAGTGCGTTACTTTTTCTAGTTCATTATTCAACATTATGATAGTGATAATGATAATGTTAAAATAAATGTGATAATGATAGCTGTAAACTAATGGTTTATGGAATTGATGTTTTTTACCATATGTAAAATCTGCATTTTGCATCCTCAAAACGTTTTTAAAAAATTCTCGTGAGGCAGCATGATCGTATGAGAAAATTTTCTCAAATTTCCTATTTCATAGCTGTTAAATTCTTTTGAAATTGGAGTTTTTTTTAATTAGGCAGGTGAGGAAATCTTAAAGATCTAAGGTGGTAATCGGATCTCGCAAGATTCCCGTCATAAGGGATCGCACACCGAGTTATGTGGGATTCAAATTCCAATAAAACCCAAACTTCATTTCCCCACGTTGGAATTTAGCTGGGAACTGCTTATCACATTACTTCAGGCCGAGTCCTTGTGAAATTTTTTCAATCCTCTTGATCCATTCGCCCCCTCCTCTGTCTCTCCATTCCAAGATGATCTTCTTCTGGAGGATGTCTTCAACGTAAACAGCAACAGAAGCCCAATGTCTCTCATTCAAAAGTTTTGGCTACTACCACCTCCAGTGAACTATTATAGATATTTTTAATGGATATCGTGTCAGAAAGTTTAACCAAGGAAGCTTAAAGTACTCATTGGAACTCACATTTTAGGCGGCTCTGAATTTCAGAAATGAGTGGAGTAGCCGTGAAAGTGTGTTTACGTTGAAAACTACTTCTATTCCTCCGATTCTATGGTACCGACCTGATCAGTTCAGAAAGCATTGAAATGTGTTTCTTTTCAATTAAACCTAAGATGTTAAAATTCTGCTTTTTTGGGACTGATGATACTATTGTTGTTAGTTGTAATTATGTTGTGTTCACCAGAATTATACGTTGCCATGGAAACAAATCAGCTTTCCTTCACAGCACACCAGCTTAGGAATCATGAGATATTGTGATAAAATGAGTGCATTCCAAAAAGTGGCGAACGATTTTCCTGGTTTGATAATTAAGAGAGTTACACTTCCCTAAAGCAACGCATTGGTTGTGCTTGAAAATAAATTGAAAAAATGTCAGCTCGCGCTGAATTTTGCTTAATTTCCGTACACAAAACCCATTTTTGCTTTAAGCAAACATTCTCGTACACATCTAGTAACTCAATGAACTACCTGAGCAATGTTTCCAGCAACCCGTTTCGGCGTCATCCCTTGGCCCAAAAAATCCCCAGACCTATCCCCTAGCAATTTTTTTTTTTTTTTTTTTTTTTTGTGTGACGCTACCTAAGGAGCTTTGTTTACACTCACAAACCTCGCACTATAACAGAATTGAAAGCTCCAATTAGAGAGGAGGTTGCGAGAATCGATAAGAAAATCTGGGTCGAGTTATGGAAGCTTTGCGCTATATGAGTGAACATTTGCATTCAAAAGGCTGGTCGTCCCGATATTATATTTCATAACCAACGTACCTATACATGACCTAAAATAGCATGTATCAACGGGTATTTCCGTCTAATTAAATCCATTTTTCTATAAAAAGCAGCGAACATCAACAAAGTGGCTCGTAAGGTGATGAAAGCAAGAAAGTAGCTGTGAATATACTCGTAGATTGCTAATGTACAAGTTTTCCATTCAAATGCGTAGTCACAGAAATGAAATTAACATTTGTCAAGAAAAAAACTGTACTTGGAAGGGACTTCATAGATAGGATGCCTTGAACAACTCTAAGAGCATCTTCTTTTCAATACAGCTCCGGGTATGTTATGGTTGTTAAACGAGAATTTTTCACTAATTTTGAAAGCACATTTGAACTAAAATACCCTCCCATAAAGCAAATCACAGTTATTTGACCCTTTTATCTTAATAATCCCCAATAATCCGCTGTAGAACATTTTGAATTAATTTCCAGTATTTGATATTTTTCATATGCACAACTACATAAATACGCATTATATTTGTTATTGTGAGCGTGTGTGTGAATAAAATGTGAACAAATACGAAAATGCTCATCAGTTCATGCTGCACAACTCGACCATTTTTTCCCGTTTTCTGGTTTACCCAAATAAACGTAACCTGGAGTTGCTTCCTTGCGATATTTTAAATACATTTTAGTGCACCTATAACACTCAATTTATGCATTACACAGTATTCTTCATTATTACGATAACAGAACATCTACCACACACAGTCAGAAGGTCGAACAACAGACGGCTATCATAATACTTACTTCCCATCATTTAGAAACCACCAAAGGCGCACGACTTTAATGATTTTCACCTTATAGCTCAGTATAGCCAGAATAAGCTGAGATTGCAGTGTGACAAGAATACAGATGTACATGATATTTGATATGTAAATAGTTCTATATAGCGTCGATTGCCAAAAGAAAACTCAACCTTGATGTAGGTAGTTCTTTTAGAAGCCATGGCTGAATTTGTAGGACAGCATCCTACGAATAAACCCGCAATAGTCGGACAATCATTGCCCTTTATGTGAAAACCGAACAATTTGCCTTCACAACTTTTAATTTTTGACCGGGCAACTTGGTAAAAAACTGGACATGTCTTGGCAAAAACCAGACACTTAGTTGTCAAGGAAATTTAGCTGTACTACATTAGTTTGGTAGTGCCACCCTCCCCAAAAGTTCTTCCGTAATACATATGGCGCTATGGCCCTCCACTTAGCGCACGTACAGGTTCCCTTATAGACATTGATGTTACGGTAGCGTGTTCTTAATGTAATCACCCTCGTTAAAAATATGTTGAATGAGGTTCGATAGGTTATCCATTCAGTCATTAGACTTCCGCTACTTCCGATCGTAATCACTTCGGCCGTAATATCATAAGGTTTTAATCAAGCTCGTAAAATAAGTGTCCCGCCACTCACCATAACATACATTGTCAGAGGAGTGAATGTTGCGTGTGTCACGGCAGCTCCGTTTCTTCCATTTCCTGTTCCCCGGCGATGTGAAAAAATCATAACAAATACTTCGGGCTCTACAAAACATTCCGATGGTTATCTACACCGAGCTAAGCTTCTGGTTTCTCGTGCAATTGATAAAAACAATGTGTAATTCAACGAGCATCAACCTTGATAATAATTTCATTCATTTATATGAATTACTACTCCACGCATCGGGTTCATTACTTAGATGAGCATTTCGTGCGAAGCTTCACACTTGTTTGCAAGATATAGGTATCTAGGAAACATATCACTTCCTGAATATGTATTACTAACCTTAGATAACCACGATTGGGAATGGAAGATCTCTGTTGAAACACCATATTTATGAACGATTTACGAACTTCATGACTGATCAAACAAGATTGTTTAGAAATCATCAAGATATGGATGCGTTGATGACATTGCTCGAAATTAATTTCACTCAACCATATAAACACCATCTCATGCAGTCTTGTACAACGTAGTTTTGCTATGCAGTAAACATATTTCATTGACTTTTCCTGATACATGGTCTTGCGAGTCTTTATTTGTTATGTGGAATCACAAAAACATAAAATTTCTTATAGTAAATTTGTAGATCAAGAGTTCACAGATTATATTAAAGAAGGTCTAAATCAGTGTATTTTTTACCTACATCAAAAATAAGTCGTGTATGTTTTAATAAATTCCTTGAAGTGTTTTTTGAGATATTAGGCACTCTATCAGAATTACTTACCGGGGGGTAGCGTGTTGTTCTCCACACTTCTAGGTGTATTTATTGCATTTCTGTATACCCTTAAACGAACGGTTTTACTTCACATTATTCTCTATCCATTAATCGATGGTTATAATATTGCCTCTGACTTTTCTATTGAGTCTCATACATGGAAGCTAGTTCAAAAACGTGCTGGATTAAATTCATCAGTAATTCAATCGACGACAATGTCGTGCCTGAGACTTGTGTTTCAAGTAGTTTTTACCGATAAACAGATACGCACCGACCCAACTGGCCAATTCTTCCTAGTTCAAGCTTTTTTAAATGTATTTATTCATTCTTTTTAGTCAATTATTTTATTAACATAGATATGCTTTTGGGCTAGGGGTCATTCTAAAATTTGCGACCGAAAAAAATCAACGCTACAACCAGTAGGTAAACAAGTTCGGTAACTATGCAGCAACAACAATGAGCACTCTTCGGTTTTTTCTTTTCAATTGATTTTCACGTAGAACCGATGCAAACCAAAGCTGAAATTTTGGCGCAGTTTTTAGGTTTAGCCGCAAAAATTCAAAAATGTCTAATTACTGGAACCTTGAAGCGTTGAGAAAACCAACGATTTTCAACAATTGACTTATTTCACGATTCAAGATAGAAAATTCAATACTCTTTCGAAAGGTCTCATCAGATTTGATTTTACTTATAAAATTAACTGAGTTATGGCCGTTTTAGTATCATGAGGTCGAAAACACGAAAAAATTTTAAATGGAAAATACCCGGTTTTTTTGCGGAGTAAAAAAAATTGCTAGGAGACACTTTCAATCAGAAATTTGTTGTGAAGTTGAACCCTAGCCGGTGGTGCGACTTTCATGTGTACATCCTGTATTTCGGTATCGTATCATAAACCTCAATTTTATAGGTAATTTTTTACGGACCAGTGTTCTGAGTAAGAATGGCTATCTAATAGAGAAATAATAAACCATTGTTTAATAATTTGCTGCATTTTGCATTTACTTTTATGTCAGTAAGATGTCGAGGAAATCTGTTTAGACTACAGCTACCTACCTAAAACTCGAAAAAATGGCAATCCGTGAATGAATGGCAATAATAAGTCTCTCCTAGTTGCGTGATGGATCATCGTGTCATCCTCGCCGTGACCCTCTGAAGGTCCAATACACTAACAGGAACAGGGCAGGAACAGACATTTATATAGGTATCTTATGTTCCTGATAGGCGATAGCTCCAAATGATGTCAAGATCGACCCACGATGAATAATAAATGTCAACAATCGGGAATGGGGTCAGAACTAATAAAGCGCCTCTATCGCCGAGCTTTCGAAAAATGTATTTCCTTCATCAGAGCTCAAGGGCTCCTAGTGCTGATGAGAAGCGCCACCCCTCATCCTCACAGTCATAACAGAAGAAACACCAAAAGAAGAAGAAGAATAATCCAGGCTATTGCAGGTAATGTGAAACAAAAATATAAGCACCAGCTATTCAATAAATATTCAAAAACACTCAATAAATCTATGTATAAAACAACAATTATTATCTATTTATACTTAGATTTATTGAGTGTTGTTGTATATTTATTGTTTATTTATAGCTGGTGCTCATAATTTTGTTTCACATTACCTGCAATAGCCTGGATTTTTCTTCTTCTTCTTTTCGTTTTTCTTCTGTTATGACTGTGAGGATGAGGGGTGGCGCTTCTCATCAGTACTAGGAGCCCTTGAGCTCTGATGAAGGAAATACATTTTTCGAAAGCTCGGCGATAGAGGCGCTTTATTAGTTCTGACCCCATTCCCGATTGTTGACATTTATTATTCATCGTGGGTCGATCTTGACATCATTTGGAGCTATCGCCTATCAGGAACATAAGATACCTATATAAATGTCTTATCCTGTTCCTGCTAGTGTATTGGACCTTCAGAGGGTCACGGCGAGGATGACACGATGATCCATCACGCAACTAGGAGAGACTTATTATTGCCATTCATTCACGGATTGCCATTTTTTCGAGTTTTAGGTAGGTAGCTGTAGTCTAAACAGATTTCCTCGACATCTTACTGACATAAAAGTAAATGCAAAATGCAGCAAAGTATTAAACAATGGTTTATTATTTCTGTATTAGATAGCCATTCTTACTCAGAACACTGGTCCGTAAAAAATTACCTATAAAATTGAGGTTTATGATACGATACCGAAATACAGGATGTACACATGAAAGTCGCACCACCGGCTAGGGTTCAACTTCACAACAAATTTCTGATTGAAAGTGTCTCCTAGCAATTTTTTTTACTCCGCAAAAAAACCGGGTATTTTCCATTTAAAATTTTTTCGTGTTTTCGACCTCATGATACTAAAACGGCCATAACTCAGTTAATTTTATAAGTAAAATCAAATCTGATGAGACCTTTCGAAAGAGTATTGAATTTTCTATCTTGAATCGTGAAATAAGTCAATTTTTGAAAATCGTTGGTTTTTTCTACGCTTCAAGGTTCCAGTAATTAGACATTTTTGAATTTTTGCGGCTAAACCTAAAAACTGCGCCAAAATTTCAGCTTTGGTTTGCATCGGTTCTACGTGAAAATCAATTGAAAAGAAAAAACCGAAGAGTGCTCATTGTTGTTGCTGCATAGTTACCGAACTTGTTTACCTACTGGTTGTAGCGTTGATTTTTTTCGGTCGCAAATTTTAGAATGACCCCCAGCCCAAAAACATATATATGTTAATAAAATAATTGACTAAAAAGAATGAATAAATACATTTAAAAAAGCTTGAACTAGGAAGAATGGGCCAGTTGGGTCGGTGCGTATCTGTTTATTGGTAAAAACTACTTGAAACACAAGTCTCAGGCACGACATTGAATTACTGATGAATTTAATCCAGCACGTTTTTGAACTAGCTTCCATGTATGAGACTCAATAGAAAAGTCAGAGGCAATATTATAACCATCGATTAATGGATAGAGAATAATGTGAAGTAAAACCGTTCGTTTAAGGGTATACAGAAATGCAATAAATTCACCTAGAAGTTTGGAGAACAACACGCTACATGCCACTGGTAAGTAATCTCTGAGAGAGTGCCTACTATCTCAAAAACCACTTCGAGGAATTGATTGAAACATACACGACTTATTTTTGATGTAGGTAAAAAATACACTGATCCTGACCTTCTTCAATTCCTTTGAAGTGTTGTTGAATATTTATTGAATAGCTGGTGCTTATATTTTTGTTTCACATTACCTGCAATAGCCTGGATTATTCTTCTTCTTCTTTTGGTTTTTCTTCTGTTATGACCAGAGCCCTTCACAACATGGCATTTATATTTGCCAATCTTGGCTCTAAAAAACATGGCAAAATGGCATTTATTTTGGCCAAACATGGCTTTTATTTTGGCCAAACATGGCATTTATTATTCAAAATCCAAACTTTTTTACGTTTGCGCATGCGCAGAGTGAGGTATTGAGTCAAGAACGATGAAACTGATAGGGGATTCAATTACCGTTTTACACTAATCGAAACTGCCCCAGTTTTAAAGTTTTATTTCATTTTTCACGTCTAATCAGCCCAATCCACTTTATTCAATTGAATAAATATAGTATTCAAATCGAAATAATGAACAATAAATATGTCTATAGTCATATTAGAAAAAATCATCTGTTGGGCCCTCAGTTCAATTTTTTTTCTTTATTTTTCCCCCATGACGTTGCAATGACCTTTTCCTTTTAAGCACTAATGGCTGTAATCCTCGGACATTGGAGACCTTAATCCTTGGAAGGGAATTCCCGGTCATTGACTTGTGAGCTTGCCCACATAAAAGAGCACTTGTTAGCTTGCCTTTTTTGAAAGTTTTTTGAAAAAATACTTAAAACCCCAACTTTTTGCAAATTTTCCCAGAAAAAAATTTTTTTCTCACAAATTTTCAAGAAAATCAGGCAAAAAATGGCACAAACGTGGCATTTCCCCAGAAATTGGCAAAAAGTGGCTTTTTACCCAAAAATTGGCCAAACATGGCACTTAAGGATGGCGCCATGGCAAAATGGCACTTAAAGGGCTCTGGTTATGACTGTGAGGATGAGGTGTGGCGCTTCTCATCAGCACTAGGAGCCCTTGAGCCCTGATGAAGAAAATATATTTTTCGAAAGCTCGGCGATAGAGGCGCTTTATTAGTTCTGACGCCTCGTCCTAGCACGGCAGTTTCCCCTCCTGTCCCTGCCTAATCTACGAAGAGACATAGGACAAAACGGCTGCCGCCACTAAGGTAAATGAGATATAAAAATTGCCCGTGCTTTTCCTTTTAATCGTACATTATTATACTCTGGATCATCACATTCATTGAATGAATCATATTTATATTCAAGCTCATCCTCACTGTACCTGCAATTCTTCTTTTTTAATACATGCTCTTCTCAGTTTGCCATAATTTCGTCTGAAGTAAAAACTTTTCTTTCTTGACCTGTCATGTTGTTAATGGGGGGGTTAGATCCAATATAACCGATTCATTTCCACGAGTATCTAATTAAAGACTCATATAAATCTCAAAGAAGTGAAAATTCTCCGATGTTTTTCCATGGTGATTAATTTACAATTTTCTACATTCTAACTACCTTATTTGAAAATTTATTTGGGATTGTAAATACTAGTTACCTAAAGCGCACTGAAATCACTGGAATTCGTAGAACCATAGAAAAAAAAAAAAATCAG
Source organism: Adelphocoris suturalis (assembly GCA_030762985.1). Taxonomy (NCBI): domain Eukaryota; kingdom Metazoa; phylum Arthropoda; class Insecta; order Hemiptera; family Miridae; genus Adelphocoris; species Adelphocoris suturalis. The sequence continues at coordinate 23,985,530 of CM061041.1, read as the reverse complement.
CTAGGAACTCGTACCTATCTCAACAAGATGCTGAGTAAACAAACACACGGCGTTTTTTAGAAAAATCTTGAACTAGAGTTTAATGATTGGTAGTTACATATCTGAGAGGTTTCAAAAATTCATCCATTGAAGGTAATATCACATCTAAGGGACGTTGGAAAAGACCTCCGATAATGGTGATGATACCTGTTCAAAGTGCATTCAAGAATTTACGTTGGGAATGCACTTATGAGTGGCTCCCTAAGTTTTGGTAAAAAACACACCCCTTCTGCAAGGTTGGTGGAATCTGACCAAATACCGACTTGCTCTTGAGGGAATACGTAAAGAAAGAAACGTGGTGAGCAGGCTTAACAAACACTGGCGGCCATATGAAGAATTTTATATGCTTCTGAATTACCATTCTAAGGTTAAAATGTCATGACTAAAAGAAATGCATAAAACAAAACCAGGCTAAAATAAAAATCTTTTTCAATTTATTGTTGTTTATTGTCTCTGCGTTCATTTATCTGGAAATTTCAACAATTTTGATAATGCTCCCAACGCGATACTCCTTGAAATACTCCTTGTATCAATATCAATTATTTCTGATCATCCACAGCTGGATTTTTACGATCAAATTCTTATCATTCAGTCAATTTTGCCGATTTTTTTAAACACATGCATCTATTTAATAAACAATAATTTATATTAATACCTTCTCTCTCTGAGAGAAAATATCGATAGCACACATGATAGCTTCATTGCAAAAGTAGTCTGAACCTACTAGCTTGTTTTTTAATTTGTCACATGATGTACCAAGTAAAAGTTATAGTAAGTTTTATGTAAAAGTTTTAGTAAGTTTTATTTACAAGCTCTGTTATAAACCTATGTATGAATTTGCGTTCTATATGTATGAATTCTAATTATGAAACTATTCTTGACTCCTTACATTTACGGTTTTTGCAATTCGTCATTTATGAAACGAATTTTTAAACCCACTTTTTGATTTTCCCACCTTCACAATACGCAATTTCCCTTACAGCGACCCCTACGAGCCTATAAAACCACCCTTCACCCCTCACCTTCTTCCTCAGTGAATCCAGACCCATTCATTCACCCCCCTCACCTCAATTCACCCCTTCCCTACGTTCACCCTCCCCTCAATTCCTTCTCCACCCCTACCCACCCTCTTCTGGACCACTCAAGTCTTCCTCCCTTATCCACTGATACGGCCAACTGAATCTGTTATCATGATCGAACTCACTTATTTTTACCACCCACGTTATTAAAACAACAACATATCACGTACGTTCTTATTTATACCTTCTTCATATCACGCCAAATGTATTATTTCCAGAAAATATGATTTTATGATTATTATCAGTAGGTATTTATGCGAAATTGAAAAGATGGGGTCAATTTCATTCGTTTAAGAAATCGAGAAATGTAGAAGAAATGAGCTTCCTACATCGATTACCTGTCCAATATAAATTTAATATTCATCTACATAGCGTACTGAGAGTAACTAAGCACTGAATTACCAATGCATATAAGTGCTTCACCCTCAGGATATATACTCATTATACAAATGATAGTACATGTTATCATACCTAGGCATACCTGTCGATGTCATTTCAATCAATCGTTACCACTCAAGTATGTGTAAATCGACTTTTGATCTGTTGGTTTTAATAGCTTTACGTATTCTCTATTGTAATCAGATCGATTATAATCATCCACTTTTCCCGTAACGTCTTTATTACAATAAGTTTGATTTAAATCACATAGGTAATCTTTCTAGTGTGTGAGCAGCTGACGTATCTGCTTGTCTGAGGTTATCAAACCCAATTTATTACCACTTTGATGGAATGTTTTAATTACTATAAATTGATATTGAGTTTTTAAGCTTTATTTGTTCAATGTATGAATATGCAAAATTTGGATATTACTTGTCGTTCCTTGTACCTCTAAGAATTTCGATTAGATAGAACTTGGAGTTTATAGGAATGCTTTAATGGTGTCGCCTTATCTAATATCTGATAACATGACCTTGAATGATAACTTAGCAAAAGCTGCTATTATTAGTGTTGAGAGTCGTAGATCCATATAACTATGTAGCAATATGTAATTTTGATGATGTACTTACTTGTAGTGAGTTAGTTGAATGAGATTTTGTAAGGAAAGGAATCGGAAAGTAGTAAACGACGTATGTGTAGAAATGTATTCTTGGTGGTAGTTTTATATTTTGAGCGGGAATTAGGAGACGGGTGAGACGATTTATTAGAAAATTGACAAAAATGTGAATAATATGTTCAAAACAGGTACAAAAACAATGAAAATCGGTTTCACAAGACGAAGGTTTTTCACAAGACGGCATCTCCGGACGTAATGTGTGTTCCCTTGTTACGTATACTGAAGGTATACCGGAAGTTGTGCAGTACTCAGGATACATCCAGTATACGTACAAGAGGCCACACTCCTGCAGCGGGATGAGTCCCAGGATGAGTCGGGGCGGCGGAAAAAAAAAACACCGGAGCTGCTCCCGGGGAAGGCGTCGGGAACGCGAGAACCCTCCGACGAACAGAAGACCCTGACAGCGAATATTTCCCCTATTCGGGTTCCGAAGGGGAAATAGACGTCGGGCAAAGGGGGCCTGCGCTCGTGGGCTCCCTTTCCGCCCCCACCCCCACCACCCGGAGGCGGACCGGGGTGGGGGAGGTTGGGGGCGGGGCCTCGCCGCCCTCCTCTTCCTCCCCCACTTTATCGACTTCCTTTTCATTCCTCCTTCTTCTCCCGGACTGGTTTCCTCTTCCCGCTGATTTTTCCTTCTTCGTACCTGGTGGCACAAAAACACGAGAGTCTCGAGATTAGCGGGAATCCGACGACTCCGAGGCAATGAACTGGCGATAAAACAAACACGAAGACCGTCTACATGAATACAACGCTCCAAATACCTCTATGATTTATTACTCACGTTATAAAATAACATTATCACACCTAATATGTATATATATATATTGTAGATCTTATTAACACAGGACAACGTTTGTGGATTCGTGAGGACTGGTTTAAATAAAAACGTACTTATCTACTCCAACGATTCGATAAACATATTTATTTTGGTCAGGTCTTTGGAAGAACAAACAGTTGATATATGTATTGGTTCAGGGTTTAAGTAAACAGTTGCGATTTGAGTGTAGGTGGTATTGTAACTAAGATTATATGTAATGTTATTATATAATTTACACGTCAAATTGGAGGTCTTATACATCGGTTCGGAGTTTTTCATTTAAAATTGGAGGATTTTTACATCAACTTGGAGGTTTTTCACATCAAATCTGAAGTTTTACACATCAAATTGGAGGGTTTACTCATCAAATTGGAGGTTTTTCACATCAAATCGAAGGTTTTACACATCAAATCGGAGGTTTTACTCATCAAAATGCAGATTTTGCACATCAAATCGAAGGTTTTACACATAGCATTTAAGGGTTTACCCATAAAAATGGAGGTTTCGCACATCAAATCGAAGGTTTTACACATCGAATTGGAGGGTTTACTCATCAAAATGCAGGTTTTGCACATCAAATCGAAGGGTTTACCCATCAAAATGGAGGTTTTGCTCATCAAATGGGAGGCTTTACACATCAAATCGGAGATTTTACTCATCGAAATGGAGGCTTTACCCATCAATTGGAGATTTCACAAATCAAACTGGAAGAAAACGGCTTAGTAAATACATAATTTTATTCTGAAAAACCAGTAAACAAATTCCTTTCTGAAACTAATAATAATAATATAGATGGTAAAGTAACTTGTAAAACTCGTTGTGTTGATGTTCTCCGGCTTAAAACATAAACAAAACTTTTTTTTTACGTAAGTCTCGCCCTGTACCAGTGACTTTCAGGTCTTGGCAACCGGCTTCACTTCGTTAGAAAAAGACTTCAGGCTTTTATTTCCTTTGTTTCTCTGTAAGTACAACAGGAGTGGGAAGCTTAAGATTTGCACATGAGGCGATTTTTTGTATTGAAATCACCCTCCATGCTGATGTGTAAAACCTCCAATTTGAAACGAAAATTTTTTTGATGTGTAAAAATATCAAATTGTTGTGTAAACCCTCCATTTTGATGTCTAAAGCCTCCAATTTGACGATTGAATGCTATATATGTATAGGTTGCTGGGAGTGGGAGCAGAGTAAGGGTATTTCGCGGAGCCGCGATAAAAGAGCGGATGATAGCTGCGAGCGAAGCAACGGAAACAAACCAGTTTGTTTTCTTTGCTCTTGGCGCCGCACCACAAATTGAAAAATATGAACGACCTATGTGGATAAAATTATTGTGTGCCCCTATCTTATAGGAAATTCGAAGCTGATTCGGAATATATCCCATGTTTCTATACCTAAATCGGCTTTTTAACTTTTTTGCCATAAACCCCTCCAAAAATACTATTTTTGGCAAATTTCCCAAAATTTTACCGTCTAAAACCGTTTAAAAACATTTTTGTATGGAAGCAAAGTTGCAGAAAATTAAATTTCGCGTCGGTTGATCACCAGAAAAAGTATAACACATGGAGAATAAGAATTATATTGATTTTTAAAGTTTATCAGCAACGAAAAATGCCGTTTTTCGAATATTAGAAGTTTAAGCTGCAATTTAATCGAGTTTCCCATACAAATTTGCCATTCATCAAGTTCTGTGTCGATCATAAGCAACAAACTCCTAAGTTTCTCCTAAGTGTGACTTCCTAAGTTTAAATGAGGAAGCAACACGGAACAAACTTAAGAAAACAATGAAAAATTGTATATTTGCTTAAAAAAAAAAAAAAAAAAAAAAAAAAAAAAAAAAAATCTACGAGGTATAAATGATTAAACCAATGCTTAGCTTAAGATCGTTTAATATATATGTATTTTTGTCAAAAATGCCAGCAGAAACAGTTTCTGTATAGATCTGAACTTTTACAAATTCGTACACAACTTTTTGTTAAATATAATCTAAAATTACATTAAAATGTGCTGAAAATCGATTAAAACTACTAAAATTTGTTTTGAACTTATAAAAATGGTTCGAGTAGCAGAATATAGGTATTTTTTTTTAAATTATTTTTGCTGCAAATTTGATTGTAAGGAAACAATTTCTGTTTACACGAAGTGATCAAATTTCAAAAACAGAATTACCTATTTGAATACAATGCCTGTAATTACGAAAGTTCGCTCATATTGTCATGTTGACTGCTTTAGTCTAAAAGTCTAGATTCTTCACTGAGACTTTCAGTCTCAATGTCTAGTTCGTCTGTAAATGGAAATGTGAAGTCTTCACAAGTCTTGACAAGTCTTCACTTGTCTTCAGTAATGATTTTTCATGAATACATCTTCTTTCCTGTTGCGCTTTTCTAATTTTCCAGATACTCTTGCAAAATATCATGAAATCAGTTCCCAATGGTACTGAATTATCTCCCGATTCGGCCTTCAGTCCATCCTGTTCACCAAATGACCTAATAGACGCGCATTCTTGTCAGCCCTGCTCCAATTCCTCCATTTTTTGTAGAAATCCAATTTTGAAAATTTTAGAACCGTTCCAGAAAATGATCAAATTCTCGTAAAACGCAAACAATGGCAAAAGTGCTTGTAATTTTCCAAAAACTATATCAAATTTTGAAGAACAACACGCATGAATCAGCTTGGGTTCTTTTTGCGATAGGTATTTTTTTATTCGAATAAAATCCTAACCCATTCAATTCTTACAATTTGTATAAATGCAATGAGTTGAAATACGTTCACTTATTGGTCTAGCTGTCATCCATTCTTTTTAGGAACCATCGAAGAGTGACTGAAGACGATGTGAGTCATTATACGAGTAGTTACCTACTGTTATCTGACTTTAAACGTCATTACGATGAAGAGAAACAGCTTGTTCATATATGCGGAAAAACATGGTTTTCCAGGAACGATTCCTCGGTTATGGAGAAAAAACGGTCTTCTAATCAAAATAAGGTGGTTTCAGGACATGGAAAAAAAGGAAAACAAAATCCTTCATTTTGTGTACCTAAATGGCTCACATTGTCTATTATGCGCCGCTAAGAGGACAAAATAACCGATCTAGGAGTTCAAAATGTTTCATGAGCCCATCTTATAGGAAGTTCAGCGCTCATCACGAATATACCCCATGTTCCTATACCTTAACTCACTCGCTAATGGAGTTTCCATCAGAAAAAAATTTATAATAATAAATAAATCAAACTCTTTTTGCCATACAAAACAGAAAAGATGTAGACAATCAAGTTTCACGTCGATTAAATACCCCAAACATCGGGAAAATCGAAAAAAATGAGGAAGTTTTGCAGTTTCAAAATTTTCAACCTGGAAGTTATGAGACCCGCTCAAAAAATATATAATCACAAAAAAGTGAATAGGAAAAGTTAAATTATCATGTTATTCAGTTGCTCAAAGGTGAAATATCACATTTTGCCGAGAAAAAAATTTATTTCTCGAATAATTTTCCCTAAGTTTATCATCATAACTCAAAATGCGCAGAAGATTGCAGCAATTTTACGTGCTATTTGAACACTAGAAATTTTAAGGATTATACTTCAGCTTTGATAAGTTTGAACATAGTTAGCCGTCGCATCATCCTCCACTAGTGAATATCTTGCAAAAAATATTAAATTTTGTATAATCATCACTTATAAGTATTAATTTGTGTCCTTCTCAAAACATGTTTTTTACTTGTACTGAGATCGCTCATCTTTGCCTGATCCGTCGAAACCACTTTGGGGAATGATACAATCAAATAGACGCAGCTCTTCTGTGACACTTGTTCTAACATAATGTTTCGTTATTTGTTTATCGCCAAAGAATTACTCTGGGCGATGAATGTGCCTCTGTGTGAACGGTATGAGACATTTATATTTATATTATATGAGATATTATAACCTCTGTTGTGAAAACCAAGATTATCTGGACTTATTATCTTGACTTTTGACCACCTATATCGATAATTTTGCCCACGTTGTGTCACCTCTCTGATTCTATAATGATTGTGATGAATTTAATTCAGTGCCTAATCAAAGAAAAAAACCGATACGGATTCAGAATGATGTATTTTATCGCCTATAGTAAAAATAGTCTAAAATAGTTTAAAAAACCTTAACGGGATCTTCTCAAAGTTGATTAAATTAATGCTGAAATTCCTTGTACTTATTTTTTGTGATAAATTGATATATGAAATGTATTACATTTTGCCCACTGGTCAGAAAATACCACATTCTAATCCAAAAAGAAATAAGCGTCATCCATATTTGGTAAAGTGGGTGTAGATCCGCATTGACTCCTTGGGGCTTTGCGCACCATTCTAAACGCACCGTATCTTTGCTCTTATGGCTCTTCCCTCGCAGCTTTTATGGGTTCTCTTATCGCAGTTCCACTCTGTCCGTACCCCAAGAGTGCGCAGCAAATGTTCCAAGAACTCATGAGGATTCCAATTCCCTACCATCAGGCGCAGCATGCGTATTTATGCCCTCAGTACTTAGTACTCATATGAACTTTGGTGGAACAGTGTCGAAGTATTGAAATTAAAATAATGCAAGTCTGTTTTCAATATTTTCTATCCAAATTTTTTCCTACTGTAGGAGGCTGGTGTGTGAAAACAAATAGAGCTAGTATGGTTTCGTTTACGTCGCAGCCTAACAAGGTTTTATGCCTTATGTTTCTCACCCAAGTACACCGATTGTTGTCACATAAAGACTGAAAGAAAAAGTCCAGTCATGCAGCATGACCCCATGAGCGAATTTTAGAAGAAATCTTCGACATTTCAGTCGCTATTGATCGTGTAGAAAAATTTTAGTTTATGATTTTGATAGACAAACATGGATTTCACAGAGTAAACTCATCAGTTGTGATTACTTTTTTTTTTTTTTTTTTAAAACAAGCATCTACTACCTACGTTCAGCATGGTTCTAGGATTGGTTATACAGGGATACTTCCATAAAAGTAGTTCAATCTGAATTTGGACAATGTTTCATGCAAATATTACCGATTTTTACAACTAGCGAACGGCATTATTTCGATTTTTGACTGATTTTTCAACTTTGAAATTTTTGAAAACTTGATACATATTCTTATGGGAAATTTTACGCTGATTCCGAATATACCACATGTTAGTATGCTGAAAAAATTATTTCGCACAACAATTCGCAAAAAACAGGGTATTTTGAAATTTTTGACTACATTTTTGAAAATTTCAACCCGAAGATGTAATCCGATCATGCTGGCCAACGAACTTGAACTTTCGTTTTGTGTCCTTAACATTTTAAAATTTGTTTGAAGTTTTTAGCACAATTCTACGGACAGTTATCGTCTGGAATGACACATACATTTTTTTTTGTTTCTTTTTTTTTTTACAAACCTCCCGTCAAAGGCGGAGGGGGCACACCATTAAATTGAAAAATAAACAAATAAATAAATACATACATACACACATACACACATAAAAAAATGCGTTAAACTTCAGAATATGATTCAGAATAGCCTGAAACGGATTTCTGCCTAAAAAGTTTTCAAAAATTCACATTCTACAAATTTTGAGGCGAGAGCAATAGCTTAATTTTCTTCAAAAATTCGCTAAAAGACGATTTGAAGAAAAAATGTACAGCAGATTTTATAAAACCTATACTATACTCCCAAAACCCTAATTCTGAAGGCTGAACTCCCATAGTGTCGGTGCGTCTTACATGCCAGGGCTGCGTTCTCATGCCCCACAGCATTTGGGGCAAAAGTACACGTGGATAATTGTGGTAATTAGGCTTATTACGTGGATTTGTGAACATACGACTGACACAAACACACAGACACGGAACTGAACTTGTTCATAGTTGTCTAAACTGTGAAATGCAAGTGAACATTTTGAATTCGGTGACAAACATTTTCCATCTACCGAAAGTGAAATCAAAGCTTCCGCTAGGTACTAAAGGAACCGGCTACCACTTATTAGAGAGTTCCTAAAGCGATAGAGAGGTAGAGATGAGGCGCCTCTTCTCCAATAAGACAGATTTATCCCGAACCTACCTATCTCATCTCTTTCTCCTTATCTCACATTAACCTTACACACCTACAACAGTGATATTCATTCCTTGTTGGTATTCATGATTTATGAAAATTATATTCATTCCTTTATTCATAAATTTTCAAAATCTGCCATTGCAAAACCTTTTTGTGAATAGGAAAATAACTATAGGAAACTTAGAAATGCTGGAAACTAAACACACGAAATTGGTGGGAAAATCCCCTTGGTGGCTTGGTGTTACTTGGGGATAAGTAGCGTCACTTTAAGATAAGGCACTAATTCGAACCTCTTGGATTTATCAGGTTACCATCTGTTGTGGCTCGCCTCAGATGATAACATCCCCAAGCACCTTATCCCAATTTACTCATCGTTTAGGAATTCTCTATTTTTGAGTTGAAAAACTTACATTACGAAAGATATTTTTTAATCAATTCTCACACTAGGCAGGATTCGTCCCTCATAGTTTAATAATTGAATTTTTGAGTTTAATTGAGTCGGAGTGGATATAACATATCGAATACATTTTGACACCATGGCGTGACATTGGAATTTCTGTTTAAGAAATTTGATCATTCTTTAACGGCTAAATGTGACTTTTTTGATTTATCGAACTTCAGTTCTGTTTTGTGTACATATGTTGTCAACGTATTGACGATAACCATTAATATTTTACTTTCATCCCTTTTCTCTCTATTGAAAATGTAAGCACTCCGAAAAACTGTAATGACTGTTACTGTATAAACCGTCAAAAGGTCTCAATGTGCTCATCAGTTGGTAAAATTAAAATGAAAATACTTTAATATAGTTCCCTACAGATTTGAGCATGATTAGACTAGTTTTGGTTTTCGGTTAAAGAAGTAAGAATGTAGTCAAAAGTGTAGTTTTTTGTGAGGAAAATTCATGATTGGTGTTGCAAATTTTTTAAATGGCTTCGCATAAAATCTCATCCTACGTCATGAACACAGGTAACTCACTTTTTCATCAATGTAGAGCGATCATGGATGAGAAAAAATCAAAACTATAGAACAAAATGGTTCTTGAAAATTTCCAATAGACTTTGATAGTACGTGTGACTGTTTTTACAAAATTTACTGACGTAGCAAATGAAACCCTCTTTATAAATCATAAACATTTAAACATTTCTTACCATTCATCACACTGGCATGTATAATTTCCTAACAACAATTCAAGGGAAGCTAGCAAAAAAAAAAAAAGTGTTGCTATAACCCGAAAACTACCTATTTTGCGTAGAAGATTGCCTATTCATTTCACTTGTATTGCTTCCTACACCACCAAATCAAAACTGTTTACTTAGATCTTTGAATTCTTTGTTCTTTCATTGGCTAGGTGAAGATAAATAATAGATCTATCGAATCTTTGGAGTTGTAAAAACTAAAAACCATTTTTTCATATAGATCAACCCTCTCAATATAGTCTCAAGTGGTCAAAAAGTCAACCACCCAAATTATACATGACAGCCTTTCAATACACGCTGAAAATTACCAACAATGCCAATATACCACACGCTGAAACTATGCCTAGACTTTTTAGTTTGATGTAGGAAGTCCCCCATGTATTACCAATATCACCTACTGAAATTATGACTAGAGTTTTTAGTTTGGTAATTTTGGGGTCTCTTGTAATTTGAATACCACATGCTGAAATTATGCATAGAGTTTTCAGTTTGACATTGGTAGGGTCTCATGTAATAGTACCAATACGACCTACTGAAATTATGACTAGAGTTTTTAGTTTAATATTGTTAGGGTTTTGAGCTAGTTTTAGAGTTCCATTGAATACTAATTTCATATACTGTAACTATGCGTAGAGTATTTAGTTCGGTAGTGGCAGAGTCCTTAGTAATACCAATTCCACATAATGAAATTGTGCCAAGAGTTTAGTTTGTTAGTGGTAGGGTCCCATGTAATACCAATACCACATACTGGCATTACGCCAAGAGATTTCAGTTTAGTGGTCCTAGAGTACCAGTAATAACAACTCCACATACTGGAATTATGTTTAGAGTTTCTTGTTTGGTATTATTCGAGTTCCATTTAGCCAAGCCTATACATGTCGTTATCATTATTGATTTATTATTGACAATAATGGACCTTTGACGTTGTTCATAAAAAAATTGAGCTTCTTCATAATTTATAGGTTTACACTTCACGATTCTAAAAATTGAATGGGGTGAGCCAAATAAAATAAAATACATGAACCAAGCAGAACCAATCTGTCCATCGTATATAATCCCACACATTACCCACACTTTAATTTTATATTTTTAAATGAAAATTCATTCCACCATTAGACGTTTGACCATTCGCAGTCTTCTATGCTGGATTATATATATATATATATATATATATATATATATATATTTTCTTTCTATGATTTTAAAACGTTTTGTGTACTGGTGACGTCAAAGCATCCCTTCAACGCGGTACCGTCTTCCCTGTGTACGACTAAACTTAAATTGTTACAATCCTCCAATAGCTTCATAAACAAAACGGCCAAAAATTTGTTTCAAAACCCCTCAACCACTCTATTAGATGCAAAGGCCACCCAAGTAGGAAATAGTACATTTTTACTCCTTCCCAATCAATATTGATGAAAATAAATGTCTACAAAGCGCAAAGAAAAGCTTCTTGCATTTGAAAGATAGTATTGAGAAGTTAGGACCCTGAGGAAATTTTTAGCAGATTTTTGCTGGTAAAAATATAAAGTTTCATGTAATATCATTTTTACCTAAGTTGGTTAAATCATCTATGGTTCGTAAATCCAAGTTCTAGTGTTTTGGCCATGTTAAGAAGGCTCTTCCTCCATGTCTCTCAAATAAAAGTCCAACAGTATTTTATGGTGTCCATATTTTCATCTTTAGCAAATTTTTCGTTATTTCCAGCTTAAAAGCTTAGTTTTCTGGGCTGTTGGTCGCAAACCTTCTTAAATACTCCACTTGTTCCAAAAATATGGTTCCTTCAATTTTTTGGAAAACATCTGAATAGGACCGTGGGAAATTATTTACTAAATTGCGTAAGATAAAACTTTACCATCCATGAGATGATGAAATTCATGTATCATCAATCGATTGTCTTAAATCAATTTCATCAAAGGTTCTACAATAATAGTTTAACAATGAACAAATCTATAAAGGTCTCTTCCCAAGCTTCTATAACTTCATGCTACAACCAGTTCACGACCAATGTTTGAAATAGGAGAAAGGTACATAAATGAAAATTGATAAGGGTACCAAGGAATTAATTTTGATCTAGTATAAGTGATCAAGAAAAACATGTTTTAACCCTCTTAATTTTCATCAAAATTTTCTAAAATTTGACTACAATTGGGTATAGGTAATTTTGTTCGGGAGAAGTCAGACAGAAAGACATGAAACCAAAAAAAGCAGTAAACAGTTTTGTGGCAGTTTTGATATGAAACTATGTTTAATAATTATATAATAACCAGGTAAAAAATATTCTACCCCCATCATTAAAATGAATGTAGTATTAATAGTATTATTCATCATTCAATCAGCAATTAGTTATATAAATTTCCTGTGTTAGGTTAAATAGGCTAGGTGTTTAAGTATGTTTGTATATTCAAAGTTCTAACTCCTATTTTACTTCAACTATGAATTCAACTATTTTTCTTTGGTGCCATCTGCTTCTCAACTAAATTCATAACGAATCTTCTGAACCTTGAGCTCAATATATTTTTTGAATGGATGAAATAATATTAATCATCTGAGGGTTGTATGAACTAATTTCAAAATAGCTGTAAATAACACCATGGATATTTATTTTAGTATTAGCTTTTAGTATTACTTTCAGTATAAGCTAGTCCTCCTGCAAAAATCACTAGACCATGATTATTTTTTATTTACTCGTAATTTAGGCAGGTGCCACAGATGCATTGACTATTAAACGAAGGAAAGGACTCATCCTAAACAGCTGAAGTTCAGCCTACCCTTGTGTCCGAAAGTCGCTTTGGGTAACATAGTCGTGTTTACGATTATTTTAATTTTAAGTTTCCATGGGACGTCTACGGGTTTTAGTTTATCATCTTCAATAATGTCAAAAACCTTAGTAAGTTCGGCTCCCTTTCAAAAGTTTTTACGTTTCATGATAGGTAGAATCCAAAATACGAGGGGGGGGGGGGGGGGGGGAATGGGGGGAAAATATTGTTAGGCGGACCACTCTAGTTCATGAAGTTAATTGTGTGTTAAGCGTTTGAGAGTGGTCACGATAACAATATTTTTTCGCAAAATAATATATAAGTTAAATTGCCAAGAAATTGAAGCTACCTATCTCGCTGACATAAATGTGTAAATCGATTAAGAGTTCGGAAGCAACGTCATCCAAATACTTCACAATCTGTCATATCTACTTTCAGTATCTTTGTCTTATATAATATTCTCTAGATATGGCCTGGACAGATGGATTAGGAAATAACAGGGGAGAACCTGTATTTATGCAGCCCCTGCCCCACTGTGCTGGGTCCTCTTCCCAGATGCATGCCATGGTACCCGGTACGTCCTCAGTTTGCGTACACTCAGACGGACATAAGATATTGGGTTTAGCTGCAAAATAACCTGGTCTTTAGAATCAGAAGATATGCAGTCGCAGACAAGGGCTGCAACTCAGAGAGGGGGAGGACCACTTCATGACATGAGTGGTTCTTGAAAATGCTTCCAACACTCTTTGAAGAGGTAAGACAGTAGCGAGAAAGTGTCCCCACTCCAATTAGGCACTAGCCTGGGAGAATGGCTCCTATAGCCTAGGGTGGCAACCATCTAAGAGAACGATACTCTGAAAGACTCTAGTCCCGCTGGTTGGAGGTTGGACGCAGGGGTAACAACATAGCTCTGTAAAATAATCGAACGTTACGAAACCTCTGGGGATTCCCAGATTCTCTAGAATGCTGTCGTGCAGTGGAGGTCCGATTCTCTGCTCCACGAGGAGTCAAAAACCAGATCACAGCCAAGTGGCAGAAGCAAAAACCAAAAGTGTTTTGATTGTTTGTCAAGTGTGGCTTATGAAAACCATCGACCCATCAGTCTAATTATCACTCAGATCCTTAAGATTGTCCAGTTCCAACATAAATATATAGTGAGTGAACTCTTAGTTCTTTTTGTATGTATCAGTAGACTGTGGTTGTACACTGTTATTAAGATATTTAACGCCCTTTGAACAGTGAGCTACCTCAAGGCAGTAATAACCGTTACTTTAGTGCTGATCGAGAAATTATACCTATCCAATCTTTATCATTCAATATGGGTGTAGGTGAATTTCGAGATCATTCAGAAACATGTTACTAGTGAGCTCACAACGTTGTATAGATTGATGTGACATTATTCAAATTATATTCTATGGATCAAAGCTGCATATACAATCCAGAATGATATGGAATATTGACTATATAACTTGAACCAATTCTTACACCAGTTTCACACAGTTGGTCGATCAATCCCAGACGAACAAACAACTCACTCCTGGTTTCTTGCAGAGTTTCTCTCCATTTCCAGAGTTCCCCCTTTCCCACGTCCTCCGATAACTTTCGTCTCAACTTTGACGTCCGGAAGGGTCTTGGTTTCTCCCCCTCCAGCCTCTTCAGATAAGCGCGATCGGCCTCCAAACTTTTACCATCATCTTCGACGGAGCTGGAAAAAATTAAAGACTGAAAATTAAAAAGAAAAAGTTATTCTTCAAGAGTATTTTCAAAATACCGCTAAGAGTAAGGACGTAATTTCAACTTAGTCGTGCGATTAAGAAAAGTTTCATCCAGCTGTTGGTTTCAACCTTCGCTGCTATTTTTCTCAGTTTTATACTTTTTGTCAGCTTCAGCATGACATCATGAACAAATTCGAGTACGGAAAAGCCCTCAATCGTGTTTCTGAATCTCTGAAGAGATTAAAGCGGTTTTCTATTTATTCTGTATTAGGTATATTATTCAATCTCTTCGGCAAGCTTCTGTTATTTTTTAAACAACACGAAGTTTTAAGCCTATAAAGTTATTTTAATTCGATGCAACTATGAAACTGTGTAGAGCTGCGAAGCCAAAACTGCGATGAAACTACTATATACTCCAAAGTTCTAATTTCAGAATCTACATATATATTATGAACTAGTCAATAAAGTTATTATGAAAATAATAAATGTTATGTTATGAACTATCCAAAACTGCGGTGAATTACTATCTATTTCAAACTGCGAATTTCAAGATTTACTTATATTATGAACTAGTGAATGTATTTATTACTAATGCAGCCAATACTAAGCTCGGCATTCATAATCACTCTCTTTTAGATATTAAAAATATAATTTCAAGTATTGTAATATTCGATGCAAAAGGGGCTGAAATTCCACTGATCTAATTTCATCAATTATAATATTTGGAAATAAATATTCTGTTTATTGTGTAGTAGATATAGTTGATGTTATATCTAAATAGGTAACTAAAAAAGTATAAATTGTAACAACTTCTACTGACAATGAGTAAATATTATGTAATAATGAGGAATTTAGGAATTTTATAATTTCCCCGCTTACAGAATTGTTTGATTAAGTTTATTTTCAATCTGACCACATCTCTATCCTAATGTAAATCTTGATTACCCTTCTCATCGTATCAACCCAGTCACATAATATTCAAGATTCAACTTTGGCTTCTCCAAGGCAGTCAGCTAATTATTTTATTAAATAAACAAACAATCAAGAATGATTAAGTAGGTCATAGCAATAAATCTACTTAAACTACAATTCATATACCTAAACTGGTTTTTTATCTAACACAAATTGCTTGAATAGGTAGAGAAAATTTGTTTAGTTTTTCTTTCGTCAGTTCAAGATGTGGATACCCACAAAAATCTGATTTGTATCTACTAAAATGTAAATTAGACCCTACCGACATTCATTAGTTATTATTTTCATTTTAATTTCATGTCATTGCAAGTGTGCCAAAATCTTCTCTAGATTACATGTTCCTGAATTTTGTGGTGTTGAAAAAAGTATCTCTATTTCTCATTAAGTACGTATCCGTTTATTTTTTAAATCAAAAATGAAAGTGAGCATTTGTGTATGATGATTCAAGAGGCTAATCGATGTTTGTATTGATTCGTTAATTTGAAACCCCATGCTAGGGAGAATGGAATGCTATAAGGTCGAAAACATTATTGCCATTTTGCTGTTATCACTATCGACAATTTAATTTTTTGATGGCCAATCTAATTTTGTTAATGAGTTGCGTAAATCACTGATTCTGATTTTGTATAATTCATTGATGTATTTGCTCCTTTGGCCAAAGTCGAGACAATGAGAGCGAAGGCGATGAGGTTAAAACAACCTTCGGATGCTTATCAAACCCTAACTCCTGTGTTTATGACGCCGGAGCTTTTTATGACGTCGTTGGAAGTTAATGGCATAAGCACTTTAATATTGATTGCGTTTTCCTCTGTATTACGCGACGTTCTTGATCCTGTGTGCGCTCTTGTACCCTCGACAAATATTACAATAATGAATCCGTTGACGTGTGAGTGTATGTACAGCCAATGGATCGTGTTAGCCTCTCCCAATTTGTGTACCACAATAATTTAAGGAATCTTATTGCTCCATGGAATAGGTCATGATTGACCCACATCTACATATTACACAAAAATCTAACTACGAAAAAAATACTCATAAAAATAGTAATCTAGGTTACTTCAAGGTCTTCTAAAAGTGGTATCTGATTTTGTTAGGTGTGATGATGAATTGCTCATGTTCTTTCCTTTTTGATTCAACTTTCAATCTTCACCGATTTGTGGATATTTGAGAAATAGCAGGAAACTGACTTGGAGTTGACCGGTGCACATGTGCATGATATTTGTACGATAGAAACAATGAATTTGTGCTTAAGCATTTGGAGCGTTCTCGAAGTACATCAATAAATAGCGCTGATGAAAGGGCAAGGGGTGGACTTGAGGCCACTGCACATTGCAGAACGATTACGTTTTCAGCATATCAAACCTTAATTTCTCCAAGGATAGTAATAGGAGTGAAATTATTTTGAGGGTTAACTACCACTTAAGCTCACTACTATCTCTTGTTCAACCATCCTAGATAATTTATTGCGAATAGTTTTACAAATGAATGTGATCGGTAGATATCTATAAAGCGAAAATCGCGTTCAAATTACTCTATTACAATATAGGTTAAAAATAGTACTTCTCATTTGAGCATATATTATTTGACTTGATAAAAAGTCCAATAATATGTCAGATATTACTGAAAGGCTAATTACTCTACTACAGTAATTTGGTGAACTATTTGGTTTTTGGAAAATACGACTTTGAACCCATATTTTATCAGGTACTTACGGCTTCAAACTTCGATTTCGGAATGACCATTCTTATAATCCTGGTCCTCATCGATTTCATTTAACTATGGTCTTCGTTGAATCAAACCACATCACTTCTTTTAGCCTCATCGTTCAAGCCAGTTGGTTCTCCTATAACAAAGTTCATAACAATGAGACACCAAACATCATTTATAAAATGAGTTTATGTTGTAATCAATTTTTGAAGTGGATGCTGAAGAAGTATTTATCAATAAATTTCTATATAAGCGAGAGAGTATATGTGAGTTTCAGAGTACAGCATACAGCATCTGTATGTGTCTCGTTTCCACGATCACAAATAAAGTAATATAATTTGCAAGAACTCTTGCATTGGCTGGAGCTATGCTGGACGGTGTGCTGCTGTATTGTATATATTGTATATATATATATATATATATCATAAATCTATTATATATACTTATATTATAAATATATACAGGGTGTCCCTCGGAAAGGTCACACCTCCTTGCATTTCCTTTGGATTCAGCGTAAAAAGTTGGGACCAATGTCATTCTTCATGATTTTTTACGTAGATCTCAGGAAAAATACTTTCGCGTGCACCACTTGCGCCAGAAGTGGCGCAAACGTCATAAACTTTGTTTTTTCAGATTGGAGCTCCCTTTTTTTATTGCAGATTCAAATTCTACGTGAAATTTCATGAGGAAATGACACATCGCTCGAGTTTTCAAGTGCGCGTACAGGGACGCAATTCTGCTCCAAAAGAGCAAAAATAGTGAAATACTGAGTTTTTCAAGATATTAAATTACGACATTTAATACATGATTTCGGGGTATGTATTTTTCGTGCTGAACCTCCTCCCTTCCCTCTCACTCCCTCCGCCTCGCCCTCTCTCTCACTCTCTCTCCCGCCCACCCTCTCCCACCCACCAGGAGTGCGCGCGTGCGTAAGTCTAACACTCAAATCCTCGAAAAAGACACTTTTTCGCCCGTTTTTGGCCCATAGCATCTATGCGAGTAAAGCGATCGGGATGGTTTTTAAACGTTAGGACCAACTAGACCCCAAATGGAGTCTATGTGCGAAAGAACGGGTTTTTAAAGTAAATTCTTAGGCCTTTTATGGCCCGGACGGCGGACGGCGGACGGACATTTCAAATTTGGATTCTACGCACCTTGAAACGTAAAGTGACAATGTTTGAGGGGGGGGGGGGGGGGGGGGGGGGGGGGGGGGGGGTGTTATAAAATTTTTTTGCTTTACGATCACATAGGCTCATTATTGGAAATAATAAACCAAAAGAGCGATTTTGGTCGATTTTTCGGTGTTTTCTCAAGTTGGTGTTGTAAATATCAATAAATGAACATCATTACGAGGTTCAGCTTAAAAACTACAAAACTACCCTGAAATCATGTATTACATGTGGCAATTAAATATCTTAAAAAACTCAGTATTTTACTATTTTTGCACTTTTAGAGCGGAATTTCGCACTTTTGGAGCGGAATTGCGGTCGTTTACGCGCACTTCAAAACTCGAGTAATGGGTCATTTCCTCATAAAATTTCACTTGGGATTCGAATCTGCAATTAAAATGGGGGTTCCCGTTTGAAAAAACAAAGTTCATGTTCTTTGGCCGCTTCTGGCACAAGAGGCGCGCGCGAAAGTACTTTTCCTGAGATTTACGTAAAAATTGATGAAGATTGGTGGTGGACCTAATTTTCCACTTTTTTACGCTGAATCCAGGGGAAATGAAGGGGGGTGTTAGCTTTCCGTGGGAAACCCTATATATACATATATAACTATATAACCTCACATAACGGCGTATATTGTTTAGGTGGAGGTTAAGATGGAAGTTGAGAAGAGTGATTCACAAAGTTGGTTCTTGGGTGTTCTGCATACTATGACGGCGTCTAGCCCCTTTCACATTATCAATCACCTCTCGTACGTCCGCACGCACGTGACAAGCTGCTTAAATAATTAATACCACACATGGGATGTCGAACAGGTGACTTCCTTAGACCCTTTCACACTTTAACGTTTTCAATCGACCAGTAGAAACCTAGTAATCATCAGGTAAAAACAAAGTTGTCTGTAATTGCATTGCTTGCAAATTCCAGTTGACTTTCTAATTCACCGTAGGGATCACGATTTCTTTATGTGTATGGTTCCCATTTCGGCATCCTTATTCACCTCGTAGGACCTCGTACCTCAGCTACTAATTTAACAAGTACAGATGATTAGCTACAGAGATACAATCAAACATTCGTAGTATGTCAAAAAGCTAATGGTAGCCAGAAAATTTTCAGAAAATTAAATTGTCTAACGACTTACGAGTAGAAATTAGTTTTGATAAAATTCTACGATAAATTTTCACACGATAAATTTTTGATAAACTTTCACATGCAATACAGAATGTCTCGCTACCACCTCCACAACTACAAAAAAACAAACAAGAGTTGGTTTGTTGGTTTTTATTTTTATTTTTGTAACAGGAGGGGGAGAGGGTTGTGTGTAGTGGTTCCACGGTACCACTACTTTATACATTAGAAATGCTAGTGGTCGTAATAACAAATAATTCACAATCATTAATAAATTTTAAATTTATAAACACCTGAAATACCTACAGTATTGGTTTATGTTTGAGTCTAAAGTAAATTGATGCATGTACCACTTACCTATTTACTCAACAATTTTGCCTCGTATAATACGACTCAGAATTCTGGTTGGTATTATAAAATGTTCGCTACTGGAAATTCAAACCTGTAAGAGTGGTTACCGTTTCCGTGACTACTGATTTATTTAAAACCACGATTTTCTAACGGTAAAAACGAATTCAATATATTCGACTCAGTTTCCAGAAGAAGAATCCATAGATACTGACTGATAGTCTGAAGAGAAGTCAGACATCCTCTAGACATTCTCGGGTGGTGCAGAGCGTTGTTGTATTTTCATAGTTTTTGCTAGGTACAGTAGGTAAGTAGCTACTGCTTGATGGTATTCTCTCTGATGGTCAGAACATATAAGCAAATAAGTTGCTTAGTTCTTGAAAAATTGTTTTTACATCCCAAATACCTTAAGTTTGGGTGTATGTACCTGTACCGTTTAGGTATTTACCCACACACAACCCACTCTGTGTCCCAAGGTATATGAAAGCTTGTTAATCAATCTTTGAATCAGTTACAAATTCGTAGACTTCAACTAAGGCTTGAAGATACCTACTTTCTCGTGACCAGCTGTAAAAAATAAAAAAATAAAATAAAAAACAACCACCTCCAACAACCCAATGATATATTTGCTGAATTCTACATAAATTAAAACTGCTCAAACTCATTCGTTTTGGGTGTACGTTTCAGCTGCTTACCCAACTCTGGGTTTCACTCTCCCAACTTTGGGAATCCATTTGGAAATTCAGAGGTATCTGAAAGAATGTTTATGAATTCGTAGTCCAGGAGTTAGTTTAAAATTCGTTGTCCGTAGCGAGTTTGATGGTAGTATTAATGTAGTACTGCTTCATGCCACTCTCTGGTGGTTTGCAGGAAACAACGACGTTCCAAGCGTCAAGTTGACAAATTCAAATAACCTAAAATACCCAAGGTTCAGGTTATCGTTTTGGTGTGTATTTACCAAACTCTCTTCATAATCCATTTTGGTTTCTAGGGGTCTTCAAGAGGGTGTTTGTTATAACTCTCAGGTTCGGTGTGAGGGGCTGACGAGAGATGGCGCTAGCGGTAGCATTATCGAACTGGATTCCTCCCCCCCCTTCCTCTTTATTTCCCTTCTCTTTTTGAGCGCTTTTCGACGCCCACTTCCCCTCTCTCTCCCACCTTCCCGTTCTCCTATCCAAGACTCACTGATCCCTCCCATTCCGCTGTTCTATTTTACGAGTTTCCTCTCTCGCTCTTTCGCTTCTCTTCGCTCTTTCCCATCTAGCGCTTCTGCCGGTCGTATCCTCAAATAACGTTTCACATTCAGGCACCCGACGAAAATCTCCATGCATCTTCCGAATCGGCAGCGCTATGGGTCAAATCAAAGAGTTTCCCATCGCACTGTCTCCGAAATGCAATTTTCACGATTTGTTAACCGTTGAAATAGTCGACTGAATGTTGATGGTTGATAAAAAAAATAGATACCTAGGCCGATTTATGTTATATATATAAACCTTCTACACCTTCATCACTTAATGGATGATATCTCAAATAGTTGGAAAAATTAATTATCACGGTAAGCCAATCAGAATACGAAATCACTCAGTAAGGTGGTAGAAATATAATTATTTGATTTGAATGTGAGTTGAAAACTCTTACCACTGCATTTCAATAGTATTACCTGCTGGCATACATAGAGTCGATTATGGCATAAATATGTACATAAGTATCTGCTCTTTGAATAGCTTAATTTCATTCCATCCCGAGTGTAAGATTAGACGTATTGGTACGGAGTTTTTTCCCCAAAATTCTTACGCTGTTATTTAAAAACAAGATTCTAGAACTACCAACTCAACTGAATTATCCGTAGATCAACATACATAATTTCTAGGAAAGTGTTGATTCTTATACTTCGCCATAATTCGACGAGCTTTTCTGTCTGCAAATTATTTTCAGCAGTTCTAAATATCATCCCTTTGCCTACTTTATCAAATTTCGTAAATATCTGGGATTTCCTGAATTACTACGGATGTATTTATCTAAAAGACATAGTAGAGAATGACTGCCTTGGACTAGTCGTACATGGATTAAAATATCAGTGGAATTTGCTGATTATTCTGGGAGAGCACCTATATTTTTTTAATACCGTTAAGGCTTGATTGCGTTATTAGCATTCGACAGCGTGTCAGAATTTATCAATAAATTATATCTATACAGTATGTACGATTGCTTCCTACCTGTATTGTACTTGCTACATTTTTCACACATAATTTAGTTCATGCAGATAGATAATTTCCTAACACTTTTTCGATTGCTTTCAGTCAATCTCAAGAGATAAAAATGCACTAATATGTACCTCCTTCACGTCACCGAGGCTCTTTAAAGACATCGAAATTTCATATAAAACGCCCATAACGTAAAAGTACTATTGATGATACCCTATAAAATTACAATGACAATTTAATAAATAGCGTGATTTTCTGTGTATTATTTCATGCCCCCAACCATGAATTTTTGCACAATACTCCTCATACAATACCTACCCAACACTAGTGCCACATCTACTATTTTCGTGAGCTTGTTGTTTTCATCCAATGAACAAGATGTGAAAGGGGAGGTCTCCAGTGGGAGGCACAACGTAAGTACCTCTGCACATTTGCCAAAAGTTCATTCATATCACCTTGAGTTGGTGCTTATTATTTTTGATCTACAGTATCTTTGAGCCATCCAGTTAATTTCGTTTATTATTCATGTTCAGCTCATTCATTTAGCTTTTCCAGTTTATATTTTCTTAAAGCTAGGGTACTTCCGAGTCCGGCGCTTAGGAGAGCTACGAGCTGTCTGGCTATCAGCGAGTAATAGCCACGAGCTTATAGTATGGCTATAAAGTAGAGGAAATGGTATCAAATATTTGTCGTCGGTTGGCGGAAATATCTCTGCAATGAATTGTTTATTGTGTTGTATAGCCATTTATTTTAGTCCCCGAGATTCACTTTTCTAGTTCTGAATATTGATTACCACTAGCGGTCCTACTCGGTGAGAATGTTCAATTTGATATGTCTGGCTAATTCGGGAAATCCAACGATGCTGTTCATAACAATAAAGTTGAAAAGCAGTTAATCTTTGAAAGTGAAAGGCTTCCGTAATTTTCCCGTGTTTTTCTTTAATGGAGAAATCAACTTCACAGTAAGTTAAGAGTAAAATTCATTGAATTGTGGATCATATAATTTTCAGAATTGTGATTTTGTGATGTTCTACAGTTAAGTAGATCAGCAATTCCTGGTCGAAAACTTGTTATAGTGGACGTGGATGTAGACAGATATTCCTCAGGGTGATCATTCTAGACACTATGCACAGAAGCCTGTTGGGTTAAGTACGATGAAGCATCTTTGCTTAGGTAGCCAAGGAAACTGCACTATAGAACTCCCTCCATACGGAGCTCACAGCTTGGAAATTTTCTCAGCAGCGTATAAGGGCACCGCTTTAATACTTCGTTCGCCACTCATAATTATTGAGTAGGAAGTGATTCGACGGAAGCTCCTCTTTGAAGCAGCCGCAAGGTCATCAACGTCTGAACTCTGCTGGGGAAGAGCCTGTAATTAGGGCAGCCATGTATGGAAACCGCCGAGAAAGAATTACTGGGCTACTTGAGCGATCGAGGGATATTGCTTTGTTTCGCTACCTACCTATAACATATGGAATTCACAAATTATATAGGCATCACTGCCGTAAAATATCATCCCAATTAACCGATATTATTACCATCATTTTGTTTAAAATCAGCTTGGGCACGGGATGAAAGTACCCGTAGTTCTAGTTGACTAATCAATAAAACTCCAACTAGCACTTTATGTTTGATGTCGTGACATAACTATTACGCATAATGTATTACAAATGGTTGGCATAACTATTACATTAATTCGAATATTTACTAAACTGGTCAAGAATTACATGGGTTAGGTCCTGAACGTCTGGGATGGAGCATAGCAAAAGTAGTAAGAAATTTTGCTTAGTAATTGGTATTCTTATATAGGATTCAGAAACTATATGTGCCTCAGCACCGTTAAATATTTCCCCTATTGACGGATATTACCATATTTATGCTCTTTTGAAATCAGCTTCTTTGTTCATATTCTACAATCATCAACTGAAGAATGGAAGTGGGGAAAAGTAATTTGAGTTCTTATAAATTATTCATCTGATTCTAAATTCTCCGGAGTAAGAGTTTTTGACTTCCTCGAACGATTTTGGCCTGCATGGTCAACCTCCCTGCAAGACGCTTGTTACAATACAGCTTAACTTATGATTGAATAAACACAACACACCCACTTTGCTTTCTCACTACCTGAGGTAGGAAAGCTTTTTCTTCGAGGAAGAAGTGGAAAAAAAAGAAAAAAAAAAAAAAAAAATCAAAATTTCCACCTGTTTCTGCTCTTCAAAGCTTGCTGATCACTTAGCGAATTTTCATAGAAAATCAGTCCCGTGTCTGACTGTCTGTCTGTAGGTGTGTCTCTTGTATGTCCGAATTCTGTATCTGAGTCTGCGCTTCCTTGCGATTTCTCGTCACGCCCAAAACTATACCAAGTTTCTTTCCGTTTTTGATTAAATCCTCTGGAATTGTGTAAATTAGTTCGAAGATGGTCCCCCATTAATTTCATTGCCGTTGAATCAATAATGCGCAGACCTGAATTTCTTATAACGTAGATTCCTTGAGATGTATCGGTCCGATTTCGTTTCAACTATTGCAATCGGAAAAACTAATGTTAGTTGGCACTAGGACACCAATGGTTCGAGTATGATGACATTTTCGGGAATCGAGCCGGTCAGCTCCATGATGATCTCGGAAAATACTTTATTGTCATCGGATAAATGTAGCGAGTACCATGAATTTCTGGTTAAGTCAATTATAATTTATTAATTAGTTAATAATGCTATACGTCTATGTTACAATAAACGAGTAAACTATGCTGCCCACCCAATTTAACAGACTTTTTTTCCAATCTGGCAAATATATGCCCATATATAATAAATACGAAGTTACCCACGGGATTGATTTTATTGATAAAGTAGTCCTAAATGATTCTATTTTATTCTATTTAAATACATAACTAAACTTAAACTATTAAGAGTTAACCTACCCTGTGTGATAAACACCTGCCGACTATGCCGAAACAGTCCTACTTCGAATGCTATTCACCATAATCTCAAAACCAATCTCAAAAACATTTTGAGTGAAGTTACTGATTATTCAATCCATTTTAGTGCAAATGCGAAGCTTGTTTAATATTTTTAAGGAAATCCTACGACATCCTTGCTCTACAGAACTCCGCAAATAAAGAAAGAAGAAAATAAAAACTAAGGAGAACGTATGCGCCATAAAATTTTTAAAGACCCTTTAGGCGTTTAATGGCTCGTGAACTGCCTCTCTCAGTGAGAAGTACTAATCATTTTTACACCTCGCAAGATGGAGGTGGTAGGGGCAAGTAGGGGCTCGTTGCGGGTATGTTCCGGCAATATATATTTTTTCGTGAATGAGAAACGACGCGACGAAAAGCGAAAGTGAGTTTTAGAGGAAGCGGTCTGAGGGTGGCTCCTTGCGGTATGCCCACAGTTACGACAGCTTCACTTAACGGAATGAATCATCGGGCGGGAACGCTGGAGGCTTTTACTACCCTGTGAATCGGCATAAAACAGTAATGCGGGCTTCCCTACTAAAAGGTCTTACAGAACCTCAGGATGCCCCAATTAAAGGATTTTTATTCGATCTGTTCCATTAGAGAGACTCGAAGAGGACATACAGTGCTACTAGTTCGACTAATGTGCTACGAGTCTGGTGTTAGGGTTTTCAGAATGGTCTGTATGTGTTTACACTTTCGATCTTATGCAAGAACAACAACATAAAACAGTAAAAGCCTCAACAAAGGTAGCTCTTACCACTCGGCGACTCAATAAGTAGTTATGTGGGCATCACCACTAAACGGTTCTTCAAAACTTCAGGCTCCGGATATCCAAATATTTATATGTATGAATAGTTTTGAAGAACTGGTTAGTGGTTATATATATATATATTTTATATATTTGCAAAACTGCTTCTCCTAAATTCCCAATGCCTATTCCCCAACTTACCCTTGAGCATAATTTTCACAAACACATGACTGTGTGTGCGTGTGTGTGAGTATATGTGTGTGAGACTAATTTTGTCGACGCTACCCAGACCACAATACTCAACCGATTTTGGAGATTCTTTTGTTGTTCGACCCCATTTTTAGTCTAGTTGTACAGCAAACCTTGGAAATTTTGAATTTCAAGATGGAAGAGGGGAAGTGGAGGGTGTAAACCCAAAAAAAAACATGATGATTTTCAACAAATTTTGCCGACGTCACCCAGGCTACAATTCTCAACCGAGTTTTGTGATTCTTATTTGGATCGATTCCAATTTTAGTTTTGTTGTGCAACGTCCATTGGGAATTTCGGTTTTCCTGTCGAGGTGGGAGTGGAGGGGATAATTACCGATTCTTTCAGGCGCTGCCCAAGCTCCGAATCTCGACCGAGTTTTGTGATTATTATTTTATTCCATAAAAATTCGATAAAGTTTTGGAACGTTTGTCACGAGTTTTAAATTTCATCATGGGAGGAGGTGATACTGATAAACCATGGCGTTTTAACGATTCTCGCCTAGATTTTGTTTTTGTTTTGTTTTTCAACTGTGGATTCTGTTTAGTTTTTGATAGTATATCAAGCATTTTAAATTTCATTATGAAAGGGTGTGAATGGAGGGGATCATTGTAATAAATCATAATATTTTAACTAATATCGTCAGATTTTCGTGATTCATTAATTCGTTCAACTAGGAATTGTCTAGTTTTGGAAGGTATATCAGGAGTTTCACTTCTTTCAACAAACTGGTAATATACGTAAATAGTACCCTGTGTGCTCACAGTTGAATCAGATTATAAAGCCGATGTCCTGCCTCTTTTCTCCAACCATTGAAATTCCTTACGCGAGTCCACTTTTAGGCCTAAAAACTGTTGACTAGGCTTACCGTTCCAAAGAAATTTGCTCGGTTACTAATCTCACTACGTCGCACAAAACCCTGCTATACCATGAAATAATTAGCATTGTTACCCCAGCAATCAGGTGACTTGTTTTAATTTTTCATTCCTTTCTACATCAACTGTTTCTCTAGGACCTTGCAAATATTGTGAGTCATATAATTACAAAAGTTTTCCCTGAACAAAATTTTCATGGAGGTCATTCTCACTGCGTTGCGGACTTATACGCAAGTGAAATTAAGTGCTGAGAAATGCGGGACTTCCGTCATACTAAGGCAACTTCAATAACACTCATAATTAAACACCATTAAGCAAATTTTTAGAACCGTAAACATTAGGAAATGCAACTACTTCCATGCCCTACGGACCTCCACAATGAAAGGAGAAATAAAATAAAAACTAATTTCATTTGATTTCTTCACTTCGATATGCGCCAGAACTATCCTTGCCAATAGCTCTTCTGAAATATCTTCCATATGCTTTGCGTATTACTCGACTCGGCGCTTTATAAATTGCAGCGTTTTCCACTTTTTTTTTTTGGGTTCATGTTTATTTTAGAATTGAAAGAAAAGTAATAATAATAATTGCACAGTAGAAACTACGAGATTCAATCTGAAAATCTACCAAAGAAACTCGTAAACGAGTTCCACTATCTGCTTTACAAACAGATATCATGTTACATGGATATGTCTTTGATTGGGGATTTCATAACGGTTGTCCCTGGGCCGCATCCCGACTAATTCCAACAAAACAACGGTTTACTTATTATAGAAATGTTGAAAATAACTGTGGAGAGAAGCCACTACAATGAGTTGTTGTTAACAGTCAACTGTTGTCAACTGGATGATAATGTTTCCTATGGAGTGGAGTAAATGATGCTATTGCTTTACGTTAAGAATATTGTAACCGGCTTGTTAAAATTGTTTATAGTACAATAAACTTAGTTTAGGAATGTAGCCAGGTACGTAAGGAGGGGGAAATTGGTAGCTTGAGATGTGAACATTTATCACATAAATCAAGCGCTTTCCAACGAGTGGCGAACGATTTTTGTGCGATTAAAACTGCGGAAGTTCCATTCCCCTAGCAACGGCTGGGTTGTACGTGAAAAACACTGAAATTGTGGCATCAATTTTGCGTGATGGAAATTTTTGGTTGACCCCCCAGAGCAAAGACATATCCATGTCAAAAATATTAGCTGTAAAATTATTCTCGTCTTGAGACTTCAATCCAGTTATGTTAAGGTTGACAGCCAATTCAGAAAATTTCACTAATTTTTAACAACAATGTGAAAATAATTTCACAAACTTGAAATTTGTAATCTAATACAATGCGACACAACAATTAATGGCGAGACAACTATCCGCCGCTGCGATTTTGCAAACGAGTAGTTAGAAAGTTCCACTTCAACATGTCTGCCAAAAACTCGTCTTTTTCTCAAATGCTTACCCTAATTTTTTCAACGTTTTCAAAGGAGCAAACTTAGTAACATCAAACGAGATCTTCCGTAGTTATATAGTACGGAAATCTTCAGCTTACTGCGATCTTAAGCTAGGTATGTTAACTATCTCTCAGGCAGTGCTGGCTTTATCGTGTACACTACACAAAACAGAGTTCCGGATAAAACAAACTTCGAGGGGTAAAACTAACACACATAAGATTGTTTACCAATCGATCCCTGACTTGCTATTAACATAAAACCGGTTGTTAATTGACTTGATCCTGTAAATAATGGGTATCGAATTTACCCTCAAACAAACCCCGATATCGTCAGATCTTGCGGCTATAAATATTACCGGTCGTGGTTTGAAAGCTTTGTAGGATGACGATTCGATTGCTCAATTTATCTTGGAGTGTTTACACTTATCTTCTCAAATTAACAAAGAAGATTGTTTTCCCTATAATAACAGGACTTTTTCCTCTGATGTTCAGTAAAAAGAAAATGTTCCGGAAGATACTAGTACATACCTTATTCACAATGGGGCGACAGATGGAGTTCAATACTACACTGAACGCATCAACGCAATTACTAGAAGCGAATTTATGAGCGACTTCAGGAAGGTAGGTATCATTCCCCACGAGTCACCTCCGAACTGCTGTTTTCGTCACACGGATATCCTACTCCTATCCTATTCCTAGTCCTATCCGAAGGATTGGAAGCTTTCTGTTCGTGAAAGAAGTAGAAAATATGTTTGCCCTCCAAAATAAACATATCCACTTGCTTTTAGCGTTTCATAGCTTGCTTATCAATTGTGGTTCCCTGTCTATCTGTCTGTCCGTCTGTCTGTGGTAAATCCTTTTCACACCCAAAACTATACCAAGTCTTAGTCCGACACCGATGACATTTTCAGGATTTGTGCGGGGTACCTAGTAGTCCCCTATGATTATAAATTCCGTCGGATCAATAGTAGCTTGTACGCATGCGCAAACGTGAATTTCTTATAATGTCGATTTCTTTTTATCTTTTGGTTCAATGTCCTTCAAACTCGATAGATAGTTGGGTGTATGTTACAGAAGAATATCCTATAAATTATATTGCAATTGGTGGAGTAATAACCATTGTGCATAGGCAAAAATTATATCGATTGGCACAGGCAAAACTCTGAGTCAAATTTTGATGAAATTTTCCGGGATTTTGCCGGTTAGCTCCTTGACGGTCCTCTTCAACTTTCATTGCCGTTGCATGATTAGTAGTCTGTGCGCATGCGCATACAATAATCTCTTATAACTTTGATTCCTTATCAACTATTTTTTGTCCGATTTCGTTCAAACTCGAGGGGTTGTTGGGTCCAGGCTTATGCCCTTTGTATTTTAACTCATTTGCTTGAATAATTGGAATAGTTGCGCATACGCAAAAATAATATTGGATGACACTCCGAGAGTAATACTGGATCAAATTTGATGAACATTTCAATTATTGTGTGGATTAACCTTTAGACAATTTCCGCGTATACAATCATGAGTTATAGCCCTATTTTGCATTCTAGCATGTATACACATGTATTTGATACTGTTATATTTTGAATTCAATCATTCCTACATGTACTTTGTTCTTCAAATAATTCTATACGCCCATCCTAAAATGTGTGAGGAAACTATTCTACCCACCCAACTTGGCAGGCGTTTTTGTTGTTGCTATTACCTCAAAGTATTATCTTCTTGAATCGGTGATAAGAATGAGTGTAAATAAGCCATACATCGGCCAAATTAAATAAAAAGATGGTGGTGGGGGGGGGGGGGGTTATTAATAGATTGGTGTATACTTTCTGTAAGTCAAACTCATCCTATTGACTTCGTGTTTGATCTAATTTTCGTCAGAAAGTAAACTATTCTTCAAAAATACTTCTATTTCAGATATAAAATCAAGATGGTGAAAAATGGTTTTATGGTAGTGGAGTTAAAAACGGTGACTAAAAGGTAGGATAACCATTGGAGGTTGTCTATTGACCCTTCCATGACCTGTTGGTCTTTTGATTGTAGTAGTAGGTCAGGCAACTTTCGAACTGCCAAGCCGTTTTGAACAAATACAGGTTCGCTAGACTGTTCCTACAATCGATCATATTTAGATACAAGTCTGCATACATATGTAGAAAATGAAATGAATTGTATGAAGTAGAGAACCTCTACCAAAGCCGTGCGAGCAGTTTGTCAGACAGGAATTCAGCTTATCCAAACGGAAACCTCCACCTCTACATAAATCACGAATTTCTAAAGGGCTAATACCGCGCTTCCTCTAAGTGGTTCCTGATGCTTTCGGATAACAATCGGCCGTTAACAATGGATTTGGGAAACATGAAGTACTTTTCCAAAAAGTAGAAAACTATCCTGACCATGATATAATCATAGGGAACAGATGACATCCGAATCACAAATACCATACTCATTGTGTACAGCACCCAATAATTGGAGCGTTGCTAGTAACAATAATAAGTCCACATTTGTAGCTTTAGTTACGATCATCATGTTTTATTCCCATCGAAACTAGAAGCTACTAAATAATCGCAAATGAAAATAAAAAAAGTGGTAAAACGACTTCCTTTCATCGAAAATCGTTGCCAAACTTCTAAGGTATGAGAGAATTGTAAGTAGACTTCAATGAATGAGGTTTGATAAGGATATTCAACTGTACGTCGGGTGATTGCAACATATTGCAATCCTGATTCTGATCGTGGTAATCCCTATTCTGTTAATCGTAGAAGATAACAACTTCCGCAGAGATAGGCTTTGACGCACTCTACCATAAAGGATAAAGTGAACAAACTCTTAACTCTTAGAGCGAATGAAAACTTCAAACAAGTTATAACTGTTATTACACTCTAGCATATAGATACTCTCATAACACTCGGATACATGATAACCTCTAAGGGCCTGTTCCACCACAGAGGGCTAGAGATGAGTTAAACTAGAGTCGGGATTTGTAACTTGAAAATACCTGATATATATGGATTAACTTTGGAATAATTCGCAGCCCTTGTAGGTGGAACAGGCCAAAATTGAAACGAAAAAGTAAGAAGCTCTGTACCTCTGACTGTAAGTTACTGTCTGCGGATGTGGCAAACGTCTATGTCTTGCGGGGGCTGTATGTTGACTACGACGAAAAAGTTCTGGTCGGAAAGAATATTCAGCCGTTCAGAAGGGGAACCCTCTCCGTCTCCCTCACAATCTCATTGAGTTCAGCATGGCCATTCCCGAGCTCTGACTGCATCGGCCGCCTCATGTTTCTAGTCACCCTCCCGGCGGAGCAGATGTCTACAACTCCACACCCCCTTTTCCCCCAATCAACCTCACATGGAGGCTCCAATTTGATTTCGACCATTTGTTCCCACTGTTTAGTTCCTCCTTGAGATATGCATCATTTTCGTCAGCCCTAAATTTCCGCCCTTTTATTTCCGCTCTATAAATTTTTGGGGGGGATAATGGAAATGTTTTAGTTTTCCATTATTTCATACTGCATCAGATGGGTAAAGCAATAATTCAGTACATAAAAGCATCAAATCAGATAAGCTCGACTAATGCTCTATCGAGTTGCTGTACTTCATCATCAAAATGAACCAATATAGGACCCCTTCTGCTGAACGAATACAGAAATGACTTCCGCAACTGTATCACATAAGCTAACTTTTTTTGCGTTGACCACGATTTTTTCGGAAATTGCTAAAAATAATGAGACTTTTTCACGGCGTCCATTTTGTGAGATCAAAATGTGCCCGAAAATTAGAAGAAAACCAATTGAGGCCAAAACCTTTCCTAAAATAAAAGCAATTAGTAGGGAGCCTCTCTGGGACATCAACAGACGAATGAAATGAGGGGCTCATTCCAAATCAACTGGCAAGCTCAATTCCCTACTTCACATCTCGGAATGTTTAAAATTTCATAGGGAGCCTCAGCTACCGAAACCAGAGATAAAAGCGTGTTCCACGTCAATATTTTCCCATTTGGCTCTGGGTGGAAACAAAGGAAGGTACGGGGGTCCCGAATGTTTTTCGGAATCTTTGTTGAACAATAGTTGTTATTGAAATGATAAAACCTCAATAACTGTTAAGTTTCTTATTACTTATTTATAAGTAGGGATTATGAACATAATTTAGCCAGTAAAAATCCTGATAAGATATCACAAATTTGAAAGGAGCCCGACATATATGGACTAAGTATAATGATTCGATTTTTGTGCAAGTACATACATTGGCTACCACAAAATCCGGATAAAAATAAAAAATGATTATTATAAACATGTTTAATTCTGATTTTTGTTTCAAACACTCTTTTTCATCGGAATATTTTATCAAAAGATCATCAGATTTGGGAAAAAAATTATTGGAATTTCTGGAACGTGTGCTGAATGGGTTACCCATGGGTACGAAAAAGGTATCTTAACTATTTTTAAATGGAAGAAGATTCTATTCTAAAACGTTTGGCATCAACCGCACTCTCCTACGATGTGTAGTTTTCTATCTATGATTTTTCAAAGTTTCGCACACTGGTGACGTTAGAGCACCCCTCACTGAGCGCCTGAGCGGGACCTCCCTGCCTACGAGTGTGACGTCTCTAGTGCAAACTGTGAAAAATCATAGAAAGAGTTTAGTATCAGATTTCTTAGAATGGAATCTGTTTTCATTTGAAAATATAAAATTAATACGTGGGTAACGCTCATTCTGTTGATTCCAATGTTAACACTATAAGCGTCTTCTCCTAAAATCAGTAGTTCTTTCGACGATTTCCAATGTTGATAATAATGACTAAATCACAGTGAGCAGGGGGGTCCCGCACAGACGGGAAGGGTGCTGTGAAGTAGTAATTATTAAAACTAAAACTCCACTGAAAAATAATCACTCAACATAGGTGAGCGCGGGAGGTGTTAAAATTCTTAGCACCCGATTTAGCTTTATTCAAAAGTAATAATAAATTACTTTCCTGACAGTCTCAGTCACATATTTTCTCTCGTAAACTAATGGTTTGCTCATTATTTTCAATGATGAAGCTTTTTAATCGACCAAGAAAAGAAAATGAACCCCCGCAAATTTGTTGCTTACGTTTGAAGACACTTAGAACCTAAAATCGAATATAAAGAAAAAATCGAATATTAAGAAAAAATCGAATATAAAGAAAAAATGTAATATAAAGAAAAAATCTAATATAAAGAAAAAATCTAATATAAAGAAAAAATCTAATAAATATGTCCGTCCGGGCTTTTCTTAGAAACTATCAGGCCAAATTTACGAAACTTGTTTCAAAAATCACATTAAAAAAAAAAAAAAAAAAAAATTCACATCTTGTTGGTCCTAGAAACTCGACACCGATTCCGATCAACCCCTGAGAATATAATTTAGGGGCTGAAATAGTAAAAAGTTGTGTTGGCTGAAATAATAAAACTTCAGAAGCAATAGACTTTTTTTGGGTGTCATTAATACATATCGTCCCAAAGAACCGAATGAAACTATCCGGATCTTGCAGTAAGTTCATATGTCTGCTCTTCCTAAGAGATTGAACTTTGATAGAAGAAAAAAAAGGAAAAAATAACCAACATGGGAGCATATTTAAATTTGTAGAACTTAGTGAACATCGCCTAATAAACAGCGACGATCCTAATAAACAGCGACGATCGTATCAGCTGCTATTATTCCAATGGACTTTTCTCTTCATGAAGACGAGTTTATTATCTTTTCTCACGTATAGATGATCTAGTGAAGCATATGCAGTTGATTTTTCTACCTCAATAATTTTCAGTTGGTGGGTGCCTGAGTCATTGTCAGTATATTCACATTCTAATCTAGTATTGTACCTACAGATATATCAGCTCTTGTTATATGCAGAGGGATTAGTGAAATGTAGGTGTTTTAATTGTAGTAATTGATTTATCCTCGATTGGCATTCCCGCCTATGCAGTTATATTTAGATAATGTATAAATAATATACGCCTTTCCATAATAGCAGACAAGTATCTGCGTAAAAGGGCTATCAAATATAAAGATAATAAACCATTGTGCTATAATTTGCAGCGTTTATGTCTTGGATATCAACGAGCTTCGCATAAGGACCAAAGTTAGAAGTCTTAATCAGTTTACATCACAAAATTTTAACTGGAGATTTCGATATGTTTGTCATCATCATTCAAATTGCTGTACACGCGAAGCCTATTGGATTTATAATCAGATTACTATCAGTAACATGAAGCTTAAAATACTTTATTACACGGGGTAAATTTAATGTAACGTTTTTTTCGTTAACTCTAAATATCTCAACCTTGATTAGTATTAGAATTTAGTATCAAAATAACTCCTCAAATGTTACATACCAATTGATTTATATCCAATGAGATGGCGGAGTCGTACGTTCAGTACAGCAAGCGGACATGATCTCTTGTTGCGTGGAGAAGTAAAACTGGCTTCAGAAGGCATTCCGCCGTGGATCCTGAGCTCTCATACGATTGGGCGGCCACCGTGGAATTTAGTCTCATTAGTGAGTTGATCTGGGAGTGGAAAATTAAAATGTTAATATGGCCGAATGATAATTTGGTCGGAGCTGTTAGATAAATCCGCTGTTTTGTGGTTTCTAATTAAAATCCAACTCAGCGGCTGAAGGGTTACATTTAGTTTGTGGCTGTTCTCTACCCTCCGATTTGAATTCTACTTAATGAATAGTTCAAGACTCTCGCTGCGTGAAGATTACTAGTATATTTTACACATTACGTGCGTTTATATGAGCATCTTGTCATAAAATCTGAACATGTTCACTCCATTCGGAACGATCTCTTATACTGTTGGAAACCAAGTTATAAGGAATGAAAAGGAAGTCTCTGTTTTTCTAAGCTCTATTCGTTTGATAAAGTAGAGAAAAGGTCTCATTATTTTTTATTGGATAAGTATTACCACTCATATAACCATAATAATGAAGACTTTTGACCCGATTTCTGGAGAGTGCAGATTCTTCTTAACCTATATATAACCGTACTACCATATTTTCATACTAATATATTAGGCAAATACTTTCGGACGTAATATGAAAGTGGTTCCATGGGTGTTGCCTTCTGCTCGTTGAACCGTGATATGTCTGATTAATCGTGCTAAGCGGACGAATAAAATGAAAAACAAACAAACAAATTATGTGACTTATCTCTTCTTCTCCAAATAGATGGACATATATGTTTATGTGTGATGAAAACGAGGCGCTCCTTTTCCCAGGACATCGCAGACGGTGTTAACAGAATACGTCCTACGCAACAAACACGTTGCAACCACTGAATAGCGATTGGATTGAAAATTATTGCACTTCCTCACTTCGGATTGATTTCGAGAAATAAACAATATAAAACCGCTGCAGTAATTTTGTAACCAACTTGTAATAAATGCCGCTATTTTGGTCATTATATTTAGAATAATATTAACATTTATTTAGATATTTATGTGTGGTTATTTATATTCAGGTTATCTGTGTTAAAATTCGTTGCACGAATTCTATGGAGGGGTTGGAGAACTAACACCACTGAGTGATAACCAATATAAAATAATATAAATAAGTAATTGGCGTCATTATGGGTGTTTACCAACAGAATAGGTAATTCATTCGTCTATAACATTCTTGAATAGGATGGCTCTTATATTTTATATATCATATCTCGCAAATTATATATCGCAAATCCTTGTAACAAGCTTGATTTCCACCGTTTCCTTCCGATTTTTTTTTTTTTTTTACATTTTCAGGAAATGTGAAGGTTAGGCTGTAGATGGTTCTCTATTAGTGTCATTGGTCCCACAAAAATACTCCACTCTGAAGTAAATTTCATCCTGCATCATTTTCTCATACCCAAGTCTTCCAAGTTAGGGGGAAAAAGCTTATCATCTTATATAAATTTTGGCATAATTGTATCATTGGTTGCTGCTGCGCATGCGCGAATGTGAAATCATTGTAACAGGCTTAATTTCCACAGTTTTCGTCCAATTTTGATAAAATTTTTGGGAAATGTGCAAATTTCGTTATAGATCGTCCCCAACTAGTTTTATTGTTCCCAAATCAATACTTCACTCCGCAAACGTATATTCCTTTAAGCTACATTTTCTCACGCTCTAGTCGTCCGATCAAGCATTCGTAGGATAATCGGAAACATATAGTTTAATCACAACGTACCTATGCATTTCAACACCATTGTAGGTATCATTAGTAACTGTTGCGCATGCGCAGTTGAATAATTCTTGTAACTAGCCTAACTTCTACACCTTTTATCCCATTTTGATGAAATTTCAGGGACTGTACGAGTAAGGTGGTAGATTCAGTACTTTACTCTGCGCATGTCCAAACTCAACGTCTATTTAGTATCATTTTCTCATTGACTCATCTACTGATTTCGGCATTACACGCTGGCAATTTTTCAATATCATAGAAATCTGCTGTGGAATATTTTATGATAATTTAAAACATTTCAATGAAATACATTCATGTTATAGGTACAAATATAAAGCTGTGGGCCACACCCAACTTCTCTGACGTTTTTTATTGCGGAATCGGTTAAGCGACAGTAGTTTGGTGACGCAATTGAAAATAGTTTGTTTCATTGATTATTTTATCGTGAACACAATATTAAACAGTTTTGTAATTTCTGCTGTACAATTTCGTTATCAATTATCTGGTTCGCAAAAAGGTGTCGGGATGCTATATTTTTCCCATTTCGTAATGACGATATTCAAAAAGAATAAACTCTGAGATATAACTCGTCAAAATTTCAGTAAATTTTGACCGTCAATGAACTTCCAGTAGACAGTTCTTCGAGGTTATCGGGGTGCGAGGGGATGAGCATTTGTTTGGCAAGTTTTCTTAGTTTATTGGACATCTAAGTGCTTTCGCCTACTATAATATATCAGTGATAAATCCCCATGTGGCTCTTTTTGTTTCCAACTTTTTCCTATTTCTATTTGAATTGTGTATTATTCACTAGATACTAATACATCTTGTAATAGTTCTCACCTTGAACAATTAGCTCTGATATAGCTCACAACAAATATCCCCATAACAGAGGGTGATGCTAACTGATGCTGTACAAAATACTCTTCGACAGTCTAAAGAAAAATATAGAAATACAAATCTATCTAACTGCATCTTAATAATCCCTAATGCGGCCTAAGTAGGCGAATGCGCTTCGATGTCCAATAAACAGATGATAAAACTTGCCAAAGAAATGCTCATCCTCTCACACGCCCTTAATCATGGAAAATGAAAGGCAACCCACCCAATGGATAGGTGGTACCTTAAGGCCCGGTTTATCGATCACAATCATTCAATGAATAAGAGGGATTTATCTGAAGGATAGCGTCATCTTCCAGATAACACAATAGGGGGTGTTTATCCACCCCTAGTTAAACCCTATCTCGCGATTTAATTTATCTGATCCCTGGACGGCTGGATAACAATTATAACTTGAGGTTAAAGAGATATCCAGACCTTTCTAACGTCGAACAAGTTTATTAATTTACAAAAAATCTTATTTGGATCTCATGTTTGACTGTGTTTATTTTTGGATCCTTCCGATGGATATATTTGAGGATTTGTCTTCAAATAGTAGCAACGGCGAAGATTCTATCGTATCATAATTGAAAAAAAGACCAGTTGAATGGAAAAGGAAAAGGTTGAATGGAAAAGAAGACCGTATATACCTAGTAAGACCCCGTGTAGATCACCTACTAATATAGGACGAGTGCGTATTTTTATTGAGGTTTCGGTTGGACAAAGATACCGTTCATTACATTCTAACATAAATCGAAGATGAAATTAAATCCACGACTTACTGATCACAATAACTCATTCATAATAATTCAGGTTGCAATGTTGCTATTCGTATATATTTTTCTCTCTCTAGAAATGAAGCAAACAAACGGCAAAAATGTGGTGGTTTCCGATTTGCCGAGGTTGGTAGCATGATGGACACTGTTGTGTTTATCATTACGTCAGACCCGGTTTTTTTAATAGTCGATCCATGAAGAAAATGTAGCTCCTACATTACTCTGTGGTAGCTCCATGCGTAAATCGCCCTTACATTGTCTCCTACGGACACCAATGAGGATGCGAATGGCGCTATCTGCCAGTCAGATATTTATCTTAGGGATAATTTTATCCGCCAGGTAATTCAGCATTGATAAATGACTCGCATTCTTTATCGGGAGTAGAGCGCTATACTTGGTATAAGCTATCTTGCAGTTAACGTAGGTAATTGATAAACGGCCCTAAGACTTGAAAACTTTGAATGCGCTTACTAGATGATAGCATCACGACGCCCAATTCATTCGTTGCATCATAATTTATTCGCCTCGTCAATATTTTCGGTTAATACGAACCAAGTATCCACTTCGATCTCGGTAGTCCTACCAAGGATTCAAGACCCAATACGAGAGAAACAGCGTGGCAAAGAAGAAGCGAAAAAGGACGAAAAGGGGGAGCATTTGATGGAAAAATTATGCGACCACTCATAGAGCGGACTTAGTCTGTTGGCGTGTTCCTTATCCCACCTCCCGAACAACCATATTCCCTCTATGTGCATATCGACAATCGATAGGATATTCTCGGAGAACCCCTCCAAGAAAGTCTTCCGAATGGTACGAAGAGGGGAAAAAAATAAGAGTCCTTCCAGCTTTCCTGCTAAGAATGCTAAGATAAACCGTCGCATGTCAACAAATTACGTTTCTTTATTTTTCCTCTAACCCTCAGACGCCTATACGGGGACGTCCCCTTCTCGTCGAACTATCTACCCTTTAGGTTATACCCGTTCGGGTACATCCTCCCACAGGATATACTGCTATTAGATCCCTTTTTTTTTTTCTTCTTGTAACCCTTTTCCGACAATAGTACGACGTCGATAAAATCGTAGACTGAAGCAACCGGGGCTTACTCACGAATAAGTCTGGCCATTTTATTCGCTGTATTCCGAAGAACGATTCGCCGTAGAATCCACCTTATCGACCTTCTTATGTGAAAGGGTTCACAGAACGGAACGACGTTCCATCAGTGTAGCGACTCAATTAGACGGGATTTCGTATGAAATAATGCCATACGAATGAATAAAAATATTTTGGATTCGATTTTTTGACATTTTATGTCTTTACTATGGCACATAACTCGAAAAGTGTGACGAAGAAAGCGTTATGAAAAATTTCTGATGATTTCCGCTTACAACCAAGTCGTTGCTAGGGAAATGGTACTTCGTCGTTTTTCATCCCAAAAAATTCGTTGACCATTCGTTCGAAAGCTCTTGATTTATATAATCATATTA
This sequence comes from Adelphocoris suturalis, assembly GCA_030762985.1. Lineage (NCBI taxonomy): Eukaryota > Metazoa > Arthropoda > Insecta > Hemiptera > Miridae > Adelphocoris > Adelphocoris suturalis. The sequence goes on along the minus strand of CM061041.1, from coordinate 23,945,726 downwards.
TGTTAACTACTGCGTTAACTGTGCGTGGCCAACAAGCTGAGTTACGAGCATGATTATAAGAATAATTGTTTACATACTGGTGATCATTCTCAAAAATTAATACTGTGAACATGATTGCAACCGCTTGTTAATTTCTGATGATTTCATTGAGCTGGTGTTTCGATGATTTGATTCATAGCAGGTGATCCGAATATTGCGAGAACGGTTTGATTTGTGAAGCGGTGGTTGAATCATTTTAATAGGTAATTTCTATGCTTTATACTCTAGGAAGCTGTAATTTCGTATGTAGCCTCTTTAGGACATTTACTTGACGATGCCCAGGGTCCGGGTCAGCTGAGTGGCTTTTAAAGATTGCGTACGAGTCTGCAACATATACGAGTCTACAACTAAAGGCATAAAATGTCCCAATGTGTTGCAGACTCGTATGCAAGCGTTTCTGTTTCAGTTTATGTGCCAAAGCAAAGACATGAAAATGTCAAAAATGTCCCAAAAACACATGAAAATGTCCCAATGTGTTGCAGACTCGTATGCAAGCATTTAAGTTTCTTCTTTAGCTCGATCTTTTAAGTGGGTATGAAAAGAGTCCGGATTATGACCATGAAGACTCCGTCTTTTAGCGGAATATTACTCAAATAAAGTTCATAAACTATAACTAAATTAGTAGGTACATTCAAAAATGTTGGCACAAAACCGAATTGAAAAATGTCCTTGAATTTCATTAATATGTGCAAAAAATCAATAAAAACTTCGAAAAATCTAGAAATCCAAAATTTTCACATAGTTTCTTCTTAGAAACACATTTGATTCTTCCTGTGTAGTACCGTCAAATTTAAAATGATTGGGTAACAACCCATGAAGGTTAGAAGAATTTTCAATGGTCGTGTACATTTCCCTCAATTGCTGGTTATCATAATGCGTTCATTTTGCTTCCGAGTCTACCTATAGGTAGCGGAAGCATTGTTTTCACTTTCGGGAGAAAAAAATTGTTTGCCTCCAAAATCAAATTTCCATTCACAAATACGTTTTTTACTATTCTGAACAACTTCGGCTCCAAGTAAGTGTGTTTGTCGTGTGTCCGCAGATACTTGTAACAAGCTTATTTCCACAGTATTCAACCGATTTGGATGCAATTTTCAGGAAATGTGCGGACTAAAACGTAGACGGTTACCTATCAGTTTCATCGTTCCAGACTCAGTACTTCACTCTGCGCATGCGCAAACGTGAATTCCTCAAACCATCATTTTCTCAGTCCGTAATCGTCCGATCCCGCTCTAATTTAGACAGTTGTTAGGGTAAGACAATTTGATCATCCCATATATATTTCAACACGTATTATGACTAGCTACTGCGCATGCGCCAATATGAAATCCTTGTAACGACTTTGTTGCAGATGATCCTGTACCTATTCCGTTGTTCTCAATTCATCAGTTCATTCTGCGCATGCGCAAACGTGAATTACATAGAGTATAATTTTTGCGTTTCTTAATTGGCCAATTATGACGTTTCATGCTACTGCTTGATTTACTCATTTCCGCTCTGGAATTTTTCAAGATCATTTAAAACTTTTCAACGATTTATACATTCATTATATTAAACGAGGAAGCTATGTGTCATACCCAACTTGGCTGACGTTTTTTAACTGTTCCTACTCTACTGATCATGGACATTAATAAAATGAATGTTTTCTTTCTAATTTGATAAAAATGTATATTAATGAGCGTTCTGTTCTGACACACATTTTTTCTAACGCAGTTTTTCAATACCTACCTATTCTAAAAATAACGTGAAGCCCTTACATTTACTTAAAGGTATTTTTTCCACTACAAGAAAAATGTATACCTATCACCTCACTAAAACGTTAGAATGCGTGGTTCTTGAGAAAAATATGTGCGAATTTGAAACAATTACATTTTTTCAGGAGAGCGGTTTATTTTATTTATTTATTTTATTTTTTTTTTTATGTTGCGTTTTATTATTTTTTATCAGTATTTTGTTACGTAGGTATGTGGAGAACTCACTGACGCCGAAGTTGACGCTCCATCCTATGAGGCTAGTTACTTAGGCAATGTTTTAGAAAAAATCAAATAGGTATGCCTCTACATTCAGGAAATCATGTTTTCAATGAACAATAATATTATATATATGTATATTAGCCTAAACGCTACCCTTTTAAGAAAAATTAATAACTATCCATATTATTTTATGAATATTACTACTCATGTGTATGCATGAACACATTTCCAGCAGAAGCTGTCAACAATATGTGGGAAGTATGCTCTTATGGCGTAATGTTTTGTGTGTGTGAAGAGTCGCGGAATAAATCGACTTAGTGTATCTAGAGGCGTGATCTATGTTGCTACCACCCTACTGCACGATACACATTTCAACTCTTTGAAAAATAATATTCATTCGAAAGTCTCTGGGTCATAAAATGGTGCATGGCTATTCTGCTATACTAAGAATATATCCCGTATCTGCATTCTTGGCCATATTGAGTTAATGGTACCTCCCCGATGGGGGGAGGGAGGTTCTTTCGATTTCGCTCGTCTCGAAATCGGATCTCAACGGAAAATGCCTCAAAAACGGGTTACAAATATCACATGAACTACGTTTTGGTTCGATTTACTAATGAAAATCCCGTAACTGACTTTTTCTAGAAAAAAAAAAAAAAAAAAAAAAAAAAACCCGCATCTGGGCGTCAGATGCAATTATTTTGTTAGTATTCAGGTATATACGAATCGTGACACTCTTGAAATTCCAAGTAAGAATTTATTTATTTGTATTTTATTACTCGTGGTGTCTGATACGATTTTGGAATAAGTGGTAGGTACGATTTATCTTCCCAGTATGTTCATCATAAGAATTTATTTCCTCTTGTCATACCAGATACGGTTTACGGAGGTTGGCAACTACGATTTTTCCTCCTAGTATCCTGCATATAAGAGATAATAATGTTTTTTGCCACACAGAGCGGTAATAGTTTTGTGTTACAAAAAGCGTATCAATCTTATTGCTAAACTAAAACTCATATGTGCACCAGATAAGAAGAAATCGCCTAGTAAATATGTTTAAACCTTTTTTTGCAATTTTCCGACCGAAATAACGTTTTACCAGCCACACCACGCTATCATCGAAAAATTTCCTTAGGAATGAGGTCTTTCGGAGCTCGAGACAACGTAAAATTATGCTAATATCAGGAAAACTCTACTCAAAACCTAGAGACGCATTTTCCCTAAGGTAGGGTTTGGTTAGATACAGGATCTATTCTTAGCACGTCAGTATATATATTATTTTATATTGAAAATCTGTCATTTTGCACCCTCCAACATTGATATCAGAGTTTCTCTTATGGTACCGACGACAACTATTAATCACGATACCTCAAGTTTCACATTGCAACGATCCATCATAGAAATAAGATAGTTAATTTATATGATTATGATAATAAAACGTACCTTCTTCCAGCATAAACTGTGGTCTCCAAAATTATTGATTACTTGAGAAGTTCACCAAAATTTCACCTTCATCAAGATGACTTTATAATGTAATCCATCCATAATAAATACTCTGAAACTTTAAAACGCTGATCAACAACTTACAATACAATTAAGATACTACAACTTACTGTGAAGAACTAAAACAAATTATTAATGCTCCGACTGTGTACTATCTCAAAAGCAACCCCCACCCCACAGCCCTTCAAACTTTTCCCACGATTTCGGAGATATCGCAGTATCCAATTGAAACTTGGAGAGCGTTTTGGGATGATATCTAAGGATATAAAAATATATAAAATAATATAAAGATATAAATATCAGGGAAACTCGAAAATTTTTGGACTCCCAAAGATAGGAGGGTATTGGTTACATGGAAACATGTTCTCCCATTTTTCGCTGAGTGACACCTCATCAGATTTTTCAGAGCTGAACATGCTGGTGAAGCCAAAACCGAGCGATACCAAGTTCCGATCTCGGCTTCTTTCAGATAAACCATGAAGAACAATTTTTTCTAAACGTACCTGTATTAAGAAAATATCACGTTTCTTCATACGAAGTATCCTCATTTATGTATAAGGTAAGAAGTTAACCATAGGTCACACTTCACAACATATATACCTACATTCTTTAGTAACACATGTGTTTCAGATCTCATACCCTGCGTTGTTGTATAAAATATTGTATACGTACGATCACTGTAAATATATTTTTACGTTAAGCCTGGGCGCTGTACACCATGTTCTGCATGAAGACTTATTTTGGCTAAAAGCTGCCTTGGGAAATAACGAATTTCTTACTGCGTTGAATATAGGACGAAATGCCGCATTTTTAGGCTCGTTCTTTCTCGTCATCTCATTGGTTGACCGAGATAAATATGGACCTGACGAAGTCACTACAGAAAACCACCGATCTAGTTGAAAAACCTTATCTGTGGTCCCTTTCTCACAATTTTGTGAATGACCAATTAGCATTGCATCGAACATCTTATAACTACTCTCTTTAGATTACGCTCATACTCTCCTGCTTAATCGACCACCAAAACTTTGATTTGGACAAAATTACATGAATGAAATGGCTGTTAATAAATAGCGTATCCTTGGGTTTCCCGCCAAAATGATATTCAATATGAAATAGCTATGCAAATCGGTTAAGAATTTGGTTTGATTTGGCTTGAATTTGGCCGTATGAGTCAAATATCCAATCCATCCAGATTATTCTAAAGATCGTCAAGAATCTTAGTTTTTGAAGCTCTTAAATTTCTAACGTGAGTTTACATTCTCATTTGTGAGGATAGGTATACAGAAATATAAATGTATATCATATGATTTATAGAATGCAAAATTTGCTAATAGCTTAAAACTTTATTGACATGTCATTAATTAGTTATCATAGAATGGATCCCTGGAAAAGTGAAAAATTTATTGGTCAATATAATTGCTACAATATTGCTCTTAATTCACAAGGCGAACGATCCGCTGGAACATTTCAAAATTTGCAGGGTGAATGAATCGCTGGAAAATTTACGGTGTGAGAGGGGTGTTCCTATTATCTCAGTTTTAATAATGACAGGTGTCGTCACTCTACGTTTTATATTTTTAAAGCGAACAATAATATTGTAGATGAGATGTGGATGAAGATTTACGTAAACTTTAATAAGATATAGATTGGTTAATAATGCCAGCGAAGAAAATGTTAGATCAAGATAATAATGTAATACAAAGGTTCATTATTGGAAATAATGAACCAATAATAAAGATAAGCTATATGGAATAAATAATTACATAAAATTTGCCACAACTTTTGAAATTTGTATTGTCTATTACTCACCTATTTCACATCTTTCGCAATGAAGATGGAAGCCTTGTGGCGTCCTCCACGCCATGCAGAACACAAACTACGTGCTACAGTTTCAAAACCACAGCACCTGGCTTCGAAACAATTAAAGGCGAAGAAACGAATCTAAAGAAATAAAAAGAAAAGAATTAAAAACGGAACGCGATCTGGTGGGGATGCCCCTCCTTTCCTACTTCGAGGTCCTCTTAATAAATATAAATATTTAATGGACCACTGTCGAGAAGGCTCTCTCCCCTGAACCATTATGTTAATGTAGTTATTATTCCTACTGCATGAAAGCAATAAACATGACGCTCTACGACATGATCCCTTCTCGATGTTTCCCTCCATCTCTTCGTCATGGCCGATGATAACGCCTGTGTGGGTTAAGCCCCATCCCGCCTCCTTCTGACCAATAAAAACACGAGATCGCTTTTGTCTTAAGCCTTCGATCGAACGTTTTCAGCATCGTCCTCCTTTTTTTTCTCGTGTATTTCAAATTAGGTGTCAGTCGATATTCCGCCCGTTGTTCGGATGAGCGCGTTATTTGTGTCTGTCTTCATTCATACGTCTTTGCATAAGATGTCTTGCCCTATCGAGGCGCCTCGGAAGTGTTTTTGACCTTTTCAGACGAAGTCAGAAGCCTTCAAATCCTTGACATTATCGTCGTCCCTCGAGAAATCACAGCAAATCAAAATATTATTAGTAGTATATGACCAAAATATTCCAAATATATGTACCTCTCTCCGAGTTTAAGTGACTATTATGCAAAACAAGATAGTATCAAACTTAGTTAATAACTCGCTTGTGGTAGAGTCCATAACCACTAGATGGTGGCTACTGGACAGGTCAGCTCCTTTTTAATTGACATCATCAATGAATCGCCAAAAGACTTCTTCAGTTTGGCGTATAGCTTTTCCCAACTGAATTCTACATTTTCCCAACAAAATTGAACATTTTCCCAAACAAATTTAACATTTTACAAATCAAATTCAAATTGGTTACGGATTGTTGTCATGTCCTTAGTAGGTTGGGTTGGTTGAGGGTAGAGAAATTCACAGGCTTCTCTGATAATGTGGTTTAAAGCTATATGCTACAGTTCAGACAATGTGTATCTCTCCCCATAAAAATGTGTATATTTCTCAATTTAAGTAGAAAATGTACCCCAGTAACAATACCAAACATAACTGGTCAAGACCAAGATGTTAAAGTTTCAGACTATGCGTGTCTCTCCACATAAAAATTGCATTTCCCTCGATTTTAACACAAAATTCACCCTAGTAACATCACCAAACATAACTGGCCATGACTAAGATGTTGAAGGAGGAATCCAAATTATTACTTAAACATTATACAGATCATCAATCAAATAATAAGCTCTGAAGATGCCTAATATTTAAACCACATTATCAGAGAAGCCTGTGAATTTCTGTACCCTCCACCAACCCAACCTACTAATCAAATTCAATATTATTTTCTAGATCCACAACAAAAAAGCAAGAAAAATAAAAAACTAGTTGAGTTGGTAAAAAACTTCTAAGGAAACTTCTAATTGAATCAGTTCAATGCATGGTAACATTTGTTCTTCCTTTAGCCGGGCGTCGCGTGCCCTGTCTCTTCAGTTAACTGGGTGAAAATGACAAGGAGGTCGAGTGTATTTCTACTGCATCATGAAACCATGATTGTTCAAAACCTAAAAAGTGAAATGTGAGCGGGAGTTTGTGGAAATTTGTTTCTAACATTCTAAAAATGATAACAACATGGCTGGGAGCCAAATGTTGAAGAGCGAGAGTATTCCAAATCTTATTTTCACGATGAAGATATTTGAATGTGCCATTTTCCAACACTGAGAAGCCATTGGAATTACTCTATTTTCTTTTTAAATTGTCCGTTGAAATTGCGGAATTATACTAAAGCAGGTCATTGAAAAAATAATGGAAGATGATCTACTTAACAATAGAGACGGAAGTTGCGGCAACCACAAGAGATGAGAGCTGGCAATAGTTTCACAATACCATAGCCACCATAATATAAATAAGTACTCCAGTTGGAGAGAAGGATCATTTAAGGGAGCCCATCTAGAAACCAACACGCACACCCTCTCAGTCGGATGGAATTAGTATTGTGAATTGATTTGTATTTGGCCTTTAGAAGAATTACCTATCAGTTAAATAATGCTGACGTGAACAGTCACGAACCAGAATTGTTCAGAATAACCGTTTAAGACACATAAATAAGGATTCTTTATAAATTAGTTTCTAACCTTCCGAAATTAATAACGACGTACCTGGAAGACATTGTTGAAGAGCAGGAATCGTTTTTAAAATGTTCCAAAACTCGTTTTCATGATGATGATATTCGACTATGCCAATATACAAATTTAGAAGCCATTGAAATTGGCCTATTCTCCATAGTTTTGTCCTTTGGAATAGCTCTATTCTCTTGAAGAAGTCCATTATAACTTGCTGACAGCTGACCGTACATTGACCTTTATAGGAGCCACTTGTAAGTCTATGCAGGAAATCAAGGAGCGAAATTTGAAAGATGAACTACATAAAAATAAAGACGGAAGTTTGTGACACCCACAAGAGGTGAGAGCTGGCAATTGTTTTACTCAAAAGTATCCCCCCCCCCCCACACCCATAAGATGGATAAGTTAACCGGTTGAAGAGAAGGATCATGGAGAGGTGACTATCCAGGAGCCAACCCGCACAACCTCTCAGTGTGATGGGAATTGGATTGTGAGTTGATGCATATTTTGTTTTTGGAAGAATTATCGGTTACATAATGCTGATGTAAACAGTCACGAAATCTAAATTATTCAGAACCGTTTAAAAATTATTACAAAATGGGGGGGAGGGGGGGGGGGCGAATGTGATATAAATTAGTTTTTAACCTTCAGAAAGTGATAAGAACGCACCCGGAAGAAATTTTTAAAGAGCAAGAATCGTTTTAAATTGTTCTAAGCCTTGTTTACATGATGAAGATATTTCCATATGCCATTTTCCCGATTTAGTAGAAGCCATTGACATTTCTCTAATATCTTTAGAAATGGTCCTTTGGAATTGCTCCATTCTCCTAAAAAGATCATTATAATTTTGTTGGCAGCTTAATACCGTAGATTGACCTTTATAGAAGTCACTTGTAAGTCTATGCAGGAAATCAAGGAGCGAAACTTGGAAGATGAACTACATAAAAATAAAGACGAAAGTTGTGGCACCCACCAGAGATGAGAGCTGGAAATTGTTTTTCTCGATACCATCGTCCCCCATAAGATGGATAAGTTATCCAGTTGAAGAGAAAGATCATGGAGAGGTGACTATGCAGGAGCCAACCCGCACAACCTCTCAGTGTGATGGGAATTGGATTTTGAGTTGATGTATATTTTGTTATTTAGAAGAATTATCGGTTATATGATGCTAATGTAAACAGTCACGAAATCTAAATAATTCAGAACTGTTTGGAAATTATTAAAAAATGGGGGGCGAATTTGTTTTAAATTAGTTTTTAACCTTCCAAAATTAATAACAACGCACTCGGGAGATTTTTTTGAAGAGCAGAAATTGTTTTAAAAATATTCTAAAACTTATTTACATGATGAAGATATTTCAAAATGCCATTTTCCTCATTTAGAAGCCATTGACATTTCTCTAATATCTTTGGAAATGGTCCTTTGGAATTGCTCCATTCTCTTAAAGAAGATCATTATAATTTTGATGGCCGCTTAATACCGTAGATTGACTTTTATAGAAGCCACTTGTAAGTCTATGCAGGAGATCAAGGAGCGAAACTTGGAAGATGAACTATATAAAAATAAAGACGAAAGTTGTGGCAGCCACGAGAGATGAGAGCTGGCAATAGTTTCACAATCCCCCCCCCCCCCCCCGCAATAAGATGGATAAGTTATCCAGTTGAAGAGAAGGATCATGGACAGGTGACTATCCAGAAGCCAACCTGCACAACTTCTCCATCTGGTGGAATTTGGATGGTGAGTTGATGCGTATTTGGCATTTCGAAGAATAATCAGTTAAATAATGCTGACGTGAACAGTCACGAACCAAAATCGTTCAGAATAACCGTTTAAGATGTATAATAAAGGATTCGTTATAAATTAGTTACTAACTTTCCGAAATTAATAACAACGTACCTGGATGAGATGTTTGAAGAGCAGGATTCGTTTTTAAAATGTTCTAAACTTTACTTTCATGATGAAGATAATTGACCATGCCAATATCCAAATTCAGAAGACTTTGAAATTGCCCTATTCCCCTTAGTTTTGTCTTTTTGAATAGCTCTATTCTCCTAAAGAAGTTCATTATAATCTTGTTGGCAGCTTAATACCGTAGATTGACCTTTATAGAAGCCACTTGTAAGTCTATGCAGGAAATCAAGGAGCGAAACTTGGAAGATGAACTACATAAAAATAAAGACGAAAGTTGTGGCACCCACAAGAGATGAGAGCTGGCAATTGTTTTTCTCAATACCATCCCCCCCCCCCCCCCCTCATAAGATGGATAAGTTTTTGCAGTTGAGGAGGAGGTAGATCGAGAGGTTGGTGTTGGTGGAGGGGGTGGGTTCACTTTTCTTGCGGGACCCGGGAGATTGGTCGGGGGCTTTAACACGAGACCGACCTTATACTCATTTCAAAAGGGAGAAGCGATGGTTTTGGCGCGGAGGCGGCGGAGAAAGGGGAACAGAGAGGGGAAGGGGGGGGGGGGGGGGGGGGGCTCAGAAGAAGAGAAAAAGGGGATAAAGTGGCAAGTCTTCCCTCGGGAGCTGCCGTGGGGGGTGGCGGAGTCCAGGGGGTGGTGAGGTCCGGGGGACGGTGGTGTCCGTGAGGTTGAAGGGGTCCGGGGATCCGTGAGGTGGAATCTGAGCGGAGAAAGGGGGCGGTGAAGGTCCCTGGATCGATCCTCAACACCCCCTACGAACATGGCCGAACGCTCAGACCCTCCGCATCACGTTTTTCCACACATTCTTTTCCGTAAACTCCGGCCGTAGGGGTGAAAAATAAAGATAATGACGTTATATCCTTCATTGTCTCGTTTTATGATCCCTTTACGTTTTCCTTTCTCCAGAGTAATACCTAGTGGGTGGATAGACAAACCCCAAGGTGTGAAGCTCCATCCCTACTTTTATTCATTCATTTGAATCATAAACTCGACAGCCATTCAATAAAACAGTACAATAAATTACTATGAAAACTCAGGAATGAAAACTCTTCCTCTTAAAAATGAAGAATCCCATAATTCGCGCTTCTTCCATTTGTGTTTCGTTTTGAAATCATCCTACATTAGAATGGAAACCAACAGTTACAGCTAGCTAGCTTCAAAAACACGGGAGCCATGATTGCAATGATTTGTCGAGTCACCCACCATCCCACGAATAATTGCTAACAACTTATCTTATATATAACCGTGCTTAGGGGTTGTAAACAAAACCACTTCCCTATTGTCCCTGCTCTTCGGAACCTGGCAACAACGACCGCAAGCGCTTGGAATGCTCGCTCAGTGTAAACAACCAACAAGTGTTATATTGACGAATGACTGAAAGTGGAAAGTTGTGCAATATTCGGCAGATGAATGATGACTTCACGATTTAAGAAGAAACAAACAAAATATTGTGAATCAACAGTAAATGGTTTCACTATATGAGAGTAAAGTGAAGTCATACAGTGTGATTCAATTTCAGGACAGAAGTTGGATTCAGACTGTTAGATTTCTGGGCGTAGGGGGAAGTGAAGAATTATTACTTTACAATTAAGTCGTGAGCCACCCCAACCTTCGCTCTACAAGCCTTTTTGCATTAGTTGTAAGATCATTAGAAAGAAGGACGGAAGCTATGTTCCCAAAAGAATTGTATTCATTAGGAAATTCATGCAAAAGGGATTTTTCCCGTGTTAGCTCAACCTTCTTAGGTGAGCGAACTTTTCCAAGAATAAAATGCGTGAAATCTGTCATACAAGTAAGCATACATAGAAAACTTAAGCGATGAACATATATACCTTAATCGATGTTTGGATTGGATCAAGCAAACTTGATTCAAACTGGGAACGGTTTTACCCGATAGCTTTTCCAGACTTCGCGTTAAAACTAAACTTTGTCATTAATTAGTTGAACTCCATATAAAATGGTTTTGTTGTCACTTTCATTTGATTTCTATTCACTTTACCTTTAGTCTAACCACCTCTTCCTTACCTAATAACACATAAGCCTCATCTGCCAATCTCGGCTCCGATTCGGCCCTTCATGAGAAAAGGTTGGAAGCTCCTGGAAATTTCTGGGAGTAGTTTTGTGTCTACTACCTGTTTCAACAGATGTGGTATTCGTCTAAATCTCGTCGTGTCCGTTCGTAGCACCCCTAGCACTGACAAAGCGGATCCCCTGCACCAACGGTTGGATAGCTGATACAAGACATTGACTTAAATTAATAAGCTTGCCACTCACATTTTCTTCCTGACACCACACTCTTCCTTCGACTAGGGACCGCAGCCTGTGAGCTGCCTGTGAAAGACTTCACAGAGGCAGATCTCACTCTCATCTTACAAGCATCGACAGAATCTCGAACTACCAGGGTTATATCGCCAGGATTGGTCCTATGAGCCGCGCCCTACCGCATGCTGAAGACCTAGCAAACCCCCTTGCCCAAAATCCAAACTTGTGCGTGACTGGAGCATTCAACCCTAAAGTACGAAGCTCTGTTTCATGGAGGTTCAAGTGCCTGCTTACTTGTGTCGAATTGTTTGCAGGTATTACAATCATTGTCATGATTGTGTTCTTTCTGCTACAATGAGTAATGTAAATCACCTGTCCGCCAATGCAAACAATGTTCAGAAAAGATTAAAGAACGACCGCCTCCTGCAAGATGGTCTTCATTTTAAGAGCTGAAAGTAACCTTACATTCATACCTACATCTGAATTCTAATTCCCTAGGTTCTTGCAATGAAGTTGCACGTGTTAGAGCACATAGATACCGAGGCTTATTCCTCGACGACGAGCTTAACTGTAAAGCACATATTGACTATACATATGATAGAGCTTAAAGAACGTTTATGTGTTGTATAACGTAAGACACTCACTGCCGAAAGGCAAAATAAAAATGATAACTATCGTTATTGAAATATGGGATAATAGCTTGGGGTGGTACCTATATTTCTTGTATACATGAACTTCGGGTTCGGCAAAAAATAATCTTGAAAATTATGCTATCTAGAACGTCAAACAAATTATTCAATATTGCCAAGGTTTTCTCGATATTTATGTGAAAAAGCTACTTCTACAATATAATAAGGTATTCTGATATAATAATGACTCAGCGTCCGAATACGTATATAACTCGAAATATATCTGCAAGATCTGTTATTGCATTGCTCTCACACCCAGATTGACTTTAACCACTCACAACCCACATTATGTAATTTATATCATTCATAGAGCCCCAGATAGCCACTTGAAAAGTCCTAAAACTTTTTGAGATCCATATACAAAAAATCCGTTCTAACCTGGTTAATAACAACAAGTTTTATGCATATTGAATCAATAGTAAATAGCTAATTTAACAGAATATGTATTTAATAGCTAGTAGTTTTGGTAAAAAGCAGTAAAATAGTAATTACAAATATATATGTATAAATAAGATAGCAACAGACTCCACGCCTGACAAAAAGGGCCAAGCCTAGTTTCAGGCAGGATCATCGTTTCAGGCTTCCGAATTAATAGTGTATTCTGTCCTATTTTTTATTGTAATATTCATGTAAAAAAATAAAATAAAAAAATAAAAACTCAAATAAGCTGTTATATTCTATTCATATGATCTTATCGTTATCATACTGATAAATGTGTACTTCCTGCATTTCAGACTGAAGATTGTATACTTTCTGCCCTTCACACTCATAAATATGAACTTCTTGCTCTTTTGACTCATAAATGTGTGTAGCTCTGCCAACCCCCCCCCCCCCCCTTAATTTAATGAATAAATGAAAATGATCAGTGCACAGTGTTATTATATTAGTGTAATATAAGGACATCATTTGTATACCTACTGAAAATAAGGAATAAGGTAATAAATATTTAAGCGCATAAATACATGTCCGACAACTAGAAATCAAATTTGGACAAAATGTGCTGGGAAAACAGAGAAAATATTAACAGACTACCTAAGTATTCTACAGCAGAGTATAATATTATTGTGGAAGGATTCTGAGTTCCATGAACTGGTAAACTTTTCTTATCAAAAGTCGAAAAAGTAGGGAATGGCTAAACCTGTAAAGTTTGTGAATCTTCACACATTTGCTGAAAGACTGAAATCAAGGCGGCTTTGATCGAAGCGATTCATCGAACAAATTCAAAGAAAAAATACTTCCTTCTTCTCGGTGTTTTTGAACTAGGTAGGTCTTTCCCTCAGCGACTAACATGGTTTTTATTGAATATCATCCAATATCAACAAATCTGCACAGAAATCTAACCCATCTACCTTAATTTATCCATGTTAACCTTCTAATGAAACTTGAAGGTCGGGTTCTTCAAACTCATCAACATGCACGTTTTACGAGCCTGAAAACTCAATTCTCCCATAAAAATGAAACAAAAACTGCGCTCACTCATTTGTTTTTGTATAATGCGCAAACTAAATAGGCTCATTATCTTTCTCGTCGTTTGATTTAATTATAAAACTTCTGAAGAGACCTGCCCGAGTCCTAAGTCGGCGACCCATACGGCGAGACCACCCAGGATGTTTGACGCCAGATTTCTTTCCTTAAAAACACACTAAGAACTTGATGTGTATCTTTGTGATAAAACATGGTCTTAGGCGAAATATTAATCATATCGCTATTAACATAACAAGATGAAGAATCTTTCAACTTGAAATATTATATTGACTACTATTTTAAGTTATTATAAATCATTGTTGGGAGAATTTAAACAAGACAGAAGAAAGATAAAGGTTACCCTCTTTATTCTGGTAGAGACAAAATCAAGTTTCAGCTTTCTGGAATCATCAGAATGATGGCAAAAAGATCCAAAAAATTGATCGATATGGAGGGTTTGACATTTTATAGTTAATGTATCAAAGGTTATGCGGGAGTAGGTATAACTAAAATAATTTTTTTGAAAATATCTGTTTATTCATATGTATACCTATTAATTTTTTTATCAAGAATGGAACCATACAATCGCAGCATTATATTGAATACTAGGCAGTTCTTCTATGATCTGTGGTCTTGGAATTTTTAGAAGTATGGTATATATATTTTGAACTAATGTAGAGGAGATACAAAGAAAATGGTTCACCAGACACTTGAGTGATACGCCTCATTGAATTTTGCTGTGCTGTCTTCATAAGGACGTGGTGGATGGACTAATCTCCCTCACACATCCCACAAATAACAGGCATATCGAGCTTCTGCGCTAAGCAGGTGTCCGTGAGTAAGACGGGTATGGCAAGTGTCTGCCCGATTGACGCTACTCGGTCTCCCTAGGATGTTGGGTTACGATAGGTCCTACCGGGCAAAAGTCCTGACCTCACCCTGCCATAGCTTATGCTAGATGAGTTTGGCTTGTGTTGCATGTAGATTTGATCATCAATGCGTGTAAGCAACTTCTCAATGAAGTTATCAATAATGAATATTCTCGCAAAAGGCTTTAGTTGAACCTCGACATAATTGTTTCCGAATTTTCGATTGGTTAGTTGCAACAGAGACTTTTCAGTTTCAAGAAAGTATGTTCAATGAATACCCTGTTGTTCCATCAAGCAATAAATATTGCCAGGTTTTAATCCTTACATACTGATTGTTCTCTCTACGACGAAGATTTATTCAAGGAATTATTAATACCTAAATGCAGCCAGAATAGAACGTCTTCAGTTTTTCTTCCTCTTCGCAAGTCATCCGGACCCCTTTGAAATCATTCTCATACTCGTTTAGTTGGGGCTGGCATCAATATTGAATGGCAATCTTGCGTCACGTTCTTCTGTATAGGGTGGGGCGCCACCTTGTTACACCATCATGTCGCAATCCACTAACCAACCCTCCTCAATTTTTGCAGCTCGAGCACAGCTGAAACCTCCCTTCGCTTCATAATATTCCACATAATATTATCACAAGGATGTGTTCTGTGAAATATTTCATTCTTAATTCAGCAAACTGCTCATATCATGAGGTATTATACATACCAAAGTATACACTAAGTACTGCGTGTGGATATTTGAAATCGGCTAAATTTCAAGTTTTCGAATGAACAAATTTACCTGCGTAAAATCCATACTTACCTATATGACATTTTTGCGTAAAGGTTCTCTACCTAACTTTGTTATTTCCAGCGGAGGAAACCTATTTTCCACCACAGAGTAAAAACCAACAGGGAATTTCATGGAAAAATGTGCTTTTTTCGCACAAACTGTTCAAAATAATAAAAATATCAAATTTTGAAAGTATTCAATGACCATTTGCAATACATGATTTTAGAGTATTTCTTCGCGCTGTGTCCGTTTGTGTTCATTTATTGGTATTTGCAATCCAACTTGGCAAAACACGGGAAAAAATTACCAGAATTGATATTTCTTCATTAAATTCTTCAACAGAGCAAAGCGCATAAAATTTCGTTGATAAAGGCGTTTGCAAAGTTTCTTTTACTAATTGTTGATTGATATAGGTTTTGTATTTGCTGCAAATTTTGAATTTGATATTCTGAATTTTGTCTCTCTGAAGAAGCCCCAGTTCCTGGGAAAAAATGTTGGAGATTAATTAAGGACAGAAAGGTATTTTTGTTTTTGTTGTAAAGTCTTAATAAAGGAGTTTTTCCAAATTGGTTGTAATACATACTATATCAAGGACGAGGAGCCATCAGAACTTTTTTGTGACGGGTGGAGGGGGGAGGGGGGTGTCAAAGATGATCTTCATAATTATCAATATTCGAAAAAAATGTGTCAATTTGTACATTGATATTTTATGGAGTGTAGTAATAACCAAATAATAAATGATCCTATTATAAGTACATTATATAATGGTAAAACTGCTTAAACCATAAAAATATTAAAATATTTAAAAAATCGCGAGATATGAGTTTGTTCATTAGCTTAGTTGCAATGAGGATTGTTATTTCTTCCCTGTTCCACCTGCGACGATGATAATTTGAAGTAACAGCTTACACTATTACTGTTGTTGGACAACAATAACGTTCGATAACGTGCAAGTAACACAAAAGCACTGACATTTGTTTTAGAGTTGATTGAAACTACCTTATGACTCTAGTATTTTCTGCGAACGAAAAATGAGAATTCATGAATTGTTGCACAAAGCAGTAGAACAGACATGTCAAACGTTGGTGCTGGCAAATTGCAATGCGGACCGCCGCTTAAGGCTACCTAAATGTAAGTTGCTGCTTTGGTAGGACCAAATGGAAAAAAATACCTAACGTGTTTTCAAACTTGTGCTAAGTGAAAAGGTCAGTTAGAGACAAACACTCATTTCTTGAAGAAATATTCAATACCTATTGATACGTTGAAAATATAATTTAATAGGAGGTTTTGGTGAATTTTCGTAGAAAATGAAGCTATTACAATTGCTCCAAAATGATTAAAATCATAATTTTCGAAAATTTCCTCGTTGAACACCGTTTTGAGGCCTTCTGAAACAAATTCTATACTATAACGCTTTTTCGTATATCGCACCCATCCTAGAATAAGGGTACAACTCAAAAATTGTCATTTTCGGCAAATCGCATTCAAAGTTTTCCTTCCACACCATTGGCTACCCGTTCTTTGGAACACGATGAACATAATATTTATCTTTGCGAAACTAGTTACCTACATTATTACTCTAACGCCCCATGGTGAATAAATAGTTTTTTTGCCAGTCGGAAGGGAGTGGGGGAAACGGTTTTGTTGATTTTTTGAAGAATTTTTGAGTTGTTCCAACTCAAACACTGAAATCTCACCAGTCAGGATCCAAAATGTTCAGAAAAGAAAGATACAAGTTAAAATTGTCCACACAAAAAGGAAACAACTCAAAACGAGACACAGACTGCGTGAACTCAACTGAGTTGTGTCTTTCTTTCTAGGACGTGAATTGGTTACTCCGTCCCTAGAAGAAAGACACGCGCTCTCTCTAGTGGAATTAGAGTGCCCTTCACATATCTCCACCTTCTACAGACAAACTAGACCGTTTCTACTTCTCAGAACCACAACTAACTCAAAAATCGCGATTTTTGAGTTGTACCCTTATTCTAGGACGGGTGCGATATATACGATGGTGAAAGCAGTTTTTTGAATCATATAAGTGTCCTTCCCGACGATAACTCTCCTTAGGATTGAAATCAAAATTCCGTTCTTGCGCCCAAAAATCAAGCTTCCTAAATGAAAGGATGAGTTCCATGTCCATTTTCAGACGAGAATAGATAAATAAATTGAAAATTTAAAAAAGTAAAAGGTTGGTAATAAATACGTCTAAGATATGATCAGTAGAGGGGTTTTGGTGATTAGTATCATTTGCTTTTTTATTTTCAATTTTTAGCTGATACTGTTTCATTTTTGAGTATGAAGCGTCTATTCCTAGATTCAGAATAGAAATTTGTGAATTAGTTGCTCCATCAGAAACCCATGATGTATATTACCAAAATGTGTATTAAATATCTGTACTGGGCTCGTATACAACCGCAGTATACTGTCATTTAGAAAACAAGATGGAGCGGACGGCACTACTCTCACAAGGCTAAGCTCGGGATTTTGGTTAGTAATTGTTCCTAACAGGATTGTTCCTTAACGAGGAGATTTTCTCGTATTTGGCTCGATCCGATTTCGTCTCCCTTCAGCATCCCCTTCCCTAATTAGGTTACCGAACATGTGTCGTATTGTGAGCTGTTCCTTCAGCTTCCCACACGTCCGGACAGACCTCCCGCCCTCTCGTGGTTCTTTGAGGGCAATTGATTTCTCTCGTCCCCTCCCTAAGCGAGTCCTCATGTCAGTAGATTATCAAATGTTACCACATGATCCAAGTTCCATCATTATCATCATTTGGATTATCATCGCAGTTTCCGTCTTTCCTTGGAATTAATTGTTCTTGTTTGAAACAACTAGAATTGATTTTTCAAACAACGTTCTAGTTTTT
Organism: Adelphocoris suturalis; assembly: GCA_030762985.1. Taxonomy (NCBI): domain Eukaryota; kingdom Metazoa; phylum Arthropoda; class Insecta; order Hemiptera; family Miridae; genus Adelphocoris; species Adelphocoris suturalis. The sequence continues at coordinate 23,927,294 of CM061041.1, read as the reverse complement.
AACTACAAAACGCACATGAGTAGGAGTTACAGGATAAAAATTTATGTGTCTACTTAAAAGTTAGCTCAACAAACATATGGGGTAGTTAAAATCGTAAGGTAGGAATTATATAGAAAACTCGCAAGTTAATTTATTTTATTTTATTATTTTAGCCGTTAGACAAGAGCGTCCTACTCACCGCGTAGCCCGGAACCATTCCTAATGGAGTCATGCTCGTGAGGAGTGTGCTAGTCTCAGAACACTTTTCAACCGGGACATCGTTTTAGTTGCAACGATTAAGTGACAGTGACAATTATGACTACTTGAAATATGTTAATTATAAAACTGTTCTCAATTACTTTATAATAGTTAAAAGTCAAATTCATTCAACATTTTGCAGTATTTAGATGTTGGATAGTTATAGGTACCTACTGCTACGTCGAATGGGTTCGTTGTAGAGAGTATACATTTGTGTCAGCAAGCAACTCTTAACACAGTACTAATTCTGATAAAAGAGAAGTTTGGAAGAATCTACTGCATAATTTCGCAAACGTTCTACGTTTATAAAGTAGCACTGAGTTTCATAAGATCGTCAAATGTGTGATTACTATTTTAAATAATTACTATTTTAAACACTTAATTTTAAATTAAGTGTTTAGCTCGACTAATATTCTTGTATCGAGTTTGCTGGTTCTTTCACAGCTTAAGGAGTTTGGTATTCCAACTCTTCTCCAGCAAGAACAGCTTAAACGAGCAAATAGAATAGGGTCGTTCCAGAAGAGTTGATTCCGGTGCCTGGAGTTCACATTGTGATTCACAGTCGTGTTTACGTTTATTGTCAAACTTTCATGAGACAACCCTATGGACGGCAGCAGGTCAGTCGGTCCCAAAAAGGCCTCTTGAGTAAGTCGTTAGATTTTGTACTAACCGCTGCACATATTTGCTTAATTATTTGTCTCTTACAATCTTAGGGCAACAAAGCTTTATTATTCGGTTTGATAGGTTCACTTTTTAATAATAAGCGTTTGCAGTAATTTGTCAGTAATTTTTGGAAACCCTACGCTGAAGAACAACCTCGGAGGAAATGTCTACATGATTTGACACCATAAAAATCCATATAAACGTCAGGTGTGGAGTTGAAGCGGGGGAAGCGTGAACGGAGTGGGATCGTAGCTGCAGGCAACAAAGGGTCCCCAGAGGCGGCGCGGCGCTCCGTAGCTCCAGCTCTTCACCCCCCTCCCTCGCGACGGTATTGATCATATCACGAGCCCTTTTCCACCCCTCCGGCAATCCCTTCGGCACTTCCCCTACTAACCCCCACCCCTCATCTTCGGAGGGGAAAAGGCTCGCCGGGAGGTACTTGGCGAAGGGGTGGAAGGTGGGGGGACCCTTCTCAAACGTTATCGCCCTCCCTCCAGCCCTTTAACCCCCCTCCCCGTACCCACTTCTCTATTGTTAGGGCCGTTAATACTCCGCCCTTTTCGTGGGTGGTGCGGAGGGGAGTGGAGGGGGTGGAAGGGCTTTTGTCCCCTTGCCCTTTTGCGGCTCAAACAAAGGTCTTCCCTTTCCTGCCCTTCAACTCCCCCTTTTTCTCGCTATTTTACCGAAACCCCTTTTGCCGAGAGAGCCCCATTTTCACAAAAGGGCGAGGCCCAAATGTCGGCCATGTTCGCATCAGTGATTAGAGAAGGTTCATTGTGGAGGACTTGTTGTTGAAAGCCCACGCTTTCGGTATTGGTATTAAAACTCCAAGTACCGTAAAAGTCAATATCCTTGATATTTAACCCTAACCCTTACAACATTTCTCCCTAATCCGTTCCGCTCATGTTTCGGATGGTAAGCTCAAAACTCAGCCAACATCGACAACTTGCTTCGCTGTAAAAGTTCCATATAAGCCATGCAGCACGACCATATGAGCGAATTTTCGTAAATAATGAAGTGTGTAAGTGCAATAGGGTATAAGTGCCAAAAAATAGGAAGCTCGTGTTTTTGCATTTCACAGGTCTATGAACCAAGACCAGCGATATGGAGGAGGTACAAGTACAATCGGAACCCATTATTATAGTTCCTATAGCATTCAAATCGGTCCAAGGCAGATACACCCTTTTTAAGTAATACGTGTTGGGACTTACTTAGTTGCTGCTTTTTCTAAAATTTGAATGTCTATTACTGCTGCGGTGCAAGCTACATTACACTATAAACAAAAGGGATTTTTCTTTAAAAAAAAAAAAAAAGAAAACAATTAAAGTATTTATTTTTAAGAAATATTGAATTTTATATTTGAAATTTTGTCTCCCTGAAGAAGTTCCTGGGGAGTACGTTGGAGAATAATAATAAACCAGTTCAAGTTTTACTGTTTTACTGCTAGATAATGGAGTTTTAGTGCATCATTACCACAGGGAACCTTTCCTTAAATAATGCATCCCGCAAAAAGAAATTAATTTATTGATTTATTTTATCTTTTCTAACTGTTTATCATTCATATTGATTCATCTTGATTCATCGTCACGTAAAAATATCTTATTCGTCTGATCTCTTTAATATCCGAAAAATGCATTTGAACCGAAAAGTTTTTCAGCGTCATTGTCAAACGTCCCTTCACCGAATTCTCATTGCCAGTGGATTTTACTATGTCAATATTAAAAATATGTTTCGGAATTTAAATTTTTAATTTCATGTAATTATAAATATTCAGCTTTCCTTTTCCAGATGTTGTCTTTCAAACAACGTGAGAAGATGAATTTTTCATGAAAATGAATTCAGAATATCCCAACGCCATACTTTTCATTGTGACTTTGTAGTATAAATTTTCTTTCTTATTTGTCACTTGTTCATGTGTTGATAAATCCCATTTCATTTTATTCGGTATTTGATATTAGAGTTGTGTTATTTCACTTCTTTTTCAAAACCGGAAACTTTATTGATATTCCCAAATGCCATTAAATATCCAAGTGATTTTTTAGGGATATTATCCGAGCTGTTTGAATAACCGAAATCGTTGGGGCGTAGCGCACTAAGAAATAAAGTGGGTTTGTTAGGTATTTCTCTCTGAAATTAATGTGCAGTTTGCCACAGTGTTTGAGCCCACTCACATAAAAGACCGAAGTATCTTCTATTTTATTGTATTCGATATCCTCCGCCTTCAATGTCATTCAAAGTATCGTAAATTTCCGTTGGATGTGTCATAACTATCGTACGAAGTATCGTAAATTCGGTACAACAAGGAGCGCCGGGGGAAGGTCTCTGCAGGAATTAAGAGAAGACAGTTGGACGCTAATGGTCACAGTTGAGAGTTCGAATGAGAGAATTTCTGCGTATGTCATCAACATGAACAGCAAATAGTATGAGGTGTCATCTCAAAAGCGATAACTGACACTTATTCATCAATTAAACCTATCAAAAGCTGATTATTAGGTACACAATCAGTTTAGCATCTTCGATACACGGCCCTAAACTCGAAATGAAATCATTACACCTATTTAGAAATCAGAGAAACATATCCATCCATCGATCTACATCGGAAAACATTGCCGACCTTGAGGAACGACATAATTAGTGAATTGTTGGACATTACGCGCTTTACGATAGTAATGTGGAATGTTTCAATGGAACAAATAAACCAGAAAATGCATTAAAATAATATGTGAGGGTGAAACAGGACGGTTGGCCTATATTAAATTCTCATGTATTTTTTGCACTGACAATGTTATTTTGAACATTTTTATTTAAACTTATATTTTTACATATTATTTTGGTAATTCTATAGTATAGTGGCCTCAGCACCAATCTTTTCCATATTCATACACAACAAAGTAGAATGCATGAAACATGATATTTGATAAGAATTGGACCCCGCAAAGCAGTTTTAGACATGTACGGAGCCTAACCAGATAAGAGCGGGCAAAGTACAACTAATTAGACCGGCCGGCCACTGAGCGCAACCGTTCAGTGAGTGATGGCGTCTTCTTCACTTAGTAAAAATGAAGATTAGTTGGGCATGTAGATCAGTATGGTGTGTATAGTTTGGTGGTCTGGATGCTCGCAAGCTCGCATCTCAAAAAGACATAACATCAAGTAGTCAATCCCTTAGTAAAAATGCAGATTAGTTGGGCATGTAGATCTGAATTATTATTTTAAATGTAATATGTGAATAATATCATTTCAATATGCAATTGTGAAATAATGTAAAATGTGTATTGGCAACAGGGGTTGCATAACCTAAGCCATAAAGAGAATAAAATAAAAATATATATCATTATCACTTTCTAGTCATTCGTTGTGATTTGTGATAAGTTATCAGATCACTGTCCCAATCCACGTTCAATATTTTCGTGACTTAGTTTTGTTTCCCTAACACATCATGTGGCTGAATAACATTATTACCAAGTACATAAATAACAGTACTCACGAGATTGACATGGAAAATACAGACATAGTTCTCTGACTTCGTTTCAACTGTCAGTTTATGTCGTCTATAGAACTCAAGATTTCGAAACAAAACGAGTGAATATAACAAAATAATTAAAGGATAACTACTTACGAGGTTAAGTTATGTGATGAGGGAAACAAGAAAAAACTATTTTTTTTTTTTTTCCTTCTTGATCCTGCTACGCATTTCGAGTTTGATACATCTCAAATCCTCATCGGACAGTCCAAACGAACTTCTTTAGGGTGACATTAGACCTAGCAAACACAAATAATGATTTTTTTTTTGGTCATGCAGATTAAAAGGAGGTCATCGGTTACACATATATATGGAGTAGGCATCCCTACTCTTCGTCATATGGGAGCACAATGTTAATAGAGTGAGGTGAAAATACAGAGCCGAGATAGAAGGAAGAAGGGGGGAAAGAGAAATCAAAAATAACAATTATACAACTTTGGGTACCTAAGTCTCGGGTGTGCTATGATTAGGTATGTAGGTAAAACAGTAAATTTTCCTTGTATGAAAATTTATATAATTTTTTTTTTTGGCATCTCTCTCTTCCCCCTTTTTTCTTTTTTCTCCGTAGTAGGAGAGTGTGATTAGTGACAAAATTCACGAGATAAGATATAGCTTTATTTAAAAATATAATAAACATTTCTCCCACCCACGCATATACGCTATTCTCAACTACTACTACTTCTACTGTATATATATTTAATTTTTTAAAATTTAGGTTTAAGCCGCACCTCAACCAGAATGGTCATTAGCGGCATTAAAAAAGGTGTCTAAAGGGACACTGGAAGAGGCACGATTCTAAGGGGAGCCATGTTGCCATCCTTGACTGAAAAGGAGCGCCATCATGGACTCCACTGGCAACTCGGAGGGGAAAACCAATGAGGGATACAGTGATGACCACTGTTTATCCCCCAAAGTGGATATAAAAAAAACCCCAAAAATAAAATAATACAACTAAGACTAGATGTATAATAGGATAATAACTATATACATGCTACTATATATAATCAGCAAAGTGAAACAAAAGTACGACTAGATGTATATAAATATATCACCGATCAGATATCATAGTTTGTAGTTGAGCTCAGTGGTTCTCTGGTACAACGACAGGGTTGAATTATTTAATTAATTCATGAGCACCATATTTTGTAAGCATTTACTATAGGGATAGACATCCTCTCCTCCTAATAATTATTAGGCCAATTTTTGTGATTTACCGTTTTAGGTACTGTTGCGCCTCCACCCTTTTTGATTTTATAAATGATTGATTCCTTGGATTTTGGTGTCTGCTTATACTTTTTTTAAATTCTTGTCAGTCGCTTCAATTCGTGATTGAAGATAGTACCTGAAATTAAATACGAATCGTTATTGAGCTATTTAATTTCAATGCTTGACTTCCACGTCTAAAGGATTGTGTATGTATCGGGTTACATTTTGTGTCATTAGGTATTAGTTTTTCTCTGAATTAGAAATTATAATTTTTAAAACATTTTACGGCTTCAACCTCCCTGAATAATAACTTTGACGACTCAATTATGTTGATTAGACTATGTAATCGACCGAAAGAACTTTCAACTTTTGTTGGTTTACGTGTCATGTTTACGAGTTCACGTGGATTCCAAAATTTGGAAAAAACTGTTTATCCGCCGTTCGCCGTCCAACCATTTTTTCGAAACTACGTGACCGAACCTTATGAAATTCGGCCCGAAAATCATACATCGGCAGGGGATGTGCCATTGACATCGGTATACATTTAATCAACCCTAAAGTGTAGTGCATAAGGTCTGGCATATTGATAATTCGAGTTCTTGAAAACTTTCAAGGAAGCAGCAATATTTGGGGGTCTTTGTTATTGACATTATCACAAAGAATTGGAAAAAACCACCCGGGTCGCTTTACGTTCATCCGTTCGCTCTCTCTAAGGGCTAGAACTTTGGCAGTTGAAAAAATTAACAAGGGAGCAAATTATAACTGGTGGAATACAGCAAAAATCTCCTTGTAACTACGACGCTTGTATCATCAGATATGATTCCAATAGAATTTTCACTTCACTAAACCAGGTTTCTTATCACTTTTGTTACGTGTAGATCGACTTTTGAAGGTAGGTAGTAAATTTATTTTGTAACAATAGTTTTCAGTTGATGCATTAGCTTGTGTTAAATACTAAGAAAGTGTTGTTGTTATTAAATTTAATTAATTTATCTTCAGTAGGCGTTTACACCTATTTAGGTATCTAATTTACTTGACATGTTTACAAGTGCATAATAGACTTGACTTGACGATTGTAATACGCAAGTGTTCTGCGTAGAAGGGGCTATCTAATACAGAAATAATAAATCACTGAGTAATAATTTACCGCGTACTGGAAATTCGTATTTTCCAGGTACTAGATACCTACCCTGTGCACAATTCCTTTTTCATCCAAATATATTTCTCTGGGTACTTTTACAAATATCATTGGAATAAATATTTTATTTAAGTTTCGTTTTTTTTCAGGAAGAACATCGATGGATTATTTGACCAATCATGACGTACTTGAACTTGTGCGTCAACAGGTATGCAATATACCGTTATAAACTTAACACGCTACCTATATTTATTTATTTTATTTTTCTTTTAAATGATCCGAAATGTACAAACTTGATTGCTTCTCTGTAATCTAGTCTTTAAATTCAAAAATTTGACGAAATCTAAATAAAGTGCCTTAATAATCTGGTAGCTACTGTCAGTAAAAAGATAAATTAGATAAAGTTTCTGAGGAAGTTAATGGCAGGAAGTCCACCACTCTTCATTGCGTTCCAGTCGATCCTAGACACTCCTTCCCGAAAACGCTGTTACATTCATTACATTTCGTAAAAACGTTGCTACATACATTACATTTAAAATACACTACCAAGGGCACGGCACCGAAGCTTCCTCGTGGCCGTCACAGTATGTCACCATTAAATTTTTAGAAATGACCGGTTCACCATGATCATGACGTTAGAGTGCTGGGTAACCAAAAACCAGAAAACCTGACTAAAATCTGTTCAACAATGACGGACGTATGACTGTCACAAGAAAATTACGTTCACTCGCTGAGCGTATCGCTGATTCAATCTTGATGAAACTGATAGGGGACCATCTAGAGCTAAATCCATGTATTGCTGATTCAATCATTATGAAACTGATAGGGGACCATCTAGGGATGAATCCACACTATTCCTGAAAATTACATTGAAATCCGATCAAAATTGAGTAAGTTATGGCTGTGGCTAGGAAATATAGAAAGACGAACGCTCGCTTATGCACTCATCTGATTCAATCATGATGAATGTCCTAAGGGACCTCAAGAGACTTTCCCCGCATCATCCTTGAATACCTGACTAAAATCTTTTCCACATTAACGGACTTATGACTGTCACAAGAAAATTACGTTCACGGATGCGCTGAGCATATCGCTGATTCAGTCATGATGACACTGATAGGGCTAAATCGACACTATTTCTGAAAATTTCATTGAGATCCGATCAAAATTGTGGAAATTACGGCTGTTGCAAGGAAATATAGAAAGACATACGCTCGCGCATGCGCACAGCATATCGCTCATTCAATCATGATAAATGTTGTAAGAGGTCTCAAGGGACCTTCCCCACATCATCCCTGAAAATTTGATCAAGATGTCTTCAACATTGACGAACGAGTGTAACAACAAAATCACGTTCGCGCATGCCCAGAACGTACCGTTAACTCAATCATGATGAGACTGATAGGGGACCATCTAAAGCTAAACCCTCACTATTCCTGAAGATTTCATTAAAATATAATTGAAATTGTGGAAATTATGGCTGTTGCAAGGAAATATGGACAGACAGACGGACGGATGGACAGTCTGACACGATACCAAATTTGTTCAGGAGGCCATGAAAACGCGAATGGAAATTTTGATTTTGAAGCAAACATTTTTTCCCCATTTCGAAAATTAAAACAAAGCTTCCGCTGCCTTGCAGACTCGGAAGCGAAACCGAACCTCCCACTCCCACGAATTCAATGTACCTATTCCGTTATTCATTGCCGAATCGTATACCATTACTGCTCCGCATCGAATTGCATTCCTCGATCAACGTTAGTTAAAATGGGGTATTCAATTAACCAAATTCAGTTAGAAACTCGTTCCTATGCAACCCAGGTCGACTTATAGGTGAAAATGAGAAAGTCAAACTAAGATCAATCCACCTTTTGTAAGTTGAATTTAGACATTGATGAATGGAGTTCTCGTTTTTACCCAACTTTTCGTAGAACGGCGGGACTACGGCGGCACTTGGGGCTGGGGATGCATTTTCTTTGCGTTGCGGAAGGTGTAGAACACGCTTACAATAGTCATTAATTTTCAGATTTCTTTATATATAGATATTTATATATGTATTTATTTATACGTATATTTATTGCCAACTCGGGGCTCCGTGCCTCGCCAGAGGGCAAGCCCCCTGGATCCCCGGTTACCTACCTCTATTTACATACTTCGAATGACATAAACCCGTGAAACCCGCATATAAGAATGACTCAGATTTCGCGGTGCATCGTGTCACTTGATGTCAACTTGTTTTACTTATTCATCACCTATTTGAAACCCTCTCGTCATAAGCTTTCATTTGAGCTCTCACACAAAAATTTCATATTTTACTCCTTCCTCCTCCCCCCCCCCCCCCCCCCCCCCCCCTCATCACCATGAGCTTTCATTTATTAATATAAATTTAATTATCAAAAATTAACAAGCGGTTGCAATCATGTACATAACATCAATTATTGAGAATGACTATCTCTGAGTAAACAATATTATTCATATAATCATGTTCATAACTCAACTTGTTGGCCACGCACTTCGCAGTAGAAAACATAATATTGTTGGAACGAATGGTCATCGAATTTTGTGGGATGACAAATCTCTAGCAACGACGCGGTTGTAAGCGGAAACCATCAGTAAATTGTTGAAACACATTTTCATTCCACTAAAACAACACATAAATGCAACACATTTTCGTTAACACGAAACGTTCCGTTTTCGATTGGACATTCCAAGGCTAAAACACAGTCTGTATTAAAAATTTCTGCTCCTTTCTCCTCAGAAACCGCAGGTCCGATTTTGATCAAATTTTGATATATTGTATTGCCACGTCGGAATTTGTGCCTCGCTTACTTTGGTAAGTATCACCTGACTACGAGCCATAATATCAATCACAGTGTTGGCAAAATCGGGCTCAAATCTCTCCTATTCACCGTAGGACGTGGAAATTTGATATCTAGCTTCTCTGAAACAGCAAGAGACGAGCAAAGTGAGGGCGCCATCCTGATCAGCTGAGTGTCCTAAAATTTATGTCGTCTGTCTGGTTACTACGAAATTTAGGAAGCCTCTCTAGGACATCAAGGGACGAATGCAATTATGGGCTCCACCCTGAGCTCCATCTGACCGATTGGTGTGGCGTTTTTTGCAACATGCTCCGCGAACCAGCGGCAATTAAATAGGAATGCATTTTCCAAACAAATTTTCCAGTGATTAAGACGGAGTTACTATTATCTACGGTTTACCTCGCTGCAAATAATCACCGAAATTTGTGCATAGTAAAACTTGACTTTTACGTATCCCACCTGTGAACTTTCCCTTGTACCGAAAAGTAGGTTCTGCTTATGCAAACTGCGTTAGTGTTTTTCTGGTGAATAAGACCCATAGTTTTCTGAATAAATCGAAGTATTATAAGTCATCCAGATATGTAATAGCTCCCAACGGTCTTAATACATTTTTTCCAAGCCGCTCTCAGTATTTACTTACAATCCTGGGAGTCGGTGGTGGATATAAAAGAAGAAAAAAACTAAATATATCATGATGGAAGAAACCAACAACGAAGTGCCCTTCTGGCTATTGATTTGTGGCGGTAAGGGCGGCAATATACGAGGCTTGCCGTTTGGTGGGCAACGCAAGTGTTTTAGCGTCAGGGAGTCTTCGTAAGGAGGCAGTCAAAGCAATAGAGATTGCGGAGGTAGTGCGCCACTGTGCATTATTGAGAAGTGGAGCGAGGAAAAAAAAGCAGAGACGAGAAAAACGACGGAGACGACGAGATGAACTTCTACTGCGTCCCTTTATTTTCTTGATTCGTTCACGCGAATTTTCCTTGGCATCTCGCTTTTCTCCAAGATGAGTGGCAAAGATTTACTTCATTATTTGTGCAATAATTCAGTCATTCCTTGTTTAAACTTAACTTCCTAATTTAATATTTGTTAAATGAAACGAATGGTCAGAACTATTGTTTCCATTTTATTCAATTGATCTATAAAGGAATACGTGACAATAAATTCTTCCTTATAAACTCTTAATCTTCTACTGCCGATGTAACCAACAACAGAATCGGTTGTTGTAGATTGCTTTGATCTATTTACGGTGTTTGGGTGAAGACCGGACATCATCACTGAAGATCGTGATTAAAGTTGGTGATAGTGTTTCTAATCAGTTTGTGTTGTGCCATCCAGTGGTTCTGGTAGGTGGGGTTGTGAGGGAGGATAAATTTTCATGGGTCTGGTTAGGGAATTATATAAGTAAGCTATGGTAAGGCATAAGTTGTCTATTTATAGTACATTTTAAGTGGAACCGCCAGGTATAACTGCATTTAGATGATTGGAGTGGTATTCGTGCATTTGCTGATTACAATTATATCCAATATACAATTACAAAGGCACTTATAGAGGATATTCATTATGTGTAGGTTTACTTGCTTCTGATTAACTGTTTTAGGCATATTAGCACAAAGGTACTATGAGATGAGAGTTACTGAACTACTGAGTTTAAGTTGACTTAAGGGGTTATATATAGGCGATAGCTACATTTATAGAAAATTGTAAATTAAATTGGCGGGAGCACATGGGACTTTCCCTGGCCTGTTCTCTTGAGAATTGACATTGACAATTTGACACTAAAAAATGTATTTAAGTATGTACAAAAATATGCTGAAATCCCTACTAAAATTTAATTAAAATTTGCGGGAAAAATTAAAAAAAGTGCAAATGAACCTAAAAATTCATTATCTTTTATGAATCACCGTATTTCATCTAGTATGAGTTGTATCGCCTTAAAGTTTCTCACAATTTTCTTATATATATAGGGTAAACCAGGGATAGATGGACCTATGGGAGAGATGGACCAGGGGTGCTGTTTCGACGAAAAGTCACTGGACAGCGCCACGGCTACTCAGTTTCCTTCATGGCGAACGATGTAGTGCTACTGTGAATTTCGGTCCCCTTATTGCTGCCGGTTTCTATGTACGTATATTATAGAATTCCATGCAACAGTTAAGCAAAACTTTTTATCAGGTTGAGTTATGTATAATATAACTTTTGGTAACCATGATTTCCACTCATTTTCGGCAACGAGCATCATCGGTGCTATCGTTAGGAGTAGAATGAAGCTTTCACCTAGTTCAAAAGTAACCTAGGTGCATAATGGCGCGGTAGTCCATCTATCCCTATCATTTGGGATAGACGGACCAGTTGACCAACGGGATAGATGGACCATCCCAATATGGCATGTATGTCATCCAATCCTGGTTGTATTTAAGAACTGGAAATTGTAATCAAAATTATCCTCCCCCTTATATTTTTTCCACGATTTTCAAGATATACATGCATTTCAAAAAAGCTTGGAGGGCGTTTTTGGGTTGCCTAATACTTATGTTCAAGCAGGTGAAAATCAGAAAGGAATTCAAAAACGTTTGGCCTACCCAAAGTATTGGGTAGGTACATGGATTTTTTTCTCCTCTCTATTTCTTGCATCTTATTTTAAAGATTTCTTAGCTCTGAACAAGATGGTGAAGCTGGAATTACAATATCTTATTGCGTTCGAAGATAGACAATTTTAGAATAAATCCCGCTTCTTCATGGCCATCGTTTCACTCTAGAACGCGATATCGCAATTCTGGTACCACCATTGTTCGATGCTAAAAAATCTTTAAAATGAGATGTTACTTGGCAAATAATATAGAAAATGTTTTCCAAGTACCTTTGAGTATCTTCCAGTAGCAACCAGCTTCAAAGCCATTTTCACAACAGAACAGCGATTCCGATTACGCATACGCTTTTCTGTGAATCACACAGATGAGATTTCACCAGCAGTAAGCTATCCTGCACCTCCAGCATTTAGTGAAGGCAACATCTAAATATCTACGAACTCAGAAATCACTCAGCCCATTCCTAGTACCTCAGCTGTTGGCTGGTGAATGGGACGAAAGCGAATGTGCCTGTTATGGTGAAAACGATAACAGACTGGATTCAATGCTTTGTATGTAACCGCTGGCTCCATGAAAACTGCACAACATTTGTGGCAAAGAATGATTTGTGTAGTGAGATAGATAGGAAAAAGAATAATTATAAATGATTAACACAAAATTTGTTTAAATTTGAAAAACTACACCATTTTTTCAAAATACTGTTTTTCTTGATAGCGCCTATTTTTATTAACAAATTTTTGATTCAGTTCAATCATACAACGAAAATTAATTAAAAACTTATTTCATTGCATCACACATTATGTTTTAATCATTAATAGCCCTGGTCCATCTATCCCATGTACGTGGGACAGATGGGACAGATGGTCCGATTTTCAAATTTCAATAATATTCAATTTTCATGTATAACTTATAGAGAAACAAAGATTTTGTAATTTTTCTGTAAAGAGGGATGGAAATCCAAGATAGGGATGACCCAAACACATATTGTATGTATATTATTGTAGGATTACGGAATTTTGAAAAAAAGTGGTCCATCTATCCCTGGTTTACCCTATATATATATTATAATACGATAGGTAATTTAAGAAAATTCGCCCGTACGATCATCCTACATGACTGGAAATTTTCTGTTATTTCTGTTTTCAAATAAAAGTAAGTACATTTCATTCTAAAAAATTATTGTACTAATGCCTCACATTATTATCTATTTCAGTAATAAGAGATAGGTATATATTCCACGCGCACTGTGTGACGTTGACTCTCAATCTGTCTCCTGCTTGTCTTCATGTAACATCCAGCTGATGACAAGGCCGACCCCCATTGACAAACGTTTCCTCTAACTGGTATTTTTATGTCGAATTGATGGGCGACAGGTTAACATGCCCTGTGCTTGGGGAGCAGTTCTAAATACAGATCCTCCTCGACGCCGCTAGATGCAATCACCGGCTACAATATTACCTACAACTACTCCCGTTCCCAAATATCTGGAGAGCCCAGGAATAGAACGGGGATCGCTCCCACAAAAACATCGTTCCACTCGATGATTTCGTTCTTCCAAGGGCTGGAAATGCTTGTTTGGGAAAGTTCTAACGAGTTTTATGTTTCGCTGCCTGTTCTTTTCAAGACACAATAACATCTACGGTAACAATAAAACCCGTAAATATAGATAAAACACCGTTCAGAGTGGACTAGGGTTTATAACTTGTTTTCGCTAACATTTTTGGAATAATTTTTTCCTCTTCAAGTCATGTAAACAACACTGCTCTACAGTTAGATACCATCACTGGTAGGAAAAGTTATTTGATCCCAGTTCAGGTGTGGAGAAATATTTTTTCTTTAAATATTTCTCTATGTATCATCTGAATTCACGTTCAAGATTTTAGGGACACCAGCTAAGAAGCCAAATAACACGTTATTTTCATGCTTCCATTCCTCCTGTGCCATAATTGTCAATAAGGACTATACTTATAAGCGTTAGCCCAAAAATTTGGATTTAGGATCTTATAACCAAAAAATTTATATCGAAATTAGTGTCTGGTGGCAATAGTATTTATTTGTACCAGCTCATTCAAAAAATTCCTCGGCCAAAAAATTCGTGTTGGCTACCGTGGTCCGGCTATATTACCGATGGTTCAGTGGATTATGGCTTGATTTATTCCGAAAGATTTATGCCAAATAGCAACTTGTTCAGGCTTACAATTCGCATCCATGGCCAATTAGAACTTATTAAACTATAAATTAATTCGGTATAAGTAGTTATATATTACGAAATAGTAACATAGGTTTGTTCTTATTTACAATAAAATCCCTGAACCACGATCGGCTGTTAATTTCCAAAAGTCAGCATTACATTACGATATGATCAAATGTCTCCGTGAATAAGATAGCTGCTATCTTACTCCAGGTGATTCATCCTGCAATATTTAAAGGACGACCATCATCTTCCCGTGAACTCATGTCGCCCAGGTTATTTACCCTTTACAAATAAGTGATGCCCATGTTTAAAATTGAGCTAAACCGTAAAGTTGTGAGGAGGTATAGCATAAATATAATGTATAACTAAAATGCAAAGTATAGCTCTTTCGTATTATATTAAATCATGAAGAACATGCTTTTTGAGAAAGCAAAAACATAGGCTCCATCGCCAACATCAACCTTTCCCCCATTTACCGAGGGTCGTGGGTGAAGCTGGGGTCATTACGCGGAACTCAACCCGTACATTGAAAGGTTTTTGAGTATTGTACGACTGGATGTCTCTTCCTCTGTGAAGGAAAACACAGAGAACCGGAGACAAGCTGCCTTCTCTGGAAGAATGCTTAACTTTTTCCGTAGTCATCTCAAAGAAAATCGACCGTGCGGCGCGTTAGAGGTACACGTGCTCGCAGTACATCACAACGGGTTAAGACGTTTCATTGTTGACCAAGACGTGAGCAGAACCCGCGCAATTCACGTTCTGGTCGGAAGAGTTTACTTCATTTTTTGTCACTCGTCCATTGAGAACTGCGCAGGTGGAGGTCGCTAACGTTCATAGTCCCTCGGAATTTCCCTTCTCGACGTTCCGCACTTGACACGCGACTGTTCGATGTGTAATGGCGGGTGGAGTCTTGCACGGATAGTTAAAGAATGCCTCTCGAACACCGTCCGGAGCTTCCGTAGATACTTTTGAGAAAAAGAGAGACCTTGGGTCAGCTACGTTAGATAGGGAGCTTTATGAATTATCTGAGGCAGAAGAGGATCATCCGAATCAACCAAAATGAAAGAGCTTACACTGAGAACTTTTATTTAATGGAAGGCGTCTCAGTATAACTGAATCGGAAATTAAATTTTGGGATCAGGTGTGCTAAAATCCTCTGGCCACTGTGCTTATTTCTTATGGAATCTGCTTCTGTCTACCCAGGGTGACTACAAAAGATTTGGTATCGTCATCTAACACTACTGATACTCTAAGTTCAGGAAGTATTATTTGGAAGGATGCCCATGTATTGGTTAAGAAAACAGGCTACTATACAAATCTGTTTAATTTAAATAATGACGGTAGATTCTCTCAATTGCAACCTGCCAGATCAGGATCGAGCTCCACAGCTATGAATTTATATTTTTGAATTCAATGGAAAGCGTGGATATTCTGGTCAAATCAAGCGTTTAAAGGACACCTGAACCAAATGTCCACATATCAATGGGAGAACCACTGGTTAAGTTTCGACTCTCGAAACCAATATTTTCTATCAGACAATTTATAAATTTCTCTTATTATGTAAAATTTCAAATCATTTTCTCTTATTTCATTTGAATTTCTCTTACATCTTTCAAATAGTGATTTTTCCTAGCTTTGATAGATATTGAATAATTTGGTCCAATGATATTTCCTTATGCAACAGTTCTACACAGCCTGGACTCACTCAAGGCTTTAAACTTTTTACAAACTTTCTGTGATTCCTCTCAATTTACTTTCAGTGCATGTACGGACCAGTAACGATTCTTGCGTCACGAATATTGTGCTATTTTCCGATTTTGAGGGGATTCCCAGGGATTAAACAAGTTAATCCTAACATTATAAATATTCTTTTGTGAATCTTGTAGTTGAAACGCATAGGCATGAAATTCCAGATACACGTACAACTTCGACAAAATTTCTAAATGATTTCTTGAACTTTCGGAAATCATTTGGTTTTGGCTATACATGGTTCCCAACAACTCCTGTTGCAGTGGGGTCAATGATAGCATCTGAATAACTATAATTTACTTAACTTATTGAATAAATATCATTTACCCTTCAAATTAAATACCTCCATCTAAATAATTATTCCCAAAATATGAAATTTGTGTATCTTGCATAACTCTCAAAATTGCTATCCGATTTAGTTGCTCATTTGAAGTTTAGTAGAAGGAAAACTCCTAAAAAATTTAAGAACTTGATTAGTTGATGTTGAGTTTGAACTGAAGTAAGATAGATTGTTATTAAACAATCTTTTTAATCAATTCATCACGTACATCGCTTTAGGAAAAATAAATAAATTAATATATAAAAATTGCAGAACATAAGACATTACAGAGCTCAGAAGGTAAAATAGTAACTTGCCTAGGTATTGAAGGGTTTCGAAAAGTTGATTCACAGGTCATTCCACAGGTAAGAAAAGGTCAAGGGCAGCAACTGATTGTCAATGATATGCTGTAATTCAGAAGAAGGTATACAGAGGCGAGTGGAGGGGGTACAAAACAACTGTCAATCACTCGATCCCTCACCCACTCAGTCGACGTTGTCCCATTTGGGCGTGGGATGGAAAAATCGAGACGACCTCGTAAATATTTCAGTCGGGAAGCGGTTTGGCAGATGATTGACTAGGAGGCGTTCGACCCTGGAGACGATACAAACGACGTTACGTGGGTGGATGCTGCTTCCCGTGACGACGTATTCAACGCATCATTGAACGGCGAAATGCCTGCACTGCACTTTCTGGCCGTTTCAGTCTCTCGTTGACTCACGAAGAAACGAAAGACCGTCCCGTATTTGGTGTCTGTTCCGTATATGGGTCATTCCCAGTGCAACGGTCAGCTCAACGGTGGATTGTATGCGTATCATGATTTCCGAGCATGGCAGGGATTCGTGACACGGCTTTGCATATGAATCCTGGCAAAAAAAAACTTCTTTTTCTTTTCATAAGATTAGCTGGTTCACCCATGAGTTACACAGGAATACTAATACAGATTGATTTATTTATTAGTAGTACGGGATAGCCAATAACAAATCTAGAATGCATTAATTGAAAGAAAAAATACTAATAAGAAAAGAAACAGGTCTATAATGTGTGTAAAAAAAAAGTAACTTCATTTAACATTTAAGTTATCAAGCTGCGAGTTATTTTTTTTCCCTCCTCAATCCTGTATGGCATAATCCAACACCCACGGCAATCTGGATGATGGATGATCATATAAGTAATTGGTTGGATTGAACGGTATCCAAAACAGATTTCTGGAGCATGAGCCTTGATGTGGGACAAGGAAGGAGCGTCCTGCGAGAGTAACCTATGAACTTGATGTTTCAATAGCTGTAGAAAATCAATGCTATAACATTTTTTATTATATGATAACTGTTTTATAAGTGCATTTGATTCTTGCTACCTGTACATCAATTTTAAAGCAATAAGAAGACCCATATCCTTTAGGAATTATGAAAATGTAGCAAGGTGCCTTCCACTTGGGCTTAGATTACTTGCAAGAGCGTGGTGCTTTGCGGGCTTGCATACTTGTTAGGAACAACTCCTCCCTGAGCCCCAACTCGTAGTTTTCTGTTTCTGCTGACAACTTGATCGTTTTTGAAATCTTAGGGCATTGATTGGGTCTCCCGCATTTTTACCGAAACTTTCATTAGAGTTAAGGATGTCTTCTTGGGTGCATACGTATTTTATTTCAAATAACCTAAATAGGGACCAGAATATGACTTCGTGGACATTGTATATCACATAGGAATTTGTTTGGTCGTCACAACCTAAACAACCTGGGCCGGTAGTTTCTTGCAACACAAATTCGGATGTACTCGTAAGAAAAAGAGCAAAGTGGAGTAATAGGGAATACAATTTTTAGAATTATGTATTCTCGAATGAAGTACTATAACTGTGGCCACGGAAAGCCCCTCAACTATTCTTCTTTCCATGCTCTTCTTCGTACAAGTCTAAGCCAACTTTTCGGGACTCAGACTTAGATATTTCACAAGCTGAATGCATTAATTTAATGAACCTATACCCCTGGGCGTGTGTAATGGACATTGAACTTTCAAACTCGTTTCGTCCTGATCATCTCTACGCCTTCTTCACAATGGAGCTCCAAACTCACAAGGTCCGCCGCTAGGAGCGCTAAGGGGCGAAGGACTTAAGGAACATGGTATTGACATGATTTTCCCCGTGTTGATACTTTGCTTCACTCCATTTCGCTCAACGATTCGTTCCCCGCACCATCAAACTCATCAGTACTGGTCGCAAATGAGAATCATATTATTAATAGATAAATTAATAATAATAAATAGACACACACAAACTTACCAAAACCGGCAAAAATAAAAATAAAAACTCGTGACCGCAAGACTGCCCTTATAGGTAACAAAAGAAGAGCAAATCGGTAGGATCCTACCGCCCCTCACCTCTGCCCATGATCTCAATCACACGACGATTTATGTTGTCAATTAACCAAACTCATGTGGCCGATCATTGGAGGAACTCGATTGATCTATAACATGATCGTGAAACGTGGCAAAACTTCCTGTTCTTAATTTTCTGTTTAGAATGGGTAGGAATCCGCTGTCACTTAAGCCTTGCAAGATCTATCGTGGCGTAGAGCCCTATTTTGGTTTATTATTTCCAATAATAAGCCTATGTGATCGTATAGCAAAACATTTTTATAACCCCCCCTCAAACTTTGTCACTTTACGTTTCAAGGTGCGTAGAATCCAAATTTGAAATGTCCGTCCGCCGTCCGCCGTCCGCCGTCCGGGCCATAAAAGGCCTTAGAATTGACTTAAAAAATCTGTTCTTTCGCACATAGACTCCACGTGGGGTCTAGTTGGTCCTAACTTCTCGCCAGCTCGATCGCTCCACTCTCATGGGTGCTATGAGCCAAAAATAGGTGAAAAAGTGTCTTTTTTTTTGTATATTTCAAGTTGTATAGAAATTGGAGATTTATGAGTGAAAAGAAAATGATAGCTATTAATTTTATGGAAAAAAAGTATTCTAAATGATACTCTTCTATTCAAAAAGAGATTTTGTATTTTAGGCTATTTTTTGCAATTTTATAGATTTTTAAAAACAAATTTAATGAAGTTCAAGTTTTTAGCATAATTTCGTACACAAATTTTTGAATATTCTATTTCATAGTTGGTAAACTTTATTTGACCAATCATATGCTAAAAAATATCAATTTAACAATTCTTAGCCATTTTCAGTGATTTTGTCAGCACATTTTTTGAAATTTGACCAATTCGATGATATCAGTATACAGTATAGGTAACACTTTTATGTGTTGGAAAGATGAGTTGGTAATAAATTGTTTTATTTATCAACTATATTAAAAAGCGTAAAATTGTGAGATTCCGCTGCTGTAATGGATTGAACCCATTTGTGAGTTCCGAAGCTCCGAGTTCTGATACTAAATATACTATAAGCGGCGTTTAATAATTATGGACCAGAGATCTACGTAGAAGGGCTGTCTAATACATAAATAATAAACCTTTGTGTAATAATTTGCAGCGTTTTTTTATTTAAGAATCCGAAGTTTTATAAACGAAGTTGAGTAGGGTTTTGGGCGTTCCTGTGCGTTTGGACTTGCCAAAATGTCGGAATCTACTTAGGGGGCGAAGTTTTTGCCTATATAGATATTACGACAGTTGCTGGTTTAATACAAAACAGGTATGTTCCGGTTGTGCTTCGAACTTCAACATTGTATTCACAATGTTATACAAAGTAGCCCACTGTATAACATACCTCCAGACTCCCCTACGCAGTATTATGTAATTCTGCATGATTAATTTAAAAATATTATGTGTAGGTGGTTATCATGTTCATTGGATGAGAGAATTTTCAAAATTCGATCATAACATTGCGCAAAATCCATTTGTTGGCTCCACAAAATATCACACACACACACACACACACACACACACACACACACACACACACACATATATATATATATATATATATATATATATATATATAAGTATATACTTTTTTTTTATATTTGAATCCCATGAAACATGACCCTTTTCTACTAATCTCGCATCCACTGCACAATAAATCGGCCTCTAGGCGTGAAAAAATCGAAAAAGCCAGCCAATGTCGCATCCATCGGAATTTACAAACTCCACTTTAATACAGCATTCGTTCCACGAGATAACCCTTGAATGGTGGAACTGTATAAAGAATTTAGAGGCAATTGTGGGTGCCACTAAAGGCAACGCTTGGAACGCCTTTTGATATGGGAAAGAAAATGGTGAATATCCGAAGATATGGAGGTAGGAACGAGAGAGACGGCAAGATGTAAAAAAATATAAATAAATAAAGAAAGGAAATATATCGGCCTGTGGTGAGCTCGGGGAACGTTCCTGAGTATTCAGAGTGGAAAGGGGAGGCTGCCATCATTTAATCCCTCGTAAAATACCAATTTATACACTAAGCTCCTAGCGCTCAAGTTATCTGTAAAAATAACATCTACGACTTTTTTTCTTTCTGATCTGCGTCAAAAACGACTCCGGCTGACCCCTAAACCCCTCATTTATATTATGGGACGGTTAAATGTTTCTTTTTTTTCTGAAATGGGAAGACGCCTGGGGTTTTCTACCTTTGGAAACGTACGAAGGTGGGAGATATCGCTAATCGATGAGCCCGTACGAGTGAAATACGGTTTGGATAGGGAGGACCCGATGAAGCTTAATTGGATGCCGACCCCGGACCTCTCAGATGTGTCAGGGCTCCTCGCTAATTGCGTCGGACATTTTTCAAAAACATTTTTCGGGGAAGGGCCGCCCAACATTGATAAGGGGAAACGCGGTACCTGCAACGCAGCTTTTGAGACAGATGGCATTTCATATTAGGAAAAGAAATACTTCCACCGAGGTGTTTCACCTGTAAGTTGAGGTCCTTAAAATCGTTTTCTGACCTTTAGAATATCTTAAATTTTCTATTAGGTACTTAAAATAGCCTATTGGACCGATAAGAAAATAATATAATACATTTTACGGAGGGGAGTCCCCATATAATTTTCATCTTAACTAATTAAATTAGAACTTAATAGACCAAGAAATGAGAGAAATATTAGATATTTAGATATTTCAGACTTAGTATGCCTATAAACTACTTCTTAGATTTTTCAAATTTTTTTTTTTTCTAAATTCATTTATTGGTTTTGTACAAGTTGTACTTACATGTACCAGAACTGAAATGGGAATGGGAATGGTTTGTATCTTGAAATTTCGTCTGTGTTTGATGTCATCCGTATAGATTGTTGTGGTCTTGTTTTCTTCTGTTATCTGTGATGTTGTCTTCTGCTTCTGTGCCCATTATTATTTCCTGTGTTTTTCGGCTTGGAGTGGCTTTCCCCCTAAGTTTGGCCGGCGAGGGCCTGAGGGCCCCTACCCCTTCCAGCTGTTTTTCGTTGTTTTTCATTCTTTCTTATTTGACAAAACTCTTTGATTTGCAAGAAATACTAATAGTCTCATTAACAATTTCACGTATAGTCCATCAAATCTTCACATTAATATTAACTAAAAATGCTAAAACGCTGGAAATAACACTTGATTTTGAAGTATAAACAATTGAGTCAAAATTAAAACGACGTTCTAAATTAATAACAGAGTCTAAGGAAATTTTCCTCTTTGCTTCATGCCTGTGGCATAGCATCAGTATATGTTCCAAGTCATCCACTTCTCCACAGAGTTCACAGCGGGGAGATGTGATCACATTAATACATAAGAGATATGATGAGCAGATTCCAACATTCAAATGTTATCAAGAGAAGTTTTGTGATCGCTTGCAATTTTTTTAATTGTTTTCCTTAGAAACCCATGGCTGATTGCCATGAACAAAATAATTATACTGAAAAAATATAACAAAAACTTGATGTAAGTATTTGACCCCATAAATATTGTTCAATTTTGGCATTTGGTGTTTGAAAACCGTCTCCAAAATCACTCCATACTCGATGAGAGTAGGCTTGGGGCTAACCCAAAAAGTCAAATGCAATCCTACTTTTCTTCTTTCACTCTATCCATTCTGAAGAAAATTGAGGGGAAAAACTCATCTTTAATTTTAATATTCCGACATTTTTCCTTCAAGTCTCAAGTAAAGAAATATGAAAATATAATTGCTGAATTTTGTTCGTGTGTTATTTCTTTTATGTGCGGTGACACGTGGATCAACGGCAACTTTCTGAATTGTTTTTCAAAGCTCCAGAGAGCTGTTAGGAATTGAAAATTGTAAAGTTTCTTCATAAATTTACCCACCTTATTAAATGTTATGATTGGGAGTGAGCGAAATACCAGCAGAAAGAAAGCGTGATATGTGAAGGTCTTCAGCAAGACGTTAACCAGAGGGCCTCAGGGCCAACCACCTATGACGTCATTTGTTTTGTTCCATCTGATTTTTTCCGAATCCAAACGAAGCGTTGTGTTGAAATTCAGACCTTCCAGCTACAAACGTTTAGCCCTCTGCTGGAAAACCACTGGTTTATTCCAAAATTAATGCTGTCTGTCAACCTGAATAGAATGCAGTCAAAAATCAAATAGATTTATGTTCCAAATGTATTGATCTGTTTTATTAAAATCAATTTGGGAATTTACGAGTTTAACCCTCGATACAGTTGAGTGTTCTGATAATATACGTCCATACATGACATAACGGGAGGGTTATTACTGAGTCACTATATAGTTGTTGATAATGAAGGTTTTAAAAATATGAGTTGTTCCATGAAAGATCTTGTAATGTAGGCGTCAACCCCCCTCCTTAGGATTTACGCCCTAACTCCATTCTTTCGCCACTAAATCAAGTGTTCCAAAAAACGATGAGGCCGATGGACAGTTTTGTTGAGCTCAATAAATTGCTCAAATTCTAAGAAATTTTCGCAACAAAATCACTAATAATGTAAAGAAAAGACTCAAAGTCGTTAGATTTGCATTTGTTTACGGAATAATACTCAATAAAAATGAAATAAAACATTGAAAAATTCACGCGCCGAATTTTGTTGAATATTATATATTTGTACTTAATTTACACAAATAATGATGCTACAAAATCGATAAAAATAACAAATAAAAACGCAAAATCAAAAATTTCTTGTGAAGCTGAATGTAATTTAGAAAAGGTCTTTTTGCCGAAGAATTTATTTTTAAAAATTTCACGGCACACAAAGCGACGCTCAAATTTCAAACTGAGTTTACATAAGTAAATTCTAAACGATAAATTAAATAAATTCGCTCATGCAATCATCCAGCATGACTAGAACGTCTTTGCATATTTGGACGCCCACACAGGTGTGGCTTTGTATGCTTTGTTACTTGTATTTTCAATAATTTATGAACATATTGTAATTACTTTGAAAACAACAGTATAACAGTGAAAGACAATACAGCCGTAGGTCACATTTTATTATGGACATTTATCAAGACAATCTATCTTTTATTACTATACGGGGTGTCAAGAAAATACCTAATATACAAAGGTGAAGCGGACTGTATCGGGTACGATAGGCACATTTCGAGAAGTGCATTAGTTTCTTTGGGCTGGAGCCAGGTGAAGCCGCTGGAAGCAGACAGAGAGGGACTGACAAGAAAAAACCCAGATGTCCTTCCTTCGATCCTCCATCAGACAGTTACCACCTGCTTTATGCCAGACGGTACACGGACCCAACTAAACAAATTATGGGGTTTAAACTACCTTTTCCACTCTTCCACGTCGACTAAAAATGAGGAATCATTATGTATCAATAAACCCGTACATACAGATAAAA
Source organism: Adelphocoris suturalis (assembly GCA_030762985.1). NCBI lineage: Eukaryota > Metazoa > Arthropoda > Insecta > Hemiptera > Miridae > Adelphocoris > Adelphocoris suturalis. The sequence continues at coordinate 23,903,135 of CM061041.1, read as the reverse complement.
TGAAGAGAATATGAAAATAAGAACTAAACGCGGCGAGTCCATAATTTTATGAGAAGCTAATGATGAGCTCATCTGAAGCTGCGTGTACACATGAGTTGTATGAGCGCAGCCAACCTCAGCATCTCGGTTGTGGATTCATTAGTCGCACCAGAAAGAGTACCAAAGAGATAGCAACCAAACAAGGTTTTTTAAAAGATGGAATGATAGGATTAAAATTTCATCTAAGCGACTTAATGTGAGCATAAGACCTCGTAAGAGATAGTGTAGTGCAATAATTTATACCTTTGAGAGAAGTTTGAATTGGTTGTTAATAATCAAATCGCTCAACTTAACAAAACAGCTGGCTAATCACTCTAAAACCGCCTGCAAATCAGTACAATCACTCGTACTGCTAGAACAACCGTCCGTTCATGTTGGCCAGTTTTAAGAATTTAAATTGTTGGACAAGTTTTCTTTATCTGTTTATTGGTTGTTCATAAGCTTGTCACAATATTGTATTCATCATTCACCATTTAAACTTTAGTAGGAAGTTAGTCAGTTGAAACTTAGTGGATGTGTGTATTGAGCCATAACATCGCTGTCACATGAAATTCCGAGAACAAACTGCATCTACTTTTCTAACACCTGCTTCACGCAAATCAGTTTTTCCGCTGAAACCCTTTCTACAGCGATTTCAACCCCCGCCATTTCGGCCTAACAGGCCGACCATTGTGCTCTGACAGAGCGCCCATTGCGGCCTGACGGGCCGGCCGGAGGTGGCAGCGGGAGCGCAGGCTAAGTCAGGGACGCACCTTGGAAGTAGGAGGCGGGCGGAGAAGGTCGCGAAAATCCCCCTCTTCAAACAAAGGGGGCCAACCTTCGTTTTTCGAAAAAGAAAAGAAAACACGTTTTTTGACACACTTTTAAAATCTAAACGAATATGGCTTGAAATTTTGGAAATCTAAGATTTTTCTGGACAGGAGATCCAGGGCTTGAACTTGAGTTCCAATATGTTAGGGTTCTGTTGAGCCGAAATGGGCTGTCTTTTTTATCCTCATCATCATTCTCGCAGTGGAGTTTCATTTTATAGAATTATTGGGCCATGACGAAATAGGTTTTCCGCGCATAAATCCTTTCAAACTCAACCAATTAAGTTGAAACTTGACTAAATGAAAGGGCATGATTCACTGAGTGTTCTTAGACCAAAACGAACAGTGTATCACAATTAGAACCTGAGATACCAAAGGTCAAACTATAAAATCTTGAGTTATCTGATTCCAATGCTTAGTGACGAATCTATGCATAAATACCTTTCATTAAAAAAAAGAAAGAAATCGGCTGGATAAAACGGCGGTACTAACTGCCATTAGATTTCGTAAATTCTGTTAATATATAAGATTCCTACTCTCAATAATTCGGACATGGGAATTCACGACGCATATTCTATCTACCACTGCTACTATTAAGACCACAGCCCTGTACTTATAACAAGCACAACCAGAGGTTAAATTTCATTACCACGTAAAAAATTGTTAGGAGTTTTTTGTACTTCACCCTTTGTATGATCCAAGTAGCTACTTTCATTAGGGAGGATAGTTTTTCACTGGGTACGCTTTCTGATAATGAAATCACCGCACTCGAATCTATGTATTCTGATTGTATTCCCTATCAATTTTTTTCCCCTCATCTATTGGTTTAAGGGTTTCGATCAGCAATTAGGAACAGAGCCCACTCATAATGGGATGATGTAACTTTGTGGAGAAGCATGGTAGCTACAACCATCAAGCTTACAAATATGAATGAAATTCAGTGACCACCACATGTAGGTTACCTCCGTATAGCACCGTTTTGGACGGCATTCAGAGATCCTTCTGTTGAATGCAGAATATAAACTGACGAGGATAGCTCATCGTTGTGCCATATCACGTACACAAATGCAGCTCTTATATATTACCTTTTCGCATTCTATTGGGCAATACAAACGTCTAATAAGGAACTCAGTTCACTCCAAGCCAGCAGGGAGGGCAGAAGAATAAATATTTACATTTCAAAAGTGCGTCTTCCATCGAATATCAAAAGAAGTGAGGGGTGTTGCGCAAGATGGCTGACGAGGTTCACTCGCCGAGCAAAGAAGGCTTTTCGATATGGGCAGGCCGCCTTCTACGTGGAATAATAATATCATGAACAGTTCTAACCTGGTAAAGCATGTCAACTTCGATGGATTTATTAATAGTCTTCCGTTGAAATTCTAATTTGACTATCTAAAAGCGGTTATATCTATCTTCAAAGTTCATATTTAAAAACATAATCCCAACTGAGGAACATTTTTCATGAATCACAGTCTATTCAGTGAACAAGAAAGTGCATTCCAAAAAGTCAAATGTTCATTTTCGGGCGATACAAGAAACTCTGTTAAAGAGTGTGGCCTTCGAGGAGTAACGCTTCCAGTTACTATATTGTATTGAATCAACGGGATCACCTTTTCTCAAGAAATGAAAGTATTAGAATGTCAAGTTTTTCGTCAAAAATAGCTGCACCTTTTTTCGTTCGTCGTGCGTTTCTAGTAATATCTTACACTTTGCCATAAATATCAGACTGGTTCTCGGCTCTAGTTGCTTTATAGAAGCTGTAGTGAGCTCATTGGTCTTATTTTAATAGGATGAAACTGCGTTATTAAAAATCCAACATTATTTTATATAGTTCCGAAAAGAAAATCTTTCATTAAGTATTTTTTTAAGTAAATTGGCATTTGTAGAAATTTATATGGTCTAACCTAATATCCCTAATAAATATACCTATAATTTAATTGTTCATAACATGTTGTTTCCAGAGTAGCATATAACAATTCAAAAAAAAAAATCTTTTATTAATTTTGGTGATTGAAATTTACTGAGTAGAATGGTAGGACTGAACATCTTTTTATATTTGTTGATTTGGAAAGTCCGGAATAGGTAGTCATGAATACTGAATGCTTGCACAGATGTTGCTCAAGTCTTTATAGAATGCACCTTCTTATACGATTCATCAGATTTCTCCGTATTTATTTCGAATGTACATCGCGTAATTGGGAAGGTTCCGAGAGAGCTGAGTGTTTTCTGCTTCAGACTTAACACTTAATGCAGATAAATCCAAACATCATTGTACTATGTACCTACCTACCTGAACGAATTCATTACCTACTGTTATGTCTTATTTTTTATTGTATAATCAAACCCATGGTAAACTAGATTCGATTCGAAGAGCATAAAAGCCGAACCTACCCTAATATTCGGGAATTGGTTTTCTGAACATTTTCACAATAGCTATTGAATAGAAACACAATTTACTCCTCATACAGTAAGAATGAAATAATAGCACGAGTATAATTAGTTCGGTTGTCTAGTTTACTATATCTCATTCAGCGTTTGACCCAAGAAAGCTGTTCCTCTATCGACAGTCATATTTGGAGTAACCTAACAAGCTCAATTTCCAAAAATCTTCCCAAAATTGTTTAGAAATTGCGGAAGTGGTGCGCATGCCAAACATCTGAAGAAACACAGGAGCAGACAGATTGACACAGTCCTGAAAACGAAATTCGTCAGGAAATTCTAAAAATGAATATTCGAATAGAAAAATCTTCAAGTCGGAGAGAATAAGTTTTTTACCTAGGTTACACAGATGAAAACAATTTTGAAGCAATAGAAAAAACTCATGAGTAAAATCAAGTATTTTTGTGATAAAACTCGTTGGAGTTCCTAGAGCGCATAATAAAACTTTTTTTTTGGGAGTTCAATTAATTCAATGGACTTTAATGATTTTAATGAATAGTGAAGCAACATTTTTATTTGCCCCAAAATGAATAATTTTCAATAATTGTATGCATATAGTGCGCGCGTTTTATCACATTGTGCGCATTGAATTCGTATCATTGATGATAACATAAGTGGTCTTCCTTTTTCAACGACGTGCAATAACGTTTCAAATGGAGTGGACCTTCCACGGTTGACATGCCGTTAAATTTTACGGTTCCATCGTTACCACATTCTCACCAGACTGGCGTGGCAACCGGATCCCAAAAATGCTGTTCAGACGCCCTCCAGGAACCCTCGGTTCCGCGCTTGTGGGTCACAAATACACCGAGAATTTATGGTGCCTGATGAGTTACGATCACTGTGAAAATGGATCCACGCGTGAACCATTCGTCGTCAATTTATGGTTTTTATGAGTAGGACCTGAGTGCTCGATTCAAACCCTCTAGCGGTGCTTGCGCGTTACCGAGGAATTCCCCTATACGCCCTCCTGGTGATTAAGAGTCGTAATCATGTTAAAAGAATGACAAAATACTATTCCACCCGGAGGGAAAACACCATTCAATTATTGTCTACTTTGATTTATTTTCCGACAGTCATTTTTATACCTGGTAGTTTCGATTATAAAGGCCTTTTGACTCTGTCGTAAAACTCGGTCGTAAAACCATTTTATGGCGGGCGGAAAGCCTCTTATCTATTCTAGGTCAAAAAGTGGGGAGGGTAGTGCTCACGAAGATCAGCTGGGCTGTTTCTCCATCCATGTGGAGACCGTGTCACAGCAAGTGTACGCTTCATTACCGATGCTGCCGTTCCGTCTACAACCAGCACACAGCGACCTTTACCATCAAGTAGTGCACTCCTTCAACAGTGATCATTGTTCAGCAGTCAGGAGATTTTCGAAGGGTGTCCTCCTTTATCATTTTCTTCAACTCCATTTTTGTTTTGCCGTTTTTTCGTTCTGTTGTTTTCCTTTTTCAATCCACTGGATTAGGTAATAGTGAGCAGGTAAAGTTAGCCTGAATACCAAAAAACCCGCCTCAAAGTTCGTTGTCTCGTCCATCTTGTCTGTTAAGCAACATCATCCGGAGTTCCAAGCCCCTGGACGTTTATTCTTCCAAAAGTTTGATTTGCGATGTTCAAATGTTTTTACGATCACTCGTCCACTCAATATCATTTCGTTCATCGGTGCTCTGGAGTGAATGTTGAAAACTTGCTAGTTTTTGGGAGTGAGTGGAAAACCACATAAACTGTCATTATATTGTGTTTTACTGTCAAAGTACTTACTTTGACAGATATACCAAATCAAGTTACATTTAAGACAGATAAGCGGGAGAGTAAGTTATATAAATATTACCAAAAACATGCATGTGAGAAACAGCACCAATACAGGCAAAGTCTCACTGTTTACGAAATAATAAAGTTTAATATTTTATACAGCTCATTGTATTCAATGAAGCTGGTAAGGGGTTTAAAACTTATGCTGCCAAATAGTACTTCTGAAAAGAAATCTGCTGTTCTTATAACACCATCTATATATACAACCAGTCCAACACGATGATTTGCTACCTATATCTTAATGGCAGCTCAGCAAATTGCTGCTACACCCTCCGCGAATAGCTTGGTACCCAAAATAATAGTATAGTATGTACAGAAAGTTTAATTTCGATCAACAACAATTATTATTCATTTTAAATAAATCCTCGTTCCTTGATGGTTGTGCTACATTTCCGATTAGTATGAAAATGAGAGAGTTACCATACCACTTTACTGGATTTGATTTTTGGATTTTGTTTTGTCCGAATTTAAGTCATCTCCCCTGTTTTAATTACCATTAAATTCATTTAATGTGGGTTATTATGGTATACTCCAAGACTCCTTTTCATCGTTCATAATCAATCCTTATAGTCACATTACCGCTAAAGAATGACAAGAATATCCAGCCTAACAAAAAATATGCACCACGAAATGTGTCATTGAATGCATTAAAGAGCCTGATAGTTGCACGTGTCATGTTGCGATACGAATTGACGTTCTATTTGGTTGTCAGTTTTGTTTGACTTCATTTTTCGACGCATCACATTTAGCTAACTATTGCATTCTATTATCATTCGTTCGGACATTAATTTCAATTTCCGCCGGGTGTTTTCTATCTTGAGAAACTCAGCAGCGCCTCTAAACTAACATTTATGACCCTTACTTGTCGCGGGTCTGCAGCGGAAATGTGGGCATAGATTGTTGTACATAATGCAGTAGTAAAACTGTACAGAAGTTTCAAGTCCCTGAACGTTTTATAGCCTGTTAAACTATCTAATGACCAGCACCGACTCGTCACGTCCTCTTTCCTGCTAGTTTTATTGCTGCCGCGATAATTTGTCGGTTGTCACATTAGATCCGGACTGTATGGATCCGTAAAGATCTTGAAATTTTAGAAGAGTTAATCTTCTTTCACATCAATCAACGATAAAAGCCCTAAACGACGAAAATGTATTGTGGATGAGATGCTCAGTACATTAGTGTAGTTTGGTGTATAGGTACTTAGAAGTTGTTCATTGGTGCTTTCCTTGCAATGATATCGTTTTAGTCAGCTAGAGACAGTGTACTGCAGAAAGGAAGAATATAAGTATACATTTTTATTGAGTTGTTAATTCCTAGGTATATTTACACCAGTTATGCTCGTATACGCCATGAGTTTATATCACTTCTTATACACGCAGGATTATAACCCATAATTCAGATGTAACCACAGTCCTAGGATGCTTGTGTATAGATGGATTGAGTCTATCAATAAACTTTTTGTTAGTACCTATAATTTACTCAATATCTTATTTTTTTATATTCCACTGCTAAATCTTTTTCACGAGTCGTAATGCTCCAAACTTGGAATATTATTGCTTGATGTAACTACGTTACTACTTTGTAATTTACCTGTGAACATCGGTATAAATCATTTGTGTTACATAGTCAACAGAAACAGTGGCAGTTCTAATTACATTCCATCAACGTTAGTGAGTAAAATTACTGCTTTTATTCTTGGAACCGAGTAAATCGATTAGGTTCCAATGAGAGAATCGTGAGCTTGGGTCTGTGAACAACGAAGAATCCATCATCCTTCGATACTTCAACGCTGCTGTAATCAGTTCCAGGTAATTGGTCAGTAACCGTGTAATAATGGGGCCGGTTATAATGGTTCTAAAGGAAGGCAAGTATTAGTTTGTTGAGACTGATGGCTAGCGGAGCCTCTATTATGGCGGTTGGGTTCGAGGCTGTCCGCCATCTTACGAACAAGCCGAAGTGTCGGACGGCTCTCGCAGGCTCCCTGCTATGGGAGTGCTGGCAGGCGGGGCCTCAACTCTGCCTTATGAAGACCGGAGAGCAACCAACCACATTGGGCTTGCTTGCAACAATGTCCTTACGAAACCATGTTACGTTCAAACAGTTTTAAAATATATTGGATAGTATTGAAACTCGAGCTTTGTAGCAAAAAGCATGATAAGGAAATTCAGCAATGCAGTGTGAAACACGAAGTAGGTATCGTTGAGTACGAAATCCGAAATAATAATAATAATTAAAATTGGCTAAAACCTCAAAAGATGAGTAAGATGAGTACACGTATACCCAGTGTTGTTATATTCAGAAGCTCTTAATCAAAGTCTTACTTAAAAAAAGGACAAGATATTCGACAGAAGCTCTCTTTAAAGAGTTCGCAGTACTCAAATTGGGAGAGCTAATTGACAAGATAACTATAATTAAAATATATAAGGATTTACATAGCAACCACCTGAAATTTTTAGATGAGGGAAAAACAAGAACTTGTGGACAATTTCTTTCTAAACTGCCTTTCCGTAGGACTCACCATGGCAAACGGGCGTATGATTACCGGGGACCAAACTGTTCAATGCCCTACCCCATGAGCTCCACTCTATTTCTTAAATTGAAAAGTTCAAAAGAGAACTAAAAAAAAAAAAAAAAAAAAAAAAAAACATTTAATAATGAGGCCATCTGAAACCCATAAGATAATATTAAAACTTTAAGATGGTAACTGAATAATTCCTATGTATTTTGATTTACCCTATGTATACCTATTGATTCTAATTTACCTATATTTACTTACAAGATGATTATTGAATAAGGTATTGAATGAGTGTGCTGATTATAAAAAAACGAACTTTGGACAGCTAACAACCTCCAGATCTAGACATAGCTCTTGTTCAAACATGGCGTTTCCCTGTTCGCGAAAAATGGAACGATTTTTCGACTCATTTTATTTATTATTCACTTCCGCTGGGAGAACTGTCAACTTTTTGTGTTGTTGGGAAATCCGCGCACTGTGGTAAGTTCTCATCAGTTTTTAAATAATTTCATTGAACGTTAGGAAAGCGAGTTTTAGGTTAACACTAGTATTAGTGGTATTTTGCTTATATCAGTACATTAAACATTTAGTATATCGCTCTGTCTTGCTGGGTACGATTTCTTGTTTCGCTAGGAAGGTAAGGTCGTCAAGATTCATTAATCGTTGGAAAACTTCCCGCATGTGTGCGCATACTGGCACTGTTGCGATTCGCAATGAAGAATCAAACTTCTACGTAGACTTCCAGATTTGAGATATGGCAGGAGTTAGGGTTTCGGCTGACCGTGTTGTCAAAAATGAGGCAGTTCACGCCCATATGGAAAACCTCCTGCAGTCCTCCAATCTAAGTGAATATTGAAAAACGAAGACTAGTTGGACTTCAGATATCATTTCTTACCTTTATTTTGTAAATAACTGATATTTTCCGAGCACTGAAAAACTTGAAAATTCAACCACTCTCTTATGAATCGAATAATTTCAAATTTTCGGGTGATCATTCTGTGCGTGTATGTCCGCAAATCCTTGTAAAAAGCTTAATTTCCACAATATTCAACCGGTTCTTATTAAATGTTCATGGTATGTGCGGGTTAAGGTGAAGATGGTCCCCTTTTAATGGTTTCGTTGTTCCCAAATCAATACTCCACTCGGCGCATGCGCAAACGTAGATTCCATCAAGCATCATTTTCTCGCACCCCGTCGTCCTACTTCGCTCAAATTTGGAGGATAGGTGGAAGTGGTCCACTTGGGCATTTCCTAACTATATCAACATAATCCAATCATTAGAAGCCATTTCAAATGAGCCTAATTTCAACAGTTTTCATCTGATTTTGATTAAATTTTCAGGGAAGTGCGGGTTAGGCTTTAAATGGTCCACTAATAATTCCATACTTCTTAAATCATTACTCCGTTTCGCGCATGCGCAAATGGAAATTCCTTCAAGCATCACTTTTTTACGCCCTCGTCGTCCAATCCCGCTCAAATTTGGTGCATAGTTGGGGGACAAAGGTTTAATTATTCCGTGTTAATTTCAAAATGATTGCATCATTATTGGCTCCTGAACATGCGCGAAAGAGTTCTGCGAGAACAAGGTCTAGTTTTTATCAGATTTTGATTACATTTTCTGGCAATTTGTGGGTTAGGCTGTAGATTGTACCCTACCAATTTCATTTTTATGAAACATGGCTCTATTCTGCGCATGCGCTAACTTATATTACATCAAGCATCATTTTCTCGTTTTTTTTTAAACATCTTTACTGTAAAGCGTTAAATTGCGGGGTCTTGGAACTGTAAAAGTGTGAACCCTTTGTGGGGGCACGATGCGCCATGTTCTGATCATAAATATATTACATACGGGGTTCAATAATTATAAATAGTCCAATGATCTGCGTAGAAGGGCTATCTAACAAAGAAATAATAACCATTGTGTAATAATTTTCAGCGTACCAACAAGCATGATGGGGTTATGATTCATGTTTGCATTTTAGTGAATTTACGTAGAAAATGAAGCTATTGCATAGGCTCTGAAGATTTCAAAATCAAAATTTTCGAAAATTTTCTTAGTTGAAATCCTTTTTGAGGAATGATGAAACAAATCCAAGAGTTTACACTTTTTCGGGTGTGTGTGTGTGTGTGTGTGTGTGTGTGTGTGTGTGTGTGTGTGTGTGTGTGTGTGTGTGTGTGTGTGTGTGTGTGTGTGTGTGTGTGTGTGTGTGTGTAGGTATATATTCAATCCAGACGATACCTCTCCTTAGGATTGAGGTAAAAATTCCGTTCTTGCGCCAAAAAATCAAGCATTTCAAAAAAAGAGGAGTTTTTTGGCCAGCATTTTTTGAGCATATTAAATTGGTTAAAGTTCAATGAACGTGAAAAAATCACCGTAAATAGCAAATAACGGCTAAAAGTCGTTAAATTTGTATTTTTTAACAGAATATGGCTCAAATAAAGTTAATTAACCATAAAATAGAACACTAAAAAATGTATGTACCAAATTATGCTGAAAAATGTACTTAAATTTCATTGAAATGTGCTGAAAAATCGATGTAAGCTGCAAAAAAGTTAAAAACCCTAAATCTCTTTTGAATAGCAGAATATTATTTAGAATGAGCTTTTTGCCATAAAATTAGTAGTTAACAGTTTCTTTTCCTTCAAAGTCCTTAATTTTCAAAACTAAGTATTTAACATTATACAATACGATAATTTACGAAATTCGCTCCTACGATCTTGCTGCATGACTGAAACTTATTTCTGTTTGTAACTGTTATTTTCGTAATTTAAATTGATACTTAACAATGTTAGAGGAACATGGACGGAACAGTTATTCTTTGCAAAGTTGAAATCACCTCCCATTACGATAGCAATTACCCATGAATAATAAATAATTTTCAGATAGACATTGCTTTCTCTGAAGCAATAATTAAACATCACCAAATTTGAGTGTTGGCAAATTTTGAGGCAATATGATTGATTTAGCCAAACGTTGGTGGTTATGATTATTAAAGGCTCTGGAAAACCATATAATGGCAATGTACAATGCAGTGCGGTATTTTGAGTTGTTAAGATAACCTAGATGCGTACAGTTAGGTTAAAATCAGATACAATAAAATCAGATTACTAATTATTATACTAAGTAAATATATTAGTATTCAGATATGAATAGAAACGCTTCATGTATTTTCAAACGGCAATAACCCTGTAATGGTTCATTTCAACTATTCACTGTGTGTTACGAGTCGGAAGAATATACTCATGCATATGCATGATTTCTCATACATATTCCTGTTTTCGACATGGATATGTCTTTGCTCTGGGGGGTCAACGCTTGATTTATGCGATAAATGTTCACATCTCAAGCTACCAATTTCCCCCTCCTTACGTACCTGGCTACATTCCTAAATTAAGTTAATTGGACTATAAACAATTTTAATAAGCCGGATAAAATATTCTTAACGCAAAGCAATAGCATCATTTACTCCACTCCATAGGAAACATTTTCAACCCCTGACAACAGTCGACTGTTAACAACAACTCATTGCGTCTGTATTGGAGAAATAACTTTAATTTATAGTATGCTTTTTGTGCCTCCAAGAATGATAAAATAAATTCTTTATCCTACATTTCGTCGCCTACAGTCCAGAGTTAAAGGATTTGTTTACAACTCTCGAGGACGACCGTTATGAAATCCCCAATCGAAGACATATCCATGTAACATGGTATCTGCTTGTTTTGTACTGGATATATAAGTAACGTCATCTAATATATATTTTTTCTTTCTTTCTGCTGAAATATGTTACTTTTTATTAGTAAAGTGGACAATACTTTGTTGTGCCTATAAATTAATTTATGTATTGTTCAAGAAATGCTTATGCATTAGACTGTTTAATCTCGATAAAATGATCAGTTTAGAATATGTTTTTACAAGAAACCAATGTTCATATCAGATATTCATCTGGAAGGAAAACTGTTCTTTGCATTAGCGACCATTCTGCTGGAGTTAATGCTTGGATTCACATTCTTATAAGAACAAAACCTTCGGACGGAGCATAAATTATTATCCTGCCAAAGGAGTGGGAAGGGGATGTGGGGGGCATGCGGCATTCAGCGGGGAGAGCCTGAAGGTTGGAACGCTCAGGTTTCCAACAGCTACAACTATTCTCCGGTCCCCTTCCAAAGACTCCCCAAGGGGCAACAGACGAACCGGTCCGCTCCGAAAGCTGTTAGACGACTTCCAAGACCTTCGAAATCCTGGAGGCCCAGAGCCGTTCTTTTTCTCCCGAGCTTGCCATCGGAGGGGGTTTACTTGACACGAAGTCTTTTTTTTTCTCTCTCTGGCATTCTACACGCCCCTTCACCATTCCCGTTCATTTATACAGGAACCGTAGGTGGATGGCTGGACACCTTCCCTCTCCTCTTCTCCGCGATCTCATCCGGCTGAGGAAGGCAGAGATGGTCGTGCTCGCTGCCTCCTGAGCTATTCATTTATCAAACGCATTGACCTTTGAGGGACATGCCAGTTGCGTCTGTCTTCAAAGTTTTTCGTAACTGTTTATTATAGAGGTACTTCTCATAGGTTTAGAAGCTTAGAGCTTCTAAGAGCTTCTAGAGTTTAGAGCTTATGCAATATGAAAGAAGCTGACACCCTCTGCCATTTTTATATACGTTGCCCGATCTTAGAACCGTACCGAATTCAATTCATTGAGAAATACATCTGTAGGCTTCTAGTGGTTGAGGATGAAGATCGTCTGGCTAATTTGCTCGATTTTGGTGATGATAGGGAGAAAATGTTAAATTTATTTCATTTTGTTACGAGTGAACTAGCACTTCGATCAATTGCGCTCACCGAATTAGTGTCTGATACGTACAGAATTAGCATTGTATAGTGTACAACAGGATAGCCTTGTTGTGGATATTGTACGAGTACCACAGGTATAGCGTGGATGTTATGGATTCATAACGGATTATTATTTTTTATATTAATTTCATATCAATGACCTCGTTTATTTTGCATGTACTTCATTAAGCTGTAATGCTCTGTTAGCTAGATTAGGAAGATGATATTTGACTTATTTCTTAGCTATTAGGTATATATTTTCTAATGATAATGTGTAAGTGGACCTGAACTCTTTGTAATAATCATTGATTTAATACAATAAACAACTTACAACTACTACTTCTACCTTTGAGGAACATCACTGGAACCTTCAGATACTCAGATGCACATGACACCAGTACCGGAGAATGATCTTTAGATAATTATGACAAAAAAGGTTATTATTTTCATTTTAGATGCCCTTCTGTGCAGATCAGAGAGTGATTGTGATTAATTTGCACGCATCCGTCATTCCTATCTCAGACAATAGAGAGTTCCTGGTTACCACGTTTTTTAGATTACACGGTGCCCGTGATGATGATCAGCTGATCTGGAAACAACTGACAGCTGACGAATTAGTAGAAGTGGACGACGTGAGTAGGAGACCGCATGATTGGCAACGCAAGATCGAGTCTTAGTAGGTCCTTGTTACCACGTCTTCGATACTTCGCCCGTAAATGTATAAACCCGAGGAAGGTTTCAGTGATAAGCGTATTCAGTTCATATTTTTCATATTAAAATTTATACTGAATTATTATATTAAATATATTAGGTATTTAAAATATAAATTAAATAAATAATTATATTAAAATATACTAAATTTATTATCCAATTTTCTCTCGAAGCAGTCCATTTATCGAGTGCCAAAAAACAACTAGTCAACAAATCGGAGGATAAAGGTTTGCCGAAAAACGGATAAAATAATTTCATTCTAATCATATCTACCTTTTTCATGATAGAAACATTAAACTGTTAAGATACGAACATGTATTATTTTAGTGAGTTTCTACACAAAATGCATATAATATGTATATTGATACCGACCTTTATATCTCATACACCAATATTACTACTAACATAGTTGACCTAGAACTTACTCGAACGATCCTGGAACACGTCAAGCTAGTCTTTGATCAATCAACTAGCGTGATATATAAGCTTACAAAGTCTAATACTTCACGCTGATTTTCATTGCACAAATAAAACGGCGGAAGGACGGACAACGGACTGATTCGATTTTTGAAATCCATGTATCTTAAAACGCAACCAAAAAATTTTGGGAGAGAGATTTAAAAAAATTGCTTATCCGATAACAAAGGTTCACTTTGCAAAGAACACTACGAATCGAAAACAGAACAATAAACCGCATGATAATAAATTATGGAATGTGAGATCTGGATGATGGAAACAGAGTCGGAGAAATACAAGATGTCGGAATCTCGGAATCAGCTTCAGGTTACAAAATCGATAAGAGATCACGTGTGAAGACAAATGAAACACCGTAGTCACAGCCAGCGTTGTCAGCAAAATTTTGGTTCTCCCTAGATTCACGTACATCGTATTAAGACACCGTGGTAACCAGGAACTCTCTAATATCATCATAACCTATTGAAAATTCAGCGAGCAATGAGTAAAATGTGAAAGAAAGGACTCCTATTGGTAAGGTGTAGAAAATCTCAATTGTTAATACAGCTCAAATCCATATTGGAGCACCAAACTTTTTCATCCAATAGAAATTACTATTTAGAAATATTTCATGATGTAATGAGGGGTATTCATAGGTCTGAAAATGCTGCATTTAGAGTAAGGGTACCAGTCTCCACCAGAGTACCATTTATCACCACTCCCAACTTTGAATTCGAAAAATAAGAATTTGGCGCCAGATAGAAAATTAAAACTAGCTCCATTCTACAGGATAGAATCTCAGCTATATTTTTACCGCCAATATTCAGCAGGTAGTGGCGGGATATCGTTCCGATAATGAGTTTTGTTATCACTGTTAGTGATCTACTGCTTTCTTACGAGCATTTTGTTTGTAGGATGATTGCGGGTCTATTCATCCTAGGATATACTGGCGAAGAACTCTCAAGGTGATGATAGCTGGTACACTTACCCAACTCAATTTAAATGGAATTAGATTTGATTCTGATGATTTTGACTCCATCCTTACTTTTTTATGAGTGGTTTGATTTTTAGATTTTTCAAAGTTTAGGCAAATTATGACGTCACAATATACAAGGGGGTCCCGCACAATGGGGCCAAATGGCCGATAAATGCGAAGAACTCCGTATCTTGAAAACAGATCGTCATATTGACTTGAGAATGGATTTATTCAATAAAGGTAGAATGCGTTGATTAGAAAAGAAAAAGAGAAAAATATTAGGAAATCTCCAAAGACCGTTTTGACCAAATTCTTATATGGAAATAATTTTGTTGATAATTTTGTTGTTGCCAAATTATGATCAAAATGTGCACAATTTTATAAAATAATTTACTCAAAAGTAATTACGATTTAATCTATTTTCTAATTACTTTATATTGCGTAAATATGCAATCTTTATGAGGAATTATGCGATTTTTGATCAATCTCTGCCTTTTTTTCTTAGCGATTTTTTGTTTCCATCCAACAATGCCAAAATCCCCGTCGCTTTTCTATTTTAATGAAGATAATAGACCGAATCGACCGGTTTCGGTAGCTGAAACATTCACTGCAGGTACGCCGAAATATACACAAGGAGGTGATCGAAAGGGGGTAGTTACCCCTTCAAAGGGTAGACCTGGGACATCTAGAGGATTAACCTGGGACATCAAGGGGTTAACCTGGGACATCTAGAGGATATCCTGAAAGCTGATAGTCCATGAACTATCTCTAGATGTAACATAGGCAAGAGTCGACAAGTAGGAACTACCCATATTCATCACAGTACCTATATACCTAACTACCTAAATTAGTTTATCGGCAGACAAACGCTTTTCGTACCACTTTTTATTTCTGATCCTTTTGTGAAAAACCATGATTTTATTCCATAATTTAAGATAAAAGCATCGAGAAATCGTTTTATGATTTTTGACATTTCATGCCTTTACTTTGGCACATAGAATCGAAAAGTGATACGCTAAGTTACCGAAAAGTGTTACTTTAGATTTTCTTATGATTATTGCTTACAACCAAATCGTTGCTACAGAACTGTATCTTAGGCATTTATTATCGTACAAAAACCGTTCGCCAGTCGTTGGAAAGATCTCGATTTACCTAACCGTATTATGTTAACCACTGCGCAGGGCGTGGGCAACAATCTGATGTATGAGCGTGGTTGTCTGAATAATAATTGTTTATATGCAAGTAATCATTCTCAGTTAATTTTTTAAGCATGATTGCAACCACAGCTAGACTGAAAAGAAACATGGACGTTAAAATTTGATGGGGGATTCTCAGGGACATTAAGAGACCATTGAAATTACGGGCTCTTTCATAACCAGCTGAGTGAGCTAAAATCTATTCTGTTTATTGAAATTTGATGGGAAGACTCTCTGGGACTGCACCAATGATGATGATTTGTAGTTTATACAAATTATAAATAAAACTGTGTGTTAATCGTTGATGTTTTTGTTTGTTTACAAAAGGATGTTAATTAATTAAAAAAAAAAAAAAAAATCTGTACATTCTTTTAAGCATTTAAATATGTATATTGTTATTCCAGACGATATCTCCATATAATTGAGATTAATTTAAATGCATTCATTTTCTTTTCTCTTTCTTTCCTGGATTCCAACCAAACGGAAGTAACGTCTCGCAGGCAAGTCTATGAACTGCATTTGCATGTCTTGAGGTATGCCGCTAAACGGTTCGGAATCCCCTTCCTAATTCCATCTTCCAAGACTGAACTGGAGAGAATTTAGCCCACTCAGCTGGTAAGGATGAAGCCCATCAATTCATTCATCTGCTGCCTCAGAGAGGCTCCCTGTAAGTATTCAACTTCCAAAGATAAATAGGAGAGAATTCAGCTAATACACTGATCAGGCTGGTGCTCGTACTAAATTCGGTACTCGTCCCTTGATTTCTCGAATTTCAAGTTTGGAGAGGAGAGGATAGTATCTACGGGACAATGAGAGACGAAAGAAATGAAGTCTTAATTTAGATCAGCTTAATGAGCCAAATTCTCTCTCGCTCCCCCTAGGATTTTTAAATTTAATAGGGAATCTCTATGAGACATCAAGATACGAACAAGAAGACGGACTCTCCCGATAACCTGATTGATCTAAACCCTCCCCTGTTCACCTTCGAAATTATAAATTTAATAGGCAGCCTCTCTGGAACATCAGGTGACGAATAAAATGAAGGCTTTTTTACTGATCATGTGAGTGAGCTCATTTCTCTCCTATTAACCCAAGGAAATATAAATTTGATAGGGAGTGAAAACAAATTCAAAAAGAAAGAAAAAATTTCAAATGAAATGACGGACTCTTTCGACAGCTGAGTAAGCTCAATTCTTTCATTTTCATTCTAGGAACTTTGAAATTAGGTGGGGATCCTCTCATGTAGAAGATGAGGAAAATTAAATGTCGGTTCCCCGTTATCAGTTCAATTGTAGATTTCGGACTAGTTAAGTTGAGTTGTGATTTCTCTAAAAATTTTGGAGAATTTTCGTTTTCATGTTTTTCAATCTCCAAAGTTGAAAACAATGCTTTTGCTACGTGTAGGTTGACTCGGAACTAAATTTAAAGGCACTCACTCTAAAATTTTATTTATTTATGTATTTTAATATATTTTTTATTGTACTATTAGTTTTTTAATTTCATTTGGGTGTTCATTCTGCCTGTTCCTATTGCTAATTACAGGCATAAAGTAACGTAGTAGATTAATTATGGCAAAGAATAACAAAATTCCACTATGACACAGGTTATTTATTAGGAAGATTTCAAGAATAAAAATCATATTAACTAAAAAATTCTAGCTTAAACTATTTAAAAAAAAAATCAAAGAGTTAGTGACACAGCAAAGCCCAATTTTAAGTTCAATCAACTAAGTTCTATTAATATAGCTATACTCGATTGCTGGTCTCAATCATAACAACATCAGGCCATACGTTCATTTTTCAAGTTAAGGTATATTTATAATGTGGAAAAAATAAAAAAGTTACGAATTCGTACTAAATAACTCGCAACGAAGTTCTGAGAGCCCATTACACTGAAGAAAACGGAAGTTAATTATATTGTTGTCTATTTTCACTAAATAAACAGTTACGATATTGAATCGATTAAATCGGTTATATTATTCTGTAAGAATCAATAACAACAAAAAATACTTCTTTATACTATAAATTCAAAATAATGTATAGAAAAAATGATGGGTAAATTGTTTGTTACTGAAGATTAGCTAAGCGTAGATCGACCAACATTGCAACTCTTTATTTATTAACAAAACGGGTTGATGCCCGTTTACATAATTAAATAATGGTAATTTTGTTTCTTTTGAGAAAAAAAGAAGATAAATACAGTTATTTAGGAACTATAATTCACATAGGAATTTGAAATTTGCGTCGAGGAGTTAATTGGTGAAGGTTTATTCAACAGGAATACACAGATCAACTTTCATTATCATCAAGTTAGAGAATTGCCACATATTTGGCTCCAACATATTTATTCAAAGAAAGGGGTTATCTTGAAAAAGTTTGTAACCGGGGCCACTCCCCCGTTTCGCGTTCCGCACTCTCAATGAATCAAATTCAAATTAAACATTTGTGCGCAGAGGATACTTTTGTCCCACCTCTCGTGTGGTAAAAGGGAAAAAATCTAATTAAATTAAAATACCACACAATCATGGAACCAATGTTTTCCAGAATGGTCTAAAACGTAAAATGCGAATGGAAATTTTGATTTTGGAGACCGAAAATTGGTTTTCTCCTGAAAGTGAGAACAATGCTTCCGCTACCTATAGGTAGCCTCTGGAGCAACAAATACTTAGGTATCTATAAATTTACGAAATCCATCCAAACCAAATCGACATCAAGGACTAACACTCCTACCGAAAGCGTAACATTACTGACTTACCTCTTGAATTATGTAGGGAATCACAGCGAGGGGCTCAAGTTCTTCACGCACCTCCTTTTACCAACAGTTGACATCAACTGGCGACCGTAGGGCACTGGCGTAGGAGGGCACATCATGACCTTGTTTGCAAAGGTACGTACTGCACGCAATAGGCCCCTTTTGGGGTTGACCTTGTCATGGTTTTAGGGCTCCAACCCTTTTTCTTGCATCTTCGTCCTTGCGTCACACAAAACAACCCCGAATTTTTTTATTTTTTTCGGGAAAAAGGATCCTACAAGAAAAAAACTCCCGAGTTTAACCTTGTCAAGTCCTTCCTTAAACAATATTTACGACTCCTATTCATTTCGTCGGCCCCTCACTCGTTGTTGGAGGTTGCCCAACCCTTGACTTCGGGTCTAGCAAGCCTATTTTTTACTACAGTCTTCTCAAATAAAAATGAACTAACTTTAAATCAACTCAGGTGACTCCTTTTTTAGATCTAGGTAATGGATATGTCCGCCAGAAACGAAGAATTCTGTGATTCCGGTGGTAGAAGAATCGTAATTGCTCACGGATATAATGAGGAATTACACATTGTATCATGATTTCGTACTGTTTTACCAACATTTATTCCTATTGCAAGTAAGTCATTGGTATTGATTTTAGTTTATCATTTTTTAGCAAATTTTTGTAGAAAATGAAGCTGTTGTAATGGCTCAAAAAAATTTGAAATCAAAATGTTCGAAAAATTTCTTAATTTAAATCCGTTTTGGGACACTCCGAAACGATTCGTATATATGTGTGTGTGTGTGTGTTGTGTCATTCCAGAAGATAACTCTCTTCAGGATTAAGATAAAAATTTCGTTCTTGTGCCGAAAAATCAAGCTTCCCAAACAAAAAGATTTGCTCGTTGGCCAACACTTTTTGAACACATTAAATTGGTTAAAATTCCAAAAATGTGCTAAAAAAATCACTAAAAATGACTAAAAACGTCTAAAAATCGTTAAATTTATATATTTTTCCAAATTTTGGTCAAAAAAAGTTTATTGGCGATGAACTGAAACATTAAAAAATGTATTCACGAAATGATGGTGAAAAATGTACTTAAATTTCATTAATATTTGCCGCAAATTCATTTAAAAAACTGAAAAATTGCTAAACATCCAAAATATGTTAATATAATAGCAGAAAAATGACGAGTTTAGTCGCCATAAAATTGGTGGTTAACAATATCTTTGTCCGCAATGTGCTCAAATTTCAAAACATAGTAACATAATATAATACTATAACCTACGAAAATTTTCTCATACAATCATGCTGCATTACTGGCATTTATTCAGTGTGTATTGAACGTTTTTCATCGATTTTTTTTACCCCCTGTAAAAATCTGTTGACTTCGTTTCAAAATACGAATATATACCAATAATTGATCTATTTAGAATATATATACCTATATATATCATATCCCATTTGAGAAAACAAAGATGGTGTTGATTGCGCAATTTAGCGGTGCGCGATTGCCAGCCATGGTTGGATTTCTCGCAAAAAAATTCAGGGAATACCTTTTTATGAAGTCATAAATATATTGACGAACTCGTGGGACAAGAGACAATCTGTACCTATATATAAATATATATGTATATATCCACCTTCCATATAAACTTCCATATGAGATACACAATGTTTGGGCATATATTCACGCTGAATCACATAATGATATTATTTTTATGAAATTCTCAAGACCAACTCGGAAAATCATTTACAAAAAAATGGTCAATAATGCACATTTTCACATTCATTTCCATCACACAAGGCAATTGAATTTCTTCAAAAACTCAATATTTCATATTTTGTGCTCCGTTTGCGCGTGATCCTGCTAGTTTTTGCACACTAAAATTTCAAGTGATGAGTCATTATTTCATGAAATCGTACGTAAAATCTAAATTTGCAATAAAAATTGGGGTCTATCTATAATTTAAAAAAAATAAAATAAAATAATAATAATAATAAAAATACAACAAAGTCGGAGTTGATTGCTCATGGTGCGTAAAAATCTCATTGTTGTGGCATTAAATCTAAAGGGTTATTTCAACTATGCAGTAGGTAGTAAGTGTGAAATTGTCATTCACATACCTTCCATGTTCTTTGTTTCCTTCTTTTAAATGTAATAAGTTGTAAATTATTTATTAGCACATGGATTCTATAAGTCGATTTGTGCTCTCTATCTATATGCACCTCCTGGTCTTCGGGAAATCGCTTGCAGTCATTATGGGATTTATAAGTTTCTTCAGTTTTAGCGAATTTTTGAAGAAAATTAAGCTATTGCTCTCGCCTCAAAATTTGTAGAATGTGAATTTTTGAAAAAAAATTATGTAGAAATCCGTTTCAGGCTATTCTGAATCATATTCTGAAGTTTAACGCATTTTTTTATGTATGTATGTATGTATGTACGTATGTATGTATGTATATATGTATGTATGTATGTATATATGTATGTGTCATTCCAGACGATAACTGTCCGTAGAATTGTGCTAGAAACTTCAAACAAATTTTAAAATGTTAAGGGCACAAAACGAAAGTTCAAGTTCGTTGGCCAGCTTGATCGGATTACATCTTCGGGTTGAAATTTTCAAAAATGTAGTCAAAAATTTCAAAATAGCCTGTTTTTTGCGATTTGTCGTGCGAAATAATTTTTTCAGCATACTAACATGTGGTATATTCGGAATCAGCGTAAAATTTCCTATAAGAATATGTATCATGTTTTCAAAAATTTCAAAGTTGAAAAATCAGTCAAAAATCGAAATAATGCCGTTCGCTGGTTGTAAAAATCGGTAATATTCTTCAAAAATTCGCTCATGGGGTCATGCTGCATGACTGGACTTTTTTTTCTCATTTATCTCTTTTTTTCTCATTAATTTCTTCATATTTTTAACCTTTTTTATTTATTTCTTCCTTCTTTTGGGTAACTGCATAGTATACTATATTTTATTTCACATTTTATTTTACTTTTAAATTACTTTCTCTTAGAAGAATAAAATACTTTACTCGTTCTGTTAAAATAAAATCGATGAATGGCTTTACACAAAAAAATAGTAATAGTACTCAAACAATATTGATAAATTATCCATCCTTCTCACTCCGACCGCGCGAACCGAGCATTCTCCCAAATGTCCTGGACTGAAGTTTACAATATTTGTATTATTTTCTTTTTTGCAACAATCTCCTATCGGACGTCCTCAAGATCTTGCAATTACTTGTCATTAAGAGACCCGATGATGCAAAGTTATGTAATTTTGGTTGATAATTTCGAATAATCATAATTTTTAAATAATCTTCCTCGTTCCAATAACTATTTTTTTCTCAGTTCCATTTAAGCAACGATTTTAGGTGAGAATGTTCTCATAGCCGAATATTGAGTTTGAATTATGGAAAATAGAAACTCCTGTGGTATGGACGTTAAAAAAAAAAACAGAATAAAAAGAAAAAAATAATAAATAAAAAAAAAACTGAACGCGAAGGGCAGTAAAAAAGACAAACGTTGGCGTTAAGTTCCTTGTTTCATGTAGTCTCGCCGATCTTCCGCGATCGCTGTCGTTGGCGTCGCGTCGTTTAAAAATAGAAGAAGCTATCCTCGCGTTTAATAGACCTTTATGGTGAAATCATATTGTAAGGTTGCGTGCTCGGACGGGTGCTTTAGACATCATAACTCAGATATTATGAAAGGTAAACTCAATAATATTCCATTTCATGAGAAATTCCCATTTTGATTGTGAGTATATTATGACCCTGATAGCTCAAACGAATCGGATGCAGTGCAGGATTTCGATTCTGGAGGTTTATTGGTACTTCACAAAGTTGTATAAACGTTGCAAATTATTACACAAAGGTATTTTATTTCTGTATTAGATAGCCCTTCTACGCAGATCATTCGTCTAAAATTACTATTGAGCCCCATATATATCTAGTAAATGATCAAAACTTGGCGAAACTTGGACCCCACAATTTTTGCGGTTTATAGTAGGTGAGTATTGAAGAATTTTCTAAAAATTTCAAAACAAAAAGTTTAGTAAAACGAAAGGTCGAAAAGGAAAGAATGGAAGAAAGAAACGGTCTCAGAGGTGTGTGTATTGTGTGTGTGTATGTATGATTGTCATTCCAGAAGATATCTCTTCTTAGAATTGAGATAAAAATTCCGTTCTTGCACCAAAAAATCGAGTTTCCCAAACGAAATAATGAGTTCCATGTCCATTTTCAGACGAGAATAGATCAATAAATTGAAAATTAAAAAAAGTAAAAGGTTGGTAATAAATACGTCAAAGATATGATCAGTAGAGGGGGTTTGGTCATTAGTCCAATTAGTCATTAGTCATTAGTGCTCTTTTATTTTCCATTTTTAGCTTACACTGTTTGCTTTTTGAGTATGAAGCGTCTATTCCTAGATTCGAAATAGAAATTTTTGGATTAGTTGCTCCATCAGAAACCCATGATTCCGTAGTACCCATGATCTCCAGAGTGCATTCAATAATAGTGGACAATATTGCCATCTCCATACGGAAGGCATCTATTAGAATTGCAACCTTGCACTTTCATAATTTCCAACAAGAAGTTCTTTCAACTATTTATCTACGTCCATATTATAAGAAGCTGTACTGCCTCAACTTAGCAGACGTTTTTCTGCTAGTTGCTACTAGTTATAAACTGGTTGTTCCATTTCATGGTTGCTCGTATGCCTTACAGCTGTTATGGACATTTGATAGAAGTTATTGACCGCTACGAGGATCCGTACCAATACTCCATTACAGACACTTTTTATTGGCGATTGAGAGGCAGTTTCATTGGCTATTGTCATAAATCGTGATCGTATTGAAAAATGTCTCATGAATATGTTGGGTATGGGATGCCGAATCCTACGTGACGCCAATGGCGAACGATCCAGTCATGTATTGCATTAACTATTAATTTTATCGACTCTTTCGAATTATAACTCGAATAGCGTTTAAAGTGTGACCGGGATATCTTACGTTTGCAAATCTGATTCGTCTGAACCTGTTTAGCAATATTGTTTGCTACTGACGGTGACCTAACCTTCAAAATCGATTCAACATTGTAAATCTTAAATTTTCATGGAAATATTCCAAATTGAAATTGATTTCCAAAACTTCGTCATGAGTGATTTAGTTCGTTTGATTTTATGTCTATTTTCAAATGGTATTTAAGTGTACGTGAAGCCGGTACTTGCAACACACCCATTCAAATGTCGCACGGTATTGATAAAAAAAATCAGAAGTTGTGGGAATCAGCTTTTCTAAGTGATTTAAATAATATTTTATTAATTCCATTGTGTGAGAAAGCATGAAAGGTTAACCACATAAAGGAGGTTGTGGTGTGGGTTTTAGGGAATCTTAGTTATTAAGCGTGTTAATCATCGCATTACCCAACGTAAATGGAATCACTCAGTTGGAACATAAGTGGGTAATCTCCCTGATACGCAAGTAAAAATGATTGGTAGATAGAGCGACCAATCGGATCGACTAGGTATATCAGGGGTTCTTAACCTTTTTGAAATGGCGGACCTCTAATTAGTACCAAAAGTTTTCGCGTTGCACTTAATTTTGTTTAAAAGTAATTATTGATATAGTAATTATTTTAGTGGTGATAGTTATTCGTGAAAGTTTTAAGGGTCTTCCTATGTCAAAAAAGTTCCAGTCATACATGATCGTATGAGTGGCTATTCGTAAATTATCGTATTGTATCATGTTAAATTGTTTTGAAATTTCAGCTTTTTGAGTGCTAGAAAATTGTTGAATATTAGTTTTATGGCAAAAAACGGCTTCTAAATAATAATCTGCTAATCAAAAAGGACTTTTGGATTCAAAGCTTTTTGCATTTTTATTGATTTTTTAACAAATTTTAATGAAATTTAAGTACATTTTTCAGCATAATTTTATAAATAAATTTTTTAATGTTATATGTTGTTGTTAATTAACCCTATTGGAGCAATATTTTATCATTTAATAATGATTAACAGGACGTTTCCATTTGTTTTCGTCACGTCGCGGTGGGGTTTTCTATTGATTTTCACGTACAACCAATGCGTTACTATGGAAGTGTAACTTCCTTAGTTTTCATAGCAGGAAAATCGTTTGCCACTTTTTGGAATGCTCTCATTTTATCACAGCATCTCATAATCGCTAAGCCTCTGTAGTGTCAAGGTAAGCTAATTTATTACTCTCATTTATAAACTAATATTGATAAGTAACCGTAATGAACTAATAATGTGTAAAATTAATCATTATTATATGATCTGACTGTAGAACCGTAGGTCTACCGTCCTTTTTTTTGCTAAAAATATACATTTAACGATTTTCAACAATATTTTGCCATTTTTAGTGATTATTATAGTACATTTTTCGAAATTTTACCAATTTAATGAGCTCAAACAGTGTTGGCCAGCAAACTCATCCTTTCGTTTGGAAAACGGAAAACGGAATTTTTATATAAATCCTTATGAGAGTTATCGTTTGGAATAATGGGTAATAGTAATAAATCTTGATGTTTCAACTATTCTCGTCCGATTTTCGTGATCTTTTTTTAAATTCAATCATCAACTTGGTCTAGTTTTGGAAATTATGTCAGAAGTTTCAAATTTCATACTTATGATAGGAATTCGATGTCGGTAGAGGGAGTTAATGGAAGGGAGAGGGGAGTCCGAGAAGTCATGATATTTTCGTTTTTCTCTTATTTTAGCTCTTACGAATTTTATATAAAATTCATTCATAGGGATGTCCCTGTAATGCATGCGTTACTTACCAATATGTTAATTATTTGTTTCCTTCTCCATTACTCTATTTTGCAGATATCTCCCTATATTTGAGTCTCGACATTTTTACATCAGCACTGAGCTTCTTTTTAAAGAACATTCATAAGTATTAAGGTTTTAAGGTAAGTTAGGAGCCTGTGTCGGTACTCATTATATTACATTATAATATCCCTATTTACGCAAATTTCCTTCTACCGTTACGAACATTTCGTTTTAATTCAATGGTGAACTAATTTTAATTCTATGGGAAATGGAGCCGTAAAAGATCCTCCTAGAGTGTAAGAGGTGGAATCAGAGGAGGCGGAGATCACTCTGTTTGGGTTACACTAATAATAGAATAGGAACCTAGTGGCCAGTATGGGACGGGAGGGGCATCAGACCAATTGGAGTTGTAATCACAAGTTGATCTGAACATCCTCTCTTGGAACCGCCTTTACAGGGAAATCGAGGTTTACCTCTAACGCCTACTTTATTTGTTTTTATTCAAATTGTTCGAAATCGAGAAAGTTACCCCGGCGGCGAAAAACCAAGTGAACTCCAACTAGCGTGTAAATTTCTGCAGTTAAACGTGTTGAAATTTACCAAAGCAGCATGTTAACCTCGGTTCACTTAGCTGCAAAATGTGTCTTTATGTTTCTTTATTGGACTAAGTTGTGGAATTGCTGACGGAAGAAGTTATTGTTCCTGCTATGTCACTGTCTTCCGAGAGGTTGGGTTCAATATACTGAAGATTGAGGCTTCTGGCTACTTCCTCAACATTAATTCGATGACTCTCCATGGATGCAACAGGTGACGTCATAAACTTTGAAAAAGTTCTACTCATGCAGCATCATCGTTTGAACGAATTTTTGTAAATGCCCCATCGTATAATATTAGGGATGTTACATTGTTTTGATGTTTGAGGACTTTGAGTGCAAATAAGTTGTTAACTAAATTAATGACCAGAGAGAAAGAGAGAGAAAGATTTATTTATTCAAAATTATACTAGAAAATAATCCTAACAAATATACATACATATTGGATATTATAGCCTGTCGGTAGGCTGTGACTGTCTTGACGAGCCAGAGTCGCTTGAAAAACATCCGGATCATAATTACCGTAACAAAAATGTAGTGCGCTATCTTCATTTACAAACAAAATATAACCATGACTGAGAACTAGTTCTGTGATTAATTTTTTCCCTAGCTTTTTTTGCAGTTTTATTGATTTTTCAGCAAATATTAATGACATTTAAGTACATTTTTCAGATTGTGGGCACAAATTTTTAATGTTTCCCTTAGTCGTTTATAAATTTCTTTTGACTAAAATTATGCTAAAAATACATAAACTAAACGGTTTGTAGCCCTTATTAGCCAATTTTAGTGAACTGTTTAATAGGTACTTTTTTTGAAATTGGTAAATTTAGTGTGCTCAAAAAGTGCTGGCCAACAAACTCATCCTTTCATTTGGAAAGCTCCATTTTATAGCGCAAAAACGGAATTTTATTTCAATCCTAAGACTCTAACAGTCGTTTCAGAATGCCTCAAAACGGATATAAGTAGACAATTTTTGAAAATGACGATTTTAACATTTTTGGAACCATTGTAAACATTTTTTACTAAAATTCGCTAAAACGACTTCGTATCTGATTAATTTTTAAATCGCTGTAAATACTCAAATACTTCTAAAGCTCAAAAAAAAAAAAAAAAAAAAAAAATGTGTTTTTGCTCTTCGGAATCCCCTTTAGTAAAATTAGTAATCTGGCTAACCCCATTTGCCCCGGATTGTGTCAATTCCTACTATGTATCCCTACCTAAGCTTTATTACGGATTGACATACATACACATATATTTAAATGTATATGATAAGTATAGTAGGTAGGTAAATAATTTGCACTCAATAAACAACTAAATAAGATAAAAAGACGTATTTTAAAATTTAAACCCTAGTTTTCAATTAATTGTTTCGATGTTAATCTCCTTTTCTCGTTCGATTACAAGGTTTGAACGTTGATAATGAGCTGGGTGTGACACATCGGATCCGTATTCATCATAAGATTGTACTTAAAAATCATTGTCTACCTATCTGGGATAAATGAAATTGATCGGGGATCAACTCGGTTCGTATTCTTCAAGTCCATGGAATTTTCATCGAAATATATGAAAACCGTAATAGTGAGATCGATAGGTACCTAGGTACTAAGAAAATGTTAAATAATACTTGAAATTTAAGAACAACAAAATTCATCTGAGACTCGATTTCAACCTAAACACCAACTGCAAATTCTACCAGGATAGGACTACATTAATAGAGTATTTTAGCCGACAGAAACCAAATCAAATTGTTCCGGGTCGTACACGTAGGATACGATTATGAATTCCCGTTTCTTTCAACTTCAGATAGAAAAGCTTGGTAGAGACGCAAGCAATTTTACGACTTTTAACCTTTGAACAACTCCAGAACCCGGCCGTTACACTTAATTGACGTAGTTAGATTTAATTGATGAATCAATAAGGTCAAGGAATGGAGATAAATTATAATAAGTTCTAGTTTCCACCTGCATTTATTATTCTAATCGTAATTACGAATATCCTGAAGATGGAAAAAAGACACTAACTTTATCGAATGTGAACGTTTTGTACAGCAGGTATAGGAATAAATGAAACAATGGAACAAAAGGGTTATCTTAAATACTTTTCTCTTGATTATAGTGATTGTACAGAGTCGATTTATAAGTCTAAAATACTGCCGTTTGCCCCTAAAGAGTTTCCGATCCTTGCGTAATAAATTATTGTTAAAGTTTCAGGGATTTTCTTGTTGCATCAGGTCATTGTGATGGCAACAGATCCTCTAATTACTTGGGTATAAATCCATGAACGATTTCTGTAAATTCGTGTAGGCCGTATCCATGAGATGGTAGATTACCTTCCCCGCGTGGCTAAACTTATTCGAACCACCCGTTGTTAAAAAGCCTCGTGAACAAATATTTACCCTCGCCCTCCTCAACACGTATAGAAATAAACTGACGTGTATTGATAAATAGGGCTGATGTATCGACCTTCAGCAGATGTTGGGGCCGGATTTTATAGTTCGGTTTGTAAGGGAAGCGATGTAGGGTGGTGAAAAATCGGTAGGTAACGCCCTCTCCTGTTCACATGCTCTCAAACTTGGTAAAAGGCGTTTTCACATGAGAGAGTCCCACGTGAGGTATTTCGTATATTTCTATGTGACGTGGCATTTGAAACTCGTAAAATATCGGTCGTATTGTAAACGTTGTTTGGATAACTGAACAAATTTCAACACCAGACCGTTGACCCTAATGCCCCAAAATCGATGTAATTTACCATTTTACACATCATGTACATTAATAATACTCGTCAACCCATGGAAAAAGTAAAAACGGGGGGAAGCCGATACGTTGAGCCATTCGTGTTGCTGCCATTCGTGTGTGTCAAACTCCAACTTTGAAAAATGTTAGAAAATTAAAAAATAACTTACACTTGAATCAAATTTTATTTTTATTCTGTTATCAAGATAGTGAAGGAACATGAAGTAGGTACCTACCTAAACTCATGACGAAAAAAGTACCTAATAGTAAGGCAAACCTCACGCTTTCACAGAAGGAACAACGAGCTAGTTTCTCCAAAACTGACACTTTTGACGCTTCTTCATCTGAGGCAACTTCTTGTAACTCGACATTATCTTTCGTGTTTCAATTTTCTCCACCAAAATATACATTTTCTTCCTCCAACTGTTCGAACATGGATCTAGTGTTTTCAGAATCCGAAAACTTACGTTTTTCAGCCATTTCGAACGATGAGCCAATAACAAAACTGTGGGAACGCCCACAAAAATAGCACTTGCTATAGAGAAAATCACTAGCGGTTAACTCCCCGGTGGGGTTTGTCAAACCCCAGGCACAAGAAAGTACTGCACTACACAGAAGTCTTGAACATACTAAACTGGAAAAAGGCTGAAGCCTTAAGCGAAGAAGTGGGGGGTGATGTAGAAGGGGGCGAGAAGAGCCAGACGTGCGGGATTAAACATCTTCAAATTGCGATTGGGGTTTGACAAACCTCACGGGGCATTCCAGGGTTAATGTACTGTACTACTTAAAACAAGAAGTCCCATATTGAATTGATTGAGGCGTTATTATAGACCAGCTGGAGAGAGTTCACCGCAAGTTTCTGAGCTAAAAAGCCTTCAAATTGAATAGTCCGCAATGTACATTCAATTTTGTGTTCTTGAATGGAAAATGTTGCGCACGTTGCCCTGAGATCAGAACAGTTGA
Organism: Adelphocoris suturalis; assembly: GCA_030762985.1. Classification (NCBI taxonomy): domain Eukaryota; kingdom Metazoa; phylum Arthropoda; class Insecta; order Hemiptera; family Miridae; genus Adelphocoris; species Adelphocoris suturalis. The sequence goes on along the minus strand of CM061041.1, from coordinate 23,873,534 downwards.
TTGGCCGTTTTATAATTTTTCCGTAAACTGACCCTGGGCATTCTTAGCAGACTCACCATCGCTCCTGCCATGGTCGCAATGTAAATTTCATGGTCCTGATTCGCCTTCCACAAGCCTCTTTCGGATACCTTTTTCACCCAATAATTATCTCTACAATTGGCCTCTGTCAGAATGCCTCGTTACACGAACAATTGAGAAGTTCCAAGATTTGGACATTTTCTCCCAATCACCTGCAGAGTCCGAATTAAGATACATCGAACAATGATGAGAACTTTTTTTCGTGATAAATTGTATATTTTTTTATTTCCATTTTTCCAACATCACGTCATAATTTTATACGGACGTTTTACTTCATACTCTTTTTTGAATTGTTTATACAAAAATGGATATTTTCATTTTTACTTAACTCCTTACCTTTATCGTATTATTAAATATAAATCAATATCTTATTTGGCTACGCCTGTATTATAAATACATAATTCTCATTATTTAACATGGTTTTAAATGTAAAATGTTATTTATATAATGTTAAATAAATGTCGGTTCATCTAGATATCTCACTCCACTGACCCCAATCTTCTGAAGTGCTGAAGAGTCTGTTTTGATTACGTGGCAGGTTCGTATCAAACAGCGGTCGCTCTGCGGGAACGTAGTTTTAATTTACTACACCATCAACTTCCTTTCGACCAGACCACTTTCGTATTCAAATGGTGAAGCGAAAATTCCGTTCGGCATCTTAGAAACAGTTCACCAATCTACGTGCTTCGGAGTTTGAATGTTTTCGCGTTCACATCCACAACTATTGAACGTAACCTGTTACATTCAGTCACCATTGTTATAAAAATAAAATTGAATACAAATTAATTAGATAATATATTGATGAAATTATAAGGAAATATTAGCAGTATCAAGTTCGTAACACACACATACGGATTTCATTACAATTGATTCACCGTTAGTCTACCCCCACAACTAAACGAGCAATCCAGTATTCCATCCAAAAAATGCTTGTATACTAATCCGTCATACTATTATCAATATATGGAAGTAGGAAGAACCCGTACTACTGTGAGGTATTTTCATGAGTTTCAACCTTCAATGTTTTCCTCAGTAATTACTGAGTAGACGTTGAAACTATATTTTTTCATAATCGTAGGTAGGTACCTGCACCAACGGTAATGAAGAACAGTTCACTAAATCGTAGCAGCGAATCACATGAAACTGTAACTGTAAACATGATCTCATAGCAACCAAGAACGCTTTGTTTATCCCATGCGAAACGTGTTCTCATGATGAGCTATTTCGTGAGGATTTTTGAGTTCATGTGTCAAAGCAAGGACTTGAATAAGTCAAAAACTCTATAGGGAATAAGTAATGTGGATAGGTTTTTACAAAGTCTCTCACAAATGAAAATAAAATGAACTAGGTAGGCCTATACTTTTGTAGGAATGTGTGGTCAGTATTCGATTTTTCGTGGTGGAATTGGTATCATTTGTGTCCGTAGAATAGAATAGTATTTGGTGTGTACCATTCCCTAAAATGGATTGAAGTTTAGGACGCCTAAATTCAAAAATTAAAGTACTGAGTCGATAATTTCTCGCTTACATTGAACTCAGCGTTTCATTTTACTTTATTTTACATTCAATTTCTTTGTAATAGGCAGTTGGTTGCTTACAGAAAAAAAAAAAATCAATCAATACATTTATTTGTAATATGTCTGCAACTGACTGATACAAGGAGTTCAATTATGATTGTAGTAATTATGAAAATAAGTAGGTGCTTTTGATGACTTGATAGCAAGTCACAAAATCATCACGCTGAATTATTCAGGGAAGAATGATAGTATTTTAAGAAAAAAAAAAACCCCCGGTCTTACATGAATTGAAAATGATATGTATATATCTACCTATAAGAATATTTTTGTTCTGGAAGAAGGAAGAGTGTGGAGACTTGTCCAACATCAAAAAGCGGATTGAAGACAAGGTATGGTGGTGTGGTTGAGATTCCAAATAAAGATGCTATTATCGTGGAGTGATGATGGTTGAGTGTCCATGATGGGATTGTACAATGAATCACCACTCATTCTTTGCAAGGGATCTCAGCATGATCGAGCGCCACCAAGTTCACTGGTATATGGCCTAGACTTTATTGCGATCTGATCTAAAATCGAGCAAATCCACCACACAGGCAGGCTCCATCACCATTCCCAGTAGGAGTAAATAGATTGTGAAGAAAGAGATCCAAGTATTGCTCTCTTAACCGCTAATAAATAAAATAAAAAATAAATAAAATAATACTGATAAATAAAATAAAATACTGAGTTAAGAATCGTCCCTGAATAGGCTACAACTGCAACTATGAGGTACAGCTCGCCCCACCCCCCCCCCCCCCCCCCCCCCCGGAATTATCTCTCTCAAACGAGAATGATCTATAATCCCTGATTGTACCCTAAGGAACCATTAAATCTAGATTTTCTCTTCTGCGATTCTCAATAACCCGAAAACCAGAAAAAAGATGCCTGATCTTCTGATCGATTTTTTCAAGTTATATCCCCCTATTACATTCGTGAGCCCAATCGAACACATCAATATAATGTATGAGATGTAACATTACTAATCAAAACATGCAATAATTTGTATCTGTGAGTACCTAACTGTTATAAATGGATTCCGACCTCCTGGAACTACATAAAATACCAAATTTTAATTTCCGGGTAAATACCTATACTGTTTTTTACACTAGGAAGCTGTGCTCTACTTTGTATGAACTTATTATAACTTTGTACGAACTTATAAGCTAAATTGCATAAAAGGGCACCACGCGATAGTAAAATAATGAGCACTTTAATTATTAAATCGGAATCCATTCAAGGAATCGGTACGCTACCCACCCAACAGTAGGCATGTAATTCTACTGAATGCAATTTAAGCCCACAGAGAGAGTATTTCTCATCAATTATATTGCTTAGATTTCGAAAATACTATTTTATACTCTACAGTTTTACGTCTTAAAATATTCATTTCTTTAACAACCCGCTCAACGCTCAAAGCTCTCAGTGAATTTCGAGTGAAAGAAGATAAAGGTACTGTTCACTTCAAACCTACCAACAGAGAACACAGGATTACTATGCTCTTTGCTATCCTAATACCTATCAATAACTCCCAACTACTATCTACCAAGTTACTCTAAGAACCCAAGATTTGCAGGATATTTTATTAATTTTTTGAAAACGAATTAACGACGATTTCAAAAACTCCCTCCACCAACAGCTAGTTTTGTTTTACATGTATGATGGATTAAAGAACTGTAAGACAAAATTAAGAGTTATCCCTGACGAGGCCTTATGGCGAGAGTGCTCAGTGCACAATTGAAAATCATTAATTGCCACTTACTAAGTATAAGACAGCTAAGATTCTTTCTCATCCTCAAAGGCCCAAACCAGGAAACCTGTACCGATTTGTTTCGGTACTAGGGCATTATAGGCTCGAAGGTTCGATTATCAAGATTATCGAAAGATGCAAATATGTAGGTACTTATCGCTTCTGCTTCGTTCGAGATTTTGACACAAAACAGTAGAAAATCGCTGAAAAACGGCGGAATATAGAATGTATACGAATCAATACATAATCGCATCTTCCGAGTAACTCGATAATCGAAACATTGGGCCCTATAATGCTTCAGTACCATTGCTTCTTGCAGGTATCTTCATTTGAAATGTTAAGACTAGTTGAGGAGGTCGAACACGAAACGGAAATTTACAATTGGGCGGGAGATGAAGCCGGGTCCGTGTTGTTTCAAGATGTCGGTTCGTAAAAGTTCGAGCATATTCCGAGAGGTTTCGCTACTGTGCGGACTTGGTGGCGGTGAGTCTGTAGATAGAAAGCTGGAGGAAGAAGCTGTCCCACACCACCGTAGGTAGTACACTAACTCAAGGACTCAACGAACGAACATAGCTCCTAGGTATTTACATACTCATACGTTGTCATCATCGCCCTACAATACTAACCCACCAAGAATTAATATACTTAGTGCATTCAATTTGTATCAACGGATTTCACTTAATCGAGTTTCGTTCTACCAAAGGACTTTTAAGACCAGTGATGAGATCGCACTCAAACTTTTACTTTACCTACCTACAATTAACTACTGCTCACAAGGTCTGTAATTGAACAAATATTATATAGTTGGCTTGAAATGAGTCTACAGTTCCTCCCCTATTTTTTTAAAAATGAACCAGTGCACAGTGGGACGAAAATCATATGCATAAAAACCTTGAGAAATAATTCAATATTCGGTCCCTTTATATTTTTACGGGTGGAAAAGAAGAATACGGAGTCAGTGTGGAAAAGTTCTCATAAAATATTGAAGGACTCATGGCTATCACAAGAAAATTACGTTCACGTATGCGCAGGGCGTACCGCTGATTCAATAATGATGACATTAATACGGGACCATCTAGGGCTAAACCCACAATATTACTGCAAATATCATCAAAATCCAATCGAAATTGTGGAAGTTATGGCTGTTGCAAGGAAATGTGGACTGACAGATGGACGGACAGACACGAAATCAAATTTGTTCAGGAGGCCATGATACGCAATATGGGAGTGGAAATTTTGGTTTTGGAGCACAGAATTTTTTTTCATTTCGAAAGTGAAAACAAAGCTTCCACTGCATTGCAGACTCGGAATCAATAACATCACTTCGTGATTCAGAGTGAAAAAATATCCCACAATCATGTATTATATGTAGCAATTCAGTAGGTATCTTCAAAAACGCGATATTTCACAGTTGCCGTTTTCGGGCATTCAAAAACTCAAGTGATATGTCATTTTTCCCTGAAATTTTATTTAGATTTCGATTCCGAAATGAAAAAATGGGGGTTCCTATTGGAAAAAAGTGATTTAAGAGTCGCAGCGCCGCTGTGGCGTGTGATGATCAGAATCTGATTTCACCGTTGGATGGCATTCAATAACGAACCCTCGGAGAGGAGTAACGATAAATAATCATCAGAAACGCTTGCATACGAGTCTGTAACACATTGGGACATTTTATGTCTTTTGTTTCAGACACGTAAGCAAGCTCTAAGAGCCACTCAACTAATCCACAATGATTTAACCACCGCTTCACAAATCAAACCGTTCTCGCAATATTCGGATCACCTGCTATGAATCAAATCATCGAAACACCAGCTCAATGAAATCATCAGAAATTAACAAGCGGTTGCAATCATGTTCATAGTATCAATTATTGAGAATGATCACCTGTGTGTAAACAATTATTCATATAACCATGCTCATAACTCAGCTTGTTGGCCACGCACTTCGCAGTAGTTAACATAATGTGGTTGGATAAATCGAGAGCTTTCGAACGAATGGTCAACGAATTTTGTGGGATGAAAAACGACGAAGTACCATTTCCCTAGCAACGACTCGGTTGTAAGCGGAAATCATCAGAAAACCAACCGTAACGCTTTTTTTAACGCTTTTTGTTAACGCTTTTTTCGTTTATGTGCCAAACTAAAGACATAAAATGTCAAAATGGAAAACTGACAACTTTGAGAATTTTTAGTTATGAATTTCATGCTTAGTCTTTGACTAAACAAAATGATTGGAGTTTAGTTTCCAAAACCTTGATGTTCTCTTCGGTCGGAAAAGTTGATGTTTTGGATATAATCAATTGCACCAGAGCCGCTTATTCCAACTGTCAGCTGGTTTTCCAACTCCACTGAAAAGATCCGGTTTTTCTTTTTTCGTTTTCGTTTTTAACATGCACATTGCACCAAGAAATGTTTCACCACGAGAAATGGGAATGAGCTGATATGAGTTGTACAAACTATCACCAGTATGTAGGTACACTTAATGAATTTTCACGAAGTCTCTTGCTGTAATTAGTAACGGCTTGGAAATGACCTATCTGCCCAGGGCCGATCGCGGCGGATATTATTATTTTGAATTTATCTCACTGAATACCTCAAGAATTAGAAGGAAAATTCCGTTTTCCGGACGAATCCGGACACGACGAGAAATCCCTGTTCTTGTAAAAACTGCATTAAAAACAAACCTTAAAAAAATACGCTTTATTTAACGCTTTTCTATCTTGATTGAGCGACTTCCATATCCAAATACACCATTTTGTGAGCTGAGAATCCCGACGGTAAATTTAAAATAGCAGCTAATACAATCGTTGTGGTTTATAGGAAGATATTGACTATGTTCCACCAATTTTGATTTGCTACCATGATGATGTTCATTTTTCCTGTGCGATTTCCAGCTCATATTGAGAGCAAACAGATTAGAACGTACACCAATTCGAGAGAGAGCAAAAAAAAAAAAAAAAAAAAAAAAAGAATAAAAGTGCATGTAATTATGTACATGATGGTCTACGTTGTAGGGAGATTTTTTCTAATTGTCGGAGTAAAAAATTCGGGAAAAAGCAAATTTTTGAGAAAAAATTCACCGTTACCTTGAAAGTTTTTGAGTATTGATTTTTCAATATTTCAGCCCTTAATTACTCAAAAATGATGCAGATTTTACTGGCATATACCCGGCCGATATAGGATTTTTGAGCAAAGTTTCCTCAAGTTCGATCCAGTAGTGTCAGATAAAAGCTTCGGATGGCGTAGGTACGACTGACGGACGACCCCCCCCCCCCCCCACCAATTCAATTCAATTTTTGGAATTTAAGTATCTTGAAACGCTAACGAACAAATTCTGAGGGGGTTGATCTTTTTTTCTTGGACGATTGCTAAGGTTCATTATTGAAAATAATAAACCAAAAATTAATGGTATCATATTCAGGTAGGTAGATATTGATAACACACAAGGAAGGGTAAAATAGGTCTAGAATATTCCATAGAAAAAAAACCAGGTGTGCTAAAGACCACACGGGAGAAGTGTAAACTTTTACGACGATTTGGACATTACTTTCCACTCTGTTGGAATGTTGGGAAAGAAAAAGTGGACAGGCACCGCCCCTGGACCCTCGGTAACTTTCCGCCTTGAGCCTTCGGCTAAAATGCTAAAAAAAACATGCTTTCTTCCCGCTAATTCGTAAATGTAAATAAATTTAAAACTACGACATAAATGTTTTAAAAATCGAAATTAGAACAGAGTACTAAGTAGGTAATTTTCTGTTGGTTGGTGCGCGTCTACAATTACTGTAAGCAAGATTAACTTCTCAACCAAGTGACAACAAAACAAGTGGTATTGTTTACTAGATCCATTTATAACATAAATAAATATAAAACTACGACATGAATAGAAGAACAAGTACGAAAGAAATGCGTGATAAATCGAGATCTTTCCAACAAGTGAAGAACGATTTTTGTCCGGTGAAAAATAAAGAAGGTTCATTTCTCCAGCAACGGCTTGGTTGTCAAAACAGCGCGACGGAAAAAAACGTGACAGTAAAATCGTATTCACACCCCGCTAAATTTTTCGACTCGGTGCGCCTGTAAAAGTTTACACTTCAAAACACAAGGTAAGCACTGCGTTCAAAAGTTTGAAAAGCTTCAAAAAAAGGTTGACAAATGCGCTAGCTTAAAAAAATGGAACAAGTCCAGATGGGTAGTTTCTGGATCTGTTCGTACGAAATTTCAAGTTTCAGTTATCCGATTGGTCTTCCTGCGGCTTTGGCACTCCAGAAACAAAATTCGATGCCTAGGATGGAACATAGGATGCGTTGCTGCGATAATTATGGATCATCAGAAGGACAAAATCCTGAAAATGCTACGAGAGTCCAGAAGCTCCGAAAACGGAGATGCCAAATCCTATTACGCAACAATGATGTTAGGGAAAAAGTATTCAAAAAAGCCTGACAAACCTTGTGAAACTTATCTCCTTTATATAAGACAACATCAAGAGAAATGGATGGAATTCTTATGCTGTTCGGTAACACAGATTAAACACCTTCAAGTAATTGGAATCCTTTTTCATATCTTGTCAGGCAATTTCATGTCGCAATGATATCAATTATTATGACATACCTATCAATGTAAATACAAGATCTCATAAACACAGTGTGGATCATGTTCTTCATCCAAAACTACAAAAAACAGAACTCAAAGGTTTGAAAAAGTTCTCGGTATGAGGGAAATGATGTGGATCCACGCCTGGATATGGGGAAGGGGCTGTTAAATAATTAATGGGGACATTAAAACGATCATTAAGCTTCGAACTGAAGAATCGTTGCACACGTAGCTACTGCATAATCTAAAATCTAGATTATGAATGCCACAGCTGCTTGAGGTTTACGATTAGTAAATTAGTGCCATGAGTAATTAAAATTCCGGAAGGTTTCTATCTGTTAGATCTCTCATAAAGATCACGCGTTTCCTGCATATATGACTTTGTTGCGAGTTTAATAAAGTGACAATTGCGGTAGTCGACGGTGTAGGGAATATGCTTATTTTTTCCATTGAGTGATTACGGAGTGCAGGGTGCTTGGATCTAACGGTGCATAATGAAGTTGGAAGGAAGTGCAGTCGACTTGGGAACTTCACATAAGTTCCATTGTCCACATTATCAAGAGTATAAGTAAACCCCAATGATGAATAATTCATGATATCCATCTTCATTTCTCAAGTTAAGCCTACTGCTCGAACCGAGTTAATTTATTCTCTCCTGGTGCGTGAATTTCAAAACAATTGATTAAGAAAAGCTCCATGCGATCCAAAGCAGAAATGCGGCCTCATCTCCTCCTCAACAAATATCAAGTTTAGAAGATTTATTTTATTTTATGATTACTAGTATGTATACAGGGTGTCCCAAGGAAAGGTTACACCCCCCCCTTCATTTCCCCTGAATACCGCGTAAAAATTGGGACCAACGCCATTCTTCATAATTTTTTACCTAGATCTCGGGAAAAATACTTTCGCGCGCACCCCTTACGCCAGAAGTGGCGCAAATGACGTAATTGTTTTTTCAGCTTTGTTTTTTCATATACACCCCCTTGTTCATTGCAAATTCGAATTTGAAGTGAAATTTCATGAAGAAATGAACCAACTCTTGATTTGTTAAGTGCGCATACACGGGAGCAATCACGTTCCAAAAATGCGCAATTCAGCTCTAAAAGTGCAAAAATTGTGAAATACATACTGAATTTTTTGAATATATTGAATTGCCACATGTAATACAAGACTTTGGGGTATTTTTTCTTGCTGAACCTCGTAATGATGTTAATTTATTGATATATGCAACACCAACTTGGCAAAACACCGAAAAATAAAAAATAACAATTTTAGTGCGCTTTGTGCTGAGTGGAAATGAGTAGGATAGGCACAATCCTGGTCGATTTTTCGGCTGCCGTGGTTTTTTTTTTTTTTTTTTAAGTCTTTATTGGCTTCGAATAAACTTTTGTGACAGTTGGGATGTTAGTTCTGGTTCCGGGTAATTTTCAATTTCTGGTTCCTCAGTGCGTGTATTTGACAGGCTAGAATACCTATTTTGTACTACGGTTGAATATGTGTCACTCATTATTTTATCGCGGATCTTCTTCTGGCGCTCAGTAATCAAAGGGCGATTCCGGGTTTGTATTAGTACGAAAAAGCCTTTTCATTCTTATTAATTTCGCAGGAGAGTTTATTTCTTGTATTATCTCTTCATCATCTAGAGTTATATCTATATTCTGGACAACACCCATTTTGTAGATTATGGAGTCTGGGATATAAGAAAAATATTTACGATCAGCGAAACCCGTGAAGTTCAACAGGTCAATTGCCGTTTTTGCTGAATCCAATTCGATTTTTATTCGGTTTCCTCCAACTGTTGCAACATTCTTTATAGTTTTCCGATCTATTTTCGTTTGATTAAATAACCAACGACCGAAGGACATCGGGTGGGTTCTCCCAAGTTTTGACTCAGTGGATTCGACAAGGATGAAGTACGGACCATTATCAGTGGCTCAGAAACTCTTCTTCACGCGCTGTTGATATTCTAGATAGTTTTGGTTTCCGTGCCGTGGTTGGTTTCCTATCAGTTTCATTGTACACGAATCAAATTTCACCCTGCCTATGCACAAAGGTAAAATCCATCAAGCATAATATTCTCACGGCCTTATCGTTTGATATCGCTCAAATTCGGTGATCGTGTCAGTAAATGTTGGGTATACGCCCAGATCCTAAGTAAGATCCTTGTAACAAGCATTAATTGTACCGTTTTTACCTTTTTCATTCGATTTTGATGGCATTTTCAGAGATTGAATGATGTATTTCTCAAGATTGTATTTAAAACATTCAATGGCCAGTACATTCATGATAGGGATACGAGAAAGCTATGTGCTACAACCAACGTGGCAGACATTTTTGTTTTCGATGTATTTATTCGGAAGATTCTATCCTTGGTTGTCTCATAAGCCACATCGTGTTGCAGATTTGTAAACATAATGAATTGATTAGAAATTTCTGAATATAATGCTTTATTTCTCATCGTTGTGAGAAATGTTCATAATCTTGCGTGAGTTGTTCGACAAGGAGCATCACCTGCCTCTTCGTTCTCAGCTTCCGTGTGATGACTCCGTGTAGTGGTTGTTTTACGACCTTTTTACGACTCCTCTGATCCTCTGCATCCCCTCAGCTCAAATAGTCAACCGATATGGCATCTTTCCTGCAGACCCTCCCTTCGGATATGAACGCAAATTGTAACACTGAAGTATAATTTCAACACAAAGTCAGTAGACAAGAGTGATTACGTGAATCTGATTCAATCTAAGTCTATAGCAACTCCTATTTCAAGTTTCCCGCTTCCTGGAGACCACCCCCTTAGCGCCAGGGTGGGAAACGGCGAAACCCTCATGTTGCAAGGGACGACCGGTAGGTTGTGTTAGTAGTCTCGCTTTCCCTTTTGGGTGAAAGGGCGACCTCCCTACCTCGCCCTTCCGCCCTTCATGAAGGCCGCAAGACACTGGGAGGAATTCCTGGGTCGATATTATGGTATGGTCTTGTACCTCCGCTCCTGGGAATGAGATCGTGGAGCGAAATTTCTTCCAGCATCCGAGTAAAGGCCTCCAAAAAATATTAGACAAGTCGTGTGTTTCACCGAGTACTTAGCTGACACCAGTGAATCCTACACTGGGGTTGTCATTCGTGCACATACGATAAGTAATAGCTATTTATAGAATGTATGGAATTAAAAATCCTTTTCGAAGGGGGGACTAATTTTATCTGAGATACTTTAGTGTGCCTGAAAATTAATTATTATTTTTTTGTAAAGTTACTTGTATTCTATGAGGAACTAAGTATATTGATACATACATAAGATGCTACATATATGTATGAGGAACTATGTATATTGATACATACATAAGGTGCTACATATTTCGGTGTGCTATAATGTGTCGAGTGTACGACAGACGTAACCAATAATGTTTTTTCCATTATACTACCGCAAAGCTCGAAGAATTTCCTTTAGACGTTGTGTGACTAGTTTTTGCTATATACTGCTTTATTCATAAAATTAATGTCCAATAGACCAATTGAGACAAAAATATTTTGTCTTATGTTGGTGGACGATGGACTGGATGTGTACATTTCATAACAATATTCATATAATCATAGGTTTCTGTTAGTTTTTTTCTTTTTTGTATTTCTGTATATTGCGAAACAGGTGTATTTCTGTATTTTCTGAAAAACAAGTAAAACTTTTCATTTAATGGATAATTTTATCTACTGAGGTTAGAAAAATTACTTTTATATCGTTCAGTTTCTATGGAAAATTGTTCGAGCTTTTTGGTCGTATATTAGAAAGACCTAACCACGAAGTTCCACCAGTCAAATCTTACAAAGCTCTTGAACGGGAAATAAGAAGTCCAGTCATGCAGTATGACCCAATGAGCGAATTTTTGAAGAAATCTTCGACATTTCAGTCGCTATTGATCGTGTAGAGAAATTTTAGTTTATGATTTTGATAGACAAACATAGAATCAAATTATTAAAAATAATTAGGAGGTAATCATACTTTATTATTATTAGGAGGTACTTATACATACTTTATTATTATGAGGTACTTATACATTAAAGAGAGCGACCGAGAGAATCGGAGTACGGAATATTTCACAGAATAAACTCATCAGTTGTGATTACTTTTTTTTCTTTTTTAACAAGCACCTACTACCTACGTTTTAAACAGCATGGTTCTAGGATTGGTTATACAGGGATACTTCCATAAGAGTAGTTCAATCTGAATTTGGACAATGTTTCATGCAAATATTACCGATTTTTACAACTAGCGGACGTCATTATTTCGATTTTTGACTGATTTTTCAACTTTGAAATTTTTGAAAACTTGATACAAGTTCTTATAGGAAGTTTCACGCTGATTCCGAATATACCACATGTTAGTATGCTGAAAAAATTATTTCGCACAACAAATCGCAAAAACAGGCTATTTTGAAATTTTTGATCACATTTTTGAAAATTTCAACCCGAAGATGTAATCCGATCATGCTGGCCAACGAACTTGAACTTTCGTTTTGTGTCCTTAACATTTTAAAATTTGTTTGAAGTTTCTAGCACAATTCTACGGACAGTTATCGTTTGGAATGACACATAATTTTTTTTCAAAAATTCACATTCTACAAACTTTGAGGCGAGAGCAATAGCTTAATTTTCTTCAAAAATTCGCTAAAATCATGTTAGGTAAACAAGGCAGCTCAGAAGGAGATGGCTTGCCCCAACCTGAAGAACCGTAAAAATAAACATTATTACATTAATAAATATTATTATTACTATCATTAAATTACTTTTTGAAGATATGCTAATCATCTCTATTCAACTGTCTAAATATTCTTCAATGTGCTTGCCAGTGATTCGCGATAAGTATGTGCTAAATAAGGAACACATCTTTTTCAAAGAATGGCTAATATTGTATACTATTTGTCTAAAAAGTCAAAAAATTTCAGGGCGAGGCACGCTTTCGTGGAACACGACTTGTGGGAAAGTTTCTTGATATTTACCCCTAATCACAGAGAATCTCACGCTTCTGATCAAATATGTTTGATTGCTTAGTCACGATTACGCCTCTCAAGGTGCCAGTTGAGTTTGAACAATAGCGCGTGATGACAACGTTGCCATCTAAAACGCACGTGCTATAAAATCCCAGGATTTCAATTATGGTATATATTTAATATAAACTATGATATAACCTATACTTTTATCATCCAAAGAATCGTTTCAAAATGCCTCAAACAGATTATTCCCGCGAAGAAAAATTAGGACAAATTATATCTTTAAGGGTTTTTAGAGCCATTTTATTAGCTACATTTTCTTGAGAAATTTCGTTGTTTGCCGAATAAAACATATATTTATTGTTACATTAAATTTCAAAACAAAATATCAACAAAATAAATCATGGTATGGTACAGTTATAACTTTCATTCTCTGTTCGGTTCTGCTTCATCAGAGTCTTTCTCCATTCACGATCCTCTCCGATTGCCCTTGCCCGGTCCTCCATCCTTAGACAGCCGATTCTCCTCCGCGTTCCTCGAATACGTCGACTGATGGCCCTGATTAGTCCTATATGAATTTTTATGAAAGCCGACCCTAACACACCGAATAGTAAGCTGTCTGTTCCATTTTTCGGACTGCATGTGTGCCATCCGGTCCAGGAACAAAGAAAATTCTTTATGATGGGCCTCATCATGTGATACTTCCAGATGAGCGAATGACCCACGCATTTCTCCGGTCGCCCTGTTGTATTTTGTATGTTTTGCTTGGGTCGCTGCTTGTCCAGGGACATCCCAGGTCTGGTTGCTGCAAGAGATGGGTCGGCTTTTATTATGCACTTGTCGAAAAACGCCGGTCTCATGTGATACCAGATCCGACGTATACCATGATGTCTGCCATCCGTGCTGGTGTCAAGTGCGTTGGTTCTTGTAAGACTTTCTCAGTAGCAACTCTCAGCTAGATTAGCTTCTTTTCACCAGCCCTTCCTTGATACAGTTCAAGATATGGTTGACGTCAAAGTTGGCGTTACAACCGTCACAACGAGCAGGTAGGCTGTTCGGCACATGTCCATAACAGAGTGTTAGCGCATCGCTGAATTCATCAGCCGAGAAGTCTTGCCCACCAGCTGCAGTCTTGCTCAGTGAGATGCGCCCTTTGCTCGATTCACGACTCGCTACTGCTTGGGTTCAAGTGCCAAAATCAACTTCCTGCTCCTTTCTTCGTGTACTTCTCTTTTCATGCTGCACTCTTCTTTTATGGCTAGAGCCAAACTCTCTCGATGGTCTCTAAAATATAGTGGATCCCCTGCAGAAATTGATTACACATCTTTCTCAGAAGCTCCCATAGACGATTAGTAAACACGTTTTTCGTCCAATGTGAGGTTCATAATTTCCAAACCCCCAAGTCTCGCTGGGAGTACTAATACATTACTTCGCTCTTGCTAATTGTGTATCGATAAAAAATGGCAGGTACAAGCTCTCTGGAAATAACACACCTAAGGGGTTCAAACTCATCCCAGTTGCATCCTTAAAACCCGTGAAATATCATAAGTGCATAATCCTTAATGATGAGATGGTTCTTGGTTTACTTTTCACAATTAACTGATTCAAATTTTCTCTGATACGCCTCTCTGTGTGAACTTTCCACCCGACTGTAACGAACTTAGAGCGCCCCAGAGGTGCAATGGGGGCCCAAGTCCGCACTCATAGAAAGAGAGGGGTGTGACAGTACCATTAGAGATACAACTCGAACTAATAGCATATGTGCTATGTTCGGAGAAGATAATTTTCCGGTTCCCGTATCCTCATCTATCCCCAATCATAGCAATTCAAGAACGTGAGAATAAACGCGTGGCACCGAAGCGACGGACGCGCAGTGCATTCTCTTGGATCTCGCGGGAACTGTCATACGAGCCAAGTAGTTAAGATGTTGGATCGAGCAGGACAAAAGTCTACAACCCCATCAATTTCATAAAAATCCACAAATAGTCTCTAACTTGGCCTTTTTATCTCTATTACTCTGAAAACACCAGTGTCTACTGTTATCTGGTGCGTTAGTATGGGTGAATTTCCTGTTTAAAACAAAATCATGAAAATATCTAGGTATTAAAGAAATTCATTCGTGTCTTGTTGCTCCAGAGAGCCTTACTATCAAATTTCTACTTCCTAGGGTGAACGAGAGAGAATTTCCTATTGACTCTTCTCTTAAAAACCTCATCACTTGGTCGTAATGGGTCCGAAACACCAAAAAGCACTTCGTCATGTAAAATTCAGCCAAATCTCTTCAAAATAGGCTGAAAAGAACAGGAAGAAATGAGTGGGCAAAAGATAAGGTGAAATCAAAAACCATGCAATTCAATGAAAAAAAGCTAAAAATCAATAAATTTATATTTTTTATAGTATATTATTCAAGACAAGTGTATCATCTCTGAACTAGACCATAATAAATGCGTACCCTAAATCATGCTGGAAAATGGGTACTTTTCCGTTATAACCCCCCCCCCCCCTTCCCCCCAGCCAATTTGTCTTCAACATGCCCACCCGATGTTCCTAGGCATTTCTTCTTACTTAGATTACATATTTACCTAGAATTGGTGAAAGTCCCGCTTTATATGATTTAGCACACAACCAAAAGCTGCAAAGGAAACGTAACTATTTCAACTGTCTTCCTTTCGAAACAAATTTCCTTTAGTCGGGAAGCTTTAATGTATGCAATAGTAATAGCGGAGGAAGTTGAGTTACAAACCAAGTAATTCGTGAGCTGATTCTGCGCTCCATCAACAGACTGATCTGTAGTTAAGATGTCTCGTGAAGCAGTTTTGGGAAGTTAACGAAAAGTTAATCTACGGCACTACGGGGAACTCGTACCTACGGGAAGAGAAATCTGAGCTCTTGTCGTATTCAGCAACTCATAATAGGTACAAGGTCAGTTTCCGACATCCTACATCAATAATTGTTCCTATTTCCAGTTATATGATCAATACAGATTGGTATGTTCGTAACTCATCTCTTGATTCGGATCTCGAAGTACCAACGGTCACTGAAGTCACAAAGAAACCAGCCATCATCACTTTTCTTCACTTCAAGGAAACCATAACCAAGCACTCCAACTACTTCTGTACGAGTGTATCCAACCACCTGAGCGAGAACAAACTTGTTAGGTACTTAACAGAAAGCGTATCAGAGTCAGTGTTATAAACATTTGAAAACGTTGTATACATAGGAGTTATTAGTTACACGTTATTTATAAAACCATTCGCAAAAGATTATTCGGAATTATTCTTTAACCATTTATGTTACGAAATGCAACCAAATATGCTTCATTCGTTAGACGTGATGATAATTGTTAATCTAAATTTATGAAATCTAAATCTAAAAGGATTATCTGAATCTATTTAATACTTTTTATGAAATCTAAATCTAAAAGGAGCATTAATGGATACTGACCTCTCTTCATGTTCCATGTAAATTAGACCTGGTATATTAACATTAATGATGATCACAACTGATATGTAAAATATATATATAGCTAAAGTTCATGTAATAAAAATAATAGAAAAAACCACAACTTTCTGTCCCTCCGTACTCTCGTTTCTAAAATCGAACCCACTCATATTTGTGATATTTTAAACCAATTCGTAAAAGTTATTCATACCTCATTACGGTTGTGAGTGTAGGAGGGAGGACGGTAGCTCTTTCGTAGCACGTTTACATTAGATTGTAATGGAGAGGATACATCTAGTCAAATCACGATCTATTATCACTAAATTCGAAAACAAGCCATTTATAGGGGCTTTCCTGTATTGCATGTATTACGAGTACTTGCCAATACGTTTTCGAGTGAGAGGCTCAATGGAACATCCACCTCTTTTTGGGTGAACAAATGCACATAGATATTTTTGTAACGTCATATTATGAAGATTTCACCCGCTTTTCAATGAGAAGTTCTTTCTTTATTCACAAAGAAAATAGTATCAATACATAATATACTTGAAAAACTCTCTCAGAACACTCCTTTTTGATATCTAGATAATTATCTTAAACAAGAAAATATACCTGATTTTAGGCAGTTATAAGAGCGTTACAATTGTGATATACACCTAGTTTTTCTTTAGTAGCTTCAGATTGAAGCAAACACATTAATGGATTTTCATTCTAAAAAACTCCACCAAAAACATTTAGGTGGCTGCAGAGTTCCCCAAAGTGTGACGAGAAGCATGGAAGATTATCAGTTGTAACCATCCAACCTAAATAAGTGACACATTTGAATTCCGCTAGAATGTTGGCAGAATTGTTGGAAAGGAACCCCTCTGGACCCCGGTAACCTGTATTTACATCCTTCGAATGAAATTATTGAAACACAGAATGGGTTTTAGCTCATGCGTTCCACATAAACCCGAGAAACTCACATAAAAGAATGACTCAGATTTTGCGGTGTATCTTATCACTACTATGTTTGTTTTATTCATTTATCGCCATAACAACGACTCAGCACCAGCTCAATGAAATCATCAGAAATTAACAAGCGGTAGCGATAATATTCACAATATTAATTATTGAGAATGATCACCTGTGTGTAAACAATTATTCAAATAACCGTGCTCATAACTCAGCCTGTTGGCCACGCAGTTCGTAGTATGGTTGGAGTTGGGCATATTATGGTTGGATAAACCGAGAGCTTTCGAACGAATGGTTAACGAATTTAGTGGGATGAAAAATGACAGTACCATTTGTTTAGCAACGACACGGTTGTAAGCGGAAATCATCAAAAATTGTTGCAACACATTTTCGATACACATAAACATTTCGTTATCGGTTGGAGATGCCAAGGCTAGTACACATTCTATGTTAAAATTTAATAAATAGGAAACTAAGTACGAATGTTTTCTTTTTCCTATGAAACGTATCAGCAATGGGTTCTTCTGCATTTTGGCGCATTCGCATACTTTACCCATAAAAATGAAACACAATGCCAAAACTGAAATTGTTTTTAGCTGTTCTTGTTGAAATTCTCTTCACCGTTTATGGTCATAAATTTATGCATTTCTTGGATACCTACGTAAAAATTCTGAAAGTATGTTTTTACTATCTCCTGATGGCAGAATTATGTGGGGGAAATACTGCGATCGGCGGATTGCAATTTCCTGAACTCCGTAAGGACATAACTCTTGACGCAATCTGTATTCATATCTATACCTACCAGTGTAATACCACGAGATAGCAATTTCATGTTTTGAGCCTTGACGCTAATTGCTTCGAAATCCAAGAGTAGGTTAACTAGGGTAATTGAAACAGGAAAAGAAAAGACTCTATTCGTACATCATGGGCTTCCTTGGTTATCACAACTAAGATAACCATTATGTTTTTGTACGTTTTCATTTTGAGGAACTCATAGAACACAATTGTCGCAGAATTGCGAGTTTTAAGTTGTTTGTTTACCCAACTTGAATTAATAATTTATTTTTCAAGTTCAGGATACACCAATCGAACTACCTGATCCGAGTGTTCTGGGACGAACTACTTAATAACAGGTGTTCTATGAATAAAGGAGTCTTGCTTGAAACTTCAAAGTGACAAGTAATTTACAGGATAGAAAAAACTTAATTAGCAAAAAAATAGGAAAATAGTAGAATTCTCGGAAACAAATTTTCCATAACAATTTCCTGTGTTCTGTGGGGGAACTCGATTCGTGACGATTCAATGTCTCGCTTTTTATGAAGTCCCTCCGAAGCTTGCGGTCATATTTGTCAGGCTTCATCTACTCGTATAAAATGAACGGCGAATCAGAATCGGTCCAGCGGATAATTGGGACAACTTATAGGTGATTCTGACAGGAAGGGCCAGAAGTGATGTACAAACCAGTTGTGGCGACCCAATAATGATTTGAGTGCTGGGGAAGGTCTTAGATCGTAGAATACGCTTCCATCTAGAATCTTTTTTTCCTTTCAAGTTATTGTTACTCCTTTATTATAGAAAAAGTATTGTGGATGTTGAAATCCCCAAGGACTAGCACAGGGCTAGCAACCTGACGAATGAGGTCCACAAAAGTCATTCCCAGACTCCATCAGGGAGATATATGGAGACTATTGTCAGGTTGGTAAGAACTGCAACTCTGGCAGCCACTGCCTGGAGGTTTGTCTTGAGTGGCACCTCCTCCACTCGCACAATATTTCTTATCATAATAACGTCTCCACCATGGGCCCTACCACCAGGCTGGGGCGTCACTTCTTTTCTGGAAGTGGAGTAGCCTCGCACATTAAACCCATCAAGGGGTTTTAGGTGGGTTTCTTGTTGTGCTACTGCCAATGGCGAGGATGATCCTAGCATTGTTCATAGCTCATCATGTCGTCCATATATACCATTAGCATTCCATTGAAGGAAGCATTCAGAGTTGGTGTTATTGGGTTGAGTGGTAATTTAAAGTGTCTAAAAATTGTATGGAGAGCTCAATATATAGCGCTCATTACTTCTTTCTGGGCTTGCATGTTTCCTCTTTCGTACCTGGGTCCAGCCACCACTGACTGGATCATGGTCGAGCTCTGTTTCGGAGCCAGAGGAATTTGAGCGATCTAATGTTTTCAAATATTCTAGTTTGTTAAACATACGTCTGAACGTTATTTTTATCCATGTTTCAGTTGCGTTTAGTTTAAATACAAATTTCTTAGGGAATTATTACAAAATGGGGTAAGGTGATGGAGGACTGAAATCCTAGTACCTAACTATTTATATTGTAGAATATGGCATAGGAAAGTTCGTTTCCCACTATTTTTTATTTAAAAAAATGATGTGCGCAAGAATGTACCTATTCAAATTCCCTCAAACAAGTTAAAATGCAAACATTGGAAAAAAGAAGAAAATATTACGAAGTAAAAGCCGAAATCCCAACGATTTTTTTGTTGCAGAAATGATTGTTGAAGATTAAAGACAACTAGCTTATACATTACACCTTCACCAGGAGACATATCTTTAAGGTACTACTAAAATGTTGATCGGGCGTGATCAAACTAAGCATGTTATGTTTTTTCGTGTTCAACATAACACTACGGTCAATTATGACCCCACTGAGTCGATTCTACTCTGCAACTTTTGAATAAACTTTTCCTACCCTAATAAAGTTCGCATGAATTACGTAGGTACTCCAGTTTATGTGAATCGACAGGATTTACTGCCAGTTGCGCACAAGATTTCGTAGAGGAAAGTTGATGTGTCTCTGAGACGTTTTTGACCTCACGGTTAACTTTTGAAGTTTTTGGTTTTCTTTCGGGAGAAAAATGACCCCATTTGTTCTTTAAACTTTTCATATAATTGAAACGTAAAATTAGTAAAAAGGGCAAACTGCTCCCTCTTCCCTAAGGCTAAAGACAGAAATACTAATCAGAAATGCAGTCACTGCTGGAAAACGACTTGTGATATGCATTGAACCTCCAAAATCTCCTCTGATGAGTGTGTCGATGGGAAAGTTCTATTATTATTCATTCAGTTCTGAATACCTATACTTCTATAATTTGAATTCAATTATTCAATATGAATTCAATTAAATACTTATTATTTCCTTATGAATTGAATCTTCCTGTTTGCATTTTTCTAATTTCACAAGTATTGACGTTTCTTCAACTAAAAAAAGTTTCATATGCATTCACTTTCATTCGTTCACCAGCATGATATACAGGGTGTCCCCAACTCCGAACTCCCCCCCCCCCCCCCCCCCCCCCCCTCGTAAAAATCATTATTTATTGGCCTACAAATTTTTTTTTAAACCTAACTTTTTTTTGTGTAAGGATCTCAAAAATGACAATTGCGCACTTGCACAAACGTGCGCAATTAACAACAACTTCGTTTTTCCAGCTGAGAACCCCCATTTCTTATTGCAGATTGGAATTCTACGTAAGATTTAACATTGCATGAAGGAATGACACAAGAGCTTTTGAAGATATTCAATTGCCGTATGAAATACATGATTTTGGGGTATTTTTTCGTGCTTAACCTCATGATGATGTTCATTTATTGGTATTTCCAACATCAGCTTGGGAAAACACCGAAAAAAAACTATATTTTAGTACGCTTTGTACTGTGTGGAAAGGAGTAAGAAAAGTACGGTTCTGGTAAAATTTTCGGCGTTTTTCTCAAGTAGGAGCTGCAATCTCTATCTATACTATTAATAAGAATGAAACTCCGTCTGTCTGTTTGTCTGTCGTGTCTATGCACGGCCAAACGGCTGAGTGGGGGGAGTCTACGAGTGGGGGGATCTTCTTGGGATTTTCCGATAGGGTGTATAAGCGAATTTAAAATTTTCTAATCCCACCCGAACCATGGGCCGTAGGGCGGGAGGGGGGTCGAAGTAATAATTAATGTGCGCTTTTTGGACTTCCCCGCTTCCCCAACCCCTCTAAACGGCCGTCGAAAATTCCGGAAAAATACCGGTTTCGTAGGTTTTGAAACGAGAAAGACGACGGCGCGATCGGATCGCGAAAAAAGTATCGGGAAATGCGTAAAAAAAATGCGAAAGTACGGACCGTGTTTTCTCGAAAAGTCCGACAAAAACTACGTTTTTTCCGATTAAAATATACCCCATAAAGGTACGTTTTTCGGAATGGTTTTCGCGGGCGAAATACAGCTTTGGGTCCGCCGAATCTGAATCCGAAATCGGATATCGAAAAAAGTGACGAGAACTCGGTCAAATTGCGAGCAGAAGCGAGGCGAAACGATTAATAGCAGAAATTAATTTTGCCCCGGACGCGAGAAGGCTCTACGAAGACGTCAAGGGGTTTGATGAGGCACCTGACGGGAACGGGTTGCGAGCAGGTACACATAGGTTGCGAGCCTGGCCTACGCACTTACGTCTTGAAGGGTGTACAGGTATACTTTGCGAGCGAAGCGAGAGCCATGTCAACAGAATAAATTCGGATTTTTTCCTACAAACATACAGCAATACCTTGCGAGCGAAGCGAGCAACATCCCCGAATAAACTTTTTGTGGTTCCACGTAGTTTCATAAGATTTAATTTGTTTGTAAGAATTTTCAACAGAAAAAAACGTCTGCCAAGTTGGGTGGGCAGTATAACTTCCTCAAGCGAGCGAAGCGAGCAGCATCCCTTACAGAAGTTAAACCTACCCTTAGGGATCTATCGTTTGCGAGCGAAGCGAGCAACATCCCCTAATAAACTTTTCGTGGTTCCACGTAGTTTTATAAGATTTAATTTGTCTGTAAGAATTTCCAACAGAAAAAAACGTCTGCCAAGTTGGGTGGGCAGTATAACTTCCTCAAGCGAGCGTAGCGAGCAGCATCCCCTACAGAAGTTAAACCTACCCTTAGGGATCTACCATTTGCGAGCAAAGCGAGTAAAATTCCCTACATGCCACATTTTGCGAGCGAAGCGAGCAATTTAATGGGGGGTCCGGGGGCAGTATAACTTCCTCAAGTGAGCGAAGCGAGCAGCATCCCCTACAGAAGTTAAACCTACCCTTAGAGATCTACCGTTCGCGAGCGAAGCGAGCAGCATCCCCTACAGAAGTTAAACCTACCCTTAGAGATCTACCGTTTGCGAGCGAACCGAGCAACATCCCCTAAATGCCATACTTTGCGAGCGAAGCGAGCAACATTTTCTACATGCCAGACTTTGCGAGCGAAGCGAGCAACATATCGTACATGCCAGACTTTGCGAGCGAAGCGAGCAATATTCCCTACACGCCACACGTTGCGAGCGAAGCGAGCAATTTAATGGGGGGTCCGGGGGGCTTGCCCCCCGGCTGGACGTGGAGGCGAGCGTAGCGAGCCGGAGCGGCTAGTTATTTATAAGAATGAAACTCCGTCTGTCTGTTTGTCTGTCGTGTCTATGCACGGCCAAACGGCTGAGTGGGGGGAGTCTACGAGTGGGGGGATCTTTTTGGGATTTTCCGATAGGGTGTATAAGCGAATTTAAAATTTTCTAATCCCACCCGAACCATGGGCCGTAGGGCGGGAGGGGGGTCGAAGTAATAATTAATGTGCGCTTTTTGGACTTCCCCGCTTCCCCAACCCCTCTAAACGGCCGTCGAAAATTCCGGAAAAATACCGGTTTCGTAGGTTTTGAAACGAGAAAGACGACGGCGCGATCGGATCGCGAAAAAAGTATCGGGAAATGCGTAAAAAAAATGCGAAAGTACGGACCGTGTTTTCTCGAAAAGTCCGACAAAAACTACGTTTTTTCCGATTAAAATATACCCCATAAAGGTACGTTTTTCGGAACGGTTTTCGCGGGCGAAATACAGCTTTGGGTCCGCCGAATCTGAATCCGAAATCGGATATCGAAAAAAGTGACGTTAAGTTGGTCAAATCGCGAGCGGAAGCGAGGAGAAGCGTTTAACATCAGAAATTAATTTTGCCGTGTTCCCGAGAAGGCTCTGGGAAGACGTGTTTGGAGTTCGATGACAATGTGGCGAGCAGGTACACCTAGGTGCCCTACTCATATACAGGTATACCTTGCGAGGGAAGGGACTTAGCCTACGCAGTTAAATCTTGAAGGGAGAACTGGAAAATAAATACTTACAAACATTCAACATCTGACTGTACTGTTAGTACTGAAGTGTTCTTATAACTATAATTTTCGTGGTTCCACATAATGTGCCGCGTTTGATAGTCATTTCCAACAGAAAAAAACGTCTGCCAAGTTGGGTGGGCAGTATAACTTCCTCAAGCGAGCGAAGCGAGCATCATCCCCTACAGAAGTTAAACCTATCCTTAGAGATCCTACCGTTTGCGAGCGAAGCGAGCAACATCCCCTACATGTTTCAATTGAAATACATCGCATGTATACAGCCACACTTTGCGAGCGAAGCGAGCAACATTCCCTACATACCACACTTTGCGAGCGAAGCGAGCAACATTTCCTATATGCCACACTTTGCGAGCGAAGCGAGCAATTTAAGGGGGGTTCCGGTAAAATTGCGAGCGGAAGCGAGGGAAGCGTTTAATATGAGAAATTATATGTGCCGTGGACGCGAGAAGGCTCTAGGAAGACGTGTTTGGGGTTCGATGACTAAGGTGTTTCACAACCTTGCAAGGCGAGCAGGTGCACATAGGTACCCTGCGAGCGAAGCGAGAGCCATTTCAACAGAATAAATACGGACTTTATCCTACACATATACAGCAATACCTTGCGAGCGAAGCGAGCAACATCCCCGAATAAACTTTTCGTGGTTCCACGTAGTTTTATAATATTTAATTTGTTTGTAATAATTCCCAACTGAAAAAAACGTCTGCCAAGTTGGGTGGGCAGTATAACTTCCTCAAGCGAGCGAAGCGAGCAGCATCCCCTACAGAAGTTAAACCTACCCTTAGAGATCTACCGTTTGTGAGCGAAGCGAGCAGCATCCCCTACAGAAGTTAAACCTACCCTTAGAGATCTACCGTTTGCGAGCGAACCGAGCAACATCCCGTAAATGCCATACTTTGCGAGCGAAGCGAGCAACATTTTCTACATGCCAGACTTTGCGAGCGAAGCGAGCAACATATCCTACATGCCAGACTTTGCGAGCGAAGCGAGCAATATTCCCTACATGCCACACGTTGCGAGCGAAGCGAGCAACTTAATGGGGGGTCCGGGGGGCTTGCCCCCCGGCTGGACGTGGAGGCGAGCGTAGCGAGCCGGAGTGGCTAGTTATCAATAAATGAACATCATTACGAGGTTCAGCACTTGAAAAATACACCAAAATTATGTATTTCAAATGGCAATTGAATATCTTCAAAAACTCAGTTGGTGTTTCAACATTTTTGCACTTTTAGAGCGGTATTTCAAATTTTTACAGCGGAATCGCGCCCGTTCGTACGCAGTAAAAAAAATAGAGTCATTGGTTATTTCTTCATGAAAGTTTATGAAAAAATGTGAAATTTAAATCTGCAACAAAAAACGGAGACTCCCATTGAATAAAAAAACAGTTGACGTCAATTGCGCACGTTTGCGAAGGTACTCAGTGCGCAATTTTGTAATTTTTAGATATTTACCACAAAAAAAATTATGTTTGAAAACAAAAATATTGTTGACCCATAAATAACGATTTTAGCGGGGAGGGGGACCCTTTATATATTTTCCCTCACCGCCCTAAATCTCAGTTATAATGATAGGTCCTCATATCTTTATATTGATTTTATTGTCACAAAAATTGAGAGGAAGGAAAAAAGATTTGGCATGAAGTACCAATCTAGGTATAAACAATGTCCAATTTTTTGGACGTGCTGTGATCATCTTGAAGATTTTTAAATTCTAAATAAACGTCATATTCAAGCTATGTGTAACTTTCAGCTCAATTGCCTGATTCTGTTGATTTTTTAATCCCAGAAACGGGGTACTATGAAATTTACCAATTAAATGAGTTTTTCAGTACGGCATTCGTGTAATCTCAAAATCGGTAATACGAGACCATAGGTCTGACTGACAACAAGAAACCAGATATCGTTGCCATCAAGCCCGATGGGTCTGCCATAATCCTGGAGGTCCAAGTTGTATCTGGCAGCATGGACATGGAGCAGACCTGGAGGGCTAAAATAAGTAAATATGATAGGAATGACCTGCCGCAAGCGATATCTGAGCTAAAAGGAGTGGCGCCTAATAACATCAAGGTCATGGCCGCGACCGTCTCATGGCGCGGGGTGTGGTGTGGGAAAAGTGCCACGGAGCTTGTCGAGTTGGGTATCTCGGCAGGAGTGCTCCGTGGTATCACCACCCGCGTCCTTCGGGGCTCTTACCTGAATTGGTGGTCATTCTATGGGGGCACATCCTTCCATCCCTCTCTCCCTCCTCCATCTTCCTCAACTTCCCTAATCCCTAGAGCCGGCGTCGGGTAAACCTGGGCGTCCTCCCCACTTTTTAATTTAGATTTTTCGTTTTTTTCTTAATGGCGTGCCCCCTCCGTCTTTGAAAAAAAAAAAAAAAAAAAAATGTGTATACATATATATGTCCTTCCAGACGATAACTCTACTCAGGATTGGGATTAAAATTTCGTTCTTGCGCCAAGAATCAAGCTTTCCAAACAAAAGGACGAGTTCGTTGGCAATCATTTTTCGACCACATTAAACTGGGCAAATATCAATAACAGTTCTGAAAAAATAACCAAAAATAGCAGAAAACGGCTAAAAATCTTTAAATTAATATTTTCTAGCAAAATAGTGCTCAAATAAAGTTTATTGACCGTAAAATAGAACATTAAAACAATTTTAAATTAATTAAATCAAATTTCATTAAAATGTGCTAAAAAATCGGTAAAAACTGCAAAAGGTAAAAGTCCAAAATAAAAGTCTAAATATTATTTAGAATGAGTTTTTTGCTTTTAAACTGGTTCCTAGTTAACAACTTCTTATCTCTCAAAGTCCTTAATTTTCGAAACATTGTAGCATAAATTAATTATAGTACGATAATTTAAGAAAATTCGCTCATACGATCGTGCAGCATGACTGGAACTTTTTTGTCGGAAATGGGCTGTGGAATAGGTTCTAGATTAATTTATGTGACAGTGCATGATAAATGTACAACTCGTGAAATACATATCCATGTAAATGAATATAAGTAATTTGATTTTAGATAAGGGCTCATTCGCAAGCTCTATCAAGGTTCGAGTTAAACGGAAATGCGGTGCTTGATAAATTTCGAGCTCACTCCGGAATGAATTTTATATGAAGAGAACGGTTGTAGTTGCAAATATTACAACACTGCCCGGGTGAAGTGGGTGGATGGGATCACCAACTCATCAGAAAGAGGCGGGTTAAGTAGGGTGCAAAGCCCCCGGGAGGAAAAGGCGAGGGGAAATCAATATAAATTTGGAGGATGTTTCTCGAACGGTTAGTATAGCAGCCGTGGAGATGGGCGGTAGGATGGGATGGTAGAGCTTTTATACTCGTGCCGAGTGCCTTGGAACGAGTAAAGCCGACCAATAAACATAACGAAGAAAACGCTAAAAAACTTTTCTCCAGTCTCGTCGTATCTCACTGAGCTCTGTGTAAATATTTTGACGTATTTTCATCTTCCTTCCGGCCGCAAACGGAGTTGTTTTTGACCGTAAATCGCAGTAAGCTGTGATATTTTTTGTTTATCTTGAGAAATCAAGTAAGCAAATGCACTTTATTCATCCTTAGACGTACCTACTTGACTTCCAACGGTTTCTATCCATCTGTTGATTACCTAGCGCCCGAACCTTACACAAAACCTTACACAGGAAAATGATTCGTGACTGCTCAATTCTATAGAAAATAAAAATAAAAATGGTTTAATTCACTATTCAAGCAAAGTGATGAAAATGAAAGCTCCTTCACTTGGATTGGTTGATAACAATATTTAAATATTGAGAGGCACCACAAAATATTTAAATATTCAGATGCACGACGAAATACTTAAATATTAACGGGCACCTCAAGAGACGCGACATAAATTTAAGTCAATGCTTCCAATCAAGAAAATATAAGAGTGAGAAACGTCATGTATTTTGTATTGCAATAACAGACAAGATTAGTCTTGTTGGAGCTAGGTCTCGTATTCTTCTGTTATGTTATTGAAATTAGAATTAGTTGTTGGCCAAGACAGTGGCGTACCTCCTTGATAGGGTTGTTAGGCATATACGGCGTGTAATTTTGATTAGATACGTATTGAGGTTTCTGTTGTTTATTATAGGAATTCTGGAATGTCTCGGAATTTTGACTCTGATCATGGCTTTGATTCTTTTTGGAGACTGAGGGCTGTTTTGAAGTTTTTGTTGAAATTTTTAAGAATTATTGCCTTCCATGCCTTCAAGAAATCGAGTAGCCACCAACCGCAATGGCGACACGAGCCGAGATAAGTAGCAAAATGCCCTCCCGACTACACCCTGTCGGCTC
The DNA here is from genome assembly GCA_030762985.1 of Adelphocoris suturalis. Classification (NCBI taxonomy): domain Eukaryota; kingdom Metazoa; phylum Arthropoda; class Insecta; order Hemiptera; family Miridae; genus Adelphocoris; species Adelphocoris suturalis. The sequence goes on along the minus strand of CM061041.1, from coordinate 23,845,757 downwards.
AAACTTAATTTTCTTTGCATATCCTAGGAAGAGCATCTCTCCTAAGTCGCCTGAAGATGCTAATCATGTTACGGGATATCGATTCTATGTAAGGTGTAACAAGGCGTCAAAATGCGAGTTTTTGGACTTTCTTAATTTTTTTCTGTTTATTCTCGTTTTACCTGATTCTTAAAATAGCAATTTAATCAACTTTCCTATGTCTGATTTTGATGAAATTTGAAACATACACTACATTTGTCCTGCGATAGTGCCTTTATCAACTTATTCCTTTTAAATGAAATATTATTTCAATTGTTTATTTATCACTCAAGTCTGAAGAAGTGAAGAACTCCAAAACGCAATCGAAAAGAGTAAGATGATGAATGAACTTTGAGTCACTCAGGATTGACTAAGTCCTTTCATTTAACTTTTGTTGTCCTATACTTGCAGCTGTCAACTTTAAATTTCCTTCGTTGAAAAGGAGGTATATCAACTAGCTCAGCTAATCAGGATAGAACCCATAATTTCATTCATTACTCAATTTCACAGACATACTTCTCATCAAATTTCAACTTCCTAGATTGAACAGGAGAGAATTCATCTCACACAGCTGATTAGGAAAAAGTCCTGAGTTTATTTGTATCTTGATGTTCCAGAGAGTCTCGTGATAAAATTTGAGCTTCCTTCGGTGAACGGGAGAGATTTTTATATTTACCCCTCTCTCTAAACCCCCAACTAGGGAAGGTCCTACTCCTAACAATAAAAACTTTCCTGGTCCACCTGATGGCAATAGTGATTCAAAGCTGTAGAATATGACGTCAGAGTGACATAACCAAGGTGTCCCACCTTTTATCAGTCAGCTGATGATAAGAATTGATAGCAGTCATATCCAACTGACAACAGTGATATACTAAAACTCATTTGTGTATTACTATGTGATTCATTCTGAAAATTAAAAACCTGCTACTGTATTTAAAGCATGTCCCAATTTGATTTTTACCAAGAGGCTCAAAGTTGAGAAGCAAGGGGGTCCGGTCTCCTTGAAGGCCTGAAGGGCCGAGTTTCCACTTCTTGAGTTTTCACCAAGCGACATAACCAAAAGTTGTTAAGGAAAGTGTCGTTTCCATCATGCTCACATCTGTTCATATACAAGCACAATATACTTGATTATTATTTATTAGGTATAAAAACTGTTGATGTCTACGATTCATGTTGCATGTTAACTAGAAACAAATACTAGCAACGAAAAATTGGTATTTTATTTTTTCGTTACATAGAATTTGCCTACCTCCATCCAAGAGACATAAATATGTTTATGCCATAATTTTCTAGAAGTTATCCGTAAAATATTTTCTCTCATCCACCTATTCAACAAATTTCTGTAATTTTTATTACTTTTTTAAAGTTACCTAAAACCAAATAACTAAAAATTATACTTAATCTCTTGGATAATCTTACGTATATTTCTGAAGACGCTTAGAATGATGCTGCTACCTTGCCGTCCACTTGACCACCGTTTCCGCTTTACAAGCGACTCCGGCTCTTCCTTCAGGTGAAATGGAAAACAAAATGCCCGGCACGCAATGGATGTTTTATGTGAATTTATAAGGGACATAAAACCTTGGGTAATGATGTGTCGTACCCACGAGCTACTTTGCAGGCCGTTACGGTGTTTGCCCCGACTAATTGGCCATCTCATTCCCCAAAATGGCCACCCAATAGTGAACTCTGCATATTAACTGTCATGAAGTGCGTGACTGTCGCACGAAATAAGTTTTTCCTCTTCGTGATCTCGTTCAGTTTTTCGAGGTTGGCCTTCAAAAACCGCCCCATTACAGCTTGTAAATGGCTTCTGTTATTGAGCGTTAAAGTGAATTGTGGTTGTTTAACAGAACCCTCGGGCATGAATCATGATGCAGCGGGAGTGAGATTATTCCACTCGTTTGTGAAAATGAAATACTTACAATGCACTAGATATTCGTCTCCTTATGTATGTCTCATGGATGGAAGTAGGCAAATTTTGTGTAACGAAAAAATAATACCAATTGAAGAGCTCGGCCGAATAAGGGTCTATGTTACATTTACTAAATTTTACAGGAGAGCGAAAACACTCCTTTGTAGCCACACGACCAGAAACTGCAGGATCAAGTGTAATATAGACCCTTGTTCCATCAATAATAAAAATATGCACTCATTATCTTGCGACCTTAAGGACGAAAAAATTAACAATATGTACCTACTTACCTATTTTACCAGTATTTATTTATTTATTTATTTTATTTTTTTTAACAAAAACAAAAATTTCTCACCTTATCACCATTCACTTTGGCACTTCGTACTACACACTCGTTCAGTTTGGGAAGGCAGCTTCCCAGAGACTAGAATTTTTTTAAATGGAAATGTAGGGCTGACCCGAATTTCTCCTTATCTTCCGAACGTTATCTTGCCACTGTTTGATATTAATAACTCGCGATTTTGATTTATTCATCCTGTCCAAGTCATTGTCCGTAAGGGAAACCGTTCCGTTCATTTTGATGGGAATACTATACGTTGAATAACTATGTATGACAGAAAAATCAAAGAAGAAACAGAAAAACTATAAACCGAAATAAAAACTAAAACGGGTCGAAAGGTACTCGAATTTGAACACAAACCCGTGAAAGAAAAGTTAAAGTAAGTGCAGAAAACTAAAATATCACCGACACAGAAGAAAACCCAGGAGAGATGAATGGAATAACTGCGGCACGTAGCACGGTCGCTAGGCAAAAACAAACTTAGGCCCTTGTTCAAAGCGAAAAATAGCCACGATTTCGAGTCGCTGAAGGTCCCTGGCGACAAGCACATATGGAATTGGGGTTACTCGTTTGTATAAACTAAAGGAGGAGATCTCAACGATTCGTCTGATACCAATAACTCCATTTCGGAAAAAATGTAACTTAGACCCCTATTCGACCGAGCTCTTCAATTGTTCGTTGCTGGTATTTGTTTCTAGTTAACATGCAACATAAATCGTAGGCATCAATAGTTTCTATACCTAACAAAAATTAATTAAGTATATTGTGGTAATATATGAGCAGATGTGAGCATGATGGAAACGAAACTTTCCTAAACAACTGTTGATTATGTCGCTTGGTGAAAACTTAAGAAGCGGGGAACCTTCAGGTCTTCAAGGAGACTAGATCCCCGTTGCTTCTCAAATTTGAGCCTACTGGTACAAATCAAATTGGTACATGCTGTAAATACAGTGGATGGTTTTTAATTTTCAGTATGAATCACATAGTGGTATACTAATGAGTTTTTGTATATCACTGTTGTCAGGTGGATATGACTGCTATCAGTGGTTACCATGAAATGAATCGTGAAATTTTCAATGACAGTTGAATTTTTGACATTTTATGTCTTTGCTATGGCACATAAACTAAAAAAACGTCACGGAAAATTGCTCACGAAAATATTTTGATGATTTCCGCTTACAACCGAGTCGTTGCCAGGGAAATGGTACTTCGTCGTTTTTCATCCCACAAAAGTCATTGACCATTCGTTCGAAAGCTCTCGATTTATCCAACCATATTATGTTAACTACAACGAAGTGCGTGGCCAACAAGCTGAGTTATAAGCTTGGCTATTTGAATAATTCAGGTGATCATTCTCAATAATTGATATTGTGAACATGATTGCAACCACTTGTTAATTTCTGATGATTTCATTGAGCTAGTGTTTCGATGATTTGATTCATAGCGGTGATCCGAATATTGCGAGAACGGTTTGATTTGTGATGCGGTGGTTAAATCATTTTAATAGGTAATTTCTATCCTTTACACTCTAGGAAGCTGTAATTTCGTATGAGGCCTCTTTAGGACATTTACTTGACGATGCCCAGGGTCCGGATCAGATGAGTGGCTCTTAAAGCTAATTTCTATGTTTTACACTCTAGGAAGCTGTAATTTCGTATGTAGTCTCTTTAGCACATTTATGTGACGATGCCCAGGGTCCGGATCAGCTGAGTGGCTCTTAGAGCTTGCATACGAGTATGCAACACATACTTGTCTTCAACTAAGGACATAAAATGTCCCAATGTGTTGCAGACTCGTATGCAAGCGTTTGCGAAAGTGGCTCAAGTTACCAATACCTAACTTAATTCTTTCTGAGTCTTTAAAAAACAGTGCAAATATTCATTCATATAAAGTATGACGCTTTGTACCATTTTTATGCTGACTTACTTTTGAGTATGTGAATTGAACCAATTCGGTCAGTATTTAACTCAATATTAGAATGAATAAACAACTATTATTGATGTAAAGGGCATTCGGAAATATATCCAAACTCGTAAACGAGTTCCACTATATGCTTTACAAGCACATACCATGTTACATGGATATATCTTTGATTGGGGATTTCATAACGGTTGTCCTCGAGAGTTGTAAACAAATCCTTTAACTTTAAACAAATCCCTGGGCCGCATCCCGACTAATTCCAACAAAACAACGGTTTACTTATAGAAATGTTGAAAATAACTGTGGAGAGAAGCCACTACAATGAGTTGTTGTTAACAGTCGACTGTTGTCAAGAGGATGAAAATGTTTCCTATGGAGTGGAGTAAATGATGCTATTGCTTTACGTTAAGAATATTGTAACCGGCTAATTAAAATTGTTCATAGTCCAATCAACTTAGTTTAGGAATGTAGCCAGGTATGTAAGGAGGGGGAAATTGGTAGCTTGAAATGTGAACATTTTCACATAAATCAAGCGCTTTCCAACGTGGCGAACGATTTCTGTGCGATGAAAACTGCGGAAGTTTCCATTCCCCTAGCTAGGTTGGGGAAATGGGGTTGTACGTGAAAAACACTGAAATTGTTACAGAAATTTTGCGTGACGGAAATTTTTGGTTGACCTCCCAGAGCAAAGACATATCCATGTCAAAGTGTAATTTATGTTTAGATATATGTCACAGCAAATCACATATATTTTGAATACCCACCGCTCTGTAAGGTCGAAACTCTGGTAAAATCCGAGAGACATAAGCTGTGCGGCTGACGTGACCTGTGATGTCTTCAAATCACTCACCCATCCTCCTTAAATCTCCACCCGGAATTTTATACCGAGAAATCATAAAACACGAACGGAATAACACCGCAGTTGTTGAAGAGGAAGTCATTCGAAAGTCCCTCGTAATGATCATTATTTTTTGATGTTCGCGCTTTAAATGTGTAACAAATTTGACGGTCTAAAGAGTCATTGTGTCCCGTCGCCTGGAGGAATGGGGAGGGTTTGAATTCAGCTCCTTCTCTAAAAGCCGTTAACTTGATCTTTATGTCCGACTAACAGCTATATAAACATTTACGACTTGTGAATGCCCCTTCCCCAGTCACCGAGTCCCCTTTCGCCGTTCGTGTGGCGGAGGTTGGGCATCTTACGATTAGTCAACGTAGGGTTGGAAAGAGAAATACAGTCGCTATGGAAACTCTTTTGTATATTCTACGTAACATGGATGTATTTATGTTTTGGACTGCATTAAAAATTATGAAATCGGCAATGCTGTGACGCTCGTACTAATCATAATTTAAAAAAAAAAAAAAGTTTACTTGGATTTTAGTCAAAAAACACATTTTTGTTAACAAAAAACGTTTTGTTTTCGGTTGGAGATGCCAAGGCTAAAACAAATTCTGTGATTAAACTTGAAATCAGTTCAGCTGTTCTCGAAGTGTTGGAGCGACCAAGAGAAACACCCTTTATTTGAACATGTCAATTTTTACCGCTAACACGGAAAAAAATATATGTGATTTGCTGTGACATACATCTAAACATAAATTATATTTTTCCAACTGCCCTTTACATCAATAATATTTGTTTATTCATAATAATATTGAGTTAAATACAGACCGAATTGGTTCAGTTCACATACTCAAAAGTAAGTCAGCATAAAAGTAGTGCAAAGCGTCATACATTCAAACTTAGTTTTGATATGGAACGGTTGGTAATGGGTCTTACAGCGTCAGAAGAGAGCCTGATATTTAAATATTTGCACTGTTTTTTAAAGAAAATTCAATCGTGTCTATTTGATTTTCAATACATATTTCAAATTCAGATACGATATAAACCATGACAGGTGACAAAATACAGGCTACAGATGCAAAATGACCCTTGACAGGTGATTATTATCCATGTCAAAATGTCTCAATTAAATAAAATCAAACATCTGATCAGAAAAAAAAAACTCAAATCATTTCAATCGTATCCTAGTGCCTCAGGGAGTCTCCCTAGCAAATCTCAATTTTCTAGGATGAACAGGAGAGATTTTAGCTCACTCAGCTGATTAGAGTCTTGAAAAGAGTCAGGAATTTATCCGATAGGAAATGTATTGTTCTTTCCAATGGTATCCTCAAGTTTAAAGTTACGCAGCGAACCGAAGGAGGTTATGATCGATTTAGTGACAAAAGGTCAAAAACATAAAAAAAATCTTTAAATTTGAATTACTCGAAAATTAAGCGTTTAGTAAATGAAAAATTTCTATGAAGAACTTTTGATCAGAAATGTGCTCTAAAATAGACCCTCATAGTTTGATGAACTCGTGGAACACCATGTACAATAATTCTATGGGTATATTTTTCTGGCAGTATTGAAAAAACTATTTCAAATATATATAACTATGATGGTACTCGGTAGTACGAGTGAGAGAACCGACCGGGTACTGTCATTTTCTGTACCTATAGAAACAACTTATTTCATCCCCATTAAACTTGGATACTGAATTTCGGAACGGAATCCAGCTTGATGTGAAAGTGCATAACAAGAAGAACCACTGTAATCAACAGTGTGAGCACTGACGCTGATTTGGTTCCAATTCAACTTAAGTTGCTGAAATTTGGAACGAGATCTCTCTGAGGGTGGTAGAGTATACTCGTAGTTAAAATTTGAGGAATTAATCTAATCCTTAGAGTGAGTTCTATATTCCTAATTGTGTTCCAATCCAACCGTGGATGCGGACATTTGAAACGAGGCTTCTCTGGGTGTGACAGTAAATAATTTATTACAGCTTGAAGACCCACCCTAATCAGCTGGGTGAGATTTTTAGCTATAATTTCGTTCCTATTCAACTTGAGATGTCGAACTTTGAAACGAAGCTTTCCTGGATATGGTAATGTGTGCCTGCAGATAGTACTTTCCTGGAAGTTCGGACACAATTGATAAGAATTTTATGTGATGGCACACTGTGATCTAAATTTAGGTCTTGAACAAGCAAGCGATGAGCGGGCACATCTAGTGAAGCATGAATACGAACAAGTTACTTATAATAATTATAATATATTAAACTTATAATGGATAAATTCCAAATGAAGCCTCCCTCAAACTTTCAGGCGTTAATGACAAGGCAAGTAACCCGCAGTGGTATCAAGTCTTTCTAAATTAAAAACTTGTTGCTATGTTCAACTTCAGAGCTATAGGACGGATCCAGTTTTGAGGTTCTAGTTTGGTGTGACTAGCTGATACGAACTAAATCACTCGCGACAAATTCGTGGAAACCCATTTGAATGATGAAAACGTAGTCCTTTCCACGAAAATGAAGAGTTACAATGTGAAATCGATTTCGACGGTTAAAATCACTGACAAAAATTACTCAACGTAATAAATTACTCAATTATTGTTTGTTACCTGATGATGACCAACCCCTCGGAACTGATTCAATATTTTAACTCTAAATTTTCGTGGAAAAATACAGCTTTCTCAATTAAGTTCCGTTTCCTTCAGTGACAGCCTGTATTTTTTTGACTGCGAATTGTTTCTAAATTTTCAATGGGTTTTCAAGTAAAATTTTGTATGAATAGTTCGCGTTCTCATTTTACAGGGGCATTGACTTAGGCACTTGTGGGACCTGGAGGTGGTTACAGCAGAGCTTCTGTCATAATCTATGTCATGGGTTCTTCCCGCTGTAAGACTAAAAACCATTTTTCCTTGAAGTGACATAGACAGTACTAACTAAAGACTAGTCCACAAAGAATCTAGTATTTAGTTAGTAGCCTTGATATCTTGAATCCCCTTAAAGGTATTTTCAATCATCCCCATATGATACGTCTTTGCCACAAGAAAAACCGCAATAAAATTTTCATCCGCAAAAATGATGAAATTTTCAGAACTTGAGGGTAGGTTGTGAGTGGTTATTTTTGAATGGTTTGCTGCCAACATGAATGTTTGAAAATCGGCCATGCTGATGGGGTTTATAAATGGTCCCCTACTAATTTCACTTCTTTCGAATAAATTGAACTCTTCGTGTCAATCGTGACCACATAGGTCATTCAATAATTGTCACTCTCCTGTATACTCGTATGGCAGTTGGATACCTAAGTCTCCACAACATGTTACAATGATCCATCGTACTGATCGCGAGCATGCCTAAAAGTATTTGAAGTACGTACAACAACCAATACACAACAAAACACTTACAACAAAACTCTTCGAGTTTTTAGCTGACACATTTCAACCCTCCTCATTTTACAGTGGCATTGATTTAGGCACTTGTGGGACCTGGAGGTGGTTACAGCAGAGCTTCTGTCATAATCTATGTCATGGGTTCTTCCCGCTGTAAGACTAAAAACCATTTTTCCTTGAAGTGACATAGACAGTAAGCATATGCAAAGGAAGGATGCACATCCATTATTGAGGCTTTATTAGTCATGGTTAAGAGAATCGGTGCTGCACAATGATCCACTATTCTTTTAACGTGGTGTTCCCACCATGGAAATCGATCCTGAGTAACTATTTTCCATCACCGATCGAGCAGGGTTGATGGATTTGTGAAAGGCAAATCCTTCATCATCCACCTTCACTGGAAATACTGCAAGACCCAAATTTAATGGTGTAGGGATTCACCCATGAGTTGCACCGATTGACTTGAATATACGCAAGCCCCCCCCCCCCCCCCCTCACCCATCACATTTTGGGACACCCCTATTGATCTGATTCGAAAAATTCCTTACTAATAGATTACCGATTAGTACCAAACTACTGTTATCAACCCTCACTCCCTCTCCACAAATACCTCTCATATTTCAGATTAAAAATATTCTTGATACGTAACCCAAAAGAACGTTCAGACTAATCCAATGGTGGTTCGGTGATGACCAACTTATTCCATTTAACCACCCCTCCTCCCAACCCCACCTTTTTTGCCCTTCCCACAAATACCTCCCTATGGTTGAGGCGAGATAAAATTTTAATAGCCTGTGATTGAGGTTGACGTAACCTAAACATATTCGCCCAATCAGATCCCCAGTTTGTTCAGTGATGTCAAATATACCCCCTCCCCAAAAAACACGCCTATGGAACGGAATGAAAAATTTCTTGTAGGCTTTGGTTTATTAGTGTTATCCAAATATATTTTATCAACCAGGTCCTCAGTTTATTCATGCAGTGATGTCCAAGATACCTCATCCCCCCCCCCCCCCCCCCCCCCCCCCCTACCAACATCATCTAAGAAAAAACCCCTTTGGGTCAGATTTGAAAAATTTCAAGAAGTCTGTGATTTGAGTTAGTATAATTCAAACATATTTTAGCATCAGGTCCCCACTTTATTCAGTGATATCCATGATAGTCCATCCACCCCCCCCCCACCCCCCAACACTAATGGTCGGGTTTGAAAATTTCAAATACCTAGTCAGCGATTAAAGTTGGAGTAACCCGAGCATATTTCAATAATCTCGTCTCCAGTTTATTTACTGAAGTCCATGATACCCCATTTCATGCACCTTCCGTCCCAAATACCCCCTATCGGTCAGGTTTGTAAAATTTTAAGTAGCTTGTGGTTCAAGTTAGAGTAATCCAAACATATTCCCCTACTCAGATCCCCAGTTTGTTCAGTGATTACAAAGATACCCCCCCCCTCCCCCTCATCTGCTAAAACACCCCCTATTGGGCAGATTTGAAAATTTTCAAGTAGCCTGTGATTTAAGTTAGAATAATCCAAACGTATTCCCCAATCAGCTCCACAGTCCTTTCAATGGTGCCCGAGATACCCCATTTCACCCCCTCCCCCTTCCCTAAAACACCCCTTCTTGCTCAAATTCTAAAAACTTCAAGTAGCCTAAAATTTAGGTTGGACTGGCACAGACATTTCCCACCACTCATATCAGGTGTCCAATGACCCCCGTAACCGTGACTAGCGGACAAACATACGGACAGACAGACAGACAGGTAAAGAAAAATTGATAACATGGTAGGTACCAATCTTCTACAAATAGCATGAAACGGAAAAGAAACGCCAAATTTCATGATTCTAAATCAATGTACAGACATACATACTCACGATTTTATTTATATACTATGTTGATAAACTTGCGAGTAAAAATTCAACAGGCACCTATTCGCAACTCATTAACTAAAGTAAACTGCCAAGTGGGCACTGTGGGGAGTCCAATATCAAATTATAATTTCTTGGAATATCTCACGTCCATCAGTGAAATCCATTTAGCGATCAGTTCCTATGCTTTTATTTTCTGGAAAATTACTTCGACAATAGTTTTTGAACCATATCGTCTAGATGTTTCTGTTTAAAAATATTTAGATTAATATTTCTAAAATCATCTCTATAGGAAAAAGTTTCATTGACTTTAGAATTAGATGATTTTTAATCATCTAATTCTTACTGCTCTTCCACTACTCCACCAAGTGCCAACCAATGTAACCACTGTGAAGTAACACCTCCAAGGCTTGCTCAGGCAAGTATTCCATCGTACGATGCAATTAAATGATTGAGTGAGAATTCACCCAAGCGTGATTCTGTACAAAAATTTGTTAATGCCCTAGCAAATCGTTAATAATGTTGTATTGACTGAAATCGAGCTAAATATTATAGGTTACCGATTTTTGACCGTTTGTAGCCATTTTTAATGATTTTTTAGTACATTTTTTGAAATTTGACCAACTTTATGTGACTTTTGTTTGGAAAGCTTGATTTTCTGGCTCAAAAACGGAATTTTTAATCTCAATCCTAAGGGGAGTTATCGTCTGTAATGACGTACATATCTATACATATGGAAAAGCGCAAACTTAATCGTTTCAGAATGACTCAAAATGGATTTTAATTAGGAATTTCGTCAAAAATTTTGATTCAAACAATTTCCAACCCATTGCAATAGTTTCATTTCTTTACGAAAATTTGATTGAAAAAACCAATATGAGGATCTTTTTTATCTAAATGTAATGCTGTGTTGAATTCTATTCGGAAAATTTTGGATTCTTTATAGAAAATGTTGGATTCAATTTGGAAAATGTTCGATTTAATGTTGAAAAGCTATACCTATATTAGTAATTTTCTTCCGTTTAGACGGCTCATACTACGTTAAAGGCTATGCATTCTCAGGAATGACAAAGCAGAGGGGAGTGCGAGGGGTCGCTTAACTTATCAATAATAGCATAGGTAATTTTATCTCAACTCTCACAATTATCAATTTTAGTCCAGTTTTCGTCAGTTCCTATGATTTCGGGGTAATGTTTATTTCTTTTCTTCATCGATTACAGCTTAATACTGAAAATTTCAGTACAATTAAAAATGTTATACTACGAGGTAATAGGTAGGTAATTAAAGAAAATTCCCTCATACGATCATGCTGCATGACTGTACCTACCTATTACCTCGTAGTATAACATTTTTAATTGTACTGAAATTTTATCAATTTCAGTAGAAAGAAATTATTTGAAACCAAATTTAAAGCAAAAACCGCATACTCAAACAAGATCCGGTGATCAAAAATCAATTTTGGATCTTAGTTTTTTTTGCAGTTATTATAGATTTTTCAAAAAAAATTAATGAAATTTCAAGTTTTTTTTTCAGAATAATTTAGTACAAAATTTTTATTATGTCCTAGTTAAGCGTTGGTAATGTAGTTTTGACTTTAACTCTGCTAAAAAAATATAAATTTAACGATTTTTGACCGTTTTTACCCATTTTTAGTGATTTGTTTATTATATTTTTTGAAATTTGACCAACTTAATATGCTCAACAATTGTGAGCCAACGAGCTCATCCTTTCGTTTAGGAAGCTTGATTTTATGGCGCAAGAACGGGATTTTTATCTAAATCCTAAGGAAGAGTTATCGTCTGAAATGACACACACATATAGATGAAAAAGCGGAAACTTAAGGGATTGTTTCAGAATGCCTCAAAACGGGTTTCAATGAAGAAAATTTTCCAAACATTTTTATTTTAAAATTTTTTTGACGTCTTTCAGACTTGATATTAATGACCGACCAATAAAGGAGCGGTTTACCTTTGCCACCTTTGCAAAATCAATAAAAGTAATGAATCACTTAAGTATATCCTATATTGTAAACCAAGTTATAAAAGCAATATAGGTAGTAATAGTATTTAGTGCTGAAACAATGGATTAGGAATGTTATAATCTCCATTGGAACTGTTGGTTGTTTTCACTGGTCTATCTTTATTTATAAATTTAATTTGATTCTCAAAATAAACGAAAGATAGCTATAAAATTCTAAAGGTGGTAGAATGACTGAGAAATCTAGATCTTCTGGTTGACCTATAAAATTTGAGTTTATTGCCCTTTTATGAGGGTATATCGTTACTAGATCATTGATCTCAACAATGAGTCGTTCGAACGACAAGAATTGGGTGTTTATTGCAGTTTCAGGTGGTTTTGGAAGGTCCCCGAAGCCACAATGGCGTATTGTGTGAAAAACGGGGTAGGTAACTTCCCCATTAGGGGTTTTTTGTCGTCTTTCGGACATGATATTTACGACGACCAATAAAGGAGCGGTTTATTGTCGCCACCTCTGGCTCCGAGCTTTAACTGGCTTTTGATGCACTACGAAGAGAGAAAAGAGAAGCCACCCGCGATTTAGCCCTGTTTATTGATTAATATCGTGAACCCCTTAAGGGGAAGGGGGTAGAGAGAGGGGTGAAAAACCCCGGCGGGAAGAGGAAAGGGGGCTGTTTGAAGGATAGAGCGGTAGATGGCGGTGGAATCGAAAGGGGCGCTCGGGGGGTGATGGTGATTGGTCGAGAGTGGGGAAGAGGAGGACGCTGATTGGTCGGTTAGCCCGGCGCCACCGCTCGGCGGAGCGAGGAGGGGGCGGGTGGTTCTACTGCCAAACGCTTCACCCATAGAACCATCGGCTCTCTTACACTACTCAAGGGCCATAAAGGATTCCCAGTGCCACCACACACCCCCTTTTTAACCCCACATTAACTGTTTTCTGTATTTTTTTTTATTTTTTATTATTTTATTTTTTTTTTATTTTTTGTTCGCGGCCGATCCCGCGGGGGTTATTCGTGTTTTCATGAAAATTCAGTGAACAATTTTTACCGCAGTCAGTACGTGAAATGGTGTAGACGATGAGCAAGTTTATCATAGATAGTATGCTCCCAAAGTACCACCAACAGTATCACCATCAGCTGTTGAACCCTGTGATCACGAGTAGTGCAAGTGACAGTTCCGCAGTGAACTATAGTAGTTCTGCAACGAATAATTCGTCTTCCTCGTCGAACTCTCCGCCCCCTTCTCTCGTGTCGTCCGCCTCCAGGATGTACCCGTACGTCGCGCACCACCACCACGGGCAGCAGGCCGCCGCGGGGCTGGCGGCCTTCGCCGGAGCGACGCCCGGCGGCATGGGGGCTTTCGGTAGCCCCAGCTCCGCCCTCGCCGCCGTCGTCGACGCCGCGACCGGAGGCGACAAATCCTGTAGGTACACTGGTAACGTACCCACTCCTGAATCAATGGTCAACTATTCCTTGCATCATCAAAATTCTACATCCGCTTCTGTATCGGCAGCTTCCGCATCGATGGCTGCCGCCGCACAGTTCTACCACCAAGCCGCTGCGGCATCAGCGGACCCCCTCAGTTCCTGTACGACTCAGGTCGCCTCCGCCGCCACTGGACAGCCAATGCCCGACATACCTCGCTATCCCTGGATGTCCATTACAGGTTAGATCCAACTCCTTATCAATTAATTAAACCTTATCAATCCAGCATGACGCACACTAATTCAAATTTCATGGAAATCATACAATCAGTCCCAATATTATTGACATTCACATCCCAGAGATAAGCATAATTATAGTAGATGACCATTACAGGTTAGATTCAGTCCTTATCAATTAATTAAACCTTATCAATCCAGCATGACGCACACTAATTCAAATTTCATGGAAATCATACAATCAGTCCCAATATTATTGACATTCACATCCCAGAGATAAGCATAATTATAGTAGATGACCATTACAGGTTAGATTCAGTCCTTATCAATTAATTAAACCTTATCAATCCAGCATGACGCACACTAATTCAAATTTCATGGAAATCATACAATCAGTCCCAATATTATTGAGATTCACATCCCAGAGATAAGCATAATTATAGTAAATGACCATTACAGGTTAGATTCAGTCCTTATCAATTAATTAAACCTTATCAATCCAGCATGACGCACACTAATTCAAATGCCATCGTAATCATGCTATCAGTCCCAATATTATTTGTAATAATTCTACGATCTACAATTCGAGTTAATAATTACACTTATTAAAATACATAAAACTACACATACTTCTTCAATCAACACAAAACTCATAATGTACCTATTTTGTTGTGTATCTATCCATGTTGCTAAGTAGGTGTTATTTGATTTTTAATAGTATTGGAGGTAGGTACTTTACATTATTGACATTCACGTCCCAGAGATAAGCATAATTATAGTATGTTATTATAGCCATTAACCTGATAACAAACATAAACGTATAACCCTCGCACCATTGCTGGTTGAAGCAACAGCTGATATAAGCCATTGTTTATTACGATTACGTAAATTCTGTTTCAACCCAAACAAAGCTACCTGTATTGATCCAATAACGCGTAAACGTACATGCCGATTTCTTTCAGAACCCTTATTAAGTCTTATTACATGACCCTTAAAACTGATGTTTAAAAATGTAAATACTTCCTGATAATATTATCACTCTATCAGCTGTTTGTTAAGCCGATCTGCTTTGAATATAACAGGATACAAAATTACGATCCAGCTGAACGTAATATCCACGTAAATGATACAATACCTAACTTTGAGAAGCAGCCTGATTGTACTTTCACCAACTTTGATTCGTCGTTGTTATACCAGAAAACTAATACTATTGTACTCTCATAAATTTACATACTACATCCCATGTGTGTCCCATGTGTATCTATCTACACGTACTCCATTTGTTTGATGGAAAAACTTTCACTTGGTTGGGATACAAAAACATCAACCAATAATGATGATTATGTATCATCGACATTCCAGTGCCACACAACATCAACAGAGGTTTATTATGGTCAACTAAATACACCTTGCTGGAAAAACACATTCGCATGATTGATATTTTATCCATTAGGTTAGTCTCTCTAGGAATGGCCTCCTTCCATGATTACCTAACATTTTGGCATATTTTCTTTCGCTCGATAAGAGATGGTGCATGGGAATTCCTAATACAAACTTATACCACATCATATTATAAGGTGACTTTACCAGAATTGAACTAACAACACAATTGTTTCATGAATGTGATACCTATTTGGGTAGTAATGCTTTCAATGGTTTACCTTAATGAACAAACTATACTGAAATGTTTCCTTTAACTTGTTTCTAGAATTATGCATGCTGCTCTTTAATAAACATAAATAATTGAACACATAAATTATCTAACCGGATGCACAATAGCTACTCACACATTGCATGAATATGCAAGCTATTTAACAAGGTAGTAATGCGATCAATGGTCTAACACAGTTTCGAATGCTGTTCGAAACCATCACAATAATATCTGTGTGCATTTCAGTAACAATCTTTTACATTTCTAAACAATGGCAATTTACCTTTCACTCTGTTAATGGGAACCATGCATTGCTTTTCCAAACACTTCAACACAGCTTCCTACCTGCATCGGAATATGAACTGATTAATTCATCCACTGCATGTATATGCGGTTTATTTAGTATGCTATCAATGGCATTCCTAAATTTTGTCTAATCCAGCCATTTACCATAATTTTCTAAAGCTTACTCGTATATTGGTATGTTTTCTTTTACTTTATTTGTGGTTATGATGCATGGCCTTTCCCACAATACACACATGTCACAAAATATGCATTGTATGACCATAAGAAACGCTCTATATGACTCGTTTCCACTTCGAGAATACACAAAACATTTGGGACGTAATGCCTTCAGTTTTTACCAACTCATGTCTTACTATCTTTGTTTGGCCAACTATGTTAGAAAAAACATATATACCTGTATAACTGGAAGGTCAGGGTGAAGTATCATGTCTGTCACCATCGATAACTGTGTTATGCCGTTACAAACACTACATTGCTTTGCATGCAATGTATTATTGTACCCTCCATTTCAATATTTGTTGAACAATCATTACCACGATTTAAGTTGAGGCCTAACACATAATGAGCTTATCATCATGCGAGACACGTACCTAATCACGAAAAATTGCTGCTTTATATTTTCATAATGACGACAATACTCTTGATAACTTTGGCAAAACCATAAGTTGTATATGTAAACAAGATGTTCATGCTAGGATGGCTGAATCCAATACATACAAGCATATGCACCTATCAACATACCCTTTATTCGACGGTGCCGGTATTTGTGAAGTATCTTCTTGTGCACATATTTTTAAATGGGTTATAAGCCACCGTTCAAATGTATTGTAACATTATCATACCCTCATCTTCGTGTTTTGATTAAAAAAGTAAATACATAAAATAATAATAATAATGATTTAAAAAAACGACGCGAGCGTAGTTACCATCTATAGTTCTATAATGTATACCTTCCATATTACTGAAGATGAGGTTGAAACTAATCAATGTTTCAAGCATAATCCAATCGTTATAAATTGCGGTATTTCTCAAACTATGAACTGGTCTAAATCTGGCATATATTTTTCGGTTTCATTTGGGGTTTCGTCATTACAATAATTGTTATTCTGTATTAATCAGTTGTTCTATTCTAAAGTATCTATCAAGATACCAACACATCTCTAGAGGATTTCTGATTTTTGAAATATTATTCAAGTTGACAATTAAAGGCGTTTGGTTTTTGTGTTCTGATCCCAGGCTTTGCATTGGCTACGGTATAAAGAAAACATAGAAAATCCTATTTTATTTACGCACTTCAATACAAAAATTCACAGAACAATACTTGAAGTCATAAATCTTCTTACTATATCAGATATTTATCCACAATTACTCACATAAACACATAGCTCAAAAAGCTCCACACTATTATCAGCAATCACATAATGCCACACACACACAAACACACATCACACAGAAAGCAATACCACATCAGCACATTTTGACAGAAAGCAATATCAAGTGCCCTCATCACGTCTTATCAGTTTATCAGGTGATTGTTGGGTGCCACATGTATTTAGGTGTAGGAGCAATTTTGAACTTCATTCCTTATTGTGGGACAAATTTAGTATCCTTTCCGATACATTTGAGGGCTCTAAATGGTTTTAAATTGGTTTAATATTATTGTGATATAGTCACCCCGTAAGTCACATAGTTACCCCTGTTTACGTTATATGTTATTGGCATAAATTATTCGTAGCATGTAACTCCTGCATACCTACTTAATCAACAAAGAAAACTGTGACGTTCATATTGGACGAGAAAACCTCCTTTTGGACAGTCCATTCCTAAAGTTAGACCTTGGCTACACACGAATGATTTTTTTCATTATCGTGAAAGTAAATAGATACCACAATAAAACCACACGAAATATAAGCTAGTGTCAAATAAACAATCAACGGATATACCTACTGTTGACAGAAATTACCATCACTATCACTGACGCCCCATTTGGTTATACACTACGCGGTAGTCAGATAGACCGTAATGACTCTCAATTTTAACGCTCCGAGCTCTCATAATTTGATAGTTATTTTATAGTGGTGTCTGGGCATTTTATCACCGTTGATCACGTGATCAAACTCACGGAAGAGGTTATAAAATGGTTGTAACTGATGAATTTATTTCTCGATTAAGCGCGGTAAACTCGGTGCGGCTTATGAATCAATCGATAACTCCCCATAAAACCTCAAATGTCGAAGGTGATAATTTCCACGGTGCGTAAAAGTAATTTTTATGGGAAACCCAGAGATTTTAATAGTATATATCCCATATGGTTGGTAGACTTGACTCCAAGGTATAGAGTTAGTTTGAGAGTTTGATGAGACGGTACATGCATTTTAACTATCGCTAAAATTGTACATTATTCAAGATACAAGCATATATACTAGTATGCAATACAGAAATTTCAGGAGTATCCTAACTACATTGATCGAATTTGTCATACAATTCAATCTAGTTGGTATCATGACCACTATAATCAAGAAAATTAATCACATTTCTATCTTATAGCAGTATTGTTAAGCGGAGTTTTGTGGGAAGAAAAAAAAAAAAGATTTATGTTTCAATTGTAATTTAACTGTTGCCAAATAGGGGGAGAAAATTATGATTTAATGTTTAGAAACTTGCTTTTTTAATGGGATCGAGGTTTTTCATGAAAAATGATCCTGTATGAAACTACGAGTTTGTGGTATGTTTCAACATATTGTTTCTTGCTGAATCGAATGGTGATACTACCAGATCTCTCCAACTCCGTTTTAATCAAGTTTTCCACTTTAACTCACATATTTTTTGTCAATTTGTTATGCTCAAATTATTGTGTTTTTAGGGGTAAAACTAGTTAGTTAAAATGTGAAGCCGAGTCATTACAGAGTTGGAATGATTTGCAAGTGTTTCCATTAATTTGGTTTAGCGTGGAAAAATACCTACTTAGAGACCGACTCGTAGGTTCATGTAGGGTAATTTTCTTTAAAAAAAAAAAAAACCCATGACTCCTTTGAAAAAACATTAAATCATGAATTTTTCCCCTATTTAACAAAGTAAAAGTGAAATTGAACGCACCATTATAAAGAGTATTGAATGAAGCAGTTTTGCGAAATTAGGCGGTGTCTAACACTGGTTTTGAGAAATTGGCTTATTTTAAAACATTTACCGAATTTCTCAATTTTTGGAATAATTGAAGTCTGTTTATTATAGAATGGGTTTGGATGTTTTTGAGTAAATAAATATGAAAATCATTCGTTCTGAAGGGAAATTCAGCACTGATTCCGAAAAAGTGGGCGAACATTGAGAAGTTGATTTAAAAGGGAGAAATATTGGTTTTCATGTGAAAAAACGTATTTTTTCCGAAATAAAAATGAACCTTTAAAATCATGTTTAGGCGTCGGATCTAGCTAGGATGGTGTAGTTCGTGGCATTTCGCTTCATTTCCGGTCTAACTTCACCTTCATTTAATTTAATTTTTTTTATTAATTATTTTTTCTTTCTATTTACACCACAAGCGAGACAACCTAACCTATGCATGTTCATTACAAGTACATGGTATTCATTACAAGTATACTTCAAATATGCAAAATATATACTTTCCACGTGTTCTAATTCGTACGCGTGTTGACGTTTTAATTTCTTGCGGATCGTCAAATTATCTGTAGAGGCTAAGGGGTGAATTTTTAGCATAACACGCATAACGGTGAAAACGTTCGATTTTCAATTGAAATTTATTAATACCCTACCACTATTCTTACAAAAAATTTTTTCAGGATCTGTTACTTTTTATTCGTTAATTTATTATTATTTTTTAAATATTCTAAACCTTTTATTCTCGTACGAAAGTGATGCCACAGTAACGACCACGTAAAGCCATATGTGATTTATTTGATATTCGTTTCATCAATTCAATCGAAATGGTTCTTTTTCTTTATTAAATCAATTTATTTTTGTTTCCACTAGTATTTAGGCTAATCATAACTGCGAACCGTATTATACTAATTTTAGTGTATTCTGAATTTTTTCCATCCAAGGATCGAAACGTACTTCACTCAAATTTTTGAAACCTATACGTCTCGGAACGCAAACCAAGGATTGTTTGGTAAATGGTGAGGGGGGGGGGTTAACGGTAGACTGGAAAATAGGACATAGAAAAATTGAGCATTAGAGATTTTACGTTTGCACATGCGCAGAGCGAAGTTTCGCAACAATGAAATGGATAGGGGACCATTTTCTGCCTAACCCACACATTCCCTGAAAATTTAATCAAAATCGGATAAAAACTTTGAAAACTAAGCTCGTTACAAGGGTTTAACTTTGCGTAGAAGCTACTAATGTCTGGATTATCTTGAAATTGAAATGGAATGCTCAAATTGTCTTCTCTAACATTCCCTCATGTTTGAGTGAGACTAGATGACTAGCGGAGGGGGGGGGGGGGGGATTGATGGAATTTACTTTTGCGTATGCGCGGAGCAAAATATTGATTTGGCTACAATGAAACTGATAGGAGCCATCTACACCCTTGCCAACACAATCCCTGAAAATTTTATCGAAATCGGATGAAAACTGTTAGGTATTTATATTAAATAAATAAATAAAATAAGTTATTATAAATATATTATTATATAAATATTATATAACCAAATAAATCAGGTTTGTTACAAGGATTTGCGGACACACAACAGACAGAAACACAACACACACACTCACACACAGACACTGAAGCAAAGTGGTGCAGAATGGTCTAAAACGTTGACTGCGAGTAGAAATTTTGAATTTGGAGACAAGCAATTTTTCTTCCCCCAAAAGGGAAATTGCTTCCGCTACCTGTAGGTGGACTTGGAAGCAATATAAAACTAAAAATAGCTCATTTTTTCTTCAGAAATTTGCTAAAAGTGTTGACTCCTTGACTGGTTGACATATGCTTCTTTTTATATGCTTACGTTGGCTATATCAGCATGTTTTAAATAAACATAACCATTCATTTCTATATAACATCATTGTGTACAGCTATGAACAGGGAAGTAGTTCGTTTCAATGAGTGATGCTCAGTTCTCACCATTTTCGTCGATAAACTTAGCGGGAAAACAAGTAGAAAGTGAGCGCTCGAAGCGGGATCTCCGGCCTTATCGATTCCCACCTCCCGCGAGAGCACGAGCCATTTCGGTTGTAGACGTTATCAGTTTTTCAGCTTTCGAACGAATAAAAACGTTAATGGCGTTTAAAATCTACCCTCTATCTTGGTGACTGATCGTTATTTATAGATGAGTTCTTTATCAAACACGAAGCGGAAATGTGGCATGTTTTTTGGTTGCCATGGAGAAATCCAAGTCATCTCGAGAAAGTTCGAGTATGCTGTTCCACAACCCGGTTTGCTGCTGATTTATTTCCAACCACAAACATTATCAATAATGGATAAAAAACCAATATTTCAAACTTATATCAAACAATTATTTTATTTTTAAATCATTTTAAATATTACATTTAAAATATTAAATTTTAAATATATTAAACGATTATTAAACAATTAAGTTTACAAAACAAAATGTGATGTAGAGCTAAGACTGAGCATCCATTTGATGTATGTTCATAATTTACTACGAGAAACGTTATTATTTTGAATATTTTAAGATTAAAAAATTCGTTCAGCAAAAGGACGAATCTATGCAGATGAGTTGGGTAAAGTGGGGTTGCGTATAAAGTGGGGTCTTCGGTTGTATTTCCTCCATAACTCCGGTGATTATGCCTCAAATTCAGCAAAATTCGATCACAGTTTAGATGAGATGTTACTAATATATTGTCATAAATATTTAGAAGCATTTCTAACATAATCACGGACATTTTTTGGTACATACCGTCAGGGACCCCGCTTTATACACCACCACCCCTAACCCAACTCTTCACTACCCCTCTTTACCGGGAACCATACCCCACTTTATGGGAAATAATGAATAAAGTGGGGAACTTGGACTTTTATCACTTATTCATTTGTTACTGAGAAACTATAAATTACTAATCGACCAAACTGGTATACGATGTAGATAACATGTTAGGCTAACTGCCATATAAATTTGGCTTCAATTGTAGCCAAATCTTGGAAGGTGTGAGGCACGAACCAAAAAGTACCCCACTTTAGCCAACTCTCCCCTATTCATAAATTACTTCAAACAAAAAACATTATTTTAAACACCTAAAAACTTATTGTTCCATATTTCAAGATTTTTTCGAAAAATAAATATTGTTTTTGGCGTGAAGAATAGTTTTTAATTTTCCTGGCAACAAAAACATTATAACGCACGTTATTGTTGCTTTCTCGTCAATATATTCGTATTAGACCAGTCACATTTTAATCGGTAGTTCGGCCATTCATAAGATGAATACAGCATTCGCAGCCACCCTTATACTTTTAGATGAAGCTGTTTTTATCAGCTGGCATTAAATTACCACTGTTTATCAGTATGGGCAGTTCTCACGAGAATGTTGAAATAGGTTCAAGCTGAAACAGCTAGTGTCAAAAGCGATGAGTACGGAAATCACTTTTCCAAACATACCATTAATGTGATTTATTATTTTACATTCTTGCGTGAGGCAAGAACGGTACATTCTTGCGTGAGGCAAGAACGGTTAGTCGTACATCATCCCGCGTAGTCTCATTCGATTTATTGGAATGGAATGTTTCAAAATCCAACAAACGATTGCCAAATAAGGTGGGAAGTATAGCTTATTTACCTACTGTAACATGAGTGTCTGGCATTAGTTGTTTGATAGCAGATGTGTATACAATTTTGGAGTCAGCATTGGTCCGTTATTCGTATTTTATAAATATCTTAACATAATATTCATTTAGCTTATTCACTTTCAATTGTAACAATGAGCAAGCCTGTTAAAACTGCCCTGGAATCACATTCCAATTTTGACCGAATGGGATCTGTGCACACTGATTCTGAGGCTACCTATAGAGGTTGCAGAAGCATTGTTTTCGCTTTCGGGGTCGAAAAATTTGTGGAGTCCAAAATTAAAATGTCACCTCACAATATACGTTTTAGAATATTTTGAACAATACCTTTGTTCCGTTTAGGTCTGCCTGTCTGTGTATGAATGTATCTGTCGTGTGTCCGCAAATCATTGTAACACGCATAAATTCCATAGTTGTCATCGGATTTTGATTAAATTTCCAGGGAATGTGGGGGTCAAGCTGCAATATCTCTCAACAGTTTCTTTGTTCTCAAATCATTACTTCACTATGGCTTGCGTAAATGTCAATTCCATCGGTGCTCATCACTCCCATTCGTTCGATGTCGCGGAAGTTTTGTGGATGATTGTACAGATGTAAATTACATAATTTGAAGCTTAAAATGAACTCAGTCTCATCCTCTCATTCAAAACCTCATTCTCTCACATCATGAAAAATCCTGGAAAAATGAGAGAATGAGAATGAGAGAATGAGAATTTTCGCTTCAATTTGGCCTTGCATGGCATTCATAGTTGAAAGAGTGATTTTTGAAAAACACATGATTTGGGCCTCAAGCAACACTCACATTCCACAGAAGATTAAAATTGTATGACTTACCTGTCACATGAAATTCCAGTGTGCGTGAATGAGAAACAAAAATTACGCACTACACTTTTCAACTAAGATGCTCTCCAAGTGAGCCTCAAGGAGGTTTCACGTGAACCAGGTTATATGCATCATGTAGAGGGGAAGTGTACGATTGTTGTTGACCACTTTTTTCTGCCCTGCAAGAGAAGCAGCGGACACTACCATGTTTTTATGGAACATGAGCAAATGAGGAGACACCCCCATGGGACAGCCACATAAGGGAGTCCTCGCATTATGCTTTTCACTAGAAAAATTTGTCATTGATGAAACGGGGAAGCTGAGAATGTGCTAAAGACGAAGGTCTATTCAATTTTGGTGAGATCGGCCCTGGCTCATTATCAGGACATGTTGAAGTGGTGAACCTCGACATGTGAGAGAATGACGATTTTCAATTTCAAATTTAATTTTAACCACCAAATTCTTCAATGAACGCAAAGTTACTTGATTGAATTTCAAGCTCACTTCGTCTCCTTGAAGGGGGGGGGGGGGGGTCGAAAATCCTGGCAAAATGTCTCTCAGGTTGGCCACAGTGGTGGATGGACACAAAATCCCCTGTTTTCGTGGAATCACCCAGATGTAGATGGAAAAACTTTCAGGGCGGGGGTTTTGAGCCCCCAGCACGGAAGCCTTTTGGCTTGTTGTACTTTCCTGAGAGTTTTTTGTTTAATCGAAGAGACTCAATTGTCTTGATTAATTGTTCGCTCTGAATTAATTGTTCGCTCATGGTTTGGGCCCCAAAGAGTTCAATTCTGCGATGGGTGCAGGGCACTCGAAGATTATGTGGGATGCCGTTTCGTCAGTCTCCTCACATAGTCTGCACAGGGTTGAGTTTCGCACCCCTATGCGATGTAGGTGAAATCGTAGGGGTGCTAAGCCGGTTGAGGCCAACCATTGTTTTTAGTTCCCTACGGTTTTTCCTAAGTAGCCCTTCAGTACTTTTTCAGCGCATTCAATACTACAAGCATGATTTTCTCTTGGACCGATTTTGACATTTTACGCTACATTGATTGATACTACATTGATTTACTGTATACCGCGATGAATTCTTAAAAATATTTCAATTATATATATAGAAATATATATATATATAAATATATATATATATATATATATATATATATATATATATATATATATATATATATATATATATATATACACGAGAATGTTCATATTACAAATACGAAGAAAGCTTCTTCCATACTAATCTTTATCCTTAGTTCTTTGACACTAACCGTATACTCTCCTCCGATGAATTAGATCTTTTTCTATGATTTTTCTAATTGTATTTTAATGGTAAAATGTTAAACCCCAAATATTCACAAATAATTAATAATTATCGAGGTGCGTCCTTCCCAGGTGAGAAGAGTGCTGTGACCCTACTATTATTTTTTAACCTCTAAAAATAAAGGAAGAAGAACTAATCGTTATAGGAGAGCGTGGTTACTGTCATAATTTTCAGAATTGGATCAACCTTTTTTTAAATTAAAATTAATTCTATATTCCGTCCCTTGCTATCAGTAATCATGTTCCGACACTTGTTAAGAGAAAATAAGTGTGTCACCAAATCAACGTTGCGTACTAATGAATGGACAAAAGATGGCTCGGTAATCACAAATCATTCAATAATGAGGGGGAAATTGTTGGACTTTCATTCTACACTATAAATGTAGGCATAATGATTTCCAAAAATCAGTTTTCGCAGGAACGATGTAAATGCAATGGTAGCTAATTGGTTCTAGTTTAATATATTTTATTTGATTGCAACGATGGGAACCTGTACGATCTATACAGCTGACGCTTCAAGAGGATCCATATTTTATTATAAATTGATTTTAAATAAACTAGGAACACGATTGTGAAACACAAAGGCTTTTTCAGATGCAAAAGCAGGCTGAACCTCAGATGTTTGGAGTTGATCTAATTAAAAAATTCGGCTATCATAATTTAAAATTTCTATGTTCGTGGGAAAATGTGTGGATGAAGGAAATTAATGGGCAAGTAGGTACTTCCTCAACTTTAGTAACCGAAACCTGCTCAATAACCTACCGAAAACCGGTTCTTTTTTTCTCATTTCATCAATTTTAAGCCGTATGTGCACAAAGTATTGCAATAAATGTTACAACTTCAAAATGTATGTTCAATTGTTTTAAAATTGAATATATGTCCAAATAAACTTCCGCATTGGTTTTTAAAATCGATGTATCGCATTGAACCGATCTCTTGGTAGAGTTGTTCAAAAAGTGGTCTTCTTCTTATCTCGTACGCTGGGCATTCAAGGAGGCTGTGTTCAATTTTTAGTGGGTCCCACAGAATGCTCGCATGCGTTAGAAGTTTTCATATTGAATACGTTTTGGTAGGATTGGCAGATTGTCCAGTTCTTAGACGTGATATAGTCGGTATGATCCTTCTATGGGAAACTTTGTAAACCGCGGTTTGGCCATTATTTTCGTAAAAATATTTCTTTGCCAACACCATTTGGGATAGAAGATGAACTGGGGCTGCCTAGTATCCATCATGCGTATCATGCACTCTGCATATACATGCCAGGGTATACATGGGAACGATAGGGCTGTGAAAAGAGGGGAAATGGATGGAACTCACCAATTTACCCTAAAACCCAATATCACAGACACGTAACAATATTGAATAACTACAAGCAAGCATACCTACATTATTATTATCATTCCTCTGCTGCGAGATGAGTCTAAATATTAACTAACAGGAAATAAAAATATAATACGTATAAATTTTTGGTATTTGATGCTTTTTATGCATGCGCATAATACTAATAACAATAAATCATGCTGTCATAAAATTAATGAATAATTTACAGAACAGAACGTCAACAGTATTGAGTGGTCGTCTGAAATATTACCTAATGAATCATCAAATGTGTCCCATTTAATTATGGGTCGAGGCATTATGATAACATTACCATCATACATCAAAACAACACACCAATTTTGGTATGGATCACTATTCTTGATTCTACCATTTTCATTCTACTGGGAATATCTTTGATAATAGCAATGCTCATTTTTTCCACAAATTTACTTTAAAAAAAAAAAAATAAATAAATAAATAAATTGATTAATTAAAAAAATAGTAATCTGAGCGTGAAGTATTTAATGCAATGATCAGAAAAAACTCATGTTTGTAAATGCATGCTAACTCATACAAACCTTTTGTAATCTCACATAATTGTCAATACAAATTGCCATTGATTGATCACGATTCGGACACATTTTCGGCATTATAGGCATGCTACGATGGTTTTAGTATGAAGGGCTTAAAAAATTAATAGGTATGATTTCTGTACATTTTTCTTCATCCGACCAGGTTTGATGAAACTCTGGACATGTGGTTGCATTGATTTAGCTTCAAATGGATCCATAAATTTGTAGATTTGTATTTTCAAAATTCAATCATTATTACTTGCCATCATTGTTATTATTATTATTAGATTCTGCAAAGCACACTATCGGTAAATATAATGTATCTTACTACAGATATTTATGACTTTTCAATAATAAATATCATTCTATTGTCTGTCCATTATGAATTTCTGTTTTCTAAGTATTGTCTCATGTTACAGATTGGATGAGCCCATTCGACAGAGTGGTGTGTGGTAAGTTTCTGACTCTCATAAGAACTAACTCATACGGTAACAGATGGAACGGTTTGATATGTGTAGTTTACATTCAAATTTTCATTTAACAATTACATTGAACTGCAATGTTAATATTTTTTAATCGAGGTAGAATTAGAATATTTATGATAGCATATTTTAAATGGTTCCAAGAGATTCCACGTTCGATATTTGTAATTAATACTCTTGTTATTTTCATAGTATAATTGGGTTGGTAACGTACTCACCTACATAAATACTATTACTCGCACGTCCATTTCGTCATGCTGAGAAAGATAGAGGGGGGGGGGGGGGAATTATCAATCTCCCATTAAACATTTCTATTCACGTAGGTTCGTTTGTGTGAATTCTATGTTTTAATTAGTAATACATTCATGATTCGTTGCTTATTGAACAATTGTTTGTTTAGACTGGATCTAATGAATATACAACAAAAGTTGATTACTTTAGACGTCGGTATTTGATGGCTCCGTCGTTTTTCGTTCTACCCCTACATTAGTTGGGGTTGGACTGAGGACATTCCATCCAAACAACGATACTGTACTTTCAAAATCATTGTATTATCAACAGTATGTGGTGACTAAAATTCATGGTCGAATTTATTCATTTCTTGGCTACGAATTTCAAATCAAAAATGTAAGAGGAATTGAATCCCGAGCAAAACTGGAAAATGTCTTGAAAGTACCGGGTGGCTGGCTCTGAACCCCACTGAGTTAAAAATTCAAGGTTCGGCTATTTTAGTAATGGATATGACAATGAGAGGTGATGGAAATATAGTGATTCCTTCTTCAAAGGGGAGATGAAACTAACCTGCTGCACACAGAGAATGAATGATTGAATAATCTCCAGAATGTGCCAAGGAGTACCATGATCAAGAACTACTCATATCCATCACACTCCCTGGGATTTCGAAAAGCAGGAGGAAAAGAGTGGAAGGGGGCTTCAAATAGGCATGGCGGGTTTGATTTTAAATTTACATGGGTAAAAGATTTGGGTTTATTGTCCATTCTGCCTATGGAAAGGGAGGGGAGGGGGAGTCAATATTTGAGGAGTTAAGAGGGGTTGGGGGGGGGGGTGGTTCGAAACCACGCACTGCTACCATATGAAACTGAGAGGTGATGGATATGTAGTGGTTCCTCATTCAAAGGGGAATTTCTGGAAATTATCCTGCTACATCCAAATGATATACCAAGGAGTAGCATAAGCAAGAATCGAGAAAGGAATCATATCCATCACACTTCCGGGGCTTTCAAAAAGCAGGGGAGGTAAGGACAGAGTGGAAGGGGTTCCAAATAGGCAGGGAAAGGGTTTGTTTTTAAATTTTTAAGGGTAAAAGTGTTGGGTATATTGCCCTTTCTGCCTATTGAAAGGGGGGGGGGGGGGGGGGGGGGCAGTCAATAATCGAGTTCGAATCCACGCTCTGCTACCATATGACAATAAGAGGTGGTGTAAATGTAGTGGTTCTTCAAATGAGAGAGGCAATTAACCTGCTACACCTAGAAGATATATTGGAGATTGAATAATCTCCAGAAAAAGCCAAGAAGTAGCATGAGCATGAATTGAGAAGGAGGAGCTACTACATGGACTATGCGCCCAAAATGGTTTCATATAATTTTATTTGTATTCCTCTCATTTTCAAATGAAAGCATATTCCGTTCAAAGAATTTCAAAATCAACATCACACTTCTACGATATTAGGTCAACGGTTTTTGAAAGGTCCAGCAAAAACGATGGGGATGCAAAGACATTAAAATTTCCAGGGTTTTATTCTTTGAGATAAACGTTTCACGGAGGGAAATTTAATGGGTTATTTTGCGATGGGGTGGGAATAATGAAAATTTGGATTACTATACTGAGTATCCGTATATCTGTCAATGAGATTAAGAAAACAGCCACAGTAATAACAGTAACCTATATATTTACCTAATCACTAAGCCTGGGTTATTCATCTTAACATGGATAACGCTCTTGTCGAAGCGCGATGCCATGCAAACTAGGTATTCACTTTTATGACGCATGGAAAGAGAACAAGTGAAACACACAAGTGAAGCAAATATTTTAATAAATTGAATAATTATTATAATAACTGAGATGATGCATGAGTTAAAGACTGAGCGATGACATGAAACCAAAAACATATTAATGCATTCAGAACCCTTCAGGTGCCATTTTATCGACTATTTTACAGTTTCATAAGAATAACATTATGTTGGAAATATCATATTCTTATTGTACAAGATTGATACCGAGCAGCGAAAGGCAATATTATTATAACATCATGAGTCCACATGTCACATACTTTTGATTGTTTTATGTAGCAAAAGATGGAAAAATTAAATACAGAACTTCAATTGTATTTGCTCTAAAATCACAGGAAAAATCAAAATTATCAATAACAATTATTTGTACTGGAGGAAAACAATTGTTTTGAATTTTAACAGACGCTAATACATAATGTATCTTTTAAATCAACTTGCATTGCGTGATATTTTACTGATGCCTATACTGGGTGGTCATGACTCAATGGATCACTATCTCTATCTCCGTTAATATGGGGTTTTGAAAAAACTTCAAGCGGTAACCCCCTTTATTTTTTTGCAAGAAATTCAAATACCACACTTTCGCGCACCGCGCATGCACGCAATGCGCGCAAACGCGCATCAACTTTGTTGTTTAAGACGAGAACCCCCATTTTCTATTGCAGATTTGAATTCTTCGTAAAATTACATGAAGAAATGAGCCATCACTCGATTTTTGAAGTGCGCGCAAACGGGCGCAATTCCGCTCTAAAAGTACAATAAATATGAAATACTGAGTTTTTGAAGGCACTTAACTGCCGCATGTAATACACGATTTTGGAGTATTTTTTTTCGTGCTGAACCTCGAATAAATGAACATTTGCAACACCAACTTGGGGAAACACCGGAAAACCTTCATTTTATTTCCTTTCCATTTTAGCTATGTGCTTTGTGGAAATGTGTAAAAAAAAGTGCAATTCTGGTCAGTTTTGCGATGTTTTTCAAAGATGGTGAACGCAAATATCAATAAATGAACAACTTTACGAGTTTCAGCACAAAAAAATACTCCAAAATCATGTATTACATGTGGCAATTGAGTACCTTCAAAAACTCAGTAGGTATTTCACATTTATTGCACTTTTGGAGCTGCCTTGCGCTCTTTTGGAGTGGAATTGCGCCCGTTTGCGCGCTTTTCAAAAATCGAGTTATGGGTAATTTCTTCATGAAATTTTACCTAGAATTCTAATCTGCAATGAAAAATTCCGGTTCTCATCGGAAATGATAAATTTGATGCGCGTTTCGCGCATGCGCGGTGAGCGAAAGTGTGATATTTGAATTGCTTGCAAAAACTAAGGGGTTACCGTTGGAAGTTTTTTCTAAACCACATATTAACGGAGATAGAGATAATTATTCATCAAGTCGTGACCACCCTGTACATGACCTTCTGCTTACTTGTTACTGAAATTATTTCAAACTATAAATTCACAAGTTGCAAATAACATGCTTTGCTCCTGATTTTCCCACAAATTAGTTCCTCGTAGCACTTGTAGAATCAAAGTTCTCGTATCTCATTGTTGTTAAGCTTTTTGCTAAAAGTTTCTTTCATGCATTATCAGTTATATACCTATTACTTTTAATGTAGTATTGGTATAATACAGCTCATATTTATCCTGCGTATTTGGTTGAGTCCATATTAACAACATATGTACACGCAGGCTTCACACATTGATCGAGATCTGAATACTGCTTTCATAGGTATGAGCTGAATTACATTAAAAGAAGTAAAATTTTTATTCTACTGAATTACCATAATACAATGCACAGATGTATACCTAATGAAGATTTGGTTAATAATTGAGGCAATTGATAAATGTCTGCTTCGTGATTCTTGGATTGAATACAGGGCAATATCATTTATTACAATCTCTTTAACCCTCTGAACTCAATATTTGAAATCATCCATGATTTTATATACGAGTATATCATTCATTGGCAAGGTATGGTGTGTCTTTCTGGATCACCTAACACGTTATCGTCTTGGTTCAATATGTCTGAAACGCCATAATCGTGACATGTGACCAGGTACTAGTCCCTACGTACCAACATATCCTTTCAATAAACATCCTCTAGAGTGCGTGTACTAGATACCTGCGACTTCCTGTCAAGAGAACATGCAGTAAACACTAATTTACACGAATCGTCTTCCTTCGTCAGATTACGGAATAACTTTTACCCCGACCTTCGGTTTTTGCCTGGTTTTATAGTCCCGGGGCTCGGACGGAGGAAGCAGGTGTAACGTCAGCTGAGTTAGTGACTGTCTTGCATTTTATGGGCATAAAAGTTGCTCAACCTTGAATGTTCTATATCCAATGAATTCACAAACGATGGCCCAACTATATAATACCGTTGGGCATTGTACTGACTTGTGTTCAACCAAGAACCCTATATTGATCCAAAATTACAAATTGTTGAGAAATTTCATCACTCGATCGAATAAACATTTTAATATCTGTACTTTCTGGAAATATATGCATTACCCACGCGTACTAAAGCATTGGTACTTGTTGGACGGCACCTCATTCGGCAGATACGTCAGTGTGGTCCCCAAGAGAATTTGATTAGACTCGATTATTTAACTTTCTAAATTTTTAAGGACCCAAAGAAGTTAAAACTATTAACAAAATATTGTGCAATGATTTATATTGAGTTGTAATTTACGATCGGCAAACGAATTTGTTAGAAACTCTTCGCCAGGGGGACAAGCCCGCAGGACCACGCAGATCTTTCTACTTAGAACCTTCGGCTCAAAATAAAAGAACAACATTTAAAAAAAGCTTATAACAATATCAAAATTATAACTTGCTCATCATTATTAATATATAACATTGATTATGTATGTAAAGCAGGACTCGGGTCCTCACAGAATTTGATTCAGAAAATTATAAAACTTTATTACCAATAACCACCTGCAAAGAGGTGTTCTTGTCTTATATTATCATGTTATAGAAACATCAAAAATTTGAATAGAAACGTCTTCGTAACCAGATTAAAACATATTATGTAATTATTACCCATCATATAACCCAAATCAGATGAACGCTACTTTGGTTTGACATTTCGCACGCAACACAAAACAGAACGCTTTTGGGCAGCAGTTAGGTTATGACTAAAGCATATTTCATGCTGAAATTTTACGGGATACGAACGAAATTTAGCCACATACCCGACGCTTATACAGAACCAACTCAAATTGAAGAATTTCATCAATTACAAGTCGTTTTAGTCCCATGTGTGCGGATTCACGATCGCTATTACATATCTCATGATCTTCTTAATTGGCACTTGTGATGTTGTTCAAGCCGGTAAAATAACATAAGCGAATTTGTAAACTTCTTGTGAGAAAAACGTAGTTCAATGTAAAAACGTCAAATTTGATTGTTTCCGGCATGATCAGTGTCAAAAGCCAATTGTAGTCGAATCATAACTTTGCTCGTGGTTTTCGCCTAAGTATTGATGAGCTCAGTTTACCATTTATTATCCGTTTCGGTGTATAATCCCAAGGGTCATCAGTGTTTTAGCTACTTTAAATAATGGCTGCGCTCAATATTATGGAAACCAGAGGTCATTAATTTCGTTGACGTGGTGCATTGATTACGAAAGTTCTTAAATGTATGTTGAGGTAGATGATACATATTGGTACTTTCATAATACATTATAATTGGCACGCTTGGAACTCTTGTTGGGTCCAAAGATCTTCGAATGAGCTGTCAATGAACATTTGGCTTAACATGAAAATATAAGTGAATCTCTTACCACGTAAAATAGTCTGGACTGGAAGTTAGATGTTGCCTTGCGTTTCAAGTCTTCTTCGTTGTCATCCATCCAATAGCAGCTCCACTCAGTCTCTACTCTGCTGCCTATCTGAACCGCATTGACTTCTCTTCTTTTGGTTTTTGCTACTTCTTCTACGTCGATGTTCCGCTGATGATTGGAGTAATAATGAGTTGTTGACTAAGGTGGGAGATTAGTATTTATATTCCTCCAGCAGCGGAGGCGCTGGTGTAAGTGGGAATCTCGCACCTTCATTGTTTCCTAGTTGTGTCTATGTGCTGTGTTGGTTCAGTATTGGTAGTGGGATTTTCTCCACGTATGAATGAAAATAGAAGCAAATTTACAACCTTGGGATTATGATGTAGAATCCATTTCCATTACCCACTTCCATTGTCAAATTCCACCACTGTTTAATAATGGTTTAAAAATAATCAATTTCATTGAATGAATTATTAACAATAACAATTGAATATTTAAAAGACATTGAGAAAACGAAACGCATATTATAATTGGTAAAAGAAGATCGTACTTCCTACTGATCTAGAAATCTGAATGAAACTGGAAAGAATAATAAAAAGTCCAGGTATATTAAATGAACGCCACCACTGGAGTATATGAGAGTGAACTGTAGGTTGGAAAGAGAAACGGGTTATGAGAAGATGGACTAAGCAGTGAAGAAAATACAAGCCACAATATTGCAGAAATGAAATCATTTTCTTATTCTAAAGTTACGATTTCTTCAGCAGGTGTGGATGGGTTCCCATTCACTGAGTTTGTTTGCATCTTTTTTTTTCCATTCAGTCACTATCACATTTCTAGACCAATAAGTTTGAAGGCTACGAGTACGGGCAGATGTAGTATGTACGTTTATAAAAATGTACTTCTAAGATGTAAATACGAGTATGTTCTTCAGTGAGTTGAGTATATTATAAAAAATTGACGTTTTGATATTTTTCCATTTTATTTATTGCAATGAAGACCAGACTTTTTCCTTTCTTTCTTAGCAGGGACCACTGTCTTGTTCGTCTGGGCAAATGTTTTTAACAGACTTGGTGAATTGACTGACGATAATACCGTGCAAAATATTCCTCTGCTTATGTATATTCTTACAAGATATATCGTCAGAATAATTTACTTCATTTCCATACATTTCTGCTTTGTCAAAGTCTAGAAAGAAACGTTAAGAGGCAAACTATGAAAGATGGAGCTAGCTGAAACGGAAGTTGTCCATTACAATAGATCTTTAACGTTAATCTATAAATCTCTGGAAATTGTTCGTTATTGTTCTCGGATACTTCGATAGCTTACAAAACTGAGGCGAACGCATAGCGGTACAAGATTTCCTCTTTCTAATGCACCTCTCCGGCCATACCAAAGGCCATACTGCCAAGACCGAAAGAGGGGGGGGGGGGGGGGGTAGAAAAACCGGTTTACGAGAAGTGGCCATTGTGATTTAAAAAGAAGAAGAAAAAAATCGTTGAAACCGCAGAGCGAGGACGGCTGCCTGACTGATTTACAACTTGTAATTTCATACCATGATAATGGCTTGGGCCCCATTTCGCCCCGGCCTCCAACTTGGAACTCTCAACTACAGTTTCTCTCGGTAATAGCACCTACATTCACCTCCATTCGTCGATTATCGGCTGTTACTCGGCAATTTTTGAAGCGATTCGTTTCGCTTCGGTGGGATGATTTCTCGTTATTACGGGCGAAACAGGGCGTTTTTCTTTAGTGACGCTTCACATTTTTTCGGAGGTACGCCGAAACGTGGAGGATTACGAGAGGATTAAGGGAGCCGTTGACAACTAATAAGGATTTCGGAGTCTATGGTGTAAGAGAATTATAGGAATTGTAGGAAAAACGACTCAAAGATATGACTGGAATCTGCACAGATTTGTAGGTGCACAGTTGCACATTCACCCACAAAGCATGACGCTTTTTAAACTTGGATTCAAGCTTGCCAAATTTTTGTAGTGAGTGTAGTTCAAGTTATTCTGTCAAGCTTTCTCTCTTCTTTCATCTTTTTCCGATAACGCAAATTTAGGTCTTGTTCAATACAACATAAACTTTGAAATCTTGTTTCGATCGGAAAAGTTTTCATCAATAAGTGAATATCAGTTCTTCAGTTCTTCTTTCATAAAAAATAGCTTAACGGATTTTTTATTGGAAAATAAGCTACTACAACAATGGAAAATCCCATTTTATCTTTTTTTATAGGAACACATGTATCTTACAGTAATTGAATATCTAAAAATCCTTCGTATTCGTTATATAAAAGGCTTATAATTTTGTTGGATACTTAGATTAACATCATGCCATGCGCAAAAAATCTGGTCTATAGGTACTAATTGATAAAATTGATCGGCTAAAAAATTCTCTATTCTATTATTATGTATTATTATTTCAATCATTGGTAGCACAGTAACCGAGGTTGTTCCATTCGATTCATCAAATTTGAAACCATTGAAATCTGACTAACTAACCTACTCTATGAATAAATTTTGAGTGGATTTTATAAAAATATGGAATTTCACTCCTTGGAAGTAAAGCCGAATATTTTGGGTCTACTAGTTATCGCATGCAAAAATAATACTTTTTTTATTCTGCAAATTTATATACGAGTTATTCATATCGTATATGAAGCTTTAGAGGTTTCAAGCCACGTTAATTCTGAAAATATCATCAGAGTCTTGAGTAACTTTTGTGAAGATCGCTTATTTCCAAAGGATGTGCGGACTAACAGACAAACTAACAGATAGACATATATTGCTGGTAAGTGGGATAGTGTAGATGATGGGAAACGTTAATTTCTCTGTGGTCCTAATACACGCCTTAATTGAGAAAATGAAGGTCCTGTATGTTTTTTGGATGGCCTGCTAAGTATGTAATTTCAAACCACCTCATACATATATTTAAACACTATTTGTCAATGAGTGTTGTAAGTGGCTTGTTAAGTTCGAAAGGCTGCAATTTACTACTCAGAAGTTCATTATTATTGTATTATTTCGATGCACATCACTGAACTATAGATAATGATTAAATGAACTCTATAATTTAAATATTGCTGCCAAGACCTAACGTCGGAAAATCGATGAAATTAACTAAAGCGCCTACGCTTCACTAGGAATTCGACGGTAAGATATTACATGAAGGTGATGGAAATGTAGTAGTTTCCCTTTCAAATGCTAGAGACGATTAAATTGCTACACCCACAGGATATTCTGAAGACTGGTAGCCGAGGAACTATCCTCCTAGATGTGACATTATTTGCAAGAACCGAGAATGGGGAGCTACTCCTTTCCATCACAAGGAAGCAGCCGTCTACTATTTTCTCCCATAGGTAATCGAAAAAATAAAATATTAAGGAGAGACATATCCGTTATTCTCCTTTTTCCTCATTAAGGGAGAAATTTCAAATATTGCGTACATACTGCTTCAATCACGAACATTGCGATACTAAGGGCGAACGTCTGATTCTTCATAAAGTCTTCCTGACCTTTTTCGATTTTATTTGAAAACCCTCCATCTCGGGAAAACACTAAAAATTGGCTTAAAAATAAGTTTCAAATGTTTATAAAGGATGTTGACCATAAAAGACTGGTATAGATTTCATGATTCAATACTATTTAAAAAAAAACCATTAAAGACATACAAGTTCATGGCTGGATCATTGCATCATTATTTTACAAATAAAAGCAACCGGTACGTATGTAATTCAATATATAGCATCTTTTCCCAATTTGTAATGTAAAAAAATTATTTCAATAGTATATACAGCATTTATAACAAGAAATGATACGAGAATGACGAAGAACTATTAGAATCTTTTAAAATAGAAATGAACCTACTTAGTTTCTATACAAGACACAGACCAGTTAAGGACAATGGCTCCGCTGCGCTCTACTCCTAGATTCAATTTTTTTGCTATTAACCCCCCATAATGATCTAGTATGGTAACCATTAAACACCATAAGTGTCTACAATCAGTATGTAGCTTCTTTTTTATTCTTGATATTTAAATACTCATTTTGACAAAACCCATGAAATTGTGAGAAGGGATTGATCTAATTTGTTTTCTTCATCAAAACCTCGGCGCTGCGTGCCACGCAAGGGGCTCTGCTCCTTGACCCCGCTGGTGACACCCCAGACCCCCTTTTTACTTCCACCTTGAGCCTCTGCTAAACATAGGAGGAACGTGGAACACGCTCCATTTCAAATTTCACCTTCATGACATTAGCCTTTTTCGCCAAAATCATACGTACAACCCTAATCGTAGGGACGTCCCTGTAATGCATGCTGTACTCACCATTTTTTTTACCTTCCGTGCGATGTTCGGTCACTCCATAGTACGTCTTCTGTCAAACGATTACGTCCTTTTGAAAAGCCATCCATACCGCTGATTCACACCGCACCGAACCCGCGCATTTCCGACTCGACTAATGGTCGCTTCGACGCCGTCTTTTCAAAACCAAAGTTATGAACTCCGGCAAGCACTGACTCCACCCTTTTACCGACTCCGACTTTCTTCGTGACTCTTATGCAATGTGACACATGCAACCGCTCTTTTTTTCTCTTCGCCTTTTCTTTTCTTTGGCTTTCTGAGTTTCCGACAGATTTACGACGGCCCTTTAGTACGTGTCCCTTGTCGTTCCAACCACTTGGGAGCACGATCGTTTTAGAGCTCCCCTCACCACTACCCCTTCACCCGTTCACGGCTTTTTTTTCCACCCAAGTGGCGAGTCGCAGCTACTTCAGGCGCTAGACGCTCTCGACCATCAAGTGCACAAGTGCACTATACAACATTGACATAACCAGCTACCTACTTCTTCAGTAAATCATTCCTCTCCCTTTCGAAATCCCAAATATGTCGATCTACTTAGATGTTCTCAGGCTTTAGATTTTTACTATCACAAGATTTGAAGCATTTTTATGTAAATGATTGGCAAAGGGAACCCTTCCCGAAGACTAAGCCTTTATAATGCCACTAAAAGTTTTAAAATGTTGTTCAAGAAAGCACGAGTTGCGATCATATATGTTATGAATGCGTGGGATGCCTCGCATTATATATATAAGTGACCGAGAAAGGGAAAAAGGAGCTTAACATGCCAGAGGTCAAATCTGAGTTTATGTTTTATTTTTCTCCACATCATACTGAACAAAATCTTTTTTTTTTTTTTCTTCTTCTCCTTCTTCTACCATTTTCTGATTAAAATTTATGATTTTTCAAAGTTGGAAAAAAGCGGTCCCGAAAATTGCTAATTTTCAGTTGGTTCCAGCAGATTTTTAGCAGACATGCAAAACTGCAGATTTTTGCAAATTATTTATAAATGAAATTAAAAATGTAGAGGAAGAAATATGAAGTTGTGAAATGAGGATGTGAAATGAAGTTTTGATTATTGAGGTAAGAGAGATAGTTTTGGTACCCAAAAGAATACCTATTACAAAAATAAAAAGTAATTTTAGGACCCCAATCTTCGTTTTTTTGTTCTCCTGAAGAAAAAAAAATGCCTTGGCAAGTTAAGCTCCCTTTTCCCTTGCACGGTCACATATATACATTTTTTCGTTCTTTTTCTCCAAGAGGCGGATCTCAACTAGTACAGGCGTTCACGGCAATCATGTGCTCAAGATCCTCTGCATTCCGTGTGAACCCATCTAGTACTCGCCACAAATTACCTCCTTTACAATTAAAATCTAATAATGAACGAGTATTCGATTTATACGCGACCTCAAATGAGGATTACTCCTCCAAAATTAATATGTACAATATTAATAATTTCGGTGAGACTAAAGTGCAGCGGTCAATCTGCTAGAGCAGGCAACCATACTTTCGTTGTCAGAAAACCTAAAAAAATAAAAAATTAAGTAAAAAATAAAACTAGTTTTTTTAGTAACGCAAAATTTTTGCTGATCCCCAGTCAAAAGTCGGATCACCATAGAGAATCGACTCCATGGTAATTTTTCCATTTGGGAAGAAAAACAGAATCAATAATAATATTATTAATAATCATTATTAATTCATCAATTATTAATAATATGCCATATGCCATATCAAGTCCTAAATGATGTGATCGATGAACACAGGAATATTTTTCTGATAACCGATCAGGGTAGTTCTGAACATATCAATCCTATTGTCAGTGTTTTAGACTGATTGTAATAAATATCAGTACCTTTGGGGATTAAGAGAGACTTTATCCTTGGACCTCATACAGCTGATCAGGGTGGCTTCGAGCGTTATAATTATATTTTATCCGTCCCTGAGAGGCTCTGTTACAAATGTCAGCATCAAACGGCGATTCGGAAATAAATTAACCATATACCTCACTCGCCAGAACTTGATGGTTTATCACTGTGTAATAATTTATTTCCTACCTTCCCATGAAAGTTTATGATTTCGGAATCGTTGGTCAAATATGAAGAAAAAAAATTATACATGTTAAAAAATTTATGTTGCAAGCAATAAATAAAAATCATGTATCATGATTCTCTAGTCGTAATGTTGCTAAATACCAAATTTCAGTTTCCTCCTATTAGGAAAGAAATAAGCTCCCGAGCTCACTCACCTGATCTGGGCGTCTCCTCAATTTATCAATCGTACACAGCAGACCTTTAGAGTCTCCATACCAAATATCAGCCTCCCAGGTCTATTGAAAGAGAAATTAGCTACCGATGATCACGGTGGGTCTTCACTTTGTCGCTCGTGCACAGCAGGATCATTAAGGCTCAAAACCAAATGTCAGCCTCTTAGGTCTATTAGAAAAGTAATACGCACGTGAAAATCACTGGAATCTCACAAATTATTTCAAGAATTTAGAGTTTGTATCGGAATCACAACAATCACTGACATGTCAACAGTGATCAATATACAAGATGTTTTGTAACCGAGTAGGTAGGTACCAGATGAAAATTTGTCTCTAATTTTAAGTACACATTTTCAAATTTCAGTCTCGTAGGTCTATTTAGAAGAGAAATGAGCTCCTGAGCTCACTCTTCTGATCTGAGTGGTTCCTCACTTTGTCAATGGTACACAGCAGGACCTATAGGCACTCCACACCAAATTTCAGCCTCCTAGGTCTATTAGGAGAGAATTGAGCTCCCGAGCTCACTCAGCTGATCTAACTATATTCTACCTGTCTCATAAATGCTCCGTTTCAAATGTCAGCTTCTTAGATTGAATGTGAAACATTAGAGAGTTCCTAGTAGATCCGTAAAACACAATACGTCGTGCGGTATCGAAAATCTGCGCCGCAACTCTGACGCATTGAGTTACGGTGACGCATCCTTCTGTAAAGATACGTTACCGGATCGCAATCCGGAAAAAACTTAATCGTCTGTAATAACTATCTTCTGTGGACTCGAATAATCTCCTAAGGATAATTTCTTCCTTCCATGGATTTAGCATTACAACTAGATCCGTTAAGGACTTGACGTGACTTTAAGGTGCGGTAAATGTTTCTCGTTAGCGCAAGCCGTATTGTGACCAACGGATCTACTAGGAACTCTCCATTAGCAATATTAGTTTGTAACGCAGCGTAATAAATCAGCTTTCCTTCACACTACAGCGGTTTAGGGTTCATGAAAAAACGCTGCAAATTATTTCACAAAGGTTTATTATTTTTTCAATTGAGTATGATCGTAGTTTTAGTTGGCTTGCGTACGTGATAAGGCCCGTCCAGACTCCTCGGCGTGTCCTATTTCGAGTTGCCACAACCTATACTTCTATAATTATATACGCATGTTTATATTTCTCGATTTGAGCTCCTATCTATTCAAATAGTTATTGCCTTAATAATATCATTATCTAAGTACGTACGAAAAGTCGAGAGGATATGTTATTAAATATGCGTAGGAAAAGCATTGGTATTAACACACAAATATGACTTGGAAAAAAACATATATTCATGCCTCGAAGGAACACTGTACCCTACCCACCTCATGGTGCCGCGGTGTATTATATGGGTATAACACGTAAAAGTAATAAATATCCATTCTCCTACACCCCTCTGCTACGCCCCTGGTCACTCCAGCCACCACAAGGTGCCGCGGCGCCTCCTATCACTACACCCCCCACTCACCCCCCTCACCACCCACCGTGACTCCCTGCCAAGCGTGCCAGGCGTGCGTCTAACACGTCTAACACTCAAATGTCTCGAAAAAGACTCTTTTCCCACCGTTTTTGGCCCATAGCATCTATGCGAGTAAAGCGATCGGGATGGTTAAACGTTAGGACCAACTAGACCCCAAATGGAGTCTATGTGCGAAAGAACGGTTTTTCAAGTAAATTCTTAGGCCT
Organism: Adelphocoris suturalis; assembly: GCA_030762985.1. Classification (NCBI taxonomy): domain Eukaryota; kingdom Metazoa; phylum Arthropoda; class Insecta; order Hemiptera; family Miridae; genus Adelphocoris; species Adelphocoris suturalis. The sequence goes on along the minus strand of CM061041.1, from coordinate 23,804,478 downwards.
TTTATGGCCCGGACGGCGGACGGCGAACGGCGGACGGCGAACGGCGGACGGACATTTCAAATTTGGATTCTACGCACCTTGAAACGTAAAGTGACAAAGTTGGGGGGGGGGGGGGGGGGGGGGGGGGGGGGGGGGGGGTTATAAAATGTTTTTGCTACACTCGGAAATAATAAACCAAAATGGAGATCAATTTTTCTGGTACGTACGTGAAAATCAATATAAAACATTTCGGCTAGCGCTGAATTTTCAAGCGAAAAATTTAGAGGTAAAACATGATTCATGTTTAAAACAAATTGTCTTCATAAATACCTCAGTCATCCGAAAACTTAGCGTTTTTCCGTAACGTTAATGTTTTAACGGCCCAGCCATGAAACTTAATACCTAATTTATGTCAAAAGTACTTTTGAAAGTTCAAAAGGGTGGATTTAGGGTAGATTATTGTTAGATTGCTGCGGTTTATAGAAGCTGTGTCTACCGAGATAGCACCGAGAGTCTACGAAAACGTGTAGTGGTCTGTATGTTATATGATTTTTAACTGTATGGTTCTTCCTTTGACGATGCGTTTTAATTCCAAACATAAACCCATAGTTACAGTTGTAAAATATACATGTTTAAGTAAAATGTATAAATATAATGATTAACAGCTGCCATTTGCGAAAATTTCCGTCACATTTTGAAACGGGACAACCAATCAACAACTTCCCCTGGTTACGTTGAATTTGTATTGATTTTACGAACATCCGATCCAAATAATGGTTTACTAGTATTGAACGTGGTAACAAGGTAACGTTGATGAGGTTTATTCTTAGCCCAGAATATATAGGGCTACATGCTTCAATGTTTAATGTGTAACTGAGAAATTTGCCTCTTTATCTTTCTCCTTTCTCTTGGTTGGTGAAATCCGTAGTTAGCAAGCTTGATTTGTTTTGCGTTAGTTCGTATCTAAATCTCACTCTGAATAGTCGCAGTTGGTACCTAAAAGGTCTCAGTGGACTATCTCCCATTTAGATTGTCTGTGTTCCACTAATCGCTGTGCAAAACCAGTCGCCGACCAGGAGATGAAATCTTGTTACTGAGGTCAGACTCCCAACTTCACAGAAAGCGATCGATTGACCGAGGGAGGCTGAGCAGAGAGCGGGAAGAGAAACCACCTTCTCTCTCCTCTACCACGTTATTTCACAGATGTGAGCCCGACGAATCAATCTAAATATAGCCGCTCCACAAATCCTCCGGGTTGATTTTGGCGCTGTTCCGTTTGAGTTAGCCTCGCTATACCACCAAATAAACAAGTGTGTAATAGATCCCAAGTGGTTTTTTTTTCCCTTTTTTATTTGTTCCTCTGTTTCTGGAGCGGAACGAGAATGTTTATAGGAAACTCTGAGCAGGTGTGATACTAGATAAGTCTTCTGAAACGCAATATATGTGATGCAAGTAATGAGAGTTGCCGAGACAACGAACCTAACTCAAACACGGCATTTTATTCTCATTTCGAAATCATAAATTGAAGAGTTACATCACACTGGATTCCATTATTACCACAGAATGGCTTACCATGTCTCTTTCGATTTGCATAGCCTCTTCGACCAACTCTTCTTGCTATCTGAAACCAGTCACATTCCAATCTGATCGCTTTTTCCCCCTTAGCAAAAAAGGTTACTGGAGCAGAAAAACAGAGCTTTTAGGAATGAGGAAAAATACCGAAATTGTTAGTGTTCTGTTTCATGTACGTCTCCCATGGTTCTATACATAATTCAGTACAATAAACATAATGATTGTACTCAGTGGCGTAGCTGAGTCATTTCTCATGGAGGGGCAACAGTCGAGGATTTAATTGTATTTTATAGTATTAGTATTAATTTCTAGTGCTTGTTGCTGAGTATACGAAGACTGTTAATAAACTGTCAAACGTTCATATAAGGAGGTAGGTGCTCAATGGCTTTTTGTTTTGATCTGAAATCACGGACGCTTTCATATTCATAAACCTACCTATGGATTATTAAAGCATAATACTACTTAGAAAAAATATTATCCAAATAACTAATCAGAACGTGAAAAACTACGATTAATGCGAATAGGTACCTACCAATGAATTGAGGAGCACTAGGTTTATTATACTATTATTCTAGACTTACTGCGTGCAAATTCATATACCTATCTATGTGGACTTGCTGTCTTACAGATTTATCCTCAATTTTTACTTCCGCGTGAAAATTACTTTTTCTGGACAATATCACACAATTTTGTATTATTTCACCTACCTACGTGAAATAAAATACAGGGTATGAAACCCAGATCAAGAAACATAACAAAATGTAAATAAACTCAAACCAGCAATATGCTAGGTTAGAATAGAAATACTGCTACACTAGATTATTTTAATCTTTTCTATCAAACTATTTCAATCACCACTGCGGGCTTCTTTTTATTTTATTCTTGCTTCATTTTAACCGGGATTTTATTCGTAAATTAATAGTGTAATCCAACGGAAAATTGTTTTGAAACCAACAACCAAGCTTGATCAAGTAGGCAGTGAAAAGTAGGGGAAGTTCATAGGGGAATTGGTGGATACTGAACGATGGATATTTTTCTAGGGAAAAATCGCATATGGGCTCGCCCCAGAAGGTAGTGGGGAATGACTTGATTTCAGTTTGTAGTATCTACATTTCCGTTTCGTTGACTAGGTGATTTTACTACTCTCCGTGGGGCAGTACAATATCCACGCCATTTTGCCCCTACACAAACGAACCTAATAAAAATTTCTTCATTTATAAGAGCGTCTCAAGATGCCCGGCTACCAGAAAGGTATAATAATAATAGTAGTTGTGTTTTTCTAATTACATTCTTCAATTGAAGGTGTTACGTACTGAAGTAGGAAGCGTAAAATTATTAATTTGATTATATCCATACAACAAAATTCTGCATCCTCTATAATTTATGGAGGGGCTCTACCCACCCTGCCCCTCCTCAAACTACGCCACTGATTGTACTTAGTTATAACACAAAATCATAGATTGCTGTAAAATATAATTGGATTGTTTAATTTGATTCATTCACTCAAGAAAAACAACGTTTGTATGGTTTAATGATTGAGCTGTATCAACTGCGACAAATATTAATATGACGAAAATCGTAGAAAACTAAATATTTGAAACCTGCTTCAGTAAATCCGGTTTAAATCTTGTGTGTTGTGTTTCTCAAAAAATTCAGTTTTAGGTGTATATTGTTTACATTCGTTTAATTTTGTTATTTAAGAATTATTCCACTTCGCAGATGATGTACTACTGTTATTTCGTGTTTAGCTTGTGTTTAGAAGGAGCTTTGAGAAACAAATGACTTCGTGATCTTTTGGGCGTGGGGTGCATGTCTAGATCTCTCCTTTCACATCTAAAACCAGCTCTTTCGACGGTCGCGTTTGAAGTCACCAACCGCTCCCCAGCTGTCTATCTCGAAATCTTCACGTTTGCTGAAGAGAACCACAAATATCGTCACTGAAATCAGTTTCTTAAGAGATCGTTAGAAACGAGTCTGCCTTATTTGAGTTTCATACCACATGACACTACACAGAGTGCTTATTATGAGATGAAACTTTCTGATTGTTTTTGTCAAGTTTATCCACAGACTGTGGTTCGTAGAGCTCAAAAACTGTTTCTCCCTAAATTTATATATATATATATATATATATATATATATATATATATATATATATATACTTATGGTTGGTTTGAAACAGTTCTATAAGAACAGTATATCTTTTGGCACAGATGTGCAGTGAAAATTAAAACACAAATAAAGAATGAAACTTACACAATTATTGTTAATATTTCGGCGATTGCCTTTGACATATATATATATATCAATATATATACAAAGTGTATATATATACAGTGATGGTGATGTATGAATACAGGTTTTGTTCAGTGTTTCTATTGTTCCTCCTAAGCCAGTGATATACAGGCTAGCCATCTGCTCGAGTATACATGGATGTTAAAATGTGGTTGAAACCTGATGAGAAGAAAGTTTTGTTCGGCATTGTTATAATTTTATCACAAGTGTCTTTTGTATTAACGCATTCATGATATAAATAAATAAATATAAAACTGGAGTAAAACGTACCCGCATTTTACGGTTTTTTTCTACATTTTGATGGGTCCTACTCATTTCAGCCAATGGCTTACACCTGTACCCCAAGAGTGATTGGCTTGAAGGATAGATGATCTTGAATGATCTTTAGATCACGCCTGGAAAATGGGTTAGATCCTCTATTTCATCCCATTCACGGAGCTATTAAATGTGTATGAGATCATCTGCTTCTTATCAGAATTGATTTTGTGCGCGCTAATTTATACTATCTAGCTGCTATCATCTTAAATAAGTGATCGTGAAATGACTACAGTATAATGATAAGGGCTCAACCATCCCAATCCCCCAATCACATCTAGAGGCGATTAAATAAAGCACGGCGATTAAAAAATTCACACTATCAGAGTTCTCCAAATCTATTTCAGGCTACCTATTCACATACCAGGTCATCTAACTTCTTGGTATAGAATTATGATCATCCCATTGTCTGACGATTGCTACACCAAATGTTTTCGCTTGTTTTTGAGAATCGTATAGCCAGTTTAGTGAGCTGCTGAGTTTTTATACAAACCAACGAATGCCAGTGGTTCATAGCTAGGGGCCTATGAAATAGCATTGCGTTGATAAAAATAACAGGAAATCGTATCTATTGTCATTATTGGCCAAAAAATGAAGGAAAAATTGTTAATTATTCAATTTTTCAAATATATTTTGTAGGCTAATTATATCATATCACATTCACTCGAATAACGAGCAGAATTTAATGAGGTTGGAGTTTTATAATATCGCAACAAGCCGCATTCCTAATGCAGTTTTCTTGAGAAATGTCGAGGTTTATCACACGCGTGAGAAGTTTGCATATTCAAGACCTGTGTTATTTGATGGCTGTTAATTTTGCTCTAAGTATCAAATATCAACGAAGGAGAAACAAACTGACGCGTTTGGTAATAATACTCGTATTAGCACCTCTTGATTAGTATTGTTTTCTCAAACACTGATAAACTATGACATGTAGCAGACTGCTTTGAGAGCAGTTAGGGGTCATATTTCTCCAGAAAGTTTAGAATAGTTTACCAAAGCCCATCCCGTTTCGTTGTACCTATTTACTGAAAAAACGTACCTAATAATATTAGTTAATATCAGATGATCGTTTGGCTTTAACCGACTCTACATAAAGCAAGAAATTCATTAGTACTTACAAATTATAATTTTTGATGCGGAAATGGTTATTAATATGTGCAACGTATCGATCATTTGTAGATAACTTTTGTATTGCCATGAATTCAGTTTCAGTCGATTAACTTGCTCCTTGATCGAAAGATATCATTGTTAGCAGCGATTTAATTGTAATACGTATCATGAAGGTGCCAATGATTCTTTTAAAAGGCTATCCCTCCCATTGGCGTCTCATTAATATTCATCTTTATCACCCCGAACCAGCGATAACAATTAATTCAAATGAAACATACGACGATTTGTTAACAACACCACGGGAAAAGAGTCCATTCATCGGGGAGCTGATAAGCAGTCAAATAGGCCACTGGCCTTTAACCTTCTTCATCCGCGTCGATACAAATTGATAGGCCGATTTATTTCGCAATCATCGCCCGATTTGATAACCTCGAAGAGATTAGAAGCCGTTAGCGACGCCATTTCTCACAAATTCACGAACAGACAGTGTATTTACTCCGTATTGCTGTTTAATCAAGAAGAGTAATATTAATTTAGGTTGATATCAATTAGATTTTAAATTTTTGCAGTATAAGCTTGGTTGATTGACTGGCTACTTTGATTGGTGAATTGACTAACTTGACACATATTATTTTAATTAATAATTCAGATAGAAAAACATCAACGGATAAACACCTCCGATAATTCGTTATCTTGCATAATTTTGGTTCTTTATTGTACTTATTCAATAATGAAGTTTTTTTACCTAACAAATAAGAAAAGAAGTAGAAATAAAACCAGAAATTTCTGAATCGGCTAAGTCTTTTACGCATATATCTCAGGATATACGCATACATTATTTATTGCAACTGAAACATAGTACACTTCATCTAGCAATATTTCATTTCATGATAAGCTCACTAAGAGGGGAGGTTTACAGCAAAACCTGGCCCATACTACTATCAAGAACAGTTAAAAGCACTGGATTACACTTGCACTATTTGCACAGCACAATTAGGTCCAGAGGTTCATTTCTCTTGAGTCGCCGAAGTTCTCCTTCGTTGTTTAAAACGCTGAGCATCTCCAGGTTCTCGTGTTCGTGGAGGCGATGTTCGTGCTTCCTTGCATTTTTGGCGATAATTTCGGTGACCGTTTCTACCCTCAAGTCTCGATGAATATCATCATTCCGCAAGAACCAGGGGGCCCGAACTATACTTCTCAGTAGGTATTATATTTTGTCGGGTTCGGATTGTTTTAATATTTGATTTTTTCAATCCAAAGACAATCAACAAACAACCCCAAAGCTGAATCCCATAGGTCCAGATAGGGCGCAGTATCTGTTTATGTGTAATTTATTGTGTAGTGAGAGATGGGAGTTCCTTCCCATCATCCAGTACATCTTTCTGAACTTGATTTTTAGTTCCTGATTCTTTTTTTCAATGTGGTATTTCCAGTTAAGTTTGGAATCAAGGTGCATCCCTAAGTATTTTACAGTGTCAGAGTATGGAATTTTATTTGAATTGATCTCAACTTCTGGGGCTGAGATTTTTCTATTAGTAAAGTTGATGTGCACTGACTTTGTTTCATCCAGTTTCATTCTCCACATCTTGGTCCAATTTACAACCTTGTTAGTGGACGTCTGTAAATTGCGAGTTGCAGTTTCAGCGTCATCTCCAACAGAGAGGATGGCAGTATCATCTGCAAAAGTAGCTACAGTTGTATTTTCCTGTTGCGGAAGATCTCGTGTGTACAGCAGGTAGAGTACTGGGCCTAGGACACTGCCTTGCGGTACCCCTGCTTTTATAGGCTTCAAGACAGAGTACTGGTCACCCTGCTTTACCCTGAAGTGTCTGTTCGCTAGGTAGGATTTTAGGAGTAAGTAAAACTGTTTTGGGAGATCCCTGTGCAGTTTATACTCAAGTCCCTTGTGCCAGACCTTGTCAAATGCCTGGGCCACGTCCAGAAAGACACTGGCACATATTTAAAAAAAAAAAAAAAAAAAAAAAAAAAAAAAAAAAAAAAAAAGATAAAATAAATAAATAAATAAAAATTTCAAAGTTTTTCGCCTATCCAAAGGGTAAAAGCTCTTCCTCTTCCCTCTCCATTCCTCTCCATCATTCTCCAAGTATTCCAGGTTAAAATATAGAATTTTATTGTTGTACTTGAAGTACAAATACTAAGTACAAGTGAAAGTAATAGTGCTTGAAGTGATAGTACTACGCGCCTTGGGAGTGATACTGGTATAAGTCCAAAAACATGAATTCTGGGAAATCGCATTTAAAGATTTTGGTTTATTATTTCCAATAATAAGCCTATGTGATCGTGTAGCAAAAAATTTTTATAACCCCCCCTCAAACTTTGTCACTTTACGTTTCAAGGTGCGTAGAATCCAAATTTGAAATGTCCGTCCGCCGTCCGCCGTTCGCCGTCCGGGCCATAAAAGGCCTTAGAATTGACTTAAAAAATCTGTTCTTTCGCACATAGACTCCACTTGGGGTCTAGTTGGTCCTAACGTTTAACCATCCCGATTGCTTTACTCGTATAGATGCTATGGGCCAAAAACGGGCGAAAAAGTTTCTTTTTCTACGCGCGCACGCCTGGCACGCTTGGCAGGGGGTCACGGTGGGTGGGGAGGAGGGGGGGGGGTGGCGAGCGGGAGGGTGGAGTGAGAGGAGGCGCTGGCGCCGCGGCACCTTGTGGTGGGTACGGCGCCGGCGTTCCTTCGATTCATGAATATGTTTTTTTCAAGGTCATATTTGTGTGTTAATACCAAAGCTTTTCCTACGCATATTTAATAACATATCCTCTCGACTTTTCGTACGTACTTAGATAATGATATTATTAAGGCAATAACTATTTGAATAGATAGGAGCTCAAATCGAGAAATATAAACATGCGTATATAATTATAGAAGTATAGGTTGTGGCAATTCGAAGTAGGACACGCCGAGGAGTCTGGACGGGCTTTATGACGTACGCAAGCCAACTAAAACTACGATCATAGTCAATTGAAAAAATAATAAACCTTTGTGAAATAATTTGCAGCGTTTTTATGACTTTGTTGGCGTACTACAGACACACCGTTCATATTTTCTCGGTTCTTTTTGGTCTGTGTCATGCATATAATCCATCTACCTATCCCATCCCTACCCATCTACCCTACTTCTAATTAGCTTCTCCACCTTTCTGTTTTGGATTAACATAATTATGATTATAAAAACCTTATGATGTACCACTAAGACGGTAAAACACCACAAACCTTGATTTTTTCCTTCGTACAATATTGGTACATCGCGAGTTAATCACCAGGTTGCCTCAGTACGACTACTAATCTTTTGGGCGAATAGTGGTGCATTGCAAAATATGTACCGGTAAACAGTGAAAAACACGAAGAAACTTGATATTCCTTGGTTCAATAGCGGTACTTCTTGAAATAGACCAGTAGTGCTGTGAAAATAAAGGATAAATGCCTGGTTTGTCGCATCGATAGTGATTTATGTCGGGATGAACCACTATTAACACCGAATTTCCCATCTTCGTTCGTTGACAGCTGGACTATGACTGACATAGACCGACCTTTCCCCGACGCTAGATGAAGACTTTGACCAGAATCATACTGGTTTATCCTGCTCTCTACCGGTCACTTTTTGTCCTATGATTAAACCGATACTAGCCGCATGTAGAGCTCGTCAAAATGTACACAGTAGTATATATAACTCAAAACTGCCATTTTCGGACTTATACCAGTACCACTCCCAGGGTGCGACTAGTTCTTGCCTCCTGGACAAGTACAAATACTGACGTACCTGTATTTATACTATGATTAATTGGCACAAATACTTGTGTACTTATACTTAGAACTTCAATTACAACTACTTGTACTTACTAATTGTATTTCAAGTACTTGTACATTAGGTACTTGTAATTTTACTTGCGATTTTTTGAGTATTGTACATGCACTTTGTACCTTACACTTGTAAGTACATTTTTTCCCAACTGCTGTAGGTAATTGGGTATGTTCTAAAAAAATTCCGTACAAATTATATTGCGATTGGTAGAGAAATATGCATCGCGCATTCGCGAGACTAATATTGATTGACACAGGCATAACTCCGGTTCTAATGGAACGATCTCGATGTAAGTTACAGAGATTGTGCGGGATAGCTCCTAGACGGTCCTCTATAACTTTCATTGCCGTCACATAAATAGTAGACTGTGTGCATGCGCAAACGTTAATTGATCATAACGTCGATTTCTTGTCATCATCGGTCCGATTCCGTTCAAATTCGGGGAGTGGATGTAGGTATATGTTAAAAAAAAAAAAAAAAAAAAAAAAAAAACAGGTGTGCTAAAGACCACACGGGAGAAGTGTAAACTTCTATGGCGATTTGGACACCACTTTCCACTCTGTTGGGATGTTGGGAAAGTAAAAGTGGACAGGCTCCTCCCCTGGACCCTCGGCAACTTTCCGCCTTGAGCCTTCGGCAAAGTTGCTGAAACATGGAACATGCTTTCTTCCCGCTAATTCGTAAATGTAAATAAATTTAAAACTACGACATAAATGTTTTAAAAATCGAAATTAGAACAGAGTACCTAAGTAGTACCTAAATTTTCTGTTATGGTGCGCGTCTACAATTACCATGACCAAGATTAACTCCTCAACCATGTGACAACAAAACAAGCGGCATTGTTAACTGTATCCATTTATAACATAAATAAATATAAAACTACGACATGAATAGAAGAACAAGTACGAAAGAAATGCGTGATAAATCGAGAGCTTTCCAACGAGTGGAGAACGATTTTTGTCCTGTGAAAAATAAAGAAGTTTCATTTCCCCAGCAGCGGCTTGGTTGTCAAAACAGCGTGACGGAAAAAAACGTGACGGTAAAATCGTATTCACACCCCGCTAAATTTTTTGACGCGGTGCGCCTATAGAAGTTTACACTTCAAACACTAGGTAAGCACTGCATTCAAAAGTTTGAAAAGTTTCAAAAGAAGGTTGACAAGTGCGCTAGCTTAAAAAATGGAAAATTTCCAAATCGGTAATTTCTGGATCTGTCCGTACGAAATTTCAAGTTTCAGTTATCCGACTGGTCTTCTGCGGCTTTGGTACTCTAGAAACAAAATTTGATGCCTAGGATTAGAACTTAGGATGGTGCGCCTCATGCGTTGTTGCGAGAGTTAGGTATGAGTCGTCAGAAGGACAAAATCCTGAAAATGCTACGAGAGTCCAGAAGCTCCGAAAACGGAGATGCCAAATCCTATTACGCAACAATGATGTTGGGGAAAAAGTATTCAAAAAAGCCTGACAAACCTTGTGAAACTTATCTCCTTTATATAAGACAACATCACAATAAATGGATGGAATTCTCATACTGTCCGGTACAACAGATGAAACACCTTCAAGTGATTGGAGTTTTACTTTTTACACTTAAAAAAAAAGCCCTATGAACTTTATCGCGACTGGAGTAATAACTACTGCGTTCGAACAAACTGAAATTGATTGACACAGACAAAACTCCGAGACTAATGTACCATTTTTTATGAAATGTTCAAGGATTGTGCGGTTTAGCTCCTAAACGTTCCTCTATGAATTCATTCCTTTGTGACTAATAGTAGTCTGTGCGCATGCGCTAACATTTATTTCTTCTAACGCCGACCTATAAATCATTTCGACTCGTAATTTTTTCTTCAACTAATTCTATACGTCCATGTTCCAATCTGTAAGGAAACTACACTGCCCATGCAACTTGGCAGACTTCTTTAATAACCTTTATGATTTATTACCTGACTAGCCGCTCCGGCTCGCTTCGCTCGTGTGTGGCTGTTTACATGCGATGGTCTTTTACCACCAATTCAGGTGTATTACAATAGAAAAATATTGGGAATGTTGCTCGCTTCACTCGGAAACGTAGATCCTTGAGGGTAGGTTTAACGTGTTTAGGGGATGTTGCTCGCTTCGCTCGCTCTGCTGAGCAGGGGTTGCGCATTTTTGATGTAGCCTATATTTCGCGCCTCAAGAGACTGGTAACATTAAAAAAAGAATTCTGCGAATCGGTCAATCCGTTCCAAAGTTATGGAGGTAAATACATACAGACACTTTACTTTAGTAATATAAATAAGGTTGTGAATGTTTCAACGATCAACAACGCCGTGAGTTTTAAGTTTGAATTCGGTGATGATAAAAGTGAATTCACAGTGAAAACGCACTGTGCTGGACAATGAGAATGTAGGTAATGTGGTATAGTGCGTGGCCAAGGACCGTTGTGTTGTTTTGTGAAATGCGAAACTTTCTAATGGGTACCTCCAAACTTTCAATCTCCTCTCTTCTCGGCCTTTCAATCTGCCTTCTACACCACACCCGTTTGACCGATGCAGGAAACGTGATAACAATGAGGAAAGGGTGATTCTTTTTACGAAGACTCAGACACGCATTCACCTACTTCAGGTACCTAAACTTTCCGATCCAACTCTTTATCATCGTCAATCGTTAGGTCCAAACAAGAAAAAAAGGAAGAAAAGAAAGTTTTAACGTGGGTTAACTCAGCTTTCAGCTGATGTTTGGCATTGCGGCTCCATTTTCTAAATGTAATTGACAGCATTCTTCGTCACCCAAGGTTCATCAAAAGAAAATTCGTCTTTTTTCCCGTGAAGCAAGTCTAATCGAAAGGAAAATTGACATATATTTATAATTTCATGATTATTATTTCTTTATTTTTCTTTATTATTTCAGGATTTCATGATTTTGCTTCCGAGCCTACCGACAGGTTATAGGTAGCGGAATCTTTTCACTTTCCGGAGATGACTAATTTTGTAGTCTCCGAAACCAAAAATTCCGCTTACTTCTCACTGTTTTGACCATTCCTAACAACTATGATCCCGTGCATGGCCGTCAGTCTGTCTGTGTGTGTGTGTCGTAGATCCGTCTGTCCGTGAGTCCGCAAAACCTACAGGCATAGTTAACGGATTGCAATGACACACAAAAAATGTATATTAAAAATTTCAAAAACTTTGTGCAATTAATTACATTTTGAAACATTCTAAAACAATGCCTGGAGTTTAATACTTTTTCATATGTTTATAAATATAGGTAAATATAATAATAATGTATTTATGTGTCATTCTAGACGAAAAACCTCCTTGGGATCAAATAAAAAATCCTTTCTAACACAAAAAAAAGTAAATAAATAAATAAATAATAATAATTAGCATCTCAAAAGGAAAGATGAGTTCGTTGGACAACACTTTTTGAGCACAATAGATTGGTTACATTTCAAAATATGATGAAAAAACCCAAAAATGGAAAAAAGCTATAAAACACCAAATGTATATTTTTTTAACTGAACACTACTCAAAGAAATGACATCAGATATGAACTAGAACTTTCAAATATTTATGGACAAAATTATGCTGATTTAAAAAATAGCATTAATGTGCCCTTAAAAAATCAATAAAAACTGCAGAAAGTCCAAAAACTTTAAATTTTAGCAAAAAGTTATTTAGAACAATTTTGCCATCAAATTGATCCCTAGTTGAACACGCAAAGTGGTTAATGTAATGGTTAATTAAATCTCAGAAAAATTAAAGTTAAATTTTTAATTTAATTAAAATTTTAATTTTAAATTCAAAAATTAAATTTAAATCTCAGAACAATTTCAACAATTAACCCTCGGATGAGCACGGTCTAAAAAAAACGGCGATAGGCGCGGTGTATCAATTGATACAATGGGTGTTAGGAGGGGAAATGGGTTAAGGGAGTTTTATTGGACTAGCAAACAAGCTGATAGGTAGAGAAACTACTATAACATTATAAAAAAAATGCAAGAAATTAAATTATGAGGTTGAAAAATTAGGTAACTAATAACTTGAGCTAGGCATAATTGTTATGTATTTCCTTATTTAGTAAACATTTTTTTGGCAACATTCTTCACAGATGAGTTTAAATCTTTACCTATGTTTACAGCATCAATTTATGGAAAAAATACAAGTCTATAGATAGGAACTATACTAGGAACTATACTCGTAAACTCAAAGGAACGATATAATAAACTAGAAAAACAAACGAAAATTCTAAGTAAGGCACATTATTTGTGGTAACAAACGTATGTTGGGCAAAATTTTTAGGAACCAATTTCTTATTGAACTAAATTTACTTTTTGGTAACAATCTTTATAAATAGGTTTCAATTGCTCTGAACACAGAAATTTATCACAAAGTACGCAATTGTCAGTCGTCAATATACTTTTTTTTCGAAGTTTTATAGGGTTCGCATCTCTTTCGTTTTTTCCCTGATGTGGATTGTGGAAAAGCTCTCTCACACAGTTGCATCGGCTGTTCCTGAGGGTGATCTTCATCATTGCCATTGACATTTTCAATCTCGTAATCTGTAAATTACCTGGATGGGGCGCGGTGTATAAATTTGATTAAAAGCAGCCATAACCTATGTAGCTCACTCCTTCGACGCATGAAGGTCAACTGATTCTGAAGACGAATTGAAGTTTTAGCAAGGTAGAGGGAAAGGGGCCCCCGTCCGCATGCGGTAGCGGGCGTTGCAACCCTTCAAAGCCATGATTTGTATCAATTTGATACCGCGCCTATCCGAGGGTTAACAAAACACCAGAATATCGATAACAATTAAAAATGCCTAAATATACTGTGATATCTTCTAAAATTCTCTCATATAACCATACTGCATGATTGGAACTTTATCAATATAGATGGGAGTTGTACCAGATGAGGTCCCTTGCGGAGGTCATGACGACCGTCGTACCAGCATTGCGGATCGGTCTCCAGGCCACTGGCACACGGGGGTCCGTACGTGACCGCTAAGGAGAGGAGGCGACGCGACTATGGACGGAGCGGCGGGTGGAGGCGGCGCTGAGCCGGCGGGGGCGACTCCGAAATAGACGCGGGACCCCCGCGGGCTTCGTGGCAGCTGAATCAGGAAAAGGGGCCGAGCTGCGAAAAAGGCTGACCACGCACCGCTCACACCTGCCGGGAGCACGAACTCCCGCGGGCTTCCTCCTCTGCCTGGGAGATCCGCCGCGGCGCCCGATATCCTCCCCGAGCCTGGAGCACGATCAGCGAGTCATCACTTTGGCGTTTGGAGCCCAGCGACACTTAATGACTTGCTATTCTCATCACGAATGTCCTGCTCTGTTGTGGTGGAATCGCTATTCCCACAGCAGCGACCACCTGATGAGTTGACTGTTCATCGCCTACCGGGTTGACCAACTAGTTTTTGGTTCATTATTTTCTATTACAATCCTCCGCTATCGGAAAAATAAAAAAATAAAAAAATAATAATAAATAAATAAATGGTAAACTATGCACCTACTTCCTTAGTTTATTAATAGCCTGTATATGTATAGCATTCAAACGTCAAATTTGAAGTATTACACATCAAATTAGAGTTTTTAGTTTATTATTTTCAATGATGAACCTTTGTTATCGACCAAGTAAACACTTTTTCCCCCCCCCCCCCCCCCCTGAAAACTTGTTCGATTACGTTTCAAGATGAGTTGAACCCAAAAATCGAAACGGAAGTTGGTGAAAAACGTAGTCTATTACCACGAAAAATAGAGTTACAATGTTAAATCGATTTTGACGGTTAGGCCATCATCAGTAACAAACAATAACTATGTTATAACGAAATCGATTTAACATTGTAACTCTATCTTTCGTGGAAATGGACGTTTTTCACTAACTAGGAAGATTATAACAATGGGGGGGGGGGGGGGGGGAAGCCCAAACCTAGATTATTTTTGTTATTATTAAAGTATTTGGTGATAACCTAAGGTTATGTGAAACATTTTTATAGATATCACCGAGGGGTCTGAAGTAAACATCATTATTGTCAAACATAATTTTCAGCTTTTGCGCTTTCCACTACCCTTAATCAGACACAAATTGTAATAATCTCTGGGGGGGGGAGTAGTAAAAACATGGAAATTTCAATTTAAGCAAAGAGCCCTACCTAACATAAATATGGTATACAAGTATACAGATTTATAAGCTAATTTGAACGTAGCGAAATGATAGAATCGAAAAAAAGAAAAAATTTTCGTAGGAAATCAACTAGAGTATACTTCTGGTTTTAGATCCTAATAAAACAAAAGTACCTAATTAACGAGGGAAGGAACTTGAAAAATCCATGTCCAATGCCTTCTAATGTCTTATAGTCAAAAGAATGTCATATGAATCTAATAGATTTGATTACTAGCGAATTGCTTTTTCCTATATTTATACTGGCATGGTAGGTAGCGGCAAGCATTCAAGGAGCATCCGCTACATTCTTTCAGATGATCATCACTGCAAGGAACCGTTTTGCATAAAATGAAGGAATTTCCGATATTTCCGGTTTCGTTTCAATGAAGCACATTACGACAGCTTGTGTTAAGTTTGTCTAATATATATGGAAATAGGCTGTATTTGCTCACACCCAATCACTGGTTGTGATTTTGCACTGATAATCATGAGTACTTATATGCTGGGATACCCTTACCCAGACCTAGTTGCTAAGAAATAGGCATGAAATCAAAGTTTTTTGGTAGGCTGATCTGTGGCAGGTTGCTTTGCTATGTGGCCGATCATTGTAGAATGCTCAGGGCAATGTGAGTGGATGGCGCCATGTAATGAGTGTGATAATGTAGAGCGTTAAAATTCTTACCGCGAAGATATAAAGGCCAAAGGTACGGCAGACATCGAGCCGCACCTTCGGCAGTTTCAGTTTGAGTTTTTTGCCAAATAGACAAGGAAATAGGAAAGGTGAAACAACTATGTGAAAGGTGATACTATTAGTGATTTAGTGAGGGCTGAAGTCAAAAGGTGTTCTGCTGACAAATAGTTGTTAAAAAGGTGGCGTGGAAGCTGATTCTCTAGAAGTTCTGTCAATCTGTCTACGGTGTGAGCTGGGCAATGTGAATGGATGTTGCCATTGAGATGATGGAAATATTGGAGCCATAATTTGCGTTGTTTCAATGCGCTAAGATACATATAAAATGTAAAATACCCAGAATGTGTGTTTGGATGGATGCTAGGGCTTAGAGGCGTTCTGCTGACGAACCTGGATGCAAAAGACGTAGCACGGAAACATCTGGGTTTCTGGTATAAAATCCCGTGACAAAGTGCTGCACAATGTGGCCATTTCTTTGGAGGTGAGCTGAGCAATGCGAGAGTGTATGTTGGAATACAAAATGGCGGCCTCCTAAAAATAACATAATTGGCCCATCTCAAACTTTTTCGCTGATAATTCCTAAACCACACACCCGACAGAATCTTTTATGAGAAGTACCTACTGTTGTAGAACACAAAAACATAAAACGACTCGGTCCCGAAACTCTGAATTAGTTCTAATAATAAGCGAACTACAACCAATTGAAAATCTGGCTAATTTCGGGCCAGTCCTCCCCCCTGTCTATACTTTTGCCTTATAAATCGCCTAGTAGAGTTAATATTTGTCTGATTTCAGTCTACCAAAGCTCATTCTACTCAAGATTGAATGCTCTCCAAAGTTTGTATAGAGCATGTTTTAGCTGAGACCTTTTCCCATTGACTTACAGCCGAACTCATGAATTGTATGTCATATTACACATGAAGTTAGCAAAAACGGCCTTTTACTTTGTACGATGCCTTTGGAAAACGATCTGGGCAAAAACTTGCTCGATATGAACTTTGGAAAGTATTTAACTCTGAATTGAATGAGGTTTTGACAGACCTGAATTAGACCAATATTGATGCCGCTAGGTGATTTTGAAGGGCAGAAGTGTTGAAGGGGGGAGGAGAGGACCTTCCTGAAGTTAGCCCGATTTTCGATTGTCCTTAAATCCTTTATTTTGGGAGGTAATTCACAGTTTTTGGGTCGAATCGCTTTGGTTTTTCATGCTCTACATCTTTGCTTCTTACAAAAATTTCTGTAGGATGCAGGGTTTAGGAGTTATTAAATATACACTTTAAAATGGGCAAATTAGGCCATTTTCATGTGACCGCCATTTTGTATTCTACCAATTTCGAGATGGCAGATGATTTTCTCACTCAGAACGGATAAAATTTTCAAAATTTAATCTCAATCCTTCTGCTGAAATTACTATCTAGTTTCGGCCTTTGCTCTTTAACTACTACAGAGGATGTAGGTTCCACACAGTGCGCTTTGCGCATTATCGGAAGAATATCCTGTCAGGCCATACTTGTTTGCATCTGCATATGGCAACGCAAATCGAACTATTATTGTATTCGGTTCGCTCATTAAGGGGAATTGGTAAATGTTCACATGCTTTAACATAGAAGGAATCAACAACCGAGTTCAGCTGGCATAAATATGTTTAACATTCAAAGACACTTTGTTATTATTTTACATGTTATAATGGTTTCACATTCCTGTATTAGAACTATCGCTTAGGATCATTATTTGATGTCTTAAAACTCCTCCCGATAGATAGAAACAATATCCATCGTTGTATAGCTTTTTTTTTCTGCGTTATTTGTTTCTTAGTAACATTTAAGTTGAATGGACGGGTTTTCTTCTTATTCTCTCTCATCCATTATGAGATGAGAGAAGATATTAAAGGCCTTCTCATTCTATATTCGTTCACATAAATGAACTTAATCGTTTCATCACGTGAAATTGATATGGTGGTAATATCAATGAAGAGCGGTCAATGTTATATTCATTGAGGGCACGAATTTAGATCACATCAAGTGGCTGCGTTGGACAGGGCATTCATGAGCTAATGTGGGAAGCGACGAGCATCAAAACGAATGTGTTTTATTCTTTGCTGGGACAACGCTTCTTGTGCCATTGAAATTCTACCATGTTCTTATACCTATTAAGAGCCTTCGCCTAATTTATTATCAAAGTTTGTTTTGACAACCAATGACATGTACCTAGCAAAACATTATAGAAAGTCAAAGTTTGAATGAGGGCCTATGATAGTTAGTATAAACGCTTGAGCCCTTTAGTTAAAATCTCAATCGTATTTGAACGGATGTTCAATTTTCAAAAAGTCTAAATGAGTAGTTAAGGGCTGAAAATGAGCATAAAAAAATCATGAAACTCATGCTATTTTTTGGAGGGCAAAAAGTCTGCTATGTAAGGCGTAGCACATAACTTCCTCGTTTCCGTAAAATCAAAGTGTAGACTATTGAAAAGTTTCAAATAACCTTGCAATATTCAATAGTGGGTTCCTTTGGACTTTGAGCAAAATCATCCCAATAGTATGATTAATTGATAAATGGTTTGATAATTTTTAGGTTGCGCGATCCTATGGAGTTGATTGGTGAACATCTACAATCTATACAGTTTATTCTCAGAAAATGTCCTCAAAACTGTACGGAAACTGAAGATGTCAGGCTTGTTACTAGTATTTAAGGTTCTCGCATGGGTTGCAGTTTTTTCATGTAAGATCATCATGAAACTCCAGTGAAGTAATAAAATCATCATTTTTCAAAGACCTTTGGAATTCGAACGAGTTCGAACAAATATACCATGAGAAAATGATCCTTGACCGATTTTACATTAGCGCATGCACAGGGAAAACTATCAGTTACTGTGTGATTATATCAATATGGGACTCTTTTGGCTAACTAGCTCATTCCCAGATTATGCCGTCGAATGAAAACTACGGAAGTAATATTTGTTGCTAGTATTTCACATTCGCGCGTGCACAGCAGCTACTAATGATATTATTGTCATGAATATTTGACTTGGAAACCGTCTTCTTATACTTACCCTCCGAATTTGAGCGAGATCGAACAAATAAGACGTAAGAAAAAAATGCTTAACCCTGGAATGTCCCGGCTAAATTTCCAACACTTAACTCCCCGGTGGGGTATGTCAAACCCCAACTCTGAAAAATGTTAGAAAATTCAAAAATAAGTCAAACTTGGATCAAATTTTATTTTTATTCTGTTACCAAGAGTGTAAAGAAACATGAAGTAGGTACCTAAGCTCATGAAGAAAAAAGTAATAGTAAGGACTCTGAAGAAAAAAAAATAATAGCAGAAAGGTACCTCATTGTAACAAAATTTCAATATAAAATTAGCACATTTTCATTTAAAAACAAAAATAAATAAATAAATGAAATCTACAAAACAATTTTCTGAGATTAGTTTGATACCACTTACAAAACCCAAGAACTAGAATGAAAAGGTAACATAAAATTGGCACCAAGCAATAGGATCAACATTCTCAACATTTTGAAGATCTATGATGTTCACAGAAGGAACATCGAACTAGTTTCTCCAAAACTGTCACTTTTGATGCTTCTTCATCGGATGCAATTTCTCGTAACTCGACATTATCTCCCGTGTTTGAATTTTCTCCGCCAAAATATACATCTTCTTTCTTCAACTGTTCTAAAATGGGTCTAATGTCTTCAGGATCCGAAAACTTGTGTTTATCAGCCATTTCTAACGATGAGCCAATAACAAAACTGTCCGGGAACGCCCACAAAGATAACACTTGCTATAGAGAAAATCACTAGCGGTCAACTCCCCGGTGGGGTTTGTCAAACCCCACGCTCAAGAAAGTACTACACTACACAGAAGTCTTGAACGTACTAAAATGGAAAAAGGCTGAAGCCTTTAGGGAAGAAGTGGGGGGTGATATAGAAGGGGGCGAGAAGAGCCAGACGTGCGGATTCAACATGATAAACTGTCTTTAAATTGCGATTGGGGTTTGACCAATCCCACGGGGCATTCCAGGGTTAATAGATTTTAAGTTTGCGAAAGAGCAAAGTGAAGTATTGACTTGTCAGCAATCAAACTCATGGTAGACCAATAACAGACTAACCAACATATTCCCCGAAAATTGTTTGCGGACACATGGACAGTCACACCAACACACTCCCATACAACCAGAAACGAAACCAAGATTGTTCTTCAATTAATAGTCTACAACGTGAAATGCAAGAGAGATTTCAATTTTTGAGAAAAGATAATTATTATCTCTCAAAAGTGAAAACAATGTTTCTGCTATATATCGGAAACGAAAATTCTATTCCAACAGCAAATGTTTGGAAATGTCTGCCTTGTACTAACCAACGTCATTTGATTTGTAATTTAAGCAAATTTTTGCACCCTTGAAACATATAGGTAGCGGAATAATGTATTGTTTTTACTTTCGGGAGATGAAAAGGCTTTTGTCCAAAATCAAAATTGCCACATGGATTTTATGTTCCAGACTATTCTGAACAACTTTCGTTCCATGTTTGTCTATCCGTCTGTGAGTCAGTGTTTATGCCTGTCTACGTATAGGTATATGTCATGTGTATGCAAATCCTTGTAATACGTTTGATTTCCACAATTTCATTCCGCCTACGATAAGATTTTCAAGGAATTTGCGGGATAGGTTGTTGGGTACTAGCGGGATGTGTAGGCTACTAATTTTATTGTTCTGAAATCATTACTTCCTTCTGTGCATGCGCAAACGTGAATTACTTGAAGCATCATTTTCTCGTTCTCTTTAATGTTGGCCGATTTCGACGCTACACCTAGATTTACGATTTCTCTCTACGGTATTTCGCAAAATTATCTAAGACATTCCAACGATCTATACATTCTTGTTATGGGTACGAGGAAGCTTTGCGCCACACCCAACTTGGCAGATGTTTTTACCGATTCATTCGATTTATTTTTCTATTCACCAGCTTTGAGAACCATGCCGAAAATTCGTCTGAGCTCTGCAATAAGCATCATGTGTGTAATTAATAATGTTAATATCGAATTGCGATATTAAATATCTATTTGAACAAAAATCGAACCGTATTCTTACCAGTGCAAATAGAAGCACTATCAAAACAACTGTGATACAGGAAGTGTTTGTAGAGGCTTGTGTCGTGTGCTACCTAATGACAATCCTTCCCGCTAATGAAGCAGAATTTGCAGACGCTGACTCAACCAACTTGTGAGGTGTCAAGCTACTGTAATGAGTTGTTCAACTTCGAACGTTCAATGACCTTGCGGTGAGATGATAATTAAATCAACAGCAGTAAAAGAAAATATAGATGGATCTGATATTATGGAGAATGAATGAATAGCACAGATAGAAGGAACTCGAGAACATTTTGCTTGTGAGAATTTTAAGTGTTTACGCAAATTTAGGATACAATGTCTAGTTTCATATTTTACTAGTTAGTTCACCCGAGCGTTGCACAGGTTGACTTAAATATACGCAAGCCCCCCTCACCCATCACATTTTGGGAAACCCCTAAGGATCTGATTCAAAAAAGTCCTTACTTGAAAGTACTTACTTAAAGTTCTTACTTATAAATTACCTATTAGGACCAAACTGCTGAGATCAACCCCCACTCCCTCTCCACAAACACCCCCATATTTCAGATTAAAAATATTATTGATTGGTAACCCAAAAGAACGTTCAGACTAATCTAATTTCATTCGTCCGAACATCAGATTACCAGTTCGTTTGGTGATGAGCAAATTATTTCATTTAACCACCCCCTCCCCACTCCATTCTTATCCTTACCACATACTCCTCCCTATGATTGAGGCTAGAAAAAAATTTAATAGCCTGTGATTGGGTCGCGTGATCTAAGCATATTTGCACAATCAGATCCCCAGTTTGTTCATTGATGTCAAAGCTACCAGTCCCTTTCCAAGCTGCTGTAATGAGTTGTTCAACTTCGAACGTTCAATGACCTTGCGGTGAGATGATAATTAAATCAACAGCAGTAAAAGAAAATATAGATGGATCTGATATTGTAGAGAATGAATGAGCACAGATAGAAAGAACTCGAGAACATTTTGCTTGTGATAATTTTAAGTGTTTACGCAAATTTAGGATACAGTATCTAGGTTCATATTTTACTAGTTGGTTCACCCGTTCTTTGCACAGGTTGACTTAAATATACGCAAGCCCCCCTCACCCATCACATTTTGGGAAACCCCTAAGGATCTGATTCAAAAAAGTCCTTACTTGAAAGTACTTACTTAAAGTTCTTACTTATAAATTACCTATTAGGACCAAACTACTGAGATCAACCCCCACTCCCTCTCCACAAACAACCCCCCCCCCCCCCCATATTTAGATTAAAAATATTCATCATAGGTAATCCAAAAGAAAGTTCAGATTAATCCAATTTGATTCGTCTGAGCATCAGATCACCAGTTTGTTCGGTGATGACTAAATTATTCCATATAACCACCCCCCACCCCACTCCATTTTTTTCCTTACCACAAACACCTCCCAACGATTGGGTTGATGTTATCTAAACATACGTCAGGTCCCCAGTTTATTCAGTGATGTCCATGATATCCCATCTTCCCACTCCCCTCCGGAAACCTTGAAGTAATCTGCGATTCAAGGAAGAGTATTTCAAACATTTCTTACCAATCAGCTCCAGTTTATTTTGTGATGTCCAAGATAACCCCATTTCACTCCCCCCTAAAAAACGTAAATTCACCACTTTTCACTCTCTAGATTTGAAAAATTTCAAGTAGCCTGTGACTTAAGTTAGAATACTCCTAACATATTCGACAACTCAGATCTCCAGTTGGTTCAGTGACGTTCAAAACGCTTTAACTTCTCCACCCCCTCCCCCTCGATTGGGGGTCAGATTTGAAAAAATAGAAAAAAAGTAGTCTTTGACTTGAATTAGAGTAATCCATACATATTTGACAATCAATCCCCAGTTTGTTCAGTGATGACAAAGATACCCCATTCTCCCCCTCCCCTGAAACACCCCTTATGGCGCAGATTTGAAAATTTTCAACTAGCCTGTGATTTAAGTTAGAATGCTCCAAACATATCCGACAAATCAGATCCCCAGTTCGTTCAATGGTGTCCAAGATACTTAATTTCACCCCTAAAACACCCCCTCTGGCTCAAATTTTAAGAACTTCAAATAGCCTATAATTTAAGTTGGAATGATACAGACATCCCCACCCACTCATATCAATTGACCAATGACTTCTGTAACCGTGAAAAGCGGACAAACATACGTATAGACAGACAGAGAAAAATTGAGAAAATGGTAATAGCATGAAACGGATAAGAAACTCAAAACTTTACTATTTTAATCAACGTACAGGCAGGCATACCAACAATATAGATACAATAACATTTTGTGGATTAGGTACCACGAAAAAATGAGTTAACACCACTCCCTTCCATTTAAAAGTGTTTAACATGTTTCATCAGTGGTCTTCGTTTTAGATCATACTATGTTATCAATTTCACAATTCCTCCGGTTTTTTTCTGTCAGTTGTAATAGCGAATTGATAGGGTTTATTTCCTTTTAAATGAAGGATTCGGTATTTAAAAGTGACCTCTAGCGATGCAAAGGTGCAGTATGTCACGTAGTCATGAAATCTTCGAAGATTGCAATGCATAAAAATTCATGTGTGATTACGAGAGATAACTTTTTTTAATAGCTAAAAATCAATTATCGCTGCTCGTTAATCTTTTGAATGGCAAGGTTGTCCTGTATTGCAAAGAAGTCAGTATGTAATAGTCAAATATGATTTTTTTCTTTTACTCTATACATATTAGATAGGAGTAGGTACATATCGCTAGATAAGATGATCATACCGTAGATAGATCAAATTCACTGGTAGGAAATCACAAACTGAACCACTGATTCATAAACTTGTACCAAAATATCATATTATCGATGAAAATTAAATTATTTAAAAATTAATCCCAGCTCTTCTTGTATAATCCAATCTTTTGCTTAAATGTTCCATCCTGACACTCGTCAGTATAAGTTTTTCGCCTTTTCTGTCCCCCTCCCCCCATCCTCTTCGTAGGATGAACATTTCGCAATTTGATGGTCCAAATCGTCATTGAACAAAGAGCAATTGAGTTTACTCAGCAGATGTGGATACGGTCCGTCATTTCATTTGAAGTTTATGGCCCAAAGAGACTCCCGATCAAATTTAAATTTTCTATGGTGCAGGAGATAACTCTCACTCAGACAATCAGGAAAGAGCCCCTAACTTTATATTCTTTTCTTGATGTCCCATGGATATTCCCTACCGAATTTCAAATTCTATGGGCCAAATAGGGGTGAATTTAGCTTTCTCCGCTGACCAGGATGGAACCAATCATTTTATTTATCTCATGATGTTACAGAGAGGCTCCCTATAAAATTTCACATTCTTAAGGTAATTCGTCAGCCAAGTTGAGTGGGCAGTATAGCTTTCTCACATATTGTAACATCGACGTATAGAATTAGTTGAAAAACGAAGTACGATTCGACGTTATAAGAAATTAATGTTTGCGCATGCGCACAGACTACTATTAATCCTACGGCAATGAAATTTATAGAGGGGCCTCTAGGAGCTGAACTGTACAATCCTTGAAAATTTCATAAAAATCGGTCCATTGGAGTTTTGTCTATGTCGATCAATTTAAGTATTGCACATGCTCTACAGTTATTACTTCACCAATCGCGATATAATTCATAGGGAATATTTCTGGAACATATACCCATCTACTCCCTGAGTTTGAACGAAATCGGACCAATAGATGAGAAGAAATCGACGTTATTATTAATTGACGTTTGCGCATGTCCACTGACTACTATTTATGTGAAGGCAATGAAAGGTATAGAGGACTGTCTAGATGCTATCCCATACAATCCCTGAAAATATCATCAAAATCGATCTAATAGACTCGGAGTTTTGCCCGTGTCTATCGATATTAGTCTTGCGCATGCGCAATGGTTATTACTCTACCAATCCCGATATCATTTATAGGGCATTCTTCTAGAACATATACCCAATCACCAACCGATTTTGAACGAAATCGGACCAACAGATGATGAGAAATTTACGTTATGAGAAATTCACGGTTGCGCATGCGCACAGGCTACTGTTAATTCAACGGTATTGAAATTTATAGGGCTCGTTTAGAAGCTGATCCGCACAATCCCTGAGAATTTCATTGAAATCCGACTGAAACTTGGTATAGTTTTGAGCGTGACAAGGATTTACCACACACTCACAGACAGACACGGAACCAAAATTGATCAGCAATTTTTTCGACTTCAATCACGAACACAGCTTTCCTAACTTTGGTAGTGAGGAAACAAAAGGTAAGAAGTAAGTTATATCAGCTGATCAGGATGGAGTCCTTTGTTTCATTCGTCTGTTAATGACCAAGAATGTCTCCCCATCAAATATCCATTTCCTAGAATGCACGGGAGAGAATTTAGCTTATTCTGCTGGTCAGAAAAGAGCAGCATTTCAGTCGTCGCCTAATGTCCCAGAGAGTCTCCCTATCAATTTCTACTTTGAACGGTAGATTTCGCGCACTGCTGATCAGGAAGAACCCATCATTTCAATCACCTCATAACAGCAACACTCGAGAGTTTACGAGTATTCCAGCCATTGTGTTGCTTTATAAGGCCCTGGTGCTCCCGATCTTGGAGTACGCCTCTCCTGTTTGGTCACCCGGATATGCCGTTCATCAGTACACCCTGGAGAGAGTGCAGAATAAGTTTCTGCGATATGTTGCATTCAAGTTGGGCATTCCCTCCAGTGAGGTATGTTATGCCAATCTTCTTGATACTTGTGATATGTTGCCTCTGGAGAGGCGTCGCTCTATGGCCGACCTCGCTCTTCTGCACAAGCTATTGAATGACCAGCTCGATTGCCCAGTCTTGCTCTCCATGATCGGTCTCCGGGTGCCTCGTCTGTCGGCCCGCTCTCCTCTCCTCTTCCACGTCCCTTTCTCATCGACGAACTACGTACGGAACAGTCCTCTGCAGCGGCTGCCTCGTTCCGCTAATCTACTTATTGGTTTACACCCTGAGTTTGACTTTTTTCATAATTCTCTAGCTTCTCTCAAAAAACTGATCGCCTCCTCCCCGTTGAGCTTTTCTTAATATATTTTATTGTTGGTAGTGTTGTTTGCCGGAACTGTTATTTTCCATAAGTACCTTAATTTACCTGGTTTCACTTGTTGTTAATTTCCTTCTTTATATTCTGAATTATTATTTTAGTATTGTGTTCTTTATTGTATTTCTTGTATGTTCTTTGGTTTTTTGTTTCTTGTGTAATTGGGCTTGCCCGTAAATAAATAAATAAAATAAATTACGTCCCAGAAAATCACCTTATCGAATTTCAACATCAAAAAGAGTGAAAGGAGAGAATAACTCCAGGACTATATTTTCGTTTATAATTAGCTGCGTTTCTAGTTAATTACTCGTTTATCTCAAATTTTATTGAAAATTTGGTCACGCAAATTTTCCCCTGAACTTCAGCCTACAAGCATATCCAAGTTAAAATGAAATCTAATATCGCTTTTTCAGCCACTTCATGCGCGTCCATGTACAGTAAAAATATTACGATGTCCTAAGTAACTGGCTCTCGCTGCTGCCGGTTATAATTGAACCGTTCTGCCGTAACGAGAAATAATTCCGTATTATAGGTGCTTGCCTAATAAAGCTCCTCGGATAAAGCGCATGGTTGACAGCTGGCGGCGTCGCGCCCGAGCGGACTTGTAAAGCGAGGAAAATGTTGGTGACACCGACCGTTTTGGCACGATGTCACGGAATTTCACGTCCGACTCGGCAAAACCCAGGGTGTGTTATAATGAAACAAACTTTTCATAAGTCTATATATGAGGACGCAGACGGTTTGGTTGTTTTGTTATATGAGAATTTCCATTACAACTTTGTTTCTGACTTTTGGCTCTTTATACTGGGATTCTTATATGACCACGTAGTGTGAATTACCTGCCTAATATTTGTTGGGCCTCGGAGATATCATGAGAATAGACTCAAAGGAAAAAAGTGAAAATAAAAACAATGTTATTCCCTAAGGAGAAAACCTTTGGTGAAACTATAACTTTGGAGAAATTTTGCTTAACTATGATAATTACAAATACGCTGCAAATTTTGCACAAAGGTATATTCCACGCAGATCACTTGTCTCTAAATATTAAACGGAGTCTATTCTATATTTTTCTATCACCTAAGTATAACTTTATAGACGTAGAAGCTTACCGACGTGAAATCAATTTAATTTAATAAAATACACCAACAAATTACTATCCCATCTGTTTTTAACAATAACTGATATTTAAGCGCAATCGTACATCAGAATCCAAGTATATTGGCTTCGATGTAGGTATTCACTAACTCAAAATTAAGTGATAACATAAATCACCTACGCACGTTTCACAAGTCCATCTATAGGTAAGTGACAAAAGTTATAGTTTATGAAGCGATTTTCATCATATTCCATCAGTTAACATTCAGTTCGCTTTTGATGTTCGGTTTTCCTGTGAAAGGTACTGCCCTCAGGGAGGGTAAACGGATGATCTTACTCCATTCTGAGTGATGGGACATGAAAACTATGGTTATTTCAAATGTTTCTGAGATCTCAATTTATCTTATCAGTACTTTTGGGTTGATCAAATTAATGCCGAGTTTTTCGGACCAACTATACCCTATTGTGATTATTGACCCAAGTTTCGAAACGTTGGTCCAGTAGTTTCGCAGGATAGCTCTAGTCTGCAGACGGACGGATGTTTTATTTATTTAATTTTTCCTTTTTAAGTAAATATTCGTTTTTTGGATCGTACGCATCTTGAAAAGTAGAAAACAAATTTTGAACCGGGGGAAAACTAATGACATTATAAATCTTCCACGGCGATCGAATGAGCTATATTTGAAATCTTGGGAATTTTATATTTTTGATAATTACTCCAGTTTTCTGCGGGTGTTGTTTTCCAGTCTTTCGGTGTACTTTCCTACCTACAAGGGTATTTCTTAGCTTTAGAAGTCATTCAAAACTTCCATCCGAAAGAAAAAATGTCTCGAAATAGTTGATATCCAACCACTTGTTGCTAGGATAACTTCCGCTTTCCCATCACACAAAAATATTTCACCACTCGTTGAGGAGCTGTGAATTTACCTAGTATGGTTACATGTCAATTGACCGATCCCCACCACTGTAACCATCCTGTGTGACTGAGCTCCCGTCAGAATCCCAGAGAAAGCGCTACCGTCGCTCCGTTGGAAAACAACGGGCGTCGCACGCCACTCCTCGTTTTCTTGAGAGGCTGAGTTTGGCGTTGGATGGGTGATCCAGGTCCTGGAAATCTAATCCACCCCGAACATAGCTCATTAATGCTATTAGTAGGAGTGGTATCTCTCTGACGAGATACTGTCATCCTCCTCTACCTCTTTTTCGAGGATTTAGGACCCCATTGTACCTCTGGGGGGCTACCTAGATCCTTGATACCTGAGAAGTGCTTGGTTACCAATACGTACCTATACAAACTGAGTTGTTGTGCCTCACTGAATCAATCCACTGCTCCGCTGGGTTTGCTCCCAAGTTCAATACTCTATTGATTTTTCTCACTTATGGTTTACAACTAGGTGATGTAGTAACCAGGGATGCCTTAATACCTATCCATGTCACTATGTCTCGGCGTGTAGCGTTTGCTTCATTCGCAGGGGCTCATACTCTATTACCCCCAAACTATCACTATACAAATTTATTTTTCATGCTGACATTCTTGCTTCTTATAGCAGGCTCGAATCTGAAAATATTCTGGAGCTTATTCGAACTTCTTATAAATGCTGTAGAATAGCCTGCTGCAGTGAGATGGTAAGATGATAATGATTCAAGTACATAAATATGCACAAGTTAAGCTTAGATGTTCGACGAGCAAATTCACAGACTGACAAGGATCACCTTTGTTAGGTGCGTCGCTGGGTCCTAAAGTTGAGATGAGCAATGCTCACATTGAACTGCGGACCCGATATCAGGTCAGATAGCCCTCGAAGGAACTGCTTCATGTTCATGTCAGGTGCAGGCTGATAAGGATATACTCCATTTATTTGGAGCCTTCTCCGCAATTTTTAAATTTCAAATGCGTTACCATGGAGAACGAGTCCTGATTCTAGACAAAATGGTTTGCCCGCTGAATGACAGAAGGCGTTGGCTGGGAGTGGCGATCTTGTGTTCTATCGCTAGCGATATCTAGTAGCGGAGTTTAATTGGTAGAATCCTCCGAAAAAAAATTAAAATTATAGACACTTTTGTAAATTAATTTTTTAAAATAAAATATGACACTTACCTTACATAAATGAACAATATAGATAATACCTATAAGGTATCTAACTATAAAGGCAACAGTTTCACGGCTCACGTCATCCCGGCAGGTGGTCAGCAAGCCACTGCAACATTTTGGTTGGTTGTTAATTTTGTTAATTACATATCTACAATTACACTTCTAATTAATGTTACACATTTTGTGAAGCTTACATAGCTGTGTTAATAAACATGAATTCTTCTTTTTTTCCTCACATGCACGAGTAGGCATCTGATGATGCAGATTTAACAGGAGATGACATTCAAAGCGTTCCTGGTTTTTACAGGGTTTCTTGTATATCTCTTTGACGTGTACATTCCTTTTTCTTCGGTCTGATCCTTCATCTATCCTTATGTGCAGAAAACCTCGACAAGGTTTCAGTCTGAATGCATTGACAGGCACTCGCTACATCCTTTACACGAATCCAGCCGCCCAAGGGTTGACCCCATGGCGAGCGCTCGCAGCTTCCCCAATAACTCCCTTCCTTTACCGCCTTGTAACTCGGCCATTGTGGGAAACCGCGTTCTTCAGCGACGATTAGCTGCCTTCTCCCAACCGGTGAAAGAACCGTGACGAAGCCCTCCTGTCTACGGGCTTGCCTCACATTATAATTATTTTAACTGCCGCCGCTAGGGGGTTTTTAGAGTTTTTCCGAAGAGAAAACTGCTTGAGATAATGGCCTGGAAGAGAGAGGTAATCACCCGTTACAGCCGAAGCCATTACTGTGTACGTAATAGTTCTTTCTGCGATCCAAGATGGAGACTTAGCCGGGAGCCTTGCAGCATCTCACCTTGGCTGAATCTGAGCACTCAAGGATATTTTTTACCTTCCCTACGAGAAAGAATGTCCTTTACATTCTTACTAATTATAATAACTACCACTTCTATATAATTGAGTACTGTCGTATGCTTCCACAGTTCATGATTCCTTTTAATCTCCAGGATTTATCTTCGGATATGTCTTTACATTTTCCTTTCAAAATTATATTAACCTTCATGTAAAAACAACTCACTTGACAAACTTCAACTCATAGTTATAAATAATAACGCATATCTTTCCCTGGTCCCAATAAACGTGTTTTTCGAAAATTTTCTGAAACATTTTTGTACTTTTAATATGTTTATAGAAATATGTTTACTCATAATTCTATAAACGAGCTCTTACTACTATTTCCCATTATTAGAGGTAATGAAATCTATCAAGAAAAATTGCCACGTTTATCTAAAAATGAAATAAATATTATATAATACAAAGAAATGAAGACTCAGCAACTTCAATCCTCATGAGTTCGCCTAGAGACCATTATATAAGTATGGTCATAAACGTATGCTCTCACGCTGGTAATGGTTCGACGGCGATGCCCCTCATACCATCTTGATATTCAACTAGCAGACCGGTCACTTCCTGAAAATATCATGAAATTGATCGGAAGGTAATCACTTTTGGTAATCCGCAGAGTGACCATATGTAATTCAATTTGGATGAAATTATATGCAACTACCTAAAGGAATTCTTTATATGCTTTCCAACTTTTACCGAATCGGGGCATACACACAACAACTGGGTGCATATTTGATGCCCAACGTGACAAAAAGTTATGATATACTAATTATAATAACTCTCTATGATGATTGACCACAGCACACAACGCCACGTATTGCGTTATGAGTTAATCTATGGCCTCGATAAAACTTATCGTTATTATATTGTATTTACTGGTTGTTATAATTGGATAAAAACTGGAAATTGCCATATTGAACTGTTGATGAACAGGTATGTCGATTTACCTATATTTTCGTCTCGGGGCGCGTGAGTACACCACAATAATTGTTAAAGAAGATATGAAAATCACAAAGTAGGTAGACTCTTTGATTTTAGTGTCGAACAAGGCCCTTCGAGCTTCGCCAGGACCCCCTCATATCATTCTGTTTAGAGACTACTGCTCCAATTAAAAAAACATGGAATATGCATATATTTTATATAACAATGATAACGCTTTCGTTATAACGATATCAAAAAATAGACACATATTTTTCGGATCATTAATTGCAATAATGAACCTTTTTAATCATAAGAAAAATAAAATGTATGAAATAAAACGATAGTTGCATTATAGACACCATAGTTCCATTAGCTGCTACTAATAATGCTATTAGAGTCCGGAATAATTATTACTTCGGTGTCGTTTTTAAATCTTTATCTTTTTAGTGTCATTTTTGGTAGTAAGGCATGGCTGAAGCATGTTCCATGCTAAAACATCCCTCAAGCTCCTTCACGAATACTGTTCGCTTGATGGGAACTGCACCTTTTGCACCCTAGTAATAGTGTTCACTCGGAAAGAAACAATGATTCCTAATAATGTTTACTTGCGCAAGCGGACTGTAATGTACGAAAATCTTCATGAAAACACAAAAGACAAAATTGAAACTTATTAAACTGCTGATTAAGCTGCTCGGATTCTCGAAACATAATGCACTACACATAAATCTTGAATATCACCTTGGGTGACAATGGAGACTGAAAAAATTCTGAAACAAAACTGATAAAAGCAACATTAGCGCAACCAATTTGCTAATCTGAAAAGGTGAAATTACAAATCAGGGAGGTGGAGCGCTCTATAACAAGATCCAAGAACTAAAGTTTCGCGCCCACTAGCAAATACAAATTTAATAATTTTGGCTGTGAAGAAGGACAATGGGGTTTGAGTCTGTTCGATGAGTAGCCGTCGACGAATAGAGGTGTTTATGACCGTGCGGGTAGTAGGTAACATGTTGTACTTACATAATTTCTGATCATATTTACGAAGGTTAACATAATGAATTACCATATAGTTATTGACTGTTCACTCTTACCTGTAGAACATTGTCACTCGATTGCTTGTATACGTACGCACACTCCATCATTAACCCTGACATTATCTCCGTTTATTCCTGAACTCCGTTAATTCATTCATTATCATTTTCAACAAGTATTTCCTCTGTTCGCCCATATTAGCCGAATGGGAACTCGGTTAACGAAGCATGCGGTGGACTTATTACGGCCGAAGGAAGTTGTAGATAAACCGACGTCTTGAGCTGAAACCTATTTAAGATGACGGGTCGTCTTTGGTCACGACGGGTCTCCAAGAAACCTGAAGGCGGCGAGTGAACTTCTAAGTTGTCGTCTCCTGAGGTGGATTCCGGTCTTGAGGAATCTCATTACCCAGGTGCCTTCTCCGACCGCCTCCTCAGCTTCGTCGGGATGAAATTCTTTTGAGAGGCTTGAAAGCTTCAACCGAAAGCCTGTTAGCTGTAAATGATGAAGTGCCTTCCCAAGAACTTCAAAAGCTTTTTCCACGTAACTCTTCATCAATGAGTAAATAGCCAAACGATTACCTACAATAACAGCAATGTAATATTTTCGTCTCTCTTCAGTTAACCAAAATATCACGATGAAAGCTATCCAAAAAGGGGTAATATGATGGGTATCAACACCAGTTGGTAATAATCAGTTTCGTTAAATGAGGAACGTTCACATCATCAGTCAGTGAGAGTGCAGACCCTCTTTATTGATAATATCAAAACCGTAGCAAACATTTATATACAATTTAAGTCAAATACAACAAAATGTTTTTCAAATTGTGTGAATTTCTCGATTTTTGTTGTATTCTCAATAATTACGTAGCAATTCTTAATGATAACGTTAATGAAGTAACGTTTTCTCCATTCAAAACATTGGAAGGCTGTGTTCAGAAGTCGGTTTATCACGATCCCTCTCAAAATCTTTTAGCAGTCTTCTCGAGTCCAACTTCCAATGACGCCGGAACCTGCGAAATTAAGAAAGAAAATAATAGATGTTCTTTGAAATCATCAAAGAATTCTAAACCATTTATCTCAGTCATTGTTAGGAGATTTAACGTTAGAAAATGAGTTGTCATTCGATATGACATTCTTAATATATTGATTTAGTCTGCTACAGTCGCTAATTTAGTCGAATTGATATCACATTTTTGCTATAAAGCTATATAAATCGATGGTCATTAAATATAAACGTTATTTGATCAAAGATTTCTCGAATAAAAAACTAATTAATTAATGAATAAAATGAAATAAATAATAATGATAAAAAAGTTGATGCTGTGTATATTTTGTCATAAAAATAAAAGATTCTACAAGTACAAAATTTGATCGAATGTTGAGAAATAGTGAAAACCTCGCAGCTGGGCAATTACAGGAGTTTTCATTTTTTATTTTATTTTTTTAATCAAAGAATAGATTTAGTCTCCTTGATTTCGATTTGAAATATGAGTTCAAAACATGCTTTGTTTGAGGATTGAGATAAACTACTCATCAGCAACATAAACATTGATTAAGCAAGACTTGTATTTAGTATGATTGAGGTTAGTTGATATTCGCCAAGAAAAATCCTGTACGAATTTGCACAATAGCTACGACTGTATATTGTGTGTCCGTTGGAGTAACGGGTTGTATGAACCTGTTATGGGCTAGGTTCACACTTAGCAGGTAATTAAGGGATAAATAATATTGTTTGAACTCTCTTGGAAATTCGGTCGTATATCCTAAACTGGTATCCATGTATATGTTATTACGTTCTCGATACCCAATGGGTCAAGGAGAGGTTATGTAATTAGTCTGAATAAATTTGTTTCAGAAACTGCCTTTCTGAACATCATTGTTACTTGTATGGGTCTTGGGTTATTCATGAGAACAAGTTATTTACTGCCAGAATATCAGTTCAGGTTAAGAAATTTAATGGTTTTTGTTCTACTCTTCTCCCAATCGATATTTGTAGGAATACACTTCGAATGTTTTACGAAATTCTCTCTCTATCCACTATAACCTCTGTTATACAAATGACGTCTATCACCTCCGTAAGCAAAATCTCCTATGGTTCCCGAATGCATCATAATAATCATAAAAAATCGTAAAATTCGAACTAACAGTTGATTAGATGTTGGGATTTTACCAGCCAATCTTCTCTCTAACAGGGTAGTCGCCTCAAGACACAAACTCTAATAATACCTACGTAACGGAGACATCACAGAAAATTAGGGTAGGAAGTCAGCAATCATCTGCAATGGCTCCTAAAATTATAAGTATAAAGTTATCCCGAAATTTGCTTTTTGCCAATCTGTTTTTAGGAATTTCGGAAAGATTTCTGGTGTTTAATTTTCGTTTTCTCTACTCAATAATCATGGAGTTATAAACAAAACAACTGCACCTAATGGGCAATCAATCACCAGAGTGTTGACCGAACAGCCGAACGGAAAGGGTGTCGTTGGACAGCTCAGTAATTTTTTATTGTTTTTCGGGGCTCTTAGAGAGCGAAAAATGGTTTTATTGGACGTGTGTTCATTAATTAGTGTGATCTTAGGACAATAAGTCGCGAACGTGTAGGAAGGTGTCGGTGTTATAGTGATTCTTGGTCCATCAACTTTCGCTATAGACACTGCAGGAGAGAAAGAGACAGACAGCAGTAAAGAAAAAAGAGGGACCACGGCGTTGGGAGGTCAGACTCGGCGCTCGTGCCGCATCAGCGTTTCTCAATTCAGGTCGGAATCATTTTTTTAATATTTCTCTCGCTCCAGTTTAATTTCAGTTGTTTCTTTTCCTCAACTTTCAGACGGTACCATAAACGGTTTTTTTTCTGTTTTTTAAAATAAATACTATAGTAAATGCCAAATTTCCTATTGCCTGGACACAAATATCTAGGGCCCGGAAATCCACTCCCAAATGGGAAGCCAGTGGATTATGATGATCAGCTCGCATTAGAACATGATTGGGCATATGAACGGGCGATAAACGCGAAGCAGATAAGGAAGGCGGACAGAGAAGCATTAATAGGGTTTGGCAGTGACCTCTTAGTGAATGGAAACCTACATTCAGCTATAGGGGCAGCTGGTATTGCAACAAAGTACGCATTGGAATCTGTGACAGGGGTTTTATATCCACCAGAGCACAGTAAGTTGGGCAGACTAGTCACAAATGTGATGGGGGTGGACAGAAGGGAAAATAACCTCAACCTGAAGAAAGAGGAAAGGGCCTCAGAGATAAATGCAATTAGGCAATACCACCGGGAGTGTGAGGTAAAGGCAGCATACCCAGGAGAGGTGGGGCACTCTGGTCCAAACAGTGCAGGACAAGCTGCTAGTGGTGGGAAGGGAAGGAAAACTCAGGATTCCCCCTCTACCAACAGGCAAGTACTTACAAAAAATGGTAAGGAATGGCAACCAATGCCTCATCTTTCTACTAGGGCTCCTTTTCAAGGAAAAGAAAAAACTTACCGGGGATGGAATGCCCCAGCAGGGTATAAGGTGAAGCCAACATGGGGGGAAAACCCTGTTACAGGCAGTTGGTACACACCCGAAAGTACAGCAAAGGCAGAACAAACAGTCGCCCAGAGATGCCAGGGTAAACGCCAACAAAAGATGACAAGGGAAGAGTGGCTGGAGGTGATGAGACGAGAAGAAAAAGTAGAGAACACCACGGACGAGGAGGATCAAGCAGACCTAAGGCATAACGCCCCCCGTAAAATGACAAATAAAAATGATTATGAAGAGGAAGCAGCAGACCCCACCGGATCTAAAACTACCTCTCAACACGTACATGAACTGATGCAGCACCTCACAAGTGTTCATCGAGATGAAGCAGTGCAGAGGATGGCACGCCAACAGGCCACCCAATGGGTGAGAATGGCAGGCATAGGAAATGACGGAACAGAGGATGACTCTACATCGCAGGAACAGCAGCAGACAGAAGAGCAGCAGCAGCAACAGCAGCAGCAGCAAGAACAACAGCAACTGCTACACAAACAACAAAAACAGGGGCAACAAGGCAGAGATGATTATGGCGATACAGAGGAGATCACGAAACTAGGAAAACGAAGGAGAGCAGCAACTCACCGGGATAGGGAAAGAAAGAAACTCCTCAAACGGGACATTGAGCAATGCCAAGCAAATCTCTTAGACGTTGACATATTACAGATGGAATATGAACAGTGGAGAGCTGACTGGAATGCTTGGGGGTCAAACCCTAACAATATTGGTGACAAGCCCTTCAAGACAGCCACTGCTAAAGTAGATAGTCTGGTAAATGGGGTGTGGAGTAATCTGCTTAGGAGCTATGCTAATGTCAAGGAGGAACTGTGTGTTTTGCGACAGCGCAATATTGATATAGGAACACTCACACAATCCATAGAGCATCTGGAAAGCACAATGGCTGGGGCCAGAGCCAGATCCGATTCTATTGGCACAGCAAGCTCTGCTGAGAGCGAGTCAGGACTGCTAACATCATACATTGGAGCTCTTAAGGACACAATGCTGGAGGGCTTCCGGAGTGTTGAAGCACAGCTCAGCGCTGTTGACAGGAAGGCAGAGGCATGTGCCTCCAAAGTGGACAAGCTGGAAAGAGATGGATTAAAAGCCCTATCCAACAAGATGGAACTGATTAAGAGGCGGGTGCTCAGAAATGAGAGCAGTGAACAGGCACCAGTCAGTCTATTTGAAGGAAGGTCACAGGGGGGAACGGTAGAACCCCCAGTTCCTAAGGTAAGGCTGCAGGCGAGGGACCAAAGGGAAACACCCAAGCCAGTTCCCCAATTCAAACACCCTTGGGCTCCATCAACCACTGAGGACGAGGAGCAACGGGAGGGAGAAAACACTGCAGGCGAATCGAGTGGAGGGTGGATGGAAGCCACACGCAGGCGGAAGAGGAAAACCACCAAGAGAGAGAGGAACCTCCTCAAGGAAAATTCCACCAGAAATAAAGTGGACGTAGCCATAGAAAAAGCAAAGAGAAGGCTTGAAGCGCCTCAAACCACCCTGATTGTGCAGGCACATAAAGAAGCACCCTCGGTGGGCCAAGAAATGGAGGATTCGGCCCCAAATACTTCTTACAGGGATGCCCTATGCTCCCCCGATTCAGTGAGGCGCAGAATGAGGAAAGAGATTGACCTCCGCAGTATGGGCATGGAGGTAACACAAGTGTTTCCAGCAGGCAAACATGCTTTGAAGGTAGCAGCTGCCACGCCTGAGGAGAGGATCAAACTGGCAAATGCACTAACGGACAAGGGCTTCGAGGTGAGAAAGGAAAGGCAGCCAGATAGGCCTATTCTGATGAAGATCCATGGTATAGACAGGGATATAACTAAGGGGGACCTTCCTGGATATGTATGGGACCAAAATAACTGGGTACGGGATAACTACAGCAAAGAGGATTGGGAGAAACAGTTCAAGCCATCCTTCCCGACTGGTCGAAGAACAAGGGCTGATGGCTCACCTATTGAGGACTGCATATGGGTCACCCAGGTCAGCGAAGCACTGCGCAAGGCATTATTGGAGCACCGAATTCTCTACATTGGCATGGACAGATGTCGAGTTGCGGACTTTGTGGAAGTAACTAGGTGTTACAAATGCCAGGGATTTGGGCACAACGCAAAGTCAAACAAATGTCATGAGCTTGAAGAGGCCTGTGCGAGGTGTGCAGGCAGTCATGGCACACAAGAGTGCCCCTTCAAAGGGATCCAGCCACCAGAGCCAAGGAAGTGCATAAACTGCAAGAGAGCTAACCTCCAACATGACCATCCTGTGGATAGCGAGCGGTACCCAGTATATAAACGAGCTTTGAAGAGATTTATTGATAGGGTGAACCCAAAACTGTAAGATATGGCTTCCGAATCTCAAAACTCAGAATCTGAAGTGGATCTCATCATGTCTTCACCAACATATGAGACTGTAAGTGACCAAATAGTGACATCAGTTTTCGACACGGACCTAAATCCATCTTCAACAACATATGACAGTCTTAGTGATTATGTAAGTAAATTTAATTTAGCGGAAAATATGTTCATATTTCATATGAACATACGTAGCCTAAGTAGAAATTTAGATGAAGTATTGTGCTGGCTTGAATCTACGGCAACAAAACCAGACATTCTGATCTTTACTGAAACTTTTAGTTCCTCTTGCTATAACTTAACTAATATTCCAGGTTACAATTCTTTTTATTCAGTGTCCACCCGCAACAGAAATGATGGAGTGGTCATATATGCTAATGAAAGATTAAGTTGTAAACAAGAAACAATTGTCATGACAGGCCTCAACATTAGTTTCCAAATTGGTCCAGAAACGTACAGCATCATAGGTATCTACAGAACCCCATCCCAAACCCAAAATGATATTTCTCTTTTCATCTCACAGCTAAAATCAAACCTTGAAACCCTATCGAGTAACCATTCTTTTATTTTCGGTGACATGAACCTTGACCTACTAAGTAGTAATGACAATATCGACAATTATACCGACACCTTACTATCACTGGGGTACATTGGACTGATAAATGAACCAACTCGAGTCCAAGGAATGTCCAAAACTGCTATAGACCATATATTTGTTAAAACTAAAATACTTGAACTTTCCCCAGCTGTCATTAAGAGTACGATAACTGACCACTTTTCCACGGCCCTAATTATGCCACTAAAAACCCATCTGAGCCGCAAGAAAATGTACAATTTGAAAAAAGTAGATGAAGATAAACTTAGGATACTACTTAGTGAAACTAACTGGTCAACAGTAACAAAGACCAACGATGTTAACCTTGCTGCAAATGAATTTATAAGATTGTTGAACGCCGGCGTTGAAATGGCTACCGAACTTAAAAGAATTACTAGCAGGGAAGTCAAACTAACACCCTGGATAACTAGAGGCCTGATTAAATCAATAAGGATAAGAGATAAACTGAAAAAACTTTCGACGAAAAACCCACTAAATTTCAATTTAAAGGAAAAATCAAATCGTTATAGAAATAAAGTAAAGGAGTTAATAAGAGCAGCGAAGAAGACATACTTTGCCAATGAAATAGAGAAAGCCCAAGGTAATATGAAAAAAAACTTGGGACACTATCAAATCTGCAATACGAGGAACAAACGGAAGAAATAAATCAGAATGTCCACTGATCAAAGAAATAATGAAAAATGATCACGTCCCGGAAAACGTAGCGCGTAAAAAAGCTTGCGATTCACTAAACTCATATTTTTCCCAAGTAGGAGAAAAGCTCGCTGCGAAATTCTCAAATATTCAGAAGCCCCCAGATCCTCCGCCTTCAAATGAGGTGGCGGACACAATCTTTTCTCTTAGAATGATGACGGAGACAGATCTCGACAAACTACTACAAACTATGAAGGGATCCTCGTCACCAGGTATAGACGGCATCCAGGTACATCTTATAAAAAACCATATAACGAGTCTGAAAAAACCTCTTCTTCACATATACAATCTTAGTCTCACAACAGCAACATTCCCTGAAGCATTCAAAGCTGCAAAGGTCATCCCAATTTTCAAAGGCGGGACGGTGGGTGAACTCGGAAATTATAGACCAATCTCTATGTTAAGCACGCTGTCCAAAATACTGGAGAAATTCGTGAAAAATCTGCTGTACTCATATCTTGAAGAAAACAATTCAATAAACATGAACCAATTTGGTTTCCGCAAAAATAAAGGGGTAAATGATGCGGTATTTGCACTAACCACGGACCTTTACGACATTAGGGACAAGAACAAGAAAGGTGCTCTCATACTACTCGATATCGCTAAAGCATTCGATGCAATCGATAGAGAACAACTTATGTACAAGTTAGTTAAATTAGGAATCATAGGCCCCAGCTTAGAATGGTTTAAGAGCTACTTGAGAAACCGAACCCAACGAGTGGCAATCGGCGAATGCTCTAGTGAAGAAAGCAATAATGATTTTGGTGTAGTTCAAGGAAGTACATTGGGTCCACTATTGTTTTTGGTGTATATAAACGAAGTGGCATCTCTAGAACTACCCAATACCAAAATGTATTTATTTGCGGATGACACTGCCGTGTTAGTTGAAGGTGACACGTGGGAGAATGTATATAGCAAGGCAAACCTAGCAATCAATGTGATTGGACGATGGTTCTGTGAAAACTATCTTACTTTGAACACTAAAAAGTCAAAATTAATTATTTATGGAGGAATGAAATCATATGTTTACGATAAAAATTTAAGCATCATACTACATACATGTAGATCAAATAATAACTGTTCCTGTGGGAAAATAGAACGTGTAGCTGAGCATAAGTATCTTGGGTTAGTCTTGGACGAAGAGCTAAACTGGAAACCTCATATTGACTATACTCACAATAAAATTAATAAATACATGTATATATTCTATAATATTCGACACACACTCCCTAGAAATACGATAAAACTAATTTATTACAGTATGCTACAATCTGTACTTCAATATGGCATAATTGCTTGGGGTGGGACATTCTCAACCCATATTAATAAATTACATGTACGCCAAAAAATCATTGTAAAAATTATGCTGTCTTTACCGATTAGGACTCCATCTGACAATGTATTTAATATCGCTAAGCTATTTACTATAAGGCAATTATATATTAAAAATTTACTTCTGCAATTCCATAAGGATCCACAAATAATAGGTTCACAACGTAACCCAATGTATACAACAAGGTACGTAGCCGCAGGAAATGTAATTGCACCCAGACCAAGACTAACGTTGTCAACTCACAATCCGAAATTCATTATTTACATTATTCACAGAGCGCTAGAGGGCCATATGAAAAATGCTCAAAATTTCACAAGACAAAACTACAAAAAACATATTTTAACCTGGCTTGTAGAAAAGGGGGAAGCGGGATGTGAAACTGTTTTAAGCAGTATTTATGTACAGTGATTATTTTAGAAAATTATTATAAGAACATTATATACATAACATTATATTTTTAAGTACCGTTTGTATCATAGAATAGATAGATTGTAAGACATGAGCGAATCACCAAGACCTTCCCCAACAACACGGGCCAAGCCTATCGTTGGGAAAGAAATCGAAGTGAGTAGCTTAAGTTGTTCAATTTGTACCATATCTATAAAATGAATTTGTATGATTAAAATAAATAAATAAATAAATAAAATAAATAAATCGTTATGGCGAACTATTTTCCCGTGAATCGACTGAAGCTCAGAGTAAACCTATTTAAAAAAATAGATCGAACAGATCATGTAAATACCTAAAAATCTCTTTTCATCAGCGATATTTCAAAATTACCATTCTATTGCCAGATCCAATTAAAATCAAATGAAAGCCTAAGGAGGCTACATGCCAAATTTCAAGTCTCTACCACCACTGGAATTGCGTCAAATGACATCTCATTTTTTTAATCACGCAAATTTTGGAATGACCTCCAGCCATAAGACATACCCATGTCATAAAAATATTTCTGGGACTAAATAACGTTTGGAAGCCAGAAGAAAACTTTCAGATCGTATGGAAATCAAGAAACATGTTAGTGCTTGACATGATGGTGGGATGTGAAACATTTTCTGTCGCTTCTGCTCTTTTGAAATTTATAACGCATACACATTTTAAGATGAATATTTTTATATAAGGTATACTACTACCATCTTAACGATATTTTCAAAAGGTGAGTGTAATGGTATTATCCTCAATGCTAATCTTATTTCCTAAATAAAAATGCTAAAAAAGATAAATACATTTCAAACTCACATCGCATGGTTTCGCTGATGGAGGGGATGGAGGGGGATGGAATTATGCTGATGAAGGGGTTCGTTGTTCCATAACTCCTAGTTAATACATTTCCATAAACAGTGACGAAGTGGGAGCTGAATAGTTTAACTGTATGCCAATTTGGGCCGTTATTTTGTGATAAATTGAATCTATCTTATGCGCAATAGATAACACACTAAAAACTTTATTTATTCTAAATTAGGTTCATATTATGTATGGTGCGGTAAGATTGAATAGAAAAGGATAACAATCATTTAGTGGTGTGATTGTGGCGGTATGAGTTGTTAAATTGGAAACAGCGTGAGATTTGGAAAATTGGGGTAGCTTTGTGTCACCCCTTCATAACAGTGCTCGCCTTGCCCTCCTAAACACATTTTCATGTTTACATATTGGCTGACCGAAAAGAAAACGATGTTTGGGTACAATAAATCCTTTTTATGGCTTCGGCGATTCGGGAAATCGATAATGTGTGACTGCTCTCGGCCCCAGACGTGGAGAGAGAAAGGAGCAATACCCCTCGGAGATCCGGAGGGGGTGAAGATCGATGTCTATTGATCCTGAGAGCTCAGAGACCCCAAGGCGACCAGGGGTTGGAAAAACTTGACGCGAGAGAGTCAGAAGGGGGATGAAAAAAACCACTCGGGTCTCCAACCCCTGCGAGGCAAAAGGGGAGTCCCGGCAGGGCTGCTCTGAACTGCCACCACCCTTCCTTTGATATTTACGGCGTGGAACGAGCCACCTCATTGGCCGGTCAGCTCCTCCAGCCATTCCCCCTCCCTTCAGTCACCCATGAGCTTTTTTGCTTCTGACACTGCCCGGATATTTATGGGTCGAGGGTGAATGGGATCGCCATGTTAATCACTGTGTTTTCCCCTCGACAAAAGCTGACTTCTGCACCTGATACAGGGCCTGGCTAAGAGTTATAATGCCTTGGGGTCTCAGTTCCCCCATGGAGGATAATTCATAATGGAAATCTGCCTGATTTATGTTATCAGGTATTCAAAAGATGAATGCATATTTCAAGGTAATCCGTAGCAATGCGGGAATAACAAATTGTATGGGAGAAGCAGCTATAAGATCACTCCAAAACATCAGGTGTCCAAGGAGTAGGGGAAACCAGATACATCGTTTTTACAACGTCATATAAAAAATCATAGCCAGGCATATTTTACCCAAAATAATCTATCACGTAGCTGCTTCATAATATACAATTGAAATGAAGATGGTTCATTTTCTACGAAAATTCGCTAAAAAAAAAAAACTCAAGCTTCAAACTGGTTTTCTAATCTCAAAACAAAACCTAAATAATAATTATAATTTCGAATTATTCACATAAAAAATGATCAAAGGAATTCGAGATAATGAACGTGTATAACACGTATTACGTGAAATGGTGTATGAAGCATGAAGACCCGTCCTCGATGTCCTGTATTGCATTCGGTTTCCACAATCAATCTCCGCATTGTAAAAATACTGTCTGAGAACATAATGAAATGGAATGACCTTACCAGCAAACTTCCGTGTTTAATAAAAATTACATAATCATTTTAAACAATCTTTACCTTATATTTTACGATAAATGAACTATTACCAGACAATACTGATTTCATTCTCTGGGATTAGAGAAAAAAAAGAACAGTTTTTAAAGTGAGAAAAGAAAGGAATGTATTGGAATCAAGCAATGAACTTACAAAATAGCAGCACATTACTGAATAAAGCACATATCTACTAATTAATCAGTATTAAAAAATCATTTATACTATGTACTTAAACCATAGGAATTTTAAATTGAAACATTTATAAGGTTATGCATTATACCTCGCAGGTTTCACAAAGTTCTAGGTAGATTTTGAGTCTCTAGATAATGATTAGACAGGGCAGTTCTAATTTAGTTCTAGATAGTGATAGATTTTTCAGTCTCCAAAACTTATTTCAGCATTGTAATTATATGTATATATATAATTATCAACATTATACTTTAGGATTTTAGGTAAAATAGACATTTTAAAAATAGAATACGGTTCTACAGTCAATAATTTAATAATAATTAATTTTCACGTTATTAGTTCATTATGGTTACTTTGCAATATTATTTTATAACTTAGCGTGATAATTCAGCTATTCTTGGCACTACAAAGGCTCAGGGGTCATGCGATGTTGTGATAAAATGATAACGTTCCAAAAAGTGGCGAACGATTTTTCTGCTATGAAATCTAAGGGAATTACACTTCCCTAGTAACGCATTGATTGTACGTAAAAATTAATAGAAAATAAATTTTTTCGCCGTGCCTTGATGGTCGCAAAAAAATGGAAACGTCCTGTTAATCATTATTAAATGAAAATATATATAGCCATTATTTTAGGACAGGAAAATACTTTTTTCATTATTTTTTTTTTAAACATTGAAATTTGCTGGAATCAGACAAGAAATACATGCAAATATTTGCGAACAATACTGTTGTACGGGATATAGATCCGGAAAAGCAATACCCCGGTGTGCCCAGTGTTGACGTGTTGGCGTGTTGACATTCGATGCCCAGCGCAGCCGACGGAGCGATAATCGTTTACCCGGAA
Organism: Adelphocoris suturalis; assembly: GCA_030762985.1. Lineage (NCBI taxonomy): Eukaryota > Metazoa > Arthropoda > Insecta > Hemiptera > Miridae > Adelphocoris > Adelphocoris suturalis. The sequence continues at coordinate 23,760,013 of CM061041.1, read as the reverse complement.
GGTCTCATTGTCACTTGATAACGTGACAGTTCAACAGCTGTTGAGGGGACCGGTGTTGATTTTGATAGCGCCATCTAGCGAGCAAATTATTCATGCGACTTTTTTTCTTTTTTTTATCCTCAGTACAACTGATACTGACAGTATTGGATCATCCGTGTGGGCAATGATCATGCAAATGGCCACTGTACACGCACCGTTTGAGTTACATACAAACGGGTTCTCATTATTCACACTATTTTATTGCATTAGATTGCTGCGGATACGTTAATCGTCTCACTTTAAACTTTAATAATTACTGAAATTACCTATATAATTTACGTTAAATCTTATGTTTAACAAAACCTCGAATAAGTGTTTTCACTTGATCTACTGTGACAAATAGAACTATTCTCTTTGATGATCCCATGTCTTTGCTTTAGCAAAAATAAACTCGAAAGTCTTCACGAAATGGAGCGTAAGAAGAACCGTTACGCAACAGATAAACAAAGTGTGCGTATGTTTCGTTGCTACAATTTCGCCTACTATCATTAACAAATTGACGTTGGAGTATTTAAGTAAATTGAAGAGAAAGTTCAACGCGTTATCCGCGTTCTATAGTTTTCGTGGAGAAAAACGTTGAATCATGAATTCATCTTTCAGTTACCTGAAAACATATCCTTGTTTGGCGTTGATATTATTGACATTTTTCATTCCTGAACAATATTCCCATGGAGGCATGAAATTTTCTTACTGTGTTGTGAACATGTACACATTAATTTTCAAACCTGAATGCACCAAGGAGATTTGAAACTGTCTCCCCCGCGTTTATAATTTCTAGGCTTGTTTTTGCAGAAACCAATTAAAATTAATGTTTTATTCAGAATATGGAAAACACTAATCTATAATAAAAATGGAGAGCGCGATTGATGCCAAACTTCCTGAAATGGTATCTTTCCCCTTTAAAAAATGTTGTCAAAATACCCATTTTTCATCCATGGGTAACGCTCATTAGCCGTTACATCCGAAAAAACAGATTTCCGACTAAAATATTCAGCAACGCACTAAACCATTCAACTATGTACTTTTTACTCTAGTAAATATTGATAAAACTGCGAAGTACTAAAAATCCAAAATCTGTATCGAATTGCAAGTTATTTAATAATCAACATTCTCTCTCCATTTAAAGTGCTCGAATTTCAAAAAAATTCAGTCAAACTAAAAATCCAAAATCTGTATCGAATTGCAAGTTATTTAATAATCAACATTCTCTCTCCATTTAAAGTGCTCGAATTTCAAATTTTTTCTAAAATTCAGTCATAAGGGCTGCATGACTGGAAATTTTTTAGATTGTTCTACTACTTTTTCCTTCAATTTATGTACATACTTTGAGCTGCAACACAGAGTTGAAGAATAACAATCCGTAATACTGATTGGTCTTTCTCGTGCGTTCTTCCTTTCTTTCCGGCATCAATCCCCAAAAAGGGGAAAATACGTTCGACCCTTCTGAGCTCTCACCGCTGCCTCACCTGTCGTAAAAAAATACAACCGACTTTCTCCAAAACCTCCCCTGAACATCACGGCCGCAACCCTCCCTTAAAAAACTCATGAGAGCGTACCTAGGTAACGTAGGGGGTCTTTTCATATGGTGACGGTGAAAGCAAAGAACACGAAAACAATTTCTGAAGATTGATCCCCCGTACAAAAAGGCCTTTTTGGCAGGTACCTATGTACGCCTGAAAGGGGTGAAATGTGAAAGTTATGGTCAATGATCATCTAGCCATCAAGACCCCTCGTATGAAAAGGGGTGTTCGCTCAGCAACGCCGAAGACAACACACAACCTATTTTCCGTCTCTGTAAAGCAAGATATTTTTTTCACGAAGCGAGTTGAAAGGCATAATCGGATATCTCAGTAGACTGCGTAATACTTTCTAATCCATTCGTAACTCACATAGGTGTATCAAGTTCGAAAAACTAAAACAAAAAACAGTGGAATAGCGATTCCTAATTGAATTGAATATTACGCTTCATTCTAATAAATACCCTGAATAAGTTTACAAAAATGTGATGATGATGTTTAATTGATGGTGACAATTATTCCGAAAATAACAGGTATTTTCCCAAATTGTGAAAAGCAATCTGAACAGAATCATTTACGGTTACTACGCCCACAACGACGCGACATGAAACATGAAATGACATGGAGACTGCATTGAAATGGGAACGTAAAAAACAGGTAGGATTGATTAAATTGAAGCAGTAAAAAAAAATTGAATATTCTCCGGTCGTATTTAATTATTTATTTCACACCAATGAATTAAATCTATAAAACAGACTAGCATCCTTGAAAGTTGAATATATGATTTATTCACATCCGCATAGTATTAATACATATCGAATGTTTTTCTTCCTCGCTACCGGGGGTAGGAAGGCTTTGCGTTCGTCCATAAAATAGAAAAAAATGTTTTCCCCCAAATTGAAAATTTCCACTTGCTTTTCAACGTAGAATTTACGTTTTTATGGAAACCTTCCTTCCGAAAATCGCCATCTAACGATGCAACGACAAAATGTGTCACAACAAAACATGCTCTACGCCCCATTTCGCTTATTAACTATACACTCGTATTGTTCGAGGTTTTATTATTTTGACTCATATTTGGTTTTCACCAGATTCTACAAGTCCACGGTGAAGTATGAGGAAGTTTCACTGCCTTGGTTGCTTGGTAACTTATTTTCTTTAGGTAGTGTAACGACCCACTCTAACTTCAATGTTGAGATAACAAAGAATGCATAAAAGTCCCATCAGCTTCTGCAACAAAATAACTATGGACACAAATTCATTAAAACAATATACTACCTTCTTATTATAGATATTTCTTCCATATAAAGTAGGCACCTATAAGCGAAGCTCATGATACTTGAATGACATTTAAAACGTTAACCTGCACCATAAATAAAATTAACGTATGCAAGGTTATTAACACGCAAGTTTCGCTTAATGGGAAATTATACCAAGTCAATATAATAAAATAACCGCGAGTAATTCGTAAGCAGCTTTCCGAGCTAAAATTCATAATCTCAGGTCGTCAAAGCCGTCTAAACGATTGGGATAGGTCCGGAGACGTATAAAGAATGTTAGCCGCTGGAGAGATTTCTAATCGCGGACCGGGGAGAATTCTAGCGCCAAAGGTAAAATTTAATTTGTATCCCACGTCGCCCATAAAAGTTTTTACGAGGTGGGTGAATTTATAGGACAACAAGCTGAGTTCCATTACCTATTTAACCAAGAGCTTAAAACGTCCAGAGCGTTTCAACCTGTTTAATTCGGCGGTTAACGTGGTAAGTGCGCGATCTTTTTCGTCGTTTGTTTTTTGTCTCTCTCGCCGTAGTGAAGGATGACAAAATAATGAGATCATAGTGTTTTGTTGTAAGTGATTAGAATGGGAGTTACGTTTTGCCGGACAATGGGCACTTAAGGAGAGTTCGGAGGCTCGGAGATACGCGGGATCGGGCGGTGGTGCGTACGCATGGCGCCGGGGGAACGGAGACGTATGACGAGGCCCCTTTGAATAGCAATCGGCCTTTAGTTTTTACGACTTTCCGACGTCACGTTTCCGACTTCATTGCGTCCTGCGGACTCTGCTGTAGAGCTTTAGAGGAGCGGAATGGAGGCTAATCGGATGTATATCGCTTTTCGATGGTGGGTCGCTAATAATAATTTGAGGCTCTGGTGAACCGTTTCAAAACTCGGGCCAGCGGACGAAAGTGAGTCTTTCACTTTTGTTCGTGATGTCGTTTGTGAAACACGTTACCTGAAGGTATTTGGTTGGCAGCCGTGTTGGTAAACAAATGTGAACCATACAAACTCACTCAGTTATCCACACCCCGCTCAGCGAACATTGGAATTTCCTTAGCACCTCAACAGAACTGTAAAGTCCGTTGCAGACTAAAGTGGATTATTTAATACAACTTACTTCATCAATTGCGAAATCTTCATTGTACCTGAGATCGTCAAAATACAGTGTACTGTCAGTAGCCATAACATATTGTATTTTAAGCTTATCCTTCCTTCCGCTTCCATAAACGCCTGGGAATCGAGTTTCATTGCGAGTATCTTCCTGAAGAATAATAATACTTTTTAACAAAGCTTGGTTGTAAGTAGGAAGAACCATTATCAATGTTATAAGGCAGCCAAAATCACGGCTAAAATCTATTTGTTGGCTATAGAGATACACGCAGTTTTGGAATATGGTATTTATCCAACATATGGCAGCAGTATAGGCATGGTTTGTTGATATTGATAACTTAATAATAATAATAGGATTGCGAGAAAATATTCCTGCACTAATTACGTGATGTATTGTAAAGCACAGCTGCAACCCTGATTACACTGAAACAATGGAGGAACCTCCGAATCAAGACAATTAGTAGAATTATATTTCAGTTTCTGGTTCGAAGAAGAATAATCAACCTGGGAGCGTCAGAAGACAGTCTACGGGTCATCATAAGATACTTGTTTTATTCTCTTATCCTTTGGCTAAAACAAATGCCAGGGCATACGCCAATCATACATTATCTACCAGAAAAGTAAGAAAATTACTTTTCCAACAACGTTCAAGAGGTTGAAAGAAAACTATTTTCAGATCACATTTCTACTGAAATTACCTCTGAAATCAGCTTAATCCAGTAATGAGAGATACCTACAAGCTGTATATTATAGTACCTACCAGACCTTTGGGAATATTTGGTTTATGATTTGAGGAAATTAGATCTTTTTTAACTATAAAATCAAAAATATTCTCGTTAAGATAATGTTGAACTATTTTAGCTGACTGCTGATTAGCTTTGCTTATTCGACTAAAGTTGCAGATATTAACTTCTTGAATATGGTTATCTCATAGTACTAAATCTAAGGGGTTATTTCGGCTAGTAGTAATAGTAAATTTATCAATTACATATCTTTTGGAGGGACCAAAAACTTCTCCGAAATGTATGTAAATCATAATGGTTATCACAGTTTCATTTGATTAGGCTTTTAACTGGCTGAAAAATGGTAGTTAATAAATCGCATTAGCAACCAATTCTACAAAACTCCACGTTCCTTTCCATTATTTTTGTAGATTTGTGAGTCACTATGTGCTAATAATTCTTGATAGGAAGATTGTTAACCTCACGCCCACTGAGATTCTGCACAACTTGCCATCATTGATTCAACAGGAACTATTTTTTGTCTTCTTTTTAGCGAATTTTTGAAGAAAATTAAGCTATTGCTCTCGCCTCAAAATTTGTAGAATGTGAATTTTTGAAAAAATTTTATGCAGAAATCCGTTTCAGGCTATTCTGAATCATATTCTGAAGTTTAACGCATTTTTTTATGTATGTATATATGTATATATGTATGTATATATGTATGTATATATGTATGTATGTATGTGTCATTCCAGACGATAACTGTCCGTAGAATTGTGCTAGAAACTTCAAACAAATTTTAAAATGTTAAGGACAGAAAACGAAAGTTCAAGTTCGTTGGCCAGCATGATCGGATTACATCTTCGGGTTGAAATTTTCAAAAATGTAGTCAACAATTTCAAAATAGCCCGTTTTTTGCGATTTGTTGTGCGAAATAATTTTTTCAGCATACTAACATGTGGTATATTCGGAATCAGCGAAAAATTTCCTATAAGAATATGTATCAAGTTTTCAAAAATTTCAAAGTTGAAAAATCAGTCAAAAATCTAAATAATGCCGTTCGCTAGTTGTAAAAATCGGTAATATTTGCATGAAACATTGTCCAAATTCAGATTGAACTACTCTTATGGAAGTATCCCTGTATAACCAATCCTAGAACAAGCTGTTTAAAACGTAGGTAGTAGGTGCTTGTTTAAAATTTCATTCCATGTTTGTCTATCAAAATCATAAACTAAAATTTCTCTACACGATCAATAGCGACTGAAATGTCGAAGATTTCTTCAAAAATTCGCTCATGGGGTCATGCTGCATGACTGGACTTTTTAAAAGTAGAAACAAGACGGTAGTTGATCCTTCATTCCTATGATCCTGTTAATTTTTCTGGTTATTCCAAACTTGTATACCAAATATTTATTGAATCCTAAGCTATATTAATCAAAATTAATTTTTCGGTAGTTACCCACTTTCGGGTGTTCGGTCCAAAGACCAATACAGAAATCTCCATGTATCGTGATCTGTGGTTTTGAGTGCTTTTAACTTTTATGTACATAAATACAGACTGTATGAGTTAATTTTTCTGATTCTTGAAGGAAACATTTGCTATTTAAGGTGAAATTCCTTTTTTCCACCCTTCCAAAGTTAGGAACAGCAAAAAGTCTAGATAGATACATATTTATATGATAAATATGCATTAGGGGTATATTTGATCCTATAAGGTCGGCATCAATTTTTATCACCCCTAAAGGGAAGCATCAAAGGGCTGGATTACCCAAAATCGAGATCTCTAAAACTTTCAAGGTAACAGTAATGATTTTCTGGTTGTCATAGTATCCCAAAGAATCGAATAAAACTATCTGGCACGCTGTACGTTAATCTGTTCACTCTCCCAAAGGGCTAGAACTTTGAAAAAACCATTGGATTTTTCGGCGCCATAACATAGAGAAATCATACGCTGCTTGCGAATCTCTGAATTATTGAATCAATCGTCAGGTTCCATCAATGATCGCTTGAAACAGGGACGAAGATATATAGAACATGCATTTTAAATATCAGCTGATATAATTTCGAAGGAATTGTCTGCTGACATAGGTAGTTCTAATTGAATTCTAACTTTTCGAAATCTCAACTATTGTCCGTGCTAACACTGGGAATTTTTAGTAGTAAATCTACTTTTTGTGAACCTGTGGATTTTCAGATATAAATATGTCTAGATCGCTCTCGCAGGTTGTTTTATTTATAAAGAGAATCAAGTGTCTCTAATACCGAGGGTTCTCAACATGTTTTATACACGCACAGGATTTAGGATACCGTGGGAGCGTCCAATTGATGTCAACGGTAGGAAACGACCATTTGAAGCTATCTTTCGACGTTTCCGTTACAGCACTCACCGGCCACAAGAAGGCAGATAACGACTGTGAATGGACTGCGGTTAATCACTGAAAATCTGTGGGCTGAGATTGTCCCCAAGATGGATTTACGATCTATTTACGAGTCTGTTGAATTTATTAAGGTTGTCACAGCCGAAAATCCTTTTACTCTTTCACAAAGGAGATGAGAGTTATGTCGGAATGTATCTGATCAAAATAGACTTGTCTTTCTATGCGATCACGTATACTAAGATACATTCCTCGTCTTGGTTTCAGTGCATTTGTCGTGTTTTTATTGATTTTTCGAAACTAAATTGAATTATTTTCCTATAATTCATCTGTTTATTATTTATAAAAAAGACTTCATGGTTTTAACTGCATGCTTGGCTGCTTGAAAATTATTTATTATTTTAATCGGGTCAATGATCAGATATGGAGTCAATGTGGGAATAAAAGACATAGATGTGATTCTGTTTCACGAGAAACCGAATTATTCGGGAGGTCAGAACATGATAGACAAATTCTTCTCTGCTTACAAATAAAAATAATAAATGCTTAGGAATTCATAATAAAAAATGCGTACAAATAACAATAAATGCTTACAAAATCAATTTAAACGGAGTTTAAAAAAAATCCGAAATAGAAAATCCGAATCATGATGAATTTAGCGCAAAACTTAAAATCTGTCAATTAGCAAACGAGGAAATAATGCAAAAAGTTATTTAGGTTTGCGCAAGCGCTTTTGATAAATATGAAATTGGTAGGGCCACTTTTACAAACCAACTCGCAAATTCTCTAAAAACTTCATCGAAAACGGTGAAAATTTGGCTCGTTACAAGGATTATACATTTGCGCATGCGCAGCAGCTTCTAATGATACAATCAAGTTGAAGTTGATGAGGGTTGATCAAATCGTCCTCTCCCAACTATCCTCCTCATTTCAACGAGATCAGAAAACTATAAGGCGTGATAAAATTAATTATCCTTGATGGAATTAACTTTTGTGCGTGCTCAGAGTGGAGTATAGATTTTGGGAACAATGAAACTAATAAGGAACCATCTGTACCCTAACCTGCACATTTACTGAAAATTACATCAAAATTGTGGAAAATTCAGATGTTACAAGGATTCAAGAACACACAGCAGAAACAGAGACAGACAGACTGATACGGAATAAAAGTTGTTCAGAATGGTCTAAAACGTGAAATACGAATGAAAATTTTGATTTTGGAGACTAAATTTTTTATTATCTCCCGGAAGTGAAAACAATGCTTCAGCTGCCTGTAGGCATTGATTCGGAAGCGAAAATCACCAATACCAACCATGCTAGTTGATTAAATTTTGAGAGTAATGTGTGAAGTTTTACATCGTGTGTTTGCAGAGCAATCATCATCAGACCTGGATGGCACTATTACTTCAGTAAAAGGGAGTGTTGCTTATCCTTGTGAGATGGGAGCGTATTCCAAGTCTAGTGGAAACCTCCCTTCTTCAACCGTTCAGCCTGACAGCAAGAAAAGAAAGGAGAGATGCGGAGGGGGAGCTACTACGAGCTACGTGGCTTCGAGTTATTATATGTAATGGAATTAGTTTTACGATCTTCATGTTCCGGAGGGTTTCGGGCTCTCAAAGAGGCCGTAGAAAGAGCTGGTACCCCCATCAGCGGAGCTGGAATGGGCCATGGACGAGAGGGAGGAGAGAGAATGCCGTTCCATACGTGCTCAGCTTGGCAAACTTCACCGAGCTCTTGTGAAATATGCAAGCTTATACCCCCTTGTCGGCTCTATACCTTCCCGTTTTTACCCCACTTCTCCGCTTGTCTAGGCTTCCCTGGTCCGCACTCTCTTTCGGCCACGGCCACATCCGATTTTTCCACGATTCTCCGTCTTGACCCGATTTCAGATCACGAAAGATTTCGTCACGAAGGTAGGTATTCGGAAAAAATCCCAGCACCAAATCTGTGACTTTGATTGCAATGGAGATCAGTCCCACCCTCTGAATCGAGGTTCCACACGACCTCCCAACATGTATAAATAAACAGTTTATAACGCGCATACTCCTGGAGATTTCAAGTAAAAAACCCTGAACAGTGCTCTTTGTAATAATTTAACTGCTAGTGGTATTTTAGTAGTTTCAGAAACCTTTGTAAAAACTATGGATTCGTTTCTGAATTCAGTTAGGTGATTGCTAAAGCATGTTAAATGCTAAAAGTATTGGTTGAAATTCAATCTCAAATCAAGAATTTGTTGAATGTATTTTTTCAAGTTCTTGAAAAACTACTAAGCGACAGAAATACATTAAAAACCAATAGTTGTTGATTCATCTCAATTTTGTATCAGTTCGGATCCGATTCCATATGTTGACGAATTCCAGATATATTTAATCAGATGAGTTAAAAAATGTTTTCCCTTTAGTTCTTTGGGATGGTGCGAAAGTACCACCTAATGGTACTTCAACTAATATTGCATCGCCGTGGTAATTAATAAAAACTCTGAGCCTTGCTTTTTTTATTTTTTTTTATTCTTATTATTTTTTTTTTATTATTATTATTTTTTTTTAATGAACATTTTGCACTAAATTTCCACGAGTAATTACTGTACCTACATATCTCCATGTTATCCTTCATATTTTTATTTATTCTATTTCAAGAATTTATAGAAAACTTTCCAATTTTGTCTACAAATGTGTGGAATGGTTCAGGTGGTGGTGATTCTCAGCTTCGTTGTCCTCTTTTTATGTCAGACTCTTTCTATGAAATGTGTTATTATTTGGTTATTTAAACGGAAGCGGAACGGTAACAGGTGGTTGAGTTTTTGTGGCTGATTTATTGTCCCGGCTTCAAAGAGTCCTACTTTTTAATGGTCAGCGTTTTCTAAACTTCGTTAAGCAAACTCCGTAGTTCCAAACGAGTTTTGGTTCGGTGAAAGACGCCAAGGTTTTGATCCTCGAGTTGATTTTTGAAAGAGTTTGGCCAAACGCCGTTACATAAGTTGTTGGTGAAAGTGGCCCTTAGTATAATTATTGTATAATCCATGAGAGCATGTGTTACCGAGGTTCATGTTCATCAGCAAAGGGCTGATTTTAGTGAGCGGAAGAGATAGGAAGAGGAGTGACACGAAGCTGCACAGTTTATTCCTAACGAAACATCGAGACGTGGTAGATTTTAGATAAACCTTTTCAGATCGATAACACAACCTGGATTAATGATGTTGTCAGACCTAACTGATTGAGATCAAAAGTTTTACTGGAGAGGTGTTAGTTTTATAGTGTCACGCATATTCAGATCATTGTATGCCTACTTTATGAACGAATTAGATAGCGAAATTTCACACAATTCTCTTAGTGTTCTCTTCCGCTTTTATCTACCACCTCTCAAGTTCACCACGCCACCACGTAAAAAAAGAGGGATTCAAGTATACGACTATGGAGGGGAATGCAGAGAGCGCGGAGAGATGGTAGGAAATAAGTTATGTCTTTTAATCTCGAGCCCAACTCCTGTTCTCTCGCTCCCTCCACATAGCTCTAGGGACAGAGGGAGTGAGAAGGTAGGTAGTTCTCAATAAATAACCTCGGAAGGCCTGAAACCCGCCCAAGAGACCTGGGGGGATGGGAATGGCCGATTGAAATGGGGAGGGAGGCGAGTTGCAGGACCCTCTTTCCATGGATTCTGTGAACGCTCGGCACATATCCACTCTGGAATGATTCACCTGATACAACTCATCACGGAAAAGGTGCTGAGCTAAAAGCAAAGTTGATGTTTCATCGACAGATTTTCATTTAGAACCAAGGCAGTTTAAGATACTTCCCATGAAATAAAAGTGATTCGATGAACCAATAAGATGATTTAATACCCTTCCAACTCAAACTACTACCTTTTCTAAGTGCTTCAAAAATCAACACGTTTCTGCCGAAGTCCTTCCGCACACGTTTCCCCTGAATTACTCGTGTACAAGATACTGGAAATTCAATGCTCATTCCTATGAGCACCTTTATTGTGTTGGAAATTTCCATTTCGGAGTATATTTGCAATACCTCATGAATCGTTATAAACAACCTAAATCAAAAACTGTAACGATACCTGAGAATTTATTGGTCGATTGTGTCATAATGTTTTTTAAAAAAAATCCCCACGGAACTACTAGACCGGAAATTTTGAAATTTGGCTCAAAATTCTTACATCAGCCGTGAAACAGTCTATACCTACCCTTGGCATCAGTTTTGATCAACCTCCAAACGGAGGCATTTAAGGGTTGAAATATTAAAAAATTTAGATATCGAAAACTATTTAAATTAAAGGTTGGTTTTCTAATTCTATTTAGATAAAACTTAGTTCAATGAGTCGTTTGAGAGCCCCCGGACTTTAAACGGCCATTCGATCGCTTCATAATTGTTCAGTGTTGGAAGGGAGGGGAGGATCATCAACACGAAGCGATTTTGGCATGCAGAAGTAAGCTGGACTTTTGATGATTCGGCTCGATAATTTTATCTAAGAATCGGATTCTGCGCCTTTTGAAACCAAGGACGGCTTATTTTCAACTCGAAACACAAAATGTTTTCTTAAAAATAAAAAAAAAAATTAATTGACGCCATAAGTGGACGGCAATGGGACCCCCCTCCCTCCTTTCTTCCAGGCGGACGCGTGGTGAAGTCGTTCCTCAATCACGTCTATCAGCGTTCTTTACACCGCTGTATTGGGCACTACAAATCACCCAGTATCCTTCATATTGCACCTTTTCGGAAAGCTCTCTTTCAGATATTCAGAAGATGACGTAAAACATAATAGATGAAATGGGTCATTTGAATGATATCTATTCGCTCGTCTTACCATAGCATGTAGTCCACCGCCTATCTCTCGTATAGGGAATATAAAAATAACATATGCGAGGTCCCTTCCCACCAAAGAGAAATCCGATTAAATGTAATACTTGCCATCAGTTTGGAAACCCAATCAAAAGTTACCACTTACACATTTTACACCATTCATAGTACCTGATACACCTGCTATATAGAAAAAGTACAAAACGAATTAAAATTATTGTCCGAGATGGAGGAAAGGTACACTGAACCCTCATCTTGAAAATGATAACGTGGGCCCATTTGCAGTCGTGGACCTCTCTTGGGGTAGATAAGAGAAAAGCCATTTTCCTCTACTCCCCTGCCGAGATTCACTAGACGTCCTTTGCTTAGAAAGGGGATGAAGCCAATAACATGCAAATCAGAGTTATCTGCCCCTAGCCGCCTTCCTCTCCCTCTTTCCACTTCTTATGCCGTCCCCAACGAGTAGAATTGAATCTATGGGTGGTAAAGCTAACTGTAGTTATCTGTCGCAATATCATTTCCTTATTAGATTTCTTAAACAAAGCAGTCTTGCGTGACAATGTGCCGTATTGATCCACAGACATCGAGCAGCACTTTACAGAAGTGTAACAGAACACTTTCCAAACTTCTAGGGTACACGAAATCCCACACTAATTATTATGTGTATCATGAAATCGTGAATTCTTGATCGTCATCAAATATTACAGTGGGTTCAAGGCACTCTATTTTATTTTGTACTACTCATGCAGTTAGATTACTTTGCTAGTAAAATCTTCACCCAATATTAGGCACCTAGGTATGTGTTATAGAGACAGCATATACATCATGCAAGTTGCTGTAAATTGTGGGTGCTACTGCGGTCTTTTTTTCTTTAGTTTTAGTCATTCAGTATGACTTTATCTGCTAATTTTTGTGAGTTCTGTAGATCTCTTTGTGCACACTTGAATCGTTGAAGTTCAATTTTATGGCTTATTTTTTGGCACAAAAGAGTTTTTATGTCAATCCTAAGGATACAATACTGCTTCTTTTTTTATAGTAGGTAAATATCCATAAATACGCGTGGTGATATTATCTACATTCTGTAATTTCCCGAACAACAACCAACACCACCCCATACCATCACACCAAACACACTCATGTGCCCTGTGTGCAGAGTTGAAGCCTCGATTCCATAGAAATTGAGGAACTTTAATCAAGGCAACTTCACCATTCGAGCGATTAAACGTCGACTTCAAGGGCCCTTTACCAGTTCCAACTTCTGGCAAAAGGTACATGCTCACCGTTGTCGATGATTATTACCGATTACCCTTTGCCTACCCCTGAAATGACCTCACAGTCAGTACCATTATAAAACATCTGACTGATTTGTTCACTCTGTTTGGCTTACCCTGCAATATTCACTCTGATCGTGGAACTAATTTCATGCCATCTGAACTCAAATAGTTTCTCCACTTAAAAGGGGTAGCTACTTGCAGAACAACAGCGTACGACCCAGAAGGGGATGGACAAATCGAAAGATAAAATGGGATCTTATGGAAAACTGTACATTTTCACTCCGTTCTATCAAGCTCAAGTCATCGGAATGGGACGCGGTGCTGAGCGATACACTCCATGCTTTTCGTTTATTTGTGCACTGCCACAAACGCCACACCCCATGAACGAATGTTTTCGCATAATCGTCGTTCTGCTAAAGTCTGTTCTGTACCCAGTTGGCTCTGCACGCCAGGTAAGGTCCTTCTAAAACGCCATGTCAGGCAAATTAAGTATGAGCCTGCTGTAGATAAAGTTTACCTAATAAAGGCCAACCCCGACTACGCCTATGAACGAATTCCGAATGGGCAAGAGACTACCGTCTCTCCCAGATATCTCGCTCCCAAAGGAGTTACCCAGGGGATCACGTCTCACGAAGAAGGAGATTTTGGAGTTTACTCTGGAACGCAAACGCTTGAATCACAACATTAGATACCTTCACCTCCAGCTCCAGGAGCATCCCCTTGCTCACAGCAGATACCCACTGTTACTCCAACTTCTGAAGCAAGTAGAGTACCCTCCGCAACTCCAGTAGCTTAAGAACTCCGATGTTCTTCAAGAACTTGGTTCCCTCCAAATTACTTGAAGGACTACGTCCCGAAATAAGGGTGGGAAGAATATGGTGATATTAACTCCATTGTGTGATTTCTCGAGCAACACATTGTTTACCAAACACTGTTAGATTTCCTAATTTCATAGTTATGTGGATTATCAATAAAGCCTTACTTACGAGAGGTATATCGTTATCTCAATACGAAAAAGTTGTAAACTCTTGGATTCGCTTCAAAATGCTTCATAACGGATTAAAATAAGAAAATTTGCAAAAATTCAGATTTTAAAATTTTTAGAGGCATTGCAATATAGCTTAATTTTCTACGACAACTCAGTCTTAAATAAAGTTTGGTGATGTCAGGGACTGACTGAAACCAGTTATCTAAATGGGTCCATTTGCATGCGACGCCGCATCTGCTAAAGAACTAGCCTCACTGTCAGACCTTTTCTTCGGAAATCAGACTGAAACGTATAGTCTAGTAAACAGAGTGGTTTTGTTGTCGTTACGAGAAACAAGCGATGTGCCATTGGAACAGCCTAAAAAGGAAAACCTGTGTGGTCACATGAAGTTAAAGTAGTTTCTCCTTTTTTTCTCCTTAATCATAGGGAAGCCATGAGGGAATTTACTCCAAATTATTATTATTCTTCTTCATTGAAGTTATTCAAATTCAACAGCTAATGAAACTTCAGTGGTAAAGATCATTTCTCTGTTGAGTAAAAAGATTGAGGAAAGAAAAAATATAGTGAAAAAAGGATAGCTAATAATGAAAACAAGTTCTTGTGATAATTCAACTGACTTCCTATCATGTTTTCCCTCAAAGGTAAAATGGTCAAATATTAAGCGTAGACAGCTCAAATTAGAATCAGCCTACCCCGTCATTAGAATGTCGTTTTGCGATTCGCAATCTTGTTAGGGATCTGGTGGAGTGTGAACAGCTGATCGTAAGTGCTGGTGGAGTGCTGGATCGTGGAGTGATGGTTTCATTCAATTCGTTGGAGGAATCGATACGAATCAGCCACATGAACTACCCATCTAGATCGTACCATGAAACGTTATTCAACCAAATTATTGATAATATTGAGCCGAGAACCTTCCGATGCATTTGAAAGAGACGATTATAAGTATAATGATTAAAAATTTGAACAAGATTTACTGAACTAGCAATCAAAAAACCGGTACCTATCTCAAAATAGTAAAATTGTCTATATATTTTCAGTGTTAATCACTGCCAATTATGAGGTACAATGGACTGATCTGATTGTTTGAAAGCTAGTCTTGAACGGTTAAAAATGTGGTTATAGACAAAATTAGAGGGAACAAAACTGCAGTGTTCAGACGGGAAAGTTGAATTAGAGACCAATTGTATCAGTAAATCTGGAGGGTGTATTCGCGAAACGACCCATTTTAGTTGTAACGCATTATCTTTATGTAGAAATAACTGAGCTGATATGGTTGTCAGAAAAAGAGTAACTTAGTGGCGTTAGATAAATATAAATAGCGATCGTAAAGAACTGCAAGGATACATTGCTCAATGGCCTTTCCGAAATCAGTATAATGGCGACAAATCAACCCCATATATCTACTTGCTGTGGCTAATTATACATCGAAACAGGTGTATAAACAAATGTTGCCATCCAATATGCAGGATCAGTGTGCAGAATTGTCTGTATATTTTAGATGTTACACGCTACCCCTATTCATAAGATACAAAACCCACTGGGCTGATTTTATTGTCAGAAAACTAGTTACTTATTGTCAGAAAATTTAGCGATAGAATTGAATTGGAAGGATACTGTTATCAATAACCGTTTCAAAAACAGTCATAATGACCACGTATCATCCAAATATCTATTTGCTATGGCAAGACATGGTACGTCACTCTAACGGCGGGAAAGGTGAATAAGAGGCCAATGCTGCCATCCAATCTGCAGGATCAGTGTGCAGAATTGTTTGTATATTTTAGATGTTGCACACTTCCCCTATTAGTAAGATACAAACCATTGCGCTGATTGTATTGTCAGAAAACTAGTTACTTATCTGCTGTTGGACAAATATAGCGATAGAATTGAATTGGAAGGATACTGTTATCAATGACCGTTTCGAAAATAGTCATAATGACCACGAATCATCCAAATATCTATTTGCTATGGCAAGACATGATACGTCACTCTAACGGCGGGAAAGGTGAATAAGAGACCAATGCTGCCATCCAATCTGGAGGATGTGTGGAGCGAAGTGGCCATCCGGATAAGACTCCCAGCGGGAGGGCATAAGTGTTAACTACGGAGATAGTCAGGAGATGGCGCTACCCGGTGCTTACGGGAACGGCTTTACTGGGATGAAGCAGGAGGGAACAGGCAAAACTGCCGAGCCCCGGTGGTGGTTCGAAGAGGTTTCAAGGAAGGAGAAACGGGTAGTGGAGGAATATAAGGTATTCTCCCCGGGGAATAGCTCCCCCCTTTTCCTCGCCGCTCACTGGGAGCGCTGTTTCCAGGATCACTACTCCTCAACAATCCTCCCTTTTCAGGTCGATAACCGAACGTTCACGAAATAAGTTACTCTCCTTCGCTCTCTCCGAACCCTCTTCCGCATCTTTCCCTTCTCTGAGAAAACGACCTCCGAGGATCGTCAGCTGTGCATTCGCCAATATACGTAGTCGAGCTGAATTGTGGGGGAATATCTTGTATATATTCTGAGGAGCAAAAATGGAGTGTTTGTTTATATCTGGTGGCGTTTATTCTAGCACAATGACTTTCATAACATAGAAGCCAGACTGCTTCATTATAATCAAATAAGTAGGTAGTTATGAATCTCTTTATTTTTTTATAAGCTCATTTCTTTAATTTCCTTCTATTAGAAAATCACCTCCAAGGATCATCAACTGTGCTTTCTTCAATATACGCAGTCAAGAGCTGAATTGTGGGGAAAGATCTTGTATACATACTGAGAAGCAAAAAATGGAGTGTTTGGTTCATATCTAATGGTGTTTATTCTAACAAAACGACATTTATACCATACTAGCCAGACTACTTACTTCATTTACTAAATAAGAAGATCTCTATGATTTATAACTGCAACCTCACATCTATTCATTAACTTCCTTCTATTAGAAAATTAGCTTTAACAATCGTCAGCTGAACTGTAGGGAAACATCTTGTACAAATAGACAGGATTTTGCACAAACCGCGAGCGCGAAAATATCGAAAATTGAGTTTCTGATACCATTGCAATGGTCTGAACG
This sequence comes from Adelphocoris suturalis, assembly GCA_030762985.1. Classification (NCBI taxonomy): domain Eukaryota; kingdom Metazoa; phylum Arthropoda; class Insecta; order Hemiptera; family Miridae; genus Adelphocoris; species Adelphocoris suturalis. The sequence goes on along the minus strand of CM061041.1, from coordinate 23,742,843 downwards.
AGTACCTACTTTAATAAATGTTAGTTCACAGCGCCCTCTGAAGTGTTTCGTACGTAGAACGGTCAATAGACGACTCGTGCGAAACTTTAAAAAGAAATCATTCATTTTGCAATAACCGGTCAGTGCCCTTCCGGTTTTAATTCAATAAAGACTGTTCCAGAGCTTTGCGCAAAGTGGCCAAACGATGCCTCTCCAGGCACATAACCAATTTGAGGAAAATGTTGTCAAATCCTCTATTTTTTCTATCATTGCTTTTTTTTTTTTTTTTTCTTTTACATTTTGAAAACATGAAAAGCCAATTCGCACAAACCGTCCATCCGACATCACTTGGTTGCTTTGTGCAAACTATTTTTGGCTGATTGAGTTATTTTGGCGTTTGGTTATGTGCATGGTATGCTCTATCTCTATCCGTTACTATCAACAATACCGACTTTTTGACGCCACCAATATTGATTCTACTTACTAAAAAGCCGCGGCGGACGGGATTTCAAGGCAATTGAGCGACTGTGTGGCCAAGGTAACAAAAAAAGGCGGAAAATTTTTGCTCGCAATTTTCTCAAAATTGTCAGTATAGGTCGGTTTGTATATACCTAATACCGACCATGTATTCTTAGGAGCAAAAATTGAGTGTTTGTTCACACCCAGGCGTTCATTCATGCAATAGGTACGACGTTCATACCACAGTAGCCAGACTGCTTCATTGACTAAATAGGTAGATATCACCGTGCGGATTCTTACATTGAATGCGCACAAAATTTGGAACAACAGTATTAGAAATGAACTGTTAATTAAATAAAATGTTCCGTCCAGCGACAACTATACCTAATTTCTGCATAACAGACCAACTCTCGATTTCTGCTCGACTTTCAGAACTAATACGAACTAATTCACTCTTGACGAAGTTGTGGAAAGTCATTTCAATGAACAACGCTGCAAATCAGTACATAAAGGCTTATTATTTCTGTATTGGATAGTCCTTCCACTCAGATCATCGAAAGCAGACATTGATGAGAGAATGACGAGAATTCATTTTACGGTTGCACATATGTATAGTGAAATGTTGATTTGTGCACATTGAGACTGATAGGTGACCATCCACATCCTAAAAAATATATTAAATAAAGATGTTTACTAGTATTTGCCATAATCATAAGCCTAATAAATAAAGATTTTTACTATTCTTTGCGGACAAACGGACAGACATTCAGATAGACAGACAACATCCACGAAACAAAAGTCTTTCAGAATGGTCGGAAACATAAAACGTGAGTGGAAGTTTGAGTTTGGTGAAAACAAAATTTTTCATCTCACAAAAGTGATCGATTACGTTTGCTGATTACGAGAGTTCGAAGGACCAATGGCTATTGAGCCATGAAATAATTGAAAACTTGAAATAAATGAAATATTATGTATTCGTACAACTGTTACACAAGACTGACCTGGGCGGTGTCTGGTTGCTAAACAACTAAAACAATGAAAAGGTAGCGGTAAGGTTAATGACTGAAAAAGAGAAGGGGGTGTACAATAGTTCGAGAAATTAACTGTAGAGAGCAGCACTGTGCAGTGATTACAAAGTTGAAGAGTTATATACAAAGTTCAATGACAATTCCATTATTAACCAAAAACGCTGCAAATTATTTCACAAAGGTTTATTATTTCTTCAATTGAGTATGATCGTAGTTTTAGTTGGCTAGCGTACGTCATAAGGCCCGTCCAGACTCCTCGGCGTGTCCTATTTCGAGTTGTCATAACCTATACTCTTCTTTAATTATATACGTATGTTTATATTTCTCGATTTGAGTTCCTATCTATTCAAATAGTTATTGTCTTAATAATATCATTATCTAAGTAGGTACGTACGAAAAGTCGAGAGGATATGTTATTAAATATGCGTAGGAAAAGCATTGGTATTAACACACAAATATGACCTAGAAAAAAACATATATTCATGCCGCGAAGGAACGCTGTACCCACCTCATGGTGCCGCGGCGCCTCCTCTCACTCCACCCCTCGCTCACCCCCCTCACCACCCACCGTGACCCCCTGCCAAGCGTGCCAGGCGTGCGTCTAACACGTCTAACGCTCAAAGCCTCGAAAAAGACACTTTTCGCCCGTTTTTGGCCCATAGCATCTATGCGAGTAAAGCGATCGGGATGGTTAAACGTTAGGACCAACTAGACCCCAAATGGAGTCTATGTGCGAAAGGACGGGTTTTTAAAGTAAATTCTTAGGCCTTTTATGGCCCGGACGGCGACGGCGGACGGCGAACGGCGGACGGCGGACGGCGAACGGCGAACGGCGGACGGCGGACGGAGGACGGACATTTCAAATTTGGATTCTACGTACCTTGAAACGTAAAGTGACAAAGTTTGAGGGGGGGTTATAAAAATTTTTTGCTACACGATCACATAGGCTTATTATTGGAAATAATAAACCAAAAGTGATAACAATGTTTCGGTTCCCAATGTTTCATACGCATACTTCCGATTCGGTTCCTAATAATGGGCATACTTTTATCTTATTTTTAATTCTTGAATACGTTCGTGTCACTCAATACGTAAACCTGTTCTAAGTCACTAAAAAACCTGCATCATCTTGCATCCAATGACTAGGCGCGATTCCCGCATCGCTTTGCGAGCCCCAGATGGGTTTAAGCCTCGTCTCAAAGGTTCACGGCGACGGAACGTACTACAGGATTAAAGCCATTAGAGGGCCAACTTTCGTCATCTAATATTCAATTAGCGTTGAAGAGGACTAGGGGATCTTACTCGGAACAGCCGTATATCAATTAGGGTGTGTTCGCTCTTCCCCCCTAAGACGGCCATTTGCCGCCCTTCTAACGTCCCAATAAATCTGGAACGAGTCTAGGAGGTTTTCCCATCACCGTCTCAAGTCCCCTTCTCCCTATGGGCTTCCAATATTTAAATTTATTTCCGAGCTCACCCCTCGGTTTTAATGAAAATCTAATGCCGTTGTAAGCGAGTCTCAACTGCATGAATCACTCTAATTTGAGCATTAGGTGCACGGAATTGTTCAACCTTTTAAACTACCAAGTTTGTGTAAACAACGTCAACACCACTTACTATTGACTGCATCATTGGCTTTGACTTGATGTATAACTTAAATTTCAACCCTTCTTGTATGTGCGTTGACAGATCTTGTCGAACGGTCTCGAATCCATTCATTGTTATCCTAATCCCTTAGCTGCCAATCTAGAAATGTATAAAATAGCTGCCTAAAAATATGTGAGGGAGCTAATTTATTTCCATTTCACCACAAGAAGTTAGGTAGAGTTTGATAGAGTCTTTCTGAAACGACAAGAGACGATTCTGTACCAATAATCAAGCTAAATTCCCGCCTGTTAACACTAGTAGGTATGTAAAATTTTGGAACCGAGCCCCTATATGACATGTGGAATGGAACTACAACGTTAATGTGATCTCCAACAATAATAACTGTTGTGGCCCTTACTAAGTTTTCAAAAAGTTGTGATCTAGTGACGGGAGATCCTCAGCAGCCACTGTTTCAAGTAGCAGGCTGCAAACCACATTTTCCTCCAACGTATATCTAAGGAATTATAGGAAAATTAACATCAATTTCACAAGTCTATTCTTCCAAATCTAGACTCACTTAGCTCACTATCGTTGAAATCATGGCAATAACTATTTTACTAAACGACTTTAGATGCTGACATCATTAACTATAAGTGAATGGTATTCACTCTGGTTCAGGAATTTACGAATACCCCGTCCTATAGAAACCATGATAGGATCCTGACTTTTTTCAACCATTCACATTGGAAATATTTCTTATTGTCATGATTTGGTGATTTGTACTTTCAAGACTATGTATTAAGATTTGCCACTTGATGGTATAGAAGTAAAGTGTATACATTCAGGGCTTATTTTGGCAGCACACGATAGAGCTCTGTGTGATGATTATGATCGTACTTTTGCAGAATGGAAGAAATATCCATGTTGAGTGAATAGGCAAGAAACTGTTGTTGATCGACAATTACTCGTTTTCGCCCCAAAAAACACTCGCCGATGGCGATGACGAAGTGATCAGGTTGTTATAATCGGAAACGCCCATAGCAAATGTCTTGCTGGAAAGACCCCTCGTGCTCGTAGACGAAAAAGGAGGAGAATATATAAAAACCGTATGCCTCAGAAATTTGACTGCAGTTTGTTTCATGAAGAGGCAAGGACGAAATATAGCCCAGTAACCAGGAGTATCAACGGTTTTATATATTTTTTGGGGTGCTGAATACAAATCCAAAGCTTCCCTAAATAATCTTTATGTTATAATTTACTAGATAAAGTAATAATACTATAATAATAATTTCTACTAGAACGCACCGTTTCAAATATATTAGCAAAAAACCAGAAAAGTGCCGACATTTCATGTATGTTAGTGTTGTTGACACTATTTGGCCGATAAATGTTCTTGGGGTGCTTCGGATTCGCGTTCAGCACCCCCAAAAAAATATATGAAACCGTTGAGAAAAATTCTACACCAAACGTTGCATCCACTCGCCCCTTTGAGGTACCTACCTAGTGACTGGACTAGCGTCTCACCATGAAACATCCAAGAAGCCTGGCTGATCAGTGATCACCAACACATTTTCAAGCACGCCTCTGGTATTGACTCAGTCCTAAGTCTGCACAAAGTGAGAAGGGATCTGTGTTGTGTGATACGGGAGAAGTTCGGGGATTTCCATCCTGACTCGAGTAGGAAAAAACGGGATCCGATTGGGTAACCACTCCGGCATCGAGGTGCGCTTACACTTCATATCAACATATTCATGTAATTTAAATTGATTTGCGTGATAACCATAATAAAAGTCCAGTCATCCAGCATGACCCCATGAGCGAACTTTTGAAGAAATCTTCGACATTTCAGTCGCTATTGATCGTGTAGAGAAATTTTAGTTTACGAAATTTTACTTTATTATTATTAAACTAATCTTGTAGATTTAAAGACAAATGTAGGTAAATATTCATATATTTCGATGTCCAATGTGGTCAGTATTGAAGGCAGTTGAAATCTTAACAGTATCCTATCATAACATCATCAAATCTTGACATAAAATAAAATAACATACCGACGTCATATGAAAGAAAGGTAATTTCATGGCTGATATTTTCTAAGCCACAGTCAGTATTAAAGCTACATCAAGACCTAAAACAATTGAGCGAAAAACATTAAAGAGAGCGCCCGAGAGAATCTGAGGACGGAATATTTCACAGAGTTAAACTCATCAGTTGTGATTACTTTTGTGTACTACCTACGTTTTAAACAGCATGGTTCTAGGATTGGTTATAAAGGGATACTTCCATTAGAGTAGTTCAATCTGAATTTGGACAATGTTTCATGCAAATATTACCGATTTTTACAACTAGCGAACGGCATTATTTCGATTTTTGACTGATTTTTCAACTTTGAAATTTTTGAAAACTTGATACATATTCTCATAGGAAATTTTACGCTGATTCCGAATATACCACATGTTAGTATGCTGAAAAAATTATTTCGCACAACAAATCGCAAAAAAACAGGCTATTTTGAAATTTTTGACTACATTTTTGAAAATGTCAACCCGAAGATGTAATCCGATCATGCTGGCCAACGAACTTGAACTTTCGTTTTGTGTCCTTAACATTTTAAAATTTGTTTGAAGTTTCTAGTTCAATTCTACGGACAGTTATCGTCTGGAATGACACATACCTACATATATACATTCATACATTAAAAAATGCGTTAAACTTCAGAATATGATTAAGAAAAGTTCCAGTCATGCAGCATGATCGTATGAGCGAATTTTCATAAATGGTCGTATTACATTTATGTTAAATTGTATTGAAATTTGAGCACTTTCAGGACAAATAAAAACTGTATTATACATTTTATAGCAAATTAACTTTTTGCCAGTAATATTCCAATGAACAAACGATTTTGTGGATTTTTACAATTTTTTCAAGTGTTCCTATCGATTTTTAGCTTATTTTAATGAAATTTAAGTACATTTTTCAGTACGATTTGGTGCTTAAATTTTTAAATGTTCTAGTTCATGTTCGATTAATTTTTTTCGAGTAGCATTCTGCTAAAAAATAGAAATTTGTTAATTTTTAGCGGTTTTTTGCCTTTTTTAGTGATTTTTTAAGTACATTTTTTGAAATTTGACCAATTTAATGTGCTCAAAAAGTGTTGTCCAACAAACTCATCCTTTCTTTTGAAATGCTTGATTTTTTGGCGAAAGAACGAAGTTTTTATCTCAATTCTATCGAGAGTTATCGTCTGGAATGACACATACATATATATATACATATATATATACATATATATATATATACATATAAAAAAGCGTTAAAATCCAGGAATCATTTCAGAATGCCTCAAAACAGATTTCGATGAAGAAAATTTTCGAAATTTTTTATTTTAAAATTTTTGGAGCCATTGCAATAGCTTCATTTTCTAAGAAAATTCGCTAATAGTCTGAAACGGATTTCTGCATAAAATTGTTTCAAAAATTCACATTCTACTAATTTTGAGGCGAGAGCAATAGCTTAATTTTCTTCAAAAATTCGCTAAAAGTAAATTATCGAGAAAACCCCGTGTATCGCCCAACAAATACCCAAATGAGATCAAGCAGCTGTGAGCGCGTTCCCGGACGGTCTCGCATTTCTCTAGCTATCTACGAATATTCTCACCTCTGCATATCTGGGATCTGGAATTCCAAACCAAAACCCATGATGTGGATATTTCTAGGCAGGTGCCCGGAGAACAATTATTCGACGCCTCTTTCTTCGAAGGTGGGAACGTCATACATATAACTAAGATATCAGAGTAACACCGTGAGTCGTTCATATGATATAGATAAATCTAGTTACAGTGAAACAGTTCTGCAACTAGAATGGTGTTTTGAATGAAAACTACTCCCGGGAACTGTGGCTATTATGAAAAGTCACCTGGGGGCATAATTGCTTCGTATTGAAAAATCAACATCTCAGGAAGTGCGAAGGTAACAAAAACGTTTTTAGGTGTTATGTTTAAACATGGTTATTATATATTGAGAATGGCAGAAATTATAAAAATTGAGATGAAATTGTCTTTTGTTAAAAATTTCAAAAATAAGTTGCCTGATCGGGATTTGAACCCCAGCAGTTGGGCACCCCAGATTTGGGCTTCGCTTCACTGGGTTGAGAAACCAGAGTGATGGAGAGGGGGGCTATGAACGGGTGGAAGGGAGCTAGATGTTGAGGAGAGGCGAAGCGTAGTGGTGGATTTATTTTATCTTGGTAGGTGACATCGTCCAGTTATATTTCGATTATGCACCATAGGCTCAGTTTGATAGGTAATTTTTTATGGACCAGTGTTCTGCGTGTAAAGGATATCTAATTTTATTCAGAAATAATAAACCTTTGTGCAGTAATTCGCATGCATTTTCGGTACAGAACTCGCTTTATACGTTTGCTAAAATCTGATGGAATCCTTACACATTCATCCAATTCATTCGACCATGTTACATTTTGGTTTTTGAAAAAAACATCATTGCCACACAATATCTGGACGTTTGTTCTGTATACCCTTGTCTTCATCGAACGAAATACCAACAATCTTCAGCGTGGTTGCGACGTCCACGAATTCCATACCTATTCGTCATCGCACAGCTATTTATTTCCCCGTCGCTCATCTTGCTGTCTCCCGACGTTGTGATCCACTACACCAAGGAGCGCAAGTTTTAACACAGGATGTGTTTTAGCCTTGGCATCTTCAACCGAAAACGAAACGTTTTGTGTTAACGAAAATGTGTTGTATTTGTGTTGATTGTTTGAGTAACGAAAATGTGTTGCAACAATTTACTGATGATTTCCGCTTACAATCGAGTAGTTGCTAGAAAAATGGTAGGTACTCCGTCATTTTTCGTCCCTCAAAATTCGTTAACCATTCGTTCGAAAGCTCTCGATTTATCCAACCAAATTATGTTAACTACTGCGAAGTTCGTGGCCAGCAAGTTGAGTTATGAGCTTGGTTGAATGGATAATTGTTTACACATAGGTGATCATTCTCAATGATTGATATTGTGAACATGATTGCAATCGCTGCAATGTTATATGAATAAATGAAAGCTTATGACGATTAGGTTTCAAATATGGCGCTGGTGATAAATAAATAAAACAACTTGACAACTTGTGATATGATACACTGCAAAATCTGAGTTATTCTAATATGCGGGTTTCACGGGTTAATGTGAAACGCGTGAGCTAAAACACATTCTGTGTTTCAATAATTTCATTCGAAGTGTGAAAATAGAGGTAACCGGGGGTCCAGGGGGCTTGCCCCCTTGCGAGGCACTGAGCGCCGAGTTTAATTTAGTTTCTGAATCCCTCCGTAATCTAACAGAGACCATGTTTGTGAAAAGATTAAGTCAAGTTCTCATACATGCTGAAGTTGGAAGATTTGGTATCTTAAAATTTTTATTCATTTCTAGTTACCTACTGATCAAGTTATTAGACCATAAGTTCCTTATAGGTATGTTTATTCAATATCTTCGTACGCGAATTTCCGTAAATATATAAATATATATGTATATAATATATTTTGAATCTACTATCTTGACTACCTTTTACTATCGTTCGGCAATAAAAAACGTGTTGCATTAATTTATCTTGAAGAGCTACTAGGTACCTACATCGATATACATGCCTACAAAGGTTCCTTCTTGACGACCTGTGCCACTGACTACCAATTCAATATCATTTCACACCCTTCTACAAAGATCGGCCCGAAACGCTCTGTTTTCACTCATCCGTCACAACAGATGCGGACGAATGGTTATCGCCCGACACACTCAATGACCCATCGATATCAACGATGACCCATCGAGAAGGATCGAACTGCCTAATAAAAGCAACGAAAAGAAGGTGAGGGGGATTTGGAAAGGAGGATAAAGTAGATGTTCCGTATGTTTCCGCCCTCGGATGGGTTATATCTGGAGGCTCTTTCCCTTCGAATGAATTAGTATAAACAGAGGACCTGCCCTGCCTCCTTCTCTCCACGACAGGAATATATTCGGTGAAGTTATAAATATTTACTGCTTTTCTCGTCGTGTTACGTTCGAGCGAACCTCTCACTCAGCTGGGAGGTTTCTGATCTAACATTTACCCACCTAGCGACCCGGACCACGCTATGTAGGCAACGCAAACGGCATTCACCAAAGTGAGATTTTGTGTTTCTACGAGATCCTCTGACCCAGGAAACACGATTTTAGCATTATCTCATCCTACAATCAGATTTATGCCTGTATCTGAAGGTGATGAGTATTGAACTATTGAGGTTCCAAACAAATTTATGAAGTTTTTACTTTTTATGATAAACATCCCAAGTTCCAGTCATGCAGCATGGTCGTATGAGCGAATTTTCGTTAATTATCGTTACGATTTATGTTACGATGTTTGAAATTTTGTATTTCGTGCACATTGAATGCAAGGAATGGTTAATTACTAAGTCTTTATGGCAAAAAATTCGTTCTGAATAACATCTTGTGATTCTATAAAGATATTTGGATTTATAGCTTTGTTTACAGTTTTCATAGATTTTTCAGCAAATACGTAACTGTTTTTGAAATTTAAGTAAATTTTCTGCATATTTTTATTCCCAAATTTGACAATGCTCCATATCATCATTGATAAACTTCTTTTGACTAATATCTTGCTAGAAATAGTCATCATTTTAATGACTTGTTGCCGCTTTTGGCCATTTTTAGTTATTTTTTACGAAATTTTTTGAAATTTGACCAATTCAATGTTTTGAAAAACTGCTGGCAGACGAACTCATCCTATCATTTTGAAATATCGCTTTCTCGTCTCTAGAACGGAATTTGTTTGCCAATCGCAACAAATTATCTTCAGTTATCTTCAGGAATGACACATGCATACGAATAAGCGTTAAACTGTAGGATTCGTTGCATCAGTTCAAATCGCATTTCAATGAAGAAACACACACACAACTATCGCAACTATTATCACAACTATTGTGATATTTTTAATTTATTTATTTATTCATTATAAGCGTTAATTTGTTAATATATCAACTAGTTACATCTGAAATAATATACAGGTACTTTAAAACGACATAGTAACAATATTCTTACCTGATTTATCAATGGTATTCATCTGAATTGATTCCTCATAGAATATATATTTTTGGTGGGTTCTTCATTTCTGACACTCTATTTCTTAATTTCGGCGTACGCCCAGCACGTCTTAAGTTTTTCATGTTTGAATCTCCATAGCAAACTCTCACTCCATTCTGAAAACAATACAAATCTTTGCAGGTTCAACATTTTTAATTTATTTGTTTTTATTTATTTAGTTTATTTATTATTATTATTTTATTGATTTGTTTTTTTCCAATCACCCTTTTCGCAGTGTTGCCCGTACAAGTGGGTGGCAACGCTCGCCTGGGCTAAAACCAGGTTTTGGCCATCATTACGTTCTGACAGGACTACCAGAAACTCACAGTTATCATGTTCTTCACTTTCTTTTAGTTATTTCTAAAAGGTTTCCAGAGTGAAATGTACTGTGCACGAACGATATAGCATTGTAAATTATCAACTCATCAGTGATACCATTATGTGAAAATGTATTATATAATGGCCTGATTTGATGACCTTTTCATGATATATTTGAGAGGGATAAAGAACCCATGTCGCTGAGAGACCGAAAATCTTCGGACAATTTGTTGTGTCATTCGAGCTGTAATGACTGACTCCACAAATCTCATAACCGGTAGAGTTCAGCTTTGAGTCATGATTACGAATTGCAAGTTTCACAGAATGGTGGATTTATTGCTGGCAATTCATTACAAATAATGACGATTTGACACGCTTCTCTCTTATTTCACGCTGAGTTGCAAAAACATTAGTTCGAACTATGTATTTGTCTTGATCAGTCTCTATTGGTCCTTAAGCATGTCAAAGGCACATAACAAGCAACGTCCGATCAGTAATTAACAATAATAATAATTTCCAAATTTAATATTATTGATTAAAAACTGACATAATTCGAACAAACGTTTTTGCAACTCAGCTGTTTAAGCTCTTTAACGAAAAGTATTGGTCTATAATTATTATCCCCGGTTGAATAGTGAATCATCAAAATATGACTCTTTGCCTCCCAAGAGGGTTCAAACTTTTACAGCTACAGGATCCCACAATTTTACTCTGTAAATATCGAAATATTTAGAAAAAATGTTGAGAAACTGAAAAAGTTAGGTCGAAAAGGAGTCGAATTAGTCCCAGAACTGATAAGAGTGTCTCCAAACTTTGTAATAATATTCTAGACGTCACAAACGAGCTCCATTTCAGATTCCAGATCCTTCGGTTGATGGAGACAAAAATCAGCTTCCCGGGTCTCTTAGCGTAACACATCTTCGTAAATGATTTGCTTACTGGAATTTTGTGGTGGTGGGGAAATGGCTGGCTTTACCATAAATATGGTAAAGGCACCAACAGATGGGAAATTGATGCAATTAATTCCACGCCAAACTCTCACTTTACTAATCCCCCTGATCTAAGTATAACGACATTTGAGTTGAATCCTACTAACTAAAAATTTATAAGTTAATATGAAACACCTCAAAGCTTACCAGTCCATCCGTAGGGATAATAGATATAATGAACTCGATTTTTCTAAGTCAGAATTCCCTTTGAATTATATCAGCTGATTTGATCATCGGAATTTGCATGACCAGTTTTATAAGTTCCGATTTTATAAAAACCTAACATTTTTGTCGTTCATTAATGAATTCAGACTCATTAAATCAAAGATGTCACTTCTTGCGCATGATTTCAATCCCAAATTGTTAGCCTTCAGGGAAAATGTACCTATGGATTAACGTATATCGTTCCGGTGGTTTCGATAGATTGTTTGGAATAATGTCACTCCTGACAACCAAGAAATCATTACGGTTAGGTATACATTCGAGATCTCAATTTTTGAATATTTCTGTCCTTTAGGGTTGATAAAAATTGATGCCGAGCTCCAAGGATCAACCAGACGGACAAAGTTTCTTCATTTTTGGTTTAGTAGTTTCGGAAAAAAGCTCCGGGCGGCGGACGGACGTTTTTTAAAAATATTTATTTATTTTTATTTAAATATAATTTATCATTAGATTTTTGGAATCTACGCATCTTGAAATGTAACCCAATAAATTTGGAAAGGGGGATTAACAATTCATTTTCTTGGTCGATATCAAAGGTTGATAACTGAAAATAATAAACCCTAATTGGTATAGATTTAATTGTCTCTTAAAATCCGACTAGTTTAGTTGTAATTCATTATTTGATAATTGTAGGCGCAATGATTACAATATTGACGCAATTAGTAATAAAACGGTAATCATCTCCTGGGATAATCAGGCCGGGAAGGACCTTTTGAGAAGTGCGTGCTGCCGCCAAAACAACTGCTTACAATATTGGCGACTTGATTGATGGTGGATTACGTTCGGTAATTGCTTAACAGCAACTGATAAATATATATTTTTAAATTTAACGAATACCCACCTACGTCACTTATTTATAGTCTTCACTCATTGTTGAAGCTCCAAGGTTACTTTTTGGAGTTACTTTATGCAGGAGTTTTGTATAGGATTCCGAAATTAGACTTTTAACCTTTTATCAACATCAATTTTACATTGAATTGAATTGTTTAAGTTAAAATTCATTGAATTGTTACAACAGTAGTTTCTATTACTTAAAAAGCAACCAAGTAAAGCGTAAATTACTTGACTATTATAGCATAGTCCTTTTGAGTTCCTCCCATGGAAAGCGACTTGATTATTTCAACCAATGGCTTTTTGATATCTCTACTAGCTACAGTATCTCTATTTCAGTGATGTTTGATTCAAACTAAGGTTTAATTGAAATCTTAGTGACGCATAAAACAACGTAGATAACTTCTTCTTTTACCTCAAACTGGATTTTTAAGTACGGAGTTTTGCAGATCCACCAAGTTGATCTTGAACCTCCCGACTCTAAATTAAGCAATAAACCAGAGATAAACTACGAATTTAATTCTCTAGAAGGACGACATCATATCTCCCAATTAATATTAACAAACGCATATTCTCCCGACGTTTCTCTCCTATTTTTAGCTCGCTAATGTTTCGATTTCTTTATTTTTAACGTCCTCGCGAAGAGTTAGTAGTCCGCCGGGGCAATCGTTGACACTGTTCCGCGGATACGAGCGTGACTCGGGTCGCTGATTCTGGCCAATTAGCATAACGCCGTCGTTGGCGGTAGAAAATGCTTGCGCAGTAATCTGCGACGGAGCGGTTAGCGGCCGCTTCGCTCTTTGAACGGACGATTCCTTTGATAGCGTGCTTGAGCACCTGTGCATCGTCGAAATATGGTAAGTCTGTTGTTCAGTCGAGAAATCAACGATAATTTGTAGGGTGGTGGAGAATAAACAGTAATTTATAGTGTGGCTGAGAATAAATGTTAATTCGTGGGTTGGCGCTCGATGGGACGGAAGAAGACTTTCAAACTATATAGTATATCCTGATCTCGACAGCACAAGAACGTCATCCGTCGGGATTAATTCGAAACATGCATATTGATGCGTATTAGGTGACTGATGCTTAACACAGTTGTTCCGTAGCGGTAATTGGATTGTCCCGACTACATTCAGCACTAGTTTTGAATCAAACTAGTTTGAAATTGAGTTGAAAAAGGAGTGACTGATAACTGTTTGCACCCATTGGTCCCAACACAAACTAAACAACAAGCTAAACTAATAACTTTGCTGTCAGCTACGAGTTCTGAAGGATAGCTATAACCAAAAGAACTAGTACGGAACAGATCCCAACTAGCTCGTCCTGCAAACTCGACAAAGGAATACAGCTCTGGATTATTCGAAACCGGCTTCATGATGTTCGAACTGTCATAAATATAGGCGTGGCAGAGGGTGCGAGCAATTTGAAACAGTGTGTTCGCACAAAACCGCAAACTTTTGAATTTCCCTGCAGACAACTACCAGTTCTAAAGAAAAAGCTATACCTAACTAAAGGAAGGAGTTTGGAACAGTTCCCGACTAACTCGTCCGAATCGCGAACTCGTTCCAAGATGTCCGAATCGTGCACTCGTACTAGGATGTCCGAATATTCAGAAATATAGGTGTAATAGGTTACTAGCAGTACGAAGCTGTATGTTCTAATAAACATCAGCACATCTCTGCTCACAACTATCGCAGTTCTAAAGAATAAACAAGTAAATACAACTAAAAGAAGGACAAGGGGGCGAGGCAATGAGTAGCTTCAAGCGAAATCATCAGTGCGAATTCTGACCCCCATTAGGAGGGTAGATGATGATGTCCGCGACGCCCGAGGCTATCGGACGAAAAGCATCAACCTGCAATCGTTGCTTACATACTTACTTCACTTGAAGAAGGAATTTTGAACAGTTCCCCCAACTAGTTAGTCCAAAGTGTGAACTCCTATCTATAAATTTTCCGAGAACAGTTCCGATGTCCGAAAAGTATAATATGGGGGTGGTCAGTTACGAACAGTACGATACTGCATGTTCTAACAAACCCACGAACTTCTGAATATCGAGCAGGTAATTTATAATTAATTGAAGGGTCCAAGGGAAAAACGATGAGAGTCCACTTTTGGTCGATTTTGAGGTTTCCACTGCATTCTGTTGTTCATTAGTTGTACTATTGATACACAAACCCATAGGGGTAAAGAAGGATGAGAATACGCTGAAAATACTGTCTAAAGAAACAGTGTACTGGGGAAAAACGATGAAAGTCCTGCGCGCCTTAGGAAGAACGATGAGAGTCCATGAACGCTCCCCCCTCTGACCGCTCTCCTCAAGAAATACTGTGAATCACTGTCTTGTTATCTTTTTGTCCGGCACTATCAGTTTGTTGTTCTACGAGTACTTTGAAGTGTTCTCTGGACGATCAGTTTATTTCATCTTTTAAGTACATCAAAACGCCATGGAAAGTGAGTGTAGAAGTGAAAAAACAAGCCCCATCAAGGAAGCAACTTGAAATTTCCTACGCAGGACCACTACCTATTTCTCAACCTAAATATAACGACTTGCAGCACCTCAAACAATTCCTAGAAAGTGAAGATGCTAAGACGTTTCACGATTGCCTGGTCACACACCAAGCTGTTCAAGATTGTCAACAAGAAGACGTGTTTCTTGATTATCCTGAAGACTTCGACTGACTCATTTCATGAATCAGCATTGTAATTCTTCCCCCCACTGTACTTTATTTTTATTGTGAGTAATTCTTACTTTTTTGGCATTCATTGAAACCGCTACTGTTCCATCTAACGTTTTCACACCGATATAGAAAATATCCTATTATGCTTGCACCAAATACAATGTTTTTTTTTTTTTCAGAAGAATATAATTTTTCTTGTTCACTGAATTTACAAGGTATTACTTTGAATAACTATTTGATAAGGAATGATTTTCACGAGACATTTTTGTAGTTGGAATTGAATTAGTGGTACACATACTGATGCTATCAGTCTTGAAAGTTTGTTTTTCGATTTCTGGAAAATCAGCTTTTCTGGACGCTCATCGTTTTTCCCGTGGACCCTTCAATTATTATACATACCTAATTGATTTAATCGTTTTCGTATTGGTCACGATATTTGAAGCGAGAAACCTTCCACTGTATACATAAAAAGTTCCAATCACGCAACACGATCGTTTGAGAGACTTCTTGCAAATTATCGTACTGCATAATGTTAAATTGTTGGAAACATTAGCTTTTTGAGTGCAAAGAAATGTTTAACTATTCATTTTATGACAAAAAACGGAACTATTCTAAATATTAATTTGGTATTCAAAAACATATTTTGGATTCTTAGCTTTTTTTCAATTTTTATCGGTTTTTACCAAATTTTATTGAAGTATGAGTAGAGTGTTCAGCACATTTTTGTACGAGTTAATAAGTTTTGGAATGTTCTATTTCATGGGCAATAAACATGATTTGAGCAACATTCTGCTAAAAGTATAAATGTTACAGATTTTAGAGATTTTTAACCATTTTGGTGATTTTTTAAAGTAAATTTTATGGAACTCGACCAATTTAAGGAGTTCAAAAAGGTCTGGCCAACTAACTCATCCTTTCATTCGAAAAGCTTGATTTTTTTGCGCAAGAACGGAAAAATTTTTATCCCAAAGACGTATTAATTGTTACCGTCCAAGTTCCTTAGCAGTTCAGGACGTTCTCGGCTTCATCCGAGGAAGCAGTTCTCCGAGTGTGTATTGTAGGTTACATGCAATATTTTGGTTTTTGAGCTTTTTGACCGAGTAGAACTATAAAACTACCCCTAACTCGGCATGCTTGTAGACCAAGCATATCAAATACACAGATTTTTATTTCCATGGTTAGCAGGAGATTTACTAGTTTCCTGGGATCTGGTACCAAACCAATCCAATTCAGTAGGTACCTTGTCGGTTCTAAGCGTTGAAATTAGCAGTATTGCACAACCTATATTCCTTCAATGATAAATTATATTTTCTGTTTCCCGTTCTTAATTAGAACAGCTCGTTTATCGGGATCCAGCCCTACCGATTACCGTGAATAAGGACTTTCTAATGAAGACTATTCGTATTCCACGGTGGGTTTGGTAAGGCTCAGGCCACACCCTGTTTTACATTAATTGCGTTCTGATGGCGGAGGGAGCGAGGCAGCTACCCTGATGGCGCTCTATGAGGGTGGAATGGATGGTTCGCCGGCCCCTATAACTGCCAAGGGTCGGAGAAGAAACGAGCGAT
Source organism: Adelphocoris suturalis (assembly GCA_030762985.1). Lineage (NCBI taxonomy): Eukaryota > Metazoa > Arthropoda > Insecta > Hemiptera > Miridae > Adelphocoris > Adelphocoris suturalis. The sequence continues at coordinate 23,726,039 of CM061041.1, read as the reverse complement.
ACTGCCGCGGAAACAGAAATGCCAGGAGAGGAGAGGTGAAAGTCGTTGAATGCAACTGCTAGGACGCCCAAACTTCCCTTCGAGAGAATGCTAAGCCAGCATCCACCACACGCAGTTCTAATTATTATTCTCCCCTCCCTCCACTTTGTTTCAGGAGCTCGGGGTTTCTCTCCCTTTTGTGCCTCTCTAACTGACGCTATTTGCATGGCTAATGCACTGTCTGCCACACCCTTACTCCGCTTAGTTCCTTTCGGGGTACTGCAATAAGCAGGAATATTCAAGAAAGGGTCGATAGAATTGCCAAAAAAGGGAGTGTTGCGGCTGAACTTAGAGAACTGCCTCCTCGGATGAAGCCGAAAACGTCCTGAACTGCTAAGGAACTTGGACCGTAACAATTAATACATTGCAAACTAATATGAAGAACAATAAATAATTATACAGTACTTCAGTCACGCCAATTGGCATGTTAAAGAAATGGATATCCAACAATACCGTGATCTTTACATTTCATAGTAGCAACAAAATAAGTTTATTTCAGACCACGTACAGAATAATGTCATTCATCGCTTGAAAACCAATTGTCACGAATGAAATAATCAATAGCTCAAAGATGGATGATAACGAAATTTATCGCGGTATTAGGAGACAAATTAAATTACAGGTTCCATCCTGATTAATTGAGTTAGCACATTTCACTACTCGAGAACATAACCACGAGTCAGTGTTTCTCCATCAAGTGGAAGAAATAGTATATTTTGTTATTATTATTTTTTTCCACAACTAACTAAAAATATTTTTTTATGGTCAGATGAGGGCTATTATATTTTGTTCGTTAATTTTTACTTGAGGCCTTGACCTCAATCCCAATGATCCTGTAGTTTTCTCGTTTCAATTTTAAATATAAGCTCCATATGGGATATTTTTCACTTTTACTTTCAATTCCAGAATTCTTCCGCCCAGTTGGTAGTCCATGTCACTCATTTAGTTAGTACACATATTGAGAACATATAATTATGAATTAAATACTAAGACATTTTTGGACATATAAACGTTGTTATGCTGTATTCATGATGCATGTTTGTACTAAAGAATTGCATAGCAACTTGGCGTGATGTTATTTTTTGCTCTCTATTGATTTACTTCTGTATTTTTGTCAGTTTTTTCAACTTTCTGTCCAAAGTTTTGAAATATTTCACGGGAAAGTGTATGTATACTCATAAAGCATCACCAAGTCTATTGTCCACCATTTACAAGTCAGAGGGGTTTCCAAATCAGCCGCCATGTCGTAATTTCTTGACCGGAGGACCGATCCCGATGACACTTGGGCGTGTAAAAGAGAAACCGATAATGGACGGAGAACAGAGGACGAGGGGGTCGCACCGATGAAAGGACGGACGGTCGAAGAAGACAAGAAAACAGACGAAGAGGGGTGTGAGGGGGGCCGCTAATGGGGTGATTGCGTGGGAAAAAGGAGACGAAGGCAGCGGCCCGTGAAACCGAAAACACGGTACGGTCATCAAGGTTCAGCGTCGATGGCGGCAGGAGGCTCACCGCAAACGAATTTCTACCTTAAACATAGAACGTGGAACGATTTTCTACTTCAACAGACTACAAGCAACTTCCCAATGGCCCAAAGTGCATGAGGTGAATGACTTTCACTTAGTCAATCAAGGTGCTATCACATCAGATATGTATGCCAGCAATAAATCGATAGAATTGAAATTTTGACAGTACGGTGTTCCGCTCAGCCCGACTGTTAGGTAGTGTATGGGGAGAAGGATACAGCCAAATTCTTTACTTTATTTTTCAATGTTGGCCAGCATCCTATGATCTACATTCCGGCGGTAGTTTTCAGGACCTAATAATAATATGGATGGATGTTACTCTTATTTCAACGCTTTCGTGTAAGTTGATACGTGCCGCTGGCGACACGCTCTTCCAAGAAAATTACGCTTCCCGCCACGCATCTGCAATACCGCTAGTAGCTTTGTTCCAACAAGTACAAAAAGGCGCCCTAGAGAAGCTCAGAGTTCAAAATTGCGTTCCAACAAGGTTATGGGGTTGAGAGCTCCGTGTTCCCACAAATCTTAGAGCGCCCCCAAAGCTGCTCCAGGGGTTCCCCTACGCATGCGCATTTTGACTGCTACCCATGGGTAAACTGCATATCCGCGTAACCTTCTCTAAACTATTTTCACCTTCTCTAATCTATTTTCACCTTCTCTACTACGTTTGTTATCACATCTCTCTCCGAATTGTTCCAACAAACGAAATTTAGGCGACCTTGGAGCTAACCCCGCAGTGACTCTGGGGAAGCCCCGGGGGTCGCTCTCGAAGCATTGTTGGAACAAAGCTAGTAGATATTAGTTAAAAATTAAATCACAAAACATCCTGCGTCGAACCATTTGGATAAGTATATTAGAATACGATTCATAGAAAACTATAATAGGTACCACAGAATACAGTATTAACGATTTATCTCATTTGACATCAGCTGATCGGTGTACCTACGGCCGAAAGAAGCGTGTTTTGAATGGTTCATCGTGAGAAAAGTGCCACCTATGGTTCGACGGTTAAACTACCGCTAATCGCTATCCATATTATTTTTACTTAAGGGGCGGTAGCCCTCTACAGGACTTCTGTTTTTGTTGGTGGGCTGGATCCGACCATCAACCCTGCACAGTATGCTCATCAAAGTTTAGCATCAAATTGCTAACAAGCTTACCTTACAACCTTGAACATGGTCTTGTATTGAGACTTGCGCAGAACCGTTTGGAACTAACAGAACTTTCAATGAGATCTAAGCTTGGATAACAATATTCTCTACAAATGAAATATCTCCTGATTAGAACGGTGTTCTACACTTTGTTCGTATTTCTTCGTCAATCGTTTCGTTTCTTTATTTACTTGTTTCTCGTGAGTTTTTACTGCCACGGCTTTTTAAAACACCAGTATTTTGTAAGTACGGTGCGTCCTATCACCAACCGCGCACCGTATTGTCACCCAAGTCATGAATCTATCTGCATGGTGCTCATCACAAAAAATATTATTCGGATCGTTATTTGGAGGCCCCAAACAACTTCCCAGTTATCGTGAATGAATGAGGTTTTGTAACACGAGCGCTTTCGCCTGTCATTCCTTTTCAGGAATCCGTGTTTTGTTGGTGGGGCCGGATCATCCCCACACCGTGTGGACATCAAAGGTCAAATTCGATCTTGGCAGTAACGCACTGCAAACAAGTTTCCAACTCGAACGTTGTCTTTAAGATGGAAACAAGGTGAAATCTCGTCAGCGATCTATGTCAGAAATGAGACCTAACAAATTGCTGTTAGTGATAAGAGTGGTGTTCTACAGCCCAACTGTTAAGTTCAAGGAGAAAATACAAGTACTTTGTATCGCATCGCTTTTTAAATCAGACAGTTTTTTTTAAGGCTTTCTTCCATCAAGCATCTTCAAGGTGTGCTTATTGTTTTGTTGTTAAAGCTGGTCTGCTCGCCATCCCAACATTGTAAGGGCATCAAATTTCACTGTCAAATTTTTGAGCAGAAGAGTTTGAACAAATTTCTTACCTTGAACACAGTCCCAAATTTATTGACTTCGAGCAACTTCCCAATGGCCCAATGAGAATAAGGTGTAGAATTTCATCTATGTAAAGTTCTAATAAATTGTAAACAGTAAGTCACTACAAAAATACGATTCTTCGTGATTATTATGGTGATAGTTTCAGTTCAACTGTTGGACGTACGGCTTGGACTAAGCCTACATTCTGGAAAATACCTGGATGAGCCTACTTTCGCTTTAGTTTCAATAAACTCATATCGAGTATTGCATTGATAGGAATTGCATAATAATCAAACACTATCACTGTTGTTGTATGTTACACCATACATTTTGTCATCGATGAAGTAAGAAAAGACGGAGCAACTCCGATAGTGAGATTTACAAACCCTTGAAAGATATACGAAATCTATAACTAAATCTCGGAATATTATGACGGATATTATAATAGACGGTTCTAAGCAAAGATTGATTAGACTTCCCTAAACCGTATAGTGATTTATTAGAACCGCATTCATATAGTATTTTAGCGCATCAAAAACTAGTATTGACTCTGCCGACCATCGTTCTGGAAATGATAGTAACTTTAAAGATAATTTTTATATAGTTCTACAGGCCTCACACTCACGAATTCACCACAGACTTCATAACCACACTAACTCACTAGCGGCTGAACCGTACCCGAATCGTAGATTGAAACGCAAGTGACACACAAACCGTCTCATCTCGGCCCAAAACGACAACTAATTCAGGATTTGTAACAACTATATTTGTGACAACTATATCACTGTAAGCTGAGCTATTTCATTATTTATATTGGGAGAAAGTCATTGGACTTATTTACATACATTGGACTTATTAAGATATAATCCTCCAAACTGTAATGCGTCTATACAATAATGTAATCTAGCTTAAAAAACAAAAACAAAAAGGTATTTCTGATTAATTTATTCCTATTGTTCGATCACTGAAACTATTCCTAACAGTTTTTGAAATGTTAACAGTAAATTATTTCAGCATGTTTCATCATAAGGAATGTTATTCCGAACACTAAATAATGCCCTGCATATAAAATTAACGAAAACTGATTTGATAAATTGCAGGTTGTTACAAGTAGTGTTAATGGTATGATAGATAACAAACGAACGATGGAAGAGGGAAGGTGTGAAACCGTGTGTCAAGGCCCGAGAAAGAGCAAACACTAAAGCTCCGAAGGGGAGCTCTCAAGGCGCCATTAAAAATATTTTATTGACCATTAAGTTCCGGTCGTATTGTTTTATGGGGTCGTAAGGCGGTTGTTATTGGCATTGAATGAGTTGTAGGTGGTCGAGGGAGGATTTGCCCTTATTCCATAAATCTAATTTCGCAATCAACTCATCGCTATCGTCGGTAACATTTCGGGGCCAAGTGGCAATCAATATTTTATACATCCAAGTATACGTCCATAATATTATCAAGTATATTGAATATCACAGCTGTTGGTTGTAATGGTTTATTATACCCACTCGCTTTGGAATCAATTGGTAACAAGTTGAGTTAGAGATCGTGAATTCATCCTGTCATACCTTTTGCAATTTCTAGTTAGTTTTATCAAATTTAACTTATTTTAATATTGAATTTCGTGGGCGATTACTTTGGTTTTCGCCTTCTTCTACTCTACCATTTTGAGCAAATTTAAGCAGCTAGATCGCGAGAAATAATTTATAAAAATTTACGCTTGCGCATGCGCACTCGCTTTATCTAACTGATCCTACGAAGATCATTAAGAGCTTTACCACAGCACGTCAAATGCGGACATCAGCCACACATGCAACTGTTCGGGCGGACTATGTGCAGAAAAATATAAGCATAAGTATAATAACGTTATAATTATAATTTTTTCCAGTCATCGGATACCCAGCTTGGACAAACATAAAATAACATAAAATATAAAATATAATAAAAATAAGTATTATAATAGGTACGTAGTTTAATATTGTAACTCTGAGAAACTGCACGGATAACAGGCATCTGGTTTTCGACCCGTACCCACTGTGACTGGTATTCCTTGTGAATATTACAATTGACGTTGTAAATTCTTGTGAATGATTCCTAAATAACCACCGAGATTATATGGTGAATTTGTCAAAAAAAAGTTCTTTTTCAGAAATGCTGCTGTATTTTTTTCCCACTGGTTCAACCAGGGACGGTTTCATAAAAACTCGTATTGTGCATATTTAAAGCAGAGACCCATCGGTGGTCTTAAAATACTAACAAATTTAAGTTATTTCTCCTCCAAAACTATCCTTTAAACATCATGGCTGTGTGATTGGTATAATCTTACATGGAAACACACTTTCTGAGTCAAGTGTGTCAAGTGAAACATCATTTAGGCGAAACATGAGTAAAATTAGGTACATAACATTAATATGGTACAGAAATATCAAGTGTGTAGGTGCGAGGCTTGACTTTATTTTCACAACTAAAATTTAACTAGGCTGTTTTCATTTCCTCATAATACATAGCCCGAGATTTAAAAACTTTACCTAATCTGTGCATTAAATGGCACCTACCTACTCAGCATCACTGAAATGGTAATATATTATTATAATAGACTACGATATGAAATAGATCTCTTCGAACTTTGTTGGGCATCTCTTTGCGCGGGGATGTAGTTATTTATATCTAGTAGTAACGCCACAAAGTATATTCGCAGATTTAGGTAGACTGGAGTCTCAAATAGTTTCAAATTGCCATCTAGAGATGGGTAACAAAACACAGCATACTTGAACAACTATTTGTGATTGCCGAATGGAAACTTTAGTTGGGGTGAGAGTCTCTAACACAGTTTGGCTATAAAGTGCTTCCCTAATTGCTTTCACAACTATTCCACTATCCCACTTCTCAGTACTGATTGCTACTAATGTCTTGGAACGATATAGATGACTCACTGTCGTTTCTTACTATTTTAGCATTAAGGATGCATTTCTACATGAGTTTATGACTTCTTAAAACCAAAATCAGTTCAAAAACACGCTATAAGTGCAAATACAACAAAAGTAGTTTATTCCTCCTCAGATATTCTTGATATAAAATATCATATTCCGAATCAGTATCTAATAAATTTCTACATGAACAAACAAAAGAAATAAATTTCAACTCCCAACTCTATCGATTCCAGTTTAACATCTAGGTTTCAACTATGTAAAACAGGTAGTTATATCTACTAGTTGGTCCACTGACCAGGTTTCTCACTGAGTTTGAAAACATGGTTGTCTAGTGTAATGTGCTCCATTTCGTTTCTAATTAACGATACTGTGTGACCGGAACTATTGAAAACGTCACCAAACTCGGTTTTTGGGTGATCTGACGACGAATAGTCATAGTCGACAGCCGTCGAATCGCCACCCAAAAACTGTACAGCGAATTTCGGGTATCTAAAAAGTCTACCTACCAAGTTTCAAGTTGACAGCTTCAGAATTGCGGCTTCAGCGCGGAACACACACTCACACACACACATACGCTGACAAATGCTTGCCGAGTCAAACAACCAAGGTGCTATTTGAGTGCTCCTACCACTACTTTATTTATTCAGAACTAGGGTATCTTGTGAGTCATTATTATGAAAGAGGAATTTAAAATGTTTTTTCTGACGGTTTACTGAATTTCTAGAACCTGGTTAAGTGTCTAGAAGCACAAGAACATAACTGAGTCTCTATTGGAAGGAATGGTGTTACATTCCCACGGAGCATTCATCTATTTTTATCTTCTTGTTCTATCTACCTACTTGATTTCGTTGTCATCATTCAAGGATAGAGTTGGCAGAGCCATCCGGATTTGACATCAGATATGCGTCATACCCCTTGTTGCACTGTATTGTATAAAACAGTGACTAATTAAATCTCTTCTTCTCTGGTAAATATTTTCGCTATCTTAAATTGTACCATCGTCCACTGTCGCAAAAAGCAATGACCGTGTCTTTTTAAATTTCTTTAAATGGTGGATCTAACCCTGGGTCTAACTGAGAATTCTAGATTGTCTAAACTTGGAGATGATGAGTGACAACGATCATGACATCATTTGATTGAGTGATTCCCCATGGAGTAAATTTTGATGTATAAGCTTGTGAAGAAGAGAGGTAAGTACGTTTATGGTAATGTTTTAAAACACCATTTCCCCAATTAAAGAGTAAAGTGATTTTGAAATAGGTAAATAATAATGATAACCAATCAGAAAAGCATAAGAGTTTCAGTTAAGGTTCTGTAAAGTCCAATCCCTTAAGTAATATGAGACGACCCAATCATTTTGAAACTGATGAAAGTTCTTAGCATATAATAATGAAATTGAAGTACATTCTTCAGCAAAATTTTTTGTATAAAATTGTCGATGCTCTGTTTCACAGTTGGTACCATCATTTTGTGTAATATTTGGTTTACAAATATATAAATTTGATAATTATTAGTCATTTTTAATGATTTTTTAGCACATTTTTTTAATGTTACCAATTTATTGTGCTCAAGAAGCGCTCCCCGAAGAACTCATCCCTTTTTTCCGGTGCTTCGTTTTATTTTTTTATTTATTTATTATTTTTTTTTTTCACACATTTTTTAAAAATAATACCAACACGTACCGCATTCACATAGGTACATACCTACACATAATTATACCTCAAAATTGAATTTCCATGAAGGAAATTTCGATGAAGTTTAATTTTAAATTTTTTGTCCTTCGCATTAGTTTTAATCACTAAGAAAATTCAGTATTAAGCGAGTTGGATCCTAACAATGTTTCAATAATAGGTAATTATTACTGTGTACAGAAGAACTTTTCTTACGAAAAGTTGGTAACTTTGCCGAACCTAATTTGTGAGGGGGGGGGGGGGGGGGGTATGGGTGCGCCTAAAGGATAAGGATTGATGGACGTATATTGCGTTACATTTTACATTTCAGAGTCATAGGTTGAATAGCAAAGAAAATAGTTCTGGAGATCACAAAGCATCGGTTACACTATCCTTCATGCCGTTGTAACGTATAATTGTTTTGTGTCGTTGTTACGTGTCATTGTTACATGACAATTTTCGGCAAGGAGATCATACCGGAGAAACGTATTTTACGATCACAAGCAATTTCTATAAATACCTAGGTGAGGTTTGTCCTATCTTGGAATTGTATTAGCGATGGTGAGACCGAATCCACAGGTGTTAGTTGGTGAACAAACAAATAAAACTTGAATTTAACCTGAAATAACCTTCATGCAGAGAAACAAAAAGTATCCATTGGATACTTTTGAACAACTGACGAATATTCGGGATTGTTCATGAATATATTACAACCCTCTAAAAAGGCCGCTGAATAAATAAACTTATTTCATCGAGTAATATTACGTTCTCTGGGTAAAAATACCCTTTTTCATGGTATATTGCATCCAGCGATCGCATGTGGTTTGAGATGCTGTAAAAATCCAGTCACAATAATGTGGAAATATGTATGTAGGTAGCTCGTTAACCTATAATTTATAGACCTCATCGGAGCAGTTTGTTATAAGTGAGCAGACATTATAGAGTTGTTGCTTATATCAATTTCGTTGGAATCTGTGTAGCAAGAGTGGAGTGGAATGTTTATTGTTGAACGACATGTTGAATTACTCAGAGCTGAAAATCGTTCTAGTAACCCTAATTATCAAGCTTGGAGCTAAACAACAAACAGCTGATTTACGGTGTTTACTCGAGTTGCGAGCACATAGGTATGCCTAATATAGTCCCATGACTGCATGACGATCCATCTACCGAAATGGAAATGGTTGGGTTGTTTGTCCCCTGAAATAACAATAAAATCACAGTCAAATGGAAACAGGCAGATTCATTGCCTACTGAAAACGTCAAACCATGAAGGAACAAATAGTTAGGTACCTAATAGGAGTCCCAAAATGGGCTTAACCTAAAAAGTCACTTTTTGGACAAAACATGAACAAATAGTAGTCGCCTAATTCTGTCGCGTAATGGCTTACTTGGAACATTGAGGTTAATTATTAATTCATAGATAGTTAATTATTGTCTACCCATGAAATCTTTAATGAAACATTTTAAACTTTTTTCCTATTTAAATAGAAATACAATTTTCATGTATCTCAACTTTAAAAAAGTAAAATGTTATGAATAACATTAAATTAGGCACTTAAGTTCTGATCATTGAGGCCAACCATGTCCTGAATAAACCTGAGGGGACAGCCTTTGTGACGAGATCGCAAAGGAAATTTTAGAAAACGCTGCCGAATTCGAAAATTTGGTCAATTATGGACATTTTTCACTTACAAATCGATTTTTCTGACTTATTTATTAATCTTAGAGATCTGGGAGTGGTTGCAATCGTCTCAGCGCCAAAAAAAAAAAAAAAAAAAAAAAAAAAAAAAAGGAATAGGTACTTTTACTGTGACACCGCATATGCCCTATTGTCGAAAAACCGACTTTTTAGCGTTTTTTGGGCCACTAAATTGTAAATTTGAGCCTGACATTTCTAATCCATATCTATTTGATGGAGATCGGACGGATCATGCTTGATGGAATTTACGTTTCCGCTTGAGTAGAGGAAGCATTAATTTTTATGAAATGAAACTGATAAGGTAATGTACAGCTTACTCCAAACGTTCCCTTGACATTTGGTTAAAATTCGGATAAAAACTGTAAATGTTATGAGTCTAACAAACATTTTTGAATACATTGGAAGACACATTAAAACACTTACACACACGCGCGCCAAGAGAGAGAGAGAGTGAGAGAGAGAGAGAGAGAGAGAGAGAGAGAGAGAGAGAGAGAGAGAGAGAGAGAGAGAGAGAGAGAGAGAGTGAGGGAGAGGGAGATAGATAGAGAGAGAGAGAGAGAGAGAGAGAGAGAGAGAGAGAGAAAGAGAGAGAGAGAAAGAGAGAGAGAGAGACACATGGAACTAAAGTTGTTCAGTATTGTCTAAAACATAAAATGCGAGTGGAAAATTTTTGATTTGGAAGAAATGAAATTGCTCATCTTTTGAAATTGAAAACAATGCTTTCGCTACCTATAAATCGACTAGTAAGCGATATAGTGTTATTCATTCATTTATAGTACGGGCTTAGCCCAATACAGCATTAGGTAATACCTAAAACTTAAATAATACGGATCTTTCCTGTTATCCCACCGGCAGCACCTTCAGCGTCGCCTCCAGATAGTATACCATCAAACTATACACATAATTCAGATCTATATGTCCAACTAATCTGAATTTTTACTAAGGGATTGGCTACTTGATGTCATGTATTTTTGAGATGCGAGCTTGCGAGCATCCAGACCACAAAACTATACACATCATTCTGATTACTTTGGTGGTTGTATACTACCTATCTGGAGGCAGTGCTGGAGGTGCCGGCGTTCGGATAATACAATAGGTGTATCTTAGTGAGGATTTAGGTACCTAAGTAAAAATGAAAATATTCGTAATTATGTATAAACAATACAAACCTATCGGCAAATTATATGACTTTATTAAAAAATACTTCAAGACTGTTGCCGTTTTCGACAACAAACAAAAAAGCATATGAAAACAACTCATTAAACTTTGAAAATTTCTACGTTGTAGTCACTATTAGATTCAAACCAATTAAACCCTAAAACTTGTAAATGTTTACTGCTTGCACGGAAAAAACTCATGCATAGATATGTCTTTCGTAGGACCCATTATGCTACTTAACTTGTAGGTAAGATAAGAAACACTAGGTGAAATCACGTAAATTAAAAATTCGAATTGTTTTGTTTTTGTTTCGTTAATTGCTAAGAAAAGTGACTTCCTCATTTCCTGGATGGAGTAGCGTGATTAGTAATGTAATGAAAGTAGGTAACTACCTAGTTACCCATTAAATTTTGTGATCACGATCACGCTTATTTTGTCATGACCCCCAGCCAAAAGACATATCTATGTCAAAATGAGTAGGTAGTAGAAATATGCGGTTAGGAGATATGGTTAGGTACAATCAAACATCAAACTACCTATCTATTTCATTGAGATGAGTTTACCAAGTGGAGTGGAAAGTGAGAGTAGGTATTGCTGAGCGACTAACATAATCTCTTCTTCTCCCAGAAGAAATTTGGTGGATACGGGATTCAGACAATGATATTTTTATTTCAAGAATTGATGTCGTAAATGCGATTCCCGGCTATGTTGACGACGAGGTTGTAGAAATGGTATAAAAAAAAGTAGGGGAAGCCCCCTCGGGAATGGTGGGAGGCCAGGGAAGTATGGCCGCTGGGAGAAAGGGCGTGGTCGTAACCATGGAAACCCACCCCCCCGGTCCGTCGAAGGAATCCCCCTCCAAGGCCCCTATCACCCTCTCGCTCCCCTCGCTCTTCATTCCTACTAATTAAACTTCCACTCGCTCCCTCCACCCTCCCACTCGCTCTTAGGAGGGGTCTCTCAGACCACTTGACAATAGCTTTAATTAACAAAGGCCCCTGATGTGTGGTATTTGAAGCTAACCCTGGTCAAGCGTCCCGGGGTAGACCGGGAGCTCATCTTGTTAACTGAAACGGCCCCGGCTCCCTGCCAGTATCTCATTACTCGCTATAGTAATTCCTTCCCTGTAATCTACGTCCTAAACCAATTTCCATTAAAATACACCCCCTCCCCCTCATCCCCTCACTTCCCCACCCTCGGTCCGGGAATACCCCGCTAACTTGTTAGCCTCGCTTTATATCAAACTAGTTACAATGTTTGTCGACTGAAATCTCTTAACGAAATCAAAATTTATGTGGCGGATTTGCAAAGAAACGAGACTACCGCACCATTAACAAATAACTCGTAGAAACACAAAAAACAACCACAGCGAATCTCTATTTCGTTGACCTTTTTATCTTATTTTACTTCTTCTTTCTGCCTTCTTTCTGAGATCAAACACCACCGAAGATGAATGTGAAACATCAGTTGTAATCAAACTAGGTGGTCGTATATTTATTAGTTCATAAATATTCAGATAACTACAAACTAGAATACATTAGTAGAAGCCACGTCAAAATACCGTGTGGTATCATTTCAGGCGTGGCTGATACCTATCAGGCAATCAGAATTTCATGAGAAATCGCTCAATAACTAACCTTTGAGCTATCTCATTTTTATTAAGGAAAGAAGAAGTTGATCGGTACAGAAAAGTATCTCTACAGTTTTCGCAAATACAGCTACACCGTCAGATGGACAGCTCATCAGTACGCAAAGTGCTTGGGGTGTCCCTATGGAAGTGCACAAAATTCTGGTTTCCACGGATCAATGAAAAAACTTGTGCGTTGATTACCCATGTTCCTATCCTAAAATGGCTCATTGATGCTTTTTCTTAGAAAAACCACGTTTTCCAACAAATTTGTCAATATTTTTCCTCCTATAGATACAATCTTATATACAATTTGTTTTCCTTTGAATGTCAAGTTGTAGAGGATACAATTCTGCGACGATTAACTACCGGAAATTCTTAAATTTATTGATTCATAACAGATTAATTGTATTTCAAAGTTTGTAGTTCTCGGAAAATACCATTTATTTGCAAAATAAGTGTAAAACTTTGTATGTAATCGAGTTTTGTAGTAAAAACAAGTTGTAGAAACTTCAGCTCTGCGTCGATTGATCACTAATTGCTATAACAAAGTTTAAAGTGATTCGTTGTTAGGTATTCCATTTTTAATTATATCCCGCATTAGAATATCGGAGGTTTCCTTTGAGAAAAAATAAATAAATAAAAAAGTTTTTAAATGAAAGTTTTTGAACGAAATGGTTATTTTGTTACTCGTACTTTCAGGGTTTATCAACGAACACTTCGAAACCCAAATCCCAGTAACCTTTTTAGGTTTTTTGAGATATAGCGTTTCGAGGTTCAAAGTATGCTCACTAGATACGAGTACATGCTTATTCAAGATGAAAAAGGTCAAAAAGGTTGGGTTTGCAATATAGTTCTTTGATTTTGTTGAAGATCAAAGTACTAGTCAAAATGATTGAATGCAAAAAAAAAAACACCTAAGTTAAACTGTATACACATGCTAGAATTCAAAATAAAGGTATCATTTATGTTTTCATGTACCTACGCGAAATGTATAGAGGTTAACCCAACCAGTATAGAAAATTCCATCAAAAGCGATCAAGTGAAGTGTCCACCAATGAAGGTCATGGTGTTCATGAAGTGTCTACCAATATTAGTTTTGCATATGCGCATTAGTAACCAACTTAAACTAAATTCGATGAAATACAATGCGCAACATCCTGGACCCAATAACCCCTCGAGTTTGAACCAAATCGGACCAACAGATAATGAATTGACGGTATAAAAAGTTCCAGTCGTGCAGCATGATCGTATGAGCGAATTTTCTTATAATGTTTAAATGTTTTGAAATTTGAGCTTTTTTGAGTGAAAAGAAATTGTTAACTATTATTCCTAAGCAAAAAACGCATTATGAATAACAATCTGCCATTCAAAAAGTGATTACCTATTAATTTATAGCTTTTTTGCCATTTTTGTCGATTTATTTAGCAAATTTTAATGAAATTTAAGTAAATTTGTCAGCATAATTTTGCACATAAATCTTTAATTGTTATATTTTATAGTTGATAAACTTTATTCGAGCAATATCTTGCTGAAAAATATCAATTTAACTATTTTTAGCCGTTTTTAGTGATTTGTGCAGCACATTTTTTTGAAATTTCACCAATTTAATGTGGTAAAAAAGTTATGGCCATCAAATTCAAGTTTGATTTTTTGGCCCAAGAACGGAATTATCATCTAAATTCTACGGAGAGTTATCGTCTGGAATGACACACACACATACACACATTATATTCACATGAAAAAGCGTTAAACTCTAGAGAGAATTCGTTTCAGGCTACAATCTTCACCAAATTTCGTGATTACTTTTTTAGATCCCAAGTTTAATTTAGTTCTGCAAAAAAAAAGTCGGAAATTTAAGAATTGCCTTATGTAGAGAGGGTGGAGGGGTTAATTCCAGATTCATCAAGCGCTGCCCAATCGCTAATTATCGACCGTTTTTCCTGGCTATTGTTTAAATTATTTCGTTAGAGTTTTGGAAAATATGAGAGGAGTTTCAAATTTCAAAATGGGGAAATGGAGGGGATGATACTGATAAATTGTGATGTTTTCTCTATATTCGAGCTCGTAGAAAAACCTTGGAAGATTAAAATTTATTATCAGTGGGAGTAAATAGAGGGGGTAATTCCTATAAATCATAATATTTTAATTTTTCTCTTGCTTTTTTAAAAAAAAATTATTTTATTAAATCAATTTTTTAATCTTTTGGTATTTATGTATCTTTTTTTTCAAGTAGGGTATTTTATTTGGTGACGGATTCTCTCAAGGAGGAGTGCTTTTGGGAAACGGGGAAGGTTTGAACTGCACTATTTGCGCTATTCCCAATCGATTTTTCAGTTTTTTTAAATTGCTATTTATTGTTGTTTTAGTATTTGTTCCCTCGGTGGAACCATTCCCAGTAAATTGTTATTTCGCTAGGATCGAGGGCGACGGGGAAGGGGGAGGGGGTAATACCGATTTATCATATTTTCAACCTATTTTCGTGAATCTTCTTTTGTTAGCGAATTTTCGTGGAAAATAAAGCTATTATAATGGCTCGGAAATTGTTAAAATCAAAATTAAACTCGATAACTCTCCTTAGGATTGAGATAAAAACTCCGTTCTTGCGCCGAAACATCAAGCATTCCAAACGAAAGGATGAGTCTGATAGTAGTTCACGATGTCAATGAGTCTCGAGTAGAAGTATAGAAAAAGTTCAACACGAGGTCAAACGACCTCGCAGAGCAGGAAAAAGATTTGCCTAGATTTCACTGCTGCAGTTTATGTTAAACATATTGAAAAATAAGGATTATTTTTTAAGGGTTTAACAAATGATGGTTAACACTTTTAATTCTCAAGCTTTCAGAATCTGTTTGTTTCCTTTGTCAGGAGATAATGAAATAAACTTAAAATCTTGGAAATTGGTTTTTAAAGTGTTGTGTGTTGAAAAATAATTGAAAAAAAAACTTAGGTATGCTTCACCATCCGAGTTTGAACGAAATAGGACTGTATATGAAATTCTGGTTTGTATACGATTGGTTGAGGATTGCAAATAGATCATGATTTTACTGCACGTACTTCCTTCATTAAAACCAAACACGAATATGCCAGGAGGAACTAACCCCCCCCCCCTCCCCCCTCTCCTTGCTCAAACTATTCCGAATTATGTACTGCGTTGGCATTGTAAAATCGGAACAACGAAAGAATCACACGGAAATATTACAAATTATCTCTACCTCCCCTCCCCTCCTTATCAATCACAATGAAATTTGAATTTACTGAAAATGGTTCCACAGATAGACCAAATACTTTTGGCACAATTGTAGAATAATCGAACTACAAAAAATCACGAAAATCAGTTGAGAATAGTGTAAATGGTACCCCCTTATAAACATCGTCATCAAATAGGAATCCTCCACTTCTTGGAAAAAACATTGGCTCATATGGATGTTTTCGAGTAATGAATGTACTTGAGTCAATGTGCTGACTCAGCTGATCAGGATGGAGCCGTCATATCGATCGTCCACAAATGTCCCGGAGCGTTACGTTACCAAATTTTATTTCTTGAAAATGTATCATTCGAATTCACCTTCATTTTTCAGTTGGGTAATAAAACTGACAGACTGACCCCCGGCCTGAATTCGAAAAAATGTTAAATTGCGAGAAAAAATACTTTCCATGTCGTGATATAAGGGCCTGAATATACTATTTCCTGCGCTTAAATTGGGTATCACTCAAAATTATCTCATTATTTTATTTATTCATTCGACCCCAAGAAGAATTTTGATCAGGACATCAAAAGCTATCTTGTAAGCATAGTTCCATAGTAATTCGATGAAACCAAAATCCCATGCGAAAAGTGCGGGTTTCGATCGTGGACTCCATTTTCCTCACTGAAACGGGATCCTATACAATTTCTTCGTCAATGTAAAATATAATTCGAAACAAAATAACGTTTATAATTTATTTATAGATCCAAGGAGATTTTGTTACTGGTTTGAAGATTGTTCCGTCATTTAAAGTCTCATGTCATCGTAATTTTCTCGGTGTTTCTTTCTCTCTTTCCCGTCCTATCATGGATTACTTACATTTAAATTGTAGTTAAGCTTAATTTAAAAGTAAATTAGCCAGTAAATTTTATTAAGCTGTAATATTTTAAAACATAGGTGAACATAGAATTGAAGCGAAACTAGAAAAACTTATTATTTTGAGCAATAAGATTTTTCGGCGCTTCGCAGCGATATGCACGAGAGCCGTCGGCAGCTTGCCGCACGCCGTTGTGAAGTTGTTTCTTGCAGCTATCTTATTTCCACGTAATCCTATAATATGTTTTAAATTGCAATAAATGCCCTATTAGGTATGCATTACAAATTAATTTTAATCCTTTACAAAATAATTTTAACCTCATACAAAATAATGTCAGCCTTTTAAAAAACTATTTAAACTCAAATGCAGTCAAAAGAAGAAGTTTCAAGCTTTTTGTTTCTCACCGAAAAATCCTCCGATTGCGGTCACATTAAGACCCGTTTAGTCTGTGAACAGAAAAATAATGATTTGGGGAAAGATTGCGTGACAGAATGAAGCTAAAGTTTGACTTTTACGTTTAAAGGCCTAAGGACAGTAAACTATTAGAAATTGGTGAATCTGTGCCGTCGCCATTGTCTTAAATCAATGCAAATACACCGGCCGTTCGATAAATCGGTTTTCTCATATCCGAACTGACTTTTGGAGGTAAATATCTATCTCTTGTCATTAAACGTTCCTTAATAGTTGTTGAACAATTTTCGGACCTCGCGTAAATGGTCTCGAGGTCGTTATAAAAGTGTAATCACCCTTCCCGCCTCAACTTTCCTGAAAGGATCTTTTAAATCACAGGTACCACAATTAACGTCAAAGGGTTTCGGTAATATAATGGGCGTGAGAGCCCAGAGCTCCACCTTTTTTCTGTTTTGAGCTCCGTACAATGGCCGCTCATAAGAAGGGTCTGAAGGAGAATTTATAAGCGGGCACACGGTGGGAAGATGCGTCTGAGAACTGGACTCAACAACCCCGGACCCAAGGGCGGGGACTTCCCTCCTCGGTTGTGAGTTTTTCGGTATTTATTTTGATTTATTTATCCCAGCAGTTTGCGTTCTCTTTTAAATGTTAATCAGACTTTGCTTTCGTTGGGAACTGGGAAAATAATGAATAAAAAGAAACTAGGATTTGAAAAGGGGTGGTGTGTGTGCGCTTTTTTCCCCAGCGTAGTTGATCATTCAAATTTGTGCATCGTGTACTTTTTATGGTTAGCGCATTCTATCGGCTTTGGATATGAACTTTGGTCTAAGGTGAGCATTTCAGGTAGTAATACGTAGATGACATGGTACCTAGTCAAAAATGAAGAGCGGTCTCCATTATGTTCACACAACCATTCTTCAACTGCCGATCAATCCATGTATCATTCATGCTCAATCTACACAATGCTTGATTTCCGAGAAGCTGTGGATATCTGTTGGTTCAATATTACAAATATAATGATAATTCGGCATCGCAGAATACCGAGTTTTATTTAAATGCCTATAATTCTTGAGAAAAAAAGCCTGCCAAGTAGAGTCGGTGGTATAGTTTCTTCGTGTATTGTAACATTGAAGTATGGATATAGTTTAAAGAACAAAATCGTTTATATAAGCGCTACTATTGAATCTTTAGAGATGGGATTCGTAGGTGACCACCTTGGAGTTAACCCGCCCAATCCCTGAAAATGTCATTAAAATCGGTCCAGAAGTTTCAAAGTTTTATGTTGGTCAACCAACTTTAGTTTCGCGCATGCGCAATGCTTATTGATCAACCACTCGCTATAATATTCGTAGGGCATATTCTTCGAAAATATACCCAACTACCCTCCGAGTTTGAACAAAATCGGACTGATAGATTGCAAGAAACCTACGTCATGAGAAACTAACTTTGCGCATGTGCACACGACATTATTGATCCAACGGCAATGAAAATTACAGGGAACTACTTTTAAGGTAACCGACACAATTTATCCTTGAATCATCATAATCGTTCGATTAGTCTTAGAGTTTCACGTGTGTCAATGAACTTTAATTTCGCACATGCGCGATAGTTATTAAGCAACCAATCATAACAACACTCAGGGCACGTTCCTGTTACCTATACTCACCTACCCTCCGAATTTGAACGAAATCGGACAGATCAATTGTGACACATCGACGCCATTATTGATCTGTTGACAATGACGTTTTTAGGGGATCATTTGGAAGCAACCCGCGAAATTCTGGAAAGTTTCATCAAAATACGAATTAACACAGCAATTAAATTTGCAATATAATTACCTGATGCCTGTAGTCTCGTTTCTTTCACATCTTGTACACTTTCCATGTTATTGAAAGAATAATTTTCATTAAGTGGCTTCCTTGTGGAATTTTTGAAGAGAGATTACTTTTTCTATTTTGGTCAATTCACAAGCAAATTCTGGTAAAACTGATGATTTACTCTCAATCTCTAACTTTCAAACGTGTTGGTTGTAAAAGAATTCAGAAAACGATGTTTATACAACTCAGCACATTATAGTAACGATATAAGTCCTACCTATTTGCGGCGTTATGTGACCTGGTGCAAAGCTAAGGCGATGTTATTAAATGATTAAAAAGAGGACATACCGATCGAAATGTAATAAATGTAATAAAATAAATATCACCAGTTGAGGTAGTCCTCGCCACAATGAGACTAAACAAAAAGTTGAATCGGGGAATACCTATATATAAAGTCCGCTAAGATCTTCAGTTTCAATTTCTTCGTTCAGAAATAACTCTCCTAGATGTTAGTAGTAGTAGTAGTAGTAGTACACTACGTTTCTTACTTACCGTGAATTTATGGCAACTGTTGTTACCCCCATAGCCTGATAAACAACTCTCGTTGATAAGGACCGCCTAGAACACGATCAAGGCGGGTATAGAGACGAACGGCGACACTTTTGCAACAAACTTGGGGCCGTGCTGATTCGAATGAGCAGTCTAACACTAAAATCGGACCGCGAAGTACTTCACAATTTCAAAGATCGTTCGGAATTATATATAAAGATTTATGTACTAGGAATTGTCACATACACAGACAGACAGACAAGGAACCAAAATTGATCTAGCTCTGAAACGCATAAAGCAAGTGGCAATTTTGATTTTTAAGGAAACTTTTTTTCGACTTCTTGAACGAACACAAAGCTTTCCTACTTTCGGAAGTGAGGAAGCGAAATCCATTCGCAGTCATTTGTGGAAACTGAAATGTTGTCGAATTATTTATATGGTATCTATTAGACGATAATAAAAACCTTTAATAATTCAAATATAGGAGCTAGGACGGTAGAGTTGGTGGAATTCTGCTCCATGTTCTATGTAGTTCTACCTGATTCTATTCACAGTACCTATGTCACGGATATTCTCTCGAGAAAGTTTATTAGACATAGCACATCATTTTCCGTTCATTTCCAATAGTCAATCAATTTTAGTTGTAATCAAAGAAATCCTTCAATTTGTCCTCACAGTTGATTGGGGTTTTGTGAAAATGCCTTTAGGATTTCGCTTTGTCATTCGGATAATCCGAAGGTAATTCGATTGCTCATTATTGAAGAGAAAGTGCTTTATACATTTACGTGAGAACACCACAACTCAACACGACCTATGAAATTGAGACGCTGTGATATATTGGACGTGAGTACCGTTCGAGAGATTACGTTGATGTTGATGGTTCGCCCTAAACTTTCTAGTTATATCCGCGATGACGCGCCCGTTCCTGCTGCGTCACAGCTCTCAAATGAGCGTTTTCCTTATGATCAAAGAACTATTGCCGGTAGTTCGTAAAGAGCATCCATAACGGGATAAGTCGTCAAGGGATACGTCGGTAAGATGCGTTTTCAGCGTTTTTATTGCGGTTCAACTCTTCAGCGAGGGTCAATTCCTTCAGGTCCTTTATATATCGAATGTAGCTCGAAACATGTTCTCATAGTTTCACCTCGCCGAGTGCTATTGTTTTCTTTATAAAACTTTGGTGCGCTTGGTGACGTCACCCTTCTGCAGCGATTACGCGCACTCGCAGGAGCTACTAATGATGCAATAATATTGATAATTGGAAACCATTGAAATCAGTTGAAACCATTGTTCCCCAACTATGCACCAAACTCGACCGAGAATGGGTAACTAGGGCGTAATAAACAATGATTTATGTAATTTACTTTTGTGCGTTCGCAGAATGGAATAATAATTTGAAAAGTATGAAAACAGTTTACATTTACATCAGCTTAACTCGCACATTGCCTGAAAATTTCATCAAAATCGGATGACAACTATTGGAATCAGGCTCGTTAAAAGGAATACACATTCGCGCATGCGCAGTAGCGATAGATGATTGGATTATGTTGAAATGGCTAGAGAATGCTAAAATTAATCACTCCCACCAATCCTCCGAATTTGAGCGAGATCGGATGCCGAGGGCGTGAGAATGATGCATGATGGATATTGGATCAACGAAACTGATAGAGGAAGAGCTACACCCTAAACTTCACATTCCACGAACGTTTCATAAAAATCGGTTGAATATTTTGAAAATTAAGCTTGTTAATAGGATTTGAGGATACATAACACACACATCATGCACCATTGTAAAAAAAAAAAAAAAAAAAAAAAAAAACCGTTTGATTTTTTGGAGACTAAAACTTTTCCATCTCTCAAAATTGGAAACAATGCTTCCGCTACCTATAGGTAAACTTGGGAGCAATTTAAGAGATGCAATTTAGCATCTAGGTACCAGTTATTTTCTGATAGGTACTTCAGTACGGGAAATAGTTATTAAACTAGATTTCGCAAAGTTAGAATAAATCCATTGGAATTATATCACCTGATATTTCCATTATTGGCACTATATCAGCTTATATTTATAAGGCAATTTCTTTTTATCCCGGTCTCACTATCTAGCGATCGTTCATGGAATTTACAGCTTGACTGGTTATTCAATAGATCCGCTAGCAGCTTGTGATTTCTCTATCTTCTCGCGCATAGAAATTCGATGGTTTTTTTCTATGTTCAAGCCCTTAGGGAAAGCGAACCGTGCAACGTAAAGCGTTGCGGGTGTTTTTAATCGATTCTTCGCGATTAAATTTATCATTGACAAGCAAAAAATTATTACTGTTCCCTAGGAAGTTTTCGGGATCGCGATTTTTTGAATGTTTAGCCCTCTAATACAACCCTTTAGAGCTGATAAAAATTGATGCCGAGCTTCTAGGATCATCTAGACTCTAAATGTGATTTTTAACACAAGTTTCATATAGTTTGGTCTAGTATTTTTGGAGAAAAGCCGCGGACGGCGGACAGACAGATTTTTCGTCATTCGATTTTTGGATTCTACGGATCTTGAAACGTAAACCAAAAAATTTTCAGGGGGTGTTCCTTTTTTTTTTTTTTTTTTTTTTACTGTAGATTGTAATGGTTCATTATTTAAAATAATAGCGCCTTTTTTTGTTGACGATGATGACATATTGAGACATCATGGATAAAACCTAAGATCTTCATCCCGAAATGATCGTGATAAAGCACATTCCTAGCAAAGACAATAAAAAATAAGGATGGTATTTCAAACTCACTTTCCTCCTTAATAATGCTCCAGAATCGGCGTTTCTTCTTACTATTGCTAGTTCAACCACTCGGTAAGGGAATCACTTTCTTACTACTTGCTTCCACTTTCTTTTCGAATGTTGGGAGCCCTTCCGTCACCAGGTGGAGGTGGACGCTTTCTCCAACATTCCCAGAAATCTCTGTAAAGAGTACAGAACCGTTCCACCAAAAAAAATAGCTCGCAATGAGGCTACAAAAACACGCACAAAAAAACGAATAAAAATGAAAAGATCGCGCTTTCACCCTGACCCTTTCGAAAGGGTTCCTTATTGTTTGGCGGTTGATGATGCCCAGGTCTACGTGCGCGCTCTCTGACCCCGAAGTTGACAGGGCGCGCCTCTGCCCTGTCTGTGGAGACGACCGCTGCGGTGTCGTAAATTCAGGGCCGGCAGGTATTCACGTCACAGAACATGTGGGAAAGGTTCAGATAGTATTGCCTCTACCAGAACTAACGCAACATTGCACAAGAGTTGGAGTTTCTTCCTAAATCAAACGGGAGTTCACTTCGTTGGCAAGCTACCACTTGGTCAGGAAACCTCCAAACTACATTCTGCATCGCGGTTAGTTTGCATGCTTGTCTTCACAAGTTCAACTGTTTGGTTTTGCCACCCAAGGATAGGAGAAGAAACATATCGTTGACACGAAGAAATTTCGCTTCAATAGCGTACACAAAACTTCACATTTCCTGTATTTTGAAAAATGGGAAAAGTAGATAGACTCTTCTAACGAGTCCCTCTTCCTTCCACTCCGTTACATAACTCGATCGCCCCATCATGAAAATCCGATTGATAAGCCAAGGTGGTTCTCATAAGACTATAGCAACTCGTTTTAAGAATGGAAAAAGTACATGGACTCCTCTAATGTGTTCCTCTCAATTCACCCCATCGCACTACTCGATCGCCCCATCATGAAAATCCGATCCATCAACCAAGGTGGTTCTCATAAGGCTATATAAACTCGTTTGAAGACAGGGAAAAGTCGATCGTCAAATAGAAAAACTCTTTCACCACATCGAACGGGTCTGTGTAAGCAACAGACACGTTTGGAGGAGTACAAATACTCGATGGACGGTAATATAATTACATTGGAATTAAGAAAACCCCATCACCGCCTGACATGACTCGATGGGAGACAGATTTAGGAAACTCGATCAAACTTCTTGTTGCGAAAACAAGATCCACTGATACCTCTACTCGATGGACCGTTAACAAAACTCCATCAGCTCTAAGCAACATTCGATAGAATGATGCAGTTACTCGATAGAAGTCGATCGTTTTTAACTAAAACATATTGATGTTTAATTCCTAATAGTCCGTCATTTCACCTCCTCGTCTTACCATCTAACCATCCCATTTCTAAATCATATATCCAAGTTGTATATAGATAAACCACGTAATCGATCTTTCTATTCTAAAATGAGAGCTATACAGGGTTACATTGGCTATGACAATCGAGTCATCATCAGTAGTAAATCAACACACTAAATTTTGCATTTATTTCAGATTATGTGTTCTGTGTTTTAATATGCCGAAAGATTGACGTTAGACTTTAATTAAAGAAAAAAAAAAAAAAAACAACAATTTAAGGACAGAAGGCCTTTTTTATAAAGCTCATTTTTATTATAGACGACAACTCCTGATCTAGCATTCCCTAAATTGACACTTTGCGATCTTCAAAGAAGAATAACAAGTCAAACCTTCATCAAACGTTATTGCTTCATGTTTCAAGATTTGTTGATTCTACAAGGTACTCTATCAATAAAATAAAATCTCGGAGTTCTTCCTTATTCGCTGAAGCTTCTGGACCGACGTCCACTATCATGTAGACTGATATGGTGCTAAAAATAGTACAAAACAATGTATCGAAAGCTTCCAATAAATTGTTTTCAATTTTGATTTGGTTTTTCATATTGATAGAATGAGACCACTCAGAGTAGAGCATTGTCGTTTTTTCATGCATAACTAGGGTATCATAAAATGCATAGGGTATTTCCCTGAATCCTATACCCCTATACTACCATCCGAGTTTGAACGAAATCGGACCAGTAGATCGTTAGAACAACTTTACATGAAATTTTTGTTTACGCATGAGCACACGCTACTAACGGCAATGCAATTTATAAAGAAAGAAGAAGGGAGCTACAATCGTTGCGAATTTCATCAAAATCGGTACATTAGTTTTGCAATATCACATATATCAACCAACTTGAGTCTTGCGCATGCGCAATAGTTATTACTCAACCAATTATAATAAAATTCATAGGAGCCTCACTGAAACTTACAACCTACTACCCTCCAAATTAGTACGAAATCGGACAGATTGTTCATAAGAAATCGACATTATGAGAGGTTAACGTTTGCGCATTCGTAAACACCACTATTTATCCGATGGCCAAGAAATTTGTAGGGGGCCAATGAGAAGCTGACCCCCATCATCCCTGAGATTTTCATCAAAATCGGACCAAAAAATTGATGAGGGTTACAAGGAATTTGCACAAACAGACATAAGACAGACACTAGCTAAAGTGGACATCAATCAAGGTTTGAAAAGCATAAAAAAGTAGAAATTTTGATTTTGGAATACAATAATTCGTTTGGCATCTTCCACATCCACAAAGCTTCCCTTCGCATAATAGTGAGGAAGCAAAATCTCAAAAACAATTATCAACATATCCTCGTCAAAATATGTTATTTGATAAAGCCTTTAAAGGGTACTAGGTATGCAATCTTACATGTTGTAATCTAGAGAACCATAAATATCGTCCTAATTGACCAGCACTTTATGAAGGTGGAGCTAATCAGAGCTCGCCAATTAGCGCGTTAAGTTACTAAAGTTGTCTATAGTATTTTATTCAAATTATGTTGTTGTTTGAAACAGATGCCAGAAATCTAACGGCCGCTTATTTGGCTCTTTCCAGGAATGTTACCCGGCCCCAACGGCTGCCCGCGGAGACGAGGACGACAAACGTACACCAGATTCCAAACCCTAGAGCTCGAAAAGGAATTCCACTTCAACCACTATCTGACGAGGCGGAGGAGAATAGAGATAGCGCACGCCCTCTGCCTCACGGAGCGACAGATCAAAATTTGGTTTCAAAACCGGCGGATGAAACTCAAAAAGGAGCTGAGGGCCGTCAAGGAGATCAACGAGCAGGCTCGGCGGGAGAGGGAAGAGCAGGACAGGATGAACAAAGAGAAAATCGCCAAGGAACAGCAGCATTCGGCTCCTAGCGTCCACCACCAACTCCACGACCCCCACAAGATGATGGGGAGCCTGGACAAATCCAACGGGCAGGACCTCCTCAAAGCCGTCGTCACTAAAGTTCCGACATAGACTAGACTATTATAAATAATATAATTACTTTCTTTATTATTATTTCGCCATATCCGTTTCGCCCATCCCCTTACTATGACGTTCCTGCCCTCGTACTCGTACTTCCCCTTGCGTCCTGAGTACTGGTTTATGGTCTTCTTGTATGGTAGTATATAATACTAGCTAGCAAACATAAGAAGATGATTAGCTTCCTCGGTGCCAATTAGAAGCGCAGTGCCTTCCGTAACGACCATTGAAATTCGCACCCTACCCTAAACTTCAACAACTGAAAGACGCACACTAAACAATCGGGAGCGCGGGAAGAAAAGCCCGATCGGACCTCCAACCAAAAGGCAGCTCTGAAAATCACGGTGGCGATAAGTTTCCCGGTGGAAGGAGGATCTAGCCCCTGACCGGTATGTCCCATGATACCAGCGCTTCCTAGCGCTTTCATCTTCTCGGGTATCACTCCTTCTGTCCCTACTATTTACTTTTATCCCCATCGTGTCATCTTGTACCAGTCAATCCCTTAGTAAAAATGAGGATTAGTTGGGCTTTAGATCAGAATGATGTGTATAGTTAGGTGGCCTGGATGCTCGCAAGCTCGCATCTCAAAAGTTATTACATCAAGCAGTCAATCCCTTAGTAAAAATTCAAATTAGTTGGACATGCAGGTCATAATGACGTTTTAAAAGTATATTTTGGGAGTTGTGCGAGCACAAAAAAATATGACCAGTCAACAAGATTTGATCCCACACCCTTCGGCTTCCGATACCGTTATTCTAACCTATGATTCACAACTCAACTATCGTCCCAGGGGACAATTACAGTACTTCACCATTCAGTAGAAAATGCGGAGCTGGAGGTAGAAGTTTCTCATTATAACCGCTAGGAAGCGCTGGTATCATGGGACATATCGGTCAGTGGCATAGATCCTCCTGTGGATCGCTAGCGCCGAGCCACTTACACTGTTCAGCAGCTCTTTTATACTACGTTCAGCTGATGTTCGGAAGCGCAAACCCACCTGAATCCAAACTAAATTATTGCAATCAGGAATATCAACAAACACTTCTTACATAACATGATTTCTTTACTACAAGCCCGTTGTTTGAAATACAGTGGGCGCTAGAATGAGGACACCATAATAGGAAATTCCTTTTAAATGTTCATAATCGTAGGTACCTAGAATAAATAAGAGATAGGCTCAGAGCCTAATCAGCTGATTATGGTGGCTATGCTCCTTTCCATTGTAACCCAGAAGTCCCAAAGAGGCTCCTTTTCAAAACCATTATTCGAGGCCTTTCCCACCCGTAAAAAGGCTTCAATCAAGCTTACTATGCTCCTCTGCAATATTATGTTAATTGACTATCTACAAAGCCAAGACACTACAATGATTGTGATGGCAGATTCCTCTTTTTTTGTGTGGCGAATAATAAGGTGTTCAGAATATCAATTGATGAAGATCTGACTTTGTTAAATACAGTTGAACGGCTCAACCCACAAATATCGTTTTGGTATCTTTGGGTTTGTTACAGTAAGTTCTATCCGCCTGATACAATCTCAAACCTCATTCGACGTTTAAAGTAGTTTGGCATATGAGGGTTTTCCTTATTTACGAACTTGTTTACCGGGGTAACGTAGTTAGGGAAGTTCGATCTGACGACAAAGGAGGAGGATCGGAGGGGTTAACTATTGCCTACATGTTGACGCGGAACTCTGCGGTCATTTTTTAAAAAACCGCAGCATCAAAAACGGTCAATCCGTTTTGACGTGAATCATCCTCGCACAGACACTTCTCTCTTTTATACAGGAGAATTTTACATTAGTGAAGAAGACATAAGTAGGACCATACCTACTATTTATTTAAGTACGGACAAACTTTCTCTTATTAGTAAGAGAAAATTCATTTATTTAAAATTGCTTGCCTTCTCACAAACCCCAGCGATGTATTCATTCGTACAAGATGATAATCTCTCAGGATAAGGATGTCTACCATTATTAGATGCCCTCCTGATATGATGAACTTTTCCGTAGAAGCTCCAAATTACTATCGAGTTACCTTCTTTGTAGGGATGTAGTTTAGCTGATCAGGGTGCGTTGTGTACACGGCCAAATGAACCGCACTCGATATTTCATAGAGTGGTGCAAGTTTTCAGAATATAAAGACCTTGAGGATGTAGCACAGTGCTTCGTTAGTGTGGTCGGATTGGGAAAGATTCTATGCTTAACGGATTCTAATAGGAAATTTTACACTGATTCCGAATACACCCACATGTTAGGGTCGCAAACAAGTCCTATAACGTTCAAATAGCAAAAGCTGATATAATAAAATTGGTATTTTAGATCTAAATTAAAAAAAAAGTTATATCTTTTGGCATACAAAATGTTCTTTTTAGAACCATTTTAGGGCGTGATATTAGGAGTTTATTTTAAAACGAGCGTGATTTTAAATATTCCAGAACCAGACGCACATTTGGACGTTAGTAAGGCTTCCTGGTGGTTTCAATGAAATTTCAATTTAATCAGAGAAAATCAGAACTGATATCAACTTTTTCGGGGAGAGAAATAATTACAGGCTGGTATTTCCAAGGTGCAAGTCCTCACCAAACAGAACTCAGTTCCACCTCTCGTAGAGTTCTTAGTTATTTGGAACTCGGGCTGGAACATTTTACGCAATTTAATTTAATTTCATCTTATTTTTTATCATTTTTTCATCGTTAGAAAAAAAGTGCAGCGAGTCGTGAGAAATTTAAACGCAATTGGGTAAGAAATGGTTGCAGAAAATAGGAAAGAACTCATGGTACCTACTTTTTTAAATCTCTCTGAGAAGTTCACTTTTCTAGTTGAGATGTGAGTCATATTTTCGAAAATTACTCTAGTTTTATACTAGCACGAAATGAGGATCAATTCCATTACTTCAGAAATATTTTGTAATCGCGACTAAGTTTCATAACAACTGTATTCATATTCGTTAAGGGTTCACCTCGACTCATGTCTCCCAGATGATGGGTATACACGGAATTTAACGTTAGTCTGCGCATCGTTTGGTTGTAAGGCCAATTGAGCTGCTGACAGATCTCGAAATTCGCCCCTCGTGTATCAGCACTCGGCTTTTTGGTGGAAGAAACCTATTGAATCATTCCCAAGGACTACCGGACAATATATTAGTGCCCTCATTTCAAGAATGTCGAATTTTTATTTTTCGACTTTTTACACATGCCCGGAGCACTGCGTGTCATGGAAACGTATCAAACTTTTATACTGCCGTTATATGAGAATAAGAGAACCCAGCTAAGCCCTGTGGAAAATCAAGAACTTTTGAATTATTTTTGAACTGCAACTAACGCATCTTAAAGAAATCTACTCAATTGTATATTAATTCAAATTTAATGGTGTTTGATTAATTCATGATGGATAAGGAAGACATTCATCTCTTATACATTATAAATCTGAAACTTTGTATATCTGTCTAAGTGCACCTACCTTACGGGATATACCGTACAAGAAGTCCTAATTCCACCATTCTTCGACGCACCCCCACCCATATTTTCCCCTTAACTTATTCTTTAAAAATTAAAATACTCATTTGAAAAATGTTACAAAAAAATATTGTATTCGTTTCTCAAAAAAAACGTTTAAAACGTTCAAAACCCATATACGTATACGAATGCAATAAAAAAAAAGTTTTGCGTTGGAATTTTTCTTACGTTTTTTGTTTCTCATCCATTTCGTTAAAAAACAAAATCGGGTTCGAGCGGAAACAAGCCCACAAAAAACATACAACACGTACTTAAAATTAGTTATTCTCGATGTGAAATAAAATTAAATAAGTAATGTTCTTTCCTTCAATAGGTGTGTCTAGTTGCACGGGTGTCCGTCAACGAATGAAATACGTAAAATTCAACTGCTTTAGAAAGTAGAAGTATATTGTAAACAAAATATCGTTCAAATTTATTTAAACTTTAAGGATAATGGATACATTTTTGTAAGTTTACTTTCATATTTTTTTGTGAGCTTTAAGATCGATTTTTCGCAACCGACATGTTTTAAAAGTGATAAAGTGTGAGATTCGTTAAAAGAAACTGATTTTTTTTCTTTTTTTCGATGTTAGTTTTCATTATTTTTAAGAAGAAAGCATTGTGTTCTCAAGTTACATTTATGCTTCGATTTTTAAAAAAGAAGTATGGTGTTAGCCGTATTATATTTTTCGTTGTATTATTTTTTCGTTGACTGTTATGTGTTTTTTCAAAATAAATTCTTAAGTTTGACTTATGAATGAATGGCATGTTTCGTTAATGGCATTGTTTATTATTTTTATTTAGAGTAGAATTATTTTTATTTTTCGTTTTGAAATTGTCTAACGTTCTTTTTAAATTTTTTTATAATTGTAATAATTGAGTGACCGAACTAGTTGATAGTAAAATTCTCCAAATGGAGACAGATAAGATCGAACTTGTTTATAAAAGAAATAGGTGTAACTCTACAATGATAATTTTGTTTAAAATTTGTGCCAACTGTTTCGAGTAATATTTATGTAAAGACGGAAATTTTTCTGCATCAATAGGCGAAAAAAAAAAACTCTTTATTTTTTTATGTTGATCTACTAAAATAATTCTAATGGTTACACAAAAAATATGTGGAAAGTGCAATGTCATTAGGTGTATAATTGTAATATGTAAGATATTCATTAACAGTGTCTCAATATGTTTATAATTAAAACAACACTAAATTATGATGAAAAACCTGTAATGATTAAGGCTTTCATGAGATTGAATATTAAAAAACATCAAAAAAATTTTAATATTGGAAATTTTACAGATATACGTAATTTTGGTGTCAGGGTAGCTGAAGTAACAATTTGCGTTACATGTTGTCCAAAAGAGTCTGGTAATTCTTTGCAGAAGAATGTATTTAACTTCTAATATTATATATTTTTAATCTTAGAAAAGGTTCCTTGAAAAAATATTTATGAAATTATTCTACGAGTATTCAGGTGTTTTAGGGTTTTGGTTTATTGTTGTCCTGCCGGATTTCAAATTCTGTCATGAGTGAGTTATGCACTTTATACTCTTGAGTAATCAAAATTTAGCAGAAATTAATCGATTATTGTTTTGGGAATCATTGGAATTTTTAAATTGTGATTTGAAACTTCGAGAATATGTTAATTTATTCGTGTACCTATGGTACTGATCAAGTGTAACTAGTTATTACTGATATTGTGTAGCAAACAATATTACTTTTTTAAATTTTTGGCGCGGAATAATGAACTACCTACTGTTTTCACCTAAGCACACAAGTGTTCTAATTCATACAATAACAATTTATTAACTATAATCGATGTTTGTCTTCAACTATCGAAAAAACAATTCTTCTTCAGTACATAGTAACCTTCATTTGAGTCTGGCATAATTCAATCATGATAGTTTTTTGAACGAACAGGTAAAACTTGAAATTGAACTCTTAACATAGCTCTTGATTCCTGTATCCCACTAAAATGTGTGTTGATTTTAGAATTTGATGAGTTTTCAATCCAAACATTAAAAAAATGGCCTGCCACTATTAGTGAAGTAAACAACAATTCAATCATTATATACGTAATACATTACAATTGAAAAATTCTAGTTTAATATTGATTGCCATATAACTTATTATGATAACATTATTCTAGAATTTACTAGGTGATATTTATGTTCACTTGATTCCTGTAAATAAATATTTTGGATTTTATAAGAACCTACTCAAGATCGAATTAATTCTTTTAGGTGTGTTTTAGGGTGCCTATTGCGCCTTGTGTTTTGTATATAGGCTTGAGCCAAATTAATTTTTAATTATTTAGAGAAACGAGTGAGCGCAAGTTATTACATAAATGTACCTATCATATCCCGGTTTTTAGAAAAACTAGGAAGTAAAAAAGAACTCTTAAAAAATTATACGTCCAGTGCTAACTGAGCATGTGAAACAAGTTTTTCCCTTAGGAGAATTGAAAATCACAAATCAGAGTCACTTTTCCGTGTGGTTGTTCAATGATTTCCGAAACTGATTATGTATCCACCCTAATACAATTTGTTTTTTGTTTCTTATATATACCAATTCTTGTATTGTTGTCTTTCATTACATGGTTTTCAGTTTTAAATATAGATTTATTACTTTTAAAAGAAAAAGTATTTCATTCGTGACATCGAGTTCATTCATAATCATCAATTTTATTTATTGAAGCTAGAGCTCTGAATGTTGAAATCGTGGCAGCCCTTTGCTATTATGAACGCATAAATCGTATCTGATTATGTAGAACTCTAGTTTTGGAGTTGTAGTGAATGTAACACGTTTTTCAGTATTGAACATTCATTTGTTAATGATTTTGGTTCTTGTTTTCATCCTACTATTTACTAGGGTATATTCTTTGGTGTGTCCAAGTACCTACTATACAAGTTGACTCGTACTAATGCTGTTGGAGGAAGATGTTTGAAAACGTACTACAAACTATTGATCATCAATTTTATTATTTCTTGTGTTACTTTTGTTTTCTGTTTTCGTGGCACTGCAGAGCTTTTTATTGTTTTCTGTGGCTAACTGGCATGAAATACTCTCTGAAAACATGAACATGCAACGTGTACCTACTTGTTTACTATCATATGTCTAATAATTACATTTTTCTAGACGATGTAGTCGTATATTCTTTGCTGTGTACATAAAGAGAAATAAAATACATATGTATAAGTAGTGTATCAACCGTTTTTTGTACTCCCCCAAGCCATTGTCACATGATTCAGAGACCTACCTGCGCCATGCGCCTGACTCAGATTAATTATGTCACAATTTCCTTTCCAAAAAAATAGGTAATATTTAGGAATATAAATAGGTACCTACTTATTTGAATAAAATACTTTAGACGTAATAATCACATAATAATCCTACGTATGAATCTTTTTTAGCGGTAAATATAGTGTATGATTTTTAAAATCATCCAGCCTCTGGTTTCGGAACCGCAATATCTTTCTCAAATTTTAAATTCTCTATTTCTACTTACGCCAACGATTGTGTACCTAAGTAAACATCTATGACTTAAGTATGCCTCGATCTTTTAGATATCTTCCGATCGGTGAATTTCCTTTCAAAATTCTTAACCTAACGTTAGACCTAAGATAATGATTGGTCCAATCAATGAAGCAAGTTCAGTTATTTCATAATAATAATAATAATGACCAATCTAAAATGAGGAGAAGAAATCTTGTATAATATTGTGTCCTAATTCTGTGATATGTAATTGCATTCAGGATCCACCGAAAAAAAAAAAAAACGAAAATCTCCAAACAAGGTTTTCATGAAGGTAAAAACCTGAGAATTGTTTCGAATCAAAAGGCAAATTTCAATGCAATCATGACCTAAATCATATACTAGTGCATTGATATTTATAATTAAAATGTTTGGAGTCAATCCAGGTACCAATAATAACAGACTAGGGAGCGTTTATAAAGCAGATAACGTTATGTAGCTATGGAGTTTTATGTAGGCTGCTAGTGAAATTATTTAACTACAACAGTTTGATAGCTGGGATTCGTTGATTTTTTTCATCAAAGTTGATGGACAGATTCCCTCTCATGGAATAACTTCGAAATCTCCTGAAATTTGATTCATTCGTCCCTATCAATGGAATGAGTAGAATGAGATATCTTCTAGTAAAAGGTTGCGTCAATGTTAGAAACGAGAATTTAGAATTTTAGACAGGAAAACGTCCAGTGGAGACAATAAAAATGAACTATTCGTATTCCCCTGTAACATATTACGTTTAAATCAGCTCGAAAATAAATATTACATTCACCACTTGTACATCCTCTAAGAAGCCTCTATATATCTTAATAAAATTGAACTTGAAACCACTAGTTCCATGCTGCTCACAAATAACACTGGCTCAAAAACACAACTCATTAAAATTTGTCTTTAAATTTAGATAATTTATTGTTTTTGGGTTAGATTTCTGGCTTCATTTATTAGTTTGAGTTAAACGTTTGCTGCCATATGTTGTCATAATGGTTCTTGAATTACACATGAGTACACATACATGTTTATGACGTATCCGCATATGATAAAATAAATTCGGCTTTAACCTTTGGAAACAGACATCAAAGAAGTTAGTATGTTCCTAGTTATGTAAATTGGTTAACGATAGCGGTTGAGAGCTTAAAAACTGGCAAGTCAATTATAATGTGGCAGAAAATAATCTGTCATAGGTACTTGGAAATTCGAATTGCTTCGACTGAGTTCTAATAAAGATATTTTTAAGCATTTTTAAAAATGGCTGATGGATTTTCGAAGGCGCCGTCACGTGAAGTGCCATGTATTCCTATAAAAAATTGCCCATAAGTAGTAATATACACTTACAATTATAATATTCAGCTATAATAATGATGTTAATCAGAAAAATATTGACTTTCGTTTTTCTTTGAGAATATCTGGATTCAGTCAAAACATGAATAGGAAACTCAAAAATTTAAAGTGCCAGGCATTTGTGTACTCAATGAAACAATTACCCAGCATATTCAATCACACAAGTGGATTTTCATTCAATTATACTGAGATTATTTTTTTTTTTATCACTGGAACTCAGAACCGATATTACAGCTAATAAATTGTAACTATGTTAGTTCATACTTCAAGCTACAATTAATTCGGTTTTATTATTATAACTGATAGAGCCATGACTAGATAAAATAATTTTTTACGTCTACCTTATGGGAGATTTCACGCCTTTTCCGAATGTATAGGTACCCAAAATGTCTCCTTATTATTATTATTTTTATTTTTATTAATTTATTTATTAATAAATTAATTTTTTCCCGAAAAGAAAAACTGTGTCCAAAACTATGTTTTTAGCATATTTTCCTATTTTAATTTCACAAGAACCATTCAAAACTCTCTTTGTTGAACTTTAAAATGGTAAAAATTTGAAATATTTGCCTCAATGGATCATCAAAATCTGCAAAATTTATTTCTTAGCAGAGTTTTGGTATTGCAAAAGTTTTTAATACTCTGCAAATTTCTTTAATTCGCACATTAGAGGTCAAAGTTTAGATCTGATCGATTTTCTTGAAGAGGTTTTTTTATAGATAACCCAATTCTGGGTCGATTGACCATAATTTTTGTTGAGATACTCCGAAAATTGAGGGAGGTATGGTGTTTCAAAATTTTAGTCAACTCCCATTTTTTACTTTTACACTTCAATGATTGATTCCTTGGAACCTGTGGGCACAATCCTTCGTAATATCGTTCAAAAATTATTATGTTACACCAAAAAATTAACTCTGGCCGCAAATATTTGCTAGTAATCACGATTCACTAGTTAACATTGTTGAAGTGAACAGAAACTCAGCTATTATTACTTCTAATTCAAGAAATTTTATTATTGAAACAAGATTCTTTCCAGCGCTATTATCATGTTTCTTATTCTCAATCTCTTCGAACCATGGCCTTCAGAAAATAGCATCATTACCTCCAATGAAATATATTACAATGAGTGGAGATCCAAAGAATTACGAATGACCAAATATATCCATACGGTTTTCAATGCTCACTTTAATGATGATTCTACGTCTTCGAGGATAAATCAAAAAGTCCCCAATTATTGCTAAAGGTTTCCTGATCATTGTCAGGATCGTGATGGTAGTTTTTCAGCAGAGAAAATACCTCGTCGCTGAAAGGCTGTTGTTTTATTAAATCACATGATGAGTGGATCAGAAGGAATTAATATTTGGAAATATCTCTTTTTGAAACTACTCTAGAAACATTTCTCTAGATTTTTCCTTACTAACTTTTGCGGAAGCCTCTTCTCTTCAGTAAATATCTTCTTCTTAGAAAAGGTGCCATGTAATACTTTTTTGAAAATTTGATCATTGAATCCATGACTTTTATAACTATTGGAGTAAGTCCTAAATCTAATTAGACTTGATACAATCTACTCATTTATCCGATAGCAAATGAAAATTAAGGTGAATCTCCCGAATCCGCAGAATAAAAATTATCCTTATCCGGTGACGACAAAGGGTAGGTTTCTTGATGGTCCTTTGTCATAAGAAACAAAACAAATAACCTT
Organism: Adelphocoris suturalis; assembly: GCA_030762985.1. Taxonomy (NCBI): domain Eukaryota; kingdom Metazoa; phylum Arthropoda; class Insecta; order Hemiptera; family Miridae; genus Adelphocoris; species Adelphocoris suturalis. The sequence continues at coordinate 23,690,363 of CM061041.1, read as the reverse complement.
CATACATACTCGTATTTGGACATATCGAATTAGGATAGAAAAGTTCACCATAAAATGTCAATGATTCAATGCGTAATTTTAGGTAACCTCATAAAACCCCCTATTTCTATCCAGATCGACAAGTTGAGGGAGGATTTAATGAAAAATGTGACGTATACCTAATCTCTTTTTCAACAAACTGTTTTAATAATAATCATGGACTAGACTTAGGCCCGTGGTGGAAACTTTGCGGGGAAAAATGCAGAATACTATAAACACCAATAAATCATAGGTACGTATTGGTTTACATATCTTAGGTAGTAACTTCATGTTCCAGGGAAACTCGCTAAAAGGACGAATCAGGTAAGCAGGTGCGCTTGAAGGCAAAGCGGCGAAATTCTCATATATATAAATATACACAAGTTTCTACCTAGTTGGATGCAGCGCATTACTTCCATGTATTTATAATTTACAGAAATAAGGAATTGCATAGATTATTGACGATACTAAATTGGGAAACTTGACTTAGAATTACGTACTGTTGGTCCTCAGGAGTCGCATAGAGCTGATTTGAATTTCCACCATCGCTTTCTGGTCCTGGTCGTAGCTCTTATCGAGTCCCAAGACGTCCCTGCTTCGGCCTTTGCTTCCTTGGAATGAAAAATGAATGCTCCCTAAATATTGTAAGAATCAACCCACTTACTGCAGCTGAATACTTGAATGCTTGATTGCTTCTCCAAAAAAAAACGACCTACATATCTTATTTCTTGTTATATTTACGTTCACCTTGATCCCCGCCATCGATGATTACTCAATGAGTTTTATGAGCTTGATGCTCATACTAATAAACCTTCGTGACAGCATGTAGACATCATCAACCTAGTTAGATCCTTCAGTACTCGGCTGGATGTCCCATTTTCTTTCACCAAGTACTTTCCTTGTTAACAAGTTCAAGATATGAAAGCGCTCCATCATGCATCACCTAGCAGGTATATCGGTTGTAAATTTTCTGCACAAATCCAAGAATCTTTCCCATAATACCGCTGCTTCTAGTGTTCTTCATATATGTCTTAATGAAGTCGAAGTCTTTAGAGGAATAGTTAGTAGAGAGAGAATGTCTTACTATCTAATTTTTGTACAGGACCACTTGGAGCAATTGTGTGAATACGATACAATCCAAAAGTATACAGACTATTTGAAGAAGAAATATTGTAATCGTAATCCTTAGGAAACCATATTGACCTCAATTTGTGCAATTCTTATACATTTCATCCTAATAGGGTGAAAATTGTAGAAGCCGTGCTAGTACGAGATTTCATGTTCAAAGTTAAAGACTCAGCCCACTAAATTCTGCACAGTTTTCTCGAAATTAGTCTGTTAGAAGCATAAGCCGACTGATACTCGTAGATCGGCACGAAACAAAACCCGTTCCGAATGGCCTGCAATTTCAAGTTTATTGGACTCTTCTATAAAGATTGAAGATCGAAGACATGGAGAGGTATTTCTCCTTAGCTTCAACAAACCTGAAACCTGCAAATTATCCTGCCTTAACGCATCTATATCCCGGATCTAATCCTGATTGTTCTTCCGGAAAATTACTCGTGAGGAAGGAATGGACAGAAGGCGAGTTTTGCAACGTTTCCAGACCATCCTTTCAATCGTCACTTAGCCTCCACGACGTACTTGAAGCCTTTCAATGGGACACCTCCAACAATTAAAACCGGGGCCTCATGGCGCAGCGGGTGGAGTGCGAGCCGAATGGGAACTGTCCGTTTATGAACAGAAAGCGGTGAGTTGAGGAGAAGGAAGCCCTTTCGAGCATACGTATCGGCGCATCACCCGCAGGTGACAACTGCGGGAGGTATGCCGTGAAATCCAGATGCAGCCGTTGCGTTGCTGAGTGGCTGTTGGCGACCACCCATCAATATCCGATTGAGGGAACGTTATCCTTTTTTTCTATTCTTCTTATTTTTCCTTTACGTTACACACATTTCTTCATTTTTTTCCCCGAGTATTTCCTGTGATGAGGAGGAAGCACGTGACTCCATTCTGACGAACGGAAAATGAATCAAAAATTACAGCGATAACCTGAGAATCCGTCCCATGAATATGCACACTGGGGAAAATAGCTTATGAGAGTAGCTCTTTAGAGTCATACTGAAGAATAACAATCATTCATATACCGAGTGGCATACGAAATCCTGCAGAAAGAGAGAGCTTCACCTTTGTCGTATTTTTGTAGCCGTGAAAATTTACACTGTACAGGGTGTCACACGGAAAAGTTACATCCCCCTTAATTTCTCCTGAGTTCAGCGTAAACAATTGCGACCAACGCCATTCTTCATAATTTTTTACGTAGATCTCAGGAAAAATAATTATATTCGCGCGCGCCTCTTGCGCCAGAAGTGACGCAAATGACATAATTTTTGTTTTTTCAAATGTGAACCTCCATTGTTTTATTGCAGAATGAAATTATATGTTAAATTTCATGAAGAAATGACCCATCACTCGATTTTTCGAGGGCGAGTAAACGGTTCATTCCCACTCCAAAAGTGCGTAATTCGGCTCTAAACGATTGTGCATAAATGGTGAAATTCTGAGTTTTTGAAGATTTTCAATCGCCACCTGTAATACATGATTTTGGGGTATTTTTCTGAGGTGAACCTCGTGATAATGATAATTTATTGATATTTGCAACATAAACATGGGAAAACACCAACAACTATTCATTTCAGTTCGCTTTGTGCTGCGTGGAAATGAGAAGGAAATGTGGTGCAATTCTGGTCGATTTTTCGACGATTTCCCAAGTTAGCGTTGCGAATGTCAATAATTGAACATCATTACGTGGTTCAGTACGAAAAAATGCCCCAAAATCATGTATTGCATGTGGCAATCGAATATCTTCAAAAACTCAGAATTTCACCACGTAAGCACAATTGTTTTGAGCCGAATTACGCACTTTTGGAGTGGGATTGCACCCGTTTACGGGCCCTCGAAAAATCGAGTGTGTGTCATTTCTTCATGAAATTTAACATAGAATTTCATTCTGCAATAAAACAATGGAGGTTCACATTTGAAAAAACAACGATTATGTCATTTGCGTCACTATTGGCGCAAGTGGCGCTCGCGAAAGTAAGAATTATCCCTGAGATCTACGTAAAAAATTATGTTTTGGTGTGTGTGTGTGTGTTTGTCTGTGTGTGTGTGTGTGTGTTTGTGTGTGTTTGTGTCATTCCGTACGATAACAGTCCTTGGGATTGAGATAAAAATTCCGTTCTTGCGCCAAAAAATCATGCTTTCCAAACGAAACGATGAGTTCGTTGGCCAAAATTTTAAAAATGACCAAAAACGTCTAAAAATCGTTACATTTTATTTTTTTATCGGAATTTCAGCCAAAAAAAGTTTATTAACGATGAACTAGAACATTAAAAATTTATTCACAAAAGTGGTAAAAAACATACTGAAATTTCATTGATATTTGCTGAAAAATCTATTTAAAAAAAACTAAAAAATTGCTAAACATCCAAAATCTGTTTTGAATCGTAGATCGTTATTTACAACAAGTGAATTTTTCATAAAATTGGTGGTTAAAAATGTAATTGCACTCAAAGTGCTTAAATTTTAAAACAAAGTAAGTAACATAATGCAGTACGATTATCTACGAAAATTCGTTGATACGATCACGCTGTATGACTGGAACTTTTTTTTATATCCTGTTACCATTTCAAGCAATATCTTTATATATAATTCCGAACGGTCTTTGAAATTGTGAAGAACTTCGTGGTCCGATTTTAGTGTTAGACTGCTCATTCGAATGAGCACGGCCCCAAGTTTGTTGCAAAAGTGTCGCCGTTCGTCTCTATACTCGCCTTGATCGTGTTCTAGGCGGTCCTTATCAATGAGAGTTGTTTATTAGGCTGTGGCGGTAACAACAGTTGCCATCAATTCACGGTAAGTAAGAAGTGCGTTGCAAGTAATTCACTGGAGTGGTTATTTCGTAGATATTTGGCGAATGAATCGATCATCGAAGAGCACGTCCTTGGCCGAATGGAAATGATTAAATTCTGTTAGGCTAGATTAGGGCTTTCCAAGCCCTAACAGGCCTCTAGTTTTCAATAATTTTATTACGGAAATAGAGAGAAATCGCGTTAAGTACAATGTATTTCATCAGGTGGAGCCATTTTCTCAACCTTGTAACTGGAACATCTTCACAATATATCTAGTGGGTAGGATACAGAACCTTCAAAGATACAGTTTGAGAGCTGAGATATGCACTGACCGAGGAACTGGCAATCCGTTTTCGTCAAGTGCATTTTTGGTTTATTATTTCCAATAATAAGCCTATGTGATCATAAAAAGCAAAAAAATAACAAAAAATTTGTATAACTCCCCTCAAACTTTGTCACTTTACGTTTCAAGGAGCGTGGAATCCAAATTTGAAATGTCCGTCCGCCGTCCGCCGTCCGCCGTCCGCCGTCCGGGCCATAAAAGGTCTAAGAACTGACTTAAAAAACCCGTTCTTTCGCACATGGACTCCATTTGGGGTCTAGTTGGTCCTAACGTTTAACCATCCTGATCGCTTTACTCGCATAGATGCTATGGGCCAAAAACGGGCGAAAAAGTGTCTTTTTCGAGGCTTTGAGTGTTAGACTTACGCACGCACGCACGCCTGGCACGCTTGGCAGGGGGTCAGGGTGGGGGGTGAGCGGGGGGTGGAGTGAGAGGAGACGCCGCAGCCATCTAAAATCTTTTGTTCTTCTTCTTCCCAAAATCTTCTCAGATAGATCGAAGCAAATTGTTTTTAAATTAAAATTGCATTACATGGGCAGGTTGGAGTCTGAACCCTCTGGATGAATAGCTGTTTACTTATATTTCTGCCATAGGTAAGTGTGGTGTCGTCACGCAAGTAATTCCGGACGCAGAATCGACTGGGATAGGTCCCAGATGCTTTTGGAATCCAGAGTACCTACGGTTTTAGTTTGATTTCTATAGAAATTAGCTTCGTGGATTGAATGAGACCACTCGGGTATCTGTACGATCATCCATTTGCTCCCCATCGGGAGCGCAGCCTGTAACGTGAGAAAGAGGTGGATACTAAAAAAGAGACTGGCGAGAGCCCCAGAGCATGCTGGTTACTATAGCTGGCTATCTGATTCGGAAATAATAAACCATTATGTAATAATTTGCAGCGTTTTTTTTTTTTTTAAAGCAGGTTCTGCATGTTTTTTCAAGTAAGTATATAGCTTCCTACAAATTTCATTTGAAGAAAGGAAAGTAATAATGAACGGTAAAAGTCATATTTAGTGTAGCCATTGATGGTCAAATAATTTGTTAATTATCTGAATATGCGCTATCCTCATTCCTTTAATGGAGTAGGAAGTTCAGTGCTAATTCGGCCTCTCATAGTACCTATTCGGCATGAAAAAATAATGAGTTGATAGATCTGAATCTTATGAATCTGTAAATAAACGTTTTAGCTCTGTAATCAGCGGAGTCAACTTACTTAACCACAGCCCAGTCCACATGTGTATCGAAAACGCAATTTTAAACATCCAGTAGTGCACCATCTAATTCCCTATCTTACACTTTTGAGAACAAGCTGATCAACTCTCCTTTGAAAATGACTCAAAACGGATTTTCATGATAAAAATATTGAAAAAATAGCATTTTAAAATTTGAAAATTATTTTTACTAAAATTCGCTAAAGGGAACCCTGGGATCAAGTGGATTGAAAATGGCTAATTCTTGAATCACTAGGATGACGTAACCCCCCCCCCCCCCCTTCCAGGTTTCCATTTTCTTCGGGCATCTGGACATTAATTAGGGATTGAGGAATAGGCTTAGCCTTTCAATCGATAGTATGTAGGAAACCAAGTTATTGCAGCGGCTTTAATTTCTTAAAAAGACCCAAAGTGACCATAATTGACCCAAAGTGGTCATAATTGTGATCATTATCGTTTCAGGCAATGTAACTTCTTGGCATCGAAATTGAAAAAAATAATAATAATAAATAAAATACAGTGCATTAGCAAAAAGAAAATAAATATCGGAGATTTTGGTCGATATCACTTGCAAAAATTGAGTTGACCTTTTCCACATAGGTTTAGACTTTTTTCACATAGTGTTAGACCTAATCCAATCAGGTGTAGACCATTTCTAAGTGGATTTAGACCCTTTTCTGTTAGTTTGTTCAAGGAAAAGGTGTCAATTTATGTGGAAAAGGTAAATCTAATCGAAAAAGTACTAAATCCACGAAGAAATAGGTCAAAATCTAGATGGAAAAGGTATAATTCAATTCGGACATGCTATACACTGGGTGTCCCAAAAATAAACCTCCAGGTAAACTCCATGTAGACCATTATGGTTTGCTAAAATTTCACCTTTTTGACCTTGACAGTTGAAATTTAATAGGGAGCCGCTCTGGGATATCAAGAGACAAATGAAATGACGGGTTCCGTCGTGTTCTACTGAATAAGCTAAATTCTTTCCTATTCACCCTGAAAAGTTGAAATTTAATAGGATGTCTCACTAGAACATAAAGGGACGAATGAAATGACGGGCTCCAGCCAAATCAGCTTAGTGAGCCGAATTCTCTCCTGTTCACCTTAGGAAGTTAAAATTCAATCGTGAGACTTTCTGAAACAGCAAGGGACGAATGATATAAATGGATCCAGTCTAATCCGCGGAGTGAGCTATAATCTGAATTGTTCGCCGTAGAATGTTGGAATTCAATGGTGACCCTTTCAGTGATATTTAGAGACGATTATAACGACGGACTACGTCCTGATCCACTGATTGAGCTGAATTCTTTTCTCTTCTCCCTTGAAAGTTGAAATTGAGAAGAGAGTCTTTCTGAAATATCAAAGAACAAATTATATCACGGGTCCCAGCCAAACAAGCTGAGTGAGCTAATTACTGTCCTGAGCGCCCTATAACGGTAAAATTCAACTGGGAGCCTTTCTGAAATATTTAGAGACAATTATAGTGACGGACACCATCCTGATCAGCTGGATTATTTTCTGTTTACCCAAGAAATTTTTAAGTTGACCTTCAGACGCCATATTGAAAAACTTTGTATAAAAAATTACTGGGTCATTTTGTTTTCCCAACTCTGTAGGGGTGGACAGGGGTAGTCTGGAGTACGGTAATGAATATTTTACTCTTTCGCAATTACCATCATAAATTCATTCAGATTAAATCTAAAGCTTGTTCATTTGTTTTTAATTTCAGCCTTGTAGGGCTCAACTGCAACCAACCGGAGGTACAGAGGGCTGCCTTTAGGCGTACAGGGCCGAGTATTTTTAAACTTAGAATCAGGTACCCCATGAACACTCTCCATTTTAATTTCCATATCTTGAATTTATGAAAAAAAAATTGGGGTGGGGTAACTTTGAGGAAGTGCTGAAGAACCACTGTATATGGTACTTCAAAGAGTTGTTTGTCATACACATAATATACCTGGCTGTATGTAGGTAGGTTTGAATAATAGCAGGTGTTGAAAGGCCTCGCGACCATCTTGTCCGTCCGAACTTCTAATAATCCAAGATCCTAGCATCCACCGGAGCACGTCCTCCGGGCTTTATTGGACAATAAACACGGGTCACCTCAGCCGGCTCATTAATGGCGTCATAACCACCAAGCGTCGCCCCAAGTGCCACCGGTTTTCCACTTATCATGCCTCCGGAGCACAATGAGAGCCGCACGTCATCAGCGGGATCACTCTTTGCATGGCATCTCCCCATTGAGAGTCCATAATACCACTAAAACCCTTTTAACTACCCTCGTCATAAGCAGCAGTAGCTGGTCATAAAGGTGACATTAGTTGCCCACTAAAATAAAGCCCTTTCCATCGCCCAATGGCCGTTCCTTCGATACCGACGGCACCCGAATGGCCCGAACCTATCGTAAATCATTGGAATAGGATTAAATCCTATTCGCGAGCCCTATTCAGAAGTGAATGGCATTTACATAACCCTTTTCAAGCAGTTTCGAACGATGAGAATCCCCATAATGGGATAAGTTCCAATGGAGTGATTTAATTACCCAATATTTTTCAGTGAAATACTACGACAGGAATCCTTCACAGAATGAAAACTGAAAATCCATTATCCTCTAAATTTTGCGACTGTTCCATTCAGTGCTGTAAATGACTGTTGGAACAATGGGAACAAAGGGATGAAATACGCTCATTGGTCTTAACAATTTCTGTTATAGTATAGGTCTACCCAACTCACCAGGTAGAAACTGAATTGGCAAAGAAGAAAACACAAACTTGGGAAGTGAGAATACAGCATATTCTCCAATTAGGCTTTATAGTTGTTGGCTATCCACTACTTAAAAAAAGTGTTCCATCACTAATCAATCATATTCCCCTGTGGAGATAAATAACACTTGCATAAACTACTATTCAATTACGTATTTTATAGAGAGTTATCCCCGAAAATTAAAAATGAACATTATATATTTCAGAATTAAATTTTTGAAATTTGTTCTGGAGCATATAAATACTATGGTAAAAGCAACAATTGTTGACACTATTGGGGTACACCTTTCTTAGATTCTTTGTTTTACCCACGGGTACAAGAAAATGGAAATTCAAAGTAGATATTAGAAATTATGAGTTCGTTGTGAATAGTTTGCATGTATTGGATTTCTCCGAATAACTTTGTTGATAATCACAAAGCACTTTTTTGAAATTCAGCTTTTTAACCAAATGTTGACACACATGGCTTCGAAATTCCAAATTTTGATATTTTCAGTTCCTAATGTTGACTCTTATGTTAAATATTAATGATTCTTTTCATTGTGTTAAATTGACAAAAATGCTTGTGGACATGAAGAAACATATTTTCAAAAAATAGCTTAATATGGATTAGGCTTAGTAGGCCATCATCAGAAAATGGAGCGATACAATACCTAAAGTACGGGTTATGTCGGGTTGAATATTCTCTATCTATCTATATTTGCTTAGAAATATAATCTCAATCAATCAATATTTGCCTTGGTAATTTTAATCCAAATATCAACTTAACAGTTAAATTAAGAGTTTCTTCTAATATTAACACAGGTGTCAGCATTAGGACATGAACACATTTTATGGAACCTAATGGTGACACCGAATAAAATCATGTTTTCCTGTTGAAATGTGAGGGTTTTCATGGTAACGCCTTCTTCCTCATATTTTTAGTAGATCATCAGGATTTAAATTTTAATTTTCACTCATACACTGAAACATCCGAAGTCGTAAACTCACTTCACTGAGCAGCAGAGCTGTGACAATGACAACGGAGTGACAGGTTTCGGTTTTCATCAATATCACATCACGCAGATTTTTTACGTTCTTCATAACTAGTGGAATTGGTCAACCTTAACAAATACATTTTCTTCCGAATGACGTCGATTTTGAAAATCTACAGTGTCTTGTTTTCTTATTTCTTGGATTCAAAATTGAAGTGTCAACATTTGGATAAGTGTCAACAATTGGTGCTTTTACCCTATTCCATTTGACCTCTAATAGAAATTGGCCAAAGGAAATGAATGGATTGCAGTGGTTTTAAGAATTATATAAATACAATTTTCTTTAAAAAAAAAATCTGTTATTTATTTTTATTTTTTTGCATCATGAAACGGTTTTTGGAGTTCATTTCATATGTATAAGTGTCATTTCAGACGATATTTTTCCGTTGAATTGAGATGGTAAAATTCTTACTCGCGAAAAAATTAAGGAAAACATTAAAGAGACACTATAAGTTTGTAAACACGCTTTTAGTGCAACTTGTATATGCTAGTAAACAAATCCTTGAAATAAGTTCCAGTCTTGCAACATGACTGAAGTCTGAGAGATCTGCATCCGTTACCATGGTCCTGCGTATAAAATTTCGTACAAACTGTCATATGTATAAGCTAGGTAAGTACAATGAAATTACAGTTTATACATATAAAACTTTATATTAAGTCGGGTGAGAACATTATATTTTCAAGATTTTCATAATAATCCTAAACCAAAGAAGTAAGTAGGTAAATAATATTGGGGTGACCTGGTTGTTAGCATACGATCAGCTGATAATAAAACAATATCACTTCCTTGACACTAACGTATTGATGCGCGCAGAGGTAGGCAGTTCAGGTGTAGTTAATGTTTCAGAAACCGACCCCAAACTCGTGGGATCTTGAAGTGTCATTTTTTAAAAAACCGACTACTTATTTGAAAAAACCACGTTTATTAACATACTTTTCCCCTCTAATTGGCGAAGAAAAAGGGACTGTACCGTTGATAAGCTTAATTTTGAGGAAGCTGTTTTCGTTACGAAAACGAGGAAATTTAATTTTCCAAAAGTTGTAGAGCCGCTTTGAAAATTTTGATTTCGTGAAAACGAGAAATTTTTTATTTCAGACCTGTAATATTTCCCCAATTGAATGGGTCTAAATCTTCATAAAAGGAGAATATTCAATAAGAAATATTACGTTCTTTCCAACGGTATACGTATTTTTGATTTTTTAATGAACCTTAAACGAGTTATGACGGTTTTTATGAAATGAAGTCAAAAACACGAAAAAATCCCGCAAAAGAATATTAGACAAAATTGATGCGCTACAAAAAATTTCAACGTGAAAGTTTTTTTTTTTTTTTTTTGAGGGGGGAGGGGGGATGATTGTGAAATCAATCCCCAGAAGGTGTTTAACCAGAGGCCTCAACCCCCTGTACAATATACAAATGGAAAAGCGTTAAAATCCACAAACAGTTTCATCTTGCCTCAAAATGGATAAATGTTAGAAAATTGGAATTTTTGAATTATCGGGACTATTTACTATTTCGGAACTATGACCTATTTACATTTAGAAATCCGTTCACAATATTGTGTAAGTGTAAGAATCATTTAATTTAATTTTACATCTATTATTTGTATCTATAAATATGTGCGTTTAATTGATGTGTATACGAAATGATCAAACATACGTTTGGAAACATCAACAAATTACGAAAATAACTGAGAAAAGCCGCTCAGGAGCTCATGCTGTTTAATAAAACTAGAAACTAACTAACTATCGGTAACGGTCATGTTTTTTGGATCCCATTTATAGACGTCATCCCTAACGAATCGGATGAAACCACCCCGGACTCTGTACGTACACCCAATTGCTCACTCTGAAGGCTGAAACTTTGGCAGAAAAAAAAGTCAACAACATGGGAGCAAATCTCAACTAATGGAACATAGCGAAAATCGCCTTGTAACTTCAACGCCCTTATCAGCTGATAAATTCCAATGGAAACCGAGTTGTTGATATCGTTTGTCACCTGTAGAAGGACTTCTGAAGCTTAGGTAGGAGATTTATTCCATATAAATAATTTTCCGTTGGTGGATAAGCTCGTTTTAAATACTAGAAAAGTTTAGGTGTGTTAGTTAATTTAATTAATTCCTCTACGGAAGTCGTATACACCTATGCATGTATAACACAGGGTGTCTACAGAAATTATGAGACAAACTCGAGGATTCAATTTAAAAGCTTAATTCTGATTGAAATTTCCCATTATAGATTTATTTTTAAACGCTTTGTTTTCAAGTTATTCACTTTTTAAATTTTTTTCATGATTTGTATCTTGTGATATTAAAACGGCCATTACTCCCACCAGAATCAAATAAACTCAAAACTAAGAACACCTCTGAAAAAACCGTCAAGTTTCCTATAAACCTGATACAAAGGAAAGTTGTTTTAGTTAATTTTAATTGGGTAACAAAAATGTCAAAGCACAAAATTGGAAAAATAATTTAAAATTGACGTTTTTCCTTCCGTTTTTCTGCTACCGGTTCTGGAACTTTCTTGCGTGCACTCTTCGGAATAAACTTTCTCAAACGGTCAGCTTTTGAACGGTATAGTAAATTTTAGTTTTACTTTGCTAATTGGGGGAGAAATGTATGTTCGTGTTTTAAAAAACAAGGTTATTTCTACGAAATTGAGGGTTTTAGTGTAAAATGACCCTCTATGAAAATACGAGTTTTGGGTCGGGTTCTACGTATTTTTTCATGCTGAATCAAATGGTAACACTTGTAGATCTCCTCAACTCCGTTATAACCGAGTTTAACACCTTAACTCTCGAATTTTAATTTTTTTTTTTTATGCTCAATTTCATGTGTTTTTGAGGGTAAAACTAGTTAAAGTGTAAAATTCCGTTATAACAGAGTTTGGGAGATCTGCCACTGTTACCATTCGATTCAGCGTGAAAGAGTACATAGATACCGACCCCAAACTCGTATTTTCATGGAGGGTCATTTTTCATTAAAACCCTCGATTTCGTGGAAATAACCATGTTTTTTAACATAGAAACATACTTTTCTCCCCCAATCAGCAAAGTAAAAGTAAAATTGACCATACCGTCCAAAAACTGACAGTTAAAGAAACGTCACGTCGATTTTGAATATTTTTTCTAATTTTGTACTTTGGCATTTTTTACTGAATTAAAACTAACTAAAACAACTTTACTTCATATTAAGGTAATAGGAAATTTAACGGTCTTTCCAAAGGTATTCTTAGTTTTGAGTTTACTGTGATCCTAAATGGAGATAAGGCCGTTTTAATGGTATAGGTTACAAAACACGAAACAAATTATAAAAATTGAATAACTTGAAAACAATGTGTTTGAAAAAAATCTCTATGAGTAACTTTCGATCAGAAATGAGCTCTAAAATCGATTTCTTGAGTTTCTCCCAAAATTTATGTAGACACCCTGCAAGCAGGTGTTCTGCGTAGAAGGGCCATAATTCAGAAATAATCATTTGTATAATAATTTGCAGCGGTTTCAATACCATGGACACGTCCGTAGTTATTTGAGGCGCCGTGTTGATCGAATGCAACTTACTTTGTTTGTGTAACGTGAAATAGAGTTATATTCGCATCATCAGTAAAACTTTTAGTGTTTCAAGTTGTAATGTAGCAGCAGAAAGACCGACGACAGCTGATAACGGAAAATTAATGTTTTCTTTCACGCGTACCAGCGCGTGCCAATAGATCGACGCGGCGCAAAGGTTTTCCCCTCCTTCAAGACCGATCCATCTTGCGGGTTTTGCATACTCACTCCGCACTGACACCTGTAACAACGAATGACTGAGATTTGAACACATCTTCGATCTAAAAAGTTACATACCCGAATTTCCATCGCGTTATTATAATAAGGGATGATCTAAAAATACAAATCCGCGGATGAATCCTGCTGATCAATTTGTGGAAATCGCCAATGGTGAATTTGCACTAGCAAAGTGGCGAATATTTCTTATTCCATGATCGCTGCAGACATGTAGGTAAATATCCACTTCATAGCAATCTTGTGAATACTAAAAAAGTTAAACATAAGACATGGTATGTTCTCATACTAAAGGTTCTATATGATCCTAATGCAACAAAATTCATGATATATAGATCATCAAGACCTTGGTCTGAGCGATCCTTTTGTGAATATGACTACTTGGTATGATATCTCGATATGATGATTTCGACTAGGCATCGTCATTTAGTTGGTACTCAATATAACAGGTAATTTACATTTTTTTGGAAAATGCCAAGAAATTATCACATAAATTTAATAAAGAGAAAATGCAGAATGCAAAGTGAGACAATGCAGAAAATTCGAAAGCAGTGTTCTTGAGACTGTTGTATTAGACTGACAGGATGGCGAGACGCATTGGTCAGCGTAAGTGGACTTTGAGCCTAATTTTCTGATACTGGTCCTCATTAATTCCTGGGCGTCTTGAAACCTCATAAAGACTTTCGCTATTTGTCTACTTGACCGTAAAAAAGTGTCGAAATTTCAGATGGCATCCAATTTATTTCAGGAGCATGACTGAGAAAACTTCCTAGGTCATTATAAGTTTCGTCGATCATGGTAATCTACTGATAAGTATTTCATCTCGAAGAATGTTTACCAACCGTAAGACTTTCACTATTACATTCATGCAATTTTTATCTCTCTCCATATATATATATATATGATATATGATTTGGTACATCAAGTCATATGCTTCGTACAGTTATTAACGAAAATTATTCTCTAGTAGGCAGACACAACGATCGTAGTTTGATATAGGGACTCTCTGAACATCCAAAAGATAATGATAGATTCTGCCATCTTACTGAAAACTTGTTCTTAAACTTCCCCAATATTGGGCTTCATTGTAGGCAAAACTGGATCGATTTATTCATAAATCAGAGAAAAGAACCTGTATGTGTGAATGTTTGTTTTCTTTATCCACAAAGAACTTCCAGAACCCACCACTACCATCTTTTTTTGACATTTCTTCAAAACTATTTTACGTGGTGGGTTACATCGCACGTGCGTACAAGTAACCGATTGTTCCAATTACATTAATCTAACTCTGACGGTGCTTGGGACGCTAAGATTGTGAGTCATGGATATATGTTGGGAAAATGAAAAGTATGTAATGTGAAGCCTGGCACCATATGATTTTATTTTTTATTACGCCCAAACAGCGGGTAATTTACCTAATGTTTTAGAGAAGCGGATCTTCTATGCTTTCTGGAACGTTTTGATTCTCTCAGATTGCCTTAGGAAGTAAAAGCAGGAAGGGTTGATTCAGGTGCGTTGTCGTTCTAAGGGCCTTATAGGAATAAAAACCAAGTCGATTACATGGGGTGTGGGCGTGCCTGAGCTACGAAGAAGGGCTGAGGAGAAAAAAGGTGAGCTGGGTAGGTGGGTGGCAAAGAACGGGAGGAACCCAACAACAAAAAAGACTCCCTGGAGATGGGCGGGAGGGGATTTTCAAGAAGGTATACGGCCCAGGGATCTCTAATGGATCCGACTTTCCTAGCATGTCGAAGGTTTTCAGAGCAAGAGGGGATTCTCCTGAAGGGGCCGGGGGTATGTGCGGGGTCTTGATGGGGAGCACCGATGGTGGCGGTGCGTTGTGGCTGTCGAGGAAACTACCGTTGCCACAGACACTCCGGGGTTGGCCCGAACCCGCGGCGAGTCTTTAGTCTTCCCACTCCCTACTTCGTTTCTCATGACTTCTCCGTTGGAAATATTTTTTCAAGCACGGTAATCACTCGACGGTGTCCGTTCGTCGTCGTGTTGTCATTGTCCGTGATTGATCTTTCCGAACGAACTCGTTTTCGGACGCATATCGGGTTCCCCACGTCGATTGCCGCAACAGGCATCGGGGTGATACCGGCAGAACAAAATGGCGCGACCAGTGATATCAACCGAGGTCACTCAGGTAAGTTCAAGGCAGAAATTGCTATTCAAATGAAAACATTTCATTTCACCTCTTCTTAATACCTCATATTATTTGTATTAAGTACTCATATCTTAGCATAAACAGGCATCAATTCAACAAAATTATGAAGTTCATGGAAACTGCTTATAGATACCTACATTTCATAAAAGATCTAGTATTCTCATTGTTTTGAATCCGAAAAACATTGCTATCCCGTCAACCTGCAATAATCAACCATTAATGCGATATTTCATTCATGAACATAACAAGAAACAGCATTGCGCACGTTATGCATTATATGAATTCCTTAGATTCGTTAGTGACAGATCTCTTAGTACTCAAAGCAATTCATCGCCGCTGCAGCTGTACTAACTAGCTTTGTTCCATCAGCAATGCTGCACTTTTTGGTACTGAACACGGTAAGTAGCTTGGTTGCATGAATTTTACAGTTGCTGCTGGATACATTCCACAAGTTGAGTTTTGTTTGTAGGGGGAGAGTTGTAATGGTGTGTTCCAACTCTTTTCTCTGGTCAAGATATGGCCATTCGATTGACCTCATTAACTGCCATCAGCCTCCCCCATCCTGTCAAAACTATTAGCCCCCCTCCGGATTTACGCCTTCTGGCGTTGGGATGTCATCGAACCCTCGTCCCACGCCCATTTGTCACTACGAAATAGGGTTGGGGAAAATAGTTGGGGCGTACAGCTCGGAATATGGTGATGTTATTGATTGGTTTTGTAAATGGCGCGTGCTGCAGTTGGCTTTTTTGTTTTGAATTACCGCAGCGCCAGTGCATTTAACGCCCCCAGACAGTACGGTGTCTCCGTAGTGTCTGGAAAATCCGCTAGGGGTAGTCGGAAAGGGGGAGAAGGGTGAATCAATAAGTCCACTTGACTGGGGGGTGGAGCACCTGTACTACTTGAAATGCAAGGTGCATTTTTCCCACCCGCCAGCGAAATATCTACGCTCTCTGCCCCGAGGTCTCAGTTTTTCCTGAAGATTCTACCAAGGTATGGTTTCAAGTTTCCATAAATATATTCTATAATTAGTTTTTAGATATTATTACTTTCATAATAACAATGCCCAACGATGGTATCTCCTTGTAAAGAAATGTTTGCATCTCATATTGTATTTTCATTTATTAACACATATTGTCACGAACTTGTGGCAATACTCGGTAACCTGGTGGGAACGTAATTAAGTTGATTTTCACTTCATGGATAAGAACAAATAATGTCGAGTATTGTTAATATAGAAAATAATATTTGACATGCCTTGACCGATCACTGATTTCATGATAAGGATTACGCTATTATCAAATTGCCTATATTCTTATTACCTAGGTACTACTTGATTATACTGAAGGTATTATGGGTGGTAATGTTCCTGGAGTTAAAAAAGAGGTTTTGCTCTTCGTCCTCTCGCTCAGTTATACCCCAAAGCTAATCTAACTTGACCAAGGTAATCTAAGATGCGATCAACAAGTGGTCCAAGACCAACCGAAATCGTGTACATATCGCCTTGAAAAACGGTGCACCATGATGAGTAATGGTGAATTCGGTACACACGAGTAATTGAAACAGGAATATATAGAAACTAAACGAAATAAATCACTCGCGATGAAGTTGTGAAAACCCAGTTCAAATCAGACGTTAGTGAAGAAAGTATGTGTCCACAATACAATAAAGTGTTACAATGTTAGATAGATTTTGACGCTTTGGTCACGAGTAACAAACGAAAATTGACTGGTTGTTTGATACTTCTGATACTTTGATACTTCAATTTAACATTTCAACTCTTTATGTTTTGAAGGAAATAGCGAACACTCTTCACTAACTTACGTTTAGAAAAATGTGATTTTTCGTAGTTTATCAGACTAGGTACCTATATGGGCGGTGCGACTGAAACCTTAAAAACTGCTATCTTGAACAAAAGCTTTAAGTGCGACCTCTCTGAGTGTAATGTCAATAGGCATTGGTTAGGTATAATAGTCACCCTATGAATAATCATGTAATTCTTCATCAAAATGGTCGTAATAGTCTGAAATAGAAGTGCATAAACCACTAAAAACTACGTGTTGTCAGCTAATTATCACTTTTCTTAATATAAGTATAAGGAGTGAGGGAAAGTTATGTTGTTGGCCTGATATTTTCCTTCCGCCATGTGTCTGGATTCGTACTGAAAATCATGTTACGAATCAGAGGAACGGTGCCTACCGTACCTGTGACCTTGTACCTGTGACCGTGAAGAGAATTTCGCCGTTAAGTTACAACGAAGCGTTTCTGTTGTGAGGTTCCTCCAAAAGCAAAGTACTGCCAATAAATAAGTTCTTATGATTAATAATTGCATGTTCATTATCATCTAATAAACCGAGTGCGGAACTGGGTAAATAATTGCTTAGTATATAGTGGGACTTATAAATAACTGATGAGGCGAGAAAATTATTACTACTTGTTTTTCAAGAATTTAAACCAACTTCCCTTCTTTAAACGTGGTTTACGCGAATTATCGTGAACAATTAAGCTATTAAAAGGGCTCCACATTTTTCAAAAATTTATTCAAAATCTAAATGTTTGGAAACTTTTGTCATTGAAATCCGTTTTGAGACATCTTGAAACGATTCCAGACGTTTGCGATTTCTTATATGTATATATACATGTAGGTGTGTCCATGTGTGTCACTCCAAACAATAGCCCTCCTTAGGATTGAGATTAAAGAACAGGTTGTCGCGTTAAGAAATCAAGCATTCCAAATGACAGGATGAACATGTTGGCCAGCACATTTTGAGCACGTTGAA
Source organism: Adelphocoris suturalis (assembly GCA_030762985.1). Taxonomy (NCBI): domain Eukaryota; kingdom Metazoa; phylum Arthropoda; class Insecta; order Hemiptera; family Miridae; genus Adelphocoris; species Adelphocoris suturalis. The sequence goes on along the minus strand of CM061041.1, from coordinate 23,672,362 downwards.
TTGCTCAAATTTCAAAAATCACTAAAATGGATAAAAACCGCAAATTTTTTTATCTAAGCAGAATTTTAGATTAAAAAAGTTTATCGACGATTTAATAACCTATAATAAATGTATGCTCAACATTATGTTGAAAAATGTTCGTAAATTTTAGCGAATTTTTGTAGAAAACGAAGAGATTGCAATGGCACCAACATTTTTAAAATCAAAACTTTCTTTAATTTTCTTCATAAATCCAGTATGAGGTATTGTCTAACGAATCCTCGAGTGTAATGCTCTTTCATATATATATATATATATATATATATATATATATATATATATATATATATATATATATATATTCACAAAATTAGAAAAGATAACAGAAAAAACATCACAAAACTATTTTTTATTTCGGCTTTTTGCTTTTTTCAAACTAACAAAGAAATTGATTAACTGTGGGAAATTTGTGTACAACGTTGACAAGGAATTTTGGTAACTTTGGATTTGGAATCATCGTCTTATGTTGAGGCCTGGAGGATCGTAAGCACCCAAAACGTTGCGTTTAGTTTTGTGACGTTTTTTCTGTTATCTTTTCTAATTTTGTGAATATAATCAAGCTCTCCTAGAGTCATTTTCAATACGTGATATATATATATATATATATATATATATATATATATATATATATATATATATATATATATACTATATATATATATTTATTTATTTATTTATTTATTTATTTATTTATTTATTTATTTATACATATTCGAGGCTATCTAAGTGATATGGAGATTTTACATCCCCATCAATTTGGATTCCAGCCGGGAAAGAGTACGAGTCTGGCGGCATACACTATTTTATCCGAGGTTTTGGGGAGCATTGAAAGCAAGAATCATACTGCAATTCGTCTTTTTGATCTTAGTAAAGCGTTTGATTTGGTGCCTCATAAAACGTTGCTCGCTAAAATGTCTTACTACGGTTTTGACGACATATCATTGGCTTTCCTCGAGGGATTCTTGATTGGATGGATTTTTAATGGATCAGCCTCTGTTCCGGCCATTATCCCATGTGGCATAAAACAGGGTTCTGTTCTAGGACCAACCTTGTTTTTGCTTTTCATTAATGATCTGGCCCACCAATTTTCTGACACACAAGCGGACATTTATCTCTTTGCTGATGATATTACTGTGCTGGTTAGAGGCTCCTCCTCAAACGCTCTATCTCGCAATATCAAGTCCTCTAGTGACCTCGTGGAGACATGGTGTGATTCCAATTCTCTCAGACTGAACATAGACAAGACTCAGGATCTACTATTCTGTCTCAACGGTCGAGCAGATAGTTCTGTGAATTTTCTGTGTTTCTGAATCGACAACCGTATCTCATGGACACATCATATTCAGCATACATGCAAGAGCTCATCCTCCACAAATTTCGCCCTTCGCAGATTATCGAAATCAGTTTCGTTTCCAGTTTTGCGCCTGGTGTTTTTCGCTATGTTTGTGAGTCGTGCATCATATGGTGTTTTCCTGTGGGGCTGTTCTAGTGACGCGAAGAAAGTGTTCAAAATGCAAAAAACTGCGTTGAGAATTTTGTTTGGTCTCGATTATGTGGGGAGCTGTAGGGGGCTATTCAGGAGATCGGGGTGATTGACTGTTCCTTCTTTATATGTATACGAATGTTTGAGGTTGGTTAAATGCAATGAAAACTCTATCAAATCCAATGCTGACACAGACAACTACAATACCCGTTCTCGTAATGACTTCCGTCCCACCTCTGTTCGTAAGACTTCTCTTAAAAGTGACCCCCTCCAGAATGGCATCCGTTTTTTTAACACACTACCTAAAGAATTGCGTCAGCTATCATACAAAGCTTTTTCCAAGAAAATTAAATCTATATTAATTAACAGCGAGCAGTATGAAATTTCCGATTATTTCGCCCTCATTCTTGATCGATAAACTGTCTTTTACTTTATTATATTTAATTTACCCTTTGTTATATTATATATATAATGTTCGACTGATCAAGCTGTTACTTGACCACATTTCTAGTCATATTTAATAGGTTAAATTAATTTTCTTATTTTATGGGTAGGTACGTCAATCTAGCAGAGGAATATTTGTACTAGTACTCTGTCTAGCTTATTTCAACCTCATTTGTTTTCAATTAACTGAATATTGTTAAAGGTCAATATGTGTGTACAGAGTGTGAATGTATTTATTGTGTGTGTGAGTGGTTGTGTGCAAGGTCTGTTCCTGCGATGTCGATATGGGGTTGCTTGGTCGGTCCTTGGTATGCTTTGAATCTCTTTTGAGATTTGATTGGCCGGGCATCTGTCTATGACGGATGCTCGGCCCGGGGAGCCGCCATGGTGGGTGGGGCCTGGGGTCGGCCGGGTGGCTCCTGGCCGGCAGTTGGGGTGACTTACCACATTCGTCACACCAACATTGCTTATTAATGCTAAATATGTTGTTATCTACCTTCGTCTACTTTTTTTCTATGATTATATTTCTGTTGACTTTTGTAATGCCAGTTTCGGCCGCTACAAATAAAAACGATTTGACTTGATTTGACATATACTGATGAGTCATTACTCTTCTTAGGCCAAAATTTCTTGCTCCAAAAAATCAAGTTTTCCAGATGAAAGGATGAGTTCGCTGGCCATCACTTTTTTAGCACTTCAAATTGGTCAAATTTTAAAAAATGTGCTGAAAAAATCACTAAAAAGGGCTGAAAACCGTTAAATTTATATATTTGAGTAGATCGTTGTTCAAATGAAGTTAATCAACTATAAAATAGAACTTTAGAAAATGTATAGGTATACAAAATTATGATGAAAAGTTTAATTTAATTTCATTGAAATTTGCTCAAAAAATCCAAAAAAATTGCTAAAAAAAGATTAAATCCAAAATCTTCTCCTGAATATCAGTTTCTTATTTAGAATAAGTTTTTTGCTTTAAAACTTTTATTTGAGAATTTCTTTGCTCTCGAAAATCTCAAATTTCAATACATTTCAACACTATGCAATACGATAAATTACGAAAATTCGATGCTGCATGTCGGGAACTTTTCATTATAATTTGCTAATAACTGATAAAAACTGAAAAAGAAAGGAAACATCCAAAGCTTACTTTGAATCGCAGAATATAATTTAGAATGAGTTTTTTGCCATTAAGTTAGTAAATGATAATTTTTTTGCAGTAAAATGCTCAAATCATAATATGATACTGCTTTTAGCAAATTTTCGTTGAAAATGAAGCAATTGCAATGGCTCCAAGAATTTTTAAATCAAAATTTAACAAAAATTCGATCATACGTTCGTGCTGCATTATGGAGGTTTTGGTAATCATACGTCTAAATGTCTACATATAGGGTAAACCAGGGATAGATGGACCTATGGGAGAGATGGACCAGGGGTGCTGTTTCGACGAAAAGTCACTGGACACCGCCACGGCTACTCAGTTTCCTTCATGGCGAACGATGTAGTGCTACTGTGAATTTTGGGCCCCTTATTATTGCCTGTTTCTACGTATATTGTTGAATTCCATTCAACAGTTAGGCAAAACTTTTTATCAGGTTGAGTTATGTGTAATATAACTTTTGGTAACCATGATTTCCACTCATTTTCGGCAACGAGCATCATCGGTGCTATCGTTAGGAGTAGAATGAAGCTTTCACCTAGTTCAAAAGTAACCTAGGTGCATAATGGCGCGGTAGTCCATCTATCCCTATCATTTGGGATAGACGGACCATTTGACCAACGGGATAGATGGACCATCCCAATATGGCATGTATGTCATCCAATCCTGGTTGTATTTAAGAACTGGAAATTGTAATCAAAATTAACCTCCCCCTCATATTTTTTCCACAATTTTCAAGATATGCATGCATTTCAGAAAAGCTTGGAGGGCGTTTTTGGGTTGCCTAATTAATACTAATGTTCAAGCAGGTGAAAATCAGAAAGGGATCCAAAAACGTTTGCCCTATGGTATTGGTATTGGGTAGGTACATGGATTTTTTTCTCCTCTCTATTTCTAGCATCTTAGTTTAAAGATTTCTTAGCACTGAACAAGATGGTGAAGCTGGAATTACAATATCTTATTCCATTCGAAGATAGACAATTTTAGAATAAATCCCGCTTCTTCATGGTCATTGTTTCACTCTAAGAACGCAATAGGATATCGCAATTCTGGTACCACCATTGTTCGATGCTAAAAAATCTTTGAAATGAGATGTTACTTGGCAAATAATATAGAAAATGTTTTCCAAGTACCTACCAAATACTCCTCCCTTTGAGTAGCTTCCAGTAGCAACCAGCTTCAAAGCCATTTTCACAACAGAACAGCGATTCCGATTACGCATACGCATTTCTGTGAATCACACAGATGAGATTTCACCAGCAGTAAGCAATCCTGCACCTCCACCATTTTGTGAAGGTAACATCTAAATATCTACGAACTCAGAAATCACTTAGCCCATTCCTAGTACCTCAGCTGTTGGCGTACGGTTAACTGTGGATTCGTGTCTTCTCCAACCTACGAAAGGTCACCCATCAAGATTTTGAATGTGGTTTCTCCTATTCAAGTGACAAGGAAGAAGAAAACTGCCAGAGGTCGTCAGGCCAGCACTTCCAAAATATTGAACTCCACCGAACAAAAAAGTTACAAAAAAAAAAAAAAAAAAAAAAAAAAAAGACTCCGTGATACCCGTTGAACATGACATTGACTATATTAGTGAATGGGACGAAAACGAATGTGCCTGTTATGGTGAAAACGATAACAGACTGGATTCAATGCATTGTATGTAGCCGCTGGCTCCATGAAAACTGCACAACATTTGTGGCAAAGTATGATTTGTGTAGTGAGATAGACAGGAAAAAGAATAAGTGGAAATGATTAACACAACTTTGTTTCAATTTGAAAAACTACACCATTTTTTCAAAATACTGTTTTTCTTGATAGCGCCTATTTTTATTAACAAATTTTTGATATGGGTCTGATTTTTTATTGTTAATTTTTTATACAGTTCATTCATACAACGAAAATTAATTAAAAACTTATTTTATTGCATCACACATTATGTTTTAATCATTAATAGCCATGGTCCATCTATCCCATGTACTGTTTTGCTAAGTGGTCCATCTCACCCACGTACGTGGGATAGATGGTCCGATTTTCAAATTTCAATAATATTCAATTTTCATGTATAACTTATTGCGAAACAAAGATTTCGTAATTTTTCTGTAAAGAGGAATGGAAATCCAGGATAGGGATGACGCAAACACATTTTGTATGTCTATTATTGTAGGATTACGGAATTGAAAAAAAGTGGTCCATCTATCCCTGGTTTACCCTATGCAGACTGTGGCCTATTCAATGTGAGCCTGCATTCGGCTCCCTCACCATCGATCGAAGGTAGAGAAGTATTTCGAAATTCGTCCGAAATCACTAACAAACAATTCTTCTTCAACAATGTTTCATATCTTTCTGAAACGAAGTGGTTCTTTGCCTGATGGTCTGTCGGTTAATTTCTTTCCTGTGCGTTACAATTTTTAAATACAATCAGAATCTTCAAAAGTTTAAACATTAGTCTCTGGAAAGCCCCCTATAATTTCCATCCCCTTGGATCGTTCGGGGCATTTGGGCATGAGAATTCGGTTCCAATGTAATTCCGATTTCTCACGATCTAATGATCCGAATTCGTATGGAATTGGAGTTAGGAAATTAAAATCAGTTTGAAATTAATATTAAAAAGGTTTCATTACAATATGATCAACCTCGGCTACTGCGCCTGATCAAGCGCAAAATTATTGTTTGAGACAAAACTTCAATTTATTTGGCCAAATCCTCCGTCTATTATGGACTCCACTGGCGAATTGGCAAATCAAAGAGGGATAATAATGAGGAGTACAATGATGACCTCTCTTTTTAGCCACTAGAGTGAAAAAAAAAAAAACGAAAAATAACATAATACAACTTAGACTAGTTGAAGAATTACTGGAGTAGAATTGTGAAAGAGTGTACTGTTACCGTCTCTACAGATTTGTGTTTATTTTAATATATTCCTCTCAAACCCTCTTTCTGTAGAATGAGCCCTTGTGGGGCGATCTATTTTAAGGTTGTGTTGACAGTGGTTGTTTGATTGCTTCCTCGTAAGAGCCCCTCTACTCCAACAGACCGCACCTACTATGTCACGAAAGAATCACAAAGAGTCAACATCGGTCCGAGTTCAGTTTATTCTAGAGACAAACGAACTAAGTACTTTCCAGTAATACCAACTTGCTTCAAGTAATGTTACCATGCAATGACTGGAAGTGGAATTGATTGAAACATTGACGTCAAGGATAATAAAGCAAATCGAATCTTATAGATTGCTGCTGGTTGCAATAAAAAGTAGTTGTCTGACTTCCTCCAATCATGCCATCTAGTTAGCTTCTTCCAGATTTCTTCTTAGCTTCTGTAGTAGCATTGTATAATAAACATTCTGCTTCCTACAGATATAAATAAACATCCAGCTATTCTTAAGTGAAATTCATCTTGAAAACGTCATAATGCATCAATACCTCTGAATGTTCTAGGTGGAATAATGAGCTGCTAGGATTTATCCATTCCTTCTCTTTTACTGATCAGCAGAGTCTGACGACATAAATTGTACCAACTTCACTTATAGGGGTTATAAATTCCAACGAATCTTGAATCGTTCATAAGGTTTTATCCAATAGACGAAAGAAAGAGGTTTTCATCCAACACAATGTCGCATGCATCATTATCTCTGGATGGTCTAGACTGAATAATGAATCGTAAGGTTTTTATTTACCTATCCGTTCTCTTCTACTACTCAGAAGAGTTTGACGACATACATTGAGCCTTCCTCACTTCGAAGTTGTCAATTCCAAGTTGTTTAATCAATTGACAAAGAAAGAGATTTTCATCCAACAGACTTCTGCGGGGAGAGCAGTTTCTCTTGACTAGTATTAAATTTCAATTGATATACTGATACACTCATTTTCAGCCACCAAGGATTTGCACAATCACAGCATACAGAATCTGAGGAATGACAAAACTAAAAGCAAGGAATTTGACAAAGAGTTGCAGTTGTGAAAATAATAGGCACACAAGAAAAAAAATATATATATATATCTATATATATATAGGTATATATATATATATTATGCGCTTTCTAATTAACACTCTGGAGACTTTGGTTCTATAGGTAATAATTTCTTAACATCATAACAGTAACTGTTATTGCTATGAAGCCATCAATAGCACGCTACATTGCTTTGATACCTACATATCAACGGCATTTTATATATTTCATTTCTGCAATTCCGAAATTTAATTTATTTGTTTAAATTTTTTATTCGTATTTTTATTCTTTTATTCATTTATTTATTTTATTTTAATTTTATTAGTATTATTTTTTTGTCCAATATTACGGACAGTGAGCAGTGACTCTGGCTATTCAACTGCCAGTTTGGCAAACTACTGGGATCTACTACTATGTAATCTGAAGTGACTCACTAAGTACCTTCGAGGTGATTAGGGACACATATTCGTATGATCCCCTAATACAAAGCCTGCTTTTATCTCACAACACTGAGCCACAACATTGTACACAAACATAACATTTATATGGGTGCCAGGCCATGTTGGTATTCACGGCAATGAGTGTGCTGATGCCCTAGCAAGAAGAGCCATTGATGATAGCTCCATCTAAATGTTTTCCTATGCGCATTGAGGAAATCTTCCACATGCAGCATAAAGTCACTTCCATCTGGCTCGAGCAATGGCAGGGCGAGGTCACTGGTCTACGTGGAGTCCTTCAGGACCTTTTCCCGGTTGATCCTTTCGTGATCAACTTTCCAAGGAGGGACCGAATAGTGATCAATCAGGTAGCCACTTGCCACTGGCTCTCAGACACCTGCAAGATCCAGCTCGTAATGTGTATGGGAGATGTATGGGTGATTTGCCGATCCGCCACTTTTTGGAGGACTGTCCAGCCCTCATGGACCTCAGGGTCCAGCATTCACTCCCTCAGTTGGTGGATGTTCTGTCTGGACCAGACAACATCCAATTCCTACTGATGTACCTGGAAAAGATATTCTGATATATTATATATTTATTTATGTGCATCTAGTCAAACCTTTACCTAACTAAGATGTATAATATTTATAGTTATATAGTTTATCAATAGTATTTATATATTTGTGAGGATCGTCTAGTGTAGTTTAGTTTTTATTACGGGGTATTTTTATCCACTGAAGGGGTTACTAAGTGTTCATCGCTGTATCCCTTGAGGCAGAGTATGGCGATGCCTCGCTTAGTGGGTTATTACTGTTATTATTATTTCTCCCCCTCCGATCTGCCAGTGGAGTCCGTGATGGCAATTCTTTCAGGGACGGACGGTCAGCATGGCTCCCCCTAGAATCGTGCCAGTTGCAGTGTCCCATTGACAACTTGTTGATTGCCGCTAATGACCCTTCTGGTTGAGATGCGGCTTAAATTCTAAAAACAAAATAAATAAATTAAATAATAATATTGATTTTAATTCACCCATATCAATATTATCGCTATTGGATTTGCATGACAGAATTGTGAGTCCACCGTTATTTTACAATATTTGAAAATAACTTGTCATTACCTAATTTGTTTGGTCTTTGATTTTTGATCACTCGTCATCCCAGCAATGATCGTCAGAATTCAATTTAATCCTCCTAATGGCAAGAGAAATAATTCTACGTACAATACCTGTTGGGGGTCCCTGAGGGCCCCCAATTATTATTATTATTTCGTTTTTTATTTCATTTTTTCTAAATTTTTGGCTCTTTTAATACTTGTATTATCTAATACATCATTATGAGTTGTTCAAACGATAAAATTGTTATTTTAGGAATCATGAAAATCAATATACAGATAGTGGTTAACGATTTATTCCTCCCTAATGAGAAGTGTACAAAATTAAATAAGTGATTAAAATTAAGTAAGCAAAAAAATGATAATTACTTGAGTGAAAAAAGAAAGAAAAAAATTAAGTGAAAAAAATTATTATGTGAAAAAAAAAAAAAAAACCAAGAGAAATGATAAAACATTAATTAAATTAATAATTCCTTCAGGGACCATATCTTGCTTTGTCATGACAATCGTTTCATATTACCGCATAAGATATTGATCATGATTGTAGTCAAGTTTAAAACATATTAATATGTTTCCTGATAGTTACAGGATTTAATTATGTCACAAAACCTAATGAAAACTGAATATCTTTTCAAATATATTTCGAAACAATTATGTTAGGTAAGTCTGCTGTCGTTAGGGACTCCACATGGTATTAAGAGGGTTCAGAAGCCCATCAAGATTTTTCCAAACTTGAAGTGGAGAATAAATAAGTATATACCTACTGATCAAAGGGGAGGATAATTAGTTTTAAAACGATCCAAGTGGCCCCACTCGATTCAATTATTTTTAAAACGAATTAGGACTAGTCGGTCCACTGACCAGATCCCTCACGAAGGTAAGTATACAATGGTGACACCAAAAACTATCCAGGCAATTCAGGGTGTCTCAGGAGTCTACCTAGAAATTTCCAGTCGATAGTTTCAAAAATGCCAATTTTAACTTGTAGGTGACGTCTTGGTGCCACCATTTGGAACCGTGGAGCCATCGAAACTATATAGCCGATTCAGGGTGTCTAAGGAGTCTACCTACAAAATTTCAAGTCGATAGCTTCAAAAATTGCCTATTTTAACTTGCTTATGTTTGCGCAAGCGCGACAACTGCCCGTGAGTCAATTGATGAGTTTATGGGGAAGGTTAAAATATCCTTATAGGTATATAAAACTCAAAGGTTGTTTCTATGTTTCTTTGTATGTATGTTCCCAAAAGACGGCTAAGCGGCTAGACCGATTCTGATGGGAGAGGTTTTAAAATGATCAGCAAGTTCCGGCACACAACATAGGCTAGGTCTGCACCTCCAAAACATCCTTCTAAGGCGCTACCCTTCGCAACCGATTTGTTTAGTTCCCGAAATTTTGTTATTATGGTGGCTAACTGGCAGTTTCTAAGTGGCGGAAATTCGTGCAAGTGGAGAAGCCTTGACGGGTTGATATACGGGTGTTCCGAGTGAAGAATGGGTTGCATTATTAATAGGTTATGGACGGGAATTTGATATTTTGTTCGAAGCGCGGGACGGAAAGCCGATTTGTTGGGCTCCCGAAATTTTATTATGTTTGCCGACCCGCAGTTCGGGGCCTTTCTTCACGCGTTTTTGGTTTGACGATTTCGTTTAGCTACATTCTATCCTGTTTACCCTAGGAAGTTGAAATTTGATAGGGAGGCTCTCTGGGTCATTAAAAGTGCACTTATGGGCTCTTTTCTGATCAGTCCGGGCCTGATTTTGCTACTTCAATGCTGTAATTTGGCATGCAGCCTCCTTAGTTGCGAACACAGTCTGGATATGGTTATTTCAGCAGACTATGCACCGACTAACCCATACAGGTGGGTCCGCGTATCTGGCTGGTATTTAATAAAATTAAAATTAAGGGAGCACTCCGTTAGAAGTGGCGCCTCATACATCACCTCAATTTATAGTTCGTTGAAAACTGACAGGTTTTCTTGGTTTTCTACTGTAAAAAAATATTTGTATTGTAACTGGAGCTCTTAGAGTGGAACACGCGTTTACAAAATACTGTCACGAAAAAACGAGATTAAGGTAGCGGCGGATCTAATTTCTTTGCTATTCGACCTACGAAGCTGAAATTTGGAATGGAGAACCATTCGAACGTCTAGAAAGGAATGATGGAGTCTAGAGACCCCCCCCCCCCCTCCCTCCCACCACCAAATTAGCTGAGTGAGATCTGGAGCTAAGTTCTTTGCTATTCAACCTATGAAGCTGAAATTTGAAATGGAGTGTGTTCTACGTTCCTCCAGTGTTTAGCTGAGGCTCAAGATGAAAGTAAAAGTGGGTCTGGGGTCTCCCCAGGTAGGTGAAGGGGCTTTTTAGAGCAAATTTCCGTAGAAAATGATGGTATAGCAAGAGCTTTCTAAATTTAAAAGCTAAATTTTCGAAATTTTTCTTAATTGAAATCCGTTTTGTGGCATTCTGAAACGGTTCCTGAATTTCACACTCATATATATATATATATATACTCGGCCCTTCGGGCCTCGCAAGGGGCTCCGCCCCTTGACCCCGCCAGGGGGGCTTCGCCCTCCTGGACCCCCCTAATCTATACTCGGCGCTTCGCGCCTCGCCGGATCTTTTCTCTTTTCTACTGTGTAGAAAACGAGGATAATTTGCTATGCAATTCGTCTCACGAGAAAAAAAAAAAAAAAAAAATTTCAGGCCTGGCCGGGATTCGAACCCACAACCTTCGTCTCACGAGAAAAAAAGAAAAAAAAAAAATTTCAGGCCTGGCCGGGATTCGAACCCACAACCTTCGTCTCACGAGGAAAAAAAAAATTTTTTGTTCAGGCCTGGCCGGTATTCGAACCCACGACCTCTCCCTTCCCATCTCGGGACAAAAAACGTTACACAAAAAAGTGGACATTTTAAAAAAATTATTGGGGGTCGGCCTAAGAATTGCATAGCAATTAATATATATATACCTATATATATATATATATATATATATATATATATATATATATATATACCTATATATATATATATATATATATATATATATATATATATTTTGGCACAGATGTGCAGTGAAAGTTTAAACACAAATAAAGAGGAAACTCACAATTATTGTTGTTAATAATCTTTATTTGTGTTTAAACTTTCACTGCACATCTGTGCCAAAATATATACTGTTCTTATAGAACTGTTTCTAACCAACCATAAGTATATATATATATATATATATATATATGTGTGTGTGTGTGTGTGTGTGTGTGTGTGTGTGTGTGTGTGCGTGTATGTGTGTGTGTGTGAGTGTTTCATTCCAGCCCCTACTATAACTCTCCTTAGAATTGAGATTAAAAAAATCCGTTCTTGCACCAAACAATCGAAATTTCCAAATGAATTGATGTTCATCAGCCGGTAGTTTCTGAGCGCATTAAACTGCTCAAATTTCAAAAAATTTGCTAGAATAATCTCTAAAAAAAGGGTAAAAACTGATAAAAATCGATGAATGTATACTGTTTTAGCAGAATTTATGTCAAAAGAAGTTAATGATAAATGGACTGGAGCATTAAAATTTCATTCACAAATATTTGCTGTAAAATTTGAAAAAAATCCAAAGTTTAATTTGAATTGAAGAAAGTTTTTTTGAATGAGTTTTTTCCCCATAAAATAGGTAGTTAACAATTGGTTTGCACGCAAAGTGCTCAAATTCCAAAACAATGTAACTTATGATATCTTACGAAATTTGCTCATAGGATAAATGGACTGGAGCATTGAAATTTCATTCACAAATATTTGCTGTAAACTTTAAGAAAAATCCAAAGTTTAATTTGAATTGAAGAAAGTCTTTTTGAACGAGTTTTTTTCCCATAAAATTGGTAGTTAACAATTGCTTTGCACGCAAAGTGCTCAAATTCCAAAACAATGTAACTTACGATATCTTACATAATTTGCTCATAGGATCATTCTGCATGACATAAACTTTTTTAAATGTGTTAGTATTGTGTTTTCTGAACAGCCCTGGAGCTCGATTTTTGATTTGAGCTTCTGAGGATTGCTTAAAAATATCCAAACTTTTTGTTTTTTTCTTTTTTTTTTTCATCTTTTTCAAAAGTAGCAAGGAAAAAGTTGCCTGAGGCACTAAAAAAAAAAAAAAGTTCTTCCAAGGTCGGAAAGTACTCGAGATAGTATACCTGAAAAGTACTCTACACTTACCGGTTGGATTAATAACGAAACAAAAAAAAAAAAAAGAAAAAAAAACTTTTTTTAATGATAATTGATTATATTTGGTGGAAAACCAGATGAATTTCCAACAATCAATCAATCAATTAATCTGACTATCAATTGACGTGTATGTAGCTGATTGAAAGTATTTTTCTACCAAATTATTTCTTATTAACTCTTTAAGGTTTGGTGAAAATGTTGGAATATTAGGAAAGCTTTAGACTGAGCTATAATAATTATAATAATGATACATTGTGAGGCAGCGTGCGCGGGCCCTACTTCTCGCTTAGCGCTCTCCAATTCACCCAAGGAAGTTAAACTCAATGTGATGACGAATGAAATGACGGGCTCCATTCTGAGTTGAGGGGGCTAAATTCTTTCAAGTCCACCCCACGAAGTTGGAATTGGATATAGTGACTTTCTGGGACATCAGGAGACGGTTGAAATTATGGGCTGTTTCCTCATTTGATGATTTAGCTAAATTCTCTCCTGTTCAACCTAGGAAGTTGAAATTTGATGAATAGACTCTTTGGGATATTGAGAGAAGATTGAATAAAATTATGGGCTCATTTCCTCATCAGTCATCTGTCCGATCGGTCATATACCTTTCAATAATTAATAATGTACTAATGCTCCTTCATTATCGACACATTGGTTGGTAGTTTGCTATGAATCATAAATTCTTTGCCTATACCTTTGCAACCTTCTCGTTATATTTTGTGAATCGCCAATATAGGTTCGGTTCTATCTCATCGTTGGCCATTCTCTGGTTTACAATTGCTCTTTGTGTCCCATCGATTTTACTAAATGAGTCTAAAAATTAATCCCCCATTGCTACTAGTCCATAATGGATAGGCGTGTTTTTTGTCGTAAAAAGCACGAACCTTTTTTGGGGAAAATGATATCGACCATGAGTTGTATACGCCAGTCTCTTTTTGTGAGTGATGAATACTTCTTGCCTAGATAGGTATCATGGCAACAAATTTCAACTCGGATTATTGCATATATAGGAGTATGTAATTTAAGATATTCGGATCACTGGGAAATTATTGAACTTCACATTCACCAGAAAGCCCCAAAGCACTCATTGGAATGGGTCACTTCTCGTAGGTCTAAACCTGAAAATCTCGAGTACATATCAAAATTAGTCTTGCTTCTATACTTTGGTTTGACGTCTGTTCCTCAGAATAACTCAAGTCAGTCACAGAAAGATCCCTCTCCTTATTTTTGGATACATCTTGGCCTTGCGAAAGCTAAACCTAAAAGAGACAAAGTCAAATCAGTTTTTTGAAGAAAGTGGCTTGGTCTTCAAAACTACTATCTGTATGATCTTTATGATCTTGCCGCATCTACCGAGTTCTCTACCAGCTTTTCTGTCTGCAGCTCTCTCCTATTCCAAGTTTAAATTCAGAAAGGTATCCAGAAAGAATAGGAATAGGTATTCAGAAAGGTTGAGAAAGTATTGGACGTAACCATGAAGCTGAAAAATTGAAGCGCCAATGAACCACCATGTAGAGCGTCTTTGTGCCAGAACGTCATAATTCAATTCTGAGTTTATGGCATTTGCTCGTGCTACGTTCGGTGTTTTTGCCCTTTTTATGAATCGGGCACCATCATATTTTCTTCATCAAAAATTTTTCAGATGTCCAAACGATTTTACTATGGTATTGGACGCAGAGATAGCTGTAGATATTAATTTAGAAAAATGAATTGCCTAACCATTCCCTCGCACTTGAAAGCTTTAAGTAGGTGAGAAGGATGTCATCCTTCAAGGAGATTTTGTCATCCGATATAAAATTAAACATAATCGAATCATTAGCAGAAGTTGAGGATGCGCGAATGTGTGTGTATTTGTGACAAGCTTAATTACCACAGTTTTTATCCGAATTCGATGAGATTCCCAAGAAATCTGCGAGTCAAGCTGTGAAGAATAACTTATCAGTTTCATTGTTCCTAAATCATTACTTTACTCTGAGCATTCCCAAACGTAAATTATACCGGCAACCGCCTTTTTCTCACATAGTCGTCTGAGCTCTTTCAAAGTTGGATCATAGGTGGTGGAAGACGATTTGATCATCTCAAATCAATTTCAACATGATTGTATCGTTAACAGCTGCCGCGATCTTGTAATCCTAGTAACGACCTTAATTTCCAGTTTTTACCCTTTTTCGATGAAATTCAGCGGGTCAGCTATCGATGGTCCCGTATCAATTTTATTGTTCTCAAATCATTACTTCATTTTGCCGTATGTTCAAACGTAAGTTACTTCGAGCATCATTTTTTCGTTTCTTACCGGTTTTGACCTTTGACGCTACATTTTTATTTACTACTTTTTTCCGCTTTGGCATTTTTCAAGATCTTTTAAAACTTCCCAATGATCTATACATTCATGATTCAAAAACGAGGAAGCTATGTGCGTCGCCCAACTTGGCAGACATTTTTTAATTAGACAGTGTTGAAGGCGAGTTTGAGGTTTGGATGCGGGCTGAAATATACTATAAAGTAAACTGGAACTTTTTATAAAGTAATCATTGTTTTTGTTTATGATAGCGAACCAAGTTATCAAATATATGGGAGATCTCAACAATGAAGCCGGAAGTGATTCCCAACAACCTTCGCTGTTGCAAGAAGTGAGATGAAGGGGTTATTTCATGAAGGAACGCCGGAATAAGGCTATAACAAATGTCAAGTCTCTACTATATCATATCATATTCATTTTACTCTTTTTTAATAAATTGAACAAAAATCTGGTAACCAAAATTTGTCAAGTTTACTGCATACTGTAACAAATCAAATTGAACAACTGGTTATGTAGGTATGCTGCTGAAGTGCGCCCTCAATTTTTCCAAATCACGGAAATGTCAACTTTTGATTTTATCCAACGTCTTTCATTCAACTTTGAGATATGTCTCTCATTTTTTATTTTTTAGTTCTTATTTCTGTTTTGCTGCAAACAACAATGTTCCAAAAGTCCACTAGTAGTCTCGGATTCTCGAAGTGTTACGAATTATGGAACAGACTATCGATTTACATCAACTGTTCAGTAATTTTCCTAGTGATCTTCCAATTTTCTACGGGCAATTTTTTTACGCTTTCAGAATTTCCCAAAGCCAATAGCTAGGTACGAAATTTTTACAGTATCTCAAAACAATAAATTATAATTAGTCTATACGAACGAATTCTGTAAATCCATGGATCAAACGAAAAATACCTGAGCCAGAAGCATGCAGTTCTGAAGATAGTAAATGAGAGAAGAAGTAGGTAGGTGGGATACGTTCTTTTAGCTAATGTTCAAGAGGGAAAAAGGAGAGGAAAGATGAGTTCATGAAATTTCAGAAACAGTCTTGCATCATTACCATATTAACCAACATTAGTTATTTTTCGCATTATATTCATGTAGTTATTATTAACCCTTAATGAGGTATGTCACTTTTTTCTCAAAATATTTTGGTTCAATTTACGCACAATGAAGCTTTCTAATCTTCTAGGTTTACAACGTAACCCTAGGTTCAGTTTAGTCTAAATGAAGAGGCTTTAAAAAAATTTTGTAGGTCAACTATAAAAACGGAGCCGTAGAATCCGCTGATTCAATTAGGACTCCTATTTATATTAGGTAATATCCTCTAGGTATTAGGTACCAATTGATCATATTAGGGTCAACTGAGTTCGAAACATTTACCTCAATTGTGTCAAACATGATCTTGTGCGATTGCGCCGAAAACGGAGTCTGCATCTTCTTAGTAATAATGGTGCTTCAGCAATAAATTAGGTACCTACTTAGATTTTGACTAATAAAAGTCAATAGTCCTACGATTAAAAAAAAAAATGGGAGAATTTATGTGACGGGAGCATACAGACAAATTTTTATTCGGTTCACCTATTTTGACAAGCACGACAACAAATATGTAAGGAGGAAGGCAAGAAAATTTGTTGGTGTCAAACTGAAATTCCTACCCTATACTTAAATGAAATTTCATTTAGTTTAATCCTTCCGACGCACAGTGTGAGCATTTAGCAGTCTGGAAGGACGAAAAAGGAGAAAATGAAAGTCATTCTTGGTGGTTGATGTTACTTAGTATCTGAGGGGGTAATCAGTGTTGATGAAAACGATAAGGTTCGAGTTTGCGGACCTTTCAGGATAGACCTCCGAAACTTGACGCACCAAATAATTCATAAAATTGTTAGAGATAAAGCGTTTTCCTTGTTTTTATTCAGTCGTGATCCAAACGAGTTCAAGTGAAGCCGCCATTTTTTTCCACTCTTCATACAACGTATCAATAAGTCGAAACCTATTTACTTTAAAAATATTACGCATTATAAGTATTTTACATTCTGTGCTATTTATTGTTGTTGAAAAACCTTTTCTTCAACTTTGAGAGCATTTCAGTTGAGGTTTAGTACAGTATAATTCCGTGTAGTTCTGAAATAGGATCAATCTAGAACACTTGTAGTACCTACCTATAGATAGAAACAAAAGAAATATTCTGTCCGTGTTTGCCCCTCTTGGCTGTCATCAAAAATGTATTTTTTTCAGAATGACACAGGCATTTAAAATGTAAGAGTTTTTCAAATTTGGTCGGCCTGCTCTAGGTATCGGTATTTACAATAATCGTTTGAAATACTTTTTCAAACCTGAATGTTGAAGCACTAGGTAGGTATCCAACCAAATGCGAAGAAACTCTTGTTTTTTAATGTCTGGGTCCTTCTGGAAAAAATTACATTTTTCATGACATAACTACCTACATAAAAGGAACAAAAACGGGCAAAATATGTCTTTTGTTTCTCTTCATATAGATTGGTCCTATTTTTAGAACTACATACTCGAAATTATGCTGAATACCGTACTAAACTTCAACTGAAATACTCTCAATGTTGCCAAAAAAAGATGTATTTCAGCAAGTATAAATTGACGGCATGTAAAATACTCATAATACTGAATATTTTGGAAGTGATTTGGTTCATACTTACCTGCGTATAAGTTGTATGAAGGGCGGACAACAAACAATTATTGCAGCTTCAGTTTGAACTCGTTTGGATCACGACTGAATAGGAACGAGGAAAACGCTTTATCTATAACAATTTTGTGTGTTAATTGGTGCTTCAAGTTTCGACAAGTCTCACGCATACCACATAACATCAACAAACAAGAACGATTTCAATTTTTTTCTTCTTATTTTGTTCTCCTAGATTGCGAAATTCTCACACTGTGCGGTGTTGCAAGGCACCTTCAGTACCTGAATGTAGGTAGGTATGTTTCTATGTGGAGACCACTATAGGTGAATTCTATTCATTCATGCATGATTAAAGATCTAAAAGAGAAAAAGGGCAACTTAATCCGCAACGCTGGAAGATCCTAACGTAGGTAGTACCTATTAGGTGTTTATTTAGGTTCTACCAGAACACTTCAATCCCCGTTATTGGCTCGTTGAACATGTAACATTTAGGTAATTTGAAAAAAAAGGGACATTTTATGTCTTTAGTTGCATACTCGTACCTATGTGTTGCAGGCTCGTATGCAAGTTCTAAGAGCCACTCGGCTGATCCGGACCCAGCTCAATGAAATCATCAAAAATTAACAAGCGGTTGCAATCATGTTCACAATATCAAATAATGAGAATGATCACCTGAGTGTACACAATTATTCAAATAACCATGCTCTTACCTCAGCTTGTTGGCCACGCACTTCGCAGTAGTTAACATAATATGGTTCTATAAATCCAGAGCTTTCGAACGAATGGTCTACGAATTAAGTGGGATGAAAAACGACGAAGTACCATTTCCCTAGCAACGACTCGGTTGTAAGCGGAGATCATCAGAAAACCAACCGTAACGTTTTTTGTCAACGCTTTTTTCGTTTATGTGCCAAAGTAAAGACATAAAATGTCAAAAAAATACATCTGGGGTTGTTGAATGATATTTTTATGACGGGCCTCGAGCCAGGGACATTTCCCGCCTAAAACGAGTTGACAAGTTCACACGTAGCACAGCGAGTTCTCTTGAGGGATGGCTGCACTTCGACGGGCTCTGTAGTGCCGCCGATAGGCGCTAGAGTGCTACGTGGTTTCAGCCTGTCATCGCTAGATGTCTCTCACACATCATCTGTAAGCCGCCGCTTTTCAAACGCCTCCCACAGCTGTGTGAAGGGACCCCTCACTTGTTCGCTACCAAAATCTTTCGACGCTTCGGTATGTTTTGTTGCATTCAAGATGCGTGGGGAAAGGATTTTAGATCTCATTCATCAGGCACTTAGGAAACATTTTAACTGAGAGATTTCAGCGAAAATTTTCGAAAAGGCTCGATATGATGTGTGCACAGTGCACTCCGATCAGAAATAGGTAAATTAAACGAGTGCCTCTTAGAAAATTAATCTAAGGTAACGCCTCACTACAACACCTGGTTCATTCAACGTGTTTATAAGATTACCTGTATGTATTATCTGTGACTGTATTAACTGTTTTTTTACAAGTAGGCCTCAGGAGCATTCGAGGATACAAAAAAAGTATAACCACCAAATTGCTTCCACTACAATTCTTGCTGACGTAGCAGAAACCATCCTCCAAATCAAAGCTAGATCGGACAACGGGGGCGTGAGAACATGTTACTTGATAGAATTTACGTTTGCGCATGCGCTGAGTGAAGTTTTGATTTGGGTTTTGACTCTGTAGGTGCCTATGGGTGATATTCTCGAGACTTGGACACTAGCGCATCCTTACATCGAGGCAAGGCGAAATCAAGTTATTTCACCTTGTTGTCATGGTGACGAGTAAACATATGCGAAAATGCGCCATTTGTGAACGAACCTGGACAACAGCGTAACATAGTCTCACCTAGTTCCGAGTCAATATTTTCATTATTTGTAATACGCAAGGTGATAAATTGTATGCAAATTACATCAAGTTATTATCAGGTGTTGACCTCAAACGCTACGAACGCAAGATTTAATCTGTGGGGTAGAGATCCATATGAAATGTGTGTTGGGGAGTTGACATACAAGTGTTCTAGATGATCCAGACATCAGCCGCAAAGATGTTGTGGATTACCTATCTAGTTTTAGAACTCTTCTTTGAATCAATTGAAACTAAAAATCTTTAGAGTACTGTGAAAGCGGTCTTGTGAAAGGATGCATTATGAGAGCTCTGTTAGGCGGGAATAGTAAGTTGTATCACATGTGGAAAGGTAAGTACCCAACTAGACGTAAGGTATACCTACGTACTTTCCGTATATTATTACTTGTTCATGTAGGTACTTCATTGATCAAAACGAAAGTAGGTACCTACCTAATTACCTTTTTTGTCCATACAATTTGCGTAACTGCAAAACTCGCGCAATAACTGCACTGCCATTGCCGTCTTTATGAAATCTTACCTTCAGAGGAATGCATTTCAAGGTTTTTTCCTTGCAGCTGGTTTTTAATTCATGTTGCATATTCCCTGATTCGATATTTGACAAACTTGCTAATCAGCGGTTGTATTCGTCGGCAAAGCAACGACCCACCTACTTTGTTTAGGCACTTTAAACCAACAGCAAATGTGGTAGGACGTACGTACCTACCTAAGTAGTTTCGTTTCTTGATGTAGCAACCCAAGCCTGGCCTTTCCTGCCTTGTTTATTTTGACAAATATCTCCTTTTATTCATTCAATATAGCAAGTAAAGCTTCCTCAGTTAAGCATAGTACTACGAACTTATAATAAAACGCTGATGAAGCTACCTGAGCAATGGCTAGGTACCTACACAGCAGTACAGACACCTGAGGAATTTTCAATCATCTTTTCTTTACTATTTTTCAGGTTAATTATTCTCAAAGCCTAAACGAATGAAGTTCTTTAGTTTTCTGACACTGATTAACTACTATAGTTTGTAGGCTCCTAGTCCAAATAAAAACAAGTTCACGTTAGATTGGTATTGTTGACAGCAATCTACAATCAATTATTGCGCTGGCAGGCATGATTATTATAACATTTAGTCAAATTAAAACTTTGTATTGCTACAATACTATACTTTTTCAAAACAAAACTGTTGAAAAATGGCCTTATAACCACGAATTATGTTGACGTGAGACGGCAAACTTCTTGTGAGAAATAGGTTGGTTGAGTAGCGATTCATTGACGTAGGGCGGTATGATTTCCGACATTGGCTGAAACGCGAACCTACTCCAGGCGTGACGTCACGAGAATATGGGCTATATCTACGCAAGCATGTTTATGTCACAACCTACGGATCCTCAATTTGAAATGGGCCTCCTTTGTAATATCAATAATTCAAAACTCTTCTAGGCCTACGTTTCGCTATATTTGTATAACACCTTCAGGGCTACAGTACAACAGAGGACAACAAGTGGTACAGTCTGGCACATGGACTGAAAAGAGCTAACCTCATATATAATATAGGTACATAACTCTAAACTTTATTTTTACTAATGCTAAATCTGATACATGAATTAATTAATGCGGGTACTTGTAATGGAACATTTAGCTAATGATGAAATAAAAGCTAGAAAATTTCTAAGTAGAATAATGAATAACAACGTAGGTAGGTGCCTTTGTAGTGGAGCAGGAAACATTTTAGGTCCTCATTGCACGTTACACAATCCTTGCTGGACACATTGCACTTGAACACTATTTGTATACATACTAACTGAAGACTGTTTATCTTGATTATCTAAACTTAATAACTATGATGAACTTTACTAAAGAAGGTACATATTGCATAGAAAAAATTAAAGTATGCCACATGGACTTGTTTGTCTGATAACATTGATAATGGTGTTGTTATTGTTGTCCTAATACTTTGACTAGTTTAAATGAAGATGGAATGATTGGAAATGGAATATAAATGAAACTATGTAATAGAACTTAAAGTATGGTGAATAGATGACTCCTTCCTTGGGGGAAATATATGAGGGGGGGGGGGGGGGGGGTTATTCCTATGTTGGAATTGCTCTTGACGTTGAATTATCGCCAATGTGCCTAATGCTTGGTGAAGAGGTTACATTCTAATTATATTACTATGAATTTTATTCAAATTTCTGGTATCCCTCCTAAAATTGCAGGTGTCTGGGGTCATTTTAACGTATACACTTTCTTTAATTAGTCTCTTCCCTAAATTAACCTCTGATTCAAGAATTTTAGCCTCCAGAATCAAAAGTAAGATTGAGATCTAGAGTGTGATGGGCTAGAGCACACCTGTCATCTAGGGTGTTAATGTCTGACCTATGTTTGGCCATCAAACACGTCAAAAAGAAGCAATGGTATAGCTTGGTCGATAAGTTTGTTCATAGCGATGTCCGCTAGGATGGGGACTATAGGACTACCCATAGCAACACCATCAATAATCTCGTAATACATGTCTTTAAATTGTAAGTATCCCTTTTCCACACATAGTTTCAATAGTTCACGACCTATTTATTCAACTCTATTATTCACAACTCGCCAAAAAATCCAACAAGCAATCAAACCACAGCTACACCTCATTCAAACATCATCATTACCATTGCCCTAACAGTTCCACCGTCTACCAGTAATACAAGCTCTAACGATGTATCTACGACTGTTCTACCTACAGATGCAAATAGGTCAACTCCAACTGATCTAAACCCTAATCAGGAACCTCAGCCATATAGAAGTGTTTTATATGTCAAAGGCCTTTCAAAAAAATTGACTAAAGCTATAAAGAACACAGTCAACTGCAAGTTGCCAAGTTTCATGAACTTGATGTGATTGGCTTGACTAGAATGAACTTTGTCATCAATAGTTGTTTTCTCGACATTAACTCTGAGAGAGAAGTTTCACGATACCTATCCACCAATATGCCTCAAAAATCCAGAAGAACCGTTATCGAAAACCTTATTGACTGCTGTATTTCCACTCTTCTTTCTGGATGAGAGGTGTCTAGCCTGGATGCAGTTAAAAATTAATGTTTCGGGGGGTTCCCAGTAATTTTTTCACCGGGACTTTATACGTCCAAAATGATCCGCTCGATCTCAAATACAATGGGTTGATTGCTTGATTTACACCACCATTCCTAATTTTTTGCAGCTTTTGAAGTTGAAAATAACAGCTAACGGGGATTTTCGAGCTTTCACCGTGTTTACAGGGATTATTTTCTTCAAGACGTTCAGCTCGATCTTCGGAATGATAATCCGGGTCGGTTGTGGATTATCCACCCCTTTTCCTACTTCTTTAAAGCCTTTGATGTATGGTATGCAAATTAAGTAAACCATTCGTCATGTAATAAGAAATTCAAATACCTCCATAACTATTCATGTTCCAGCTTATTGATTGTGGAATCGGTGGGTAGAAGGATAACCACCAGGCTACAGAAATGAAATGGAAGGAGAATATGCATGTTTATTTTTTATATGCTCATTACTAAGATCTGAGCGAGAGCTTTCCAAAACGGTGCTATATAATCGGTATCTGCCCTGTAAGATTGCTCTTAAAATTAATTTGCACGATGGCGTCACGGCTCCCATACCTTCCTGGGGGAACCTTTTGCTCCCTTGCTCCAGTACGTCACGCGTGATCTTCCTACTCGTTTATGGACTAACTGTATTTTGAGCTGCAAATTGCATTTAAGGAGGTTTCAATTGCACTGAATCCAAATCTGAGGTCAATAGTGTGAAATTGAAACAGATGAAAGTTCCTCATATCTTCAATACCTACATAAAATATAATAGGATTAACTCAGTGATCTGCACAGTAAGGCAATACATAATTACTAATGGCGATTTTATGGACGGAATGGGGCTGGTAATGGAGTAGCAATACCTACTGACTGGGTACAAATTGTTTATAGATAAGTTTGTTAGGGGAAAATATTTTTATTTTTCTGCTACGTCAGAAAGAATTGTAGTGGAACCAAGTTGGTGGTTATAATTTTTTTGTATCCTCGAATGCTCCTGAGGCCTACTTGTAAAAAAAACAGTTAATACAGTCACAGATAATACATCAGGTAATCTTGTTTGTCTGGCACAATCGGGAATGGCTGATGCATTATGGGTATATTTTATTTCATGCTTTGGTCCATTGTTTTCAAATATGAAGTAAATGGTGATTTTGAAATTCTCAATAAATGTTGACTTCAAGCTACGAGTAACTTTTAGCTTAATCGACTGATTCTGTTGATTTTTTTCCTCTGTTACAGGTTACTCTAAAATTTACTGATTAAATGCTTTTTCAATCTGGCATATTAGGGTATATTCAAAATTGGCAAAAAATTAGACCCATTTTTGTAAGGTTAACGTTGGCAACTAATTTTCAAGAAGGATAGTCACATAACCTAAACAGTTGATTTATTCAATACAATCGTTCCCTGGATAGTATTCCAATGATTTAAAATTCAAAATACAGCCATGAAACGGCATTTTGAGAGTCTGGAGGAATATTTCCATGTGGGATCAAAATTGACCCCAGTGTTATGTCCGTGCTATAAAAATATGTGTGTGACGTCCTAGGGTCAAGTTTGTTCAAAATGGATTTGTTAACTCCTACACAGCTAAGTGAAAATTTGAATTATAAAAATGCTGTTATACCTGAAAAAAAAGAAAAAAGAAAAAAAAAAAAAAAACGGAATTGTAAGAACCGTCAACAACCCAGCTTAATGATTAATATAAGCAATGTTTTCCAAGTTCATTCGAACTTTATTTTTCCTTTAATTTGACTGTTTTTGATATTTCTTTGCGTTTTGGATTGTTGAGTTTTGATCAGAGACGAGTCACTCCATTTCTTTCATTATTGTGATTTAGGTAATTTATTTTTGTGAATTATGTCACTAATTTCGGAATTTTATATCATTAGCGAATTTTTGTAAAAACATTAAGCCATTGCAATCGCTCAAAAAATTTAAATTTTCGAACATTTTCATCATCAAAATCTGTTTTGAGGCATTTTGAAACGAATCTCATAGTTTTGTACGGTATATTAGGGTTGGAAGTTTTTTTCGGCGGTAACCATGCAAATCCAATCGCAAGCATATATCTGCATCTGCTACATATACATCTGCGGTTGGATTCAACTATGTGCCGCCATAATAACATGGGAAATAATTAATATTACGGCATATGTATATATTATGGAACAAATTTATATAATTCTGTAGGTGATTAGGTACATTTTTTTAGAGTAGGCACTAACAGAAAGGATTTTTTGTAACAATGATTTAGTTTCAACAGTTATATTTGTAACTATTAACGTATTTTAAACATTTTTATGTGTAACTATTAAATTTATTTTGCCATAATTTATTATTAACTATTTAAATACGATTTATATTTATAACTTTTAACGCGATGATTTATATTTAGGACGGGCAAGAGAAGCGAGTGGGGGGAGGGGGCTATTTTCTAAAATAAAAGTCACTTATTTACTTCTTATTTAGCTTAAAATGTTGAACTTTTGAACTGTCCCTCTCTGTTTGTGGAATAGTAAATTATCATAACTTGGCAAACCAAGATAATCACAGAATGCACTACCTATTTGCCTATACAACTATTCAACATAAGAAGCTGAACATTGGAAAAGGGCCCCTCGGGGTGTGGTAAAGTAAAAATTGCAGCTTAAAGAATGAAGCTCTAATCAGCATAGTGAGCTCTGTAGCTAATTCGGTTTCTATTCAACTCGAGATGCTGAACTTTGGAACGGGATTAACTGGGTCGAGTATAATTACAACTTGAGAAACCAGCCTAGTCAGCTGAGTGCACTCTGTAGATTATTTTGTTCCGATTCAGACTTGAGGTTTGATCGGGTCTAAGTGAAATAGAGTAAGTATAATTACTACATCATGAGGAACGACTGATATCAGTGGATTGAACTCTGTAATAAATTTTGTTCATATCCATCTCAAGATGCTGAACTTTTGAACGGGGCCTCTCTGGGTCTGATAGGCTGTATAATTACAGCTTTGCATCTAATTTTCTTTAGTATTCAATTTAAGATGTTTAAATTTAAACTGGGTACCTCTATGTGTGGTACAGTGTAATTTCATTGTAAAATCCTGAACGACTATTTATACATATAATCAGCGTAATGAGTTAAGTAGCTAGTTTTGTGGAACTAGGCTTCTCTGTGTGTGATGGGTAAAATTACATATAATGCGAGGAACCCCGCTATTTTGTTCCTATTCAACTCAGGATGCAGAAGGGGAAAGTGACCAAATATGATATACTTACATTCCTAATATCAGATATCCTTTTATAGCCTCTGTTTGACCCAAGCGAATTGGCTATTTACTACTTTTTGGAAATGATTTCGAGTGAGGGAAAAGTTATCTACTTACCTCATTTTCCCTTATGCTGTGCTGTTCGCAATGTAGCCACCATTGGGAAAACGTTTTTATTATTATTATTATTTTTTTTTTTTGCTGTTTTTCAGAACGATTTTTTGACAGTCAGGCAAGTTTTTTATTACATATCAAATTGAGCAGAATGTTCGTCGTGAAACGTAGTTTCCGTTCCTTTTCCAAAATGTTCTTTTTCCTAATTTTTCAGGATTTCATAACAAATAGCAATGAACAAATCCTAACTGTCTATGCAGAGATTCTACAAGGATCCAAGTATGAAATATCTCATATTAGAAATATGATATATATTAAATTATTTTTCAATTTAGACGGAAATATTCTTTTTAGTCACATGTCACAACTAAATAAGTTTTTTCGTTAACCTTTTCAACCAATGTACCAGTATAAATAATATAGATGAACATTCTTTCAGTTGGCTCATAGAATAGAAATGGGATACTTGAAGGCTTCCAAGAAGGTAGGGTGTATCCAAAGGGCTCATGAGGAGCTACCTTGGATTCCAGGGTGTTCAACTTCCACCTTGACAAGCATTCCACAATTTACTTCTGACTTTAGCCCTGTGATCTTTTCGTCCATTTCGTCATCGTCATCCCGATTTGGGACATCAGTGATCCTAACTTCCTCCCCATGAAAGCTCTTGCCCAAAGAAAAAGGATCGAATTTCAAGTCCCAGAAACTTGAAAGAGCACTGGAACGGGCTATTTTAAAAAGCAACAACCAAGGCTGTCCCTAAACCTCAAAAACTTCAGGGCAAAAAGAAAACGGTTGCAGCTAAGATGAAGAAGAGGAAGAGATCAGTTTTAGGTATGAAGTGATGAAGGGACTTGCAACGATGAAGATGCTCCTTTAATTGATACAGTGATGGATACCAATATTTTGAAGGAGATGACATCGAATGCATGATCTGCGTAGCTAGAAATGACCAAGAGACCTATCATGGAGAAACTGGAAATAATGTGGCCAGTGTTTTTGCTGGTGATTTAAGACTTAAGGGAAATAAAATGATTTTATGCAATTTTTGTTTTAGTGTAATTTAATTTATGAACTTACCTACTTCAAGTACATTTATCATATAATATGTACATTAACGTACTTACAATACTTAATTTATTTTTTTTTTTTTTTAATTTATAATTATCATTTTTTTCATTATTCGGAACTAATCGGTTATATGCCAATATTTGCAAGTCTTGAGTTGACTTTTTAAATAAATTTGAATAATTTCGTAATATTTTTATAAATATATTGTGTTTCGGAATTTCTTCCGAAGGTGGTCCTGATGTATGAGACAGTCTGATTTTGGGAACGCTGTGCATCTCATATTGGGCAACATGTAGCCAAATTGGACAAACACGAATTTGTGATAAGTTTAATTTTTCAAGAATTTCAATGAAAATTAATTGAAATCTGGGTACATAATATTGAACAGGGGAGGGGAATGAACATTAATAGTAAAAACTGAATTAATAGTGAAAAACTGAAACAATTATTTTTCGCTGGCCTCTGTGGCCGTTAAAAAAAATATCTCGCACTTGGTCACTTTCCCCTATGTACCATCAAACTAATATTAATTTGTATCCATATGAATATATATTATACTATGTATAGTATATTTATCTATACTTACAATTTGTAAGGACCTAACTCTGCAATTCAGTGTTGAAGGGCTGAGTGTCGTTTATGCTGCGCTCTGTGTCCCTTTGCGTGTAACACTAATGTTCTCCAGTGTCGCAATAGAGGGCGTAATACATCACGTTGCCAGCTTCCAAGCTTGAAATATTATCCCCCTCTGTTTGGTTCAACAGCTGTTGAGTATTGATATCAAAGTCATATGAACTTACTCTGTTTTAAGTAGGTTGGAGGAAGTACTATGATTTCATTCACATTTTTGTTTTATAATTTCATTTTATAATTTTATTTTATGATTTGATTATTCACATTTTTAAATTGGCTCTAATTCCAAGAGTTGCCCAATTGGGATTCATTAAACAACTTGAATATTACTACTTACTCAAAACATAAGATTTGGGTAGGTACCCAGGTCAAGGGATGCCTCTTAGTACAAATTTAGTGGAAAATGTATTGTCGTTGAAATTGAAAATTTCTGTCACATTTTTAGAGTTTAGAGAAAAATATTCATCACAATAGGTTCATCAGCTTCCAGTAGAAATTATAAAACCGTAATTTCTGACGACAGTAGGCTAATGCGATTAGATAGTCATAATTATATTCATCGGGGTACCAGTTGAAATTTATTATTGATAAAATTTAATTTATATGGGTGAAATAAAATATTACATAGTGGGTACTTACAATTTATGTAGTTACCTACCCACATAATGCTCTTTTTCAGAATATTTTTAGTGCCCCTGAATATATCACTTATTATGCCCGTAAATATTACCTACTTAACTATTACCCCACGGCAATAAAAAAACAAAACAAAAAACAAAAAAAAAAAAAAAAAATCTACGATGCCTGAGGAGTATACTCGAAAAAAATTGAGTTTCGTAGATGTAGACGAAATCCAAATATAACTTCAATCTTGTCCTCATCGTGTACAGACCATGAAACAACCATCGTTGAAACTATCGCTTTCCGAACTTGATGGGCTAGTTGACAATTCGATCGTAAAATAGGTAGGTACTCATGCTAACGCATAGAGACTAAAGTATGATTTCGATGAAGAAGAAGTTGTTTACTCCACAAGATCAAAAAAAAATTGTGAAATGCGCATGCGTTAGCTACGTCCTTGCGTTCAAGTTCTGACAGTTCTAAAAAAAAAAAGAAAAAAAAACGGGGACTGTCAGAACCGTTCGGAACTGGAACCGTTCGGAACTGGGTTCGCAAAACACTGCAAAAGCCAAACTCAGCGTTCTTGGCGTTCCGGAACTGGGTGTTCTGGCACTGCGAACGACTAAACATATTCTACCTACTCTAAGCATGCTAAGAACTGTGTGGTCTGCAGAAACGTGAGTTTCCTATTAACTCACGTTTTTGTCCTTCTTCATTTTCTTCGAGAGTGCCTTCATTTATTTGGGCTTTTCCCAGATGCTTATTTGTTAGCAAGCGGCTGGAATGTGGAATGAAAGAGACTGTAT
This sequence comes from Adelphocoris suturalis, assembly GCA_030762985.1. Lineage (NCBI taxonomy): Eukaryota > Metazoa > Arthropoda > Insecta > Hemiptera > Miridae > Adelphocoris > Adelphocoris suturalis. Next base: position 23,643,134 of record CM061041.1, on the reverse strand, counting down.
CATATTATGCTGAGTGAAAAGGACAAGATGATGGGAAGGTATCTATGATGTCAAACCCAATAATGGACATACTCCTGGATGTCCAAGTTTTCAGTGGCAGTTAGAACTGGAACTGGGGTACTGGACAGACCATGTAGTACAAGAGTTGTTCGGGGAGCTAGCAATTTTTTAACTACCTCATGAGAAGCGAAAGGTTCGAATATCAGACACAAAAGATCTCACCATTTAAGTTCAAGAAAAAATTTGTCTAGCGAATTCTCAGGGTAGGTTTAGCGTTCACAAATTTTCAAAATTTTCAATATTTTACAGAAATTACGTACGCCATGAACAGCAAGCAAAATAGATGCATTATTTCAATCTTCAGACCTGCCTGAAGAGTATCTCACAAAACCCGACATAAAATCTGGGTGGACTTTACTCACCAGACAGATTTAAAATTCATAAATTTTGAGAAAAATTACGTCATGTGCAGCACGAAAAGTTTTCACTTCGAAATGACGTACATGTATGTGTGATGATTCAAAAAATATCTCGCCAGACGTTTAGGTAATTTACCCAAACCAGACAGAAAAATTTGAGAAATTTGACAGAAATTACTTCATGAACAGCACGAGCGTTCCTCTTGTAGATAAATTATTTCATTTTTCAGGCCTAATAATATCAAACCTGATATATCATACCAGGGAGACTTTGGTTTATTAAATTGCTTTACAATTCGTAAGTTTTGAGAAAAATTGTGTCATGAGCCGCTCGACAGGAAATTTACTCAAACCAGACAGGAAAATTTGAAGAATTTGACAGAACTTACTTCATGAACTGCCGGTGTAATTAATGCGTTATTTCATTTTTCAGGCCTGCCTGAAGAGTTTCTCACTATTCCTGACATGAAATCTGAGTGAATGGTCCACCAGTAGTAAATTTTAAGGAAAATTACGTCTTGAGCAGCACAAAACGTTTTTCCATAGAAATGACGTTGTTACTATAGGTGAAGTTTCAAAAACCATATTGCCAGACAAATATTTCTAGTTATTTAGACGAACCAAACAGGAAAATTTGAAAATTTTGACAGAAAAAACGTCAAGAACAGCAAGCATAATAAATGCGTTATATTCCATTCTTCGGCCTGCCTGAAAATGTCGTACTGCTTCTGACATAAAATCCCATTGATTTTTGTCAAGCAGACAGATGTAAATTTTTGAAAAAACTTATTTGCAGCAAGGAAAAGATTCCAAGTTGGATTAAGTATGTGACTGTTGGTGGTATTTCCAAAACATAATCTCGCTAGGCTAGTATTTTAAGTTATTTACCATCACGAAACAAAGAAGATTTGAGGATATTACCAATTCACACAAATATCATGTCCAGGGTTAGTGAGCTAATCCTGAGATCTGTTTCGGAAATTCGGTCGCAGTAAAAATCTTCTTCCCAGAAAACGGCCTTAGGGAGCATATTGTCATTGCCTCAACTTATTTTACAGGGAATGCAGATATTTCAAAAATATCTACAACAGAAAGGGTGGCCGACCGTATAGGCCGCAATGCCAACATGCAGCTTCTTTTGAGTGCAGGTGCCAACAACCATTAGAAGCAATGACATCAACAGACGAGATGATTAACTGTTTGACTACTGAACGCTGACAACCTGTATTTATCAATGTTAAGGCCTAGGACTGGTGTGGACTGTATATAAATGATTGAACCAAATTAATGGGAACGAACGAAATTGTATCAAATACTCAATTACAAAAAGGGATAGTAACAGCACAGTAATGCAAATGTTCATAGAAGATGTCGAACTACACTGCTCAAAAACGGCGATGTGTGGAATCATGTTGGCGGCGGAGGGATACATTATTGTGGTTCTGCCTTTGCTCCACAGAATGCGTGGGGAGTCTCTCAAAAGCCAGGTTTATTGTGCCCAGTGGTTAACGGGCTCATCCATATCTTCCCCACCTTGAAGAGGGATCTTCAAAGAAGAATCAAAGGGAATGTCCTCAGTGACTGGAAGAGGACACAGCAGTCTAACGTTCCGTTTGAACAATCCAGAGGTGGTTTTAAGAGTGACTACTCTAACCACTCCGTAAGGCCCGGGATGTAGAGCTTGAACTCGGCCAAGTGTCCATGAAGAGGGTGGTGCCTGGTCATTTTTGATGAGTACCAGTGCTCCACAAGCGATGTTAGAAGAGGTAGTTTTCCATTTGTTGCGGCGTTGAAGCTCTTGCAAATATTCAGTAGACCAGCGGTTCCAAAAATGCTGAACTGTCTGCTGGACGAACTGCCATCGAGAGAGGCGATTTGATTGTTCTTTCAACAACGAAGGTTCAGGAGGTGCAATAAGACTGCTTCCGATCAAGAAGTGAGCTGGGGTAAGGGCAGTTAAGTCAATAGGATTGGATGACAGGGGGAATAATGGGCGCGAATTTAAACATGATTCAATTTGAGTCAACACAGTATAAAGCTCATTAAACGTAAGAATTTTAGAACCTATGATACGATGTAAATGGGTTTTGACAAGCTTTACACCAGATTCCCATAATCCACCAAAATTAGGTGACCTAGGAGGGATAAATTTCCACTGAATACAATCCTTAGCAAGAAAATTTACAATGGTGTTCTTGTGGGTATCTGACAACCACAAATTCATTAACGATTCAAGTTCATTGCTAGCACCTACAAAATTAGTTGCATTGTCACAATAAATTGTGTGTGGTTTTCCACGCCTAGACATAAAACATTTGAAGGCAGCCAAAAAGGAATCAGTACTTAAATCTTCAACTAACTGAATATGAATTGCTTTAGTCGACAAACAAATAAATAAACTTATGTATGATTTACAACGAGATGCATTTCTTAAATTTGAACTACGAATCATGATGGGACCAGCGAAGTCTAATCCACAGTAGTAAAAGGGTCTTGATGGCTCCACGCGCGGTTTCGGTAGGTTGCCCATCTTGTTCAAGAGGTTTGGGGTTTGCCTTGTAGCAATCAACACACTTGTGGAATACCTTACGAGTCAAATTCCTACCATTTATGGGCCAATACTGCTCACGAATCATGGAGAGCAATGCTTGTGGTCCGGCATGCGAATTCTGAGTATGAATTTGTCGAGCAATTATGAAGGTTAACTTGTTTATTGGCTCGGAACCTCCATGTAATAGAACAATTGGATGTTTCTTGTCTGGTGTAAGGGAGGATTCGGTCAATCGACCACCAACTCTGATGAGTTTGTCACCATCAAGGAATTGATTAAGTGAGGCTAGGATGCTTGAAGTCTTCACGTTTTTTCCAGAACTGAGATCAGCATGCTCTTGCGAAAACATAAAATTTTGTGCTATCAAAATTATTCTGAGTTTGGACTCAGAAAATTCAGTTGCAGATATAGGACCAATGGGTCGGGAACCCTTGGGATAGAGACGAATTCTCAAGAATCTATAGCAATATGCAACTATTCTTACGAGTTTGTCAAACGAAGAATATTTAGTCAAGACATTTACCATGTGGGATTTGTTTAAGACGAAATTTGCACCAATAAGGGCATTGAGCTTGGGCTTACTCACTTCAGGTAATTCTTCATCAAGAATGGCATCAAAATTACCATAGTTTTGGATAGTGCGACTTTGAGAAAGCCAATGTGGACCATACCACCAGAGAGTATTGTCCATAAGTGGGTCAGCGTATAAACCACGAGAAATATGATCAGCAGGATTGAATTGAGTTGGTACATGCCTCCATTGGTCAGGTTGTGAGAATTCCTGAATTCTCGAGACTCTATCAGCGACAAACGTTGTCCATTTGGACGGAGTACCATTGATCCATGATAGAGCAACGCGAGAATCTGTCCAATAAAAGGTGTCATCTATTCTGAAGTTGCTGAGCGAAGGAGTTACTTGTTTCACTCGGTTCACGAGAAAGACTGCAGCAAGCAGTTCCAGACGAGGGAGTGTTTGCGATTTTAGGGGTGCAACTCGAGATTTAGAAGTTATAAGTCGAGTCATAGCATTTCCATTGCAATCAATTGAACGCAGGTAAACACAGGCACCATATGCGACTGTAGAAGCGTCAGCAAATCCATGGATTTCGGTACGAGCATATTCTCCAATCACTAATTGGCGAGGGATTCGGAGCTCTTTCAGAGCAACCATACTACGCCCAAAAATTTTCCATTTTTTACAAAGAGAGGACGTTAAAGGTTCGTCCCAGTCATATTCTTGGCGCCATAAATCTTGCATCAAGATTTTAGCCTTTGCGATGACGGGTCCCAACAAACCAATAGGATCAAAAAGTTTTGCAATAGATGAAAATAAATGTCTTTTCGTTATTTGGCAATCGGGGTCTTCAAATTTAACTTGATCAAATGAAAAAGAAAAACTATCTTCTGTGGGTAACCAGATTAGACCAAGTGTACGAACACAGGAATCATCAAATGAAATAGAGGATTGCACTTCGCGATCACTTTCAGGTATGGAGTTAACAAATTCCAACGAATTGGAACACCATTTTCGAATGTTGAGTCCCCCAAGTGCAAGGTGTGCAGATACTTCAGTACGGAGGTGTTTGGCTTCCTCAACACTTCTACAACCATTGATAAGATCGTCAACATAAAAGTGATTTTGAATGATTTCTGATGATCGAGGGTAAGGATGATCTATAGTAAGCTGTTGAAGGGTACGGGTTGAAAGCCAAGAGGCACTGCTATTGCCATAACTAACAGTCAACAAGCGATAGATTTTCAGTGGTTCTTTTGGGGAATTCCTCCAAACAATCAACTGCAATTGTGTTTGATCAGGGTCAATTAGAACTTGTCTATACATCTTTTCGATGTCACCACAAATCAAAATAGGATAGGTTCTCGATCTGATTAGATGAGAGTACAGCGAAGATTGAATTGTAGGGCCAACAGATGAAATGTCATTCAACGAATATCCAGATGTAGTTTTGCAAGAAAAATCAAAAACAACACGAATTTTAGTTGTAGTAGAAGACTCTTTGAATACAGGATGATGTGGAACGAAGTAAACATTGGAATCTTTAATTTCAGAAGAATCTATTTCTTTCATGTGACCAAGTGCGATGTACTCATCAATAAAATTTTGATATTGAATTTTCAATTCGAGATTCTGCTCGAATCTTTTTTCCAAACCATGAAATCGGCGAACGGCTATTTCTCTGCTACCGCCCAACAATGTTGGAGAATTTTTTAGAGGTATTCGAACCACATATCTTCCATCTTGATTACGAGAAACTGTCGATTTGTAATGATCCTCGCATTCTCGTTCCTCTGGGGTGAACTTGAATGAATCACAAGAGGGTTCAACTTGCTCAACCTCCCAGAATTTACGAATTGACATATCGAGGGATTCCAGAGTGGCATTAGAAATAAGATGGCAATGTGTTGTCAAGGAAACAGTAGACTTTCCAGCAAATATCCATCCAAGCTTAGTTTCTCGGAGGGTCAACGAGAAATTGGGTAACTGGAATTCACATGCGCCAATTAATTCCCAGAATATATCTGCTCCAATGAGCAGTTCAATTTCATCTTGATTCTGGAAATTGGAATCAGCGAGAACTATGTTTGAAGGCAAAAACAAGTTTCTAATGTCAAAATTGATTTTTGGATTATAATCAGTGATTTTAGGCACGATTAAAAAATCCACAGTGCGAGAATAATTAGAAACTTTCGACGCAATTTTAGCCTCAGGGTGACTGCAGATAGTGTGCGAAGAATTTACGAAGCCATTAACCGACATGCTAATTGGTCTTTTCTTCAATCCAAGGCGATCGCAGACAGCAGCAGTCATAAAGCTGGATTGGGATCCGCAGTCAAGGAGGGCACGACAAGTTATTTGTTTTCCATTGGAACTGTACACCAGAACGTTAGCCGTAGAAAGTAAGACAACAGAAGGTTGACTAACAACTGAGGTGTAAGTAACAGGATTTACCAAATGAGGATTCGAATCAGCATGGTTTTGATCACTACTTGGAGACATCTGAGCGACAGTATGCGCTGTAGTATCGATAGAATTCGAAGAATTTTCAAATGATTGAGTTCGGTGCAAGAGCGAATTATGATTAGATTTGCAAACATTGCAACGATAAGATGATTTGCAATCTGAAACTCGATGCGATTTTTTCAGGCAATTGATGCACAACTGATTAGATTTTACATAGGAAAATCTTTCATAAAGTGTCATTTTCCCAAACTTGGGACATTTGTGCAAAAGATGGGATTCGTTGCAAAGAATACAAGGGTTTGATGTTGTGTTTTCAATTAGAAAACAACGAGAAGGATTATTGATTCGATCAGATTTGTGCGAATTATTACGGTTTTTTGAATGAAGGGAAATATCCAATTTCAAATTTAAAGCATCCAAAACTTGACATTGATGTTCCAAAAATTCAAACATCAATTTGATATCGGGTAATTCCTTTGGAGGAATTTTGTTTTGCCATTCTTTATAGGTAACGGCATCTAGTTTGTTTGTAATCAAATGAATCAAGAGTGTATCCCAAGCTTCAGTAGGCTGACCAAGGGCTTTCAATGAACGAATATGTTTTTGTGATGTATCAAGAAGCGATCTAATATTAGTAGCTGACTGTTTATCAATTTTTGGAATGTCAAACAATTCTCGAACATGCTTCAAAACAGCACGAGTTGGATTGTCATAACGATCCTTTAAAAGTTGAATCGCAACGAAATAATTATTTGCAGTCAATTCCAAGGATCCGACAACTGCATAAGCTTCTCCGCGCAACGAATTCTTGAGATATTTCAACTTGATCGGGTCTTGATAGAGCCGATTTTCATGTACGAGTTCCTTAAACATCGAAAAGAAGCTTGTCCATTGATCAAATTGACCAGAGAATGTCGGGAGACTAATTGGCGGCAAACGAACATCGGAAGGTGTACTCGAAGGCGATTGTGGAGGGGGGAGATGATCCGGGGCTGGCGAAAACAGTTCGTCCCCACGAGCGACAACGACATAATATTTCGATTCGAACTTATCCCGCAACTCATTTTCGATAATAATCGAATCGGGATCATCAACTTGTTCTTCAATCTCTGATTGGATGGTCTGAAAATCGTTCCATGTATCCTTAATTTTACTTAATCTAATTCTAAATTCACCAATCGGAATATTTTGAGGGTCTAAACCTTCCAAAAACAATTCAAATTTGTCCAATCGGGACGTAATAACTGTTCTACGCTTGTAAAGGGTGGAAAGAATCGATGTTTTAGGTTTACCCATGGTTATCGAGTTTCAATAATCGATCACAAACAATAAAGTACGAAACAAATACAAAAATTAGTCAAAATAACGAGAAATAGGCATCACAACATGAATAAAACGAAGAACACAATAATGTATGTTGGTATTGAATCAATGAAACAAAATGTAATGCGAATATCCAACGCAAATGCAATAATCGAAACGAAATCGAAGTGAGTGTACTACAAATTGGATCAATGGCGAAATTGTTGGTGATATTTTACTGTGCTGACTCAAAAATTATCCGTACGATGTATGTACGCTGATATGAAACGAAACTGTACTCAAGGTATTACGAAATTATTATAGATTGGAACGATTACGAAATGATTACCTTGAGGGACGAAAGGGTTGGATAGGAAGAGGCTCAATGGAGATGCAATGTTCCGTGATCCGTCTTCCAAAGCGATGTTGTTTTCTACTTCAATAATCAAATCCGGCTCGAAGGACCAAATGTTAAGGCCTAGGACTGGTGTGGACTGTATATAAATGATTGAACCAAATTAATGGGAACGAACGAAATTGTATTAAATACTCAATTACAAAAAGGGATTGTAACAGCATAGTAATGCAAATGTTCATAGAAGATGTCGAACTACACTGCTCAAAAACGGCGATGTGTGGAATCATGTTGGCGGCGGAGGGATACATTATTGTGGTTCTGCCTTTGCTCCACAGAATGCGTGGGGAGTCTCTCAAAAGCCAGGTTTATTGTGCCCAGTGGTTAACGGGCTCATCCAATCAAACTGGGGAAAAAAACTGACATTTTTTACCCTCATTCAGGGTTATAATGGCGATATCGCCATTACAACCCATTTACTTGAAAGAAAAATAAGCAATTGGTTCATTTCCGAAATCCCTTTCTACTTTGATCAGAGATGTATTGTTGTGGTAATCCAAGTAACTGTAGGGTAATCGACATGTATGTATACCAACACAAGCTCTGGGTTTAATAGGTGTGCATTTCCCTTCAGCTTTGAACTTCGAATTAATAGTCATAAATAATTATTATTTTTGTATTTGGTATGCTTATATTTAATGATTGTAACATGGGTATTCAATATTATGTCACACAAATGTACCTACTTATAAGAAGAAGAGGGAATAAATTCATTCATTTCATTTCATGGTGAAACATGGAGCTAGACGCCAACAGACAAATTGGCAAACTGCATAGCAGCGACAAAAAAAGGAGGCTATTAGGATGATTATAAAACCAAATTAGCCAAATATAGGAGGCTTATTAGAAGAAAAAAAATGAGACGCATTTGATTATACAAATCTTCTATGAAGAAGTAAAATCGCTACAAATTATTATACAAAGGTTTATTATTTCTAAATTAGACTAGATAGCCCTTGTATGCAGATCAGTGGTCTACAAATTAAACTCCGTACATGATATCGAAACTTGGAGCTTCGCGCCTCGCAAGGCAATAGTAGCCTACGAATAGAGAGCAAACCAATGATCGAACAACAGTCTGGGTGGTTTCATTAGATTCTTTGGAATAATATCTATCGCTTTCAACCAAAAAAACATTACTGTAACCTTGGAAGTTTTCAACATCTTGTCTTTAATTATTTCAGCCCTTAAATGCTACTCTTTAGGGTTGATCGAAATTTATGCTGAGAATCTAAAACCAACTAGATGCTAAATGTGATTTATGGCCAGAGTTTCATGAACATTGGTCTGCAGAAGTTTTTGGAAGTAAGCTCTGGACGGCGTATCGACGGTTTTTTTCCTTTTGTATCAGATTTTCGAATTTTACGCATCTTGAAACGTGAACCAACCACTTTTGAGTGGGGGATTACATTTTTTGCTTGTTAAATTATAGAAGTACATTATTGAAAATGGTAAAAAAAAACACCTCTGAGTGTACCAGACTCTAGTGAACTCTTAATAAGGATCCAATCAGTCACACTGGAACACCTGTTATTCCAAATGGAAAATACTCTGCAACAGTTAGGGATACAGTGAAATTTATGCTGGAGTCTCACATATCTGGCTATTTGGTGAAAAATGCTCTAGGGGTGGACTCTGATCAACGAGCGTAGTGCAGTGGTAGGAAAGCGACCCTCTCTGAATGGGAAGTGGCAAAGAGTATGGTTCTAAGGAGAGCGTGATGAGGGTCATCAACTCATTTGACTCTTATAAATCACCTGGCTCGGATAAGATCATCCCAAAACTCCTGCTATATAGAACGAGGGTTCAATGTCACAAGATACGTGCTCTCTTTAGGGTGTGTATACTAACAGGCATCATCCCTAGGAGATGGAGTCGAGTACGGGTGACTACCTGTCAAAACCAGGAAAAAAAATGCCTTTATACAACATAGCAAAGGCATTTGAACCAAATTGTCTTAAGACCATCTATTTGAATAAGGTGCTGGTAAAACTTGTAGTTATACACTTGAAAACTAAGGCACATCTTGTGAGGCTGCATTGCACCATTTAGTCACAACGGTGTAAATGGTGCTGCCAACAAGGAATTTGCAATAGGTATATTTCCGGACATAGAGGGGCATTTTACACCACCTAAGTGACCTCAGTTATAAGGACTAGTTAGTAGGCATTATATAAACAACAAGATTTGTTGTTTGATAGAAACATGCTAACGAACAGTAAGAGCCGAGCTCCTTGGGGAGTCGGTGGGGATTTCTGTGACAAGGGACTGCACACTGGGAAGGGGGAGGGGTGCTCTCCTGTTGTGGAACCTCGTTAGAGGTATTCAAAGCACTCGGCTTTTATGCTCAAGGTTACGCTATAGAAAAATTCCATTGAAATCGTTTAAACCAATTCGATCGTTCTGGGTTATAATGTGATTTATACTATGTCCACACCAGTTGTCATTCATATCCATGTTGATGTTATTTTTTCCTGTCCATAAGAAACCGAACGGAAGAACGTATAGCGATCCGGACGGTTTCATTCGATTCTTTGAAATAATATTTTATCAATGACAAAAGAAAAGAGCCTTATGTCCTCTTGAAAGTTTTCAAAATCCTAATTTTTTAATCTTTTAGACCTTTAATTTTAATCTCTAGGGTTATCTAGAAGTGATTATGAGGATCCTGAGGATTATTAGGAGTGATTGATGAGGACCTCTAAATCCTAATTTGACCCTTGTGATTATTTTTACCCAAGCTTAATCAAATTTAGGCTAGTTTGGGATAAAAAATCCGGACGGCTAAGGAAGGATTTTCCATCTTTTATTTTTATTTCTTCTAATTAGTTTTTAGGATTTTGAAACATAAATGAACAAATTGGCCGATTTTAATGATTTAATATTGAAAATAATAAACCAAAATACAAAATCAGTTTACGTTTTGTACATTTTGATGACATTCAATCAAAGGGAAGCGTGATGTGCAGGAGTAGACACACATCAAGTTTCTAGCCCGTTTACTCTTGACTGGCTAAAGATCTCTGCTCGTTCGAGGCCAGAATGAAAATTGCCCCAATAGCTCCCAACACTCAACTTCACTCTGGGATTGCCCTCAAACGTTCCCTCGATGCGTTTTACCTCACAAGAGCGAGCGCGTTAACCGTCTTCGCTCCAGAAAAGCGTAATCTACTCCGTGGAGAGAGCGGAGAAAAAAGCGAGAAAAACAGGAAAAAAACCTTTGAACGAAACCATTTAATTAACCCGAGTGAAAGGTGTTGAAACGAACCCGGGAGCGAACTGTTATTGACGTTCTTCGTTCCAATCAGAAACCTTCCCCGCCGCAGCTGCCCATTTTGAATTACCCCCTCCCGTTTCACCTACCCCGGACTATACCCTCGGGTTTAGCCCTTCATCTGAAAACGGGGAAATGCTACCTCTATCACTTTAATCAGGGTTTTGCGCTAACACCAGCCCCCCCTCGCCGCTTCTCAGTCACTTGGCGCGGAACAATGTATATTCATACTCCAGTCCTCTCCATCCCTTTCTGGGGAAACGGGATTGCACGTGGGGAAAGGACCACTTTCGCGTTTCCACCTCAATTGAATTTATAGTCCTTTTCCCGCCGATTTAATTGCGTTTTCTCCCCCGCCTCCGAGCCGGCTTCCCGTTCTTTGCCGGGGCGGTTCCGTACAGCGTTTTACATTTTCCCAAGGCACGTGATAAAACTCATTCTCACTCCATTGTAGTTCTTTTTTTTCTCGTTTTTTCATAGATTGCGTTTTAGCCTAACGCCCTAACCCCCTTTCCACCACATCTGTAAAATCCCGAAATCGTCCGGATGATAGTAATAAAAATTCTAATAATTTTCCCGTTATGGGACAAGACCGCTGTAAATAAGGATTCACTCATAAGCCTCTTCATTAGTTCTGGGAAATCGGTTGAAACTCGTCATACAATGTTATCCTTCTGTTGGAAAATGTGTAGTTTTTTCTCCGTGTTAAACAGAATTGTGTTCGTGCCAGGAACACCACAGTTGTGAGTATTGTTCAACCTGGGAATTCAGAAAGTTTTTGTTGAGTCATTTCCACAAAATACATTTATCTGGCTGGTTTTGTTTCAAAAATTCTTTATTCGAAATAATATAACAACTGAGTGTAGTACATCTAGTTGATTTACATTAGTACAATAATTAAAAAGTATTAGAGTGCATAGCCTAAAGGCGACTACTCTATACAAATTCACTTCCACACAACCCCTTCCCTTATCACATTACAAAGTTCTGCCATCATGACGTCGGATGACGTTGCTCTGGGTTCATGAGTTCACGAAGCAGCTGCTCGTTGAGGCGCGAAGTTTTAAATAATTTTACTGATTTTTTCCACCCCAAAATTCCGATAGAGGTTGTCATTTCGTATGTACCAAGGAGCGTTGACGATACCACATGGCACCTGTTACCTCTGTGACGTTTTGTATGATCTTGGTGTAGGTATTTTTGTCCAGCCCCAGAGATGAATGTCATAAGTCCACTCAGGCCTCAAAATTGCGAGTGTAATATGAGCAATTTGTTGAGTACTGATACCTCGGAGTGCCTGCCGATCAACCAATATATTTTTTGAGCTTGAGGTTTATTTAGTATCTATCTTTTTTTTAGTGACATGTTGTTTCCATTTCAGTTTTGTATCAAGAGTCATTGTGTGTTTTTTGCCGGCGGGTGATTAAAGAAATTTGGTGAGCTGTCTCAATAATTACCTACATTTCATTGATCCCAATTAATTCTGGTCTTAAATAATGGAAACAAGATGAACTTATTGAATATTTTAGATTGAGTTTTACGGAAGATAAGTCCACAGAATATATTAAACTCATCACTGATTTTCGATGCCCACTTTATCCTATCTAAATAGGTGGCAACTTCGGCTTTATCACTACGAATTTAAATTATTGCCGCTTGAAGATTATTGGAATAATGGTCACAAATACAGTTTTGAACAGTAATTTGAATACAATGAAACTCAATTTCTTTTATAATGTACTGGGATGAATGAAAATACCAGTGTGAGAGCTCCAGAGGCATTCTAAGGGTATTCATCTACGGATTCGTTCGCTACCACATCTATCTGTGCCTCCATTCTACATAACCAACTTGCAAGTACAAGTGACGGAAAGAACACTTGGTTCCCTCAGCTGTTGACAAGTTGATGTTGTGATCCTGTTACACTGCAATATTTAGTAACATAAATATAATTGTTTTCATTGGAATAAAGACAAGATATTTAATGTGTTGTTTGAACTAGAACAATGAACTATTATAGGTAATTCTAGTAAGTGATAATAAATCAGAGTAAGCTGTATACAAAATGTAAAAAAGATAGTTCGACTGACAAAACTTTTTTAAAACAAAATAAATAAACAAGTTGGTTTTCAACTCGTGTTGCAGTAAACGGCTGATGAAAAATGTCAAAGTCAGGGCACAGATCGTAGGCTAGGCTTAGCGTTCAATACATTCTCTACAAGGCCTGTAGTAGAGAGAGTTTATCGAGGAAAAATTTATCCAGAAGAGGCATCCTCAACAAGGCCTGTAGTAGAGATAGTTTATCGAGGAAAAATTTATCCAGAAGAGGTTTTTGAGCGAAATGCAGGATGAAAGACTGCGAACTCAAGTTGAGAACAGTGAAGGGGTATAGGCCACCCCACACCAGCTTCTGACAGTACGCCACACCAGATGAATGTTTTTATACGGTACCACGTTCCACATTTATTATAGCATAAAACTATCTTAGTCATGCGGAATACCCAATTTATAAGCAACGAAGCGCATGAACTTGCGACGTACACTCCCAATACGATACATCTTTATAAACAACCTGTTAAGTGTAGCAATCGTGAGGAAATGCTTACATTCGCCGATATTTTGTTTAACGAATCCAGGAACTCACATTTATCATGCCGAAGTAAGTGATGGGTATTCTGAGAATGGTAATTGAGGATCGAGAAGCTCTCCTGAATCTCACATTCTGCTGTCAGCTCCTCTCCGTAGTGCAATAAAGGATTATTTGTAAAAGAGGAATGTCATTATGGAGAATTTTGAAGGGTTCAAGGCCAGCCTTCTTTTGACACCACTGAAGCAGTGCATAAAGAAAGCCCTGCAGTTAGAAAGAGATTCAATATTCAGTATATTTTGAGGTCATCGGCAAGTAGTCGGAATTGTACTCTATCAAAGACTGTACAGATGTTGTTTATCACTAGCAGGAAGAGGAGGAGCCCCAGATGTGACCCGTGTGGAACTCCTGAAGTGGTCGGATAAGGTCTCGATGTTACATCTTTCAGACGAACCATAGTAGCACGATCAGCCGAATGACTAGTTATCCAGTCAAGTTGACCTCCAAATTAACCCAAAGTGAGATGATCCGATTTAAGAGTTGAATAAACTTTTGAAAAGGCAGATGAGATTATGTCGACTTGGTGGACCCAAGGGGTTCCGAGTCCTGGAACATTTGTAAGTTGGAAGTAGTTGACCTCCCTCGCATGAAGCCGTTGTTCTGATGAAATGTTATTATTACGAAAGAACGGCGTCCATTAAAAATCGAAACCGAAACGAAACTCTGTTCACACTTCCCTAATTGATCGTTGAAGCACTTTGATCATCCATTATTCCGATTCCGTACAAGTCAGCAACACAGTGAGACAGTTTCTGGCTTCTATAGAAATTTGTTCAGGAATGAAAATTTCCTCCACTAGCAGTGCGCCTTTGTACCTTGTGATCGTAAGCGCTTCAAATCGGGAGGATGGTACTTTGCATGCTTCATAGATAACTAACGATAAGGCCGAACAGAACGTCAAACAAGTTTTGACATCACACCAAGCACGCGTAACCAGTGCTTCTCACTGAGGGGAAATTGGGTACGTGAGATGGCGTTGTTTCTGATAAACCAAGAGCTTTCCAACGACTGACGAACGATGATTGTACTAGGACAAATAAAGTCAAAGATACAGTTCCATAGCAACGATTAGTTGTAAGCGAGAATCATAAGAAAATTTCGTCACAACTAAAACGTGTCGCTCCTTAAATGTACGCTTTTCAGGGTTGTGTGCCAAAGCAAAGACTTGAAAATGTAAAAAAATAAAATAAATAAAAATCAGTGGCTAATGTATGGATTTATTAAAAGTTTGTCACTGATGATTAGGTCAGTTCGATTGCATTGTGAAAAAGTTTATTTGTTTGATTGGCAAATGGTATTTTGACTTGCTGGACTATCCCTCTATCTTGATTTCCAATCCCCCTCGCTTGCATACCTTTTCGATTAGCCGTTCAGATCACAGGTTGTGTAACCTCGACATTAACGCTGCACTTTAATTATGCGGACCACACGCGTAGCGACCTTTTCCCATCCAGAGATAAGTCCGTCTTAGTTTCTCGGTTGTCACACGCACGGCAAGAACCAGAAAAAAATAAAATAAAATGTACTCCGCCCGGGGGTATATTATTATTATCGCTGCTTGCTTCCTTGAATATATATACACGTAAGTGTAGGATCCGCAGGGGGAATTTTGTTGGCTCAGGTAGGTCGTACTGAGCTGTTTATGGCCTCCCTTAAGTTTCAAAAAGGTGCGCCTATAAATCCGCTGGTCGCCCCGGAGGGAGGCTCTTCCTTCGGTGTCTTTTGTCGGAAAGCGTGGAGCCCCCAGAATGAAGTCGTCCGTCAACCTTGTCGTTTCCATCGTCCAAAACGGGGCCCATGAGAAAATGTCGGGTATTACATTCGTCTCATGGGGTACCTTAACCCCCTCCTGGTAGATTTATAATGATGGCAGTTCGGATATTCTAAACAAAAAAAATCGTGTAGAATGGCCTCCTCTCGGCTCTGCGGGGGGAGTTTATGCGGGTAGTATTCTTTTGTGTTGAAAAGATATTTTAATTAAGTTATTTCGCAGGATGAAGCCACTCCGAATTGTTTATTGATCTTGATCACCGTCTGTTGAAATGAAAATTACCGGTTGTCGCCTACCAAAAATGTCTTCATCGGTACCTATCATTTATTAGAAAGGACATTATATCTTTCGGTGAATAGACTGAGAGAAAAAGGACTCAACCTAAAGTTTACGTTTTGGTCTATCATTTTTAATATTAAACATTTCTACCCAATCAACCAAACAAGAAATAAATCAATCCACCCTCAACATTTATTAAATTATGTTTCGTGGTAGGTACTAGATTTCAAAAATGAATTTTAAAAAAAAAATCATTAATTCTATTGAACACTGAAACCATTCGATTTTTTTTTTTTTTTTCTTGAAATTAATGAAGCAAAGTTCACGAATTTTGGCTCAAAAATGCCTCTCCGACTGTACCTAAAATCTGTAGAATTTTTTAATCAATCCAAAGGTATAAAATTCAAGGTTTGAAATATAAATATTACACCAGGTGAATGTTTTGAATAATACGGTAGCTTTTTCGTTTTATTTTGACAGAACTCAGTTTAATGATTCAATTAAGACCCCCGGAAGGGGCGGGTGCATATTCCTCTAGTCCTGCTGTGAAAGTTGAGAGTGCTATGTAAAAACCACAAACTAGAAAAAATGGATGATTTGAATGAACAGTATGATAACAGCAACGATTGAAATATCAAAATGTAGAAACATTCCTATGAGTACCAACGAATAAACTTACAACATGAATAGAAGGTATAAGTTACTGTATGGTCAATGATGAGGAGGTATTTGGTTGGTTTTTCGTATACTCTTATTAGTGACAGGGACAAAATCTAGGGGGTATTCTGTCACACAAGCACCCACGAGTTCAGCCTCCAGAACCGCAGCAGCGAGGATTGCATCAGTGTGAACGTCCAAGGTGCAAAGTATGTGAAATTGTTATCGAAGACCCTCACTTCACCTCTCCAAATACTTCCTTGTCAAGGATCAGCGGAGTGTCAGTCACGAATGTGTGTGTACCAGCTGATCTGTAAGCGGTGTGCAGATGATCACAACAGAGGCTTCTATGTTGGAAAAGCAACCCAATTGAATTTGCGGATCAATAACCATAGAGCTTCATTGAACCAAGATCGGCCCCTGCCCTTAAAGCTGCGTGCGAGATCTCACGATCCCACCGCCACATTCAATGAATGCTTCGGGGTGAAGGTATTGAAGAAGATGCCACAGCCTACTAACGACAGATTATTACAGCAATCTGAATGGGCTCATAGATGGGTATTAGAATCCATGCAGCCTCCTGGCCTCAACCTAAATGATTGACTTGTACAAGATTATTAGTATCGAAGCGATACATGTTTACGTGGTTACTCGCTTCCATGATACTATCCCAGGACCATGAATTCAAAAAAACCATTACTTTGACAAAAGTAATCTAACTTTGACAAAGATTTTAATAGAAATATTAGAACATTATTTTCTCTTTCTATTTGTGAAATTTCTATTAAATTTAATTTATATAATACATAGTTTAGTTTAACAATAACGAATACAGTGTATATTATATATGGAAAACATTTTTTGCTCAATGCTGTTCCGATATGGACCAAATTTTGATATGATGTATTAACATGTCGGAACTTGTGCATCGCTGACTTTGGTGAGGATCCGTTGAATAGGAGCCGTAATGTCAATAATAATTGTGCTCAAATCTCTCCCATTCACCGTAGGTCGTCGATATCTGATGGTGAGCTTCTCTGGGACATGAGACGGGCAAAGTGAGGAGTGCCATCCTGATCAGCTGAGTGAGCTAAAATCTTTCCTGTTCACCGTAGGAAGTTGAAAATTGATAGGGAGCCTCTCTGGAATTACCTTACAGGCTCCATCCTGAACGCAGCTGAGTGAGCTAAAAGTTATTTTGTCAGTCTGATTACAACGAAATTTGATAGGAAGCCTTTCTAGGACATTAAGGTACGAATGAAATGACAGGCTCCACCCTGAGCTCCAGCTGAGAGCCTAAATACTACGAATCCATATTTTAACGACTCTTTTTTCATCATTTAGGTGTTTCCTCTCTTTTGATTCATAAAAAATAAAAGCGTTCTAAATACTTTTTTACCTACTAATATTTTACCTATCTCTATTTGAAAAGTCCTGATTTTATTTTTTCATTTCCATATCTCGTTGTCAGAGTGCAATCAGTGGAAAGGCCCTCAGATAGAATTTTTCTCCACCACGCCTGCCCTAATTGGAAACAGCACGCATTAGCTGGCAGTCACGTTAGGTAATTTTGCAAGAATTTGGAAGAAATATCTGAAAATCTGTCACTACGGTACTGGGACTGAGATCGAGTTCATGACAGGAACACACAACACCTTAGGCAATATGAATGGAATTATGTTAAGTACTTGGAAATAATTATGAAGAGTCCAGAGTTGAAGTAGAATTTCGGGCATTATACTCAATACCATCCTAACTACAGGTAGTGTTTCTAAAGAAAACTCGCCTCCACTTGGTCTCTCCGTTGGCAAAGATACGTTCTTTGCGGAAACGGTACCCCCGAAAAACTACAATTTGACTACCGCGTAGGCTTATGACGATTTTCACTGACATCTTCATAGTGTAGGCACAGAATAGTGTGGGTCAATGATGACAATGTGTGTAAGAACGACTCACTCTTTCGGTTATCGGCATAGGTCCCCCTACCTCAACGGTATTCACATACAATCCGAGATCCTCCAATCTGAGGGTCCCCAGGTCAAGCTTAGTACGTTCGCGGCAAATGTCATCGCCCTACCCAACGTACTGTTATGATTGACCGTTTGCGCTACCAAAAGGTAAGAGTTGGGAAAATATCGTCACCACGACAGATGTGAATTGCAAATACATTGACTTTGGCAAGCAGGAGTCGACTGAACTTCTGCTAATTCGGTTCGATCTTATTTTTTTGGTTTCGTGGTCATGATTGTACGAGTGATGGCCTAAGATATTGTGACATAGAATCAGACCGTGACTTCATTATTTAAAATTGGAGCTCACATTCTCTTATAGGAGACAAACTGCTGAACACGTTGATTGTTTTGGAATTATTAATTTTCAATCAACTCCAATGTTAAGGAATGTTAGAATTTAGGATCCCAAGATAGTGAGTTTCGATAAAAATGCGTTCAATGATTTTCAAATATTAATAACAGTAATTCCTCGTTTTCCTAGCCTTTTTTAAATATTTGAAAGGATTCCAAATTTTAGTTGATGTATCAAACCATCCCCATGTGGTATCCCACAAAATGCGCTTTATAATTTTTTTAGTCTCCCCAACACCTCCTTTACCTTAGAAAATACTAATTCACTCCACATGGCACAAAATGATTATTAGTGTTTTTCAGCAGAACATTAGGTTGAGTACTTAGTATGCGTTTTCTATCATTAACAGAACATTAAGAGACGTGCTCAAAATTGTACTGGAAAACTGTTTAATTTCAATTAAATAAGCTAAAATATCTGCAACTCAACAAACTATTGTTCAAAATCCGAAAACTGGTTTGTTTGGCAGATTATTGTAGGAGAAATGCGCTAAAAACACTTTTTTGTCATAATTCGCCTGATTGTTAGACATTTCGGTACCCAAAAAGTGCCAAATTTTAAAGGAACCTGATATGTTTTGAGTTTCATGATATGAGAGTGTTAGATAGTATGCATATTTATCACTCCATCCTTACTATTCCCCACTAGACGGGACTTATAACTTATTCTCTCTCGACGCCCCTTCACCTTTCTCCGTTTCACCACTCACCCGCAAAACCTAGGCGCTCAGCCAAACCCCACGATAAATAGTTTATATTCCAATCTCGCATTCCCTATCGCTTCGTGGCTTACTCACTATCCCCGTTCCAAAAAAAGTGAGAAAAACGAGAACGGTAGAAGGGGAGAAAAATGCTCGTCGAGTGACCATAAATACTTGAGTTTTTTCCCTTTTGCCCCACTACCAAGTGTTCCAAGTTGAGATATAAATCCGACTTAATGGCGTTCGATACAAGGACTTTGAACGTGATTTTATCTCCGGCCAATAAATCTGCTGTTTGCCGACCTTCGCCAAGCTTGGATTCGCTCCATGGCGCATCTTATCCGGCTGGAACTGTAGTTTCCTTCCAGTGCTTGCTCCTTACAAATTAGATGGACGAGGTAATAATGTATTGTGATCCTAGAAAATCGTTAAACTCCCAAAGATAACATGAAAAAATTGGCACGAGTTGTAACACTGGGTCTGACAGACCCACTATTTGAAAAGTTAATTTTTGAAGGATAAAATGATCACAAACAAAATTATTGAACATAGGCTATATTAATACATCCACAGAAACTTTTTTCACCATGACGATGACATTTTGTCTCTCATTTCCCACCATTTCCAAATTAATTTAACTAGATATTTCGCTTTTCCTCTGATTGAGGGAAGAAAACAAAAATAGAAATAAATGAATCAATAAGATAATCATGATAATAATAATTAAATGACAAAAAATAGCTATTTTTTCTCATCACCGATTATAGCACCTAAACAAGTTTTGGACCAGCTTTTCCAAAATGAATTCTCATTAACCCCCAGTCTCGCCATCAAGACGAGAACACTTTCGCTATGTTGGTCATAGAATTGATCTTAAACACGGGACAAACAGATGTCAATAAATTGATAGAGCATCGATTCATTCTTCACCCCCCCCCCCCCCTCCATATGCCTGAAAAATCCCGCCGTCTCCCTGATAAAATAGTGAGGGGGGGGGGGGGGGGGGCTGAAAAACGTGCAGCAAGCTATAATTATTAGAAATCTGTATAGTACCTAAATAAATATTTGATTACTAAGGGTCTAACGGACACAGATACCACTTTTTTCATCACTTTAACGGGAATATTGTGGTAGGGTAGTGGCACCAGTTAATGAACAGACCCCAGTGAATGAACGTTTTGCAAAGAACTACTTGAAATAAAGCTCTCAGTGCACTCTAGTGATTTTTGCGGGGTTTAGTAATTAAATCAATATCCACCAGAGGCCACGCCAAAAGAGCATGGTGTGAGCCTCGGAAACGGCTCCCAACCTGACGCCTGTAAATCGAACACGTCTGGAAACAAAGCGTGAGAATCATCCAGATTCTTCGATCCCGCGCGCCAGATTCTAGCGGTCAGATTTCACAAAAGCGAAGACGGAAAATCTTGACGAAGCACGACACGCGCCGCCGGGAAAGGTACGACGCTGCGATTTCAGGCTCCCCTCTCGATCAAAAGAGAGACGATCTTATTGGTTCCTACAATACGGAAATATCGTCCCAAAAGGGCGGTACCTTGGATTGGAAAACTGTGATTCGCCGTCGCCGTTAGCAACCTGAATTGAAGGAGGATTTCGGACCTAATCTAACGCCCTTTATCACGCGCATGCGTGGGAAAATCAGTGGAGACAATTTGGGAAAAAGAAAAGAAGATTCATTCTAAGATTATGTGACGTCCAGTGAACAAATACCTGCCCAACAGCAGCCTGTTGCTGGGGTCGGGCCGTCCAAGTGCTAGCTTACAAGATAGACTTTTCGTGCCAGAAGTTCGCGTCAAGTGGTAAGCGTGTTAGAGCAGAGACGGTCTCTGATTTTGGAATCCTTTCGGAGAAAACTAATCCCGTTCACCGATCGTACATCGCCGAGGTTTGGCAATAGGAAATAGCCACCCTATGCAGTAAAAATCCGAAGCAGGGACACCTGAACTCCATCCGAAGTATCAACAGGAAACCGGAAGATTAAGGTCAGTTAGTAAATAGTATTCGTGTAAGGTCCTTTGGTGATAGGATAGAGTATTATTTGCAACTTTACTAATAAAACAATTATTTCAGAAAGGTCATCATTCTGCCTTATGATTCCAATAATTCCTTAAAACACCCTCACAAGGTCAGGGGTTGAGAAAAGGGGAAATTCAGGGGCTAGATGGAGGTTTTTGAGGTATTGGGGGAAATTGACCAAAGCTCACTAAAGACCCTTCCTAGCTTAAAAGTAGGCGTAAAGAGTGGTGTGAATAAACAGTGATTCTTACCACTATTTACGGTCTTACAAATGGTGGAGGCGCGAAAGATCAAAGTACCAGCCCCATAGATTACTACGATCTTACAAATGGTGGAGGCGCAATCTCGATCAGTTAAGCCCCAATGTAAAATCCATGGTAAAGAAAAAAGAAAGAATGAATAAAGAAATTTAAGTATTGAAGAAAAATAGAGAAAAAACCGCGGTGGAATACCTATGAAATGGTATGTCCAAGATAGAAAAATGAAAAATATAAGGAAGTGTATTAAAAAAATAGAGAAAGATGAAGTTTGAGAAGAAAAAATAAATAAAATGAGTGTTAATCCCGGGAAATTAAGAGAAAATAATAAAGGAAGATTATTGAAGAATTAAGGAAGTTTATTAAAAAGAGAGATGAATAAAGATTTAAAGTGAGAGAAATAAAGAACAAAAGAGAATTATTCAAACGCGTTTAAAGAGAATTAACGAGATGAAAGATTAAAAATGTGGATTAAAAGAGGAAAAAGAGAAGATTAAGAATTTAAGGAAGAAAAAAAGTGAATTATTCAAACATAGAGGAAGAGAGAAGTATGTCGTACGGTCTTTAATAAGTTTAGAAACGGGAAAAAGTTACAGAGAAAAGAGAGAATATTTTTAAAGTGTACAGATAAAGATTAAGTAGAAAGAATAATAATTAGTACGGTTTAGTACGGTTTTAAATAAGTTAAAAAACGGGGAAAAGTAATAAAACAAAAACAAAAAAAAAAGAGATTTCTGAGATGATTAATAACCATTAAATTCCAGAAATTAGGGAACAGACCTGAGTAAAGGTGATGCGCGTCATAAATTCAGTAAATAATAACATATTCTAGCACCAGGACCAATATTATTTGAATTAATCCTTAACAATTGCAGAATTTAAGTCAGACAGCCGTCTTGTCATATAAATGTAACAACAAATAGTCTTACGATTTTGTCCTTAATTAATATAGTCATGCATGAGCCAAAAGCGAATTTCAAATTGAATATCTCTGCAATGAATATAGGAAATCAGTAGCTTCACACCGTATCAGATAAGTACAATTTAAGGATTGCAATCGACACTGGAAGTACTCGAAGTTTTGTAAACATAAAAGAAAATCAAATTTGAAAGCAGTAACTCCTCATGGAGAAGCGAAACAAAGGATGCAGGGTGATTAATGCATGATACTTCCAATGCCGAAGATATTTAAATATAAGGATTACCACAAGCTCAAATTTCATGTGTACTATTTTCATAAAAATTATGATATGAACGAAACGATCGAATTCCATGTGTTCAATTTATAAATGATACAGATATGTTGAACGGACGAACTTAGATAGGAAAATAGGAGCCCGATGTTTATATGATAACAATTTGCTCGTATTAGGGAAAAGATCAATACCATTGTGTAACCATGATAAGAACATACCACAGACAATAAATTCACCTTTTATTCTTTTAAATTTCACGAAAAAAAAAAAAATAAATAAATAAATAAATAAAATAAAAAATAAAAAAATAAATAAATAAATAAAAAAATAAATAAATAAATAAATTGGAATATATATTAAAAATATTATATTAAAAATCTATTATTAGGAAGAATTTCAACAGTAGGACTGCACGAATTCTTACACGAGATGTCTATAAAGTAGGGAACACATTTTGAAAACTGACATCATTCACTACACACTTAAACCATTAAATCACCAGCCAACCCGCTCGGAAAAGTGTGCACATCGTGCGCAAAATTTAAACTACAGTAAAATGCAACTAAGAGAACGCTGTTCATAAAAATTCACCCGATTGCATCGGAAAAAAAAGATGGAAAAAATACCCCAAAAGAGGTTGTTTTATGTTACACACGAAATTAATGAAATTGCAAAACAATAGAACGAAATTAAAGTACTAATACCAGAAAGAATTAGCAAGAAGAACTATGTTTAGGATAAATGATTCAGATACTAGCCACCTACGCAAGAAGCTTGAATCCCGTCGGCACGTTGTACAGCCGTCGGGAGTAAAAACGTCCGATTAAATACCGTCGGGAGCAATCCCGTCGGCAACGCGCAAAATCAATTTATCTAAAACATCTTATAAAAACAAAATTAAGATTATAGAATCTATTCTTATAAAAAAAAAAGACACGGTTTCCCAAGAATTAAGACAACGAAGAGTCACCTTTGTTTTTCAAAAATGTATTACCCACATAACTTCAAAATAACTACCAGAAGCCGTACGTAAGAAGATTATAGCAATCAAATTCATTATCATGTGTACAATTAATTAAATTGAAGATAACAATAAAAACAACAATTTCAAAGGCTACTAAACGCAGAAACATCAACTTTTCAGGAAGTAATATAAGAAAAAGTGCAGGGCTGATTGGAGATTCCAGTAAATGTAACTTAATTAACTCAATTAAAGAAACAATCTTACAAAAAATAAAGAATTAATAGACATGCAATTGCAGGAGGCGCTTTAAAATCTAGTAACCACCCCATACACTATTGAAGAATTTAGAGAGAAAAAGAGAGAAAATAGGACATACAGAATGGTCCCTACAGTTGCTTATAATCGTCATACAAAGGAGGCATAAGGACATAATCCAGCCCCATAGTTTAAAAAAAAAAAAAAAGATTTTGCAAAGAAAAATCATATAATTTCATAATCGGTATAAACGGTTGTTTTCATAAACCAACAAAGGAAAAGACTGGGAAGTCCTCTCAATATTTCAAAATCATCAATCAGAAACACAGAAATTCAGACTTTTGAGAGAAAACAGCAAAAACTTCATTTTGAGAGCGTAATACTTCGTCAAGCAATTTTAAATTACGATTTGAAAAGAAGTGTCGGGGGAATAATTACGCATAACGCAGGGAAAAGACACGATTAATTAAATCAATTTATACCCAGTTAATTGAAACAAATACTCATAGCTCAAATTCACAGCTCCAAAAAGAAACTTATCTCAAATCTGCTTTCTGCAGACTTTCAATCCGAACTGTAACAAGGAAATTACAATGGCCCGTGTCTCCCACATGGCCGACCAACAAAAATAGAGTCCCAACAAAATCAACCTTCTTACGTAGTACGAGAAGATTAATCGTACTGAAAATAAAAGGATAAATATTCCTTACAGAATAACCACTATTTTCTCTTACATGTTGGCACCCCAAAACAGCACCCGCGGAAATTCGGGAAAAAATTCGAATTTCACTACAAGAATTGACATCATTCACATGTCAATCCAAGGTCATATCATTATTAAGGAAGGAATCTATAACCAATAAATTGGAAAATAAACCTTAGAGACTCCAATCATCCATCAAATTTATAGACCACTCTAAACAATTAAAGAACTTTATATGGAACGAGAGGATAACTTCTTTAAAATTTTCAAAAAGCAGACCAGCCGACCCACAAGGGATTTTCAATTGGTAGATAATTATGCTTGAAAAACCTAACAACAATAAGTCAAATTTTCCAAATTTTCACCTCAATACGAACAAACCAACCTCGTGCATAAGAAAACCAAAACTAAATTTGTCACGAAATGAAATCTCATCCTTCATCTTAGTAGGAAGTGCGTAGATTTCAATGCCTGATACAATATAAAGACAAAAGAATTGTAAGTTGCCGTAAGTTAAATAGAAGTTTAAACTAAAACAAAACGAATGCTTTCCTCTATCAACAAAAATTAGATTGAACGAAAATTTGACCTAGACAAATCGAAAAACTAGCCGTTTACGCACGATATCAATTCTGAAGAAAAAACTAATAGGTGAAAAGGATCATTGCAAAAATAAAACAGAACGGCGTACACAAGGATTGCTAATCGCAATAAACAGATTAGTAACCCACTATCTCAAGCCTAACAGTGCTTTAACCTTGAAGTGAAGACCAGTAACATTTCCGCGAAAAACATAGTTCACTAAAAACAACATTTCAAAATTCCAATATTTGATCAAAACGAAGTAGCGGCACACTAGCCCATAATAGAGTAATGATTAAGGGTTTATCAGCGCAATAAGCTTGAAATGTCAATAACAGACCCCTTCAGGGTCACAGACAATAGCTTTTTTTGAAAAACCCAGGAAAAAATGCTAGTTGCGTAACATAAAACCGAATTTTAAGGATTGCATTAAGAATGTGATGAAATTTTGGAGAGAGGAACACAGAGCTAGACAAAATAGGATACGTAAACGTAAAAATAAAAACCACCTACCCATTTCCAATGAGATGTTTTTTTTCCCACAGCTCTTATAAACATAATTAACTACTGCACGTACAAATGGGAAAAGATCCTGACAAATACTTGAAAGTTAATCTTTACAAATTTATGGTTAGTACATCAGTCACTCAAAGATGCGCGTCCAAAAAAAAAAAAAAAAAAAAAAAAAAAAAAAAAAGAAACCCAAGATGCTCATTTGAAATTGACAAAATATTGTGGCAAGACCAATGCGAAATGTACCTTATGTAGTTTCCATAACCCTGTTTATAAAATGTTTATAAAACGAATTCATTAATTAGAAGAGATGAATCTATCAAGGTAGATAGGAACTTAAGAACCCACAAGAATTAGAATAAAGCACACATTTTCAGCCAGGACCAAAATTTTATAATCACTTTCTTGACCTACTACCAGATGAAAAGAAGGGAAAAATCTTGCATTTAAGCAAAACTAAAAGGATTAATCAATGTTTTGCTATTTTAAACAAATTCCAAGTAGAAGAGAGATTTAAAATAAAAAAGATACAACATAATTACATTATTCCCACAAAATAAAAACTGCTCGTTTTCAAATCCACGTCATAGAACACGCCGGATAGGCGACGTCCGATAGGCGCACACATAGAATACCGCCGGACAAACCCACAGACATGAATTACCCCTAGCCCTGACACCGGGGAATAGGTCGACGCCCACATCGACACAGCTGGACGGAAATATTCACAATAAAGACATAAAGCCCCGCAGCGAAGTACTCCATAAAATTAGAAATAATTCTTTAACTGTACACAGCACAATTTCACTAGGAGAGATAAAACATAATCACGAGGAGCACAATTTTTAACAGGAGTAATTATAAACAACGGCCGCATTATTAAATAAACTGGTCGTGAATTGGTATAGATTTCAAAATGGACCACGATGCACCATTTTTCAAGTCATAAAAGCTTCAATTCAAGTAACCTCACCCAAAAACTATTCATAGAAACATGACACCCAATGGCACTGCCGCGTCGTGCAACCCTCATTCCCTAAGACAATATTTGTATTACTACAAAATCGAGAATAAGACGTCACGCGCACGTGCAAGACAAATTTGCATAACTCCTAAATAGGGAAAAAGCCAAAACGAACCCATTCTTCATACCAGAGATTCTAGGTAATCATAGGAAAATTTCAAGCCCAACAGCCGAAAATTAGATTTTCTAAAAGGCACTACTTCTACATAAATTCAATGAAACGCAGATCAAGCGCACCTACCTAACAATTAAACATGGACTATATTATCGTACAAAGAAATAAAGTTAGGGAAAAGGGAATATATTAAGAATTTGATTCACCCATCACCAAAACTGTTGGTACATTAAAAAACTCTACACCAGGCGAGAAACCAAAAAAAAAAAAAAAAAAAAAAAAAAAAAAAAAAAAAAAAAAAAAAAAAAAAAAAAAAGGGTCTCTTACGAAATAATTAAACCAGATGAAAACATAGCTTGCAAAATTGATAAAAAATCAGATAACATTGCAATCAATATAGGGACGAAGTCATACCCCAAAAAAATAAACTTCACTGTAATTGAAAGCAATTTAAAAACACCCCACTCTTGAGAAACGAACGAATCGAAAATCGAAATTAGAATGTATCGGGGGCCCACCCAACTTTAGGAAAAAGGAATGAACCCTAATCGAATGTATGACTCTAGCTACAAGATCAAGTATGGAAGATGAAGTATGAATCTAGCTATGATTGAGAAATTCGTGGCCACGAATCCAAGGAACAGAGAATGCATTTGGGTATGTCTGAGTGTGCTTGTAGCTAATATGAACAAATGAGGTTATGAAAGAATGACAGAGAGTGCGTATCTAGTATGAACTGGTGAAATGAATGAAATAGATAAAGTGTGCTGTGTGAATCAGTTAAGAATGATAGAATATATGAAGACAGTACGATTGAGGATGAAAGGTTCACGGGAGTGGGAAACGACAATTATTCAAAACTAAAAAACAAGGCTGTAATTGGTGAAAATTGACGCAAACCCGCTATCAAACACGCATCGTAAAAAAAAAATAGATAAAAAAAAAAATAAGTTCCACGTCATATAAGATGTAACGCACAAACGTAAATAAAAAATAAAATAAAAAGTCCATATTTACGAATTTACGAATTTAGTGAAGATGAAACTCGTACTTAGAAATTTAATCTCAATAAAAACCGTACTAAGGAATTAAATGTAAACAGAAACCCCGAGTTTACGAATAGTACCCGTACTCAAGAATAAAAGAGCTACACAATAGCCGTACTTAGGAATTATACGTAGTTAATCGTGCAACACTCCGAGTGCACATTGGATACGTAGTTAAGAGAACAAACCAATGGTTTGCATAGAATATAGGCTATTGAATACACGATAGAATACAATGGGATTAGGATTAGATTATAGACATACAAAATAAATAATAGGCAACATAGATTATAGGCTAACAGAATAGATTCCAGTAACACTAGACTCACGTGACAGCTAGGAGACAACGACGACGATAGCGAATTCTGTCGTAATCACACATCAAACACACACGAAAAATTAAGTTTCACAACGGACAGTCCGGAAATTAAAGGACATTTGAGATTCAACCCCCGATTATCAAGCGAGAATACCATAATAAATCATATACGTACAGAAAGGCAAAAACTGCCAAATGATTTAATCCTCAATTCATAGTGATAACTGCAGCCGAAACCAGTCGGAAAGATTTCGTGTAAGACTCTAGCCCTGTAGAGTAGAGATCGTGAAACGACGAATTCGGAAATCACCAGTAAATCACAGTTTTAAAATCAATTCTAAGCTTGTCAACAGCGCCGCACTGAGAATTAAAAATTCACATGTAAGACTATCGCCGCAAAATTTACGCGAAAAAAGAGAATAGAAAAGGAAAGTCGGTTATCGGGAGAATTATTTAAGAACACTGCAGTGAATCTTCACAAAGACAACGCGAATTTTTCCACAATTACACTACAGTACACGATTTCACACACCGAAAAAAAAAAACACACCGACCTAGTGGCTACACATAACACATTATTTAGGAAACAATTAATTTGCCAAAAACATGAGAATTAACGACCCTACATTTGGCGCGCTCTGTTCCGTTCGTCCCCAACCTTTTCCAAACACATTAACAGAATAGGAATTGACGACCACCCTGCAACAGAGCGCTAGTTTTCTAGAATAATTACAAAAATCAGAAAAAATAAAAAAAAAAATAAAATGGACATTGACGTACAATAGCTGGTCAATCTCTCAAGCCAATGAGGATTAGATCCATGCACAGTACTCGCAACTGACAGCCATCCTACATCAACAAGTGAGACAAAACAATCACCTACAGAAAATCACACATTTCTGGCAAAAAATTAGGACTAAAACTACAGAAGAACAATGAATCAATTAGCAGCCACTAAGGTCCACTCCGGCCAAACTCACGCCGCGGACTGGAGACGTACCAACGGAATATCATATAGGAGGGAGTTATTAAAGCTGAAATCAGCATCCCACGGAGTCATATAGCAGGTTACCAACGCGTCTTAGCAGATAACAGTCCCAAGAAAAAGATAAGCAACTTCCAACCAGCCAACTTTATCTCAAGTGTTACTCCCCGCAACTTGTGGAGAGATCACATCTCCCGAGGTACATTTCAACGTACGACTGGAGGGAAGAGATAACAGTTGGACTTAGAAACATGATGTAAGACGTGTAACGTTCCACACAAAAAACAATTACATTTACAAAAGCCCCACAAGAAACGGGAAGCAAATTTACGCTCAATCAAGTAAGTGCCATATCTTAAAATTGTATTTCACGGCAAGACCAGACTGACGTCATTAACAAAACTGCATCATCTTTAGAATTGCAATCCGTAGTCGGTGTCAACCACAAAATTCAGAAAATTTCCGAGAAAGGAAACTACAGGTTGAATCGATCCCTAAAAACAGCAAATTCCTCACATTATAATGTGTAAAAACGGACACATAACGGGAAGTTAGCAAACTTAACGACCAACCATTGAAGGGATGAAAAATAATATCAAATAAATCTTAATTACTGACTTTCCACAGTAAAAATCCCGAGTTATAAGCAACTACACTTAGAGTACAAATACAATAATTAAAATTAAGAATTATTTACAGAAATAATTGACCATCTAGAACAAAAGCCCTACAAAATGCCACACAAAATTCAGCTCAAGAATCCATAGGATCCATAGGTATGAAGATCTATTTTCAAATAGAAACACACTCATATACACAGGAAAATCCAGAATACTGCCTTTGCATCATAGAACATCCACACTACATACATTTCACTCAGAGACAAGCATATACTTTCTTTATGTAGAAACACAAGACGTGTAATCATAGATAATGTGAATTCCTACTTCACTTCCCGTAAACAACTGTGTCGATTTAAACAATTCGATTCTAGGAATCACACATGCTCAAATTTTTACACCAATGAGGTAAAAAGATGCCCAAAAGATCGCACACAGTCTATTACCATGTAAGAAAGCCTAAATACATACATTTTAGAGAGACACAAAAGCAACGGAGGAAAACACTCAACTGATAAGAAATGTGAACAGTTAGCAACACTGCTCATTTTCAGCCCAAAAGGTTTACATGCAATAATAAACTGCTACCAATAGCATCTGAAAAAATGGTCGGTCTCCAACGATCTGACCTAACGAACCAACGACAGGTATCTGAAACCCGACCTAATTTAACCACACATACACCCCGGAGAAAAACAGAAAGCAAAAATTAGGCATCTATCAATCATGCTTTAGAATAAGATGATATTTCTCAGAAACCAATTTCAATTTCGTATATACACTCGTAAAATCAGGAAGAGATATTACATAGAGATCAGAAAACGTATTAAACTTTGAAGCTTACGAACGTATTTGAACTTTTAAAAGCTGCTATTAAACCACTTACCTTGAACAACTATTTTGAAATTATACGACGATTTCCGACCCACAAAAATTTGTATTCGGAGAAGACAATTTAAGGTAATACCAAAGTACCCTCAGCCAAAAAAAAAAAAAAAAAAAAAAAAAAAAAAAAAAAAAAAAAACCCGTAAATAAAAAATAGGGCATATTATATGAACATCTACTTAACATTTATTGAAGACCTCATCCGTCAGTCACCAAAATAATCAGTAAATCTAAAGGCATTAGAGATCAAAATAGATTACACAGGAGCAGATATGACACCATGATTTCTAAAAGAATTAACGCATTACAGGAAAAATTAAAAGGAACAAATTTACGTACCTCTAAGCAAAAATGTATCCATAAAATGCTTCATATAATGTATCCAGTGATAGGAAGACTCAGACCAGTATGTAGGTATATATTTGACAATCAAATTAGAGCTTGCATTGAAGAAAAACTTGCATGAAATGAACATAAAATATCAACAACTGCTAATAATCAATTAACAAAACCCAACGATCAACGTAGCCATCAATAAGTACTAAAATAAGACAGAAAAACGGACAGGAAGACGAAATTTGAAAAGAAAATTATGAAAACAGATAGTAGACACGAATTGGTCTAGCGTAAAGTCTAGCAAACGAAAGTCAAGTGTAAATAAATAATAAAATGGGATAGTAAGTAATAAAATACAATTAAGTAAGGGATTAATCAATTAAGCATCAACGCATTTTATGTGTTCAGATAAGATATTAGCAAATAGTCGACAAGTACTGAAGTTATTTGCAAATTATTGACAAGCTAGAACTTGTTTATGGAAATTTAAGACATAAGACACATACAATTTTAAGTCTAACTCATAGGGAAACGGAAAGCTGTACAAAAATTACACTAAGCACGAGACAGATTTAAGATATTAGATAGGATAAGATATAGTTATATAATTATATTATATTAAAAAAGAAAATTAATGACCTTTAAGAAAGCACTAGAAAACATGCACAGTATTCATTCAATCTTTGGAATTGAAAAATTTCAATTGAAATTCTTAAAAAGACATTTAATTATAAAAAATGATTAGAAAAAAATTAAGATATGAAAATGATGTTTTACAAAAGGAATAGAAAAACATTAAGATTTGAAAATGATGTTTTGTAGAAATTAATTAAAATAGAATTATGATTGGAAAATGATGTTTTGCAAAAAAATTGATCAGAAAAATCATGATCTGAAAAAGATGTTTTGTAAATCACAAATAACTATGACAAAAATAATTCCAACATACAGCGATAAAATCAATTACAATAAGTACGAGTACAATAAGTTGAAGTACAATAAGTTGCAGTACAATAACCATGATGTAATCCAATGTAAATTTCAGCCAGCAGGCACCAAAATCACCAGGACCTAGGGCAAACCGCGAATAGGCATTCATGTAACAAAAACTAACTCGCGTCCGGACGCACCGCGACCGCGCGCAATAAAAAACGCAACGCATGCGAGAAAGACCGCAGCACGTGCGATAACAAACCGCACTGCAAGCGACAAAGAAGCCACAAAACCCACAATCAGCAGCTCACGGAATCAGCAAACATCATGAGCGCCCACATCCGTCCAAGTGGGGGGGAATTGTGAGCCTCGGAAACGGCTCCCAACCTGACGCCTGTAAATCGAACACGTCTGGAAACAAAGCGTGAGAATCATCCAGATTCTTCGATCCCGCGCGCCAGATTCTAGCGGTCAGATTTCACAAAAGCGAAGACGGAAAATCTTGACGAAGCACGACACGCGCCGCCGGGAAAGGTACGACGCTGCGATTTCAGGCTCCCCTCTCGATCAAAAGAGAGACGATCTTATTGGTTCCTACAATACGGAAATATCGTCCCAAAAGGGCGGTACCTTGGATTGGAAAACTGTGATTCGCCGTCGCCGTTAGCAACCTGAATTGAAGGAGGATTTCGGACCTAATCTAACGCCCTTTATCACGCGCATGCGTGGGAAAATCAGTGGAGACAATTTGGGAAAAAGAAAAGAAGATTCATTCTAAGATTATGTGACGTCCAGTGAACAAATACCTGCCCAACAGCAGCCTGTTGCTGGGGTCGGGGCCGTCCAAGTGCTAGCTTACAAGTATAGACTTTCGTGGCAGAAGTTCGCGTTAAGGGGTAAGCGTGTTAGAGCAGAGACGGTCTCTGATTTTAGAATCCTTTCGGAGAAGACTAATCCCATTCACCGATCGTACATCGCCGAGGTTTGGCAATAGGCCCAGCCAACCTATGCACTAACAAATCCGAGGCTGGGACACCTGAACTTCATCCGAAATCTCAACAGGAAACCGGAAGATTAAGATCAGTTAGTAAATAGTATTCGTGTAAGGTCCTTTGGTGATAGGATAGAGTATTATTTGCAACTTTACTAATAAAACAATTATTTCAGAAAGGTCATCATTCTGCCTTATGATTCCAATAATTCCTTAAAACACCCTCACAAGGTCAGGGGTTGAGAAAAGTGGAAATTCAGGGGCTAGATGGAGGTTTTTGAGGTATTGGGGGAAATTGACCAAACTCACTAAAGACCCTTCCTAGCTTAAAAGTAGGCGTAAAGAGTGGTGTGAATAAACAGTGATTTTTACCACGATTTACGGTCTTACACATGGCCGTATGTTCAGTTTGAAGAAAGTTATAGTGCTGTTAGTTGACACATGGCTGCAAGGGAGTCAAAACCTGAGGTAAGTCGTAAGGTTTTACACTCTTCAAACAAAATTTGTAGGTACTTTTATTAATATTTTAATGTATTCTATGGTATATATCTCATTACTAGGGGTTTCTTGTGCTAATAACGCTTGGAAACCGATTGTAAACATGCAAGTATTTTCATAATCTGCTGTTCAAGCACTGGTTCTAAGAAACGTGAAAAATCCAGTGAATGAACCCCCGTTCATTCACTGGAGGAATCATGATTTCTTTGTTTTTTCAAAAACTTGATGTGTTTTGAATTTAGAACATTCTGGAAATTCGTTAGTGCTAGAATCAACCTTCTAAATATGCTTGTTCCAGTAACTGAACGGGGGTAAAGAATAAAAAGCTAGGGGTTCATTCACTGGGTCCAAATACCCATTATAGTGTACCAGTGAATGAACAGTATGAAAACCTGTTTTTTAAAAATAAAATTACCTATTTCGTACTATTCTTAATTTCGTACCTATTTCCATCATATATATATATATATATATATATATATATATAAACATATATATATATATATATATATATATATATATATATATATATAAGAACTTGAGGTTGAGAATTGACCAAGCTAGTCTGTGTGTAGAGTTGTTTATTTACCTACGACGTTTCGGTCCTGGAGCAGGACCCTATTCATGTAGATAGGTAGTTTGCCTATACAAAAAACAATTAAGAAATTGAAATACCTACATCATTATAGACAGGTATTTCAATTTCTTAATTGTTTTTTGTATAGGCAAACTACCTATCTACATGAATAGGGTCCTGCTCCAGGACCGAAACGTCGTAGGTAAATAAACAACTCTACACACAGACTAGCTTGGTCAATTCTCAACCTCAAGTTCTCATATTTGACTAGTCAGAAACTCACCACAATATATATATATATATATAAACATATATGTTGGCTCTGATCTCACTCCTGATTCAAACCAACAGGTTGTTCATTCGAAAGAAGGGAATGAAGCATCAACCAACGATCTCAAACTTGGTGATGATATTCATGGAGATAAAAATCCTACAATACCTCTTGGACTAACGCATGATATGGCAGACGAATCTGCTAAAAACAGAACAGATATTGATTCCAAATCCCCCAAAAGTAGACCTAAAAATGATCCTTCAATGTTATCCAGCAACTGGATATCTCCAACAAAGCCTTCAACCAGCAGGACAAACATTAAAGATTGTTGGAAAACCGAACTTATCCTTCCAAGTATGCAAAAACGTATTACTTCAAAAGCAGTGAAAGAAAAAATCCCTTACTGCATCACAAAGCGTGAATGGCAAGATATGCAGGAAAAGAAACAAAGAGCGAAAGAAGAAAAAGAATTGGCAAAAATGGAGAGAGCCAAAGTACTAGAAGAGAAAAAACAAGAAAAAATGAAAACACAGAAGGAGAAAACTAAAAAAAAAAAAGTTTCAAAGAGCAATAATGAGACTGACAAGGACACTGAGACTGACATAAAATGTCACCTTTGTCAAGAACCTTACACTGATCCCCCTATACAAGATTGGATTATGTGTTCTACCTGTGAATGCTGGTGGCATGAGGATTGCACCATTCATTTGTGATAATTGTTGAATTTTTCTTACTGAAATCATTAGGTACCTGATGCATAGTTAGTTCCTGACATGTTCACTTGTTTGAAAGTTTTTAATCTATTTTTTATTTTTAGTGGCATTTTTTACCTACCTACCAAACCAAATGTATGTTAGAATGCGACGTTTTAAATATTTTTTAAGTACCTAACCATCGAGGACATCTTAAACGTACCCAACTAAGTTTACCCAGTCTGATGAACTAGTCATGTTTAAGAAGTTTATTTTTTCTAAAAAACAAGCTATATTGAAGCATTTTTACCATCTGTAACTATTACACCTCTTTTTGTTTTTTTTTTTCGTGAGTGTTCAAGTTTGAAATAATTTTATATTGTAAAATATACACATTTCTTACATTTTTGTTGTGAATATTACCTTATTTTTCCTTTTTTCACCCTTTATCAAACAGGTAGTATCATATATCAAGAAAATTATTATAAAATAACATTCAGAAAAAGCAAAAATGGGAAAAAATAATAAAATAAATTCATTTTGAGATCGTATTAACATTTACTTAATTTAATTTTTGGTGTTCATTCACTGGTGACTCGGTGTTCATTCACTTGGTCCAATGTGTTCATTCACTGGATTTTCGGCTCATTTTTGGTTTGAAAATTAAAAAAAAAAAGAGAAACTGCAATCTGTTATTTTCTTTCTTGAATCAAGTGCTTCAGTAATTTATGCACATCGGGAAAAAACTTCTAGAACCTCAGCATGTTCCACAACTTTACAAAAAAATTTTGAAGTTCAAAATTTCCTTAACCGTTCATTCACTGGTGCCACTACCCTAAACTCATCTTACAGATGATTCCTGATGGTTCCTGGCTGGGAACTACTTAAATAGAAGGTACTTGAAGCCTTGTGACGCCCTGCCAATTTCTTTCACAGTGTTTTAAACAAAACGGCACGCATCAACCAGGCCAAAGCCATGTATCACCACCGGAAGCTAAATTTTGAAGAATCCATGCAGCCAACAGTTTTACAGTTACAAATTCATGTAGACCTGGAGAGAAATTTTTCGATGAAGTGGATATGTATGAAGGAATTAACGAGTTTATTATAAGTGAGTAGTTTCCCCTTAAGGTAGGTAAGCAGCGAGTGTATCCCAATGACGGCATTTTCTTTTTGAACAACTTATTGGTGGTCCAGGAATCAGTTCCCTCGGGCAGTTGCCCTATGGTTTGCATTCTAGGCTGCAGTTGAATAGAAATGGCAGAAAAATTGAGTTCAAAGACAGACACTATGCGTAGCACATTGCCTGAATGTTGCAAAAACTAAGATTCCAGCTAACTAAACTAAATTAAAAAAAAAAATTGTCTTCAAGAAAATTTGTGTTTAATCATTCTGAAAGGATTCTCGGATTTTAACGCTTTTTCATATACATAATAAATATCCAGTAATAGTCTCTGAATGCCTCAAAACGGATTTCCATTGAGGGGAAAAAAATATTCAAAGTTTTTAAATCATTGCAACATCTTCATTTTCTAGGGAAGTTCGGTAAAATCCAAATTGCTAAATTCTTGAAGTTGTAGTACATGTACAATAGGCTTGAAAAAAAGTAGTTACCTATGTGATATGATGAGTTATAGTGTTGCAAATACTATAAAATTAAAACAATAATGATAGATAGAACCAAAAAACTGTGCAACCGTAAACAAGATTCGAATAAATATCTATGTATGTATACACAATAAAAATTATATTTAGAGTGTGTCTATTGTATGCAATTTTGATGAGACTTAAAATAAGAGAAATGACAAAAATATCACGACATCTCGGAATTACACTCCCTCCCATCAGCCCCCCTCCACCGATCGAGAATTTCCATCATAAAACTTTTGGCATGAAATCTGAAACTCCTGACATATTTTCCAAAACTAGACCAAATTCATAATTTAACAAAAAAAATTATCACGAAAATCTGAGAACAATAGTTGAAACATCATGATTCATCACTATTACCCCCCCCCCCCCCCTCCATTCACCCTCTTCCATAATGAAATTTTAAACTCCTGATATTTTTTTTAAATATTTTTTTAAAGTAATAACAACGTTCTTTAATTTCATTAAAAACAGGTTACTATCTTTTTAACACATGTAAAAAATTTTGGATTCAGTACCACACAATTACTTAATTTGCTGTCAATGAAATGACTGATTTCATTGCTAGTATACACGATCATAACAACACCAAACTTGTTTATACCTAGGTTGAGTGACGTTTTGACATGGATATGTCTTTGCTCTGGGGGGTCAACCAAAAATTTTCGTCACGCAAAATTGATGTCACAATTTCAGTGTTTTTCACGTACAACCCAGCCGTTGCTAGGGGAATGGAACTTCCGCAGTTTTCATCACACAGATATCGTTCTCCACTCGTTGGAAAGCCCATGATTTATTTGATAAATGTTCACATCTCAAGCTGCTACCAATTTCCCCCTCCTTACCCCCCCCCCCCTGGCTACATTCCTAACCTTAGTTGATTGGACTATAAACAATTTTAATAAGCCGGTTACAATATTCTTAACGTAAAACAATAGCGTAATTTACTCCACTCCATAGAAAACATTTTCATCCCCTGACAACAGTCGACTGTTGACAACAACACATTGCATCTGTATTGGAGAAATAATTTTAATTTATAACATGCTTTTTGTGTCTCCAATAATGATAAAATAAATTCTTTATCCTACATTTCGTCGCCTACAGTCCAAAGTTAAAGGATTTGTTTACAACTCTCGAGGACGACCGTTATGAAATCCCCAATCGAAGACATATCCATGTAACATGGTATCTGCTTGTATTTTTTCTTTGCGTAACAAAATTTCCGGTTGACCCGTCGACTAAGATAGGTATTTTCAATGTCAAAATGTATTGACATTCCATCAATATTTGCTGGAAAATCGATTTAAAAAACTGAATAATTGCTAAACATCCGAAATCTGTTTTCAATCATAGAATATGAATTAGAACGAGTTCATTTGCCACAAAATATGTGGTTAACAATTTCTTTGCACTTCATGTGCTCTAATTTCAATACAAAGTAACATAATATAGAACGATAATCTACGAAAATTCGCTCATTTGATCATGCTGCATGACTGGAACTTTTAAAATATATTTTTCGTTCATAAACATCTAAAATATTGATATCACTACCAATTTTTTCCCTTGGGGAGGGATTATATTTTTCAGCAGAATTTCAGTCAAAAAGTTTATTAACAACGAACTAGAACTTATAAAATTTTCGCGCAAAATAACGCAGAAAAATTTACTCAAATTTCATTAATATTTGCTGAAAAATATTTAAATACTTCTTGAAAACCTTAACATATTCAAATTGTCATTGAATTGCAGAATATTAAATTGAACGATTTTTGACCGTTTTTAGCCATTTTTAGTGATTTTTTAAGTATATTTTTTGGAATTGACCAATTTAATGCGACCACATGATATTGGCCAACAAACTCATATTTTCGTTCAGAAAGCTTGATTTTTTTGGCGCAATAGGTAATGGAATTGTTATCTCAATCCTAAGGATAGTTCTCGCCTAGAATCACACACCCGCACGCACGCACGCACACACACTAACACACACACACACACACACACACGAGAGAGAGAGAGAGAGAGAGAGAGAGAGAGAGAGAGAGGGGGGGGGGGGGGGAGAGAGAGAGAGAGAGAGAGAGAGAGAGAGAGACATATTTTTTTGTTACGTTCATAAACATCCAAAATAATGATATCACTACCCATTTTTTTCCTTTCACTGCATTCTAAACGAGCGCTCTATATTTTTAGCAGAATTTTAGCCAAAACTTTTATTAACAACGAACTAGAACATTATAAAATTTACCTACAAAATTATGCTGAAAATTTTGAAAAACCTTAACATTTTCAAATCGTCTTTGAATTGCAGAATATTATTTTGAACGAGTTTTGTTGCCATGAAATTGGTAGTTAACTATTTCTTAGCACTCTGAGTTCTCAAATTCAAAAGCAGAGCAACAAATTTCAAAACAAGTAACATGTAGGTAATATAATACGAAAATTCGCTCATCATGCTGAATGACTATCACTGTTTTTATGCTTGGGTTGTCCCCTACCCTCTAGATCAATTCCACCCCCTCCTCACCTCATCTGCCCTCCCCGACGCCGGCATCATCCACTTTCCTACCTTCTAGGACCTTTTAAACACGAATCAGAAGGGAAACTGCGGTGCGCTATTTTTACATACCTACATAAGTCCTCTCAGATGCTGGACTATAAGCATTAAAACCTAAAATTTCATGAGCTAGAGTGGAGTTGGAAAATCGAATCTAGTTAAGAAGAAGATTTATGTTTTAGACGACTCTGAGGTTCAAGAAGCTAGTTAGTACTTAATCAATCCTACTTAGAGCATTGTACCTACCTATTGAACATTGTTCTCGAAAGGAGACGACTTCATCATTTATGTAAGGGCTGTCCCTACCTACCTATTTACCTGTTTCTTTCCATGTTTTTGCTAGCCTGATCATCAAAATGTTTCATTTCATCATCTTCTTAATAATACAGTAGAGTCCACCATTCGTGAATTGCAGAACTCTTTGTTATGAGGCTTGAAATAAATTACCCTCAACTTGACGTGATTCATGCGAATAGACGGGAAGGAAAAAAGACAAGGCGCCGAAGGAATTATGTTGGTTCCTCTAGAACCGAGTCGCGGGTGACAGAAATGGGTAATAAGCAGTGGTACGATAAGGGATATAATGGAGAAATAAATTTCATCTCACGATTCATTAGAAACGCTTATTTTAAATTCGGTGATAAATTGAAGAGTTAAACTTATTGGAAAAGGCATCTGAAAAAAACCATGTTTACAGGGTGATTCTGATATGTGACGACAGCTAATGGGAATAACGGCCCGTAATGAAGTACAAACAAAAGGCGCGGGGGTGATGAGGGGGTTGCTATCTGGGCGAAAGACGTCTCTGTCCTGGTAGTAGGGGGTTAGGGAGTGATGAGACTTCACTGGAGGAGCCGAAGGTCGGAAGGAGAGGGGGTGAGTTATAACCTCCGTTTTCCCGGCGGCCATAACAGTAAGGTTGCCATGACGACGGCCAATCCCGTCGCGTCTTTTCTGCCGTTCCCTCCCACCCCGTCCGTCCTCGTATGTCATCCTCCCCTTCTTCGTCTTCTTCTTTCCTTCCTCCTTCGTCTTTTGCGAGCCTCCCCTTCCTTTTTCAAGACAAGATACCAGTGGGGTTGGCAAGAAGAGGGTGTCTGAAACAAAAACAGTTGCTTTTAAATGTATAATTGGGATGTTCATCCCTGAACACATTAATGTTAACCTAAAAATAATTTTCACTGTGTGGACATTTGAAATAGTCGATCAAGGGAATTAAAGCCAGTAGTAATATACTCTCCAGATTTCCTTTCCTTCAATAAGTACCTAATGGTCATTAAAGGATAGTATGTATACCTACAACCTATAATGTGCTGTAAAAAATAAAATCGTTTAATAGATAAAATAAATATAACTACCTATTAAGTAAGCACCTATGTATTTGTGATAACCTATAAATTGAAGATTGCAGCTACATATTCAAATCCAATTAATCTTTGATAGTTTCATAGAAAATTATTAAGTAACTATACAGATGCTGATTGGTGATCGTTTCTAAAGGCTGAAGTGAAGGTGCAATGTAATGAGGCTTACCTTTGGTTCACGGGTATTTATAAGGTTTTATAGGTACATTTTATACCTACATAATTAGTCAATTATTTATAAATGCCAGATGCACTAACCAATATACCTACAACATTTTTTTTAAATTATATGCAATCCATTTTTTTTTTTTAATGCTGAGATTTTTAGTAAAATTTTGTAAACTTCGAGCAATCTATTTTAAAGTT
The DNA here is from genome assembly GCA_030762985.1 of Adelphocoris suturalis. NCBI lineage: Eukaryota > Metazoa > Arthropoda > Insecta > Hemiptera > Miridae > Adelphocoris > Adelphocoris suturalis. The sequence goes on along the minus strand of CM061041.1, from coordinate 23,602,035 downwards.
ATCATAACACCCTATTCTGCTTCATTGTGTGCCCAGGGAACAAAGCTCACGCCAATTAACTCAACTATCACACATCATCCAAGACTCTCAATCCTTCACGAGGTACCTACTCCACCTATATAGACGGGTAGACCTATTTTACGAGTCGTTGTTTTAAAAATCAATTATTCAAAAACCTTTGAAATAAATTGTAGTTTTCTTGTTTGAGTTTGTTGAGTTCAAGTTTAATGTTGCGAAAAAGAGAAAAAAAAAAAAATTTAAAAAAAATCCATTCGGGTTTTGTTTGTTCTCTGTTCACGATTCACGGGGGTCGCGAATGTGAAATGAAATCATCTGGTATGAACGTCACACAGCTTTTGTAAATTTGATATGCTAGGTCCGGCTAATATTACCTATAATTGGCGAAAGCGACATCATTGCACTGATATATCGACATTTTCGAAAGGAGATTTAATCCCCCTTGTAGAAATTAGTTAGAAAAGGTTACCTACACATCGGTTAAAAAAAAATGTTTTACGAATTTTGAATGAAAGTAAATTTCATCCTGAGAATTTTGACACCATCCCCACTTGCCTCTGATGAGTGGTTTGCTTTTTATGATTTTTTGGTTTCGACTAGATTTGACGTCACACTACTCGTTGAGGTGACTTCCTCCGAGAGGAGTGAAATGATGAGTATTTTAGCAAATTTTCATGGAAAATGAAGCTATTGCAATGGCTCCAAACATTTTAAAATCAAGACTTCCGAAAATTGTCTTCATAGAAATCCGTTTTGTGACAGTTTGGGACAAATCCTAGAGTTAACACTTTTCAACGATGATTATGAATGTTCAACTATATTTATATGTATTTATACATATGTGTCCCTACAGAGATACAAATCAGGATTGAGATACGAATTCCGTTGTTGCGCAAATAAATCAAGGTTTCCAATCAAAAGGGTGAGTTCGTTGGCCAGAATTTTTTTTAGCAAATTAGATGGATCAAATTTCAAAAAATGTGCGAAAAATAACTAAATATTGCTAATTTTGGATATTTTATGGCAAAAAAAAAATCTCATCCTGAATAAAAATTGTGAAGGTACTTACACTTACCTAATTCAAAAATGATTTTGAGTTTTTAGGTTTTTTGCAGTTTTCATAGATTTGTCAGCAAATATTAATGAAATATAAGTACATTTTTCAGCATAGTTTTGTGCAAAAATTTTTATTTCCTGGTTAATCGTTAATAATTTTGTTTTGACTGAAACTTTGCTTAAAAAAAAGATAAATTTAACAATTTTTGGTAATTTTTGCATTTTTAGTTATTTTTTTAGTACAATTTTTGAATTTTGACCAATTTAGTATACTCAAAAATTGTTCGTCTACGAAATCATCCTTTCGTTTAGAAAGCTTGATTTTTGGCGCAAGATGGAAATTTTTATCTTAATCCTAAGGAGAGTTATCGTCTGGAATGACACATAGAATCGTTTTAGAATTCCTCAAAACAGATTTCAATGGAGAAATTTTTCAAAATTTTTTATTTCAAAATTTTCCGAGCCATCGCAATAGCTTCATTTTTACGAAAATTCGCAAATACAACAACAACATACAAAACAACAGCTATAATACATGATGAACGTTTTTCAAGTACCTATTTACTACGGACTAAATCACTAGCGACGAAGTTTTGGTAACGAATTTCAAAACGGAATTTAGTGAAAAAAAAGTTTTATATTTCCACGGAAAAAAGGAAGTTGCAATGTTAAATCAATTTCGACGGTTATATTAGGTCATCATCGGTAACAAACAATAACTGATCAGTTCATTTATCAACTTTTCGGTTACTTTTTGTTACTGATGATGACCGATTGAGTTGAAATCGATTTTACACTATAATTCTCTATTTTTGAGGAAATAGACTTTTTTTTTAAATACTAAATTGCTGGTTTTTTTTTGTTTTTTTTAATGTAAATGACAATTAGTGAACATTTTTAGAACTCCTTCTGGACGCATATTATACAACTCTGTACCGAAACTATTAAAAAGTCTAAAAAAAAAAAAAAAAAATCACATAAATACATATGTAAAATATAATCTTTTCAAACATACCTATTGCCTCTATTTTAAGCTCCACCATTCATATGGGTACCTATACTTCTTGGAAGTAGCAAACAATGTAACATTACAAAAGGAACCTGAAGTGGCAGTTCATCTAGATCTAGGAATTTTAAATTAAGTGCTACTTGAACCCTTAAAATTGCCAATGTCAGTAAAACCAGTTGTTTGTATGATGATGAAGATTGTCTTATAAAATATCTCTTTTAATTTAAATTTTCGACATTTTATGTCTTTACTTTGGCACATAAACGAAAAAAACGTTAAATTATTGCGTTAAAAAATAGCGTTAAATAAAAGTGTTCAAAAAAGCGTTACGGTTGGTTTTCCGATGATTTCCGCTTACAACCGAGTCGTTGCTAGGGAAATGGTACTTCGTCGTTTTTCATCCCACAAAATTCGTTGACCATTCGTTCGAAAGCTCTCGATTTATCCAACCATATTATGTTAACTACTGCGAAGTGCGTGGCCAACAAGCTGAGTTATTAGCATGGTTATATGAATAATTGTTTACACACAGGTGATCATTCTCAATAATTGATATTGTGAACATGATTGCAACCGCTTGTTAATTTCTGATGATTTCATTGAGCTGGTGTTTCGATGATTTGATTCATAGCATGTGATCCGAATATTGCGAGAACGGTTTGATTTGTGAAGAGGTGGCTAAATCATTTAATAGATAATCATTTTAATAGACGAGTCTGCAACACATACGAGTCTGTTTAAAGTAACTCCCACCCTCATCTTCATATTTTGAATTAGAATACGACCAACACAAATCAAAAATGAACATGGTTGTGAATAACATTATTTGAAGTGCATGATTGTTCATCGGAGATGTACCTCTCTCCTATATACCTATAATTAATCTGGAGTAGGAACTAAATTTGCAGCGTTTTTTGAAACAATAACCTAGTTTGTTGGTTCTAGTTAGCGTCCCTCAGGTATCCGAGACACCGAGGCAGTGTTACGGTCTACACCCACCTCGACATGTTTGATTCTTTCAATAACAAAAAATCCATTCGCCGAAACCCTTTTTTCTCTCTCCCCCCATTCTTTCCATTTTTTGGGATCTCCAAGGTCGTGTTATTCGCCGTGTCAAAGGCCCCACAAGAGAACGAGGTCAGTTGAAGGAAACCCGATGCTCTGATTTATTGCCCCTCGGGTGCGTCCTACGTTTGGGGGAGGACGAACGAACAATCGCGAGGTTTTGTTGCAAGTTTTTTTATGCGGAGTTTTGTCAGGTCCGTTATGGTTATAGGTAACTACCCTTCCATTTCGGCAAAGAAGTTTCTGTTGGGAGTTGTTTCCGATTTGCCGTCAGATAGGACTTGTCTACCTTACCATACTCGCTCTGATGTTACAAGCAACAACTTTATCTTAGAACTCTCAGGTATGTTTATAACATTTTTCACAGGTAATTTATTTCATTATAACGTTCATAACGTATAAATTGCTAGTTTTGTTATTATCTACGAGTATTTGCTTGAAATTCGGACTGTAAAGGAACAACATTGAGTTGGGGTATACATTTTGATTTTCACGACATAGGACACAATCGAATTTGGTGTGGAATTTGGGGGGTTAGAGGTGGTTGTTTGGTTGGTGGTTTGGGTTCGGTCGTCTATTTACAATTTTAAGGTGTTGTATTGATTCGCTCATAAGTTCATGCTGCATCACTGACACTTTTTCACAATCGCCTTTGTGTTGTCCAGAACACTGTAGAAAGTTAATAATGGTTGATAGTTCGGCATTTTAGATGTTGATGAACTAAACTACGGGAAAAAAATCAATAAGTATTAATCATTTACGTACTTCGCTATTAGTACCTAGACTTATGTACTTTTTTCAGGTTCCTTGCACATTTCTCCGTAGCTACTCATCCAAATTCAACGATTTTTTTGTTTTTGTCTTAGTAAGGAATATCAACAGACCGGGGATTCTCTCTCTCTCTCTCTCTCTCTCTCTCTCTCTCTCTCTATATATATATATATATATATATATATATATATATATATATATATATATATATATATATATATATATATATATATTTTTTTTTTTTTTTTTTTTCAGAAAAATAAAAATTTGGGTTTTTGTGGTTAGGTGACATTTTTTCAACCATGAACTTGAAATCAAAATTACGCGAACCCTTCTCGTCTAAAGACGCATTAGCAGCTTCGGAAAATGTTGTTTTGAGAAAAACGCGTTATTCTGGAGAACATTTTTCGAGCTTCACAGTTTGCTGCATCTTCCGCTTTCTAACATGGCTGTCTAAAAAGAGTTATAGTTTGTAAGTCGAGGTTTTGTTAACTTTATTGCTTCCGAATCCTAAATTATTCCGGTTTATTGAGCAGGTTGAGTTGGTCTACTTCGAACACGGTTTTTTTGGATTTCCATCTTCGGAACAATAAATTGTTATACCTACATCAAACTGCTCAAAATTGAGGAGACCTTTTTTTATTTATTTTATTTATTTATTTATTTATTTTTTTTTTTTTTTTTTTAGACGGACTCCCTTTAATAAGTTTTTGGCTATTGCAATAGTTTCGTTTTTTTTCATATATTCGGTAAAAATATGTTTATTTATTTCATATTTTCTATAGTAGATTTTACATGGTATTCAGGTAGGTAATTTATCTACATATTTCACTGAATGTTATTCCATTGAGTGGTTCGCCTCTCATTTTCTATGGTTATGGGGATGTGAGGGGATGAGCAGTTGTTTGGCAAGTTTTCTCATTGGTTATAGCACATTCAAGCACTTTCGCCTACATAGGCCTCCAGGGATCTGAAAGGTACCTATTAATAGAACAGGCTAGTCTTAGTGTTTAGGATTTAGGATGCTATTCATAAGTTAGGATGTTTTAGGTTGAAGTGTTATAGGAATAAATATTGAGGATCAAATATAGTTTGAATTGGGTAATAAGTTAGTACAATGTTTAGGATGTGGGTAACTTACTATTAAGATGTAGTTAGATAAATTGGTATTTGTACACATTTCCTTTGACTGTTGAAGAGTATTTTTCATTATAGCATCAGTTGGCATCACCCTGTAAGGAATTAAGTAATACATAGTATAGTTTGCATAGAGTAGTAGGAATGCAATAAGCCAATGATATAGTTTAGTATCAGTTTTTGTACTAACCACTGTTTGGGGATATTTGTTGTGAGATCTATCAGAGTTTATTGTTTAAGGTGTGAGATATTATAAGATGCATCAGGTAGTATTTACTGAATAATGCATAATTTATAGAAAAAAAGATAAAAGTTGGAAACATCAAGGGCCACATGGGGATTTATCACTGATTTGAGCTAGGGATTGAAAAATGAGAGGTATATTTTCGTAATTTTCCTTTCTTCCCTGCTGCTTTTGCCTGGGTGGTGCGTGTCTGCGTGTGTCATAGTGTGTGTGTTAGGACTATTAAGTAATTTATGTGATTGGCATAGTTGCATCTCCACTTTACAGTAGTGTTGGGCAATGCTGTATATGAAGTGTGACCATTTATAATGAATGGTGGGGTATTTATAGGTGTATATAGTAATTATGAATTCTAAAGATATGTTAGCTAGGTAGGTACTAAGTATCATTGTTAGAATTTAGTTGTAAAAAGTATTTGTGTTTGAGGTTTTTTAAATAGTGGTATGAACAGTTTAGAACAATTCAGTTAGTTACCCATATCCTAAACATTGTGCCAACCTAATACCTTATTCTAAATATACTTAATTCTTACTATTTATACCTACAACTTACATGTAATAATAACTAGGTAGGTACCTACATCCTAACTTATAAACTAAATATTCTAGAGCTCATACTAAGAGTAGCCTGTTGTATTGATCCGTTTTAGATCCCTGATGAGGCTTATGTAGGCGAAAGTGCTTGTATGTTCAATAAACAGAGAAGAAAACTTTCCAAAAACAACTGCTCATCCCCTCACACCCCCATAAACACAGAACATCATTTTTATGGGTTTATTTTTAGCCCCCCCCCCCCCCTCCCCTCAAACCTTGAAATGTCGCCTATATTCTATGAAGTAGACTTTTTCGTGAGATTAGATGTTGAAACGATTCTGTTAAAAATAATCTTCGGAGAATTACACCATCACTAACGAATTCAATTTGGGGAACCTCACACCCCAATGAGAACGCTGTTCACCTGTTTTCATTTTCACCCCTTATATATGAAACATAATGAGTTTAGCTTTTCAAGAGATCATTTTCAATAGATGTTCAGCAAATATTGTTTCTCAAAAACGAAACCTAGTCGTCTTGTTTTTGATAATCCGACAAAGGAACACAACAAGAACAACCCAGAAAGAACTACATTGAAATCTGTTTCAGAACCCCTCTGAATCTATTTGGTTAAAAAAGAACAATTTTAGTGTATATGAGTATCTAAGGTGTAGTAAATACCCATGTATTATGTATACGTATACGTACGTGTGATGTATGAAGGGATATATTGTTCATTGATTGATATGTTAATTTCAAATAGATTGCTTAAAATGAATTACGCTTCAAGTTGTAAACTTAAGCTTTTTAGCGGCTGGGCATGGATATGCTAATTGTCTTTGGGGTGGGAGTTGGAACATGAGAGGAAGTTTGGCTTGGCGTGAATGGATGTTTCCAAACGAGGCGTGATTCTCATACTAATCGATTCCTTTGTATTTTACGAAACTAATTATTTATTTCAATCACGTATTTAGATGGTTTGAATCACAACGACGTTGTTTCTCCAAGGCTGCACGCAAATACATGCTAACCCAAAACGAAAGATCAAAATGGCATTTATTCCAGTGATTTAAATATATTTAATTACCAATTCAATTATAGTTTGATCGAATATTGGCATTTTAATATAAATATGTTTTTATGAAAATGGATTGGCCTGGAACATAACATTGAATGCGGAGAAAGTAGGAAGATGGAGTTACATATTTTTCTTCGGTGTTTACTAATTATTATTACTTATTATTCATCTTTAGTCTTTACTTATTCTCTTTTCCATTGCATTTGTAACAGGTGATAATGAAATTGTAGGAAATTCCTCTTGGGCTTTCAGTGAAGAAATCAAGCTCCACCCCACCGAATTCGAGTTTTTACTTTTCCAAGCCGAATTTTCGAAGGAAAATGGTTTGAGTGGCTGAAAACCTTTCCGACACTCCCTCAAAACGTAAATATGAACGCAAATTTTTAATAAGGCTCCTGGAAATACGAGGTTTTAGGCATCCTAATATTAGTGAAGAAATTTAATTTGAAATGTTTTGTGAAAAACAAGATATTTATTTCATTATTTTGTAATCCTCACGATATTGCAAGGTATTTTTGAAATATGTGCTAAATTTTACGTCAGATGCGACAATCTTCATTTGTTGAAGCTCTAAAAAAGTAGTCTTGTTAGGGGCATAAAATAAATATATATATACCTATACAATGTAAGGAAATGAATATTCTTAGAAAACATTGGAAAACCTGAAGCGTTTTGCTTATCAACACAGAATTTTAGCTTTCCAACAGTTTTGAGGGAAAAAAGAGTTGGAAAAAAAAATCGAATTATTACACAACGGTTTATTGGGTATTATTTTTGTATTTGATAGCCCCTTAACACAGAACACTTGCCTTTCATTATTATTTGAAGCCTATTATACATTATCTAAATATATCTGCATACATAGAACTGGATTCCTACCGAGAAGAAATTCGCTGAATTACTTGTATAAAACACCCACACTATAGGTAGGCACTAGTCCCTTTGTATATAACAAGTGCTGATATACAGTAGTACATCAGAATCTGAGTTAAACTGAAAATTGAGAATATAGAAAGAAATCACAGACCTACTCTTCACTAGTAATTTTCAAGTGAAAAATGTTATCGTAAACTTGATTTTGGGAAGTGAAATCGCGATGAAATTATCTCAGCTGAAAAAACCGTCGGAGTTTATATATACGGTGGTTCGTGAAAGAATTCGAAAAAATTATTGCACTCCAAAATCCAAATCAAGAATTCCAAATTCCAAAATCAAGAATTCCACTTGCTTTTTACGTTTCAGAACTTGCACATCAATTTTGGTTCCGTGTCCTTTTCCCTGTGTGTCTGTCTGTCTGTCCGAGTTTTAGTTCGATTTCGGCGACATTTTCAGGGATTGTGCTAGTTAGCTTCTAGAATCTAGACGGTCCTCTATCACTTTCATTGCCGTTTCATAAATAGTAATCTGTTATAACGTTGATTTCTTATCAACTATTGGTCCGATTTCGTTCAAACTCGAGAGTATGTTGGATCCAGGATGATTCCCTTCGTATTTTATCACATTTGCCGGAATAATCGGTAAAAATTGCGCATACGAAAAACTAATATTGGATAACTCTCCTAGAAAATGGATTGATTATGATGAAATTTCCAATTGTTGTATGACTTAACCTTTAGACGGTTTTTGCTTATGCAAACATAAATTATTGCCCTATTTTGCATTCTACCATGTCTACACATGTATTACAGATACTGTTATATTTTGCATGCAATCTTTTTGACTCGTACTTTGTTCTACAACTAACTCTATTCCTCCATGTTACATGTGAGGTAGACGTTGGTAGACTTTTTACAATGTTACACCAGTTTTGATATACTTCTATGCTTACGATCATTTTCCTGTTAAAGTTCTAGCACTCAGAAAGTGCAAACGGATGAACTTACAGCCATCCGAGCGGCTTCATTTGATTCTTAGGGATGATATCTTGATACCCTTAAATTACTGCAAAACAATTACCTTTTTTTAAATAGATAAACAATCCTTGATAATTAAAAAAAAATGAATAAATAAAAAATTGTGGGATGAGGCAGTAAATTGAGGGACTTTTTGAAATAACTTTCAAGGGATTTCTTAAAATGTAGTGTCATTAAAACATCGCCAACCAAGAGCAGTGCTGCTCTAACCCCAGGCTCCTGAAAGTTCTTCTTGTTCCTCAGAGTTGCATATCGATAGCTCACATGACACATAACATGACTCGTGTGTGTTCACTCGAAGGCTCGAACCCACCCCATAACGTGAGAGATGGAGAGCGACCATATTTCATGAGAGTTGCTGCCAACCGTCTCATGAATACCTGGGAATCCCTGTGCATTACTCCTTCACAAGAAATGGATACAGGGGTAAATGACGCTTGGGGATTCCTGCTGCCTGTATGTAGGTACTGTTCTCTGCATCCTTCAAGGACTTCCTGGACAAAAGTCCATTCGTGCTGTAGTGACCGATTCATTACAGCATGGGCTGCTTAAGGACTATTTGATGTTGTTTATGCTTTGTGACGAGTAACCTCAACCCATTGATTGACCTTTATGTCGAAGTAATACCGCAGAGCTCGTTGTGAAGAGCCGAATACTCACCCCAAAAATCGTTAAGAGGGTGTAATGGTTACTCCAAGGTCTCTGAAAATCCTATCCGTCTTCTGTTACATCCCAGCTTTTACAATCAGAACAAACTTGGCTGGTTCAGGGTTATAGCCCCATCGTGGACCATTTTCTCGAAGACGATCAAACCAATTCCGAACAGAAAGCAGTCAAGTACCAGTTTTGTCTAATGAGTGGCGATTTCAACTGACGCACAAGTGGAAGTGTACTCACAGCATACATTACCATGCTCAACGGGTCACCTCGGGTTGTACCTTCCTTATTCAAAATTTGAGATTCACTACCACGAAGCAGGACTAGAGGAAATCCTCGGTGAGATTTGAAAAGGAAGCGATTAAACTTTAGCGTTCTATCTATTATTTCGAAAGTTTCCTAGATCTCGATTTTTTATTTTTTCAGCCCTTAAATGCTACCCTTTAGAATCAATGTCAAGCTTCTAGAGCCAACTTGGCACCATACCTATGTGATTTTTAACCCAAGTTTCATGAACTTTGTTCCAGTACTTTCGGAGAAAAATTGTGGACGGTGAACGGACAGATTTTATATATTTTATATTAAATTCGATTTTATGATTATACGCATCTTAAAACGTTAACTAACTAATTTTAAGGGGAGGGGGAGGGGGATAAGAATGAGTTCTTTTGGACGATTACAAAGGATTATTATTGGAAATAATAAACCGCAAGGTGGACATTTCGGTAAAAACCACTGTTTTTACGCACTGAAAGCTTACAACAAATTGGTTTTGGGATGGGTTCCAGTTTGTCATTCTTCGTTGGTTGCAATGAGTCATTATAGGCAATAATAAATTGAAAAAGGTGGAAGCTGAAAAAAATAAAATAAAAAAATAAAAAACTATATAAAATAACGATAGGAAGCTATATTATGACAAAGCGTGATGGGGAACTTTTAAAAAGTTAACTCTAAATATCAGCATTACAGGATATGTGTGTCCAGATTTGTCGGAGTAAGAAAGCGTGTGTACGTTTTTGTTTTAAGAACGCAACCAAAAACTACAGCACACGTGACCCTCTCAGCTTTCATTACGTACTGCATACAGCACGGTGAAATATTTGCCTTCACTTCCCGTGGGTGGATTGAAAAAGGGAGGGAGTCGAAATGGGAAATGGAGAAATACTCTTGAAGAATGAACCGAACTCCCACGACGAGTCCATTACAAGTTATTTCCGTCACATAAATTTTTCTTCACGTGGTTGCACCCGCATTTCCGCACAGCTATGCGAACGGAGGGTGACGGAGGGTGCGAAACGCCTGCTCCGCGCCATTAGTCGGAAACTCTTCCGAGGGAAAATTCCCGTCTCCTTTTATACCGGGGGACGTTTCACATAGTTTTCCCCGCAATATTCGTTCCCGATACCGGCGTTCCGAAGATCCCTTGGTCGGCGTCGAGGTGCCGTTTTGAAAAAGGGAGTCAGGGAGAGAGAATGGAGTCCAGAGAAGGGTGAGAAATGCTTGTAATGGGGGAACCAACTGCAACAACACCACTCACGCTCCCCTAAGTTCTTTTAAAATCCCGTAGGGTAAATGCACCACTGGCCGGTAGTCTACCAGTAGACGGAACTTTGGGCTTAAAACAAATAATAAGAAACTTAAGAAGATTTGTTTCAACGTATCTATTTCTGGTGACAAATATACCTAATCGGTTCAGAGCACTATAGATAGTCATAATAGGAGAAAAGATGAGATAGTTGGACAGTTCTTTTTGAGCACAAATATTGATCAAATTACAAAAGTTTCAGTCATGCAGCATGATCGTATGAGGAAATTTTCATGAACTATCGTATTGCTAGAGAATTTCAGTTAAGAATAAAGGTATTGCAATGGCTTAAGAAAAATAAAATACTTTTTTTCAACATTTTCTCCGTGGACATGCGATTTCATGCATTCTGAAACGATTCCTTGAGTTTGAAGCTTTTTAATATTTTTATCAAAATTCCGATTTTGCGCTAAAAATCAAGCTTTCCAAGAGTCATAATGAATTCATTGTTTAGCACTTTTTCATTTCAATAAATTGGTCAAATTTCAAATGTGCTGGAAAAAAATCAATAAAAAAGATAAAAACGACTAAAACTCGTTAAATTTAGCAAAATAATAATCATATTTAGTTTATCAGCGACACTTAAACTAGAACATTCAAAAATTTATGTACAAACTCATGCGAAAAAATGCACTGCAATTAATATGTATTAAATCAATAAAAACTAAAGAAAACAAATGAAAATATGAAACCTCATTTTCAATAGGTACGTTTTTCCATAAAATAGTTGACAAAATTTATTTGTACTCTAATGCTCAAATTTCAAAACGGTTTAATATAAATATAATACGATAATTTAGGGAAATTCTGTCACATCATCATGCTGCTTTATGGGACTTCATTTATGTTGAATTGTTTTGAAAATTGAGCTCTTTGAGCGCAACGAAATTTTCAATTATTTATACGGCCGAAGTAGGTACCTAGGTCTTAAAATTAGTAATCTGCTATTCAAAGCATTTAGTATTTTCATAGTTATTTCAAAGCGTATAGAATTTTAGTATTCAAGCATTTTATGAAGTTTCAATCGATTTTTTATCACACGAAACTTGAGTACATTATTCAACATATTCCTGTGCACAATTATTTTCTAATTCGAACTAGAGTACCTACTTTTTGTTCTCGTTTCCCTTATATTGATGATAATGTAATGTTATCGCGTGATGTCACCGTAAATCATCCTACTTATTCTGAAGTTTATTCAAATGATTTGAAATGTAGGTATGTCTTCAGCCTTCTAATCCTCCCCTCTTGTCTACATCAGTCCTCTGAAGTAACAGTACGTATATGAATGTACATAAAATGAATAATCGGCCTATTGATAAGATGCACACAAGAAAAAACTAAATAAGTGTTCTATTCTCGTGTTTTACCAGTTCTTTTACCAAACGAATCATTAAGAAAAACTTAAATATTGGAAACGGCTGGTTTAATAACGTTTGATCCATTCATTTAAATTAATTTTTGAACAATTTTCAAAATATTTGATAAGTACATTTTAATACGTATGCGGTATTTTTCACTTATCTCCTCTTTCGTTCTTAGTCTCTCTTCTTACCTTACTCAATCCTAAGGAATCTACATAACTTTGTATTTAAAAAATAATGTTAAGGATTTCAGTCTATGCAATTCGAACAATCAGAACTTAAAAATTTTTAAAATTGACATCAGATCTACCATAATAATATTTGCGAGTTATGACTCTGATAGTTGTTTCCTGTGAAAGGATTCCGTTTACCTTCTAGATAAGAATGCATTAGAAGCTAGGATTGCGCTCATTTTTGAGAGGGAATTGTTGTATCTAGACCTTGACTAATTCTAGAGGTTCTTAATTGTAGTGATTTAGGAACCTTAACCCACTACGTAGGCGATTTACGTCGTAACCGGTACTGAAAATACCTTAATCCGGCGGGTAGTGAGGTAGGCGGCCCGGATTACACCTAACACCGTCCACCTCGCTATAGACGAGCCTATCAGCGGATGGCGGGAGATTAACCCGCTAAAGGGCCGTGGGCGGCAAAAGGGACGTATTCGCCCGGCACCCAACGGGTGACGAAGGGCCGTACGTTCTATGCTTCGGACCTCCACCCCGAGGACGTTAATTGGCTAACCGCTCGGTTAATTGAGTTTTGTTGCGAGAGGTTTCCTCCTAACCCCGGGAGGGACGGGGACGATTTTAGAAGCGAAAACCAGCCACCAGAGGGGGATTCCACGGGCAAAAGCGGGATTAGAGCCCGGGATTAAACTCCGGCCTTCCTACTAAAACTACCCCCGTTTCCCGCACCCCCGCCGGATTTACATAATTAGATTCTACATTTCACCCCCTGGAACGCCCTCGCTCCAATGAGCGCTGGAGGGGGTAAGAGTCACTTCTGAATTGCCTGTTTATTCTAGTCCTCACGATTTATGGCGGATTATCCTTTCCACCCTCACATCCGTTTTAGCCCGCCACCCTTTTCTAGCTCTCCACTCCTACAACCCTCCGGCCGTCGCCTCTTCAAAAACTTTATTGCTATCGTCCGTCTAGCTTAGCTGTCACTCCCTCTGATGCTACATCCTTGAATAGTAAAATAGTGGAGACTGCTCATGATGATTCTTCCAGTCAAGAAAAAAAAGTTGGAGATTGGAAACTATAACACTACGATTGTAATAAATATTTAATTTTCTAATTCTACCTAAAGGGGAGAGTGGGGTTGCTCAGGTCAGCGAGTCGCTCCGGTCAGTAGGGTTTTGCTTGGAAGAAAGATTCGGAATAGGACAGTAAAGTTTTAATGATGTGTTGATCTTATTTCGGCAACTTCAAAACTAAGCGAGTAGAGTTTCCTCCATTACGCTTCCGAGTTTACATATAAGTAGAGGGAGCATTGTTTTCCCTTTCGAGAGATGAAACATTGTTTGTCCTCAAACCAAAATGTCTACCCTCATTTTACGTTTTAGACTATGTATTCTCAACCACTTTCGTTCTTTTGTGTGTGTGTGTGTGCGTGTGCGTGCGTGCGTGTGTGTGTGTCTGTTGTGTGTCCGCAAATACTTATAACAAGCTTCATTTCCACAGCTTTCATCCGATTTTGATGAAATTGTCAAGGAATGTGCGGATTAGACTTGAGATGATCTCTTATCCGATTTATTCCTCCCAAATCAATACTGAGGTATTTCGTGCGCTAACGTTAATTCCATCAAACATAATTTTCTCTCGCCCTAGTCTTTTTATATTTCTGTATGTATTTCCAATTTCGCTCTAGTATTCGGAATTTGGTGGAATGTTTTTGCCCTCGTGACCGTTGTATCCTACACAAATGACCATTTGAGCCGTTGATATTTATTCGCCATCCACCTCACTTCACTTTCCTCATTTTTCTCGAATTCGGAAATTATGGATATTCCAGTAAGCAGACCTCTAAAATACATGTGTGGAAAATAACCAATTCTGCCATTCTGGAAATACTAAGATCAAGTATTTGTGCTTCAAACTTATTTATTCTAGAAGAGGGATTCACCCTCTAAAGAAAGCTTTCATTGTTATTAATTTATTTTTATTTTATTTTATTTTATTTTTTTGAAATCGTGTACTAACTTCGTTTTGTAAGGTTGGTGAGACAAAATGTAGATGGTGAAGTAAATGGGAGCAAAACTATCATAAATTCAAGCACAAGAATAATACTATATTATTATTAAAAATAATATACGGATATCATTTCAACTTTGTAAGCTGACACAATTCCTTCAAGTTGCACTTTTCGAAAATTGTTGGGTGAAATGTAGAAACTTGGGTTTCGGATTTCTTTTATACATTCAAATCCAATGCATCCAATTTTAGTGTACATATATTATGATAAAGTCAGTTTCCGTTTCTTTGACAGAATATATCCACGTTTAAAGAAATATGTTGATCTACTCTTGCAAAGGTCGAGGATCTATAAAAATAAAATAATCACCCATCATAATGTTATAATATACTGTACCAAGAAATGATCATGTTGACAGATATATCCTCAATCCATTTGAGGCGTGATGGCTGCAGAGGATGAGCATTATTGTAATTATATTGTATCGAGGATCGTTAAAATAGACATCGAAAAAGCCTACCCTTATTTATTCGTTACAGAAATACATTAGGAGATTAAAGGGCGTAGTCCTGCGAGGAAGTTTTTCCTTAATTTATTACGCGGGAGGCGGAAAGGGAGCACGGGCCTCGTAACTCAAGATTTCATTAAGGGTACAGTTCTCTCACAGGAACTCTCGAGGGAGCCTCGAGGGAAGATGAAGTTTAAAAGGGGAAATGAGGTTCACGTTAAATTTTAATCTCAATTCACTGCAAACTGCTACGGCAGAGGGTCCGCGATTAGGGAGAATGCTCATTGAAATATGGGAATAATCCAACAATCCCGAACTTCTCTTTCCTTATGGGTCTTTCATCGTGTCCAATCAACAACTAATGACAATAAAGAAGATGTATAAGATAGCTAATGATAACGTTGTCTATTTCGAAGAAATGATGAGTTACAATGTCAGAACAATTTTGACGGTTGGGTCATTACTAACAAACAAGTAATGTTAGGTACTTATTGTGTTACTTACTGTCATAGGTATGAAATTGATCGAACATTGTAGCGCATCTATATTATGGATATGGACAGTGGTATCATTTTATTTATTGGAAAGGTTTTCACATTTTTTTCATGAGTGATTTAGATGGTATTAAGTGAGAACTATTGAGGAAGTGTTATCATAAGACACGAGTGTTACCTGTTTCCGATTAATACCGTACTCAATTTTCAATATGTTATTGTCAAAAATGAACCTTTGAAAGCGACCAAGAAAAAAAGGTTTAAACGGAAGGTTTAACCCCCCTCATTAAAATTCATTGGTTTACATTTCATGTTGTGTAGGATCACAAAACAAATAAGAAAAAGAAGAAAAAAAAGATAAAGAAAAATATTCGTCTGTCCGCCAACCGGATCTTTCTTCAGAAAGTACCGCAACAAAGTTTGTTGACGATCGGAGTCTCTACTTTGACTGTAGTATTTGTCAGTATGTGTGCGTGCCTGTGTGTTCCTCGCTACAGCCCACAATTTCGGAGCTATCAGCTTGAAATTTGGTAAGTAGACTCTATGGTCATCCGAAAAGCTGTATAGTCTTGGTGGCACGTAGGCAACAAATGGTGACACCGTGGCATCACCATCAATTAAACAATACACATTTCTGAAGCCATTGACTTGAAATTTCGTAGGCGTACTTCTTAGACACCCAGAATAGAATTTGGGACATAGGTAGTGCCATATGGCACCGTGGCTCCATTTCTCAAACATATGTGTTTGTTATCATTTTCTATTATAGCCAGGTCGGTAAAAAAAAAGTTACTATTTCCATAATATCGACTTGAAATTTTGCAGGATGACTCCCTCTTTTGGGGTCTAGTTGGCCCTAGAAACTCGGCATCAATTCGATCAGCCCTAAAGGGAAGAATAATGGGCTTAAATATTTAAAAATCAAGATCTTCGATTTTCAAATATTTAAAAATTAAAAACTTCCAGAAGTTCATGGACAACGGTAACATAAAAAATTCGTTTCATTCATTGAAAAGGTTTCCACAATGAATGAAATGAAGGTAATTGTTTTGGCTGTCATTGATAGATATCCATCCAAAGAACATAATGAAATACTCGGATAATCGCTCTACGTTGATCCTTCCGCCCTCTATAAGGTCTAGAAATTTTAAGGTCTAAAATCCATACCTTTCTCGTATTTCATAGATGTTTTGATATTGCTGTCACATCAAGTCAAAACCAGCATATTCCGAGTGTCTCAGGATCTACATAACAAACATCAAGTCGATGTGTTGAAAACTCAGCAACAACTCACAAGTTTTTATTTTCAATATGTTATTCCACTCATCAACTGTACGTAGATGGATTTTTGTAATTTTCTAATTGCGTTTTCTACGTCACTACCCCCAGATTGGATTGCCGTATTCATAGAAAATATTGTTAGTATTGTTCCATCATGATAAAATAGATCTTGATTGTACATAAAATAAAGTGAAGGGCCATAACGGTCCCTTGTGGAACCCTACAGCTCATACACAGTTATGCGATCCAAGGGATATATTAATACGCATTCGATCACTTCTGTATCACTGGAGGAAAACAAATTCTATTTAAGGCAATACGAAAGACTTTAAACGACTTAATCAATTTATTTGTACTTTTCACATTACTCAGGTCTCTTTGCGAGTTTGATGTGACTCTTAGTTTTGACTTTTACGGCATTACAAGACCTCTGGCGTTGTTTCAGGCCACAAGTATGCTGACATTATTGGATTCTTTGTTGCATAGTCTTTTCGGTCAATTTGCTGCAGATAGGCACGACCTTTATCTATCGTCTATCGTGAAGTCATCTACTAGTTACTTCAGTGTCAAACATCTGAAGATTTAATGAGTTAAATGCAGTTATCTGATTCTGGAAATTCCTTTCAAAAGAGATTTGTAATGGGAGGAATTAGTTAATAATAAATGAATCCTACTACCATTACATTCCCTTTCTGAGGATGAATTTATTTGAAGAATATGTATGGTAGAGAAAATGTTATTTTTGCTCCTGCGTACTTTGTTTATCATCGAATCCTCCGGTTGTTCCCCTGGGTCTTTTAATTAAATTCACCAATCTGATAATCCTTCCAGTTATAGGCTACCTACCTATTTATTTCCCATTCAAGTTTCTTTACTGTCGTGGGAAATGAAAGTTTCTCGGATCCGCATCCCACTCTCTGCCCACGACCATCCCCCAGCCCTAACTCCCCCCTTTCTCGCCGAGTACATTAAGATGTACCGTAGTAGATTGTCCGGTAGCGCAAGCTGCTCTTACCCAGCCCCCAGGCTCAAACACAAGCGCCATTAACACTGATAAAGAACCCCTCCTACCGCTTGGCCACAGCCCTTCATTAACCTGACAGTTACTGCCTTGCTATGACCCCTCGCCGCCAATCTACCCTCGGTAGCTTTTATACACTTCCGAAATGTACGTATTCGCTTTTATTGCTTTTCTACCGCGTTTTCTCGTTTGGTTCCACCCTCTCTCCCGAGATTACAAGTTCATATTAGCTCTGGCTGTTTGTTTAACCGTCCGCTCCATCTCACCTCTCCGTTTCGGCGGAGTTCATTTGTCGAATAAACAACATTTTATGGAAGTTAACCCAGAGTTACCACCACCATACTCAGATTGCATTAGGATTAATGAGATTGAATTTACATTGTATTTCAATTAACCATGAAAAATTTAGATGGATATTTTCCATACCAATTTATGAATTTACCAGCTTAAAGTGGGTCCCTTAACATTTTATTTTGATTAATTAAATCGATAATGATTTAAGTAGACTATATAAATAGCATCCCCCCAAATCATAATAATTAATCACTTAATATTTCCTTTAATAATTATCCTGAAGGATATTTGAAAACTCCATAATTTGAGATATTTAGTGACTGGATCTGTATATTAAGACGGGGAAATTTGTATTTGCACGACATAAATAGTATACAAAATAACACTTTTCGACACTATAGTTTTGATTTGGCTGCTTTCTTCTAGCGACATGTGAAGTCATAAGGCTCACCTAATGTGGATGTAAAGCAGCTGAAATGATTTGAATGATTTGGGATGGTGGAGGTGTGGTTAGTAATAGGCAGAACGTAATTTAAATTTGAATTTAATCTCTCTCATAATACGTCCTTGGGTCCCTCCATTTGTGTCCCCTAACATCTCCATTGAGTTGTGGGTTAAATACATACTGAACAGCTTTGAATCCAAAAATTTATTTTGTGAAGTCAGGCGTATCAAAGTAGAATTTCCTCGGATTTTTCCTGTGTATTCTATTTACGAGTGACATACCAGGAGCTGATAATGTCCTCATTCCCAACTTCGCTGACGATGAAGCCATCGTCTCAGGCAAGTACCAAAGAATTGGCTCCGAGAGAATACTTTTCAATATCCCGTGCAATCGTCCTTTGTATTTAAAGATTTGTTCACTCAACATTGAATGTAATCATCTATAAAAGAATATCAATAAATTACGTATTTGTTCAAGCTGATGTCTTTTTAGCCACTTGGCCGTATATAATAGGTAATATAATTAGTCCGAATCTAGGTGGGAAACGTGGGTTTTTAAGAATTGCGTTTAAAAAAGTGCACAAATGGCTAGAATGGTTATTGAGCTCGAAAAAGTCGAATCTAGAAAGTTAGTGTAATGAGGATTCTACAAGTCAATTTTAAAGAGGCTTGGTTGTGGAACTTGACCTCGAAACGGTAAGCTCTGAATGTTTACTCTGCAACGCATTTCGAGACGCGAATCAGCCAGTTCGCTTGTTTATCATATTTTGGATTTGTATTTTCTTATTTCCAAAATGCAGTCTGACCCACTGTGAGTTGGCTGGGATTACGTTCATGTTTCACTAAAGAATAGGGGGGACGGAGTGGGGGATGTGTGTTTATCTCGGAGCAAGAGACATTCGCACATTTGCATAATGTTTCCAACGCAATGCATTGCGACGTTGTTCCATAGAGGTATTATAAAGGTTGTTACACTTTGCAATAGTGTAATGTATATCTGTTAGTAGTTATGTCGTACACATTCCATCCTGCCTGGTCATATCGAAAATTTACATGTCACACTGCTCCAGCCACAAATCTTTGAAAGGGATTCCTTTTTTTGGAAGGCCTAATTTTGGAAAATATATGAGGAGTTTCAAATATCACGCTGGAAGTTTTATGACGGAAATTTACTGTCAGTGGAGAGGGTAATGGGGAGAAGGGCGAATCCGAAAAGTATATTTTTGTTTTTTCTTTTATTTAACTCTCACCAAAATTATTACAATCCATTCAATGAGACCTCCCTATAATGCATGCATTGCTTACCAATATATTTTTATTTTTATCGTACAGATTCGTCAAAAAATGAAATAACGCACTCATTTGCCTCGGCTGTGGAGTTACATACAAAATTATACTGATATCTCGATGATGTTATAAACCAACTTTTTCACGAGTTATGTACGATGTTTTGTGTTTAGAACCCTTTTTGTAACTTCAAGTAGGCTGAATCGTCATGTAATCATAGGTAAACTACAAGTTGCTGCCGTTCCGAACAAGGCTTTGGACTGATCCACAAACTCGTTTCAAGTCCCTTGGCTTCTTTGGAAGATTTGCCAAAAGGGTGTAACGGAGCAGTATGTATAAAGAAGCGCAAGAAAAGTCAAAAGAAAGGGCGCTAGCGACTCTTTCGATCCAGGTAAAAATTCTCTCCAAGAATTCGCAAGAAGTAGCAAAAAAAGAAAAAACTGCTCCCCTTCTTCCGTCTCTTTTTCCCCGAAAAAAGTCAAGGTGTAAGGAAAAGAACGGTTGGGAGAGAGATGGGGCGGAATGGGGCTATACTGAGGAAAATCGCTCCTTGGATTCGACGCACGTCCGCGGACTAAATCCAAGCTCCACCAATTCTAACTCCTTCTTAGCCCGGGTGAGGGGATGCTCTGGAAGGAGGTATAAGGGAAGAAGGAAAGCACTAAAAAATAATTCACCCCGAGACCACGGACCGATTCTAAATCTTGGAGGAAAAGAAATTAAACGTTTAGTATGTAAGGGGTAGATTTCCTTCGGACGGGCCGTTAGGGTGGGACGTGAGTCTGTAATGCTTTCTTTTTGTTCAGTTTCTTTCTTCTTTCTCTCTATTGCTTCTCTTCCTTCTGGCGAATTTATTTTAAGCGTCAAATGTATATTGTTCATGGCTGGAGTACTCCGGCGCATTCGAAACTCCGTTCAAAGACATTTCCCTCGTGAATACAAATAAAAAGTGAAACGGTCTAATATGACATGCCGCAGTCACATACTTAAATACAGTGACTTGACAAAATGCCTAGAAAGGTGGCCCCAAAAAGTAAGAAAAAAGAAAAGAATCGCATCAAACATAAGACACTTGATCATAAGTCTAGGCATTTCATGATGCGTGCGTCTAGACATTTTATTGAATGAAGATCTCTGTTTAGGCAGTTGATCAAACATACATTGATCTTTTGTCAGTAATTGTCATCATTAAATTCTTATTTTTCGGCTACTTCACTACGCATTCGGTCAAGTATAAGCTGGATTTAAGTATAAGCTGAGACTAAGTATTCGGTCTGGTGACCAGTATTTTTTCTGATGCAGTCACTTGATCAACTTGGTCATCAGCTTAAATTACAATAGACATATAGCCAAATAACTACAATTTTTATTAACTGTCAAAAACCATTTTGCACATCATTAGGAGCTTAGTATCTAAAACGCCTATAAGCAGTTGATTAAATGGCTAGGTTTCTGTATGAATAGTATAGTTATTTGTCTATATTTCTAATAATCTTAGGTAATAAATACGTTGACAAAGTACAGTGACGGTCACCATACTAGTCACCAGCCCAAAATCCCGTCACTTAACCAAAGGCGTAGGGAAGTAGCCGAAAAATGAGAATTTTATGATGACTAGGCTCTTAAGACATCCACCAGATCCAGACATCAAACTATATATATTTAAATAAAGTATTAGGTAAGCCGAGCACTCTCCGTAGAGTAGGATTGCTGGTGTAGCTAAAGTTCAGAGCGTGAAGCCTCCCACCAAATCCAAAACGATAGGTGTATTTCTTTGTGTGTGTGTGTGTGTGTGTGTGTGTGTGTGTGTGTGTGTGTGTGTGTGTGTGTAACAAACTTGGTCGACGCTGTCGTGATTTTTATTTTATTCGATCCTAAGTTTAGTCTAGTTGTGCAACGAACCTTGGGAATTTTATCTTTTATTTTATATTGTGCTGTATATCATGAAGGAATAAAAACTCATTCATTCATTCATTCAATTCCCGATTTACTATTTGGGTGGTGGGTGGAGAGAGTAGTTACCAATTCATCCAACCTACAAATCTCTACCGATTTTCGTGATTCTTATTTTATTCCACTATGAAATCGATATTGTTTTGAAACAATTGTTTTGTCAGGATTTTCCAACTTCATCAAGAGAGGGGATGAATGGAGGGGGTAATATTGATAAATCATAACTATTCTCGGCCAATTTTCATGATTCTTTTTTGTTCAACATTGAATTTGGTCTAGTTTTGGAAAACGTAACAGGAGTTTCAAATTTCATGATGGAAGGGGGTGAATGGAGGGGGTAATACTGATAAATCATGATGTTTTAACTATTCTCGTCCAATTTTCGTGATTTTTTTTTTCAACTTTGAATTTGGTCTAGATTTGGAATATGTAACAGGAGTTTTAAATTTCGTGATGGAAGGGGGTGAATGGAGGAGATAATAACGATAAACCGTGATCTTTTTATTCTATACATTAGACTTTTTGTGACTGTTTCCATTGTTTGTTCGATCCGGATTCAAGTCCAGTTAGCAACCTAGGACGTTTCAAATTTACCATCGGTGGAAGGGTTAAATGGTGGGAGGGGGGATTTCTGAGCAATCATTATACCTTTGTTTTCTCTTATTCTAATTCTCACCAAACAATCCATTCATAGGGACGTCCTATTTCAATCAAATTTTCGATTCTTCACTACCAAAGCTAGTGGAGCTTTGTGTATGCGCGAGAAGTCAACAACATTTTCGTCTTCTGAAATCTAAATTTTTAGTTGCTTTTTGCCTTTCAGAGCTTGTTGATCGATTATGGTTCCGAATCTGTGATGTCAGTCTGTGTCCACGCTAAATCCTAGTACGCCTAAAACGAAGTGTTACTCCGATTTTAATAAACTCTTCAGTGGTCGTGCGGAGTAGCTTCTAACTGGTCCCCTATAACTATCATTGCTGTCAATCATCAATCAATAGTAGCCTGTTCTCATGCGTGATCCGGTCAGATTTCGTTCAAACTCGAGTGGTAGTTCGGTTCTAGGTCCAGGATGATGTATAAATCTAAAGCTAGAGAGTGGGACCGGAATACATAGAACTTCCATTGTAAAAATCAGCTGAATTAATTGCAATAGAATGATATTCTAACTTTACAAAATCGAGTTTATTAACTATTTTCCGTGCAGATATATTCGTGAAGCATTGGTAGATGTTTCATTTTATTTCATTAATTGCTTCCGAGTCTATCTGCAGGTAGTGAAACCATTACTTTCACTTTTGAGAGTTGAAAAAAAATTTTTTTTTTTTTTTTTTAGAATGAAAATGCTTTAGCCGAGACCTAACTACCGAAAAATGTCCCACGAGAGTGCAACGAAAGTAGCGCCAATAATTGAGATGATTTCCGCTTACAACCGAGTCGTTGCTAGGGATATGATACTTCGTCGTTTTTCATCCCACAAAATTCGTTGACCATTCGTTCGAAAGCTCTCGATTTATCCAACCATACTATATTAACTACTGCGAAGTGCGTGGCCAACAAGCTGAGTTATGAGTATGGTTATATGAATAATTGTTTACACACAGGTGATCATTCTCAATTATTGATATTGTGAACATGATTGCAACCGCTTGTTAATTTCTGATGATTTCATTGAGCTGGTGTTTCGATTATGTGATTCATAGCAGGTGATCCGAATATTGCGAGAACGGTTAGATTTGTGAAGCGGTGGTTAAATTATTTTAATAGGTAATTTCTATACTTTACACTATAGGAAGCTGCAATTTCGTATGTAGCCTCTTTAGCCTCTTTCTATAATAAAGTGAATGTTTACTCGCGAGTTTCTATTAGGAGATCATCATCTCACAACAGCTCAATGGTCGTGATCATTTCTATAATAAAGTGAGAGCGAGGAGCTAAAACATGATTCCATGTTTTAGGATTGATGGCAGAATGATAAACAGAGTTCAGAGGCCGATGGGGGGTCGGGTTCAGAGAATCGACGAGGAGTGAGTCGTGTACGGCTAAAGCATATTCATGTTTTTTAATTTTAGCCGTCAGGCTCAAAGGAACTGTGGCTTTTTTTTTTTTTTTTTTTTTTTTTTTTTTTCGAAACCAAAATTTCTATTTGCATTTTAGGTACGTCCAGACCATTCAAACCAACTTCGATTCCGTGTCTGTGCGTAGGTACGTGTGTGTGTCTTTCGTGTGCCCGCAAAACCTTGTAACAAGCTTAGTTTCCACGATTTTCATGAATTATTCATGGAACGTGCGGGTTAGGGTGTAGATGGTCCCCTATCAGTTTCGTTGTTCCCAAACCAATACTTGAGTCAGCGCATGAGCATACGTAAATTCCATCAAGCACCATTTTCTCACTCCACCGTCGTCCGATCTCGCCTAAATTTACAGGGGAAAAAATCAATATGAGCATTCCCTAGCAATTTCAACATAAACTAACCATCAGTAGTTCCTGCGCATGCGCAATTATATATACCTTCCAACGAGCCCAATTTAAACAGTTTCCATCCAATTTTGCTGAAATTTCCTGGGAATTAGCCAGTTAGGCTGTAAATGGTTTGTTATTGATTCCGTCCTTCTCAAATCATTACATCTCTCTGCGTTAGTGCAAGCGTAAATTACTTCAAGCTTAATTTTTCCACGCCCTGGTGATCCGATCTCTCTTAAATTTGGTGGATAGTTGGGGGACGAGGGTTTCATCAACTCATATCTATTTTAACATGATTCCATAATTAGTAGCTCCTGTGCATACGCTAAAGTACATTCTTAATTTCTAGTTTCCATCCGATTTTGATGCAATTCTCTGGGAATGTGAGGGTTGGGCTTTGGACTGTCCCCTGCTAGTTTCATTTTTCCATTATTTTTTCCTAAATTATTACTCCATTCTGCGCATGCGCTAACGTGAATTACTTCATGCATTATATCCCCGTTTCCTAATTGACCGATTTCGACGTTTTACGTTATCTACATCATGATCCATTATATTCCTCTCTGTTATTTTATGAACTGCGTAGAAGGGCGTATTATCTGCGTAGTTTTTAGTTTTATGATTATTAAAAGCAAAGTTGGTAAGTTCCTACCTACTTAAATCGTGAGGACAATTTTGGGACTTTGATTATGATCTGTGAAGAAGGATCTAATACAGAAATAATTATCCTTTGTGTAATAATTTGCAGAGTTTATTGTAGATTTTTCGTGACAGTAACATACCCTCCACCGTCAGAAAACAGCTTATTCTTTTATATTTATTATATAAGTTTCTACATTTTCTTTTTATTCATCTTGGATGCTGGAATTTGGAACGAGGCCCCATTAAGTGCTGTTGAGTACAATTTATTGCAGCTAGAGAGGCCACTCTAATCAGTATCGAGCGCTATATCACTATATTGTTTTCGATTCGAAATTCAAATTCCTTTTGAAGTTTAGAACGGAGCTTAAATAGGCGTGGCAGATTATATTTATTACAGGGAAAACCAGTCAAATCAGCTGGATGGGCTCTCCGTCTTATTTTGTTCTCTCTCAACTGAAGATTTTAGATTTCGGAACGGGGTTTCTCTTGGTGTGATGGAATATAATTAGAATATGTGGAACCTGTCTTCATCAGCAGAGTGAGCTGTATCGCTTTTTTTGTTGAGACATCGAGAGATGACGAACTTTCAAACGATGACTCCCTGAGTGTGGTTTTGAAAGAGGCATTTCAGAATGTGATAAACCATAATTACAACTTGGGAGACCACTCAGAACTACTGAGTGAATTCAGTAGCTTATTTTATTCATATTGAAATCATGGTGTGGAAATTCGGAGCTTAAATGGTGAGATCCGTAGCTAATTTTATTTTTATTGAACTCAATATATTGAGCGATTGAAATGGTGATCCTCTGTTATATTCTGAGTTAAAATTGTAACTAGGGATGAGTCGATTCCCGATACCGATTCTCGATACCACCGATTCTTAGGCATTGGTATCGGTATCGAGAATCGATCGCCTAAAGCCGATACCGATACCGCCCGGTGATGGGCGTTTTATTACACTACGGTACTATTGCAACCATCTAACAACGAAGATGGTTGTACCGTGCAACGGTTGTGTGAAGTTAGCAGTTGCGAAACATGAATTGTCCAAAACACAACTTACAATTATAACTTTGTTTACAAGTAGGCTTGTGTTATTTTGTTTGTGACAACAGAAGCATTAGACAAAGCTATGTTTTCCAAGTATAAAAGCCTAGAGCCAGTCTTATTTGGAAATACCTTACAGTTACCGACGAAAAACTAAAAAACTAAGTCAGTCTGCTTAACTTGTTCTATTCAGAAAGAAATCAATCCTAGGCAATAAAAGTTTTTTAATTTTGTATATGCACAAATCAAATTAACTAAAGCCTTGAATGAAAATATAAATCTGAAATTTAGAATTTGTAATAAGAATTAATCTGAATTTGAGAGAATAAAAATTTGAATATATTACTAGTTCAAGAGGAATTTTCGTTTTTCACCTACAGGTAAGTTAGGTATTATGCGCCGATGGTATCGGTATCGAGAATCGGGAATCGATTTTTTAGGTATCGGTATCGGTATCGGGAATCGATAAATTTTGGTATCGACTCATCTCTAATTGTAACTAATTGAACTAGCGATTCAACCACAATGTGCAACAGTCTAATTTTGGCATGACACCATTTGGCATTTTCCAAGAATAAGAAACTTTTGTTTTTATTTAATTTTGTTCGAATCATTTGTAATTTTTTCCCTCTAAAATGGAACGCTTGCCCTTTTTATCCGATTCGGGAGGCGTGGGTATTTTATCTAGAGTCTAATGCCAGTTTACTGGGTTCCCGAGAGAAGATAACGAAACCACTCCAATTACAATAACAGTTTGAGTAAGTCAAGTCGAGACCTTCGGAGGAAGGTGAGAGCTGGTAGGGTAGATAGCGTTAATGTGACAGGTTTCGAGGTAGAAGGGATTAACCGAAATCTCCACTTCGCAACTTGGATACGCAATCATTAGCTGGAGGCGTGATATTAGCTCCTACTTTCCTCCCAGCTTTTCCTCCATTACCCCAAAGATTAGCTTCTAAATCTCCAATAGCGGTTGAACCAGTGGCACCCCATTATCCTGGGATGGTATTTCTCTCCCAAAATGTCGGCTGTGCTGTGGTTTCCGTATAACACAGACAAATATTTGGGAGTAATTTCACTCTGCAGAATATTATAAATATACAATGACAGCAATTTATCGAGAGTTGAACGATGTTCTTCTCTATAAATATCTCACAACCAAATTTTCGGCTATATTCGAATATTCGAACATCAAGAGGTCTAGGATTATTTATGAATGAGATCAGGAGTACAAGAATTTGTAGAACTAAAAGGTGAACTGGGATTGGTAGCGATTGGATACTCAGTTCCTCACTTTTATTAGTTACTCGTACAGATCGGTCTTCCGAAACGGAGTGACCTTCAATTGAAATGAGTAAATAGTTTTTTTTTTTTTTTTTTTTTTTTGCATTGTTTATTCACATTAAGCTATGCATAGTACAAAAAATTTTCAAAATTATAATCAATGCATTATCATATCAAGATAATGACAAACTTGGTAATTTCCTAATAAAATAATATAACTAGCAAATTTTCTATTATTAATACCTATAATCAACAACAATAATATAATAACAAATATAATATAACAACTTTTACTAATAAGGAATAGTTAAATTAAATAGGTAAATCAAATCTGCAATCCGGTCTCATTTAAAAATTTACAAATTTCATCCCATACTTCACAGTTTTCTCTCTTAAGTAAGGTCTGATAGTTGAATTTGTTTTCTTTTATATTTTTATGGATTTTATTTAACATGTTTTCTCTTGAATTATTATATAGGGTACAAGTCATTATCAAATGTTCAAGATCACCAGTTGGGTGACCACAGTCACAAGATTCGTCCTTCCTAAGTCTAATTCGATGAAGATACGTTGTACAGATTCCGTGGTTGGCTCTGAGTCTGCATATAATTCTAATTTCCCGCTTAGATTTGTTCAAGTTCTTAAACCACGGTACAAAATTAATTTTTGGATTTATATTTTTTCCTTTAGACCCTTGATTAAAAAACTACAGCCAACTTCCATGAATGTAACCTTTGGATATCGCATAATATTCTTCCCTTGGCAGATTCGGGGTCATTGTTTCTCCTTCACGCGCGGCGGATTTTGCTGCATGATCTACATGTTCGTTGTGCAGTAGACCTGCATGAGACTTGACCCACACGAATTGAATATTCTTGTTGAGACTTAGTTCTATTGGGGTTTGTAATACAAAACAAACCTTATAATGAATAAATGAACAATAAATTTTCGATTGCGCATGCGCTCACTCTGCTAATGATTCGACTGATATATGAAAGTTATGGGGGAAAATTTAAAAGCTAATCGCACGCTCCCTGAACATTTCATGAAGATCGGACTAACACTTTATATAGTTTTGGGCGGGACAAGGATTTGCCACTGATACACAGAATGACAGATAGATATGTAATCGAAATTGATCAAAAAGCTCTGAAACGTAAAAAGCAAGTAGAAATCTGATTCCAGTAGGCAAAAATGTTTTCGACTTTTCGCACAAACACAAAGCTTGCCTACCTTCGGGTGTGAAGAAACGAAATTTGGATCAAAATGAGTGAAAATGAAACATTGGTTGTTATTTTTTGTCCGACCCTGCTAATAAATTGTTACCCAATCGAGGTGATATATTTTTGCCTACCGTTTCCATGAATTGAATTCCCGGGTTTCGTCTGGTTTTCCCCCATGAAATTTTGTCGGATTCGGTGGGAGGCTACACACTCTGAAGTTTAGCTCCATTATTAAACCTCTTTTACGGACAATGATCGGTATACCTATAACTTTCCTTTAATGTATGTAAGTATGTGGTTTGATGTGGTGTCCGCAGTAGTCACTTTGTCTACTTATTCATTTTACCTAAAATGTCTAGAAATATTGCCAGCTAACTACCATTTGCACAGAAACCTAGCCACTTAATCAACAGCCTAGGCGTTTTATATAGGTACTAGGCTCTAAATGATGTGCAAAAAAGGATTTTGGCAGTTGGTAAGAATAGTAGTGATTTGGCTCCGTGACTAGTAATTCAAGCTAATCACCAAGTTGACAAAGTGACTGCGACTGACAAAAGACTACATAGCACATAATTAAATCGATTCACTTGAACATAAGTGTAGGCTGGTAGCTAAAGCATAAGATATATATATATATATATATATATATATATTTTTTTTTTTTGTTTCAATTTTATGGATTCTAATTATATATTGATCCGAAACATCTTAGAAAAAAAAAATACATTTTAGAAAGTGCCAAGTTAGAAGATTTAATCATTAGGTAAGTTATATTTTGATTTTTTGGAGCTTAAGAAACCATTAAATAATTGGTTTTGGTGGTTATTGTACCATTTTTTGGTGTTGGCGTCTGTTTGGACCCCAGTGTGACCTCCACATCACCAATATAAATGTGTGACGTCCTAGAGTTAATACCAAAGCTTAACAGCAATGAATTGAACCGGGCCCAGCATACAACAAACTGTGAGTGTGAAATCAATGAGGCTACAACTCTCATCAATATAGTCCTAAGTACCCACCCTCACCGAAGATGAATCGCAAATCAAGTTTTTGGAACATCCAGGTTAATAAGTGTTCGCCCTAAATAGAATCCCATGCCTGACAAGTATTAAAAATCTGAATGTTTATTACCTCCAGCTTATTAATTTTGGGAACAGCCTATACAGGTGTATCATTTTTATATCTGCGGTAAGAGGTAGGGTCGTGCCGGCGATAACTTCGGAAAGCGACAAGGGGGAAGCGAAACTCCGTATCGGGTGGGAAAGCGGAGGGGTCGCGAAATTAAAAATAAAAATTACGATGATGGCCCGATCTCAACAATATCCCCACCGCTTAGCGCGGCCGTTTTCCCACCTGCGGGACTTTAGATTAGCAATTATAAATATTAATGGGACCCTCCCTCCGAGAGCAGCCCAGTTTCCACAGGGGTCTCGGGGAAAAGTGCAAACAAGCTAAGTCACCGGGTCCCGCCTGCATGGCCCGCTAAGATAAGCCGGCGCCTCTGCTGGCATTAACCGTGGAAAATACCCCAGGCTCAAAATGTATTTCCCCCACCACTCTCGGCATCACCGGTGTTTATTCCCGTCATTAAGACCCCATTCCCTTGTTCAGTGTTAACCCACATAGCTTACTTTTGTTGACAATACTTTTTGCGTACATGTCCTGTTTTCCAGGCTCGCAGCAAAATATCGTGCTAAGGGGTTTTTCCATTTAAAACGCCCTCCCGGATATTCATTCTGAATAAAGCAAGTTTTTAATAGGATTAGTAAATTCAAATCCACGCTCTAATAGCTTGCGGAGTCCTCGTTTACTCAGGAGTTATAGTATTAATTAAACTGGGTGCTTTAATGCTTTTCGCCTTGTTGGAACGGGGGAAGTTTGGAATTAAGTTTGAGGTTAAAACTTGTATTTATTCAGCTAAAGTCCTCTCGTTCTCTCTCCGTACTCCCTTATAGCGCAACTTTGCTCCCTACCAACTTCGACTTTACTCTGCCCTCCTCCATGGAGGAAGACCCCCATTCCTTCATGGTGGATGCAAGCGGTTGGTTTTAGCCTTTATCTCTCCGAGTTCAGCCTCCGTCCGCCTAATGGCTCCTCAGGGTGTCTTGCTGTGTTAATTTATTCTCATCCGATTCCGTTACATTAGAATACAGAATGGTATCACTGGTTGATGGCGAAACGTAAATCCCGATAAAGGGGTGAAACTAGTTTTCCGGTTGATTAAGAGTTATTTTCATCCATTATATTGCCGGCGAAACAATGAGCGGTTCGATAACAATTATTTGCATACTCGCCTCATAGTTAGTACTAGCTGGTTCACCCGTGCGTTGCACATCATATTTTGGAACACCCCTATGGATCTGATTCAAAAATCTCCTTACTTAATAGTAATTACTTATAAATTACCTATTGGGACCAAACTACTGAAATCAACCCCCACTCCAACTCCACACACACCCATATATTTCAGATTAAAAATATGCTTGATAGATAACCTAAAAGAACGTTCAGACTAATCCAATTTCATTCGATCGAACATCAGATCACGAGTTCGTTCGGTGATGACCAAATAATTCCATTTGACCACCCCCTCCCCCCTCCCTTTTTTCTTACCACAAACACCTCCCTATGGTTGAGGCTAGAAACAATTTTAATAACCTGTGATTGAGGTTGACATAATCTAAACATATTCGCCCAATCCGATCCCTAGTTTGTTCAGTGATGTCAAAGATACACCTTTCAAAACTCCCTCCCCCAAAAACACCCCTAGGGGTCGGAATTGAAAGTTTCTAAGTAGGCTGTGGGTTTTTAGTGTTATCTAAACATATTTTATCAATCAGGTCCTTAGTTTATTCAGTGTGTCCAAGATACCTCATTTCACAACCCCCCCGCCCCACCTCTCTCCTCGACGACTCGACGAAAACACCCCCTTTGGGTCAGATTTGAAAAATTTCAAGTAGCCTGTGATTTAAGTTAGAATAATCAAAACATATTCGACAAATCAGATCGCCAGTTCGTTCAATGGTTTCCAAGATACCCCGTTTCGTGACCCCTCCTTTTCCCCTAAAACACCCCTTCTGGCTCAGATTTTAAAAACTTCAAATAGCCTATAATTTGTTGGACTGATACCTACAGACATTTCTCACCACTCATATCAGTTGGCCCCTGTAACCGTGAAAAGCGGACAAACATACGAACAGACAAAGAGAACAATTTAGAAAATGTTACCAATCTTACAAAAATAGCATGAAACGGAAAAGAAACGCAAAATTTTATGATTCTAATGAATCTAGTAGTAGTAAGTTGTTTATTGTATTAAATCAATGATTATTACAAAGAGTTCAGATCCACTTACACATTATCATTAGAAAAATATATAATAGCTAAGAAATAAGTCAAGTATCTTCTTCCTAATCTAGTTAACAGGGCATTACAGCTTAATGAAGTACATGCTAAATAAACGAGGTCATCGCTATGAAATTAATGTAAGAATAATAATCCGTTATGAATCCATAACATCCACGCTATACCTGTGGTACTCGTACAATATCCACAACAAGCCTATCCTGTTGTACACTATACAATGCTAATGCTGTACGTATCAGACACCTATTCGGTGAGCGCAATTGATCGAAGTGCTTTAGTAACAAAATGAAACAAATTTAACATTTTCTCCCTATCATCACCAAAATCGAGCATATTAGCCAGACGATCCTCATCCTCAACCACTGGGAGCCCCCAGATGTAATTCGCAATGAATTGCCTTCGGTACGGTTCTAAGATCGGACAACGTAGACAAAAATGGCAGAGGGTGTCAGCTTCTTTTATATTGCATAATATTGCATAAGCTCTCGCTTCTAAACTTATGAGAAGTACCTCCATAATAAACAGTTACGAAAAACTTTGATGACAGGCGCAACTGGCACAACACCCTCTCAATCTTGACATTTTTAATGAGCCCCAAGTACTTCTGCCTACCTGAATATTCCGCTATCCTCCTATAACATATTAAATCTGGCACTGTAAACCAGATTGATGTCCTGGCACCAAAAATGGTTGTAGAGTTTTTCGATTAGTGACGGTAGGATCGATTTCAAATTTTGAGGGTCCTCAGCTGTTAGGATATCGTGGGAGCCAAGGACAGCAAGCATGTTAAAAATGCAGATATACCAGTTGTTATGATCAGTTGAACTGGTTGAAGAATTACGAATATTCTCCAATACCCTAAAACAAATCTTGGGCCACCTACTCTCATCCATTATAGAAATCCTGACCCAGTAATTAATTGCTCTTTCATAAACAATGGCCTTAAGTGCAGGGAACCGAGTCTCAATTCGTAAAAAGTGATTCTAATGAATGTGCAGACAGACATACTCACGATTTTATTAATATGGATTGACTTCAACCTCCCTCATTACATAATGAAATTCTTATACAGATGGAAAATTAAAACGGTCGAATATATGTAACACTAGTAACTTGGGTTGTATCTTCACTGTAGCCAGTCTATTAGAGTGAGAAAATATTAATAGAGATCAAAGTGAATTCCACAGTTTGATGTTCCTCTTATGTTGCAATAAAACAGACATATATAACTCCTGCACTTCACTGTATGAAATATATGTATCTGAAACTAACTTTTTTGGTTGAAGGTGGATTATTCAATTATTTATCGCCCTTTGAAAGGGTAACGGAGATTCCATCACCTCCTCCTTGTTATAATTATGTTAGTACAGCTTGTTAATGAACCCCCCCCCCCCCCACCATCTCCAACCACTCTAGGATAGTCAATCAATAATGAAAAAAATTTTAAGTTAATAATATGTGGCTTTTGACATTATTAGTGATTGTTTGAAGTATATTTTTCGAATGTTAATTACTATATTGAACTCAAAAAGTGATCCTTAACAAACTAATGCTTCTTTTATCATTTAATAATGATTAACAGGACGTTTCCATTTGTTTTCGTCACGTCACGAGCGTCACGTCACGGTGGGGTTTTTTAAATTGATTTTCACGTACAACCAATGCGTTACTAGGGAAGTGTAACTCCCTTAGTTTTCATAGCAGGAAATTCGTTAGCCACTTTTTGGAATGCTCTCATTTTATCACAGCATCTCATAATCCCTTAGTCTCTGTAGTGCCAAGGAGAGCTGATTTATTAGTTTTAAACTAATATTGCTAAGTAACCATAATGAACTAATAATGTATAAAATTAATCATTATTAAATGATCTGACTGTAGAACCGCAGGTCTATTTTTCTTAATGATTTTTTAAAATGATAAATTAAAGATTCGAGAATTGTTCCATGAAGATTATATTATAATATTTTGCTGTGTGTTAAAGTTCCGGTATGCTTATATTAATAAATTATAGACAAAAACACAGGGGAACAAACGAAAAAACTTGGGATCCCGAAAGCTTTTGAAAATGAAGTTTTGATAAAAGTATATCGTTATATAATAGTATATTTCCTTCATTCAGTTTTCTGGCATGGAAATGAGGAAACAACCAATGTCACATTCTAGTGGCTGCTTGGGCAAGGTACTTCAGCTGTCACCTGTTGAGGGTGGTTCAATTATTCTGTTAAATATCCAGGCTTACGTTCCGTTTTAGTCGTTAAACGTCTTCAGGGTGTGGAAAATAAATCTGTTGGTATGATTTGTGTATTTATACAGAAGAAAAGAATGTACCAACCTACCTACCTACTGCTATTAATGAGTACATAAATATATCACTTATATATACGTTGTTACCTATTACTTATATTAATAATCTTCACAACTTTATGTAATTCGTAATTGTAAAACCATTTATGAAGTTTTGCCTTCCACGGAAATTTCCTACTCTGATTTTCTAATGAAAGTCAGGTTGGTTGGTACGTCGGTAGTAATCTTTAATGTCCATCCCCCTCCTCTGTATTTTGTTGTTTTCTTTTCTCACTTTTTTTCTCCATATCTGCCCCCTTCTTATTCCTCCCTGAAATTCCCTTCAGTCCACCGCAGATAGGGGACTGGGGGTCGGGAGGTTCCGGAAGGATTGAGGTTACGAGTTTCCAAGAAAAACGTTATGCGAATAAGGCCTGGGATACGAAGGGGGTTGGGAGCGGGGCACGGGGAAAAAAGAGGCTAAAATCCCTCCTCCCTAGTTTCCAGATATATACGAGTATATATGTATATAATGTATTCAAGGGAAAGTTTTTTCCCTCTTTGAGCAAAGAACTCCCCGGGGGCAGCTGCCCCCTCCCCCGCGCTCTATTCCCTTCTCACTCTTTTTTCTTATTTCCCGCCCACACCCTTTCACGCTAGCTGAAGCAACTGGAGATGTACCCCCAAAAAAATACGGGAAAAGGGAATGCCGAATGTTGGCAGCCAGCTATTGTGCTCACGATTCAATGCGAACTAGCGACCCTCTTGAGGGATCACTCGTCTGAATTTCAAATCTCGAGCTGTTACCCTCCAACCGAAACTCCCTTCCAACCCCTTAGGGCCATCCTTCCTTGCTTTCCCTAGACCCCTTATATATGTCTAAGACCGTTACA
Source organism: Adelphocoris suturalis (assembly GCA_030762985.1). Lineage (NCBI taxonomy): Eukaryota > Metazoa > Arthropoda > Insecta > Hemiptera > Miridae > Adelphocoris > Adelphocoris suturalis. The sequence goes on along the minus strand of CM061041.1, from coordinate 23,566,925 downwards.
TTATTTTTATCTGACTTGAGGGCCTCGCTGTAAGAATTGTGTTTCTATCTCCTTTTATTATACTTCCCGCCCTTTACTATCTTGGATTTTTTCTTTCTAGTCCTGGGTTTTTTTTCTGTTGAGATATTCAAATTGACGGAGACTTACCTCATCTCCAAACAGTTCATTCTGGGCATCTTGATTTTGTTGGGATAATAAAACTGGAGATATCACTGAATTATTATAACTACCAGAGGAGTTACATTCTATTTCTGTGAATGAGGAAGCGGACTAAAGAAGTCATAAAAAAACGATACCTAAATGACTGGTGTTTGTATTGCATTACTTACTACATTAAATCTATATAAGTCAAAATTAAACGCAAGTTATTCATGATTTCATCTATCCGTATGTATGTAAATCATTATCTTAATAGTATTCATATAAGTTAATATTACAAAAAATGAATCAAAATAAAATTATAAAGTAACAAGAAACATTTATGCACTAAGAAAGTGTTTGAAAACAAATCCCAGCCCGTACGTGCTACTTTCTTGGAACGATGTTGTGAATTGTAGGCATATTTATTACGAAATATAGCAAATAAATAATATGTCACCTGTGAGTGATCTGGAGAGTTTGCTGCTGGACTGCATGAATCAGTAGGTGGTGAAAAACTTCGACAGTGCTCTGAATCCCCCTTCCCTTCTCAGTGGGATTTTCATCCTGTCTGGGTGTCCAAACTGCCCACCACGGTGTGGTTTTCTGAAGGCAGTTGTGAGGTTGTTGATATTGTGATTATTGGTGTAAAAATCAGAACCTGTATTAAGAGATGCAGCAGGGTATTTGGTCTTTGGACTCACGGTGGCCAAATTCTACGTCATTATGCAGTAGCTAACCGGATAGGAGGTGCCCTCTGTAATTCAACTACTAGGATGTAGAAAGAGGGAGTATAAATCATATTCTGAGTGGCCGGGAGAAAGCCAGATGGGTCTGCTATAATTATGGATGCAGCCAATTTTTTATCATTTACTATATACGGCGCTTGATAATAACAATAATAATTAATATTATTGAACCAATGATTGAGTAGAAGGGCTATCTAACGCAGAAATAATAAACCTTTTTGCAATTATTTGTAATATTTTTCACTGATCTCCAGTCATAGGACACCTATATCCATGTCCCTAATTCTGTGAAAGTATATCTGACCGTCCATTGTCGTAGTGTATTATGGTATGTTTACTGTTTTACCGTCTAAAATTTGAATTTTACCAGATTCTTGAAAATTCATTGAAACATTGACTTGTTTTTCTAATCAAAACAATAAAAAACGTTTACACTAACTTTTGAGTAGTAACGTAGTCTTTCTGTGAAAACTAATAGTATGATAGACCATGTTTGCCTTTGATTCACTTTCACGATACCCAAAATATTGAAATTCGTATTTGACGTCACGGGCTTTGAAACTCAAGGCCAACGTATCAACTGAAGTAAAAACAATCTACAGCTGAAATAAAAACAATCTACAGCGAAATCTAATACTTTTAGAAGATTGTAGGGCCCATCTATTCCGTCAAACTTTTCGAACGCAGATAATTTTAGTAATCCAAGATTTTCAAGCTAACTCTTTCTCGATAAAAATTCTCGTTTTTTTGTTTACAATTAACTCCGTAACATTCATGAAACTAAAAAATTGTACGTTTTGGTGTTGATGATGTATAAACCTAGCCCAACGATGTTTTATCACTTTCATCAGAGGAGCCCTCGCCCAAGTGCTGCCGAATTTACCCAAATTAAAAACCGAGATCGTGATCACCAACTATAAAATCTCTGTTTGCTTTAAGCAGGCCTATACAGGTTCTATCCAGGCTGCATACAGGCTCTATAATATCTCTATCATAATATAGACGTTTTTACCACACAGCAGGTCCATAATGACAATGAAAATGGCATCCCACAAAGACTTGTTTGTTTATCCGTATAAGTATATTAACCCACCTTCCCATAGTAGTTTGAAAGATACTCGAAGAGAATTCTCGACCCATTCCATCCTGAAAAGAGCCTCTCAGAGCGTTTCCTTTTTTTTAATTACCAGCTCCCTGGAGGGAGGAGGATTCCTGCGGTGTTTAAAAACAATCTACTTCCACTTCTTTACGCTCCCAAAAAGCGAGAAATGAAGCCGGAGAGGGGACGACCATAATGCCCTTTTAAAATAGCTCGGTAGAAGAGTTTCCCTACCGCGTCCTATCCTCGCTACAGACCCTACGAGGTGATTACGCTTGTGTTCCCTCACGATGCGAAAACATGTCCAAAAGCTGGGAGACCTCCAGGGATATCCCACCCTTCTTTTCTTCAGTAACGGTAATGACCCTTTAGACCAAAAAAGCTCACAATGTTCTTTATGGCACCAGAAAATTATCAGAGAAAAGTCGAAAGCATTCAATGTTCAATTCGAATTTGACGTGTTACTTTTTACTTAGTTTATTTTATCAGGGTGTCTACTAGATCTGTAAAATAGAAATTGGGGACTTTTGGGGTTCTAAATGATAAAAATCGGTGACCTTTTACAGTCTTTAATTTCTTTAGGAATAGCGTACCGAAATACTAACCAGTTGGCCTACCGTAATCATGAGTAGCCTATATAAAATTAGATCTTCATAACTTTTTTATTGATTCTAGCCTACTTATGAAGTACAGAAGTCTAAGACTACTTACAGAATATTAGTAAAATACAATGTACAAAATATTTGATTCAAAAATCTCAATTGGTTCTTTCGTATGTTCTGTGAATCCCGGTACTGGCATTAAATTAAGATTATTTGGTTACCGACCCCATAAAAATTTGTGACTTCTATATTAAAATCCGTGGCATTTGGAATTATCCGTGCCCTACTATCAAATCCGTGACTTTTCCGGGACTTTCTGAGAATCCGTGACCTGTACACACCACAATAAATTTACATTGGAACACCAGCTTATAATATACTCTCTGCTGCTTAAAATGATATGAACCTACAATAAATTATGGGTTGCAATATGAAAAGTTGGACTTCCCAACAGGTTTTCATTCCGATTTTATCCATGTTGGCTGTCTGTTCTCCGGAGATATAACCAATTTCCCCACTAACTATCTTACTATGCTATACACCGATGTACTGATGATGCTACCTGAGAGACATCCTATTCAGCACTATTGCACAAAAAGTACTATCTACCTGCCCCACAAATTTTACTTCAGGTAACGGTGTCTGTTGGTCAAGAAACTAGCTAGTAATGTTTCTAGGAATATATATATTTATATAAATATTTAATACTTTGATGCATAACAGCGGATTTTCAGGGTCCCTGGTTAACATATAGGCTATATTGCAATCCTCCAGAATCTCCCCTCCATTGAGAGCTCGGTTTTCCCTAACGAAGTCGCGTCACCAGGGTGAACAACTTTGTAACTAAGGAAAACCCGGACATGCGTCGACCTCAAATGTTGATGGGAGGAGTTCAGGCGTAAAGAACATTTGAAAACAAATTCAACGATACCAAAACGATTTTGGTGGGTTGAGCCGATCAGTTTTTATTAGTAAAGACAGATCTTCGAAAATTTATATTCAAAACGCCTTATTAACCACAGAGATGTTGTTCGGAAATAGAGGTAATTTTAACGTAACTAAGGTTATACTGAGTTGGTTGTATTGAGGAGGCGCTTGGTTAAAAATTAATAAGGTAGGTACAAGTTGAAACTTTATTGCTGAAATTTGAATTGAATCCTTTTTGTGAATGAGTTTGGATAAAAATAACCCGGTAAAAATTACCAGTACATGTGGGCCCGTGCAACTCACTGGTAACCGGCTAGTTATAGATATATAGTTGTGAATTTTGTAATATTGCGGGGAGGTCCAAAATAACGGTCAAAATTTAGTGAAACTTCCGAATGAAATCTCATCTCAAGTTTTCGTTACCGATTACCTACTCCCATATTGGAGATTGAGGATTAGAAAACAGAAGCCTCACTATTTATTGCCGTTAAAATCATATTCTAAGAACCCGTAAACGGATTTTTTCAATTTAGCATGCATTTTTTTAAGCCATAATAATTATTCTGGTTCTTAGAATATGATTTTAACGGCAATAAATAGTGAGGCTTCTGTTTTCTAATCCTCAATCTACAATATGGGAGTAGGTAATCGGTAACGAAAACTTGAGATGAGATTTCATTCGGAAGTTTCACTAAATTTCGACCGGTAATCTCCAACCGGACATCTCCATAAAAGAAAATTTTTCAGGAGAGCCGATTTTCTGTAACGCCTAGGTAAATTGAGATGGGATCCAAATCTTTTGTTGTTAATATATCAGTAGGATAGTGGGTTTTGAAGCACCATAAGAGAATCTGGGGGAACGTGCAGGGAGGGGGAAATTCAAAATGTTAATAAGGATTTGGCCGGTTTTGCAACCCGTTTTGGAGTTGGCCGGCGTTGCAACAAACTAAAGCTTAAAAAATCGACAAAATTGACGTTAAATAGTGGGGTTTTAGCCAAGAAAAATCATTCACAATGTTTCTGTGTAACTAAACTTTATTTCAGGTTGATTGAAGTTATATTAAAAAAAAAAAAAAAAACTTATATAGAAGAAACGAAACTTCACACTTCACACCTGCCTCTTTCTTGCTTGACTTGCAGGCACTAAATCAACGAATTTCTCCATTTTTTCGAGATTAAATCACCTCACGCACGTCGGCAACAAAAGATGTAAACAACACTATCGTGAAGACGTGATAAGATAAGCGGGAACGCTAGCGCTACCTGGTGGATTTGGAGATGACCGGTTTTGAAAAACACTGGCGAGTGGATGTGGCCGATTTTGCAGCACATTGGAATTTTCTAACCCCCAAAACGCACGGATTTGACCGGTTTTGCTATGGTTTCTCGTTGCCAATGGGTGGAAATGTTAGTAAAAAACTTAATAAACAAAAACAGCGATTTTACGAAAATTGAGGAGTTGGCCGGTTTTGCAACCAAACGACACATATTATACATAACATAGGTATATACTTTACTTCACTACATAAATATTATGCAATTGACCTATAAGATAATTTCAACTTTTTAAACTGGTAGGTAAGATATTTGAAAGGATGCTCATATTTCGGCAAATAGATCCTCTCGACGCACTAGAAATCGGAGGCACTCGACAACCAAATTTCCATTGGAAGCTCTGCGTCTGTCTCACATTTGGATTGTCCAAGTCATAAGGCAAGGTACGAGACGATAACGCCGTGATTTTACCTCGATCGATTTATTGTTCTACCAAAATAATTGGTTACTTCCCTTCCTTTTGTAAAAGGACAATCATGTAGAGCTATTATTTTTTGCTGTTACCAAGTAGACTGTTGATATCCGGCTAACGATGGGAAGAAATCCTCCACCTCTACCGCTACATTTAGCAGTATTTCTTTATTATAATGGATCCCTCTGATATGCTAATCTGAAAGTTAAATTACTTTACTACTGCTATTAGTTACATTAACATTATCTCTTAGATTATTCTTCTTATTTATGTATTTCCCTATATAATGACTTCTAAATATGTAGCTATTAGAGCGAAGTTTCAAAGAAAATTTGTTGATACAATTTAATTAAGCACTTAAATTCTTATCATTGAGGCCATCCGTGTCCTGAATAAAGCCGTGTGACGATATCGCAAAGAAATTTTTAGGAAGGACAGCAGAACTCAAAAACTACAGAATTTTTCGTTAATTATGGGCATTTTGCACCTAATAATAGATTTTCCTCGCTTATTTATGAATCTGAGAGTGGTTGCAATCAACTCAGCGCTGAAAAATACGACTGTGGTGTCCTACATGCCCTATAGTCAAAAAACTGATTTTTTACCGTTTTTTGGGGTCAGGGGGGGAAAGGGCCACTTTCACCAACAACTTATGTACAGGAGTTTGGCCAAACTCGATTAAATATAATCTCGAGGATCAAACCTTGGCGTCTTTCACCAACCCAAAACTCGTTTTAACCCAGATTGGAATAATCTAGTTTCCCTAACGGAGATTCCTCAAACTGTCCAATGAAAAATTGGACAATTTGAAATGACAGTTTGAAAACCCGCCATGTGTCCGACATATCAAGACAATAAAGCAGTGAATCACTACCACGACCAATTATTACCCGCGCCGTTTTTATCTAGTTACCTAATTACTATCTAGTTTTCATACTGTACAAGGGATAGCAATTCAACTATGTATTATAATGTGCTATCACCATCTATTATACTTTATTTACCTATCATCCTACATCAATTTCGTATTATAATTCATCGATTTGATGGTAAAAGCCTTTTTCCATCTTACCTGTTCGAAGGGAACTCCAGGTGAGTGTTAATAAACTCGAGGACTTTCAAAACTGTCGGTTTTGAGAGCCGGAATCTCCGCCGAAATTCGACTTCGCCGAACCCGTCAAAATGAGGAATGCGCGTCGGATCGTCCTTGGGCGTCTTTGCGGGACATCGTCCTCATCCGAGGAATCGAAAATTATTCCGAGCGATAAATCGCGTGAATTCATCATCAAAAACTTGAATAACAATAAACTTCAACTGTGAATCAAACTGTAGAGGTATCAGCTGTTGGTGCGCGGCCATATTGCTCGATATCATTGTTATCACTAAACTGAGATTGACAAGTGTAACTGGCCGGGGCTTGGGAGATTAACCTCAAGACACCTCGTTAGGAGTTAAACTCGTAAAGTGGTCTGGTGAAAGACGATTAGCTGGAACCTCCGTTATTTTTTAATGTTTTCTAAATTAATCTCGTTTATGTTGTTGTTGAAGGTGGCCCTAAGTAAATTTATTATGTAAACTTTGAACTTGAAATTCTGGAGCGATCGGGCTGGCCAACAAACTCCACCTTTCTTTTGGCAAGACGGATATTCCTGCGTTGGAACGAAATTTTTACTCCGTATTTCAAGGGAGTCATCCTTTGCAAATACACCCTATTATATATTTATGTATAAGCATACGACGTCAAATCTAGGATTGTGTTGTTTGATGTATGAAACAGATTTGTAGGGGATCCGTGCTCTCCCTCCCACATTTTTTCCAATTTGAAGATGTCATTATTTGAGAGTTGTTCCCCATTGGGAGTGGTCACTTACCTCGAAGAGATTAGTCATTAACCGTTAAATCATATAGATTTAACAGTTTAAGGCTTATGTACAACGTCAGTCGCTGGGTTCTCGTTCCACAACGGCTCTCCCCATGGCGGTGATTTCCTGAGAGGGGGTTGAAAAACCTATATTCCCTTTTCACGGCAGTTGTGTATCCAGGTATATACATCTAAACATCTATGTTTCCTTATGGCAACTCGTTCACACCTTGCAGGGTAGTTACCTCCTTCCTTGCAGAGTACCATGAGAATGGTACAGTACCTATCATGGCAAGGACAGACAGTACAAGTCAACCGCCCTGTATCTCGGGTACCCAAAACTTATTTTGTAACAGGTTGTGTGGCAGAATCTGTCATTCTGTGAGTCAGTTAAATAATTTTGCCAACATTTAGTATTCAGGTTGAAAGGTAGGAACTGTTAATTATTTCTGACCTGTATATAGTTTCGAATCATGGTGTTATGAGAAACGACTTTTAACCGCGATTTAATTACTGAATGGATGTTGTCCTTATATTGAAATTAATGAAATTGTAAAACAGTGTTTCAGCATCACCGTGAATCGCAGTGCGAACTGAAGAGGTCAAAAAGGGAAATATCGTCACCGCCATTCTACAATCCTGAAGTCGCATCTTAAATCGCAAAAACTAAAATGTAAATGGGCTGGAATATATCTCAAGTTTCCGTACCTTATCTCATAAGAAACGTGGTTAAAAATATTCTTATTAGGTAGTTCCTATCGAAAACTATTGGCATGTTCCATGATATAAGTGGTTCTTCTTATATACCTTTTCCGCGTTTTTTGAAGTTTGAGCAGATGTTTTTCACAGAATCGGTGCAATTATTTTGGTTCATTTTCATTTAATCACACTATTTATTTACCGAATCAAATCAATAAATTGGTTTTTTTTTTAATACAACTTCCAAAACATCACTACCTATTTACTAAAAATGTCATCCTGACTTCAAAAGACCACCGAAGATTCCGGTTGCTTCCAAATATTCCTATATACTTCCAAATACCCACTACCTGTATACGTGAAGCGTCTTTTCTATTATTCGACCGCAAAGCTTCAACAAGTTTCTATTGAAGTTATGTGACGAGTTTTTGCTGTATATGGCTTTGTTCATATGATAATAGTACAGTAGACCAGTTGAGACAATCATATTTTGACATATCTGGCAGGACGATGGTTGCAGGTATTGTTTGTATTGCAGCAGGTAGTGTATGTATCAGTTACGATCGTAAAGAATGTGTTATAAACAGGAACTTGCTTGACTCCAACTTATGTGAGTTTCTTTGGTGTTGATAACATCATCATGGAACTGATCTGTTCGAACAAATTATATCGTCGAAGATATTAAAGTATCATCGCCACCGGAAGTGTAAATTTCCTGAAAATGTTCATATGTAATAAGTTTGTGTCAGTGTTTTCCCCCCTTGTAAATTGTATTTCTGTATTTTGTGAAATACAGTGCATTTCTGCATTCTGCGAAAAACAAGTAAAACCTTTCATTCTATGGATAACTACATCAATTGAGTTGAGAGGAACTGCTTATCATTCTGTTCCTTTAGAAAATTGGTCGGCCTTTGCGGTCGTATAATAAAAAAGACACTAAGTGGAAGAAATAACAAATCAATCAATTCTTTAATTTTTTTTCAAACGTTATGAAATACCCCACAACATCTCGACATTTTCTCCCTTTGCTTCGAAGGATAGTCCCTAAATATTTTATTGCTTCGTTTAAGTTAAAGAACTTGAATAAATTAGTTAAGAACTTCTCTACGCTCTTAATTTGGGTATATGAGACATCATGAAACTTTAATACGTTTTCTAGTCCTGTTACCGTCATTATACCCCGATTGATTGACCTTGGTTGTATGATTTGTACGTGGTTTTTTCTCCATATTTTTCGTTTTTGATTCTATTCTACTTTTTTCTACAAAGCAATTTGACTTCTTAGAACTTTAATTTGGAGTTCCAAGAGTAATTTAATATCATTGCGTAACAGTGAAAGCTAATGTTGCGCTAAAAACGTTTTATCCAACCCCTATTCCACTCCCTACTCTACAACTTCCACTCAGGCACGTTTTGAAGAAAGTAAGGCTTTTATTTGGATTTATTATATAATTTATTTTTGAGTTTACGGTAACGGCCGTGGAAAGTTTACGTTATGGAGGAAGAAAAGAAGGAGTGGGTGTCAGGACAGGGTATTTACTGTTTTAATGTTGCGAACCTCCCCTTTTTCCTTTAGCAACACTTCTTCCTTTTCCGTCCTTCTCCATCCTATTCCCTTCTCTTTCTACTTTGCCCTCCGCTTTGCTCCCGAGTTTTCTGAAAAGGGGAGCGCCGTACAGCTCCTGAGGTTGTCTACAGGGGTAAGGAAAAGGCCGCGAGGAACCCATCCCACTTTCCTTCTCTCTTTCGCGCCCTCTCCCGACGTAGATCTGTCTCTCTCCCACCGGGCTGGATAGCAAGAATCAATAAAAGTCCCTAGCCGCCTCCGGTGGGCCCTTGACGCGCAAGCGCGATTCCCGCTCTTCGTCTTCTCAGGCGGAAGTGGGTGAAACGGAACGAAATTCGTGGTTTTCACCACATCATGAGATTTTTACTTACTAGGAACACCTACCTCTAGATAACGATAATAACAAGCATACCTTTAATGATAATAATGAACAACTCTCATTGATAAACTTAACGAAATTAATCTTATTTTATTCTTAAATAATACACATTTTATTCGTTTTTATAGTTGAGATCCTCCAAGTACAGCATCGGTCCCCTCAGTGGGTTGACGTTTTATCTGGACCAGACAAGTTCCAATCCCTGATGTACTTGAGAGCCGCTGAGCTCTACTACTAAGAACTGAGATATCTGATCTGTGATACATTTGTGTACAATCTAGTCATAGCTTCATTTCCTTTGCTCATTATCTATATTCCTTTGATAATTATTGCTAATATATGGTAACACATAATTAAATTTTAAGTATAAGCCTATTCGTCTGAGTTGTTTATTTTATTTTTGCGATTTTTTTTCTTCGCTTTATGGGCTGAACAGTGGTCATCACCGTTCCCCTCATTTTATCCTCTTCGATTCATCAGTGGAGTCCATGTTGGCATTCCGTTTGGTGACGTAGGGCAACATGGGTCCTCTAAGAAACGTGTCACATGCAGTGTTCCTTTAGACACCTTGTTCAATGCCGCTAATGACCCATCTGGTTAAGGTGCGGCCTGAACCATACACACACAAAAAAAAGTAATATATATATAAATAAATAAAATAAAATAAATAATAATAATAAATGAATAAAAAATATGTAGTTGAGATTATCTGATACTATAGTAGGCTGAGCCTGAATCATGAATATTACATACTACCCATTGGCTGCCCTTAACAATCATTATCATCCCTTAACAGTCATTGTTACATAATGATGGAAGTTAATGCAATATATCCCTACTATCTGTACCTACTATACTATAATAGACTGTCTTGTGGGAGTTTACTTTTGAGTCTGATAGTTAGGTTGAGGGGGCGTAATTCTGTGTCTGCGACGACTAGTTGGTTGCTATTTTGCCATAATTTGATATAACTTCACGTGTCTTCCTTTGATTCTGTAATCAAGATCAATTTTGGTTTATAATATAAATTTTTATAATTTTTATATTTATAATATTAAAAAAAAAAAAAGTTATACCTTCTCGAAATTAGCTGGTTTACGTTTCGCCTACAGAAGGCGAAAATCTAAAGAAAAAAAAAAAAAAATTCCGTTTATATCTACTATCTATCTATCTACTATCATTTTCTGATTTCTGAATTCTACTGATCTTGCCATGTAGATATATTAATTAATTGCTTTAATTTTCCCTCTGTAGGTAATATTGATGAGTAGGGAAAGTTGGCTTTCGCCATGCCACCACGAAAATAAATTTATCTAATCTGTTACGAAGGTACTGACGGGAAGGGCTCATGAACCTAATTTCTTTTTCACTCTTTTTCCACCAAGAACAAAAAATGTCCAATAATACTAATTTGTTTGCAATTATTTTTCATAATAGTCGACAAAAATTATTATAAAATTAGTGGGTTGTGTTGTAGGTGTGTTACATATATGTCAAAACCGGCGTTTGAGGGTCGGAACTGGGTATTCGATAACATGAGAACATTGAAAAGAACAAAACGTTATTGAACAGGAAGGTCACAGAATCAAAATCGAAACTGAAATGCTGTTAAATGAATCAAATAACCTCTCAATAAACGTAATCATGCGTTCCTATGTATTATCAGAACATGAGAATAAAAATTGAATCATTCTGTGAATGTGATATTCATTGATAACAAAACATTGTGTGAAAATATCGTCGCCAACTTTCAAGACGAAATTATTATAGAAGTATATAATGTAAATTCGTACGATATTTTACCAAACATCGTACATATAAAGTTTTCACTTGGCAACGATTTGTATCCTGTTAGTATTAGATAATACATACCAATGAAACATTTGAAATCTCCCTCGTCTAATGTGAATGAAATATTATATCAGCCCGTCTGCCGTATGCCCTCCGAAGCTTTTCTCGGAAACTACTGCACCAATGTTTATGAAATTTGGGTTCGATAATCATGAGAGATGAGCATCCAATCTCATTATTACTGTTGATCAACTTTATGGTAAAAATCAAGAGTTGAAAGATTTCGAAATCGAGATGACCTTTAGCTCAGATATCGTTCACCGCAGGTCATTTCTCTCATATTGATTTATCTTAGCTCAAATATCTGTTCCATGTCCACACTGGCACTGCCAACCTGGACATCCAGGATTACGCAGAGCCATCGGGCTTGCTGGTAACGATATCCGGGTCCTTGCCCTGGTCACTGGGTATATGATGCATGCATTACTTTACTTATACGTTTTTATTCGTATTTCGGAACGCATCTTGGAACGTAAACCAAAAATATTGAGGTGCAGTGGGGGTGGGGGGCTGTCAATTTTTTTTCTTGGTAGATTACAGAGGTTCATTATTGAAAACAGCAAACCAAAATTATAAAGCATAAGAGACCCAACATTGAACCCTTTCGAACTCCTGTTGCCAATGCTTTTGAGTTCAGAAACTGTCATCTCATCTCATCCACCACTTTTATTATTATAATTTTTAAATTATATATATATGTATATATCCCCTAGCGGAGGGAAGACACCATTAATCGAAAACGGGGAAACCAAATTACCAAATTAAAAGACTGAGAAGGACGCCCAGGCTTACCCGACACCAGCCGTTGAGATTAAGGAAGCTGAAGAAGGAGGAGGTGTGATAAAAGGATGAAAGGAAGTTCATAAATGAAATCCACCATTTCAGATAAGAACCCTTCAAGACGAGTCCGATGGTTCCACGGAGCTCTCCCGCCGATATACCACACCATCTACACCACCTTAACCTTGACTCATATACACTTTTTTTTTTTTTTTTTTTTACAAAACTCCCCTCAAAGGCAAGGGCACACCATTAAATTGAAAAATAAACAAATAAAATAAAAAAGTGGGGAGGACGCCCAGGTTTACCCGACGCCGGCTCTAGGGATAAGGGAAGTTGCAGGACGAGGAGGAAGAATGGGATGAAAGGAAGTGCCCCTATAGAATGACCACCAGTTCAAGTAAGAACCCCTCAGGACGCGGGTGGTGATACCACGGAGTACTCCTGCAGAGATGCCCAACTCGAGTAACTCCGTGGCGCTTTTCCCGCACCACACCCCGCGCCATGACAAGGTCGCAGCCATGACCTTGATGTTATTAGGTGCCACTCCTTTTAGCTCAGATATCGCCTGTCGCAGATCATTTCTATCATATATTTACTTTTCTTAGCCCGCCAGGTCTGCTCCATGTCCACGCTGCCACTGACAACCTGGACATCCAGGATAATGGCAGACCCATCGGGCTTGACAGCAACGATATCCGGCTTCTTGCCCCGGTCACTCGGCATGTGATATAGTCTCTCTCTCTCAACAGCCCAACCGCTGGATGATAGAGCGCCTGCTATCTGCTTGGCAACCGCATCATGACGGAGAATGCGGCCACCGTGAGTACGAGGACACTGCTGCACTACATGATACAGGTTCTCATTTTTACCCCGACAGGCACGGCAAAGGGTATCCACTGTCCCGCGACTACTCCTCGAACACCTCACCGAGGTGGCCAATGTGGCCACCCGGACGGCATGAAAATGGCGGTAGTCGCGGGCCCCAATGCCCTCTGAAGCCCATTCCACCCACTGGGAAGAAATGGGGGATTCAGAGCACTGTCGGAATTCTTTACCATCTACTGACTCATGCAGCGCAGCAGCGAACTCAGCAGATGAGCTGGGTTTTGGAGCAGTTGGTGTTGCTCGATCGCACCACAACAACTGCTGCCGGACAAAGTCCAGGTCAGCAGCAGTGCGGGCGACCTCCCAGCTCGAGCCCCTAAGGGCAAGCAGGCGCTGGCGGCGTAAAGATGGGATGCTGGCAGAAAGAGAGACAATACCGAGCCCACCGGCCTTGACCGGTGCGTGGATGTAAGCACTTGGGACACCAGGTGGAAAGCCTAGCCAAGAGCGCACAGCAGAGAGACTTCACGATCTAACTCTAGCAGCCTCCCCGCAGTAAGCCTGCCAAAGACTAACCCATAGGTTAGCTTTGGCAGTAAGTACGTGCGAAGGAGGCGCAGCTTCTGCTGTGGCTTCAATGGAGCCTTGGTGACACGAGCTAATGCTCCACCAAGGTCCACACGGCTTGCGGCTATAGTGGCCACACCCATGAAGTCGACCCCAAGGTACCGCCAGACCTCCAACACGGATCGGGCAGGGATGGAAGTTTGTCCTAAGACAAAACACTCCTCATCCACTACCTTCACCTTATGCTGGCGACCCGACGGGACCAAGGAGACCGACCCACACTTAGCTGGGTTGACCACCAAACCACACCTGGCTAGCTGCTCAGCAAATGCGTTGAGGGAGATCTGCAAGCCCTCACGGGTTTCTGCGAGTAGGATGACATCATCAGCAAAAGCTAATGCACCTACTCGCACCCCAGGGGCGAGATCAAACCCTATACATTTTCCTTCACGCACACACAGGCGTATCCTATGGTCTTATTTGTGGATTCGGTCTTGTAGGTCTGGAACGCGTTTGTATGCGAAGGTGCCACTGAGTAGTTTTTGTTGTAACTCCCAAAAATACCTTGGTTCCTGAATATAATTACATCCTAAGATATTAACTATGCTTCCAATATTCTACTTACCTTACCACGCATGAATGATACTCCTATTTTTTGTTTGAAGTTAATTAATCGAGAAATGTATTTTGTCCTATTCACCGAAATTGTTGTTGTTCCAGGTGTACTACAGTGTTAGTGATATGTGTTTGGCTAACCAGTGCAGTGATAAAAGGTAAGTTAAGTCATTGACCCTTACTTTGGTTCTTCGTTCATAGTCACTGGATGAGAAATTTCCATGCATAATAGAAATAGTTTGGGATATCTATATAACGTCAAATAGTTTTAAAGGTAAATGTTATTCATTTTTGTGAAATGGCATTCTTACATTGAATGGAGTGTTTATGTATATTATGTTGGGTGATCTCCGATTTGTAAAAAAAAAAAAAAAAAAAAAGTAAAACACAACTGTGCATCAATCGAAGAAAACTTACCAATTACCATAAATTAGTACCTGGAGCAGGGACGGCTACTGATGGAAGCATGGGCGCATGTGCACCCCCAGTCAAACCAAAATAATAATAATGTTCCAAAATTTCTCCACTCTCATTTGAAGTTAGCTAGTGACAGAAGACGGGAAATCTAAATCAACACGCAAAACAGAGGGGCTGATGGCGTAAGCTTACCCAACCTGACCAATCAGAAGCGGGCTGGCGCAACAGCTCGTAAGTGCTCCACCTGAGACTTGACTGCATATCTCCGGACTGAGGATTTTCAGTTTGAATTAAGGCGGGCATGTGAGATTGACCAATCAGCGAGCGTAAAAAGCCGGAAAATGAGCAGCCTTAGTTCTTTGCTCCGCCGCAAGGGAGCTGCAATGCATTCTTTTTTAGCAAGTTGGATAAACCTACCTGATTAGAGATTTTTGTCTTGTAGAGAGGTAGTGTTTTGTTCACATTCACGGCCCAGTCGCCAATCCTTGTTACAGCAACAGCTTAATTTTTCTTGTTTTCCTTCATGAGTTTTCTTCTTTCTCGTTTCCTGTTCACGAGTTTTCAAAGTGTTATGAGTGCAGGTAAGATGAATAATTTAGTGCAGTTCATCAAACAATTATTCCCATTTGTCATAGGAAGAAAGGTGCAATATTTGTGACATTGGCCGCCCCTTGCCATCAGTGCCTTAACTGCGGTAGACATTGAAAACAAAAAATCGTGCTGTAAGTTCAACGCCGAATATTATTAAAAGGTAGATTGGTTTTCAGGGATTAAGTATTTCAGAATTTCTGTTTTCCATTAGAGAACACTTTTCGTGTCTATTGTACGTACTTATTTAGTAGGTATCGCTTCTAATTTGAAGATGAGAAAGTTACCAATATTTACCCCATCCGCATATGGTTGTAATTTCTCTTTGGCTAAGAAAATCACCTCTTCTTCACCTTCGCGATAGCCCCTGTTGCTCTCTGTGCACCCCCTGAGTTTCAGGGAAGGAGCCGCCACTGAGCTGGAGAAATCTAAACTAAAGGTCTTAAAAATAGGATTAAAAAAAAAAAAAAAAAAAAATGCTGCTGGCTCAACGTTGTCTACGCTCTAGCAGTTTTATCCTACCCACCACTTTTGCAGCATTTTTCTGTCCACGCTCTGGCAGCCTTTGGAGCTACTTTGCTTTATGCCACACCTAGCTTCATTACCACATTGCGTGCAAAGAAATAGTTATCTATCAATTGTATGGCAAAGAGTTGGCATATTATGGTTTTTGTTGGACATATTCTGCCATTAAAAAAAGATTTCGTGTTTTTAGTTTTTTGCGGTTTTTATTGATTTTTTGGCATGATTTTGTCCAAACATTTCTTAATGTTCTAGTTCGTGATTGGTAAACTTTTTTCGACTGAAATTCTGTTAAACAATTAAAAAGATAAAGACCGATCCCTATCAAATCTCAACTTTCTTTGGTGAACATGGAAGAATTTAGCACACTCAGCTGATCAGGAAAAATCACATAATTTCAATCGTCTCTTAATGACCCAGAGAATCTCCCTGTCAAATTCAAACTTCCTATGGTGAACAGAAGAGAATTTAGTACCTATATAGCACCGTCTACTATTTGCTAGTACCTACTACTTAATTGTATCTAACCATGTAGTGCCTTCTTTTCCACTAGGTATCTTAATCATTCTACCTTCATACCTGAGATCTATCAAATACCTACTACAATCATAACCGAGTTTAAGACCTCAACCAGTTTACAAAGTGTTGGGAATGTAGAGAAAAGGATGACCCGTTCAGAAATCCCCAACAAGCTTTGCCCATCTGAATGGACTGAATGCGAAACTCTCAGAAGCACAAAACAACCCTCCCATGAATCTGT
Source organism: Adelphocoris suturalis (assembly GCA_030762985.1). Classification (NCBI taxonomy): domain Eukaryota; kingdom Metazoa; phylum Arthropoda; class Insecta; order Hemiptera; family Miridae; genus Adelphocoris; species Adelphocoris suturalis. The sequence goes on along the minus strand of CM061041.1, from coordinate 23,550,229 downwards.
AGGTACCAAAATCTTGAAAAAAAAAAAAAAAAAAAAAAAAAACTGATGTATTTTGATCTATTTTATTGCATTGACGAGACAAGACGTAAATAATAGAGAAAAGCACAACCTCCAGTATCGTGCAGCTAAGCACTACACTTGTTCGTTGAATACACTATAAACCCGCTGCATTATAAAAAAATGTACACGTAGGTACATACTTGCGGTAAAATTAGCAATAAAAAGTCTGTATTAGTATCAACCGATTTCCAAACGGTTTTTTTTTTTTTTTTTTTTTTTTTTGTTGTTGTCAGGAATTAAAATAGAACATCGCAATAACATAATATAATAATTGTACTGTAACTATTGTATGTACCTACCTTAAGTACTGTAGGTATGCATACAAATAAGTTGTACAATTCAAGAGTCAAAACGCAAAAGTAAGTTTATCTTCTATATATATAATTCCGAACGGTCTTTGAAATTGTGAAGAACTTCGCGGTCCGATTTTAGTGTTAGACTGCTCATTCGAATCGGCACGGCCCCAAGTTTGTTGCAAAAGTGTCTCCGTTCGTCTTTATACCCGCCTTGATCGTGTTCTAGGAGGTCCTTATCAACGAGAGTTGTTAACTAGGCTGTGGCGGTAGCAACAGTTGCCATCAATTCACGGTAAGTAAGAAACGTAGAAACGAATTTCTGAACGAAGAAATTGAAACTGAAGAACTTGGCGGACTTTACATATAATTCCGAACGAAATTTATATAGAAGAAGGACGCGCAGATTCACACGCTTACAAAAAACTACACCATCATCTCACCATGCCCAAGTTCTGAATTCCCCGATTCAACTTTTTTTTTAGTCTCATAGTGGCGAGGACCACCTCAACTGGTGATATTTATTTTATTACATTACTTACATTTTGATCGATATTTCCTCTTTTTCAATCATTCAATAACATCGCCTTAGATTTGTACCAGGTCACATAACGCCGCAAATAGGTAGGACTTATATCGTTATTATAAATAATTATTAAAACTAACGCTGCTACCTTGGTAACAGCAGATGACAGTATAATGTTTATAACTGAATAATAATTCTGGCGAGTCCAACACTACAATAATTAGCATTAAATTATCATAATAATTAACCTAGTAATAGAATAACAAAGAAACTGGAATTAACTACCAAGTACCTTCGAAGAAGAAAAGACACTTGTAAGTAGATTAATGGTTCATGTAATACCTACCATACACTTCAAACTGAATTCCAAGGCGAATTCAAAAGAAAAATGTACGGAAGAATATATATATATTTTTTTTAACGACGTATTTTGATCTGTGGGTACATTTTTCGACGGAAAACAAACGAAATATAATAACAACATGAGGAACGAGTAAATACTAGATGCAGTTCATTAACTATCTAGTAATGGACTGCTATTAGTGTTATCAAAGTTCTGTTTTTTCTCTTTTCCCGAAATATAAAATTTTAACAGTAAAATATCCAGCATGTACATAATTCAATTTCCGGGATTCAAAAGAGTTGAAAACCCAAGTTTCAAAAAATGGGTGATGGGTGCCAAAGGAACGCACGGGTTCCCAGGTATCTAGTTTTGCCTGAATTTTTAATGAAGAGAATGATAAAGAGTAGAGGGGGAAAAATCGGTCCGACAATATGTGAACCCCAAATCGCAAGGAAGTACTGAACCTCCTTAAAATCATTATTTTGAAGGTCAAAAGTTGAAACGCTCTTCACTTTTCATGGTGTCGCAGAAATATAACTTTTATTGACAAACAGGAAAGATTCCCCATGGGATTTGAAGTCCAACTATCGTCACTGAGTAGAAGAGCTGATTTTAACGAATTATCGAAGAAAATAAATCTCTTAAAAAATGATTAAAAAACATTTAATTGCTAAATTTTATATCATGTCCTATGATGTTTTCAAGTTCTAATTCGGATTCTCAGGGTTAACTTCATTCGACTGTTTCCAATAGCGGCCACGTAACATCGCTTGGGTTATGCAGTTTAATATCGCAGCACTATTGGGGTCAGAAAATTTGATCAAAGTCTCAAATCTGGTCATAGGAAGAAATTCAATAAAATTTTGAGATTAGCAGGCAGTTCCGATTCAAAAAAAAAATTTATTAATGCCATTTATTAAAAAAATAATGTAAGTACATATGTATACACACAAAAATGTAAGGAAGTATTTGATACTTCAGTCCATCGATACAAAAACAACACATCTTAATTAAAGTTTGGCAGTTACTGATCTCCAAAATTTATAAAAATTGTCTGGAGATCAGGAGTTTAAAAAACAAAAACAGAAAATATGACAAGGGCAATCATTACACAAATATGAACCATTACATGACTTAATTAAAGATGAGTGAATAAGATCTTAAATGGCGCAACATGTACGTACTATATTCTACCTAACAAAATAAATTTCAAATAAAATATAATGTCAAAAAAACAAAACGAAAACTTTAAGATGATGACAAAATTGCTAAATAAAGCTAAAAAAAGAAATAAAAAATATCGTTTTGATAGAGATTCTTGAAAAATATGTTAATACTCTTTTGAAATTGAATAAAACTGTTAATTAGCTTAATGTGAACTGGCAACTCAACAAACAATCTAAGGCCTAAAAAAGAAAGTTGTCGCTTGAAAAAATCACATTTAAAGTATGGGATTGGTATCGTAATATATGAATTCAAACGCGTAATACCTTGTGAAGGTATATCTGAAAGTTCATGTTTAAAATAATACATTAATACTTTTACCACATAGGTTTGTCGAGGAGGGAGAATATTTAATTGAGAAAATAAAGGTTTACTTGGGCTTGCATAACCAGTTTTGAAAATGAGGCGTTAAGACTGATCCCTTAGGGACCTTACAACGGATCCCTTAGATTCCTACAATTTCATCTATTCATGTCCTTTGCAGTAAAAATATATTTTGGCGTTCGTGGATTCTCATTCGTGGGCGTTGCTATGAAAATTTCTGTAGCACTTGTTGTATGATTTTAATTTGTATAAAACCCACGTAGAACCCTGGAAAAGGGGGCCCTGTTCGGTTTATCCCCAGCATGCAGGAATTCACGCCCAAGAGAATCACAATTGAAGACAATCCTCGAGCGCAGTTTAATCCCATCAGAGCCACTTGGTAAACAAAGTGTAAGTCCGCCATAATCTGAAGGTATTACCCTTCCACACTAATCCACATAATGAGAGAAGCTCCGAGGCTTCCGACCCCTCCCAGCTCCTTGTATAGTAGGAAAGTTTTAATGGCCAACTTGCACCAACTCTAAAGTGGCAAAGGAAGGTTGGTTAGGGGCTGAATGGGGAGTGAGGGGGTTAACTTTAATTTTCAAGGTAAATAAATAGGTCCCTAAAGGCCCCAGTAGAGATATAGAACCCCCTGAAAACTTTGCTTATTTTAGAAGGAGGTCGGCGGAGCGAGCAAAAATTAAAGTTGGGTAGTGATTCATAGAGCTCTTTCTTATCTCGAAAGAATAAGGAAAAACCCGAGGCGACTTGAGTTGGGCTCTTCGTTTGAATTTTTAACTTCCCGTAATGGTCTTTCCCCCCGCTTCACCATCAACTTGGTAATTGGAAACGCAGAGTATCGCCGTTGTCATTAAAGCTAATGTATTTTATACCTCCTGGAATTTTTAGTAATAGTATATTGATTCAGGCTCTATTTTAAACCTAATCTATCTTGGCTACATAAGGTACTTTTACAGTTTAGGTGAATGTTCCTAGATTTCCTTGAAACTTCCACGGACAATTTCAGGAGTTTACGTTAGCTTCTTCAAGGCAAATAAGGAATGTTCTGATTAATTTTATCCATATATATTGCTTCAGAGTAACAGGTCTAAGTAGTGTAGTCAACTGGTGTAATGAAATGAACTGTTACGCTTCAAGTTTAAAAAAATAAATGAATAAAAAAATTTAAAAAATAACGCCGGGGCAATCCCTTAGGACGGGGTAAAAACTGCAAATTAATACACAAGAGCTGACTATTTCTGTATTAGATAGCCTTAAATTTAAATTTGATGCAATTAATTAAAACATCTACACTTTACTAGTCCCCCTAATCCAAGTATAACAATGTTTAAGTAGATAGGTTTCACCAACCAAGTGAAAATAACATAATCTATAGATCAGTGAAATGGTCTTGATAATCATAAAAAATTCCATAGCTGAATAAGGTAAATCAAGATGTAGGTATTGTAAAATGTTGAAATCGGTCAATTAGGAAACGGGAAAATTATGCTTGAAATAATTTACGTTAGCGCATATGAGAAAAATGGAATTGGTAGGAGACAATCTATTGCCTAACCCGCACATTCCCAGAAAAGATGATAAGTAACTATAAATATGATAAAGAACTATAAATATTATGCTTGTTCCTGGGATTAAACTTTCGCGCAAGCGCATGAGCTACTGATAATGCGATTATGTTGAAACTGATAAGGAATGATTAAATCGTCATCTCCCAACTATCCACTAAATTTGAGGGGGTTTGGACGACTAGGGCGTCACAAAATGATGCTTGATGTAATCTGCCCATGCGCAGAATGCAGTGATGATTGGAGGAGGATGACATTTATAGCGGAACATCTACAGCCTAACGAAATTAAGCTCGTTTAAAGGAATACACATTCGCGCCTGCGCAGCTGCTATCCTGAAATTCATGAAGGTTTATCAAATCATCTTCTCTCAACATATACTTCGAATTTGAACGAGATCGAACGAAGGGGGCGTGAGAGACTGATGCATGGTGGAATTCACGTTTGCGCATGAGCTGAGTGAAGTACCGATTTGGGAACAACAAAACTGATAGACCATCTTTCCATAGACTGATAGACCCTAATCCAAAACTTCCATATGAACATTTTGGTAGTGAAATCGAATCTGCATGTTTTCTCTTGAAGAATATCATCTGCATGAAATTCTGCTGCATAGTGCTCATATAATCTCAAAGCCCTTGAACGTTGAATAAGTAAGATTCTTGCATATTCAAAGATTTGCACATACCGTACGAAGGTCTGAAACTTGATTTTACTCATTGCTGAAACGTTTAACTATTAATGCCAAACATTTCATTACCGTCATTCACCGTTTGTGCTGTCAGCGCCGTTCCAAACATTACCAGAGGGCACGACTTCCTATCACTCAGAGTGAGTTTGCTCCAACGAATTTGTTTGTACAGTAAAAAAGTTGTAGAAGATGAAATTCTGCATCGAATGAAACCACCGCCAGCTCTCTAACTCTGTTTCTCCATTTTTGGCATTTTTTCTAAGTTTTGTGACCTACCACTTTCTTGTCGAGGATTTCCATGGAAATGAATAGATTACAAAAACTTTGAAACATCGACAAAATTCAAAGAAAATATTTAGAAAGCTGGCGATTGTCTCATGTGATTGAATATTTCTTCCTCTACAACTTTTCTTTCGTACATAAAAAATTTATGTCAGTTTCAATGGTTACTTTGAGAAAAATTTTCAAAATGCTATTTCTTGGGTCGAAGCAAGTTTTTATTTATTATTATTATTTTATTTTATTTTTTTGAGGTATAGGGAAGAAACCTATTTTAATCGTAGAGGCTTAGGGTATATTCAGAATCAACGATAAATTTCCTATATAAGCAGCATAATTGTTTTCACAAAGAACCTCTTTTTGCCCCACTGTACGGCGGACGGACATTTTTTCTTTCGATTTTTTTGTTCTTCGCATCTTGAAACGTTAGCTAACAAATTTCTAGGGGGGGTTGGTCAATTACTGGAAATAATAAACCAGAAAATGAAAGCCCGAAAACATGCATTTTGATGTTCCTCGTTTTCACTTTTATATGTAGAATCAATGGGAGCTAGGAAACTCATCAACAGGAAACTCATCAAAAAAAATCGAATCCAATAAATTTATTCGTTTAATTCAGTTATGAGTCTGTATACATTTTTTTCGACTAGAATCCAGCACTGTCGAGACATTCCTCAAAAACTACCTTGAAAGAAACTCATCGAAAGGGAGCTGACGGGAAACTTGTCAAAAATGGGGGTAGTAGTAGACGGATATTGGTCTTCTTTGGGTAAACTACCTGCCATTGTTACAACTCAACGCCACCATGAATAACTACCTGGCCTGGGGTCTGAAGGCTTCCAAATCCGGTTACTTCCTTCACTTAAAATGGTTGGGTCTGGCACACGGTGAAGCATTCAGAAGGTTTGGTTTGATGACTTTCCTTTCTATGAGTTTCCCCTTATGAGCGTTTGACCAGTTTCCACAAGGGACAAGAAAGTCATCAAAAATTATTTTCAAGTACTTTTCATCTTCCAAATTTATATTTGATTTCTATTTGAAATTCTTCTTGACGACTTTCCCTTCCATTCAGTTTTGATGAGTGTCCCACCCAGAGGGGAAACTCCTCAAAAAGCCACGACCCCACGTTTTTTATGAGTTTCCATTTGATGAGTTTGTAGGGACCCGAATCAATCAACCTTTACATATTTCGCATCAGGCGACTTAGGGGCCTTATTCCCTCCCAGGATATGCAAAGAAAATTAAGTTCAGGAGGGGATCAATTTTGGGTCGAAGTTCTACTTTGTTACTTATCGGCGCGTCTCGTTGCAATGGTTTAGTAAAACCAGCGTCTCGCTGGATTATTCGTAATAATTATCGTTTTCATGTTGTGTTCATTTATTTTTTGAGTATACCTAATATTTATCTTCAAAAAAAGAAAGGGAGAAAAAAATCCAGCGTGATTGTATCAGCTGGTTTCTGCAGATACTCCCAAACATTGTGTGGAATTTCCCTTTTGATAATTTTACACTGTAAATGGAATGTGGCCAGTACTTTTTGAAATTTCCCCCTTCTGTTTTGCCCTTTTTTGAATAACTAACAAACGAATGGCAGCGATTTCCTCCAAATCCATTGTAGATTACTTAGGGAAAATAGAGTTCCAATTACACAAAAAATAAATCTAATTGAATCCTGCAGTGTCAACAACTCATCTGTCTGGTGTCCCGTGTGCGCAGGTTCATAAACTGTATTGTCTTGTCGTGGTTTTCATAACTCAGTTATAAGACACCTGTCTAAAGAAAGTCTGGTCTCCAGTGTGCACTTAGCCATAGAGTGATAGCTATAGAGTGAAAGTGATTAGATATTTGCTTGGAGAAAAGTATTAGAGAAACCTCTTCAGATTGACCACTTTAGAAATTTTATGATTTCGATATGGCTCCATGAAACTATTTTTAATAATGAAAGAAATATATTGTGTATTTTCAGGTGTAACATGAGGTCAGTTTCAAACACTAATTATTGTTACATTTCCTGAGTTTTGAATGTCACTGTGAGAGCAGGGAGCACTAAAATAATAATTATATTGCTAATTCACAATAGTTAACTATTATCAGCTAGAAGACTGAAGTGTTACGGTAGGTATATTTTGTGTTTAAACAGTAGTTTCAAAAAAACTTTTTTCCTATCAGGAATAAAAATTGTGTGGTACACAAAGATATATCTATTGCTAATTACTGATATTTACATACCTAGCTCTATCACCATTGAACTTCAACTGTACACGGAATAAATTACGAAAATCATAGGAGATGTGTGTGTATGCAGGTGGATTATAACTGACAATAAAATACAATGAGTTGATTCAAGTTTGAAATTTTGATTTGATGTTTTTATGCGAATGAACCAGTGTCGTATGAATAGTAATTTTTTTAGTTATCGGATCTCAAAGAGTGGGCGCCGCGGAGGGCAATAGCCCTTAACATCACCCCCAGGAGCAGTAATTTCGCTATCTCGTACCTGTTCACTTTCAGGGCCCCTCGCCTGCCCTTCGTATCCTCCCGAACTTAATACCGCCTTAATCACCGCCGCTATAGTCAACTTGTTACGGATGACTTACTCTATCGCAGTATAATTACGCCTTAGGGGCGTGATAATTTATTCTATCAGGGCTAATATCTTAATCGACCCCTAGGAACCCGCCCCTATCTTAATTAGAAGCCGTTCTGAAGTTTCCCAAGTTTTACACCAGTTTCCTTCTCCTGCCCCAAGGCCCGCGATAACACTTCCAGCCCGATATTACCGCTCCGAGCTATGTACAGTCAACAAATAATACTTCCTCGGCGAACCTCTGATCTCATCCTTGAAACTGATTGCTTATCCCCAAAATTGGTTTCAGTAAGTAGAGTATGTGATCTTACAAGTTTCTTGGCTTGAAAAGGTAATGGCGAATCATGAATGAAATAAAAAATGAGTGAAGACATTCCTCCATTGTAATACAGGTTGGTCCACTATATAGGCTCTCCCCCCCCCCCCCCCCTGTATTTTTTATATATGAATGGGGGGTCTTGAAAAAGGGCCTATGTTATTTTTTGTAAATTTTCAGGAGGACGAAATAACTTTCAAAACTCACTTTTTCAGATTTTTTTTCAGGTTGATAACACGCGCCCTTCAACGTATCATTTCCAGCACAAGCTCCTTCGCTTTGATTGAATTTTACTGCAAACTACCGGTAGTTTACGATACAAAAACCGCTTCCTTCTCGTTCGTCATTTTTAAGATACGCCCTTCTTCTAGATACCCATTCAATTCTCGGAGTGAAATATTCGCAAAAACGCTATTCTTCACCACTTTTATCGTAGATTTAAAAATTGAAAAAATACCCTGGACCACCCTATTGTAGAACTAGAATGCATCACATAATCGTGGTGCATATCCCTCCTCACTTTCATTACAACTTTCTCAAAAACCTCGAAAACTGAAATAAGCTTCTTGGGAAATGCTCCTGAGAAGAAAATTTTTAGCTATGATATCCGCCGAATCCTACAGTATGGCTACTTCTGATACCGTTGATTGCTTTAGACCCTATCCACGATGCACAGGGCAGTGGACGATGGCAGAGGGGTTCCGTGATAACATTTTCTGCAATATCACCCCTAACTGAAATGTCAATAGTCTGCTGGAGATGATTGCTAAATGAGCTGAAAAACAACCAAAAACCCCTATATTCAATGTGGACAATAATTTCTTTGTAACATTTCACGAAACTTTGATTCGTAGTAATTGAGGGGATGTATGCAGCAAACGCAAGGTTCGGACAGCTCATAAGAATAGTGATTTGGGATTTTACTGATAATTTACTTTTAAAAATTTCCTCTAGTTGGACTGAACTCTAATTTTCACCCGATTGCAGACCGTTTCAAGAATGGTTTTTATATTTATATTTTCCGCATAAGTAACATACCTGCAACTATGGGGAAACTGCTTTTTTAATGGTCTTTAGGTAACACCTCTCATCCAACCATAAAAATATATCACTACATCAAACATAACGTTTCTAGGTAGTAATTGAATATTTTTATCAGTGATCTGGTCTTAGAAATGCTTGGTCTTGAAACATCCAAGTGGTGAAAGATACATTTAATCCTGAAACGCACTATAACTTGTACCTTACTTTAAAAACATATTTACATTGCTTAACGATACCAATTCCTCTGCGAAAACACGAAACATAATTCTCTTCTTTTCATCCTGAGGAATTAAAATTTGATAGGGAGACTGTCTGAGACATTAAAAGATGGTTGAAATGATCTGCCGAGTTAGCTCTCCTAATTACGATAGAAATTTGAAATTTGATAGGATGCCTCTCTGGGATATCAAGAGACGAATAAAATCATGGGCTCTTTCATGGTAGCTTAATTTTCTCCTGTTCAGACTAGGACATTTCAGTTCGACAGGGAGACTGTCTGGGATAACAAGTGTTGAATGAAATTATGGACTCCTGATTGGCTGAGTAAGCTCAACTCAGTAACTAACAGTGTTCATGTAGCTAATTTGGTTCCTGTTCAACTGAAGATTCAACTTTGGAGCGGGGCTTAGCTGGGTGTGACTGAGCATAGTTACAACTTGAAAAACCAATCCCATCAGCTGAGTACGCTCTGTGTCTTATTTTGTTCGTATTCGACATCAGATGTTGAACTTTGAGAAGGGCTTCTCTTGAAATCATTGAATATATTGGCAACGTAAGGAACCACTCTTCATCAGCAGAGTGAGCTGTGTAGCTTATTTTGTTCCTATTCAACTTCGGGTACCACTCTAATTAGTTGAGCCAGTTGTAAAAGTTCTCATCATCTGTTACCGAAAACTGTTATATTGAATATCGTGAGAGCGACGCGTCGACTCTCACAGACCCTTGCTTTATTCGAGCTTTAGCCTTCATTACCGTGAGTTAGACCTCTTTCTTTGTGTGCATAGCAATTAGTATTCGATCAATCATTATTGTCTTATACCAATACCTAACCTATTAATATCCTCACACCTCATCAAGTCCCCTGAAATATTCTTTCTCTTCGATCGAAGAGTATTAAAGAATACATCAAGTCACAGGTTATTTAGTTACCCTCCCTTAATCACCATTCTTTTTCAGCACCATCAAGAAATACTTAATAAAAATATCCAAGTGATTAAATTCTGTGTCATTTACTCATTCACCTTCCTCCTGGAGAAAACTAATACATATAAAATATAGGAGAGACAGTAGAGGGCAATCATTGGATTGTCACATGAACCACACTCTGCTACCATGTGACAATATAATGATTGTCGTGATTAGATTTTCTACTGGCTCCTACATTTATAATTTAATTAATTTTTTTAAATTTAATTTAATAATTAAATATTCTTATTATTCCAGGACAAAGGTGAATGAGTATGACTCAGAATTTGATCACTTGGATATTTTTATTACACATTTCCTTATGGTGTTCCAAAAGAAAGGTAGGTAGGTAATTAAGGGTGGGTTAACTTATGAACCTTTTGCTTGATATACCTATTCTTTAATACACATCAATAGGGGTGAAAGAATACCGCAGGAGAGTTAATGAGGTGTGAGGATAGCAATAGGCTAGGTATTGGTATAAGACAATAATGATACATAGTACACTAATCGCTATGCGCACAAAGAAAGAGGTCTGACTCACCGTAATGAGGGCTGGAGCTCGAATTAAGCAAGCGTCTGTGAGAGTCAACTTGTCAATCTCACGTTGTTCAATGAAACGGTTCTTGGTAACGGTTGATGAGAACTGTTACAGAGCTCAGTACTAGATTTTGGTCATATTCAACTTAAGCTGAACTTTTGAATGTGGCCTGTCAGGATGTAATAAACTATAATTAAAACTTGTGGGGACCCCACAGATTAGCTGAGTGAACTCTGTGGTTAATTCCATTGTTATTCAACTTATGATTCTGAAGTTCGGAGCTGAAATGGTAAGCCCTGCAGCTAAGTTTTTCTGCAATCAACTCAAGACGCTGAACTTTGGAACAGGTTCCCACTGGGTATGATATAAGCAGTTGAATTACAAATGGTGAACTACTATAATCAACCGATCTTATTGGAATAGAGGTGGAACCACAATGTGCCATCCCAACGTGTGGCAGGGTAGGTATAGCTAGTAATAGATAAACACGTATTAAATTTTTTAATAATTAATTTATCAAATAATATAGTAAATTAATAAAATTGTTATTATATTTAATTAATTAGTAATAGATCAACACGTCCGATTGACCGGTTAGTATAAAACGTCATTCTCACTATACTCATTAGTACTGAAGATATTACGATTAGACACATGAACACACTTTGATCCGCATAGCACACCCCGTAAGTACGGACTTAGCTAGTTTGGGTGTTTGGCTCTCAGCATAATGGCTGCCCAAGGCGTAAGTAAGACAACTTCCTCCGCTAGGAGCGTGACGGGAACTCTGTGCAAACAATCAAAGTTGGCCTAACCGCGGGCGCTCTTTTCAAGTTCAATTCTTTCAATATGAAGGTCTTTCCAACATTTTGATTTGAAACACAAGGCATCAACATATATATAATAAATTATCTATATACATTATTATTTGTGGCAGTAATGAAAGCAAGATACTCGTAATAGTAAATGTTACTTTAGGTTTAATATTTTCAATAATGAACCTTCTTAATCAACCAAGACACAACAATTTTTACCCCACCTTAGAATTTGTAGGTTTACATTTCAAGGTACGTAGAATCAAAAAATGTATTTAAAAAAAAAAAAAAAATCCATCCGTCCTTGGTATGCCGCACATCGGCGCTGTCCGATCCCCGTCCGATACTTTTCTCCGGTTTCATTTTATGAAATTTGGCTCAAAATCCGTACATTAGCTAGGAATGTCTTAGAAACAGCGGCATCACTCTTGATCAACCCGAAGGAGTAGTATTTAAGGGTTGAATTATTTAAAAAATCGAAACCTTGACAACTTTCAAAATCAATGGGTATATTTAATTTAATTTATGTGCAAAGAGGTTCCATAAATCGAATGAGACCATCTGGGTTGCTTTAAGTTCGTTTTCCATAATTTGTTTATTTGTTCATAATAGAAGGAATAGCTTGATATATTTATTGCGTCCAGACCTATGATGCAATTATATACCAACCAAGTCCAGTAGAAGAGAAAAATTTTCTTAAAATCTTTCACAGTCACTTCCAAGATTATTTTTGATATTACTTATTTAAAAATAATTCATTTTTTGTATTTATTAATTTATTTTCTTTTGGCAGGTGATATCGTCCAGTTATATTTCGATAATACACCATAGACTCCGTTTGATAATTAATTTTCTATAGACCAGTGATCAGCGTTGAAGGTATATCTAATACAGAAATAATAAACCTATGTGTAATAATTTGCAGTGTTCATTACAGGGCCGCCACATAGGGGGGGCAAGTGGGTACTGTTGCCCCGGGCCCGGGCCCAGGGGGGGCCCGATCTGATCCTGTATTTAGTAAATAGTATTTTAGAATTTTTAGGCCTACATAAAACAGAGTGTATTACACTTAACGGGCCCTGATCAGATTATATTTGATTTACTACACCAGACTGTTTCTCCTAAACAGTTGCGATGATTGCGATGGCCCAAAATATTACTCTTTACCCTTAACCGTCTTTACAAGTAGGCACTCGACTGAAGACTTGGAAGAGAGCATCCACGGGCCAAGAAAGGTTGAATTCCCTTGCCATTCTCAGCATTAAGCACAAGTTAGCATCCAAACTTGACTTTTCTAAGGTTATTTTCACTTAAAAAGGCAAGAAAGTTTTAAGTGTTTTGTCTTGTATTTTTCAAATGCAAATACACTTTTCTTCACTTCACTTTATTAGTTTTAAAATGTTTCATTTTATAAAACAAGAAATTGTAGCCTATTACAGTTTTTTATATTTAAAAAGTTTTCCACAATTATAATTACAATTACAGAATGCTATTATAACTCAACAAAACAAATTTCTCATTTTACTAATTCATATTTTTGATAGTTTTTCACTAAATAATTCTTGTATCTTTTGTTGTTATAAATCTAATTCTTTACTGCATAGCTTCATTACAAGTAGATAAACTGTAATAAAACAATTATATTTTTGTAGATTTTTATTTATTTTTTTCCAAAATTAATAAATGTATTCTTTCAAACTTAATCATTGCTTCAATTAATTCCTTCAGCCATCTTGTATACAGAGACTTTCCTTTGATTAATGATTATATGAAATTTAGTCAATCATAATTTCTGCTACAATCGTCCAATTGAGGAATGAGTAAATTGGAACTTCTCTGAATACGCCCTCTATTCACAAACAATTTATTGTATTTAAAGTAGTTAAAATAAAAATCCTATGACTGATTGGATATAGAATTTTTGTTTCAAGGTAATTTATGGCATTTTTATAGTTTTGTGATTGGTTGGTAATTACTAGAGTATGAATACTCAATTCTTAAGTTACACTTTACGTTTGATTAAATGTTGAATAAAACGTAGTGAAGTAGTAAGAGTTCAGCCCCTCAAGTGTTCTTATTCGAACACTGAACCTTGGTAGGAAGTATAAATGATTTTTCGTTTGGTTAGAGAAGGTTTAATAGTTTTTTTTTTTTTTTTTTTTAAACAATTATCATAGCCATCTTTAGTAAAAGTGGCGCAACAAAAAAAAAAAAAAAAAAAAGGGGGGGGGGAGGCCCGTGGCCAGAATCTGGTCCCGGGCCCGACTTGGAGATGTGGCGGCCCTGGTTCATTATGTATAAGGAACTCCTTCTACTACCTACGTTATTACCTACGTTTTATATGAAGAAATTGATTTTAATTGCATATCACACCGCCCAATTAATCGCATATAATATGGGTTCATAAGAAATTTACGATCGATTGATTATTTATTTAAGTTCTTAATAGACTGATGCTTTTTAGGTCATCACTATAAGTGGTAAGATGATGCGCGATTCAGATGATTCAGTGAATCTGAAAGCGCGTGAGAAGATCGGCTTCTTTCTGATATTTTTACCTCGCAGGACCCATCTTCCCCCTTCGAATAGCAGCAGGATATTTCCACCCCTTGAGAAGGGAGGAGAAACCGCCGAGAAAGATGGAAACTGAGAAAGAAGGAGAAGCGGCAACAAAGAGGGAGGGGGAGGGGAGAAGTTGGTGGAAGTAGAGCGAGAGAGAGAGATGTGACCCTCATAAATATAGTTTCCAGCCTCCTCAGCTAATGTCTTATTCCACGAGAGGTTTCCATTAGCAGTAAATAAGGTAGTCAGAGGGGCAAGTGTGCCAGGGGGGGAAGAGGCGGGGTTTGCGGTGGGAGGAATAGGGACCGCAGCTTGATTTTCCCGCTGCTCAGGTGCCTGGAAGGAAAACCCGGCCAAGCACTCTCATACCTATTACTCGAGAGTTAATCTTCTCAGAGCTTCTGCAGCCGTTCAAATGATGTGTATTGTTGCAAGCTTCGCGTAACTTTCTTAGAGATGTACCACAACAGAAAGTTCATATGACACATCAACGCCATATAATATGTCTTAAAATTGAATGCACCATGCATTACCGATCCTCACCATTTTATCATGGTACATGCTTTCGCCATGTAAATCACCCCCACCCCCGGCCGTAAACCGGTACTTACTCATACATGGTGATGACAATGCGTGACATAATATAGTTACGTAGAATTTCGTTAATGCTTTAGGATTTTCTAACTGTTGCAAGGGATTTATAACTTGCTCATTTACCGCACCCCACAAAAACTTTATGGGAACGGGGAGATAATACCGCCAGGGTAGGTAAAGTTGCTCACCCTACTTTATAATCACAACTGCATGTTATGGATTGCAATTCTTTTTCTTTTTTTTTAGAAGCCCCTTTAGTCGACCATTAGTAGCACCAACAGATCTGAAGAGAGTCGGGCTTCATTTCGGTGTCATTACCGTTTGAAATTTCACCAACAAGAAAAGTGAAATACATAGTGAAGACGCTTTAAAGTGAGGTAAATACTATTTTTGATGGTGTATTCCCGTACCATAGATGTTGAAGCAAGCTATTCTATTCAGCGAGCCCCACCTCGGATACCTCCGTCTTGGAGAGGTTAACAAACTCGTAGCTGAAATGGAGCGAAATGGCATAATCGAGCCCTCCCAGAACCGATGGGCTAGTAAAATTGTATTGGTGAAAAATAAGGATGGGAGCACTCGATTTTATATCGATTATCGCCAACTGAACGACGTCACAACAAAAGATTCCCACCCTTTGCCCAAAGTGGAAGAACTTATATGTGGTATATCGGGAAGGAGCTGGTTTTCAACCTTGGACCTCCAGAGTGGGTACTGGCAGATCATCATGGAAGAAAATGATTAAGAGAAAACAGCCTTCTGTACACCCTGGGGCTGTGGCAGTTCAAAGTGATGCCATTCGGTCTTTCGAATGCCCCAGCTACGTTCCAAAGGACAATGGGCCGGGTACTACATGACTGTATTTGTCAAGGAAGGGTGAAGGTATACCTGGATGACGTTCTGGTCGATACAGAAACTTTCAGAACCACATGTTTTGTCTAAGGAAGGTCTTTGAGACATTTTGTACTGCTGGGATCAAGTTGAATGCCCGAAAATGCCGGCTTTTTGAGCACAGCATCCTACCTGGAGTACATTGTCACAAAGGAAGGAGTCAAAACCGACCCATCAACAGTTAAACAAGTAGTAAAATGGCATTTCCTGCAACACAGAAGCAGCTTCGTTTATTCCTAGGATTTTGCTTCTACTGCAGAGCATTTGTGCCGGACTTTGCTAAAAGATCCCTTGTTTTAAATGCGTTATAAGATCAGCCAAAGATTATTTGGGATGAAGAAGCTCAAGCAGCATCTGAGGATGTTAAAAGATGTTTAGCCCAACCACCAGTTATGTCACATCTGAACCCAACAGCTCCATTCATCCTCGATGCTGATACGAACTAAATCACTCACGACGAAGTTGTGGAAACCCATTTAAAAGCGGAAGTTAGTGAAAAAAAGTTGTCTATTTCCACGAAAAATAAATAGTTACACTGTTAAATCGATTTCGACGGTTAGGCCATCATCAGTAACAAACAATAACTATTTGTTACTACAAATAATAAGTTATTGTTTGTTACTGATGATGGCCTGACCCTCGAAATCGATTTAACAGTGTAACTCTTCATTTTTCATGGAAATAGACAACGTTTTTTTTCACTAACTTCCTCGATACTGATGCCAGTGATGAAGCAATTGGCGCTGTTTTATCTCAGGTTAAGGATGCGAAGGAAAGAGCCCTGGGTTACTTCAGTCGATGCCTAATAGAAGAAGAACGAAGATACTGCACAACTCGAAAGGAACTGTTTAGTCTGTTAGAAGCTCTGAAACAGTTCAAGACATTTGGCCTACAATGTGGAGCTCCGTTTACGGTATGGACAGAACACGCTTCTCTACAATTGCTTAGAAATTTCAAAGACCTTGATGGTGAGCTGGCCAGATGGCGGAAAGAATTGCATCTTCAATTTCCAAGTGAAACATCGGCCAGGAGAGAAACACCTCAGTACTGATGTCCTTTCCCTTAGGCCTTTTGCAACAGAAAATTGTATGCCTACGATAAGAACAAAAATTCCCTAGGGCATGTGAAACCGCCAATCTTACACAAGTAGATCTGCCACATAAGGATTGGGTTACTGACCAGAAGGAGGATGTTGTGCTTGGACAAGTGTATAATTGGGTTTTGAATAAGAAGCGACCGGACTGGCAAGAAGTAGGTAGTTGGATTTGGCAAAGATGACAGTACTTTGGGGAAACTTTGACACCCTGGCAATAATAGAATAATTGCTCGTTCGACGCTTGGAAGATGCTACTGGACGCTGCAGTACAGAGCAAGTATTTGTGCCAAAAAGTTTTATAGCAGTTGTGATGAGCCGGTTGCATAGGTTGGGGCATTTCGGGAGGAGGCGAACTCTAAGCCTCATTCAACAAAGGTACTACTGACCAGGGATGTCTAAAGACATCAAGATTGCCTGTGCATTGTGTTATTCATGCGGGAAGAGGGGGAAGTTTGGTACTAAGAGAAAGGCACCTCTACAGTCGTATAATTCTGGAGCTCCATTCGAACGACTATTTTTATTGATGTTCTTGGTCGGTTGCATAGGACTAAAAAGGAAAATCAGCACATTGTTGTGGTGTCTGATGCATTTACCAAATGGCCAGTAGCGTTTGCAGTCCCAGATCAATGAGCTGAAACCATAGCACGAGGACTTCTGGAAACAGTTGTATCCGATTCGGAGTACCTAGAGAGCTTCACTCTGACCAAGGGACGATGTTCAAATCACAGATGTTCCAGGAAATGTGTACAATACTGAACATTTACAAAACCAGGACAACTCCAATGCACCCACAAAGTAATGGGCAGGGAGAAAGAGTAAAGCGGACCCTTGTTGAAATGTTGGCAAAGGTGGTGGATGCCAGACAGGATGGCTGGGACGAGCAGCTGCCTTGGGTGCTATTGGCATATCGAGCATCCGAACATGCTGTTACATGCTTTTCTCCTGCTAGTCTTGTCTTAGGTCGAGAAATAACGGTGCTCTTTCACTCGCGAACAGGAATATCGCCTGATACAACAACCACTACTCAATATGCGAAGCAACGAAGGGACCAAAACCTGCAGCGAATGACTCATGGCACAAAAAGGCGATATGACGTCCGGTGTGAGCTACCTCGTTATTTGGAGGGTGAAAAAGTGTGGTACCACTGGCCTCGACGCAAGGTCACGGAAAAGCTGCAGTCATCATGGATAGGACCTAGTGTTATTGTCAGAAAAATTTCAGATGTTGTTCTCAGATTGCGACGCAAAACCACCGAAAAAAGATCGTTCATGCGTATAAACTGACGCCCTACCAGACGAGAACACCTCAGAACTCATAGGGGGAGGGGGGTGGTGTTGGGAACATCATTAATGTTTGATTATCAACAGTTTATTATTGTTTGATGTTGCCACTGATAGTTTATTGTTGTTGACTTAAAATTCTTGTTGCTAAGTAAATCTTTATATATAATTCCGAACGGTCTTTGAAATTGTGAAGAACTTCGCGGTCCGATTTTAGTGTTAGACTGCTCATCCGAATCTGCATGGCCCCAAGTTTGTTTCAAAAGTGTCGCCGTTCGTCTCTATACCCGCCTTGATCGTGTTCTGGGATGTCCATATCAACGAGAGTTGTTTACTAGGCTGTGGCGGTAACAACAATTGCCATCAACTCACGGTATGTAAGAAACATCTAGGAGAGTCATTTCTGAACGAAGAAATTGAAACAGAAGAACTTAGCGGACTTTATATAATAATTCCGAACGGACTTTATATATAAGACACGGACGCGCAGATTCACCATCCCTGCAAGAACTACACCATCATCTCACCATGCCCAAATTCTGAATTCCCCGATTCAACTTTTTGTTTAGTCTCATAGTGGCGAGGACCACCTCAACTGGTGATATTTATTTTATTACATTACTTACATTTCCATCGGTGTTTCCTCTTTTTTAATCATTCAATAACATAGCCTTAGCTTTGCACGAGTTCACATAACGCCGCAAATAGGTAGGACTTATATCGTTACTATAATGTGCTAAACTGCTGTTAGGTACTAGATTAGGGCTTTCCAAGCCCTAACAGGCCTCTAGTAAGTCATAATTTGTAATTCAACCCAGTGTGTCATACTAACTTTACAAGCTTAAGTGATATTATCTAGAACGCTCTATCAGAACAATATTGTGTGCAAAATTGAAGATTTTTGATTAGGATTTTTATCCTATAGCCGACACTTGTGAAAAAAAGTTCCAGTCATGCTGCATGATCGTATGATGAGCGAATTTTCGTAAATCACCGTATTGTATAAGTCCTATTGAATAGTTTTGAAATTTGAGCTTTTTGTAAGCAAGGAAGTTGTTAACTATTAATTTTAAGGCAAACAACGTCTTCTAAATAATAATCTCCTACTCTAATATGGGGTTTTGAATTCTAAGCCATTTTTGCAGTTTTTAAGCAAATTTTGTTGAATTTTAATTACATTTTTCAGCATAATTTTGTAAGTTAATTTTTAAGGTTCTATTTTATGGAAATAATAAACTTTATTTGAGCAGTATTCTACCAGGAAATATATATTTAACAATTTTTATCGGTTTTTAGGCTTCTTTAGTGATTTTTTTTAGTACATTTTGTGAAATTTTACCAATTTAATGTGCTCAAAAAGTTCTGGCCAACAAACTCATCATTTCGTTTGGAAAGCTTGATTTCCCGGCGCAAGAACGGAATTTTTATCTCAATTCTAAGGAGATTTATCGCCTGGAATGATGTCACTACTATACCTTGAAAATCATCAATAACAGAGAATTTCAAAATTAAAAACATACAAAAACAAAACAAAAGCAAAACTTTAGTGAGGAGACAGGCAAAAGTGCTGCAACCTCACAGCATCTGGAAACAAAACCAAAAAAAAAAAAACTTTTGTTTTATTGTTTAACCTTTTTGAGAGCTCTAATTATTAAATTGTAAATTGCTTCACCTCTTCTTTTTCCTTCAAAATTACTTTTGTTGGAGTTGCAGTTTGATTGCATTTTTTATTTGTTTCATTTTATTGTTTGTTTCATTTTATGTTTTATTGTTTCTATAAAGTTTAAATATTTCTCTTCTAGAGCCCCCTTCTTGCTATTGTTTCCTAAGGAACATTGTTATTCATTGTTTCACACTGATATTTTGGTAAGAACTATTTATTGTTTTTTTCTGTTAGTAGACTTCTTTATTGATTGTTACATTTATTGTTGATTTAAATTATAGTTTATGTTCCTTCCCCAGCTTTCTTTGGATAGTGTCTACTGTTGTACTTTTTTATTTTTTTTTTTTTTTAAGAAGCTGTGAGGTTGCAGCACTTTTGCCTCTCTCCTCACTAAATTTTTGATGGAGGATGTTTTTATTTTTTAAATTCTCCGATTGATGACTTTCAAGGTACAGTATTGACATATTCTTCTATTTTTAGTTAGCCTTGATGCGTTGTTCTCTCTCTCTCTCTCTCTCTCTCTCTCTCTCTCTCTCTCTCTCTCTCTCTCTCTCTCTCTCTCTCTCTCTCTCGCTCTCTCTCTCTCTGCTTATTTGTTGACGCTTATGCCTGTGTTATTTTTATATCCTAGGGTGCTGAGAGCTTGTAGCTGAAGAAGGTATGTGACCACTGACCGAAACCGGTTCAATTAAACTGACGTTCCCTTAAAGTCGAAGAAAGGATCGAAGTTTTTTCATCTTCCCTCCTCTCACCCCTGCAGGGACGATTTCGCAGGATTTTCCACATAATTTACAATAATATATCTTATTAGGTATATATATAACTAGCCGCTCCGGCTCGCTACGCTCGCCTCCACGTCCAGCCGGGGGGCAAGCCCCCCGGACCCCCCATTCAATTGCTCGCTTCGCTCGCAAAGTGTGGCATGTAGGGAATATTGCTCGCTTCGCTCGCAAAGTGTGGCATGTAGGGAATATTGCTCGCTTCGCTCGCAAAGTGTGGCATGTAGGGAATGTTGCTCGCTTCGCTCGCAAACGATAGATCCCTAAGGGTAGGTTTAACTTCTGTAAGGGATGCTGCTCGCTTCGCTCGCTTGAGGAAGTTATACTGCCCACCCAACTTGGCAGACGTTTTTTTCTGTTGGAAATTCTTACAAACAAATTAAATCTTATGAAACTACGTGGAACCACAAAAAGTTTATTCGGGGATGTTGCTCGCTTCGCTCGCAAGGTATTGCTGTATATTTGTAGTAAAAAATCCGAATTTATTCTGTTGACATGGCTCTCGCTTCGCTCGCAAGGTATACCTGTATACCCTTCAAGACGTAAGTGCGTGTACCTGCTCGCAACCCGTTCCCGTCAGGTGCAAGCCCCGCCTCATCGAACCCCTGACTTCGTAGAGCCTTCTCGCGAACACGGCAAAATTAATTTCTGATGTTAAACGCTTCTTCTCGCTTCCGCTCGCGATTTGACCGACTTAACGTCACTTTTTTCGATATCCGATTTCGGATTCAGATTCGGCGGACCCAAAGCTGTATTTCGCCCGCGAAAACCGTTCCGAAAAACGTACCTTTATGGGGTATATTTTAATCGGAAAAAACCAAGTTTTTCGGCGGACTTTTCGAGAAAACGGGTCCGTACTCTCGCATTTTTTTAACGCATTTCCCGATACTTTTTTCGCGATCCGATCGCGTCGTCGTCTTCCTCGTTCAAAAACCTACGAAACCCGTATTTTTCCGGAATTGTCAACGGCCGTTTAGAGGGGTAGGGGAAGCGGGGAAGTCCAAAAAGCGCACATTAATTCTTACTTCGACCCCCCTCCCGCCCTACGGCCCATGGTTCGGGTGGGATTAAACAATTTTAAATTCGCTCGCTCCCACTTTTGGAAAATCTCAAGAAGATCCCCCCACTCGTACACTCCCCCCACTCAGCCGTTTGGCCGTGCATAGACACGACAGACAGACAGACAAACAGACAGACAGACGGAGTTTCATTCTTATTAATAACTAGCCGCTCCGGCTCGCTACGCTCGCCTCCACGTCCAGCCGGGGGGCAAGCCCCCCGGACCCCCCTTAAATTGCTCGCTTCGCTCGCAAAATGTGGCATGTAGGGAATTTTGCTCGCTTCGCTCGCAAAGTGCGGCATGTAGGGAATGTTGCTCGCTTTGCTCGCAAATGGTAGATCCCTAAGGGTAGGTTTAACGTGTGTAGGGGATGTTGCTCGCTTCGCTCGCAAACGGTAGATCTCTAAGGGTAGGTTTAACTTCTGTAGGGGATGCTGCTCGCTTCGCTCGCTTGAGGAAGTTATACTGTTCACCCAACTTGGCAGACGTTTTTTTCAGTTGGGAATTCTTACAAACAAATGTATGTAGGGAATGTTGCTCGCTTCGCTCGCAAAGTGTGGCTGTATACATGCGATGTATTACAATTGAAACATGTAGGGGATGTTGCTCGCTTCGCTCGCAAATGGTAGATCCCTAAGGGTAGGTTTTACTTCTGTAGGGGATGCTGCTCGCTTCGCTCGCTTGAAGAAGTTATACTGCCCACCCAACTTGGCAGACGTTTTTTTCTGTTGGAAATTCTTACATTCAAATTGATTCTTATAAAACTACGTGGAACCACGAAAAGTTTATTAGGGAATGTTGTACTGCCCACCCAACTTGGCAGACGTTTTTTTCAGTTGGGAATTCTTACAAACAAATTAAATCTTATAAAACTACGTGGACGTGATTCGGGGACGTTGTACCTGTATATGTGTAGGACAAAGTCCGTACTTATTATTTGAAATGGCTCTCGCTTCGCTCGCAAGGTAGGTACCTATGTAGGCATACCTGCTCGCCTCGCAACGTTGTGACATCGAACCCTTCACGTCAATTATTGAGCCTTCTCTCGTCCACGGCAGAATCATTTTAATCGCTTTGCTCGCTTCTGCTCGCAATTTGACCGAGTTCTCGTCACTTTTTTCGATATCCGATTTCGGATTCAGATTCGGCGGACCCAAAGCTGTATTTCGCCCGCGAAAACCGTTCCGAAAAACGTACCTTTATGGGGTATATTTTAATCGGAAAAAATCAAGTTTTTCGGCGGACTTTTCGAGAAAACGGGTCCGTACTCTCGCATTTTTTTGACGCATTTCCCGATACTTTTTTCGCGATCCGATCGCGCCGTCGTCTTCCTCGTAGGAAAACCTACGAAACCCGTATTTTTCCGGAATTGTCAACGGCCGTTTAGAGGGGTAGGGGAAGTGGGGAAGTCCAAAAAGCGCACATTAATTCTTACTTCGACCCCCCTCCCGCCCTACGGCCCATGGTTCGGCTGGGATTAGACAATTTTAAATTCGCTCGTTCCACCTTTCGGAAAATCTCAAGAAGATCCCCCCACTCGTACACTCCCCCCACTCAGCCGTTTGGCCGTGCATAGACACGACAGACAGACAAACAAACGGAGTTTCATTCTTATTAATAGTATAGATGTACCGGGAAACCGAGCTTCACTCGGTAAAGACAAGGCATTTAATTGATAAGTTAATTAAGTAAATTACAAACATTTGTTTATTATACAGCAAAGAACTTGGCTCCGAATCTCATTCAGCTGATCTGGGGATCCGCAGACTTTACGATTCGGTTGTAGGTGTCCCAAGTCCCCTTTCAAATTTCAGCTTCATAGGTTAAATAGCAGAGAAATAATCTCCGGATACTCAGCTGACCCGATTTATCCCAGTCTGATGACCATAGCCAATCGATTCCTCGTAACCAACAACAACCCCCCCCCCCCCCCCCCCCCCCTCAATTTCGAGCAAAGAGTGATTTTTTTGGAGAATTCGATGAGAAATTTCACGACGACAATCACTTAGATCATAAATTTCATTCGTGTATCAAGGCCTTTTGATACAAAGCACTAAGATGTTTGGGTGACAAACGCTACGAAGAAATAAGTTGTTTGAAAGTACACTTTTCTTCTGGCTGATGATAGCTATTGCTCAGTCAGTTTTGATTCCATCAAAGGAAAAGACCGAGCAGAAGGGGGATGAAGAGGCAATGAAAGTAAACCGCTATGGCACGAGCGTCTCCTCGTCTAGCCTTCCCTAACTGGTACTTGGCCTAAGTGGAAGCCACTTCTACCTACTGCCGAACACCCAAGCGCCCTCTTAGATCCCCCTTGTCTAAATTTTATGGAATCTTTTCTTCCCTTCATTCACTTTCAACTCCCACCTTCCCCCTACCGTTCCGCCGGCATCTTCAGCTGATGTGACGAGGTACTACAAGTTCCCCCCTTTTCCTAAGGAACTATCAAACCACCCCACGCCATCAAACGGCAGTAAACGCCAGTAAACATAATCCTAAGATCTCTATAAACTGGCGGGTTAACAGTTTACACTCACCCACTGAACTACTTTTACTTCTTTCATTTTTCCTTGTTACAGCCCGATGCCGGTTTGATTAGAAAGAACATTTAACTCACTCTCTCAGCTTTCCACGAATTTCTATTTAATTCCTCGTTGAAATCCGGAGTTGGACTATTCCAAATTCTTCCGCTCCTTCTTTAGTCCTGGCTGTTACTTCTTACAGTTGCTGATAGAGTTGTACTAGCCCGTTCACGACAGGCGATGCGTCGTGTCGTGTCACGAAACCCAATCACCCTCTGTGGCCCAGCAACGAGTTATGCATCGTGTTCCACAGTTTTCGTCTTCCCCTGCCCTCTAATAGCGTACGTAAGTGCATTTTATTATGCTAATGGGTTCATAGACTGCATTAAAAGCAAAAGTTTGCCTATTTGGGACCTTCCTCACACATTGTAACATGGACGTATAGAATTAGTTGAAGAACAATGTACGAGTCGAAATGATTAATAAGTCGATATTATAAGATTAACGTTTGCGCATGCGCACAGACTGGTATTACTCCAACGACAATGCAATTTATAGGGAACGTCTAGTAGCCAAACCGCACAATTCCTGAAAATTGCATACAAATCGGTGCATTAGTCTCGCAGTTTTGTCTGTGTCGATCAATTTTAGTTTTTAGAAATGCGCTATAGTTGTTACTCCACCAATCGTGATATAATTTATCGGAAACTTTCCTAGAACATTCATCTATATATAGTCCCCGAGTTTGAACGAAATCGGACTAATAGATGATAAGAAATCGGCTTTATAATAAATCAACATTTGCGCATGCGCACAGACTACTACTCATGTAACGGTCATGAAAGTTATAGGGGACCGTCTAGAAGCTTCCCCACACAATCCCTGAACATGTCATAAAAATCATTCCATTAGATTCGGAATTTTGCTTGTGTAATTGATATTAGTTTCGCGCATGTGCAATGTTTATTACTCTACGAATCGTAATATAATTCATAGGGAATTTTCCCAGAAAAAATACCCAATTACCTACCGAGTTTGAACAAAATCGGACTAACAGATGATAAGAAATCGACCTTTGGAAAAATTCAAGTATGCGCATGCGCACAGGCAGGTTGATTCGACGGCTTTGAAAATTATAGGGGACCGTCTAGGAGTTAATCCGCGAAATTCCTGAAAATTTAATCGGAATCGGACTGAAACTTGGTATAGTTTTGGGCGTGACAAGGATTACCCACAGACAGACAGACTCACAGACGAACACGGAACCAAAATTGATCAGCAAGTTCTAAGAAGCAAGTGGAAATTTTGATTTTGGCGGACACAAATTTTTTTGACTTCAATCACGAACACATATCTTTCCTAGGTACCTTCTGTAGTGAGGAAGCAAAATAGTTTTACGTTAGAAAAGTTGGGGGATGCTTTTTTTGCCATTGAAATTGAGGGTGAAAATTGCGATAAGCGTGCTGGTGTTCGTGCATGTTTATTCTGTTTTATTGAGATGTTTTCTTTTATGAATATGTGGAATACACGAGTTTACGTGGACGAAGAGTTGCATGAAATCAACCAACGATTTAAATTATGAAAAGGAAAACTGGAACATTTATATTTAATTTTTTCAATTTTAAGTGAATTTTGTATTATATTGCCCAAAACTAAATTTAAAACCCCCGAACGTGATTATTTTAATATAGTAGTTGAATGTGCGTATATTCTAGATATCCCCTCAAAATCTGAGCGTGGTTAGAATATTTTTGACGAAGCTAGTACATTTTTAGTGGAGCGCGGCAAATCACGCGAGAAGGTTGAAAAAAGTCGGCCACAACGACAGCCAGGGCTCGCAATGCCGGCTGGGAGAGCTGGCGGCCTCACCAGTAGCGCTGGGTTGTGAAAGGGCTAGACTTGGACACTATGTAATAATTACACATATTCTACAATATCTAAACTGAAAAACGAACTTTCAACTCTCCCTCCACGACATTCTACCAGTACCATCAGCTGATCTGAGTACATGCACTTGTACTCGTACTACGCTTCAATCACGATACTGCAAATGACCGCTTTTTTGGAAAAACACCAAACTGTTCCCCACGTTGTTGAACCAGCGAGGTTAATATTATTTTATTGATTTTCAGTCGATCAGCTGACTGTGTGATTGGAGAAGGTAGATCAGCTGGTTCTGTGTGTGATCGACCCTCCCACCCTTATGTGTGACACCCTGCATACCTAATATAGGTCGGATTTCTGGCGTGGGAATGGGAAACAGCATTCACAATTGCGTTTAAAATCTTGGTAACATTTTAAAGACAAGATTGTTTTTAGATTTGATCGACTTCATTTCAATGAATCGGAAGAGACCATCTGGTGCATTATACGATAAATCGTTCGCAAACCACGAAGACAATAAATTACTAAATAAAATTTGGAAGAAGAAAAATTGTTAACATGACTGTAAGTAGTGGAATAATCATCAGAAGCAGAAACAGGAGCCTCTGCGCTGATTGTTACCTTATATTGCTATCTTAAGTATTCGTTTGATTTTTCTCCCAAATAACTCTAACCTAAACTCTATTGTTTCCATTCCAAAAATTTGTTTCTATGTCGCTCGGTCGCAGGACGCCCCAAAATCCTCCGAGCTCGCGATTTGAATTAACATCGTGTTAGTTTAACAACTACCGAACCCCATTTGCCCTTGTAGTGATGGCACTAACCGTTTCAATGTAATGATAACTATTAATGAAATAACAGTTCAATGCAAGAATTAGAAACTGAAATATATATAAATATAAATTAAATATTTATAATTTATGAATATAAATTATATATAATGTATTTCCATGTTTTCTCTTGACATTTTAAGTCTTATTGGGAACCTGAGGTTTTTCGGTCGCGTTTTGCTCGATCTAGAAATATGAAACGTTCCCCCAAGTCCTAGTCATCAAGTCGCTTAGGGCATCCCAGCTCCACGTGTTTTTGAAGGTTCGTAAAAAATCTCTTTTAGGCCGACTATTATCATAATTCCTCCGTAGTACTTTAGAGCGTTGGCTTAGCAATTTGATATTTTCGAGTACCCGCACAGGATGTGGTCCTGTGAAATAACAGTGATGTGTAGCTCAGGACTTCCAATCAGGCACATCGTTCTTCTATTCCTCGTACGCGTCTAACTGCTGTTGTCTCCATTTGTATCGTGTTTTTACGCATATTGTCCCTCAACAAACAACAGGTGACTTTTGAAAATTATAATTTTTATTACAGGGCTCAGCAGGTGAAGCAACCAACCACCTACATCAATCTCAATATCGTAGGGAATAAGCAACTCTTAATAAATAACTCTTCTTCACAATTGTTCCTCATCTTTAGAATATTGTTTGTGTTTATGAATTTAGTCAGAACTTCAGTATTATCAGAAGTTGAGAGATATGATATTAAATTTCTCCAAAAAGACGCTCTTCGTACGAAAAACACCAAGCCACAAAATGCATGATATCAACCAATTAGGGCCTAGCCAATAGTGTTTGATACCGTCAAATTAATTTTATTTGCGAAGTAATTAGGAATACATTTATTACCGATCAATCTTTCTTTCTTTTGCTTTGCTCCTCGTAGTTCATTAGTTGATTTCAACTATACGTTTAAATGATTATACACATATTTTTGTTGTGGCCGAGTGTTTTACAGAACGAAAATGTGAATGTTTTCGGTTGCTTCAAGGGTAAAAACACGTCAAAATTAACCCTCAGGAGTTAACTGAAATTGATGGGAGATTAAATCGGTCGATATACATTTTTGAACAGAATTTCATGGTCATTCAAAAGAGAGAAACAAATTGATAAGAAAAATATTTGATAAGAAGACTCACAGGGACATTTTAAGAGTCGAATGAAATGACGGACTCCATCCTGATCGGTTGATTAAGCTCAATTCTGCATTCTAGGATGTTGAAATTTGGTAGGGAACATCTACTATGTCGGCACCAGAGGTGAAAGTGTGTTCCACTTTCTTCGACATTTAGGCTCTTTTATTAAATTAATTATCGGCAGGTAGAATGGGTCATATCACACGGAATTCCATTTCCCCATTCTGATTCACATCGAGTTTGAATAAATAATGTAGCGATTCCCCCCTCATACGTGTCTCACAAAAAAATAAATTATCTCATAACACAAACTACACTAGGACGAGACAAGCGTTATACATCAACAGTTTCACAGTTCGTTTAATAAAGCAGCTTCAGTGGACGTTGGTACCACCCTTTGCGAGCTAACTCAATTAAACCCTCTAGCGACGTTTCAATAATTATAATTCACGTTCCACAGCCCCCCATCTCAATATTTTACTGCCCCTTTTTCTCACAGAAACAAAATGAATGCGCAGGCACATTCTCTACTGGACCCTGGTCATGCTGGTTTCTTTTTAATCACGGGGGACCCCCTCTTTTCTCTTGTATTCCACCACCTCCTCATGATTCATGGGAATTGTCCGGCTCATCAAGAGGTTTGATAATGGCGGCGAATGCTCGATGCGGGTATCAGAACACACTTTAATATACGTAGTCCGTCTCTCCCCTATGTTTGTTTTTTGTCTTGGATTAAAGCTTCTGCGCGGTAAAGTTCTTTGTTTACATGAGAAGTGTCATTATGGAAATCCGTGGATTATTCAATAAAGTTGATCTCTCGGCCCAACAAATTTAGATACCTACCAGAACTCCCTAAATAATATGGTGAATTGATTTTGGCAAAACCTAACTTTTTTCTTTCATTTCAGGACGCAATCGCCAAATAACGTTGACTTTTTGCATTGAGAAAGACTGTATGACAAAAAATCATAATGATGAAAAAAGTTGTCTAAAACAACTAATTTTCTTCAGGTTTTATAAATCTCTAAATATTTGGTTGCTTACAGAAACGTCAAGTATTCTAATCAATCCTTCAAAATTCTCATGAAATGGTGTTTTCAGTGTTGTATGGTCTCTAAACGTTCTATAAAATCTTGCGTCTGTATGCATTCATTTACTCATATTGTTTGTAGGTAAAGAACATTCCAAAATATTACTCGTAATGATTACTTCTTTCTGAAATAGATAATCACAACGTCAACCCTAAAAGCAACCACTAAATCAAACTTATGGGAAGGTACTTCTTCGATTCGAGCTTGGGGTTTTTCTTCTGATGTAACAGCGATGCTGGAGCTATCAACTTAGAATTTGATACGTGGACTCTATAGAATCAGCGTTTGTTTCAATTCATCTACTCATAGTACAGTAGTGGAAGCGACCAATGAGTTACAACACACTGTAACTTCTGTAACTGTATGTTATTCATGTAAGTACACGAACAAAAAAATGGC
This sequence comes from Adelphocoris suturalis, assembly GCA_030762985.1. Lineage (NCBI taxonomy): Eukaryota > Metazoa > Arthropoda > Insecta > Hemiptera > Miridae > Adelphocoris > Adelphocoris suturalis. The sequence continues at coordinate 23,520,644 of CM061041.1, read as the reverse complement.
GCCTTAAGCTAAATGAACAGAAATCTGCCAATATCAACTTTACAAACAAAAACATAACTAAGATACCAGTCATCCAGAATGGGCTTGATGTACCTTACACCAACACATAAAAAAAAAAAAGTATTTTGGAATGACTCTCGATACAAAACAGAAATGGAAGGATCACGTCATAAAAAAACGCTGCAAATTATTACACAATGGTTTATCATTTCTGTGTTAGACAGCCCTTCTACGCAGATCATTGGTCTATAATAATTAAACCCCGTTTGTAATATATGATCAGAACATGACGCAACGTGCCTCCGAGAAGGGTTTACGCTTTTTCAGTTCCAGGACCCCGCTATTTTACGCTAAGATATTTTAAAAAATCATCCCATGTTGATTTTTTCCCCTGTTAAAGTTTCAGCCCTTAGGGAGGAGAGCAAACCTATGAAGTTACAGCTACATGGGTGGTTTCTTTCGATTCTTTGGGATGATGTCTATGAATTATTATTAAACCCCGTATATAGTATCCCTATGAAATCGTAACTTCCTAGGATGAACAAGAGAGATTTTAGCTCACTCAGCTGATTAGAAAAAAGTCAATAACTACTGCAATCGTCTCTTAGTATCCTAGAGAGTCTCCCTATCAAATCTCAACTTCTTAGGATAACGGGAGACAATTCCACAGATGCAGGATATCACCGCAGTACCTCAAGCGAATTATCACTCGCCTCTGGACTCTCCTAGATCAGTCTACTACTCACTTAGATCTCCAGTCTCACCACCTTGATCTTATCCGGGACCTATGGCTTCTTCACCTCGCCCTAAACAACGGCTCCGATGCAGATCTTTCTCTGCTCCTCCTCCTTCACCCGCATATTGCTTGTATCATTTCAGATGGCTCGCTACTGCCTACAGCCCTGTGCATGGACACGTAACCAGCCTTTGGGAAAAGAACTCAGCACGATCCAACCGATGGTAACGTCCGTGCTCTCTACCAAGAAACACTGCCTATTCATCAAATGTCGACAGTATCGAGTTTTCTTCGTCGTCAACATGGGCAGTGATGTCTCCCTGGTACCAATACCCTTCTCAATCGAACAAGGCCTCTTATCACACACTCTACTCAGCCAACGGTGGAAAAATTCGCACCTTCGACACGCACCTCGCCCCTGCATATCTTCCATCACTTCCTATATATGACTGGACGTTCATTGTAGTGGAAGTCACGTCACCCATACTAGGAGCTGACTTCCTAGATCACTACGGACTGCTCGTCGACCTCACGAACAAACGGCTCATTGAGACTGTTACTCAGAAATACGTCAGTGGTTCAGCCGATCTTGTACACTCCTCAGAGTCATGCTGTTTGACTCTCCATCCTGCTGCACTGCAACCGTGAGTCGTGAACTCTTTTGGAAATTAGGTGCCTGGATTGCTTGTAAGTATTATAAGTTGGGTATGGGAGCAGGGTGTTGAAGATGACAGCCTGGATCGATGCTTATTGGATCTTTCACTGACTGCTATGAATGCTGGTTACAAGATTTTTAAGTAGAATTGGAAGCTGATGGAGTTCCACTCCTTTGCTGATTTCACTAACGAAGATAAGCGATGGAAACATGATAATATTTGACTTGCTATATTGGAATGTATCAACAGGAACTGATACATCATTATATTCTCCCCCTCTTGAAGGATGCTTGGTACAGGAATGTGTCCCTGAGGTAAGGCGGCCTGTCGTTACCGGGATGACCTGCAAGTAATAGGAGTTGGCTATGGGAGCAGGCAGTTGAAAATGACGCCCAGGTGATCCGATGCTGATTAGATATTTCACTGACCGGAGCTGAAGCAGACTGCAATAGAAGCTGGGTACTAGAGTTTTCAGCAGAATCAGAAACTAACAGGATTCCACTCAAGTGCTGTTTCACACAGTTTTTTATACTCTTTATCCTCTTCACCAACTTGCAACAAGAGTGGCAAAAAATTGACAATAGAACGATATGAATAATAATACATATATTATACATAACACACTATTATATAATACATAATAATAATAAATCATAGTCAATTTCAATCACCCAAATTAATAAAAGAACGATTCATTTTTGCACGAAATAGAATATATTTTTATTTACAAATAACGACTCAGCTCTCTTGTAGACTAACAGGGATATGCGATGGGTACATTAAAACTGACTTCTAGAATTAATCATCAAAAACTGTTTCTTCAGAATGCACCACATTGTCTTTTGGGCCAAGAAAATGGCAGTGGCCAGAGTTCTGCTTCTGAATGATTGGTCCTTAATGTCGGACCGTTTTATCATTGTTGAAACTCAGCATTTCCAATCCGAGGATATTTGTTTATATTTGCTCCCCCGGAGTTTTTGAAACATTCCCCAGAGGAGGGTTTTGTTTCAAAAGCAGTTCAATAAATCAACGGTTTCCCTGGAAAAAAAGAGAAAAAAGAAAAAAGCTGAATGAAGAGAGACAACCCCTTTCTACTTCCACTAAGAATGTAATCGCGCCAACGACTTCCCCGCCTCCCGAGCAGAAATGCTTTTCCTCCGGGTATCTTCTCTTACAGGGATTGAGAGAGCGCAATGGGTGGTGCGGTGTGGGGAAGGGGGTCGGCGATGGATGTGTTTATTTTCCAGAAGGGTCGCTCTAAGGGCCAAGTTTCACATTGGATATTTTTCTTTCCGCGCAGTTAAGTCCCCGCTCCGCCCCGCTGCGTCCTCAGCACAGGAAGCCCTTTTCCCAACCTCTCTTTGCCATTTTCCCCCTCCACCAAGCGTCTCTTGCCTGAAGGGAAGACGACACCATTCCCCCGCACCACCCTTTTCGCCCTTTATACATGGGAAAGGCAGAAGGGATTCTATTTACATTTTAAATGTTCCTTCCTACCCTTGGAATGTATTCAGATGGCTTCAACTGACGTGTGCCATGGTCATGTTTTATTTAAATTCGACAATATCCCTCCAAAGTATAACAGCGCAGTGTCTTCAAATGTAAATACTATTAACGGCTGTAATGAATATTAAACCGCATGAATAAACTAAAGTAAACCCCTAGTGACTGTATTTTGAATGAGATTTTATTTTCAATCACTGATCTCATCAATTGAATCATAGCTATTCGAAGAGCTCATATAGAATGAGTAAATATATTGTAGTTTTCTTGTATAAACTCCCCCTAACATTTCCACTCTGGAATAAAGCTGAAGAGGCCATTTCTGAAGCGGTTAATACTCGAATGTGTGTGGGTAAGACTCGTATTTCAAGAATAAGTGGGAAGTCCAAAAAGCCCATCGTGTTTGCAAGAAATACCTACTTGAGCGGAATTTTCTCACATCCAAATGATGAGATTTAGAGCTGTTACGACAAAAGCTATTCAAGTTCATTCAGCCTTCCACTGTCCTTGTTTTATTAGCAGACAAGCTGTGTTGCTCAGCTACGGGAAACTTATGGTAATTACATAGCACTTGGTACTAAGTAAGGTGGCTTCGTACCTTGTTATTTTTACATAGCAGTCCCAAAAAGTCTTCAGTTCAAATTTCAGATATCTAATTAATTTTTCAACCAAGCCTCCCCTTAATTTAACCACCATAATATAACTAAAGCTGCGTGGAAAACCATTTCCGAGCAACATTTCTGCACGAGACGTTCGCGAACAATCAATTTGAGACACAAGACTCTAGACCCTGACAGTTCCCACTGCGTGGCTACAGTCGCCATGAGATTTTACACAGATCAGTTTTTGGCTTAGATTAGTGGTCTGGTTGCTCGCTACGCTCGCATCTCAAAAATACATAACATCAAGTAGTCAATCCCTTAAAGTAAGAATTTAGATTAGTTGGTCAGGGTCTAGAGTCACGTGTCTCAAATTGATCGTTCGCGAACGTCTCTTCACTAGACCCTGACCTACTAATCTAAATTCTTACTAAAGGATTGACTACTTGATGTCATGTATTTTTGAGATGCGAGCGTAGCTAATCTAAGCAGAAAACTGATTTGTGTAAAATCTCATGGCGACTGGAGCGCTGGGAATGCCACGCAGTGGGTAGTCGAACTAAAGAGCAAGTCAGGGTCTAAAGTCTCGTGTCTCAACTTGATTGTTCGCGAACGTCTCGTCATTGCTGCAGTTCTTAGTAGATCCGTTTGTCTCAATACGGAGTGCTGTAACGAGAAACATTTTCCGCACCTTGAAGTTCCTTCAAGACGGATCTATTTGTAACGCTAAATCCATGAAAGGAAGAAATTATCACTAGGAGATTATTTGAGTCCATGGAAGGAAGTTATTTTGGACGATTACGTTTTTTAGGGATTGCGATCCGTTAACGTCTCTGTACGGAGGGATGCGTCACCGTAACTCATTGCGTCGGAATTTCGGCGCCGGATTGTCGATACCGCAAGACTTATTGTGTTTTACGGATCTACTAAGAACTCTCTAATAAGACGTTTTGAATATTAGCAATTTGTGAACATCTATTTTTGTAAACAAAAACTGTTTGGCTAAACCCACCAAAATCGTTTTGGCATCGTTGAATTTGTTATCGAAAGTTCTTTACGCGAATCCTTTGCTCTCTTGACGTGTACTTCGAAGCACGTCGGTTTTTCCTTAATTACAAAATTGTTCACCAGAGTGACGTATTTAGGGAAAGCCAAGTTCTCGATGCAGGAATGAGCCTAGAAAATTGTGATATAGATACCAAATTGTGATATATATACCATCGCTGAACTCGCGCGTCTGCAACCACCCACATAAAATCGATTCATTCGTTTGGACATTTAGAGCCGTCTAACAAATAAACATACTAATTTTATCTTTTATTATATACCAACATTTAGGGAATCCATAAAAGAGAGAATCTTCCTAGGAAGTCGCCTTATAGAATGGTGGTCATTCTGTCATTTAAATCAATTTTGAGCAAACCTACATCCATAGTGGAAGGACAACTCATTCACAATAATTGTTACTTTTTTTATTGCACTGAATAAACTCATTAATACTTTTTTTAATTTTTATTATTTCACTAATATCCATTCTCAAGGGTTATGATGGTCAACTTAGTCCCATTTCTCTCTCACTTTTCATATTCACTCTCTACACTAGCTCATGCTGTTTCAAACGCTTGAGCAATGAGTTAGATCTTGCTCATTCAAAAATCAACAGTTTCCTCATTGATGTGACCTTTTGCCTGAAAAGACGAGCAGTAGCTCGCTTTTTAATCATTTCATCCACGGTGTTAACTTGAAATTCGCTGTGGAGAGCAGCATTTCGACGCGTCCGTGATACAAGGTTGCACCGAGGTTCTGAAAACGCTGCATGACCTGTCCACTGGTTGAAGCAGTGCAGTCTCACAACTGCGCAACATACACCGAAACTGGTGTTAGCACTTGATTGTGCAATAGCAGCTTGTTACCAATAATCAAGGTGGATCTTCGTACATTCTTCCGAGTTTAACACAAGTTTTTTTTTTTTTTTTTTTTTTCATGTACCACCTCCTACATGAACTTTTTACCTATAGATTTTTTCTTGAAAATTCATAGCGAGCTGACACGTTTTATATTGATTTTCACGAACAACCAATGCGATGCTAAGGAGGTGTAACTCCCTTAGTTTTCACATCAGACAAATTGTTCCCAACTTTCTGGAATGCTTTCAATTTTTCACCACATCTCATCAACCCTAACCGCTGCAGTGTGAAGGAAAGCTGATTGATTACGCTATGTTACAGACTAATATTGCTAACCATAATGAACTATAATGCAAAAAGAAGGCACAACATGGTAGGTACTGTTGTGTAGTAGGTACCTACTTGTAAGCAGTAGGTACCAGACGATGCATAGACCTCTGACCAGCTGATTGCCCCATGAAGCTGATTATAATGGTACTTGATCTTTGAGACCGAAACTTAAAATGGCCTGTGTGAGACAGTTAGAATATGCCGATTGAGCTCGTAAGCTAATTTCTATGCCGTTTAATTTATGATGCAGAAATTTGAAACAGCCTCTATGATACAGGTAGAATAGAATTATTGAGGGAGCACCCACATCAGCTGAGTGTGCTCGTGAGCTCATTTCTCTCCTAATAGACGCAGGAAACTGAAATTTGAAGTGGAGCCTCTACAGGCCTGCTGTGTACGATTGAGAAAGTGAGGACCCACCGTGATCATCTGAGGAGTGTCTTTGGAGCTCAATGCTCCCGACGAGGCGAGGGTGTGCCGCTTAAGATCCCCAACGGGCTACAGGGTTTTCTGGCGCAAACTGTCACTCACTGCCCGGACTACAGTGTCTTCTGCATTTTTTTCGTATTATGTTAAACTCGGGAAACTCACTGGTGTAAAGAGGTAGACTAGTGGGCCAAATACACTTCTTTGGCTTCCTTGAAGTTCACCACCGTTTTTTCCCCCACTGAATATATGCATGCGAAAATACCGATCTGACAAATACGAATAGAGCAGCTCGACATACTAATAGGGCAGCATCTTCTTCAGCCCATATTTCAATCCTTCGTACCATACATTGTCGAATGCTTGATGCACGTCCAGAAAGATGGCAGAAAAAATATTTTTTCGTTATACCGCTTCTTCAATCACTCACTATTCGGTGTAGCTACCTGATCAATGGTCGATTGCCGAAAACCAATGTGATATTTTATGATCATCTTGCGCCCCTCAATGAATGTACGCAATTGTTTGTTGATGAGTTTCTCAAATAGCTTTGACATCAGAGGCAGGAATAAAATGGTTCTGTAAGATGTTAGAAGTTCTGGTGGTACGTTAAAATTAAGGTGTTTAATTATGAAACAGGTATAGTTAGAAAAAATTGCCTCCTGTTCGAGAATCGAATTATATACAAACTTACTGCTGAAATTGAGATAGACCCTTCCCTCCCATACAGCCTCGATAAAATGTGTAGCAAATCTGTGATTGATGTACCGCTCACGTAACAATCAACATTGTTACATCGTCGTCTCTCTGCTCTCTTTACTCTTCAAGTGTTACAATGAATGTATGCGATATGCAGAGTTCTTCATAATCTGTTGCTTTTTGGAAGTCTGTCAATTCAACTCGAGCTAATTGGGAGCAATATCGAATACCATGGAATTTGGTGGTGTTATGCGATAAACAGTCAATAGGATATCGTTAATGATTTAGCTTATAATTTTTCCAGAGTCTTCATAACTTCAGGCTTTGGTCTCACAAACCGAATATTGGTCATTTTTCTGAATTAACTGGCAATCTTCTTCAGCTGAATGTCGATAAAAGTTCTGGCTCAGATGGCTTACCTACTGTGCTGTGGTTCATTGGCGCCACAACGGAAAATTCAGATGTAATTTTTCGTTTGAATTGGGTGAATTTTCCGATGATTTCCCTCACAACAGCCTGCCTCACCAGTTCCTACAGCTAGGCGCTCTCATAACCTATGAATGATCTACCTGCTCCCTGGGCCTCAACACTGATCTGAAGACCGATCTTCAAGAAGACTCAAGGTCCCGAGGGAGGATAGCTGAATGGCGAGCGTTGTCCCACGCCTGTCAGGAATGCGCGAGAGGCCCCACTACTATTTGCCAGGATTGCATCCTGGACATGCATTTTATAGCGGGGACTCAGGCAAAGAGACTGGATAGCAGAAAGTATAAATTAATACATACCCCAAGAATACATTAATATTTCATACCCCATTAGGCACAGCCTCTGCTTCCTCTGCTGCCGTTTGCCGCAAATCCTCCGAAGCATACCTGGGCAGCTCTTGTTCTATATCAATTTCACACACACACACATACACCTATCGTTGTTTCACGGATTCGATCTTAGAATGGTCTGAAACGGAACTGCATGTAGCTATTTTTTTCTCATGCTTGGGTTGTCCCTAAACCCCTGGATCAATTCCAATAGGTCGTCCCTCTTAAATAAGAAGCCTTGTCTGTATGATCTAGCTTCTGAGGGACGTCCTAAAAAATCTGTCCACCCAGTGTACGCTTTTGTCCGCCATACGCAGCGACGAGGCTTTCCTCCGAAACTACCCACTGACCAAAACATCATGGACTTATGCTCAAAAATCATACTTTGGTCGAGGATGCGCCACAGTAACATCGGCATCACGTTCGATTAACTCTGAAAGGTACAATTTAAGGGCTGAAATATTTTAAAATCGAGATCTCAAAAACTTCCAAGATAACAAAGTCTTTTTGGGTTTCATTAATAGATATCCTCCGAAAGAATCGAATGAAACCTCCCGAGTCGCTGTACGAGGTACCCTTTTCTCTGAAAAAATTTTCAAGGGCCATCTTTTTAGCCACTTTTTGGCGTTACATCTCAAAATAAGCTAATTCCCAATTCAATAAAATTTAAATTTTCTGTCGTTATGACTGTGCAGTTGTAATGATGGAGTGTAAAACAGTGTTGTGATATGTCTTGAGTTCAGGTAAAAAGTACTGAGTTGCGAATTGGGCAATGAATGTTTTAGGATGTTTTCCACTTTCAGGGATTCATTTGTGTGAAGTCGGGCAGTAGTGAAGTCCCAAGAGGGAAAAGGAAAAAAAAAAAGAAAAGAAAATGTGATTGGAGAGCTGTCAGTAAAATTTGTCTGATCCGTACAATGAGGCCATAAACCTACAATACATGTCCTACCTTCAAAGGCTCAATATTGTTAATATCCAGTGGATTTTATTGCTTACTAGCTGGTTCACCCGTGCGTTGCACAGGTTGACTTGAACATTATAAAATAGCCTGTGACCCAAGTTAAAGAATTCTGATAGATTCGCCCACTCAGATCCCCAGTTGGTTCAGTGACGATCAAAACGCTTCAACATCCTCCCCCCTCCCCTCACCACTGGGTCAGATTTCAAAAATTTGAAAAAGTAGTCTTTGATTGAATTAGAGTAATCTAAACATATTCGACAATCAAATCCCCAGTTCATTCAGTGATGACAAAGATACCCCATCCCCCCCCCCTTCCCCTAAAACACCCCTTTCTATGGGTTATATTTGAAAATTTTCAAGTAGCCTGTGATTTAAGTTGGAATACTCCAAACATATTCGACAACTCAGATCCCCAGTTCGTTCAGTGACGTTCGAAACGCTTTAACTCCCCCAACCCCTCCCCCACCATGTGTTGGGGTCAGATTTGAAAATTTTTAAAAAAGTAGTCTGACTTGAATTAGAGTAATCCAAACATACTCGACAATCAAATCCCCAGTTTGTTCTGTGATGACAAATTTACCCCATTCCCCCCTCCACCCCTAAAACACCCCCTATGGGGCAGATTTGAAATTTCAAACCTTTTAAACCTTCTCTGGACTTCTACGAATAATTTAAGACCAAAATTAGCAAAATCGGTTCAGCCGTTCTCGAGTTTAAGCGAGACTAACGAACAGCAATTGATTTTTATATAAGTACTTATATAGATTATCGTGCGGAAGAAAATATACCTATATATGATTCTAAAGGCAATATAAGACTGTGGAAAATAAAAACAGACAATTTTGGATGTAGTAGGAAAATTGGTACGAGTTAAGAGTTACTGGATGCTTTAATTATCACGGAACAATAGGTACCTACATACTAGAAAACCCACATTCCTACGCAATCAACGTAATACAGTGCCTTTTTCGATACAATCTCGGAAAAATCACCTTAATTTTTTAACTGATGAGTAGGTACATACCTAGGTACTACCTAGATAAACACCAAAAGAAAGAAACTGCTTATTGTAGAAAAGTCCAGTCATGCAGCATGACCCCATGAGCGAATTTTTGAAGAATATTACCGATTTTTACAACCAGCGAACGGCATTATTTCGATTTTTGACTGATTTTTCAACTTTGAAATTTTTGAAAACTTGATACATATTCTTATAGGAAATTTTACGCTAATTCCGAATATACCACATGTTAGTATGCTGAAAAAATTATTTCGCACGACAAATCGCAAAAAACAGGCTATTTTGAAATTTTTGACTACATTTTTGAAAATTTCAACCCGAAGATGTAATCCGATCAAGCTGGCCAACGAACTTGAACTTTCGTTTTGTGCCCTTAACATTTTAAAATTTGTTTGAAGTTTCTAGCACAATTCTACGGACAGTTATCGTCTGGAATGACACATATATACATACATACATACATACATACATACATACATATATACATACATATATACATACATACATACATACATAAAAAAAATGCGTTAAACTTCAGAATATGATTCAGAATAGCCTGAAACGGATTTCTGCATAAAATGTTTTCAAAAATTCACATTCTACAAATTTTGAGGCGAGAGCAATAGCTTAATTTTCTTCAAAAATTCGCTAAAAGAAGGTTCATTCGCAACATGGACCGCAACTTCAATAATGAAAAAAATAAGCAGGTAGGTAGGTACCTACATATTTTTGCTGTAACCTATTACTTAGTAAGTTCAAGCATGGACATTTTACTGGCAGCACTAGTAAAATTCTTACTCTGTATATTTGGAGTACCTATGGGTATTTAGGTTCCTACCTAGTCAAGAAGTTAGGCAATTGACTGTTTTTTGCGGCTTGCGATTTTGAATTTACACCTGATCCGTTTCGTCTGATATTGACTACTAAATTTATGTGCACATGAACCTGCGTTCATTCATTTTGGTTCATTTGATTTTTTGATCAAAAACTCTATCTTATTTCCGGATATCTTCAGATTTTACTATCTAGTGGAAGACGCAATCTCGAAATGATATTTGAATAATCTAACCACAGCAAAAGAGTAGGCTGTAGGCATGTACCTACTAGGTGAGTTGAAGTAGGAACATGTGTACGTACATCGAACATGATGTATGACACCTCACTCTCGGTGTATAATTCTGTGAGAATTCAAATCAGTTTAGTCTGCTCTTATCTCCTCCGCTATCGTTGACGTTTGTGAATCCGGTGGAGGAAGATTTCGGAAAGTGTTGGTATTGTTCGCTTCGATCTAACGACAGAGCGAGCTCAATGCGCCGGACAAGATCGACCGCCAACAGCCTTGCAGTTCACGCCCCAGCCCATAGGTTGCAGCACTCATCTCTGATCGCAGTTCGAGCCCAAGACCTGTTTTTTTCAATGCTCTCCCCTTTTGTGTTGGTCCTGCACTCCAGATACTGGGGTCCAGGAAATCAATTTCTGATTCGAATTCTAATGTAAGGAAATCGGATAACATCGAATCTACTAGTATAACTTCTCAATCAAATACCATACCATTTTAACCAAATAGTGTGCATCTCAACTCATGAGCTCTTGCACATTTCACTTTCTGCTAACTAAGAAAGTTGGACATGCATGAACTCAGAAATATACTTATTTATTGAGGAGACCGCCATTGTACCTGAGGGCCTACGACGGGATGACTGCAATCGAATGATGTACATTTTAGGCCCTCTTTCACCAAAAAATTTTGCAACGGAGTTTAGCCAAACTCCACTAAAATCAATCTTGACGATAAAACCTTGGCGTCTTCCACCAACCCAATACCGTGTCAGCCCTATTCGGAATAACGAAGTTTCCCTAAAGGAGTTTAAAACAAACAGTCCTATGAAAATTTTGACACATCGAATTGTCGGGGCAGTGCAATCGTCACTGCAACCTCCTCCTCTCTAGTGAAGTATATTAGATGCTAAGAAAATGTATAATAATTTATCACATGAATATTGCTTATAAGTTGTTATTACTCGGCGCAATAAAACTTGTCAAAAAAGAAAAAAAAAAAAAAAAAAACCTCCTCCTCTCTGTAGTTGACTTCCGCTTCCATTTTAATTACCAAATAGTGATACCATTTCAGACTTTTATGCACGAAATTGGGGAGATTCGTATCGCTTCTAATCAATACAGTAGGTAGGTACCTGTTATATTATAAGTGCAAGCTATTCATTAGATCTAATCAGCAGATATATGCAAGTAACGTTAGTATTTAACTTGGGATGCCAAACTTTAGCTCTTGATCTCTCTGGTTGTGGCGAAGCATAATCACAACTTGAAGAATCATTCTCATCAGCAGAGTGGCCTCTGCAGCTACTTTGGTTACAATCTGAATTGAGATGCTGAATTAGGAAGGGGGCTTCTCTGAATGTGGTATAGTATAATTATAACTTAGGAAACCAATCATTTAAACAGGGGTGCCCACCCCCCCCCCAAGCGCAACGACTCGAGCCCCCCCCCCCCCCCCCCCCCCCCAAACTCCCGACCCCCCCCCCCCAACTAAAATATTTATTAAATAGGTAAAGTAAATGATGTTTATACCTGTACACAATACCTGTTTCTACAACATATTATCCAATAAAGTAATTCGAATTGAAAACAGCTGACGCTAGCAAATTGTTATTATAAATCTTATTACTTGTTCATAAAAAAATTTAAAAAATACTCATTTTTCTAACCCCCCCCCCCCCCCAAAAATTTTAACGACGCAGTTTGCGTCGTGACCCCCCCCCCCCTCCTGTGGGCACCCCTCATTTAAACCACAGATTGACCTCTGCACCTAATTTAGTTCCAATCCAACTCGAGATGCTCAAATTTGGAACGTATGGTAGAGTTTGGAACGTAGGTATATTACAATTTGAGAAACCATCCACTACTACTATCCACTATCCACTTTGGAATAGAACCTTTTTTTGGTGTAGTAGAGTATAATGCAACTTAGGGGATCATTAATTTAAATCATGAGAATGACCTCTGTACCTAATTTTGTTCTAATCCTACTTAAGATTTTTAAATTTGGACTGGTGCTTCCCTAAGTGCGGTAAAGTATAATATTACAGTTTGAGCAAAGATTTTAATAGCTAAGGGGGCTCAGCACCTTATTTTGTTCCTGTTCAACTTACAATGCTTAAATTTTAAATGAAACCTCTTTGGGTACGGTAGAGTATGTGACAAAGTGCAGCTAGTTAGATAACCTGTTCCAGGTTATCCATGACAAGTACCATAATTTCAACTTGAAGAGCTACTCAGATCAGCAGAGTGAGCTTTGAAGCTGTTTTTCTTTCAATCCGACTTGAGATGCTGAAATTGCGAACATATGTGAAGTAGATTATAAATGCAACTAGAGGATCCGCTCAATTCAGCATAGTGAGCTTAATGATTTTGTTCCTCTCTAAAATGAGATGCGCTCAAATTTCAAACGGAGCTTCTCAGGGTATGGTAATATTACAACTTGAGATACCTTCCACTCTAATCAACCAAGTGGGCTCAGTAGCTGAATTGGTTCCTATTACACTAAAAATTCTGATCTTTAGAACGGGGGTTCTCCGGGTGTGATTGTGTAGGTATAATCACAATTTGGAGAACCTCCCTTAGTGCGCTCTTGAGCTAATTTTGTTCTTCTTCAACTCAAGATGCCGACATCAAGGCCAGAGCTTCTCTAGATGAGGTAGATAGTTATATCTAATAATTATATCTCCCATGACAATACTGATTTAATTTTTAGAATTTCATGAGACGCACTGACATCTACATTTATCTTTTCATATTTTTTTTTAATTCTTCGAGTGAGCGAAGCGAGCAGGCACGCCTAGTTTATCTATAAAGCAAACCTTATCTTAAAAAGAAAAATATATCACAAATTCATAGTGTAGGATCCAGGGTTACCATATGTACCATGAATACATTAAATGTATTTTGGGCACGTCTGGTAACCTTAGTTACAACCTGGGACCTTGTGGCGTAATTATATACAGTGCATTGTAACGTGCATGATTTTATGAAGGGGGGTTTGTCTCCAATTACTTTTTTTTTTTTTTTGGTTTATTTAATTTATTATCATTATTGTTATGTTTTATCTTACAGGTGAGTTTTGTCGTTACATACTATACCATACTACTTATTCATCGGCCACATGTACTACGTGAGTATTCAAATTTTAAATTCCACGTTTTCATTGGTTTCCTGTTTCTATTATTATGTTAGGTATACCTAGACATAGATAGTTGTCCAATGAATAAAATCTGAAAGCCAAGAAAATTCATAATTTAACAAATTGGATATGTTACAATCGATTCAAAACAGTAAGTACAGCGTTCAACTGGTGCTTCAGAAATGATACCCACGCTTACAGCCACACAGCTTTCATTTACAAAACATACAAATCTTCATACAGTACCAAGAAGGAAATCCCTCAGCCGGGTTTGGTTTTTTAGAACTATAGCCCTTTAAAAACCCTACAAAGCTGAAAAATCATAGGTTTTTTTCAACGGTTAGTCAGGACTGACACCCAAGGGACCGTGATTCCAACTTAGGTAGTGGTTGTGGGGGGTTCTTATAACCAGCCCCCCCCCCCCCCCCCATACTCTCCTAGCATTGCATGTGCAAACGTGAACTCCATCAAGCATCATTTTCTCACGCCCGAATCGTCCAATCGCGCTCAAATTTGAAGGAATTAGGTAAAGACGATTTGAGCATTTTGTACGCAAGCGCAAACTTACTAATGTTCATTCTGATAAACAATACAGTCAATGAAAAGTTTTGATTAGAAGACATGTTTTGAATCACACAGACTTCGATGATTTAATAGGAAAAATATAAAATGTATAATTTGGAGATAAGTGTCCCAGGGACTGACTGATAAGGTTTCCCGCGAAATGAGTCAAATAATAGCTTGTGGCGTAAGAAAATTCCATTCTTACTGCCATAAAGGCAACAGAATACCTTGATAAATGACACCTCTTTAGAGATCTTTCGCTGAGATCATTTATCTGACAAATAAAAGAACCGGCTATTATAAAATTTAGCACATTATTAAACAAATAAATGATAGATATATTGTGTTCTGCATCTACATGATGCATCGCTCTCCCCCAAAACTTCTTAAGGATGTTTCACTTCATTAATTTCAATGGTGAACTTGAACAATTGAATTTGAATGGTGAAGCTGAAACAATTTACCCCCCCCCCCCCCCCCACCCACAACATTTGTTGAGTTAAGTTTCAGTATGCGCAGAATTCAAATATCGAAAAAACATACCCATCTGTCCGCCGGCACCGCCCAGCGGTTTTTTCGAAACTACTGAACCAATGTGTCAGAAACGTGGGTCACCAATTACATATGGGGTCTAACTAGTTATTCCTAGATCCACGGCATTTATTTCGATAAAACCCAAAGGGTAGAATTTAAGGGCTGACAAATTAAAAGACCGAAGTCTCTAAATTTTTCAGAATAAGAGTAACTTTGCTGGGTGTAATTTATAGATGTCATCCCATAGAATCAAATGAAACCATCCGGGTTGCTGCGTTAATCCGTTTGCTCTTTCTACGAGCATGAACTCTGATGGGGATAAAGAATAACAACGTGGCAGTGGGTGGATCAAACTGGTACACATAGTTAAAATCAGCAATCGTTCGCCGCAGCCACGTATTGGGATTTTAACATATCGCCTAGTAAATAACGACGATCTTATCAGCTGATATGATTCCAATGAGATTCTCACTTCCCCGAATCGAGTTTATCATAATTTTGCCAACTGTAGATGGTCCTATGAAGCGTCGGTGGTTGCTTTAATTGATCTCATTAATTTTCAGTAGGCCAACGATCTGAGGTATGAGTGTGGTTGTCTGAATAATTGTTTACGTACAGGTGATCATTCTCAGTTAATTTTGTAAACATGATTGCAACCACTATTAGACTGGTAAGAAACTTGGAAGTTAAAATTTGATAGGGAGACTCACTGGGACATTAAGGACGATTGAAATTATGGGCTTTTTCCTAATCAGCTGAGAGGTCTACACTCTCTCCTGTTTTTCCAAGGAACATGTTCCATGTTCTATCAAAATTTATTGCTTTGGACTAAATTTGAAAATATGCTGTATTTTTGGAAGCATTTCAAAACAATAATACTAAAATTTGAAAAATACTTTGACAAAATAATAATAATAAAATAATTATAATATTAATTAAAATAATAATAATTCGAAATAAAATAATAATAACAATGTAAACGTGAACTTAATAAAATGAAATATATTAAAATTATAACATCTAATAACAATGAAATAAAAACAATAGGTACCTAACACAATATCACCAAAAATAACAAGAAATGTTTGAAACCTTGAAATTTATTTTCATCGCAGAATATTCTACCTACGCTACTTTGGTCTGCTAAATAAATGTGTATCCCATCAAAATAAGATAAAGTGTTGTTAATAGCTTTTAATGGGAAATACAATTAATCCACAATGAAAAGCAAGAGTTCAACTGGTATGGTACCAAACATCTGTACATTGAAAACTTCTTCGGCTAGTTATCTTTTTGTGTGTGACGCGATTTTCCACAGGTTATCTCATCTGATGATCAGGGCATAGCACACGAAACTATCATGGTTGGTGGTGTTAGCTGAAAAGCGTTGTCATTGCACTGTAGTTTTCAAATATCACTCAATATCCATTGTTTTACATCCACTCAGGCAGTTGAATGTTCTGTTCTTTTCTGCTATCTTTCGAGTTTCATCTCTACCGGTCCGGTTCGGGGTCACGCGAACTGAAGACCCTGAGGGGCCCCTAGGAGTAAAGAAGGGTTTTTCACCTTACAGCTCCCTTGGGGACAATATTTAGAACGATCCGACTATCTTGAGGGCGGAAAGTGGAGGGGGAAATGGCTCCGTGGCGGCCGATTGCTTCTATTTCTTCTGTTTTCCACTATGTTAACCTTTTCTCTTGTTTTTTTCTCCCTCCATTCGCACTTTTCTTCTGTTAGGAAGGAAGAAAGCAAGCGAGACAGATTCAAAAATCTGATGACAGTCGTCATCACATCTAGTCAGGACAAGATTAACTACTAGGTAGGTACCTACATTTGCTGCACGCATATTATTGAAAATCTTCAGTCTTCCTCTTCCTGGAATAAGAAGATAGATGCTGCAAATTCATTATTTCAATAGAGTCAGATTCACATATGCTTATACATAGATGTAGAGAGCAAGTTCACACGAGTTCGTCTATTCATCCAACAATGCTGAAATTCACATTAGGCTTCATAGCGGCTGGCATCACAGGCCGGCGCACAGTGGCCCAGGGATGGCCAACACCACTAAATTTTCAAGTGAAAAAATGTTAGTTCATTATTTTATCCACCTTTAGAGTAGTTAAATAGAACATTTCATGCTAAACAAGATATAGAAGTTCGCTGACATTGCTGTACCGCCTCTTTGAAAGTAGATATTTGTGAAAACTCACATTTTACGTAAAAAAAAGAGCAAGTTTCTTTCCTTATATAAATTCGATTGATGAATTTTTGTGAAAACAACATTTTTCCTACTTATAAATATAGATCTGAAGTTTAAAAAAAGAGTGCACAAAAGTTGTTGGCCTCTTTTTTATGTGATGTACAATATTTCAGTGGATGGTAGTGGAAAAAAAACGCTATAATAAGAAGTGCGATGGATTCTCGCTGTTACAGATAGGTACGTTCAGTAGGGTCTCAAATAAAAAGCGAGATTAAAATCAGCTGCTACAATTTGTCCCCAGTCGTTTTCATCAAATTCTTACTGAAACATGTCTCTATGTTAAAGTTGAGTTCTCCGTATATGCACAAAGCCATATTGGTTTATTATTTCCAATAATAAGCCTATGTGATCGTGTAGCAAAAAATTTTTATAACCCCCCCTCAAACTTTGTCACTTTACGTTTCAAGGTACGTAGAATCCAAATTTGAAATGTCCGTCCGCCGTCCGCCGTCCGCCGTCCGCCGTCCGCCGTTCGCCGTCCGCCGTCCGGGCCATAAAAGGCCTAAGAATTGACTTAAAAAACCCGTTCTTTCGCACATAGACTCCATTTGGGGTCTAGTTGGTCCTAACGTTTAACCATCCCGATCGCTTTACTCGCATAGATGCTATGGGCCAAAAACGGGCAAAAAAGAGTCTTTTTTCGACGCGCGCACGCCTGGCACGCTTGGCAGGGGGTGAGCGGGGGGGGGGGGGGGGGGGGGGGGGTGTGGAGTGAGAGGAGACGCCGGCATCGCGGCTTGTGGTGGTTACGGCGCCGGCGTTCGTTCGAGGCATGAATATGTATTTTTCAAGGTCATATTTGTGTGTTAATACCAACGCTTTTCCTACGCATATTTAATAACATATCCTCTCGACTTTTCGTACGTACTTAGATAATGATATTATTAAGGCAATAACTATTTGAATAGATTGGAGCTCAAATCGAGAAATAGAAACATGCGTATATAATTATAGAAGTATAGGTTGTGGCAACTCGAAGTAGGACACGCCGAGGAGTCTGGACGGGCCTTATGACGTACGCTAGCTAACTAAAACTACGATCATACTCAATTGAAAAAATAATAAACCTTTGTGAAATAATTTGCAGCGTTTTTTACTATAGAAACAATCCAGAAACTCGTTTGATCCAAAGAGTACTGAAAAAAAAAGAATGAGTTCTAAAGCCAGCCATTTCGTTCGCTTTTGAGGCCAAAAATATGTTTTTAAGGGTCACAAATTATTATAACGATATTAAAATTGCTAGAAATGGTTTTAAAATAGTTTTTTCTAAAAATTTGAATGTTTAGTCACATTGCATGTGACTATTAATTTATTGTTTCACAATTTTTTTTCTTCTAAAAATTTGAATATCTAGTTACACTGCATGCGACTATCACTTTTGTAGACCTGTACAAGCCATTTTTTTTTCTTCAAAAATAAGTTAATTGAAAAATAGATTTTGAGCTCAAGGTAGGTACTGCTATTACACAAAAAGTATCTTCAAATTTGAATTCAGCTCCAAAAAAAAAAAAAAAAAAAAAAAAAAAAAAAAAAAAAAAAAAAAAAAAAAAACAAAAACCGGGGGTATATAAACTTTTAGCCAATGGTTCCGATGGTAAGAGGTTTTGGCCGTTTTTAAAGGGTTTCTGGTCCACTGTGCGACGTCTCCCGATTTCACCTTATCCATAATGTAATAGAGTCAATCCAGTCTTTTTGGATATGTTTAGACATTGGAAAAATATCATTAGGGACATCTGGGGATGGTTAGGGGGAGTGTACCCCCATACAGGTGTGAGTAGATAAAAAATGTGTATTGCGTGGTTAATGTGTGTTGCAAAGGGAGCCGAAGGCGACTCATTGAATTTCGGAAATGTTAGTATAAATTCATTGGAATGTACAAACATACACACACACACCCTTACACACATGTATTGGATCTGTGAATTGGAATATATTGGAATTGATATGTATTGGCGTTCTGCACTTGACTGCAACACAACAATGGCCTGAAACAAATCTCATATGGGGCACTGTTGGTAAGATTCGTTGTATATACAAGAATAGCGTGGAGGTATACATAGGTCTGAACCGATGGCAAAACTGAACTGGTGATCATCGCGGAGCTTTCATGTAACGTTGGCCTACATTTCCTTAATTTTTGCTTACTTACATAAAGATGTTTCAAATTCAGATTTAAACTAATTCAAATTTGTGTACCTAATTGGATTAGAATTCCCGAAATCAAATTAAAATTTAGTCTCCAGCAGACGGCCCCCTAAACCATTGCTCTGCAACATTTTTGCTACATTCAATTCATTCTTCGTCATTTATTGTAATTCTCCTACGATTTTCAGCCGTGCATTGTGTAATAGGTATGTTTTAACTTCTTCAATCGAAAAAGTCTCACAAGACTCTACGCCCTTCGCTCTCTAGTTTGACTACCCACAACGAGGCATTCCCAGTTGCCATGAGATTTTACACAGATGAGTTTTTTGCTTAGATCAGTAGTCTGGATGCTCGCTATTTTCGCATCTTAAAAATATATAATATCCCTTTGTAGAAATTCAGATTAGTTGGTCAGGGTCTAGAGTCTCGTGACTCGACTTGATTGTTCGAGAACGTCTCGTTATGTTTAATTTCGATCCATTCAATAATTTATTTATTGTCTGGCACTTAGAACAGCTATGTATGCCTGGTCGCGATCCCGTTCGAACCACTCTGCTAAAGTTCGAAGCTCAGATTTACCACGACTCCTGTAGTAATATCCACACAGCCGCAAAGATCTGCTGTGTAAAGTATAACCATAGTTCATTTTTCATTCAAATTAAAACCAGATTCCGAACGAGAGTTTGGAATTACTGCAAAACAATGAAAGGGTAAGCAGCCACCTTGATGATTAAAATTCGCGAGATCGTTTTATTGCTTGAATATAGCTACGAGTAATCCCATTAAGTATATGAGGCATATCTAAATCTAATATATTAAAATGGTGTGTAACGAGTTTTAGTGAATTTTGGTTGAGAGTTTCAGTAATAGCATGGTTTTGCAAATAAATATTACCAGAGAAAGCCATTCCGCTAATTTCTGGAACAAATTTTGAATTTTACCAGTATTATTATACACATATTATGTGTATTGATTTATTTAATATGTGTCATTGCAGATAATAGTTCATCTCTTTAGAATCGAGATGAACAGATCTATTCTTTCACCAAAAAATGCGTGCAAATCAAAATGATGAGTTCGGAAGACAGCAGTTGTTGTATAGGTACTTACATAAAAACACGCCATGTTTTCAAAATTTTTCCAAAATAATCGCTAAAATCTATAAAATGATATAATCTAAAAAATATGCTAAGAAAATCTCTTAAAAATTTATAGTCATGCAGTATGATCTTAGGAGCGAATTTTTGTGAATGATCGTTTTGTATTAAGGTATATTTACATGTTTAAAAATTTGAGCTTTTGAAGTGCAACGAAATTGTCAATTATCAAATTTATGGCAAAAACTTATTATGAATTTAAGCTCCTGCTATTCAAGGAAAATTTTCGGTTTTATTTATATTTTTATTTATTTATTTTTAATTTTTATTTTTTTGATACACATATTATCGAGATTTAAGTACATTCTCCACCTTAAGGAGACAACTACATGTAAGCTCTTCAGCATTGGTGGGGTACGATATGTCGTTACGTGGTGCTCACATTTTTTTAAAGTTCTGCATATCTTGATTCTAATACTTTGGACGAGTGAAAATTAACTCGGCGCAGACCCCGTTATTCAAGAACGTTGATTGAATCACTCAATCAGTTGAAGTGTCAAGGCTTTTATTAACTGAACTTCCCGCCCACACCATTCGCGTTTTCCGGAAGAATGGCCTCAAAACGAACTTCAGAAGTTTGTAAGTTTTCTCTTTCACCCTGTGCCTTGTCCTCTTTGAGCTCTAAGCATAAGATGATGCGAGTTGGGAATTAAAACAAAGACGATAAAAGAAAGAAAAATCATCGGCACTAGAATTTAATCTCAAGCTCAATGTTCTCCGGGGCTCGAAAGAAAAAATCTAAGAAAATATTAATTTCCACCCCCTTTGGCTGCTTCCACCAATGGATTCCTTAATTCTCTTTTCCCCGGTCGCTGAGATTAAAAAGAAAAAAAAAGAAAAAAGTAATTGCATTTTTATTTAACTGAAGCAATAAAGGGGATTAAAAAGAGGCAGATAAGACACAAGAGCTCAATGGAGGGGGTAGGGGGAAGTACCGGGCTATTATACCCCTCGCAACTGTGATGAGAAGGAGGGTTTTGAGAGAGCCAAAAACTTTTGAAAATACTGTTGCTACTACTGAGTTTGGATAACAACTGTATAACAAAGTATCTACATACTGTATCACTATAACATCTTGGTTCATTATTTCCAATAACGACCATGAAAAAATTGCCAAGTGGTGCCGCGATATTACAACTATTCTTGACCAATGAGTCATTTTTGAGCGAAATTTCGAGAATTTCGATCTAGTAATTTGAGGGAAACGAGGTGGGCAGTTGGATTTTGGTTTATTATCCTTAAACTTTTATAATCGACCATGAAAGATATGTTAGCCTCCTCAAAATGTCTTGGTTTATGTTTCAAGATACGTGGACTCCGAATATCGCCGCAAATTACAACACGAAGGTTCATTATTTCTGAATTAGAGAGCTCTTTTGTACATATCAATGGTCTATATATAAATCAGACATCGCACTTGTATAGAAAGTTTCAGCCTACTGGAAAATATCATAGGTTAGATCAGCCTACTCCTGCATACCAAATTAGTTTTGCATTTCACGTGCCTGTAATTATTGTCAACCTCCAGGCATCGTCCCTTCTAATGCGTAAACCCTCCTAAAGAGCAAACGGTCGATGCTACATTGTTCAGGGTGGTCTTCTTGATTAATTGAACTGAATTCTATGTAGATCAATCGAAAAAATACCCTCTCATATCATGGGTTTTGAATATCTAAATTTTATAAATGTTTTAACCCTTAAGTTTTACCTTTTGGGGTTCACCAAAAGGAAGGACGATATTACTGGCGAATAATAATTTCGGAGAAAATCTTTGGTGGGCGGACGGCGCGTCGTGGTGTACCTATGCATTTTTTAACACAGAATGTGTTTTAGCCATGGAACGCGGGATGGGAACGAAATGTGTGACGGGAAGCGAGAGGTCGTGGGTTCGAATCCCGGCCAGGCCTGAAATTTTTTTTTTTTTTTTCTCGTGAGACGAAGGTCGTGGGTTCGAATCCCGGCCAGGCCTGAAAAAAAAATTTTTTTTTTCTCGTGAGACGAAGGTCGTGGGTTCGAATCCCGGCCAGGCCCGAAATTTTTTTTTTTTTTTTTTTTTTTTTTCCGTGAGACGAAGGTTGTGGGTTTGAATCCCAGCCAGGCTTGATTTTTTAACAACGCAATTTTCGTAGTTTCATACTATAACTATATAAATTGATGTTATAAATGAATAGTAAACAATGACGCTTGTTTGGTTGTCACTTGGTTGCGCGACAACGCAAACACATTCTGTGTTTCAATAATTTCGTCCGAAGTATGTAAATAGAGGTAACCGGGGGTCCAGGGGGCTTGCTGCCCCCTGGCGAGGCGCGGAGCGCCGAGTTTTTTTTTTTTTTTCTAATTTATGTAATTTGAAATATAAACCATCATATATTGTGGAGGGGAGGGTGTAAATTTTCTTACCTTGGTCGATAACAAAGGTTCAATATTGAAAATAATAATCCAAAATCAAATAATTTAAAAAAACCGTATAATCATAACCCTTCGTCTCCAATAGCTTTCCGTTTTCCAACTTTGGACTCGTGCAGGGAAGATAATGTTATTAAGGGAAATCGAACATGATACATGCAGGTTCTGGATGGAGAAGAAACATAATTCACCCCCAATGGTTCTTTTTTATACCCTATGAGCCAAAAGTTTTTTATGACTCAAGCGGCGCCATTGTTCGACCAAATCATATTTGATGCGTAATGGCAGAGGGAATATTACCGAGCTCTGAATGCTGCTTGAGGAAGAAGATGCAGAGCATCTAACATTAAAAACGTTGACGAAGCCACAGCTCGTCCTGTTAACCCAAAGCTCCCGCTGGTTTCCAAAAATATTGACATTTATTACGCTGTTGTGACATTCATCACAGTGTAACGGCTTTGTGAGATGAAATAAATGTTCATTTGCGGTAATCAGAACTTTAAATGAATTTTTTACGAATTCCATATAGCCTATAACTTGAAGATAACGATCTATCCATTGGATGTACACATTTCACATGTGCTTGGTGTGGCTCTGTTGGTGAACCAACACACAGCACCTGGTGTGACAAATAGAGATGACAAATACAGTACCTACCGTAACTTGTTAAATAAACTGATGATCACAAAAAATCCCTACTAATAAAAATTGACTATGTTAGGGGTGGCTGGAGGGTATTTTGGTAGGCTGTGACTCATCGTGGTTTATTAGAGTCCAAGTACTTTCACCTGTAACAGGCCTCATCAAGAATCTAAAATATAAATAACTATATAATGCTCTCAGTCATAAGTCTTAGTGCTAGGGTTTAGATTGTAAAGAGCTTACTAGAGTGACAACTTATAAGGTATGGTTTGGGTTTATTTTTGGTATTGGATAATATAAAATAATTGTTGCACCAGGTCATAACTGGTCTACAATTAATGATATTACAATTTTGTTAAAATTATGAGGTAATAGTAGAAAGGTAGTAAGTCAGGAATATGGGCTTGGTTAAGTAATAATTGCCTCTACTCACCTGTACTCTTTATAGTCTAAACATTTTTTGCTACTCCCAATGATATATATATGGACTATATATAAATTATTTACTACATCTAACTTTCGCAAACCTCCACCTCATGGGACCAGAACCAGGCAACAATTTCATCTCATCGATCAACAAGTACCTGGTGAGTAAAGGCTAGCATTGCTTGACCAAGCCCATATCCCTGACCGAATCCAAGACCAAATACAAACCCAAACTGCTTACCTGTAAGTAGTACCCCTGCTAGTACCTACCATATAAGTTGTCACTCTAGACAACTCTGTAAAAGCTGAACCCTTGCACTAAAACTTATGAGTAAGAGCAGCATATTGTTATATATTTTAGATCCTTGATGAGGCCTGTTACCGGCGAAAGTACTAGGAAACTAATAAACCACGATCAGTTATTGCCTACCAAAATGATCATCTCTCAAACCACCCCTTCCACAGTCAATGAAAGGCAACACACCGATCATATCAATAAAAATTGTATTCCTTACCTGCTGCTTTATGTTTTTTAAAGAAGAAAGATATCATCTTCGATGCTCGTTTCATGACGGAGCTAAATTCTATCACTAAAATTAAGTTTAGTTCAAATTTCACCGGAAGTTTGTTTTCTACTGCTCTTTTCAGCACGACGCGGACACAACGCCAGCGTTGATGATTTTTCATTCAAGCGCTTTAGGAAATCTCCGATCATGCTGAAACTACCCGCGTCAATCCCCGGTTGATCCCCCGTGGACGCCTACACAGTTTGTATAGGCCTACCGAAATTCAAACGCACAGATTACTAAATTGGCTACGACAGATTAGTAATTTTTTCTTTTGCCCCCCCCCCCTTTATCCGTCCCTGCCCTGCAGCCAATAAATTAAAAAGAAAGAAAAAACTGGATAGTCGTCTATATTTGTGGAGTGGGAAGAAACCCATGAACTGCTTTCCCTCTCTCTAAACATGACCAGTGATCATGCTAGTGCACACATCACCAGCACATAATGCAGTCTCACTATCAACCGCCATGATTCATTCTTGTGTAGGTCGCCGAGCTATGTACATGTTCGTGGTCTGTATAGTTGAGTTAGGTACTGACCGTGATTGAGTACCAGTCATGAGTGGAGGGGGGGGGGGGGGCAGAGCGTGCAGGCATGAACATCTCATGGCTTTTGCATCACATAAATCCCAATCCAACACAACGAACCACTTGCGGACCCCGGGATGGAGCAGGTAACGGGTTAATACAAGTCAAATTCATTTTCATCCGTGGAAACTATGACATCCCCGTAATCCCACAGCTGATTGAATAGTGAAACAACCAATAACCCTTCCTCGCCATCTATACTCCGTTTCTCAAGCTTAAGACCTGAATCTCTCAGAACAGAGCAGAGTAGACAATTCATCATTCATTCCTTCACCAATCTACCACAATACATGTAGGTTCTATAGATATAGGAGGAAGTTTCCCAAACACAATTCACACCCATGTTCTAACGCATGCCCGAAAAGATCCTAATTGTGTTTATAGAATAATATAAAGACTCGTAATCGTATTTGTTACTTATCAGCATGGTTACTAAGCTTTGCGAGTACTGCTTTATGAAGGAAGATGAAGAGCATTTAATAATGGTATGCCCTTTTTACGTACATCATATGAGTCTGTTTCAATTGGTTGTCTAAGCCATAATACGCCCTTTTAATTTAGAGCTCATCTTCGTGTTCAAATATAGAGGTTTATTACACTATTGTAAAATTCATCATGGATAGTGGCATGAAAGTTTGAGATCATGTGTAGAGGCGCTGATTTATTTGAAGTGCACATATTATTCGTGTTTGGTGCGCCTCTATTGGTAAATCCTGAAGCCAAAAAATTAAAAAGAAAGAAACGAACTGGATACTAGCGTCCATATTTTTGTGGAGTGGGAAGAAACCCATGAACTGCTCTCACTCCCTCTAAACATGACCGATGATCATGCTCGCGCACACATCACCAACACACAATGCAGTCTCACTATCAACCGCCATGATTCATCCTTGTGTGGGTCGCCGAGCTATGTACATGTTCGTGGTCTGTATAGTTGAGTTAGGTACTGACCGTGATTGGATACCAGTCATAAATGGAGGGGGGGGGGAGGGGTAGAGCGTGCAGGCATGAACATCTCATGGCTTTTGCATCACATAAATCCAAATCCTACACTACGAACCACTTGAGGACCCCGGGATGTAGCAGGTAACGGGTTAATACAAGTCAAATTCATTTTGATCCGTGGAAACTATGACATCCCCGAAATCCCACAGTTGATTTAATAGTGAAACAACCAATAACCCTTCCTCGCCAACTGTCTTCTGTTTCTCTAACTTTAGACCAGAATCTCTCAGAACAGAGCAGAGAAGACAATTCATCATTCATTCCTTCACCAATCTACCACAATACATGTAGGTTCTATAGATATAGGAGGAAGTTTCCCAAACACAATTCACACCCATGTTCTAACGCATGCCCGATCGACCTAATGGTGTTTATAGAATAATATGAAGACTCATAAGCGGCCATGTCTGACAAAATCATATTTGTTGCTTATCACCATAGGGGATACTAAGCTCTGCGAATACTGCTTTATGAAGGAAGATGAAGAGCATTTAATAATTGGTTGAAAAAGCCATAACACGCCGTTTTAATCTAAAGCTCATTTTCGTGTTCAAATATAGAGGTTTATTACACTATTGTAAAATTCATCATAGATAGTGGCATGAGTGTTTGAGATCATGTAGATATCATTCATTTGATGTACACATATTATTCGTATTTTGTGCGCCTCTATTGGTAAACCCTGAAGCCAATGGATTAAAAAGAAAGAAACAAACTGAATAGTAGCGTCCATATTTTTGTGGAGTGGGAAGAAACCCATGAACTGCTCTCACTCCCTCTAAAATGACCGATGATCATGCTCGCGCACACATCACCAACACACAATGCAGTCTCACTATCAACCGCCATGATTCATCCTTGTGTGGGTCGCCGTGCTACGTACATGTTCGTGGTCTGTATAGTTGTAGTAGGTACTGACCGTGATTGGGTACCAGTCGCGAGTGCGGGGGACGGCAGAGCGTGCAGGCGTGGCCCTCTCATGGCTCTGGCTTTTGCCTCACATAAATCCAAATCCTACACTACAAACCACTCGCTTGGACCCCGGGAGGGGCGCAGATAGCGGGCTAAAAGCTACCGCTTCGGTGAGTTACTGTCCTAAACTCTCCCCCTCCTTCCCACCTCTCTCCCACATCCTTTCGCTATCTCTCCGGATTTCGTTCCTCCCTCCCTCCCCTTTCCACGTCGATCCACAGGCCATCGCTTTCTTTAATCTCGGCTCTTTGCCTGGACATTCCTCTTGAAATAAATCTGGGCTTTAATCAGCTTCACCTTCACCACATCGCTCGAGTTATGGCCTCTAAACCGGTGGAAGGGGCAGGCTTTAAGCTCTTCTAAATCAACATTCGAAATGGTCCCCATAATTTTACGACGCCCTCTCGTTTCCCATTGTTATGCAGTTGATTTCCATTCGTGGAATAAACCAACGAAATAATGCTATTTTTCGTCCGACAAAACCATAAAAGCGGCATAAGTTTCCTTGACTCAAGAATTATGCGTTCATGATTCCAATCGACAACATTCCTCACAGTGAAACACGTAATATTGTATACCTACATATATTTAATAATAATTTTGGTACATGTACTATCCAAGAATCTCCAAACTCATTTATTACTGAAGGCTCTCCAGAACTAATTCCTGGATTAGAAAAAGAAAAAGAAATGTTTAGCCTTGTTACCAAGTTTTAACTATTCTCGGATTTCATAGGTAACTTTGCTGAATTCCTTTGAATATTTTCTTCCTCTTAATGGTAGACTTGGGGTGACTATCAGAACGATACTTATCGTTTAACGGATGGCCCCTAGTTTATATTGGTATATTTTTCCAACTAATATGTATTTTACCAAAAGAATCGATTAAGAATTTGTCGTTGTCTTTGAAATGCGAGGTTGCGGGCATCCACCACCAAACTATAGGTGCACCTCATTCAGCCTATTTGTCCATCTAAGCCAGATTTTACAAAAAATATTGGTGAATAGCCTTTCATTAGCCAATAAGTACCATCGAAACTAATAGCCATTTCCAAAGCCTGAACAATTGTCAGTTTTTCGAAAACTCAGACTCTATATGCGTGATGCAGCAGCTAAAAAACTCCAATGCTACACAAATATGTTCGCACTTATTGATGCAACATAAGCAACGAGTCTTCAAGGTTTTCAGCAGAGGGGTAGTCACTAGTTCATTGGGACCAATGCGCACATTGGGGTCAAGGGTCATGAGGAAGTAGATGAAGCAGCAAAGCAAGGTTCCCACTGTGTCAATGAAAGCAAATTAATACATCCATGCGCCGATTCATGTCCTCACTTCTGGAAAACGCTGACATACAATTCGCAAAGGTACTACAAGCATCATCCTGCAAGAAACAAATACCGATCCATATTTTTGAACATCACAATGAGTCCACTGGGACTCGACTTGAACAAGTACTGAGCAAGAGATTCTACTCAAGCATATCAAGACTGTGGACTGGCCATAAGATGCAGAGAATCTTTACCATGACAAAGCAAGAATCGACTGACTTACATGATGCGTGTGATGGAGTTGACAAGATATAGCATATGTTGTTAATATGCTGGAAATTTGACTGGTGGAGGGAACTTTTAAATAATGAGCTGATTAAGCTATTACCCTGCCCATTCAATCAGATGACTATAGTTGCCAATACGGAAACATACCTACGTTGAACTGAGCAATTATTCGAGTGAAATTGGATACCAAATGTGATTGATTTGTACTACTTAATGATTCATCTTGTTTGGTTTTTATACTGTTAATAACTATGTATGGAGCAATCTAATGCAAAAAGGTACAATTGAAACTCCACCAGTAGCATATCTTTCTCGGTGGATTTTTTGTGGATGTAGTTTGACTACAACTATTACATTAACTTTACTAAGAAAGTGACTGTGGTATGATTCTTTAAATTAGCGATGCGAGTGCAGTAGGCACTCAGACCACTGACTGGATTGGTTGCATTCGAGAACAACGTTTTCTCTTAACATATTCTCAAAGCTTATGTAGTATGGAGCTACTAGATCAAGGTGCAGATTTTGAAATTATAGCAGGTAAAGTTTCATGAATACAAACACTAATCGTATTCCACAGTAGTCCAGTAATTCTACAATAATCGTCAATCTATTTATGATTTCTAAAAGTTTTGCCAACACGCTACGTCAACGCGTAGTTCTGTTCAGTGTGACGTCACATTTCGCCGAAACTACAAAATCGTAAAAAGCAAACCACTCACCGTACAAGAAAGTGTGGTTGGTGTCAAAAGTTAAGGATTGAATCTAATTTAATTTAAAAACGCAAATATTCTGAAACCAAATACAACAAACGTTCACCAAGTTAGGTAAGGCATATAGCTTCCTCATATCTGTAACATGAATGATCACGAATGAGTGATCATTGACATTTTTCAACTAAGCTTAAAATATTTCATGGAGAGTTCTTTTGGAATTTGAGCAATATCGGTCTTTCAAGGCATAGAAAAAATTATTCTTTACAGATGTTATGTTTGCACATGCGTAAAAGCCACCAGTGATTTGGAAACGAAGGAGTTCATTGGAGACCATCTACAGCCTAGTCAGTTTAATCTATGAATATTTCATACTAACTGTTAGGAAACTGTAAATTTCACGCTTGTTATAAGGGTAATAATGATAAGATTGTGCTGAAATTCTTTCGGGGTAATCGAATCAACGTCTCCCAACAGCTCTCCGATTATGAGCAAGAACGTAAAAATCGGCAATGCGAAAATGACGTTTTCACGTTTCACGTTTACTCATACACCAGGCCGACTTTCTGAGTGATGACATTGATATGGCACTATCCTCACTTCAACTCGCTCATTCTCAGAAAAATGCATCGCAATCGAATGGAAAATATTTGAGTTATTACTGTTGCAAGGATTCCACATTCGCGCATGAACGGAAGCTATTATTGATACGATCGTGATTAAATTGTCTTTTCCCAACACCCTTAAAATTTGAGCAAAATCGAACGACTAGAGTGTGGTTAAGTTATGCTTTACGGAATCTACGTTTGCGCATGCGCAGAGTGACCTATTGATTTGTGAGCAATGAGATTAGAAGAGAACCATCTACTGTGTAACCCGCATATATTCTCTAATATGTTCATCAAAACAGATGAAAACTGTGGAAGTTATCCGTGTTACAAGAATTTGTTGACACACAGACAGACACTCTAACATACAAATAGAGACAGACAGATAGTCACGAAACCAAAGTTGTTCAGAATGGCCTGAAACGTATAATGCAAGTGGGAATTTTGATTTTGGGGGAGAAAAAAATTTCAATCTACCGAAATTGAAATCAATGCTTCCACCACCTTTACGTAGACTCGAAGCAAGACATCCCCCCTGCTAGTCGCTATTCAAAATAAGTCCTTACTAAGTAACGTTACATTCGATTTATATTTGACGTTGTTTTACCCAAGGCCACGAAAGATACTATAGTCGCTTTCTCCTATAGATGGGCAATATCTTATTTTTATTTCGCACGTTATTCCTATCCGAACCGCTTTTTTTCTGCCGAAACAATAGAGCTAAGAGTGGGGGGAAAGGCCTTTCCTCCTATCTGAAACAAAAGGGGCAGAGACGGTCGGAAAAAGGGTCACAGGTCCTTGATTGCCCGCCTACGGACCTTTTGCGGGGCATTACGGTGCTCCGGGAGAAGCTATTTTATTGGAGCTTTGTATAGAATGGACTAGAGTAGGACTCCCGTACCCCCACCTCCGCCCAGCCCTTCGAGTTTTATCGAGCGTGTACAATACCGATGGAGACATAAAACAGTAGAAACGATCTCCTGTACCGAAAGCCCCTAGGGGTTAACCCTCCCCCGCTCTTCCCGGTTACCTCCCCTTTTCCCTGATTTAGGTGGAGCCGTCAGAGCTCAATGGTCGGGAAAAAGAGATAAACCTGCTATACGGTTCGGAGCTACCTTATCCAATTCCTCTTTACCTAACAGTGTACGGTTTCAACCCTACGAGTTTTCTAACCCTCCTTCCTCCTCTTCTAAAAACCATTAGAGGGCGGGCAATAATTGTGGACTGAATTTGAAAACCGTATAGAGGTAGGAAACATTAAGGCGCACCATAAAGTGACACAAACTTGGTACTCGTTTCGGAAATACGTCGAAACCTCTTCCAACGGCATTTTCAGTAAGTTTTACAAGACCTGTGTTCACCTGTATTGCGTACCAACTCTGCTAGAAACCATTAGGTGCGTCCGTTACGTTGACATCCGTACTGTTTTCTAGATATAGAGAGTTTTAGACGACTTCAACCAACAAATAATAAATAATTTCTCATTTTTAGTTTTCAATTCATAAATAGGGCATGGGCCACATTTTACCTGTCTCACAGAGGTCCCGTTTCAAATTTCAGCTTCTTAAGATAAATAAAATTCAGATAAAAGTAGCGTTAAGAGCTCACTCAGCTAATTAGGGAGGTTTGGCAAGCTTAAATTCTATCCTACTTGGATCACAGAGGCTCTGTTCCTAATTTCAGCTTCATAAGATAAATATCATATAATTGGATTTTTTTAATCACGATATCAGCTGACACAGCTGATCATTTTGCGACCCATCGCATTCAATTCGGTCCAGCTGTTCTCGAGTTAAAGCGCTTTTACGAGGATGCACATAACATGCATACATACATAAACGGACAAAGTAAATACAATAGCTTTTTTCTTATTTTTGATTTTATTTATTTATTATTATTATTTTTTTTAAATTTATTTTATATTTTTTTTTTTTTTCAAGAAAAAGCTCTAAAAATTGTTTATTAAGGAGGTAAGTACAAATGATTGAAAACTCCCCTATTTTACGTCTTTCATATTGGTTATGATGCACCTAACGAGAGGATCGAAGTGTTAGGAGTAACAACAAAGTCAACTTAAGAGGGAATGAAGGGAAGATCAGCCGCAAGGGTATTCCAGTGACTAACTTGGTGTTACATGCCGTGTGACTTAGATAATAGCATTCTTTGACCATTAATGTATTGCTGACGTTGTTACCTGTGCCTCACTTTGAATGGCTCAGGTAGCTGAATAACCTGCAGCAACAAAGCACGCTACGTTCGTCACACAGTTGCTAAAGACTTGATAGCGCCATCTACCCTTAAGCGGCCCATTCACGATCCTGCTGCAGGAAATGGGGAGTGCAACGAAGTTCCCCTCTTCGCTCTCCTGAATCAGAGTGCGTTCTCCATACACGATCCGTCATTCCAAGCTCAAACCGAAGGTTTCCGGCCAGTATACGGTTTTCTGTGTTTACCTTCTGAGTTCTCCATTCTTCAATGGCTCCAAATTTTAAGGTTTTCCAGCAGCTCCACATACGCTCGGACCTAGACTGAAGGATGAACTGAAGGGAAACCCATCCGACGAGCTCTGCAGGACACCTGCAGCAGGAAGGCCTCCAAACACGTCCTGCACGCCTCCCGTGCAAGAAGAGAGGGAAGTTTTTGGTTCCCCTCACTTCCTGCAGCAGGATCGTGAATGGGCCGCTTTACTGTTTATGCTTGTGATGGGACTTTTGGAAATAAGTTTGAGCGTCACTTTGCCGGTTTTACAAATCAATTAGAAGGTTTTGAACATCAGGTTGAAGGCTGTTCGTTTCAGATTGGAAGTTTTATTATGTTTTATGGATATCATTTTTCAGATTTGGAATATGATAGCAATTTAGTAAATACATGAAATAATTCTGGAAAAACAGTAAATAAATTAATTATAGAATTGGTGTGGTAGAGGGTAGAGATATTAGGTTTTTCTTGGATATTTGGTGTGTTTAGATTAGAGCTTTTGCCTAGGCCTCATGGGCTTCACGCAGCTCGTATATATTTCATATACAAATCATTTCTATATCCTGACGTCTAACACTACATATCTGATCTTCTCACTGAGGAATGACACCCTTCCGACCAAGATTTTACCAAGCTTTACCAAGCTCAACCTGTGGCACTTACGACTGAACCTGATCTGAGTGGTTCCTCACTTTTCGATCGAACACAGCAGGCCTACGGAGGCTCCACACCACATTTCAGCCTCCTAGTTCTATCACGAGAGAATTGAGCTCCCAAGCTCACTCAGCTGATCTAGGATTATCTTCAATTTGTCAATCCTACACAGCAGGTCTAAAGAGGCTCCCTACCTGATTTCAGCATTATTGGTCGATTAGGAGTGAGATGAACTCCCGAGCTCATTCAGCTGATGACGGTGGTTCCTCACTTGACAATCGCACACAGCAGGCCTATAGAGGCTGAATACCTAATTTCAGCCTCAAAGGTCCATTAGGAGAGGGATGAGCTCCCAAGCTCACTCAGCTTATCTGGTGGTTCTTCATTTGTCAATCACATACAACAGGTCTACAGAGGCGCAATACCTAATTTCAACCTCATAGATCTATAAGGTCACTCAGCTGATCAAGGTGGTTCTTCAATAAGTCAATCGTACACAGCAGGCCCATAGATGTTCGATTCCTGATTTCAGCCTCATAGGTATATTAGGGGTGGAATGAGCTCGCGAGCTCACTCAGCTGATCAAGTTGGTTCCTCAATTTGTCAATCGCACACAGCAGGCATATAGAGGTTCCATACCTAATTTCAGCCTCATAGGTCTATTAGGAGTGGGATGAGCTCCTGAGCTCACTCAGCTGATCAAGGTGGTTCTTCAATTTGTCAATCGTACTCAGCAGACGTATACAGGCTCCATACCAAATGTCAGCCTCCCAGATGTTGTACCTATAGGATATTATACAAATGGTGAACCACAGCAATCAACTGACTGAGCGCTGTATATAATTGGGCTAGAGATGCAACCACAATGTGCCACAGCGAACTGTGGAAAATACAGCTATATATTAAGCGACGAAGGGCAACATAGCTCTCCTTAGAACCGAACTACTTCCAGTACCCTCTTAGAACTCTGCAGGACCATTTTCTAGAAAATATGCTTTAAACGGAAGTACCCATCAAGTTACCCAAAATGCTGAAGATATGGAATATCGATCATCAGAAAATTACTGCATCAAATCCCCATTGGTTTTGCGATAGCTTTCCGGATTTATGGGTCCTCCATCTCGATAAGACGGACCTCTGTGACTCGGAAGAGGGGAATGAAGTGATAAATAACCAATCATAGACGAAGGGCCGGAGAAATGGGACGGGGTCGGACCATTTATTTTAAAAGGGCCTTAACACGTAATGGAGGCCATTGTTCGTTGCAGCGAGGGGTGGGGAAGCGCAGAGACAATGGAATCGGGATTAAGACAACAGTTAGGGTGGCGGAGGTGGTGGTAGCGGCGGGATTGGGGGAGGAAAGAGCGATGACACCACCCGCGGTGGGAAGGGGTGTCCCGGAGCGGAGGGTGTCCTGGAGCGGAGGGTGCCCCGGATCCTTCCCCCCTGGAACGGCGCATTGCGGGAGCATAAACATGAGGGGGTGGCAGTTAGGGGCGCACCAATGAATACAGCGCACTCCCTTTCTGAAACCCACTCTCAGTCTTTCACTCTCCTCCGGTTGTCTTGAGATTTTGTTTTTCTCCTTTTAGTTTGTTGAGAGGGTGCTGGAATGGGAGAGCAATCAATAACTCTCATCTCTCTTCACACTCGTGTTTATCCACGGAATTCGCAACAGTGCTCTTTACGTTGCTGAGTTATTTATTTGAAATTACTCTGGCTAGCCCATTAAACAAGACTGATACATGATAGACATGGACTATGATTGTTAAATAAGAAGTTTGCACTGTTTCAAATATGAAATTTAACGAAATATTCGATTTAAACATATTAGTAAGTGATGCATTCATTAAAGGGACTCCCGAATGTATGGTTCGTGTATGATTTTAGAGAGAAAGGCGAAGAAATCATAACAGGACCACCCTTACTTTATTTTAACCTTACTTCAATATGTAACAAGCATCAACTGATCTAACATTGTGAAATCATGAAAAGAAAAGTTTCTCGAAAATAAGTTGAATAAATATATTGGTTTAGCCCCCCCCCCCCCTCCACCAAAAATCACAGCACTTTAATTCATGGAAATGAATTCGTGAGGAGACCAACTAATTCAAGCAAAATATTGAAAATTAAATAGGTAGATATTTTTAAAAAATCACTGAAATCGGTTGGGTGAAGCGTGAATACTACAGTTAACTTCTCCTTCCATCACTCCTTCTCTCGAAAATCTGTCATCAAAATGAAATCCCCAATTTCGCTCAAATCTGGACGAAGAAAAATGTAAATATCATAGTTTGTTGGAATTATCCCCTCTCCATATTCCGACAAATAGTAAATTTGAAACTCCCAAGATTGTTCGTAAGTATAAATGGACCAAATTCTTATTTGAACGAGGGAAGAACCATTAAAATTAGTCGAAAATTAGTGCACACAGATATGCGCTAATTTTTTATTATATTTTATTTTTTTCTATGGATTTGGCCTTAGAATGGTCTGATTTGCGTTCGGTTATTTTTATCTTATACTTTGGTTGTTCCACGCCCCACGGATCAATTTAATTAGGTCGTCCTTCTTATATTCGAAGCCTTGCCTGTACGATGTAGCCTCAGAGGAACGTCCTAAATCAACAAATAACTGTGTGATATAGTGGATGAATGTTATTACAAAATGTTGAAATATGACAAATTATGCAAGCAAAATGGATGAAAAAAATATTTAAGAACCTAATGATGCTAATGAAATAGTAGTTAGAAGGAAAAAAAATCAAAATCAGAATAAATGTCCTGAAAAAGGAGGTACTCGTAGTTTCTTGATGAGTAGGGAGCAAACAACAAAGTTGATGAACCTCAGCAGTCAGCATACCAAGATAGACAAAAGCATGATCGTATGAGCGAATTTTTGTAAATAATCGTATTATATTACGTGATAAAATATATTGTTTTAAAATACATTGCTTTGAAATTTGTTCAACTCTTTTGAAATTCGAGCATTTTGAGTGCATATAACATAGAAAACATATAGTGAACTTCTAATTTTATGGCAGCAAAACTCATTAAAAATAATTGTCTTCAATTCAAAAAATATTCGGGAATTTTAGCCCTTTTTGGTAGTTGTTTTAATAGATTTTTCCGAAAATATTAAACAAATTTGAGTACATTTTTCTGTATAATATTGTGCGTAAATTTTATTATGTTCAATTTCGTCGTTGATCAAAAATCGTAGCACAAAATGAAAATGACTCAGGTCTTTTATAAATAACTCTGGAACCTAAGTTGGGAAAATCAGGATTTAATTAGGAATACTTTTCCAAATAGGTTTTTTCGAATTAAGGGTTTTATTGCCACCTCCTAAATTTTCCCAACTCTTCCCAAGATGGTGAAAACTGAGGGGGGAGTCCCCCCCCCCCCCCCCCTTTATACAGGTGACATAAATCCATGATGCTGATGTTGTCCACATCATAGGAAAAATTACCCTTATTGAATGCAATTTTGCTTAGAATCTTACGCTGGATCCTCTCCAGGTGGTGCTTATGGATGTCGTATATAGCATGTTGATGGAATA
Organism: Adelphocoris suturalis; assembly: GCA_030762985.1. NCBI lineage: Eukaryota > Metazoa > Arthropoda > Insecta > Hemiptera > Miridae > Adelphocoris > Adelphocoris suturalis. The sequence continues at coordinate 23,483,961 of CM061041.1, read as the reverse complement.
ACATTTGTGTGAACTCCCCGGCGTTTCTTTTGAGGGAACCCAATAGAACTCTCATCGCTCTCGCAGCCAGGTCCTGTATGTCGGATTTTCGTATGTGAGTTTTAAATTAAACAATACAATTGTTAACTGAATTATTCTACTCAATGCATCTTCGTAACTTCAGGATCATTGTTTCTTATTGGTTAACGGAAAAATACTCATGTCTGTTTGTCCAACTAATCCAGCGAGACGCTTGCCCGGCATTGCCAGGCTTCCAATAAACCGTTGCAACATTACGAGATAAGTAACAACGTAGACCTTCAGCGAAATTGACTCCCTACCGACTTCACCCTGCAATCCCGAACTTAATTTCCTTTGCATATCCTTGGAGGGATCAATGCCCTCTGAATCTTATAAATTAGAAATGATTAACCATCAAGAAGAAGCGTGATTTTTCAAAACTGACCTATCCTTAGTGGGAATCGCGCTTTTTTGTGGTACGGATTTTTTTCCTGATTTTTATTTGCTTAAAACCTATTAGTACCAGGCACCCCAAAAACGCTCCCCAAGTTCTTTTGGGACACCATGTATGATTTCTTAAAATCATTGATACCCTTCGGTTTCCCGCTAACAGAAGTTCAAAACTTTCCGTCCTGTGCTGTTGTGAAAAGTGGCCGTCTCCCAAACTCTGTACATCACAGAAATCATAGTTGATTTTAGGGGACACCAGTATTACAGTTTTTCAGTCACTCAAATCATTTAAATCGAGACGTGCTACCGTTTCCCTATCGCCCTCCCCTCTCCATCATCTTAGATATTCAGGATTTCCCGTTCCTCCTGGAGATATGAATCTTCTTTATTTATTTTTTATTTTTGTATTTAACCATCCTTCATTTCAAAAGAACAAAACGAAAACGCGAACAAAATAAATAAAGAGAATCCAAAATGATGGAGAATCGTGTCGGAGGTGGTGGTGCCCCAGCGTGGTGCCGCTGTAGCGCTGTTCCCATCAACTTCGTTCGAGTTACAGCAACAAGCAACTAAACAACACCCCGTCGCTATTTATGCCTGCTCTTAGGGGAACGAGTCCTACGGTCTTTTTATTTTTCTACCTTTCCCTCTTATCCTTGCTACGTACACGGAATCTTCTTTTTGTCCCTCCTTCCCATTTTCGTATTCTTACAAGCGCCCACGACTTGTTGGTTATAAGCAAACGGTTTTGCAATTGTTGAGATTTCTCATGCTGTAACACGTACCTACCTACTTAAAGCTATGGTTCGTGTTTTTGAAGTCTTAAGCCAGGTGGTAAGCCTTCCGTGGTAAGCACTTTTGTTCTGAAAGAGGGACCAGAATAAATGAAATGTTGCGAATGGATACCTATTAGTTGGATTACTTATCTCTATATTGAAACATTTTAAAAGATTCAGTATTTTTTTGTTAAGTGTGATGTTTAGAGCGAATATAATTGAAATCAATATGTCTGATCTAATGAAATCCTATAAGGCAAGGATGAAAACATACTGTCAACACCAGTGGATTTCGCATTGTGATTTCGGTCTTATACTGTATTTCGATTTTCTTATAGGTAATCTGCTATCAAATATTTGATTCGAATATCGGTTTTTCAAAGACTATTAAAGCTGAAAAGTTAACGAGATTTTAAATGGCATTGTCATTGGTTGAATAACGTATAGCCTATTGAAAAAATATTCGCTGGCCACTAATAATCAACGGAAAGAACATTAAAATCTATGCGAAACGTTATCCATCCAGAAAAAATAATAATCCAATGTTTACTATAATGGAAATATTTCCCAATGATAAAAATTGAGACTTTTTTGTGAAGATTAACACAATCCTTTTTTTTAAATTTTTTAATCACGATTTTTTTATTAATTAGCAAAATTTAAAGTCCTGCGAAAATTCAAACCACATGCCATCCTGAAGACATGAAACATGACAAAATTTGTGATTCAGATTACCAAAACGGATCATACTCCATGCCCACAACGAAATTTCAGCTTCAAGGGTTAAATTGCAAACAAGTTCGCTCCGGAGCTCACTCAGATGATGATAGAAACTTCAATTATTTCAAATTCGGTATTTATTTTATAGTCTCTCCTCTCCTAGTTGTGAGCGTCTCACCACCCAGAAAAAATAAGAATCCAATGTTTACACGGAAATATTTCCCAATGTTTTTAACAAAGATAAATTGAGATTTTTGTGTGAAGATAAACAAAATACTTTTTTTAATCACGATTTGGGGGGGAGGGGGTCCAATTCACGATTTTTTTTTTTTTTTTTTAATTGGTAATTTGCAAAATTTACTTAATCCTGCGAAAATTCAAATCACATGCCATCCTAAAGACATGATTTGTGATTCAGATTACAAAAACGGATCATACTCCACGCCTACAAAATTTCAGCTTCAAGGGTTAAATTGCAGAGAAGTTCGCTCCGGAGCTCACTCAGACGATGATAGAAACTTCAATTATTTCAAATTCGGTAATTATTTGATAGTCTCTCTTCTACAAGTTATCAACGACCCACATGATTTTACCATGACTACGTTTGCTAGTCTCGCGGTCCTACGAAAATGCGGTCTTGTGGAAATTCAAATCACAAGCCACCCTAAAAACATGAAACATGTCAAAACTCTTTGTCTTCAAGAGGGATCTCAAGAGATTCTGCAGCATTAGTTGCCTAAGAAGGCTGATTAATTTCTACACTAATCACTTTCTTTATTAGTCACTTTTGAGTACATTGTACGATAGAATTTATTGAGCATGTCCATTAACTAGACAGACCATGTGGAGCAAACCTTTCACGAATCTGATAACGTATTTGTTGACTCAGTGCTTTAAGCAGAATTGAATGGGATGATTCAGGAATATTGGGCTTTTTTAATGAGTTCTCACCTGTTCACTCGAGTACAGGGTCAGATTGATAAGCAGATCAACTGTGGGTAGTTTCTCAACAATTTCCCGCAATGGTATGAATACCTATATGGAGATATATGGTGGATCTTCCGTTCACGCATGCGAAGATGCAACTCCAGTACGATTAGAAAGTGCTAAGTTGTAACTATCTAGTTTTTTGTGACTAACTTCCGAGGTGATTCTGCTGAACCCTTATGAATCGTTACGTTGGTATTGACGTTAGCACGTGCGCTCGCTTACAATCTCAACCAATCAATCAAGCTGGAGGAGCGTGTCAGAAGAGTTATGTAAATTCAACACCGCCAATCAATACCAGGTTTTTAGTATGGTTTAAGCAGTTACAATGTTAACACACCTCACATGTTCGGCTTGCCTCTTCACTGAACAGTCTCGACTTCTGATTATTTTATCAGGACTTTACATACCTACTTGATCTTAGATTAAGCACCATAATACTTCTCGAACTATAAACTTCAATAGTTTTCATTGGACTGAAGCTCAAGATCAAGAAATTCGATAGCAAATACTGAAAAGACGAATGAATTCTATGTCTTCAGCAGTTGGAGCCACAATATTGTATCGCTCTCTTTATCAACGACCTAAAGATTTATGTGGAGACGGAAATCTTGAGAAACAAGGTTTTCAAACTTCTTAAAACGTTTTCTGAGATATTTAAGGTTTTCAGAGAGATGACAGTATTTCATACTTTGAAACGTATCTTTATTTTGACAGTTCAAATTATAACAAGACTTTACAAAAAGGCCTTTCAGTCCTCAAATTGTTTTTTTTAATAATCTTCTACGTTTCTCCCTAGCAACTGGGGCTTCATCAGGGAGACGACGACTAAATTCAAAATATCAAATGGTAGTCTTGTTAGTATGTTGTACTTACTTCCATAGCCTCAAAGATACATCTAGCTGTTTTTTGATCTGAAAAGAACCTTTGATTTGATAATTACACCAATCACTAGGTATTTCTGAGCTGATCAGGATCTCCTGAATATTGGTATCAAGTTGAGTTTAGTGAGTGGTATCTTAGACATTTTAGGGGATGCAGCATATATATGTGGACTTCGGTGAAGACACTGTACCTCTTAGGGATATCAGTGGTATTTACAATAATGATGCTTCCCCTCAACGTTTTAGGGCAAGTAAATGAAATTTGAGATGAAAACGGTGCAGCGGTTTATTCACCACCTCGATCATCTTCCTGGTAACCAAGTTGGTCCGATGGTCTTAGTTTCATCTTCTCTTCTCTTCTCTTATTATTTTTGAGTTTTCAGCTTTAGGTGGTAGTGTTCTGATTGCACGCCCTAGAGGATCGCATCCCTATTTGTATCCTTCTCCTCAGGGATAGCTAGGATCCTAATCTGGTTTTTCAGAAGGTAGGTACTTCGGTAGACATATCGTATACATATAGACGAGAAACAGGAATAACAAACACTATTTTCCTGTCAACCTTATGTAGAATCGTTAATCTCAAAGAGTTTGCGGCTATGTCTAAATGATCCTGATGTGATGATGTGACTAAATTTATCCGACAAATAGAACATACAGAAGAGCACTCATTTATCCACTAAAACTACTTAATTCTTCTCTATTAATTTCTATTTAAAATCAGTATTCCTATTATGATTGAGTTTGAGATGAGACTGTACCTTAGGATGAATATGCTTGTAAAACTCAGTCTTACTATTGTCTGTCTCACAATAACGCTCCAATAACATAAATATGACGTTTAGTTTCCCCATTAGTCGTGTTCGTAATACATCGAATTAGAGATTTCATCCTCCATTTATTGAATGCAAACTCCAACCAACAAATGCTGTGAATTGCTGTAAGCACTCCTCTCTCCTCAAAGGAATCTTTAATCTCCGAACCAATAAAGCCCACCGGCAGTTTCCAAGGAGGATTTTTATATCAAGCAATTATATCCGTGCCGTCCCCGAAGGATGTTGGAAAGGGGATGATGAAATGAATATGTCATTAGTGAAAGAGAAGGGCTGCGCCAGCCATAAGCTGAGGCATCTGGCGCAACCCTTAGCTGCCTTCCTTTCTCTTCTTATTGGAATCTTGCGAGTTCCTTCCTTTGCTCCCTGCACCACTACTATCGCACTAGCAATCTGCTGCGCTGTTAGTTTGCACGGAAGTTCAATCTCGACCTACTACTTACCTATTGACTGAAATGCAGTTATTTGCCACCAGGATTCATCTTGTCTACCTTTCCGTAGGTTGATAAGTTTCAGTTTTTGTAGGGGTTATTTTGGGGTTATGAGTGTCTTATTTGGTTTTTTTGTGTTTTCAGCTTGGTTCCCACTTTCAGTTGTGCTTTATCGGTTTTTGGTTAGATGTTAGTTTGTTAAGTTGGAATAATTTGTTACATGAAAAACAAATTTTTTTTGAGAAGTGATTTAAGGACTGCTTAAGTCCGTAATCAGCAACTTCATTCTCCAATAATTATCTTAACTTAGTTAATTTCAATTAAATATTAATCAATGTGTAACTCAAATTTGAACCGTAGGCCCTGAGAGAAATATATTCTTTGAAATTCTGTTTTGTGCATTTAGGGACGAACAAACTTTTACTTCGACAACAAAAAACGCCTATAATTTGCAATTAAGTCATTAAAAATTGGTGTTTCCTGCCAAAAAATCTCCTTTCTTGAATCTCAATGAATAACGTAATAATTAACGTCGTTCGTGTTTATTGACTTTTTCGTACTTTTTGAAAATAAATAATCAAATAAAATTAAAATTAACACATTTGAAATTTGATCTTTTTATTTTTTCTCTTCTTAAATTTACGTTTTTTTCTTGAAAGTTCCTTATGTTCATCTGTAGAACCTAAAATCATTTCGTAACCTGTTCTGGATTTGATTTTAATAATGTTTCCTCGCCCATTTGATGTGTAGTCTGTACTCTCAACCATTTTCAAATCTTCACTTAGCTCTGGCTGTATGTTTAAACATAAAAATGCAATGCAGCTAATGCTCTGAAAGCATACGACTTAATTCATTGCATGCTGAGTCTGAAAGCATGACATTCATTTGAGTCCATCTATCGAGAAAGCTACTTAATCCTTTCAAATTCCTTCTTGACAAAACTGTAGTTTCCGGTTTGTGCACAACGCAGATTTACGTGTAAACTGACGTTTGTGTTGGGTCAATAAAGTTTCAGACTGTTTCAAGTAGGGTTTGATAGAGGTTTGAACTAAGGTGCTATCTCTCACCCACGTGGAATGCACACAATTGAAAATTACACTTTCTTTGTCAAAATGCACTAAGAGGCAGATTTATCAATGCTCTTCATCTAGTTTAATGAACTAAACGAAAACAAATCATTGCCGTTAGGTATTATCAAACTCGGCTGGGTTTAATGGTCCCAAAAACACAATTGTGTATGAATTACTTACGCTACTTCTTTTGTTTTATATTTGCATTTTCACGTCTTTGCATTGGTAAAAAATCTCAAAAAACTTCACGAAATGGAATATTGTCACCCTACACAATCGATAAACAAATCATGATCTGTTACCTTTGATGTTATATGTACAGTTGTAGGTGTACAGGCAACAGGCCCATGACTGGGCATAATCTATAGTCCTAGACCAGTGAGTTAAAATGGATCAGTGTTATTAAGTGTTAGTTATGTATATTTGTTCAAGATCTAGGTGAGGCCAAAATTGTGGCACAACAACAAAGTGTTACTGGGAAACAGTTCTTTAATGTGTTACTACTCAATTACATAGAAATATTATTTTATGATACATTGATCGTCTTGAAAAAAGTGTTCTATAAAACCAATCTTTGATCCTGTATTAAGAAATGGCGTTTTCCTTTTTAGTGATTACTAGTATATCTCAGTTTAATTAATGAACCCCTATTACGTAGGGTTCTTTTTGGTGTTGCAGGTTGAAAACTACTTTTTTCCTATTCAGTGAATGATACTCGGTCGGGTTGTAGAGTGTGGTAACTGCCACTACTTCATATAAGGAAGAAAAGCGTCGTTGCGGACTGTTTCACCGGGATGGGAAAGGGCTGAGAACGCATCTTCCCCTCTGAAACGAGGAGGAACCTAATATCCTAAGAACTCATATCCCCCTCATATTTATAAAACATAATCGCCATATTTATTTTCTTATTTTTATTTCTCCTTCGTGGGTCTGGGCACTTTTCTTAATGAAAAACAACTGCTGCGCCAGTGGATAATTCTACATTTCAATGTAGTGGTATTTTCGGAATCCTTCTCAATATATTGCTAAGCCTCAGTCAAGCTCATTCCAACGATCTCAGACTAGCTGTGTATAATAATAATATCATTATTATTTCTTGGTTGTTTTGAACGAAGTTAGACCTGTTTTCAAACTATTGGTTTCTGGGAATTCCTTTTTGGAGGATATAATTTACAATTTCACAGGTAATGTGGGAGGTAATAGTTAAATTTTGTTGTATTGCCGACGTTACGGTAGGTATAATTGTCAATCCCAACACTGGAAAAACTTAGAATTTAGAATTTCTTTATTTTTTACACAGTTTTAGGGTTCTAGACCCCACTTAATTGCTGTACAATTAATTCATGACAAGTAATTGCTGATGGCAGTATGAATGTAATAGCTTTTTTGTGTAAGAAGTAAAGTAAAATTAACAAAAAACAAAAAGTATATGTATATTTAAAGATAGTATGAATAAAAAAAGGTAGGAAGAACAGGAAGGAATAGAGAAAGAAAAGAAGAGTAGAGTGAAATTGGCTTATTATTGATCGAGAAAGAACTGCTAGACGGCCTCAGCGGACGAACCAAGCGAGCTGTGACAGCGGATCCAGGCCGTCAAGGGGCAAAAATGTTTATTCTGTGTGCGAGTCTGCAAGACACAATGACCGCGCGCTAGCATCCCTTTCATAAGTCTTCTGTAGGTAGCTAGGGGTATCAAAATTTCTGGAGTGGATAAACCTAAATACGAATTTCATGGATTGGACTTTTAAATAGCTATGTTATAATGCCACAACTAAGTAGATCATTCACACAGTGTGAGACATGAAACCGGGGTTTGAGATGGAATACGTCTCTAATGCAGCAATAGAAGGCAACTTGATAGAGTTGAGAGAGTAGATGTAGAGAATCGATTCATAATTAAATTCATAGGGGAATTATTACTATTTTGACGAGATTAGCTCTTAGGTTGTCTGGTGTGTATAGTGAGAATCTCTTCAGTAAATATAGGACCCCATACACCCTTTTGCAAGTAGCCGCAATTTCGCTTGACCAACTCATATTTTCATCGAGTATCACGCCAAGATTTTTGACAGTTTTGCTGTACAGAATGTGGCAGAACTATCTTGGGTACGTTGTCAGTATCCAAAGGGGTTGGCGAAAATATGATTGCTTGCGTTTTTGGTGGTGTTCAGCACTAAACGGTTTTCAAGAGTCCAGTTTGAAATCTTTTCCAGTGTCTGATTTAATGCTTCAATGGTTTTAGGAAGATCTGATACTGAGCATGATGAATGAAGCTGAATGTCGTCAGCATATTGTTGATAGAGATGACCATTAAGACAAGGGACAATATCATTGGCAGAAATGGAAAAAAAGGGGGCCCCTAACTTGTCAGTTAGCAAATGACAAGAGATAACTTTGCCAATTCGTATACTTTGTGATCTACATTGGAAAATGAGGCTACTAAGTTGAAAACTGATGGAGAAACCCTAAATTCATTTCTAAGCTTGGACAAAAAAGTTAATTGGTTAATGGATCCAAAATCATCTGAGAAATCCAACAGTAGTCCAATGGTTCCTCCGAGGTCCAGTAGACCTCGTTGTTGTTGAAACTTTGGAGAATATTCTCAGTAACATGAATTAGTGCAGTTATAAAACTGTGACCTTGTCAGAAACCTGATTGAAACGGGCTCAGTAGTGATTGGCTATTCAGGTGAGAAATAATTTGTTTGGATAAAACAAATTCAAGAACTTAGCAAGGTACACGTAAGAGGAAGATTGGCCTAAATGCATACACATAGAATGGATTGTTTACCTTGTCTATAGGAACAACTATAGTTGATTTCCATTGATTGGGAATTGCAGTTGCAAATTGTATATCACCTCAATTTTCCAGGGAAATAATTAAATAAAGCTAAAGGCGGTTTAGTTAAAAATACCTATTCATACCGGATTAGAAGTTCTCTGCAGTCAGGTGGCTAAGGTCCGGTGAGGACACAGCATTCGAAGATTATGTGATCCCACGTTTGAGGAATCAACTGTCACAACTGCATCTGAGGCTCTATGTGATTCCAAATCGCTGGAGACAAGCACGCTGTTGCCATCCACATATTCTCCCAGGCCTACGACTGTCATACTCCCCTACATTCCTTACCATGGTGATAGGCACCAAGTCGAAAGCCACCTGTAAGCCGGGAAATTCAATGCGTACCTTAATGGTCGGAAAGCAAAGGGACACTAATAAGAGAGGGTGGAGTTGCTTTTAAGGGACAAGAAAGGTAGTTTACAAAGAGGATCCCGGTACCATGGAAAGTGGTTGCCAAAGACTCAGGAACCTCTGGCCACAATATCGTTGCTTGAGGGGCAGATCTCGTTGGGAACCCCACTGAATTGCTAACGTCGGACGGATATGTAATAATGGTGTGTGGGACATGAATTGCCGGGACAAAAGGGCTATTTCCAACTTCGCGTTACTGCTGTGCTATTGGAGGGAAAGCACTTGTATACGCAAGATGCTTGCCGCTTCCAATAAACTAGAAAGGTTAGCAAAGGGATGAATCTATGAATACTGGAATTTATGGAGAACATTGCTATCGAGGATTTCTTTGGAGAGATTTTCAAACTAGAGGGGGAAAGAAACGTGGTTGGTGTTCACCAATAAAAATCAGACAACGGCAAAAGAAAGTGCTTACCTTGGCTGAAGCTGGAAAGTTTCATTTGTGTTGCTGGCAACATTGCCAGGCCTGTTGCTGATTGTGTTGCTGGTCAACGTTGCTTTCTGGTAGTCACGGGGTCACTCCTGGGTCAATCTTAAAAAATGTTTCTTTTGCATTGCTGGCAACGTTGCCAGGTGCGTTGCTGCTGAGTGTTGCTTTCTTGGAGTCGAGGACTATGTTCTGATCCTTTTGGAAAAACGTTTCTTTTGCGTTGCTGGCAACATTGCCAGACGCCTTGCTGAGTGCATTGCTCGTCAATGTTGCATTCTGATAGTGAGGGGTCACTCCTGGGTCATCTTAAAAAAATGTTTCTTTTGCATCGTTGGCAACGTTGCCAGGTGCGTTGCTGCTGGATGTTGCTCTCTTAGAGTAAGGGACTATGTTCTAATCGTTTTGGAAAAAAGTTTATTTTGTGTTGCTGGCAATCAGCAACAGGCCTGGCAATGTTGCCGGGCTCGTTGCTGGTCACATTGCTTTCTGAAGGTTGGGGATCACTTCTGGATCATTTTGGGAAAACGTTTCTTTTGCGTTGCTGGCAACATTGCCTGACGCCTTGCTGAGTGCATTGCTGGTCAACGTTGCTTCCTGAGGGTCATGGATCACTTTCGGATCATTTCTGTAAAAATTTTCTTATGGAGGGTTGGCAACGTTGCAGGGCACATTGCTGAGCATGTTGCATGTCAACGATGTTTTCTGAAGGTAGGGGTAACTTTTGGATCATTTTGGGATAACGTTTCTTTCACGTTTCTGGCAACAATGCGGGGCGTGTTGCTAAGCTCCTTTCTGGTCAACATTGATTTCTGAAGGTAGGGGATTGATATCTTCGAGCGAGCGTTTCTTTGATGGTGGTTTTGCTCTCGTTTATGGCAAGAAACCGCTGAGTGTACTACCTTGCCGCAATAGTAGCATTTCGGGACATCAGTGTCAAACACCCAGATTTCGCCTCCTCAGCTTTCCCTAATGTTTCTTCTAATTTCTCAGCTAGGGTCAATGCTTCTCGGTAAGATGGTCGGGGGGTTGCTGAGAAGTAGGGAACTAATTTCTTTACTCAGACCTTTTATAAAGGACTTCAACGTCTTCTGGTGAGGTTTTAGATCCTTTCCTTCCTCACTGCTGGCACACTGGGCTAGATGCCTTACTTTCTCGGCAAATTGGCTCATGGTTCCTGTTGCGCCTTTTTTGATGGTATACAGGCTTCCCGCTGCATGCTCCGGGTTTTCTCGCTGATATCATGTGATCATTGCTTTTTGCATAATGTTGTAGGGGTTTATACCTTCGTCTAGTTGGGGTTGATCGGCAATGAATTGCATAGTCATCCCTTTGGTTTTTGCACGGTGCAACTGTAGTTTCTGCTCCTGCATAAGACCGTACGTGATTGCGATGGAGAGTGAGTGAAGGAGCGAGTGAGTGTGGGGAGAGAAGAGTGTGACAGAGAGAGTGCTGGAGAGGGGAGGGAGAGGACATGGGAGAGAAAGAGAGAGTACGATGGGGAAGGCAGAGAGACAGTTACGTGAAAATTATCTTGAATAGCAGTACTTGGGTCTTCATAGAATTTTATTGCAGACAATTATAAGACTTTGTTTAATCAACTTCAAAGTAAGTATTCGCGTTTATATCATTATATTATGGTAACACTCAACCCTTCCTCTAGAAACACCATCTTACTAGATTACAACATGTGTGATTTACACGTATGTGATTTTAACCCAGCACTTATTGTTTCTGTAGGAAAGTTGGTTCGTGCTCAACATAGAATCATATGATCGCTAATTTGGAGTTACATTTCGCAATACAACGTAACGCCTTTGGGCAGTAAGGACATGGCAGAAGCATGTTCCAATCTAAACAAATATGTCGTGGACCCGCGATTGAAATGGTGAATTTCAAAAATATTCGTATCGTCTCGCTACAGGTAATAGGGTACCAAATTAGATTCCGTGCGGAGTCTAATTCAGAGGGGTTGGTGACGGTCAGTAAACAGCGTAGGTATCGACCTTTTACCAAGTTCTCGGTAAATTACATAGAACAAAAGAAAGTGACCACATAACTCAGTTACTTTTGGAAAACGGCTTTATTCACCCAAGTTTTTGCACGTGTTACTCTTGCAGATAATTCTAACGGCGGTATTATACGGAGAAGGGGTTTTATTGCCCTCCATCCGCTATCGGAACACTCCTGCCCCACATAGTCAAGTGGCTATCTGTCTGTCTGCTTAGCTGTATTTAATAGCCCTTTTATGGCCCACTCGGCTCCCCTTTATGGCTAATCGCCCATGAATCTTCCTCCTTTACGGCTGTTAACCCGAATTATCAGCGCTCATAAAAAAAGTTGTTTGAATCAAATCTTGACAAAAACACACGCTTGTAGACATTACTTTATTATCGCCTCCTACTGTTATGATCGTTTGAGCCAAATATTTAAACCGCATTCCTTGAAATATGCACCGAACGTCATGATCGGGGCAATATGCTTCATTATGTTGTAGGTCGGTACGTTCGTATACGTACCTTTGTTATCTATAGATTATTCGTAACCCCTTTTTTTTCTTTTTTTTTCCCTTCAAGTTACGTACAGCCATTTCATAGTATTATCATAGAAGGTTATCATGTTTGAGCTCAATTTACAGATTTATACAAATCTTTTGTAAAAAGCAAATAAATGGTAATATATTTCAATCTTCGGGGATGCCATTCATAGCAAACTATCCAGGTTGAAGGGTATTTCAGTCGTCAACTCTACATGTTGGCGAAAGTCTTCTCTAAACGATGAATGTGCAGGGCATTCCAATATAATGTGCTGATTTGTTTCCTCTGCAACAGTACAAATATAAACCGTTAAGTTCTTGGAAAATTCAACTAACATATGGGTAATTTAAATATGATGCTTGCTGCTAGAATTTAACTGAAATGCTACAGGAGTAACAAACTATTAGTGAGATAATGATAAAATTCATAATATTTAACGTTAAATGTTCAACTGTCGTCCCGATTCGAACGAATTAAACCCCTTGGATCGCAAAAATTATAGCTTTGAGTATATAAAGTTAACGCCTGCAAAGAGATCCAGAGTAATTCACGAGAAATGATGTTTTGGGGACTATCTAGGGCCGCTCTCACGGTTTCTGAAAATTTAATCAACACCGACTTCAAAATTTAAAAGTTGTGTGTGAACAAAGTCTGCTATCACGCTGCGTTTCAATCTACTCTAATCATCAAATTTTAATCGTAGATGGTTCTCAAATACGAAAAAAACTTTCAGTTTTGAGCTAACATTGTGGCTATTGTTGTAGTAGCTCCACTTTGTATGACACTATCGGAATTTATTTTAGTAATTTCTGAACCATTTCTTATTGATATTTCTACATTCTTGTCTCCGAATCTACCAAGGTAGCTGACCTGTAGCAAGAACCTGAATCTAGCTAGGCAGTGGTATTCACATCCGCGAGCTGAAAGAAAGTCCTTAAATTTGTAATTTTATTCGCATTTTACGTTTTAGACATCACTGAACAATTTCGGATGTGTCTGTTTGTATGTGTGACTGCTAATCGAAGTAGGTGTGTAATATAAAAAATAATATTACAGTTTGATTTAGACAAAAATGTTAGGGATTGTGCCTGTTCGGACATCTAAGTTTGCCCATGAATTGTCTCAGCGTATGAACCAGCATATCTTCTCTTCCATGGCAAAGCGATATTTTCCTAAGTTTACAGTAGACTAAAAAAACTAAGATGTCCAATTGTTGGAATACCGTTATAATTTTTCTTGTGATTCAATTACTCAATTCCGTACTTTTGTTTCCGTACAAATAGTGGGACAAAATCATTTATGTCGTAAAGTGGGTGGTAGTTAGGATGATTTTACCTACTGTTTGGTGCTTTAAGATGTTTTTGGTTGGTGCTTACGATAAGTGAGTTAGATTTCAGTTACCGAAAATAGCATCGTAAGCGACGTCCCTTAAGATGTTTTGTTTTTCATGGTGTTGGTTACGATAGTAACGATAGTAGAGGGTATGGTATCTTTCCAAACCATTTATTGGCGGTTAAGACGTTTGTGGAGTCGTTTACACTTTTTCTAGCTCCGTGGTGGTTACGATAGGAATACTTCAATCCCATTTTTCGGTCATTTAGAACGTTCTGACACATACGATTTTTTGACCACCGGTATGCCTAACTCAAAAACGCTAAAAATGTCGCTTACGATATTCTGCCTAGGGATGGACGATATTGTGCCAAGTGTATATTGTGACCAGTATGTCCCAGCGTACGCACAAGCAAGAAATTCTTTTGACAATCACAACTACTTCTACAGATTTCAACTCTAGGACACTCTAGGAGTTCTGAGGGATTGTGTGGGTTCGGTCTGGTTGGTTCTTATATGAACTAGGTACATACTTATACCTACATATCTACCGCCTAGTGTAGCCTTTCGAATGTGCAAACGATCCAAAGATGCTCTAAACATTCTACTTACCTATATTTGTAGACAGGTAATACTGATGATAAACAATTATTTCTCAGTAAAATTTCTTTTGGTTATGATTCAGCTTGAATTTTTTATTTTTATATATATTAATTATAATTTTTAAATACCTACATAATTTAAATTCTCGCCATTACCGTATCATTGATCAGTACAAGTCCTCATGGTTTCATCCCGTTCAAACTATCGTGTGCAACTCTCAGAACATATTCATCTGAACTATTCCCATTTGACTATTTCATTCCATTCCATTTTACCATACCATTGAACTATCTCCATATGAAATCAACGCCTGCCGTCTCAGAAATCAAATCTCTTTTTACTGTTTGCGACCTCAAGAAGATGAGGGTTCCCCCTTCATCCCGACCCAATTCCACCTCCTCAGGGCTCCCTGGTGGGGAAGGGAAGGCGAGGAGTGGCGATGGCGTCGAATCTTCTCAGCCCTGCTGCGATCTGTGGGGAACCCAGCGAAGCTTCATCGGAAACTCTTCCCCCACCCCGACGACACTCCCCGCGCTTTCCGTCGCCTCCAGCGTTCATTTTTGCCTCCTACCCGCTTGCCGGGGATCGATCCCCAACAGCATTCGATCACCTCGTTCATCTCCCTCCTCCCGGCGGTGTCCTCTCGCCCTCCCTGGAATCCAGGCCATCCCGGGGGAACACCCTCCTATAATGCACTTAACTACACCATCCTCTGAATTAACTTGCCGTAAAGCTATGTAATACCAACTAACATTTACTATAATTCACACCATAGTCCTTGCTACCTACATCAAGTTCTTTCAATTCATCAAAACTCAGGTACTTATGTATTCTTAGGAGGCCACTATTTTTTGAAGCAATCCAATGTGGTTAAGTGGTTTTTGCTTAAATCAGTGGTAGTATATTTTACTATTATATTTATTTTTATCTGCTGTAGGGGTTAAATAGTGGTCGTTGCTGTACGTCTTGTGGCAAGTACCGCGATGGCTTTCTCTGCGTAATAATGTTATTGTTGTTTTTTCCCCTCCAATCTGCCAGTGGAGTCCACGATGGTACTCCGTTTAGTGATGGAGAGCAACATGGTTCCCCTTAGAATCGTACCACTTGCAGTGTCCCGGCTACTATTCGATGCCACTAATGACCCTTCTGGTTAAGATGCGAGTCAAATCATTAAATGAAATCAATATGTTCGTTCGGTGTCAAACATCTTATGATGATATTTATTTTTATTTAAAAACTCGGCGCTCCGCGCCTCGCCAGGGGGCAAGCCCCCTGGACCCCCGGTTACCTCTATTTACATACTTCGGACGAAATTATTGAAACACAGAATGTGTTTGCGTTGTCGCGCAACCAAGTGACAACCAAACAAGCGTCATTGTTTACTATTCATTTATAACATCAATTTATATAGTTATAGTATGAAACTACGAAAAAAAATACGAAAAAAATTCGTGATAAATCAAGAGCGATTTATCAAGTAAATGTTCTAAAGAGGCTACATACGAAATTACAGCTTCCTAGAGTGTAAAGTATAGAAATTAGCTTTAAAAGCCACTCATCTGATCCGGACCCTGGACATCGTCAAGTAAATGTCCTAAAGAGGCTACATACGAAATTACAGCTTCCTAGAGTGTAAAGCATAGAAATTAGCTTTAAGAGCCACACATCTGATCCGGACCCTGAGCATCGTCAAGTAAATGTCCTAAAGAGGCTACATACGAAATTACAGCTTCCTAGAGTGTAAAGAATAGAAATTAGCTTTAAGAGCCACTGATCTGACCCGGACCCTGGGCATCGTCAAGTAAATGTCCTAAAGAGGCTACATACAAAATTACAGCTGCCTAGAGTGTAAAGTATAGAAATTACCTTGTTAAAATGATTTAACCTCCCCTTCATTAATCAAACCGTTCTCGCAATATTCGGATCACCTGCTATGAATCAAATCATCGAAACACCAGCTCAATAAAATCATCAGAAATTAACAAGCGGTTGCAATCATGTTCACAATATCAATTATTGAGAATGATTACCTGTGTGTAAACAATTATTTATATAACCATGCTCATAACTCAGTTTGTTGGACACGCACTTCGCAGTAGTTAACATAATATTGTTGGATAAATCGAGAGCTTTCGAACGAATGGTCAACGAATTTTGTGGGATGAAAAACGACGAAGTACCATTTCCCTAGCAACGACTCGGTTGTACGTGAAAATCATCCGTCACACATTTGGTTCCCATCCCGCGTTCCATTTTCGGCTAGTTAGTCCATGGCTAAAACACATTCTGTGTTAATAGCAAAAGTATCTTACGTTTCTCACACCCATGGGTAACGCTCATAGTGTTAAAAATCTTGTTTCATTAGATTGAAACCAAAAACATATGGTGGAATCAAACCTAGAAAACAACTACAATAGGCATTACCAAACCCTTGATTGAAAGTGGTGTTTAGATTCCGTTGCCGGTCATTACAAAATGGTTTTTGAAAAATTCGGACCCAAATATCATCGGTAACACGAACAGACACAAACCTAAATTGTTCATGGCAATCTTCACAAAAATTAATTAGAGTGAAAAAATTTTATTATGCGGTTTTTTCCCGTTAGGTATTTTCGGAAGTGATAATTTTATCGATTTTCAAACCGATAGACGGTAGATACGTGTACATATGAGTTTTCTTCAAACATTTTTTTCTCGTGTTATCAACATATTTGTTGATTAAAATTTAATTAATTTTTAATTTTCTCTTCATTTAAATTGAAATATTTTATTTAAATTTCAATTAAAATTGTATCTTATTAATACAACTTTAAATGGTAAAATCTGATGTTGTAGCATATCTCTGGAAAAGCTCCTGTCCTCCTGGGGAGAAACTTTGGAGGAAAATAAATGATCAGCCAAATTAAAAGCAGACAAGCCTTTTTTGTATAGTTTTTAAATAATTTAAAACTTCCAAATTAAGAAACGTAGCTAGGAAGATTGAAACCTATCTGCTCTTATATCTGACCTCATTGATGCGCCGTACATTGCCCTTGAGGAAATGTGACTTCCCTTAGAAATTTTATTCTCTCCCTTCACATTATCTTGCGCACCAGCAGAAGACCTTTCCAACCACACTCTGACCTTTGTGTGTGGCGGAGCCCATAAATTTTCCTTTACCTCAGTAACTTGACTTCTTCCCAAGAACGCCGCGCGAACAATTCACTTCCTCGTCGTATGACTGAGGGAAGGGTTTCGCCTTTTAAAAAGGTTTCCGTAATGACGGACGGCCATTAGGGAACGGGTCATAGTTCAATTGAATCGTAAATTACGGGTGGAATCGCGACCCTACCCTTGGTATGCGAAGGGGGATCCTCATGACCTGGATTTTGGGTTCACGTCAATCACAAGAGAAATTTGGGACCTCCCTTCAGAGTGTTTCGAGAGAAGAAGAAGTTTCTATCCCTGAAATCATGAGAGGGACAAACAAACCAACAAAAGCATATGAATGATATTGTCTACGTCACTTTGTGTAAGTACGTAAAAATTAAAACACACTCAATGTAGTCCGGGAGCTTCCAACAATAACTCATTGGACCAAATATTAGCTCTATTCAATTTACCACTATGCTGAAAGTTAGTATTTTTTCAAAATCGAGTTGTTTTCAGAGATGGAGACCTTTGAAAGACGGCTAAAATTACACATTTTCAAGTTTTTCTCTACTAAGTAATTCCTAAACCGTATGTGTTCAAAAGAAGTTTTCATACTGACCAAAGCTGCATGGCTTGAAAAATAAGATTCAATCCGGAGAACTATAAATTTTTTCTTAAATTCCCGAGTTACAGACAATTGATATTCTGGCCGATTTTGGGTAGCTTAAGTTTTGTTTCATGTTCCATTGAGATTCGCAGAAACCGCGTTTTACGCTTAATAGGAAGGGATTTGAGCTGAAACTTGCTCGATACAAACTTCAGTGATTATTCAACCTGAGTAAAACGAGTTTTGACAGTATCCTCAGGCCTATGGTAAGGTCACTAAGTGAAGATCGAACCCCGTTGTTTTGTGATGCTGTACCACTTTGATACGTATGCAAATGACATTATGATGCACGGTTTGGTTATTACTGGAGAAAACGTGTAAAAATGCATTTTAGACATCTATGAGGAAAGCCATCTGGAATTTAGGTTAAATGAGTGAATGATATTAGATAGAAACCCGGAATTTTCATATAGGTTTGTTATAAATAAGGTTTCCAATTTAAACAAAGGGGGGGGGGGGAGGAAATATATACACAAGGTACTTATATTGAAGCTTAGAACTCTGCAAACGCATCAAATAGGTTAGTATATTTGGCAAATCGGTTAAATTTCAAAAAATGTAATAAAAAATCACTTAAAATGGCTGAAAACAGCTATAAATTTATGGTAGAATTTCAGTCAAAAGAAGCTTATCAACGTTATACTGGGACATTAAGAAATGTGCGCACGAATTTATGCCGAATAATTTACTTAAATTTAGTTGCCGAAAAATAGATAAAAAGTTCCAGTCATGCCGCATGACCGTATGTGCGAATTTTCGTAAATTATCGAATAGTATAATCTTAAATTGTTTTTAAATGTGAGCTTTTTGAATGCATAGAAATCGTTAACTATTAATTTTATGGCAAAAGAAGTATTCTGTAAATAATAATCTGCTATTCAATGAGGGGTTTTAGATGTCTAGCTTTTTTGCAATTTTTATCGATTTTTAAGCACATCTTGATGACATAACGTAATGTGCTTTAACTGGGAGTGGCTGGGGTATAATCTTAAATTGTCGTTCAAATTGTTGTTGGGTTTGGGTGATAGATGCTCTGTGGTTGTTCATGCGCATATTGAATGTGGTCGCTTTAGCATCACAGAATGCAGGTGCGCCAGTGCACTTACTACAGACTGCCAATAAAAAATGTGTGTACCAACTTAGAGAGCAACTTGGAGATTTCCTGATTTCAGTTTCATTTATTTAACAACGAGATATACTCTTCATACTCGTAAGATCCTGGTTCCCATGTATGACCCGTTAATCTGATCTGACTGTTCCATGAAGGCTCCATATCAAATTTTATCAAAGCTGGATTAAATTAAATGGACTGTACCTCAAGGCTCACTCTGCTATGTATACAAATGAAGGGATATGTTCATATCATCCTGAAAAAATCTAGTAGGTAATATACAATGTTATTTTCGTAATTTAGTGTATGACAGTAAAATGTTTCTTACCATATAGTAGCTGGTATGATTAGTTCACGAAATTTCTTTTTGTACGATTTTCTGTGGATGGTACCTACTCAGAAAGCTGAGGAATTTTTCTGATAACGAGGGATGGCGTGACCACAACTCCGTCAATTAAGTCTAATGGCCACCGATTACTCAACTCGCCACCATGCAAAATCGCTATCCTAATGTATAGGCTGCGAGCAAGAAACGCTTCCGTGGTAATTTCTCACGATGATTGTTTGAACATCATTGAACAACCGTTTATTTCTACTCGACTTTCGGGAACTCGACTCTGATAGAGTAAGATTAATCAACCATCTTAAACACTATGATATAAAGTACTTTTTCTCAAATGGTCTAGGTTAATTGGTTAAATTGGTGGAAAATTGTAGAAATTAAGTTTGTTACATAGATTTGCGGACACATGACTACCACAAAAGCACACATTATACACACAGACACGGAACGAAAGTTGTTCAAAATGGTCTAAAACGAAAAATGCGAGTGGAAATTTTGATTTCGGAGACAAAAAATAGTTATCTCACAAATGAGAAACCAATTGCTACCACTACCTATAAACCCGGTTGCGTGAAGTAAAGTTGCGGTGCAAGTTACAAGGCGATTTATTCTATATTCCACCAGTTATGATTTGCTCCCTTGTTGATTTTTTTCTGCCAAATTTCTAGCCCTTCGGGAGAGCAAACGGATGATCGTACTGCGGCCCGGATGGTTTCATCCGATCCTTTGGAGCGATGTCAATAAATGATATATATATATATATATATATATATATATATATATATATATATATACTTCCACAGTCTTACCGCGCAGGTTACCAGATCCAGTATTACGGCGCTGACGCGATAATACTGCGTTTGTATCACACCGGTTTTTATATACGTTCAACACCAGTTACAGGATTGTCGCGTCAAGTTGTCCTCCTATGGCTGGCGCTTGTGAGTTCCTCTTTTCATCAAAATAAACAGGATCGACCCTCTTATTTCATCATTTAAAATGTGAGAAAAATAGTTTCTAATAGGTAAAAAATCCGAGGAATCCGATTTTCTAGGTCTCGTCGCACGGCGCGTCTCATGGAGGGGGTAATTCCGAAACTTTTCTTATTTTGCCATTTAAAATGTGAGAAAAATAGTTTCTATTAGGTAAAAAATCCGAGGAATCCGATTTTCTAGGTCTCGTCGCACGGCGCGTCTCATGGAGGGGGTAATTCCGAAACTTTTCTTATTTTGTCATTTAAAATGTGAGAAAAATAGTTTCTAATAGGTAAAAAATCCGAGGAATCCGATTTTCTAGGTCTCGTCGCACGGCGCGTCTCATGGAGGGGGTAATTCCGAAACTCTTCTTATTTTGTCATTTAAAATGTGAGAAAAATAGTTTCTAATAGGTAAAAAATCCGAGGAATCCGATTTTCTAGGTCTCGTCGCACGGCGCGTCTCATGGAGGGGGTAATTCCGAAACTTTTCTTATTTTGCCATTTAAAATGTGAGAAAAATAGTTTCTAATAGGTAAAAAATCCGAGGAATCCGATTTTCTAGGTCTCGTCGCACGGCGCGTCTCATGGAGGGGGTAATTCCGAAACTTTTCTTATTTTGCCATTTAAAATGTGAGAAAAATAGTTTCTAATAGGTAAAAAATCCGAGGAATCCGATTTTCTAGGTCTCGTCCCACGGCGCGTCTCATGGAGGGGGTAATTCCGAAACTTTTCTTATTTTGTCATTTAAAATGTGAAAAAAATAGTTTCTAATAGGTAAAAAATCCGAGGAATCCGATTTTCAAGGTCTCGTCCCACGGCGCGTCTCATGGAGGGGGTAATTCCGAAACATTTCTTATTTTGCCATTTAAAATGTGAGAAAAATAGTTTCTAATAGGTAAAAAATCCGAGGAATCCGATTTTCTAGGTCTCGTCGCACGGCGCGTCTCATGGAGGGGGTAATTCCGAAACTTTTCTTATTTTGCCATTTAAAATGTGAGAAAAATAGTTTCTAATAGGTAAAAAATCCGAGGAATCCGATTTTCTAGGTCTCGTCGCACGGCGCGTCTCATGGAGGGGGTAATTCCGAAACTTTTCTTATTTTGCCATTTAAAATGTGAGAAAAATAGTTTCTAATAGGTAAAAAATCCGAGGAATCCGATTTTCTAGGTCTCGTCCCACGGCGCGTCTCATGGAGGGGGTAATTCCGAAACTTTTCTTATTTTGTCATTTAAAATGTGAGAAAAATAGTTTCTAATAGGTAAAAAATCCGAGGAATCCGATTTTCAAGGTCTCGTCCCACGGCGCGTCTCATGGAGGGGGTAATTCCGAAACATTTCTTATTTTGCCATTTAAAATGTGAGAAAAATAGTTTCTAATAGGTAAAAAATCCGAGGAATCCGATTTTCTAGGTCTCGTCGCACGGCGCGTCTCATGGAGGGGGTAATTCCGAAACTTTTCTTATTTTGTCATTTAAAATGTGAGAAAAATGGTTTCTAATAGGTAAAAAATCCGAGGAATCCGATTTTCTAGTTCTCGTCGCACGGCGCGTCTCATGGAGGGGGTAATTCCGAAACTTTTCTTATTT
Organism: Adelphocoris suturalis; assembly: GCA_030762985.1. Taxonomy (NCBI): domain Eukaryota; kingdom Metazoa; phylum Arthropoda; class Insecta; order Hemiptera; family Miridae; genus Adelphocoris; species Adelphocoris suturalis. The sequence goes on along the minus strand of CM061041.1, from coordinate 23,461,848 downwards.
TGCCATTTAAAATGTGAGAAAAATAGTTTCTAATAGGTAAAAAATCCGAGGAATCCGATTTTCTAGGTCTCGTGGCGCGTCTCATGGAGGGGGTAATTCCGAAACTTTTCTTATTTTGCCATTTTAAATGTGAGAAAAATAGTTTCTAATAGGTAAAAAATCCGAGGAATCCGATTTTCTAGGTCTCGTCGCACGGCGCGTCTCATGGAGGGGGTAATTCCGAAACTTTTCTTATTTTGCCATTTTAAATGTGAGAAAAATAGTTTCTAATAGGTAAAAAATCCGAGGAATCCGATTTTCTAGGTCTCGTCGCACGGCGCGTCTCATGGAGGGGGTAATTCCGAAACTTTTCTTATTTTGTCATTTAAAATGTGAGAAAAATAGTTTCTAATAGGTAAAAATACCGAGGAATCCGATTTTCTAGGTCTCGTCGCACGGCGCGTCTCATGGAGGGGGTAATTCCGAAACTTTTCTTATTTTGTCATTTAAAATGTGAGAAAAATAGTTTCTAATAGGTAAAAAATCCGAGGAATCCGATTTTCAAGGTCTCTCCCACGGCGCGTCTCATGGAGGGGGTAATTCCGAAACATTTCTTATTTTGTCATTTAAAATGTGAGAAAAATAGTTTCTAATAGGTAAAAAATCCGAGGAATCCGATTTTCTAGGTCTCGTCGCACGGCGCGTCTCATGGAGGGGGTAATTCCGAAACTTTTCTTATTTTGTCATTTAAAATGTGAGAAAAATAGTTTCTAATAGGTAAAAAATCTGAGGAATCCGATTTTCTAGGTCTCGTCGCACGGCGCGTCTCATGGAGGGGGTAATTCCGAACTTTTCTTATTTTGCCATTTAAAATGTGAGAAAAATAGTTTCTAATAGGTAAAAAATCCGAGGAATCCGATTTTCTAGGTCTCGTCGCACGGCGCGTCTCATGGAGGGGGTAATTCCGAAACTTTTCTTATTTTGTCATTTAAAATGTGAGAAAAATGGTTTCTAATAGGTAAAAAATCCGAGGAATCCGATTTTCTAGGTCTAGTCGCACGGCGCGTCTCATGGAGGGGGTAATTCCGAAACTTTTCTTATTTTGCCATTTAAAATGTGAGAAAAATAGTTTCTAATAGGTAAAAAATCCGAGGAATCCGATTTTCAAGGTCTCGGCGCGTGGCGCGTCTCATGGGGGGGGTAATTCAAACTTTTCTTATTTTGCCATTTAAAATGTGAGAAAAATAGTTTCTAATAGGTAAAAAATCCGAGGAATCCGATTTTCTAGGTCTCGCACCGCGGCGCGTCTCATGGAGGGGGTAATTCCAACATTTTGCTTATTGCGAAATTTAAAATGTGAGAAAAATAATTTCTAATGGGTAAAAAATCGGAGGAATCCGATTTTCTAAGTCTCGTCTCGCGGGCTGTCACATGGAGGGGGTAATTCCAACACTTTTCTTTTTTTTGTCATTTCAAATTTGAAATAATTAAATAGTTTGTACTATGTAAAAAACATGAGGTATACCATTTTCTAGGTCTCGTCGAGTTTCGCATCTCACGGAGGGGGTAATTCTGACACTTTTCATATTTCGTCATCTTACATTTGAACAAAATAGTATATATCAAGTAAAAAGTACTACGAATCCGATCTTCTAGGTCCTGTCGTGCGGCAGGTCGGTTTTGGGAGGTAATACAACACTGTCTGTAAAATTGCAATTAAAAACATATAACCGAAAATTCCTTAGGTACATTGTCTGAAGGGAAGTTGAATCTTCTTTTTATTTGTAGCAGAAACCGAAAAAGAATTCAGGGCTCCAATGTGGATGAAGGAGTGTATAAGGATCATATTTGCTCCCTATAAATCCTTGTGTGTTGAACGAAAAATATTTCTGAAACTCTCTATTCAAGTGATGTAGCTGATCAAAAATGCTATTTTCCTCCCTTTCCTTTCGAGTTTCGTGTCACTCCTTTGTGCTTCCTCAGCAACCTCAATTCCGGCCCCCATAATAATTCTCGGAATAATCCCTTAACCTATAACCTTTAAATTACACCCTTTCGAATTGAGTGAGTGTGATACAAAGTGTCAAGGATCATCTTCGGTTGATGTGGGGTTTTTCAGCCAAATTTCGTAAACTTTGGTAAGGAAGTATCTGAAAAAAGCTTCGAACGGCGGACGGTGTGGTGTAGGAATAGGGCAGACGGCGGACGACGAGCGGATTTTTTAAAATCGATTTTGGTAATTCAAGTATCTCAAACATAAACCATCAAATTTATAGGGGAATTGAAAAATAAAGAAATAGTTCTTAATCGATTACGAAAGCGCCACTATCAGAGGGATGATCTCCCCAAGTACCATCCAAGCTTGTGCGAAAACAGACATAGTGTCTAATGAGAAAATAATTCTTGGAGGCAGACGGACAAACGGTCATTTACTCAAAACGGAAATTGCCAAAGAATGTCTACAATATAAAATACGAGTGGAAATATGATTTTGGTGAAAAAACGTGGTTCTGCGACTACATTTCATTCAATGAGGTGCATCGTTCAAAGTTTACAATTTGTTCAAATACGTTCTTGAAATCAGGTTAATTCCAAATTTTGGTGTCATCCCTAGTGACTTGACGTGAACAACATTATTATTATAATTTTTTAATGCATCGCTGGGGCATGAAGGAAAGTTTAAAGAAGGGAAATTTGAACAATAGTTGAGATTTCAACGTTCGATGTTTTGCCCCGAAACTCGGCGGTTGCCCAAGGTTTTGATGGATGAAAAACAGTTTAAAAACGCAGCAAATTCTTGACAAAGGTTTATTATTCCCGTTTCAGACAATAGGTACACGTCACTTCCACGTTCATCACTTTCATATTTTCTGTGATCAATATTGCATTGCTGAATTGATACAGATACCTACTGTAGTATCTCTTCAATCTAGATATTTTTTGTGATGATAATTTGTTAGCGTTGTTCGGTACTACCTAGGTAATTAGATTTTGCGATTTACATGACCATGGACTTGTGAGGTTTAGAGTTGTCTAACCAATAAAATAATTATTTGTTCCCAAAACCTTGGAAAACACTTCAAAACCCAATTTTTACCCGTTTTTATTTATTTATTTATTTATTTATTTTTTTTTTTTGCCTAAAAAATTCTTGGGTGATGAAGGATTGGACTGCTGAGTTTCGGGGCACTACGAAAACCTAAATGCAGCCCCTGTGCAAAGTTTCAGATTTTTGAGATTTCCATGTCTATACTAAGGCCTCCCTGGATAGGAAATTATTACAATTTGCATCACTCAAAGCGTAACATAACGGAAAACTTCTGATAATTTTGGCATAAAACGACTCATTTGTTACGTTTGTTCACCTTCTTCCCTCTTTAAGGCAAATGTGGACAGGAGTTTAATATGATTCTGAGATAAGACATAGTGCTACGGCCGCACCAAAAGTTTATTCCATTTTTGTAGAAACATTTTCATTAAAAATTAAAATTTAATTATGGAAATGTTCTCAAGACGAATACGAGATTGGAAGTATCATCCATCATTTTAAAATGTTTTGTAATTTTGTCTTCAAAATTGCAATTACAAGTTGAATTTGATTGAATTTTTTTTGACAAATTCGATAAAGGGGCATTACCTACAATATCTTAAAACCGCACTTTCATTCATTAAATATATATGCTCGCATTTTCAGCGCCTCGCACAAGGACGAGTAGTTGTACACAAACTTAATGACCCTCGACGTTGGGTTTAAGAAAAAGTTTTCCGTGTAATACATAGATCAGAATGTTTACTAAGTTTCTCTCTCGCAAATTCATATATATGGCAATCGAACACTATGTCGATCAATGTTTCGGGCTCTTGCCAGTCTAATACCCACAAATGGGCCTAACCCGAAGAGGTAGGTACCCCACATTGCCACCAATCTGTAGCTGCCTGAAAATATCGCTATAATTATTAGATTCCTAAGCTTGCCTATCTGCCATTTTAGTTTTATTTTCATAGGCTAGGACTATGTTGTCTACGTTTGCGGGTATGGAATTATGCTCCTGAGAGATCCATAGACTCTCGAAACCCAGGTCGCAGATGATTTGTTTAATTTGCGTAGCCCTATTATACTTTCGCTGGTTGTTTCCCACCCCATCCAGATCCAAAAGTTATTTGTAACATCTGTAGGTGCATCTTTCCTTTGCACTCTCAAGGCCATTGTGGACGACAGTTGTGCGAGAGAGAGGGTAGATAAAAAGTTTATTCCAATTATTTCTACAAGGGATGAATCAATTTTCCTGTTCCAATATATATTTGAGTTTGTATCTACGAGAATATTGGAAATATCATGGAACTTGGAAAAAAAAAAAAATACAAAATTTTAAATTTTGTTTTCAAATTGCAATTTCAAATTGATTATTTTTTTTTAATTCAAAAAATCAGGTTCAAGCCGTGTTTGGGAACTATATGAGAACATGTAGGCACAAACAAGAAAAAATTTCCTTGATCATTAGAGGCGGAAAAAGAAATTTAGGACTGGCGAACGCGATCTTGGGCGGCGCGCTTTGTTTTCCTTTGATCTTTCCCGACTGGAGGACTTTGGATATCTCAAGCTGCCCCCTCCTCGGTTCGGGGTCTTGCCATTATTCAGGTTTAATACAGGTCTGTAGCCCTTCAATTTCCTTGCTACTAATTCCTTCGTATTTTCACAAACGTTTTTAGTAAACCTGTGTAAACTACCTGTGAAAACGACTCAGTGCACAGCTTACGGTTGTAATAAGCGAAAAAAGATTGCAGAAGCTGGCGAAGCAACAGTTTCATTTTATCGTTTTCCTATTGATCTTGAACTCGGAAAGAAATGGATTTATACCATTTGGAGGGGCCATTGACAGGCAAACACAAAAGAAAACGTGAACAGCAATTATCCTGATGGTTTCGATACTGAACGCTCTCTCCTAGTTTAGTGAGTAGTCTATGATTGTTGAAAGTTCCGAATAATTACTAGGTACGTCACAAAGGGCTGTGATGTAGTTACTATTCGAAACTTCGAAAAATCATAGAAATATGTATAATCATCGAAGGAGAGCGTGATTGGTGTCAAAATTCTCAGAATGATATCGAGTTGTATTAAAAAAGAATAATAAATAATGCACCCAAGTCGAAAACAACTAGTAAGAAGACAGTAATCTAGGTAGGAGGCCCCTCTAGTTCATTCTATAATTTATTGCTGATCGCTAGACTTGTTGGGGGACCAGTACCTTCTTATAACAGTTTTTTCTTCTTCGGGAGTTGAAAATTTTTTTTCTCGCCAAAATCAAAATTACCACTCTCATTTTTACGTTTTAGATAGTTCTGAATTTGATTTGTATCAATTCTCTCGGTAAGAGGATGTTGTTTGTCTGAGTAGTTATCCAAAAATACTTGTAACGACCTAATTCCTTAGTTTACCTCTGGAATTGATTAAATTCTCGGGGAATGATTATTGCTGATGGTTCCCTATCAGTTTCTGTATTCACATATTAATATTTCACTCTACGCTAACGAATAAAGCGCTATTTTCTCAAGGTCTATTCATCGAATATACCCCAAGTTTGGAGGTTACCTAGGCGGGAAAAGACGATTTAATTGCCCCATATAAAATTCGACACGATCATAACTTAGTAGCTGCTACTCGTGCAAGAATGAAATACTTTTAACTTGCATCACGTCTACACGTTTCATTCGATATAGACGACATTTTCTGGGAATGTGCGGATGGTCTTCGGTCAATTTCTCTCTCAAAAATTAATATTTTTCACCACTCAAGCGCAAACAAAAACAAAAAAAAAAGTTCAAGTCATGCACCATGATCGCATGACGGAATTTTCCTGATTTATTGTAGGATAATTCTGTTAAATTATCGAATGTTCATATTCGTTCCTACATTCATTCCTATTCGATGATGAAGTGAGGACCCCCCCCCCCCCCAACCATTCGCTCTTGGTGCGGTAGTGTATACTTTCATTTTGATGAATCACTCTTATCACCATAGTGAACTCTGATGCTTATTTGATTTCTATTCAACTTGAGATGCTGGACATTGGAACGGGATCTCTTTGGGTGTAGTAGAGTATAATTACAACTTACAGAATCACCCTAATCAGCAGAGTGAACTCTGCACCTAATTTGGTTCCAATCAAACTTAAGATGCTAAAAATTGGAACGGGACATCTTTCGATGTGGTAGAGTAATTATATTACAACTTAACAAACCCTTCTAATCAGCTGAGTGGGCTCATTAGCTTCTTTTGTTCCTATTCAGCTTTTCTGATGTACCTATCTATACTGAATTTTTAAACGGGGCCTCTCTGGGTATGGTAGAGCATAATTACAACTTGCGATACCACTTTGATCAGGTACAAGTTGAAACTTGATTGTTGAAATTTGAATTGAAGCTTTTTCGGTACTGCTGGATAAACATGGCAAAGTATGGAGCCACCTTACAGTGGTGGTGGCAAAAACCTTCCACGTCGTCCCAATCAGCCCAAATGTGTGAATCGACAAGTGCATCACACGAAAACAAAAGTGTCACTCTCGTTCAAGTGGTTGAGTAAGACCAGGAAATAGTCACATTTTCAATTAATATACAATTTCCATCATAAGACGAAGGAAAGAATTATCGTATTCTTAGGATCAAGTCATCAATGATGCCCACACACGTATACACCTACTTATAGTAGGAAAAATGTATACATTGGTAGTTTCTAAGGAATATTCAAAAATATTGAGCATTATTTTCGTTTGCTATTATAAAAATCAAAGACCCATACGTACCTATTTGCCAAATCCGTTCCACGCATCAGAGAGTCTTTATTTCTATTTTAAAGTTTTTGTTATGTGTTATGTATGTATCGCTCATTCCGGGCCGCAATTTTCATACGAAAAATCGGAAATTTGAATTTTTTTTTTTAAATTCTCCAGGCCATACCATAAGTTGAGCTTCCTTGATCCATTTCACTATTGGTGCGTTTTGAACGAAAAAATGGTTGAAAGTAAACCCCTTGAATGTGGCACATAAGATGTAGTTATCAACGCTGATTCAACTGGTTCTATCTGGTTTGGTTAATTATTTTCATTAATTAACCTTTGCAATCGACCAAAAAAAATTTTTTTAACCCCCCCCCCCCCCCCCCCCTTAAAATTTGTAGGTTTACGTTTCAGGATTCGTAAAATCAGAAAATCGAATTTGGAAAAAAAAAACCGTCCGCCGTCCAGAGCTTTCCTCCGAAACTACTGGACCGAACTTTATGAAATTATTATTGTTCATGCAACTTGCATCCAGTTCGATCAACCCTGATACCTCGTTTATACATTCAGCCCACTTCCGTGAAAGTTGGAAGTGAGCAGGGAAGAGGGCAGCGAACGCATGTAAACACCTCTCTCGCGCTGCCCCTTGCTCCTCCCACTCGTCCTGCCTGTGCTCCCTCCACTGGCGGTTTTTTTTGTGCGGACCTCAAAGAGCGGGCAGTGCGAGTGGTATGTGGTAGTGAAGGCGGTATGTAAACGCCTCACTCGCGTGACTGCCAGTCGTACTCCTACCGTAGTCCGCCTTCTCTGTTTTTTCTTTTTCTACATTTTGTTTTGTGTATTTATTTATTTTTATTTTTATTATTATTATTTGTTTAAAGTATATTTTGTAAGGTAACTATTACGATCGAGTGGACCAATAAGTTAACGTTAAAGTTGAACTATAGATGGATAATTTATTAGGCTTAGGTAGGGTTGTCTTCACGGGCAACATACTATTTTCATCTTCATAGTATTTTTGCACAAAATCTCGGAAGAATTTTGTATTTGCAAATAAATATAGCATCATTCTAAAATTCAGTTTTCGTCACTCTCGTACAAATACCTACACGTCGCGTTTAATGAAATAAAAATTAAGCATCCATAATATAATATGGATAATTAATCTATAATATAGATATAAAAATAACTATATCTCTGAGGTCTATTAATCCTTTTCAAAATACCAGGGTTTTCTGCAAGTAACTGTATGGACACAATCATTGTGGAAAAATATTTTTATTATTGCAGATAGGTGACCAGAGTTAAAACACCAAGGAAGCATAGGTACAGCTTCATAAAATACAGCTATCGAATAATAAAGACGTATTCTATAGAGCATACCCACGGTGGGTAACCCACCCAAATGACTAGACAAATTTAAATTAATTAATAAATTAAAATAAATATAAGAAATTGAAATAAATACCTACGAAATATTGTTTTACATGATTTCATGTGAAAATAGGAACTGTAAATATACGGATCCTTGATAAAACTGGAACTACTAATGTAAACAGCTCAAGAGGGATTCTGTAGAACGTACCTAACTAACTCTTCGCTTGACAATATGAAATTCTAGTGCCCATTGCTCAGGAAACTGAGAATAACAAAGTAATCACGGTGCAGATTTGGAAATAATATTCCACAGGTCCTAGGGGACCTAGGTACCTATTTACTTCTACTATGAAAACTTAGTAATGTCAATAATTATGTTCAATTTTTCTAAAGCTCCAAAAAAAATAAAAATATATACCATAGTATACATTTTTTGATACTATATATTTTTAATCTAGTATACAGGGTGTATTGCAAGCAGATGACAATACTCAAGGGGGTTAAACTCGACCAAAAATGTAGTTCAACAACGCCAACCGCAACTCTCTATCTCAATCCGTTTCAGAGATATGTCGTATTTAGGTAATGTTTTATCGAAAAACCCATGTTTTTTAGCATGGAAACCCCAATTTCTCCATTTTACCTCACTTTATCTCAACATTCAACCCAATTTTCGGAATTGATGCACCGTTGTTCTTGAAAAGTACCGTCTAAAAACCCTAATAGCCATTCAAAAGTTTATCGTTTCTAAATAAGTAACATTCCTTACAGTACTAGAAAGCTTCCTACGTTTCTAAATAAAAATACTGCAAACTGGGGGCTCTCACAAAAGCAGGGAAATTTAATCACCCTTTCAACGGTATGCACAAAATTAAGATTATCTTCCAATTTCATGGAGAAATTCAACAAAAAACGTTAGTAGGAGGTAGTTGGTAAACTTTATTTTCTAATTTTTTAAATATGAAAAAAAAAAAAAAAAAAAATGATCATGTAGTAAATTAGAATTTTAAACTTCTACTGAAGAAATGGCCAGTTTGTACTTGAACCAACTTGAACTTGAAAAAATCAAAATTGAAGTTGCTTGAACTGACCCCCCACCCCTACCACAACTTTTTGTAGGTTCCTTCCAACGTTTTTTCACACTGCAACTTGAATTTCTCCATGAAATTGGAATGACCTTAACATTTGGATCATACCGTTGAAAAGCTGATTAAGTTTCCCTACTTTTGTAAGATCCTTCAGTGTGCAGTATTTTTTTATTTTTCAATTAGAAACGTAGGAAACTTTCTAGTACAGTAAGGAATGTTACTTATTTAGAAACGGTAACCTTCTGAATGGATATTAGGTTTTTTAGGCGGTACTTTTCAAGAACAAAGGTGCATCAATTCCGAAAATGGGGTCGAATGTTAAGATAAAGTGAGGTAAAATGGAGAAATTGGGGTTTCTATGCTACAAAACATGGGTTTTTCGATAAAACATTAAAAACGACATATCTCTGAAACGGATTGAGATAGAGAGTTGCGGTTGGCGTTGTTGAACTACATTTTTGGTCGAGTTTAACCCCCTTGAGTATTGTCATCTGCTTGCAATACACCCTGTATACTAGATTAAAAATATGTAGTATCAAAAAAAAATATATATATATATATATTTTTGTGGAGCTTTAGAAAAATTGAACATAATTATTGACATTACTAAGTTTTCATAGTAGAAGTAAATAGGTACCTAGGTCCCCTAGGACCTGTGGAATATTATTTCCAAATCTGCACTGTGATTACTTTGTTATTCTCAGTTTCCTGAGCAATGGGCACTTGAATTTCATATTGTCAAGCGAAGAGTTAGTTAGGTACGTTCTACAGAATCCCTCTTGAGCTGTTTACATTAGTAGTTCCAGTTTTATCAAGGATCCGTTTACAGTTTTTTTACAGTTCCTATTTTCACATGAAATCATGTAAAACAATATTTCGTAGGTATTTATTTCAATTTCTTATATTCATTTTAATTTATTTATTAATTTAAATTTGTCTAGTCATTTGGGTGGGTTACCCACCGTGGGTAGACTCTACAGAATACTAGACTAAAATTGGGATCGAACAAAAAAAGAATCTCGAAAATCGGTTGACAATAGTGGTTTGAGCAGCGTCGACAAAATTTGTGTCACACACAAACACACACACACACACACACACACACACACACACACACACACACCTGGAGAGTGGTATTGAAGCACACTCGGGCGCATGGTGGCACTGCTGGGAATGAAGAGGCGGATTCCTGTGCAAGGGAGGCAGCCATGAGCCTGGACCTCCCGGTTGCTTTCTCCCTAATGCCTAAGTCCAAAATCAAGCAGGATTGTGGTGCTCATAGTATCGAGCTATGGGAACAGATGTGGAGGACGACAGCTGACGGCCGTAGGACAAAGACATTCTTCCCTACAATAGGAGACCGACTTGCCCTTGATCTTCCTATTTCTTGGAGGTTAACTCTTATGTTGTCGGGACATGGAAGAGTACGTGAGTTCCTGCAACGGTTTGGCCTCAGTGAGGATGCTACTTGTATGTGCTCAGGGGAGATACAGGATTGGGACCACCTTTTGTTTCGATGCAGCAAATTTGAACAGCAGCGTGCACGTCTGGAGAGGAAGTGCTTCCTGAAATGCGGTGCCTGGCCGATACCGATGAGGGATCTCGTTTCTGACCACTTGGATGAAATTATTGTATTTCTTAACTCTATGAACTTGGACTTGCTGTGATAGTGATTGGATTTCCAGCCTATTGTACTATCATTTAAAAAGGGTAATATTAGATTATTTTACCGCATATTTTTGTAATTTACATTCAATACCGTAAAAATAAGAATGCGTATGTTAATTACTGATGTTATAGCATGTAAATCGCCTGTAGTCTCTTGGGGAGCAGGCAGAATAATAAACTCCTCTTCCTTTTTTTTTTTTTTTTTTTTTTTTTTAGAAATCTCCCCTCAAAGACGGAGGGGGCACGCCATTAAATTGAAAAATAAACAAATAAAATAAAAAAGTGGGGAGGACGCCCAGGTTTACCCGACGCCGGCTCTAGGGATAAGGAAAGTTGCAGGACGAGGAGGAAGAATGGGATGAAAGGAAGTGCCCCTATAAAATGACCACCAGTTCAAGTAAGAACCCCTCAGGACGCGGGTGGTGATACCACGGAGTACTCCTACCGAGATGCCCAACTCGAGTAACTCCGTGGCGCTTTTCCCGCACCACACCGCGCGCCATGACACGGTCGCGGCAATGACCTTGATGTTATTAGGTGCCACTCCTTTTAGCTCAGATATCGCTTGGCGCAGATCATTTCTATCATATTTACTTTTCTTAGCCCGCCAGGTCTGCTCCATGTCCACGCAGCCACTGACAACCTGGACATCCAGGATTATGGCAGACCCATCGGGCTTGATCGCAACGATATCTGGCTTCTTGCCCCGGTCACTCGGCATGTGGTATAGTCTCTCCCTTTCAACATCCCAACCGCTAGATGACAAAGCACCTGCTATCTGCTTGGCAACCGCATCGTGACGTAAAATGCGGCCACCGTGAGTACGAGGACACTGCTGCACCACATGATAAAGATTCTCATTTTTACTCCGACAGGCACGGCAAAGGGTGTCTACTGTCCCGCGACTACTCCTCGAACACCTCACCGAGGTGGCTAACGTAGCCACCCGGACGGCGTGAAAATGGCGATAGTCGCGGGCCCCAATGCCCTCTGAAGCCCATTCCACCCACTGGGTAGAAATGGGGGATTCAGAGCACTGCCGGAGTTCTTTACCATCTACTGACTCATGCAGTGCAGCAGCGAACTCAGCAGATGAGCTGGGTTTTGGAGCAGTTAGTGTTGCTCGATCCCACCACAACAACTGCTGCCGGACAGAGTCCAGGTCAGCAGCAGTGCGGACGACCTCCCAGCTCGAGCCCCTAAGGGCAAGCAGGCGCTGGCGGCGTAAAGATGGGATGCTGGAAGAAAGATAGACAATACCGAGCCCACCATCCTTGACCGGTGCGTGGATGTAAGCACTTGGGACACCAGGTGGAAAGCCTAGCCAAGAGCGCACAGCAGAGCAAACTTCACGATCTAACTCAAGCAGCCTCCCCGCAGTAAGCCTGCCAAAGACTAACCCATAGGTTAGCTTTGGCAGTAAGTAAGTGCGAAGGAGACGCAGCTTCTGCTGTGGCTTCAATGGAGCCTTGGTGACACGAGCTAATGCTCCACCAAGGTCCACACGGCTTGCGGCTATAGTGGCCACACCCATGAAGTCGACCCCAAGGTACCGCCAGACCTCCAACACGGATCGGGCAGGGATTGTCCTAAGACAAAACACTCCTCATCCACTACCTTCACCTTATGCTGGCGACCCGACGGGACCAAGGAGACCGACCCACACTTAGCTGGGTTGACCACCAAACCACACCTGGCTAGCTGCTCAGCAAATGCGTTGAGGGAGATCTGCAAGCCCTCACGGGTTTCTGCGAGTAGGATGACATCATCAGCAAAAGCTAATGCACCTACTCGCACCCCAGGGGCGAGATCAAACCCTATTTCAGCTGGCAGCTTACCCAAGGCTGTATCCACGACCAGGTTGAAGAGGAGTGGCGATAGAGGATCCCCCTGGCGTACCCCGCGCCCAATGACGACATCCCCTGACATCTCGCCTCCTGCCTCGAGGACCGTCACGACGCCTTCGTGGTACAGACAGGCAACATACTCAATTAAACGAGCAGGAGACCCGACACCACGAAGACAACCGGTCAGGGCAAAGTGGCTAACTGTGTCAAACGCCTTAGCGACCTCCAGAGCGGCAAGATGGAGCTGCTGTTTCTTGATACGAGCCAGCGAAATGACAGTTTGGAGAACTGTTAGATTCTCCGCTGTGCCATCCGCTGGGCGAAATGCTCTCTGGACGTCACCTATGACACCAGCCACTTGGAGGCGAGATGCCAGAACTTTTTGGAAGTGGCGGCACACACACACACAAACACACACACACATACTCACACCACAAATAATACGCAGACATACACCTATGGTTTTTTCACAGATTCGGTCTTAGAATGGTTTGAAATGGTATCTACCAACCTCGTACCTACCTACATACAATCAGAGATGAGCAAACACATATCCGAAAATACAAATATGTATTTATCCTTTATTTTTTATTATTTATAGTTGCATTTCTTTGTAGGTACCTATATGAATAAATTTGTAAGTATTCATATTTTGGCTACGAATATTCAACATTTATACTCGAAACTATGAATATAGGAATTACATTCGAAGTATATGAATATTTCAATACTTATAGAAGTGCATATTATTATTCAATTTTTTTTAAAATATAAAATAATAATATTCACGTAGGTATTCAATCTCGATAGGTACCGATTCAAATTTTTATTCATCATTCAATTTCACAAAACCTAATTTTTGTCTACTTGCTGCACGAATACAAAGATGAGTGAGGGAGCAAAATTGAATTCTAGTTATTTTTGGCGTTTTCCACATAAGTGAATTGACTGGATCTCAAATTTCAACGTAGAATACCGAGAATTTGAGTAATTTATGATAATTTCAAAGTAGGATAATGTAATACGTTAAAAAATCTGTCACAAATCAGCCGAATCCAGCCTTGAAAACCGTCACGTGTAAACTTCTATAGGCGCACCGCGTCGAAAAATTTAGCGGGGTGTGAATACGATTTTACCGTCACGTTTTTTTCCGTCACGCTGTTTTGACAACCAAGCCGTTGCTGGGGAAATAAAACTTCTTTATTTTTCACCGGACAAAAATCGTTCTCCACTCGTTGGAAAGCTCTCGATTTATCACGCATTTCTTTCGTACTTGTTCTTCTATTCATGTCGTTGTTTTATATTTATTTATGTTATAAATGGATATAGTAAACAATGCCGCTTCTTTTGTTGTCACTTGGTTGAGAAGTTAATCTTGCTTATAGTAGTTGTAGACGCGCACCATAACAGAAAATTACCTACTTAGGTACTCTGTTCTAATTTCGATTTTTAAAACATTTATGTCGTAGTTTTAAATTTATTTACATTTACGAATTAGCGGGAAGAAAGCATGTTCCATGTTTTAGCATTTTAGCTAACACATGCCCAACATCCCAACAGAGTGGAAAGTAATGTCCAAATCGTCATAGAGGTTTACACTTCTCCAGTGTGGTTTTTAGCACACCTGTTTTTTTTTTTTGTATGTTTGCATTTTCAAAATATGATGATGAAATTCACCCTAAAGACCCTTGAATTTGACCTACGACATACCCTTATGTCGTAGTTTTAAATTTATTTACATTTACGAATTAGCGGGAAGAAAGCATGTTCCATGTTTTAGCATTTTAGCTAACACATGCCCAACATCCCAACAGAGTGGAAAGTAATGTCCAAATCGTCATAGAAGTTTACACTTCTCCCGTGTGGTCTTTAGCACACCTGTTTTTTTTTTTGTTTTTTTTGTATGTTTGCATTTTCAAAATAAGATGATGAAATTCACCCTAAAGACCCTTGAATTTGAGTGATTATCTGTTTACAAGGTAGGTAAATGGACTACTTTTCAAAATGCATCAAAATTCTGCTTTCAGGAAATGTATTGCACAATAACAGGTAAATATTATGAATATCATTTACAATAATAATTCATAAAATAAATTATAACAAAATTCATTATTGACTATTATCAATTACTTATCACTTTTTTGAGGGAGCCTCATCCCTTAGAGACATTAACTTACATTTTCTGGGATCCTTTGGGGGGGGGGGGGGGGGTTTGCCTTTACTGGAATATCGCCTATTAGGCATCATAAATAGAATGGAAAGAAAAACAAACGAAAAACACACACGAATCTGGGCGCCGATACCTAACCGCGTTATAGGCAAGAAGCGAGAGTTGGTCTGCGGGTAAAAAATGTAAACAAGAAATCAAGAAGCTAAATAAACCCGTTTGCGAAACCCCCCGCTCCACGCCTTTCTGCAGCGGTAGCAAACCCCCCTCGTAACCGACGCGTCCGGCAAACGCATAGCAACACCTAGCAACAAGCATTATTACAGTTTGTAGAGGACACTATCACCATCAATTTCGCACTGCGTTTTTACACCTTCATTCTCACTCTAGGTCTGATTCCCACTACAATTATTTATAAGGATAATTCTAGTAGATATTTGAGATACGTAAAAATATGGGATGTTAGCGTTTTCCAGGAAAAAATTGTTCAAAATAATATTTATGAGCAAAAAAAAAAAATTGAGAAAATAAATTTTTGTTAGCTATTTTTTGGAAACTTTATGTTCGCTCGATAGCCTAGGATGAGACAAACTCAAATATATATTTAGATTTGAAAATTGATTGACTGGTGTGGAGATGATCAAGATTATTTATTTGTATCTCTCTCTCTCTCTCTCTCTCTCTCTCTCTCTCTCTCTCTCTCTCTCTCTCTCTCTCTCTCTCTCTCTCTCTCTCTCTCTCTCTCTCTCTCTCTCTCTCTCTCACACACACACAACTGTCGTCCCCTTTAGACACAAACAAATCGTCATCCCCCAACTATCAACCATAGTAGAATCAATGCATAGTAGAATTTACGTTTGCGCATGCGCGGAGCAAAGTATTGAGTCAGGAACAAAGAAACATATAGGGGACCGTCTACACCCTAGCCCACACATTCCCTGAAAGTTCCATCCAACTCGGATGAAAACTGTGGGATATAAGGTCGTTACAAGGACTTCACACTGGCGCATGCGCAGTAACTATTGATGATAGAGTCATGTTGAAATTGATATGGGATGATCAAATCTTCATCCCCCCAACATCCAAATTTGAGCGAGATCGGGCGTGAGAAAATGATGCATGGTAAAATTTACATTTGCGCATGCGCAGAGTGAAGTATTGAGTCAGGAAAGAAGAAACATATAGGGGACCGTCTTCACCTTAGCCCACACATTCCTTGAAAGTTTCATCTAACTCGGATGATAACTGTGGGAAATGAGGTCGTTACAAGTTTTCACATAGGCGCATGCGCAGTAGCTATTAATGATATACAGTCATGTTAAAATTGATATGGAATGATCAAATCGTCATCCCCCAACTGTCATCCAAATTGAGTCAAGAACGGAGAAACAGGCGACCGGAACCAACAAGCAAACGAAACTTAGAAAATACATGAGTCAGTAATGAACGAGTCCCACCAAAATGAACGGCTGAGTGTAGTAGATTGGTGGTGAAGGGGAGAATAGTTCTTAGTAAATATGATGTTCGAGGATCAAAGTTCACACGTGTCCCAACCAATCGGGGTTCTCTCGACCCCGGCACCCATAGTTACCTCTCGCTCCTTCATCTCTCTCTCTCTGGGATTCCGGATTTGTAAAACCTATGCGATAGTGTAGCGCCAAAAATAGTCTGCTCTTGATCGTAGGTAATACTTAAATGGGAACCCGTTTTTGTAAGGAAACTATGATAATACGAGTAAAAATAAATTATAAAATAATATTTTCATTAAATTAAAAAGTTTAATTTGATTTAATTAATTTTAACTTTTCAAATGATTGAATTTTGATGATGTTCTTCCAAAATTGAAATGTCCACTCCTAGTTCACGGGCCTGGTGCCGTAGATTCAAAAAAGGGCTGGCGCGAGGGTCTGGGTTGCTACCTGTCTATTGTTGCCTCTCCAATTTAATATACCTACTAGAAAAAATTTAGATGAATTTGAATGAATATCTAGGGGCTGTAGAGGGGCCTCAAACAAAATGGCCGGATTCTTTTTTAACTATTCCGAAGCACCTATGTAAGCTGGGGCCTCAAAATTTTGTATGTACCCTTCAAATACTCCGTAGAAATGGCGTAAAGAATTTTTTTTCGAATTTTCATGAAATTGTGGAATCTAGCAAACGCGGCTTCTGAGAGAAAAATGGACTTCCAATTTTCATTTAGCGCATCGATTAACATAAGGATACCAATTTCGGTGAATTTTAGACATTTCCCAAGGGCATTTCGGGGAGATTTTTATGAAATTCATGAAATTTCTGATGTCTGGTGAATGAAGCGTCCTAGCGCAAAACGGATTTCAAAATCGAATTCAGCGACTCAAAATACATACTGGAAAGCAATCTCGTCAAATTTGCTGTGAGTTTTAAGGGAGAAATTGCGAATTCAAGATAAAAAATAAATTTTTAAAACAAAATGTTTTTCCAGAATGAAGCCCAGGTCGTTCCAGTAAGTGCCCGCTCAGCTTTTTTGGCAAGTTCAGTTTCGTAAATTTTTTTTCAAATTTTCATCTTTTGGGTAGGTTATCTGCATATATTATTGAATATTTGAAGTGGTTTTTAACCACCATACAGGGGTCAATCAGTAGGTAGGGGGTGGGGGTTTTCGGGGAGATTTCTATGAAATTCTTGAAATTTGAGATACTAGGTGAACGAAGCTTTCTAGTGCAAAACGGATTTTATTCGGAATCAGCGCCCCAATTTCCATATTGTAACACAAGTTGATGAATTATGAACAATTAACTAGATGAACTTTGGGGGTTTTTCATGAAATTCAATCCAAAGAACTAAACCTTGAAGAACAAAACGGATTTCAAATTCGGATTCAGAGACTTAAACGATCACGTTCGTCAGGTTCGAGGACCACTTTCGTCAGACCTAAATTTCGCCTCCCGTCTCTGATTATCAAGGAAAATGTTTACTGACTGTTCCATTTTGTTCTCAATTAAATATCAATTTGTAATTGCGATTTTGATTACAAAATTACAAAACAATTCGAAATGTTGAACGATACTTACAATCTCGTATTCGTCTTGAGAACATTTCCACAATTAAATTTTAATTTTTAATGGAATTGTTTCTACAAAAATGGAATAAACTTTTAGTGCGGCCGTAGCACTATCTCTCTTATCTCAGAATCATATTAAACTCCTGTCCGCATTGGCCTTAAAGAAGGAAGAAGGTGAACAAACGTAACAACTGAGTCATTGTATACAAAAATTATCAGAAGTTTTCCGTTATGTTACGCTTTGAGTGATGCAAATTGTAATAATTTCCTATCCAGGGAGGCCTTAGTATAGACATGGAAATCTCAAAAATCTGAAACTTTGCACAGGGGCTGCATTTAGGTTTTCGTAGTGCCCCGAAACTGAGCAGTCCAATCCTTCATCACCCAAGAATTTTTTAGGCAAAAATAAAATAAAATAAAATACAAAAAAAAAAACGGGTAAAAATTGGGTTTTGAAGTGTTTTTCAAGGTTTTGGGAACAAATAATTATTTTATTGGTTAGACAACTCTAAACCTCACAAGTCCATGGTCATGTAAATCGGAAAATCTAATTACCTAGGTGGTACCGAACAACACTAACAAATTATCATCACAAAAAATATCTAGATTGAAGAGATACTACAGTAGGTATCTGTATCAATTCAGCAATGCAATATTGATCACAGAAATTATGAAAGTGTTGAACGTGGAAGTGACGTGTACCTATTGTCTGAAACGGGAATAATAAACCTTTGTCAAGAATTTGCTGCGTTTTTAAACTGTTTTTCATCCATCAAAACCTTGGGCAACCGCCGAGTTTCGGGGCAAAACATCGAACGTTGAAATCTCAACTATTGTTCAAATTTCCCTTCTTTAAACTTTCCTTCATGCCCAAGTGATATATTAAAAAATTATAATAATAATGTTGTTCACGTCAAGTCACTAGGGATGACACCAAAATTTGGAATTAACCTGATTTCGAGAACGTATTTGAACAAATTGTAAACTTTGAACGATGCACCTCATTGAATGAAATGTAGTCGCAGAACCACGTTTTTTCACCAAAATCATATTTCCACTCGTATTTTATATTGTAGACATTCTTTGGCAATTTCCGTTTTGAGTAAATGACCGTTTGTCCGTCTGCCTCCAAGAATTTTTTTCTCATTAGACACTGTTTGTTTTCGCACAAGCTTGGATGGTACTTGGGGAGATCATCCCTCTGATAATGGCGCTTTTGTGATCGATTAAGAACTATTACTTTTTTTTCAATTCCCCTCAAAATTTGATGGTTTACGTTTGAGATACGTCAATTACCAAAATCGATTTTAAAAAATCTGTCCCCTTGTCGTCCGCCGTCTGCCCTACTCCTACACCACACCGTCCGCCGTTCGACGCTTTTTTCAGATACTTCCTTACCAAAGTTTACGAAATTTGGCTGAAAAACCCCACATCACCCGAAGATGATCCTTGACACTTTGTATCACACTCACTCAATTCGAAAGGTTGTGATTTAATGGTTATAGGTTAAGGGATTATTCCGAGAATTATTATGGGGGCCGGAATTGAGGTTGCTGAGGAAGCACAAAGGAGTGACACAAACTCGAAAGGAAAGGGAGGAAAATAGCATTTTTGATCAGCTACATCACTTGAATGGAAAGTTTCAGATATATTTTTGGTTCAACACACAAGGATTTATAGGGAGCAAATATGATCCTTATCCACTCCTTCATCCACATTGGAGCCCTGAATTCTTTTTCGGTTCTGCTACAAATAAAAAGAAGATTCAACTTCCCTTCAGACAATGTACCTAAGGAATTTTCGGTTATATGTTTTTAATTGCAATTTTACAGAAAGTCTTGTATTACCTCCCAAAACCGACCTGCCGCACGACAGGACCTAGAAGATCGGATTCGTCGTACTTTTTACTTGATATATACTATTTTGTTCAAATGTAAGATGACGAAATATGAAAAGTGTCAGAATTACCCCCTCCATGAGACGCGCCACTCGACGAGACCTAGAAAATGGGATTCCTCATGTTTTTGACATTTTATGTCTTTACTATGGCACATAAATGAAAAAGCGTCACGCGGGGGAGCGTCACGCGGGGAGCGTCACGCGGGGAGCGTCACGCGGGGAGCGTCACGCGGAGAGCGTTACGCGGAGATTCCCTAATGATCCCACAATTCTGAGATTTGGTATGTAGCCCCTTGAGGGACTTCTGAACACAACTGACCGATCCCAGATCAGCTGAGTGGCTCTAGAATCCAGTTTTTTCCCTAATGATCCCACGACTCTGAGATTTGGTATGTAGCCCCTTGAGGGACTTCTGAACACAACTGACCGATCCCAGATCAGCTGAGTGGCTCTAGAATCCAGTTTTTTCCCTAATGATCCCACGATTCTGAGATTTGGTATGTGGGCCCTTGAGGGACTTCTGAACACAACTGACCGATCCCAGATCAGCTGAGTGGCTCTAGAATCCAGTTTTTTCCCTAATGATCCCGCGACTCTGAGATTTGGTATGTGGGCCCTTGAGGGACTTCTGAACACAACTGACCGATCCCAGATCAGCTGAGTGGATCTAGAATCCAGTTTTTTCCCTAATGATCCCACGATTCTGAGATTTGGTATGTGGGCCCTTGAGGGACTTCTGAACACAACTGACCGATCCCAGATCAGCTGAGTGGCTCTAGAATCCAGTTTTTTCCCTAATGATCCCACGATTCTGAGATTTGATATGTAGCCCCTTGAGGGACTTCTGAACACAACTGACCGATCCCAGATCAGCTGAGTGGCTCTAGAATCCAGTTTTTTCCCTAATGATCCCACGGCTCTGAGATTTGGTATGTGGGCCCTTGAGGGACTTCTGAACACAACTGACCGATCCCAGATCAGCTGAGTGGATCTAGAATCCAGTTTTTTCCCTAATGATCCCATGATTAATGAGATTTGGTATGTGGGCCCTTGCGGGACTTCTGAACACAACTGACTGATCCCAGATCAGCTGAGTGGCTCTAGAATACAATGCGGGGTTTTATAGGAAGGGGAAAGGGGGCGCAAAGACATAAAATGTCTCTCGTGGTTGCGTACTTGTACGAAAGCTGTTTCCACCGTATGAGTTTCAAGAGGTTCTAATACCAAGTTCAGTTTCTTTTGATTTTCACGTACAACCAAGCCGTTGCTGGGGAAATGAATCTTCTTTATTTAAGTAGTGGGACACTTTGGACTAGCTGATGTTTTCAAAATAAATTTGCTCTTATGATGAATTTTGCCCTTGCTCACCTATCTAAATATATTTGAAAGTAAGCATGTGAAGTAGCAGCAATAAGAATTCAATTTTGATGGATTTATCACTGAAAAACTTGGAAAACACTATTTGACATGGATATGTCTATTGGCTGGGCCACGTTAGTTTTACCTAGTACAAACTATTTATTTAAAATTTAAAATGACAAAAAAGGAAAAGTGTTGGAATTACCCCCTCTATGTGACGCGCCGCGCGACGAACCCAGAAAATCGGATCCCTCGTATTTTTTACATGTTAAACATTATGTTTTTTAATTTTTAAATGACAAAATAAGAAAAGTGTTGGAATTACCCCCTCCATGAGACGCGCCGCGCGACGAACCCAGAAAATCGGATTCCTCGGATTTTTTACCTATTAGAAACTATTTTTCTCACATTTTAAATGACAAAATAAGAAAAGTTTCGGAATTACCCCCTCCATGAGACGCGCCGTGCGACGAGACCTAGAAAATCGGATTCCTCGGATTTTTTACCTATTAGAAACTATTTTTCTCACATTTTAAATGGCAAAATAAGAAAAGTTTCGGAATTACCCCCTCCATGAGACGCGCCGCGGTGCGAGACCTAGAAAATCGGATTCCTCGGATTTTTTACCTATTAGAAACTATTTTTCTCACATTTTAAATGGCAAAATAAGAAAAGTTTCGGAATTACCCCCTCCATGAGACGCGCCGTGCGACGAGACCTAGAAAATCGGATTCCTCGGATTTTTTACCTATTAGAAACTATTTTTCTCACATTTTAAATGACAAAATAAGAAAAGTTTCGGAATTACCCCCTCCATGAGACGCGCCGCGCGACGAGACCTTGAAAATCGGATTCCTCGGATTTTTTACCTATTAGAAACTATTTTTCTCACATTTTAAATGACAAAATAAGAAAAGTTTCGGAATTACCCCCTCTATGAGACGCGCCGTGCGACGAGACCTAGAAAATCGGATTCCTCGGATTTTTTACCCATTAGAAACTATTTTTCTCACATTTTAAATGGCAAAATAAGAAAAGTTTCGGAATTACCCCCTCCATGAGACGCGCCGTGCGACGAGACCTAGAAAATCGGATTCCTCGGATTTTTTACCTATTAGAAACTATTTTTCTCACATTTTAAATGACAAAATAAGAAAAGTTTCGGAATTACCCCCTCCATGAGACGCGCCGTGCGACGAGTCCTAGAAAATCGGATTCCTAGTTCTTTTTACCTATTAGAAGGGGTATATATATAAGGGGTAATATAAAACGGAAGTTGAAGAAGTTAGAGGTTTTGTAGGGTTTGGAATGCTTACAGTATAAAAAACTGATTTTGAAAGAATACAGATTTTACGTTTCATCCTGACCGATAAGTAGGTTAATTATTTAAGTATAATGCCATAAAACATTAAATATAGGACTGAACTCACTACCAATACACCCCCTTCCATCAAAATATAATCAACGACGGGATCTGCCATCGGAAACGAAAAAACGCAAGGAGAGAAACCTAACCCAATAGATAATTATTTCACCTAACCAACAACCCAACTACCACCCCTTGCGCCACAATCCTGTGAACTGTGATGGAGAAAGAGCGCCGTTTGTTGGTTCGATTATACCCACCCTTCAAGACCGTGCGCGACAAACCTGTCGAAGTATTAAAAAACCCAGGATTATGGCGCAGGTTTGTTGCGCTGGGATGTGACGCGGTAGTCCTGTGGTCCGTGATAAAACGACGCAGCAATCCTGTCAAAAGATAACTATATATATATATATATATATATATATATATATATATATATATATATATATTTTTTTTTTTTTTTTTTTTTTTTTTTTTTTTTTTTTTTTTTTTTTGGCCCCCTCTGAAAAGTTGTCTTTTCATGTCCAGAATAAGTGGTTAAAATTTCAAGGGAAATAAAAAAAATTTTCCGACGTACCCAAATCACCATTCAAAATTTTGTTGTAATGGAAGGACTGCAGAGATTTGTAACTTTTGGGACTATGGTTGGTATGAAGAAGATGGGGGTGGTTCTCGGAGTAACTTTTCGTGCTGAATCCAAATATGGTCTCAGAATTTACAAATCCCGTCAAGAACCGGAGATATTTGAGGTTATTTTGGCGAAAAATAGCTATTTCTAGCGAATTTGAAGTTAGACACAGACAGCAGTTATTCTGCCACCCACTCCAGTACGGTTTTTGATACCGTTAACACGTGGGTCAACCAACAAACCGCTAAAAGATGGTCCAATATTGAAGGACACCCCCCCCCCCCCCCCCCCCAGAGGTGCAATGGGGGCCTAAATCCTCATAAAAAGGTAGAGGAGAGTAACAGCATCCCGTCAGAGAGATACCCACTCCTACTAATAGCTTTTAATGAGCCATGTTCGGAGTAGATTAGTTTCCAGTCACCTGGAAAGCCCATCCAACGCCAAACTCAGCTGCTAAAACATTTGAGGACAGGCCGCGACGCCCGTTGTTTCATCAACAGGACGCCGACAGCGCTATCTCTGAAGCCCTGACGGGACCTCGATGGAGGTAACTCTGTTACAGGAGACTGACGAAACGGCATCCCACATAGTCTTCTTCGAGTGCCCCGCACTCACCCATCGCAGAATTGAATTTTTTGGTGCCCAAACCCAAGTGAACTCTATTCAGAGCGAACAATTAATTAAGGGCCTCCCACCCCTCATCAGGGGGCTGAGTCTCTTCGATTAAACAAAAAAACTCTCAGGAAAGTACAACAGGCTTCCGTGTTGGGGGCTCAAAACCCCCGCTCTGAGAGTTTTTCCATCTACATCTACATCTACGGTTTTTTATTATATCTTGAAATTCTACAGAATTCGTCAATGGGAGAATTGATAGTTTGAATGATTCGCTAGAAGAACTGCAACTCAAGAAAACTTAGGCAGTCGGCAGAATAACATAACCTCAAATATCTCCAAGTCTTGACGGGATAGGTAAATTCTGAGACCATATTTGGATTCAGCACGAAAAGTTACTCCGAGAACCACCCTCATCTTCTTCATACCAACCATAGTCCCAAAAGTTGCTAATCTCTGCAGTCCTTTTTATAGCCAAAAAAAACTTTTTTTTCCTTGAAATTTTAACCACTTATTCTGGACACGATAAAACAACTTTTCAAAGGGGGCCCCCAAAAAAAATTTTTTTTTGGCCCACCCTAATATACATTTAGGTATATATATATTTAAAAAATATTGCTGTTACCTTGTTGAAAGTGTTGAGACCTCGATTTTACAATATTTCAGCCCTTAATTACTACCCTTCAGGGTTGATCTAAATTGATGTCAATTCTGGCACTTCCTCGGCCGATGCATGATTTTTGAGTCAAATTTCATAAAAATTGGTTCTGTTGTTTTGAAGAAAAGCTCTGGACGGCCCGGCGGATGGCGTACAGCAGACGGACGCCGGATTGTTTTTATTCGATTTTTGGATTGAACGCATCTTGAAACGTAAACCAACAAATTTAAAAGGAATTACTTTTTTTCTTGGTCTATTAGTAAGGTTTATTGTTGAAAATATTAAACTGAAATTACTAGGTACCGTTTTTCCTCCATTCACAGTTTGTTGTTCCTTATGCACCTATATTAAATTGGGACATTTATCGACATCACATCCGAAACAAAAGTTTCAGCGTGCAGCCTGATCCCATGAAGAAAACGTTGATATTTTCAATTTTTGCAAATGTTCCTCAGAAACAGAGCTATTGGAAAGGGGCCAAAAATGAAAAGATCAACATTTTTGAAAATTGTCTGAATTGAAATCTGAAACAAATCCGATTTATCGCGCCATATTATATATTTATTTATTTTTTCGTGTGTGTGTATGTGTGTGTGTGTGTAGCTGCTCATCCTCAGCCTGTTGCTTCTATCGGGAAGACCCCGAAAAGTTGGCCCGTGCTCGGACAATTTTCATCCTGACAAAGGGTTAAGTGGGCGTGGAGACTACCGTCCGATATCTATAACGTCTGTAGTCTTCCGCCACTTCCACAAGAATCTGAAATATCGCCTACAAGCGTCTGGTGTCATAGGTAACGTCTAGAGGGCATTTCGGCCAGCGGATGGCACAGTAGAGAACCTAACAGTTCTCCAAACTGTCATCTCGCTGGCCCATATTAAGAAACGGTAGCTCCGTCTTACCACTCTGGAAGTCGCTATAGCCTTGGACACCGTAAATCATTTTGCCCTGACCGATTGTCCTCGTGGTGTAGGGGCACCTGCTCGTTTAATTGAGTATGTTGCCTGTTGGGGCAGGAGGCGAGATGTGCCTCATTGGGCGTGGGATACGCCAGGGGATCCTCTATCGCCACTCCTGGTCGTGGATACATCCTTGGGTAAGCTGCCAGATGAAATAGGGTTTGATCTTGCCCCTGGAGTGCGAGTAGGTGCATTGGCTTTTGCCGAAGATGTCATCCTGCTCCTGAAATCCGCAAGGCTAGCAGATCGCCCTTAATGCCTTTGCTGAGCAGCTAGCCATGTGTGGTTTAGAGGTCAACCCTTCAAGTGTTGGTCGGTCTCATTGGTCCCGTCGGGTCACCAACATAAGGTGAAGGTGGTGGATGACGAGTGCTTTGTCTTAGTACAGACACCCATCCCCGCCGGATCCGTGTTAGAGGTCTGGCGGTACCTTGGTGTCGACTTCGAGGGTGTAGCTACTATAGCTGCAAGCAGTGTGGACCTTGGTGGAGCATTAGCTCGTGTTAACAAGGCTCCATTGAATCCACAGCAGGATCTGCGTATTCTTCACACGTACTTACTGCCAAAGCTAACCTATGGGCTAGTCTTTGGTAGGCATACTGCAAGGAGGATGCTAGAGGTAGATAGTGAAGATCGCTCTGCTGTGACCTCTTGGCTAAGCTTCCCACCTTGTGTCCCAAGTGCTTACATCCACCCACCGGTCAAGGCCGGTGGGCTCCGTATTGTCTCTCTTTTGGCCAGCATCCTACCCTTACTCCGCCAGCGCCTACTTGCCCTTAGGGGTTCGAGCTGGGAAGTCGCCTGCTCTGCTGCTGATCTCGAATTCGTAAAGCAAAAGTTGTAGTGGTATGACCAAGCAACACCAACTGCTCCCAAACACAGCTCATCTGCTTATTTTGCTGCTGCTCTGCGTGAGTAGATGGTGGAAAATTCCTACAGTGCTCTGAATCCCCCATTTCTTCCTGGAGGGTGGAATATGCTTCCGAGGGCATTGAGGCCCGCGACTATCGATATTTTCATGCCGTACTGGTGTCTACACTAGCCACCTTGGTGAGATGTTTGAGTAGTCGCGGGCAGTAGACACCCTTTGCCGTCCCTGTTTGGGTAAAAATGAGAATCTCTATCATGTGGTGCAGCAGTGTCCTCGTACTCAAGGTTGTCATCTTGCAGTTGGGATGTCGAAAGAGGGAGACTATATCACATGGCGAGTGACCGGGGCAAGAAACCAGATATTGTTGCCATCAAGCCCGATGGATCTGCCATAATCCTGGATGTCCAAGTTGTCAGTGGCAGCGTGGACATGGAGCAGATCTGGTGGGCTAGGATAAGTAAATAAGATAGGAATGATTTGCAACAAGCGACATCTGAGCTAAAAGGAGTGGTAACCAACAACATCAAGGTCATGGCAGCAACCGTGTCATTGCACGGGGGTGGTGCGGGAAAAGTGCCACAGTGTTACTCGAGTTGGGCATCTCGGTGGGAGTACTACGTGGTATCACCACCCGGTCATTCATTGGCGGACATTTTAAAGGGGCACTTCCTTTCATCCCACTCTCCTTTCTCGTCCGTCTGCTTCCTTGGTCCCAAGGGTCAGGTAAATCTTTCCGTCCTCCCCATTTTTTTTATTCATTTTTTTTCATTTATTTTGCACTTGAATCGTGTGCCCCCTCCGCCTTTGGGAAGAGTTTCTTAAAAATAAAAAAATAAAAATAAAGTGTTTGTGTGTGATTGTTTCTTTCATTAGTGAGCTTTTTTTTCCTCATGAGGGAGTTTATTCATTCCGGCTCCCATGACGATTACAGGCGTTATAGCTGAAATCTTGAGATGAAAATGCTGAAATCGTCGCGTTAAAACGCCGAAAACGATCAAAACTACGCTAATGACACTTCTGGATGTAGTTGTTAAGTTAGGGTTATCTTAGAGAAAGGTCATGTTGTAGTCTTCTAATTAGGATTCCCGTTCCGAAAAGCGTTTCCACGCACCGAAAACATCTTCTCGTTTCGGAGAGGCTATTTTCGTATACGAGAACTTGATTTGAGAACTCGTATATGAGAACTTGAACGAGCGTGGTAGTCTGGCTACAATTAGTCGTGATGTTCATGCTGATCGATCAAGAACAAGTGAAACATTAGTGGCAGCACAAATTAGTAGAGTCAACGAGTCTGAGCCCAAGTGTAAGTTGGTGCAATGGTGGACAACCAGTGCGTGCAATTGATTTTCCTACTACAGCGTTTAATCTGTTCGCTCCAAAAGATGCGAAAATGGATTCTGCTGCAATTTAAGCTAGTTCATAATTTGATGTGATTCGGTTTCTCTTGATTCTTCCGGTAGGTATACATCGCAACTACGGGAAACCCACCTAATATTGTGATAGTCTGTGGTGGTACGGTGGTTGCGTGGTAATCTGACTACAATTAGTCGTGGTGCTCTTGCTGATAGGTTAAGATCAAGTGAACCATCAGTGGCAGCACAAATCAGTAGGCTCAACGTGTCTGAGTCCAGGGGTTATCATCAGATAGGGTATCTAATTGCACGAGGTTGGGTGTGGACAATGTCTAGTATGTGATTATTGGGGGCGGAATGAGGGTGTTTAACATCGATCCTCCCCGAAGCTCCGGGGCCCCACCCCAGAGGCGGCCAGACGCCGCATCCCCCTGCGGTCGTTTCACCCTGGAAAACCCTTCTCCGTTGCCACATTCCCCGCCTCGCATATAACCCCCGCAACGGGTATTAAACCCACATTTACATCCACCTCTGCACCTAGTTCAATATTGTGCTTAGTTTATTTTACGATCATCGACTGATTTATGTGGAAGCCGGCCATTTCGTATGGGAGAACTAAAATAATTAACCAGGCTCACCTAAATAACCAGAATCACAGGGCCAGGGATACAAGACTAGTTTAAACCTCACTCAACGCTTAAGCTGCAGTTACAGCGGAAAATGAAGTTTGGGCCTCGTGTACAAGTTCTTAAACCAAGCCTAAGTTTAGAGATATGCACTAAGTCCAGTTTCAAGATAAAACGTTCGCGGAGGATGGTTTAAATGTCGATCTGAAGCTTAAACCTTGGAAAACGTCAACTCAACTCAAAATTCTTTTTAGGTATTTCGGTACATTTTGCTTTCCGATCCATGGGTTTGTGATATTTTCCATGAAGTAGCTAACAAGTGACATGTGATGGAATTATAACATTTGATAGTTGTTGAATTTCTAGAATCATAATTTTCTTCAGCTTTATCTTCCATATAATAAGCGGACAAAAAACTTGGTGTTTTTCACTGGTTCCTTCTCGATCACTCTAGATGTTACATATTCATACTAGAGAATGATTTCGGTCCAAACCAAGATAATCAGTTGACAGAAAAAATTATATATCAGATTTCAAAGGATTAATGTCCTTAGGGGTTCTGTACAGTAGTTTTCTATTCAGTGTGTTGAAGTGTGGGTTCAGAGTTACCCAGAGAAGGTCGTTTATAGTGAATATAATTTATTTGAGACCTTTACATACCACCCTGGATGCTGGAGACGTTTTTTTCGAAAACTTTCATTTCGAATTTTTCCATCTGAAACACATTTAGTATGCAAAACAATGTCATTCGTCAGGAGTTAAGAATGGCAGGCCAAAACAATTGGAAAATCATTCGCATATTTTCAATTCCTTTTCTCTTGTACATGGATGATAAGTCTGTATGAGCGTTTGCGATAGATGGAAGCGGCAACCGACGATATGTGCATTTGGCGGTCATCTGATGATCAGACCGCATTTATCAGACCGAGGGGCCTCCAGAACTCGTCCCTGGTCGATTATTGTTGAACTCGCAGAATATGTATTATAACACACCAAGGACATAGGTTTCAACTCCTAAGTGACTGACAACGATACTGTGGATGTCTCCACGGTGCTTGCTTCGATGCTCCCTTTGCCTTCTTTCAACAAAATATATCTGTGAAACGAGGAAAAACTATCGCGCTCAACTTGTCTATCGATTCGGCGCGCAATTGGTATAGTGGGAAATTCAGGATTGTTTAATAGGCTCTTTTCTGGTTAGCACGCAACAGGGATATAGCCACTGAGTGCCAAGTTGAGGACCTTTTACTCTCCGCACTTAACCATTTTGTTGATACTGTACGCTGGCCTATGATTTTCCTGATTTTAGTATTATAACCATTCTTTTTTTAACACAGAATGTGTTTTAGCCATGGACTAACTAGCCGAAAATGGAACGCGGAATGGGAAAGAAATGTGTGACGGATGATTTTCACGTACAACCGAGCCGTTGGTAGGGAAATGGAATTTCCGCCATTTTAATCGCACAGAAATAGTTCACCATTCGTTGGAAAGCTCTTGATTTATCACGAATTTATTTCGTATTTTTTTTCGTAGTTTCATACTATAACTATATAAATTGATGTTATAAATGATTAGTAAACAATGACGCTTGTTTGGTTGTCACTTGGTTGCGCGACAACGCAATTTTCGTAGTTTCATACTATAACTATATAAATTGATGTTATAAATGAATAGTAAACAATGACGCTTGTTTGGTTGTCACTTGGTTGCGCGACAACGCAAACACATTCTGTGTTTCAATAATTTCGTCCGAAGTATGTAAATAGAAGTAACGGGGGGTCCAGGGGGCTTGCCCCCTGGCGAGGCGCGGAGCGCCGAGTTTTTTTTTTTTTTTTCGACACTAACCTGCGTATTTCTTCGTGATAGCATGTTAAGTTACTCTACCAGCTTGTCTTTTTTCCTTCAAACAAACTAGCACTACGAGTGATTTGACTTCATCAGTGTATCATATTGTACTTTACCCGAGATTGAATTGCTATTTTCCTATGAGTTCTGTCAATTAATACGATAACAAATTAATTTATTCGTAATATTTTCAAATTTTGAGTTGTAGATTTCGAATCGATTCATGAAATTATGAATGAAGCAGTAGGAAAATTCGTAAAATTCGATATTCGAAAGGTAAAGACGTGTGACAGATCTATTTAACCTCAAAAGTGAATTATATGCAGCTTTTACTGTCAGATCAGGGATTACAATCTTTGAATGTTGGAGATAATTTTGATTGATGGGTATCCCCAATTACCACTTCGGATGAGCAGGAATGAAGCGCATTCGATTATTCGACAGACTGGGGAAACTCAATTTTCCGGTTCTGACGGGAACGTCACAGAATTTATTGAATTTCCAAGGTACCAATCATTTTCCCGGTTAGTCATTGCTGAACAATCCTGGCGAGGTTGGCTTTATGGTCCCTACATACGCTTCAAGCATACTATGGGTCTTACCTGAATTTTATGAATGTGCAGCACGTAAAGAAGGTAGGTACTTCAGTGTTTCAAACGATCGGCACTGTTGTGATTTCATTCCACATGGATGTAGGATATTTTGAGAACGGTGACATTCGATTTCTGATTAACCGTATACGGACAGGTAAAGACCGTTTTTCCTGATATAGCAATTAGTAACACCTTCAACTCGAAATCATCGCGCTTTAGCGACGGCTTTGGTTACAACAAACGGTCCGGGATTTATACCGCGGACGTAATATGAATTCGACGCCGAGCCATAACGGCGTGATATAGCGGTCGGACGCGCGTGATTTGATGAAGGCACGAACGTAGTTTGCGAGAACGGCGAGTCCCCTGACGTGACGGCGGGGGCCGCCGGAGGGCGTAAATCACGTCGCGGTCCGCTCTAAATAACGACCGCGCCACCTGATCAATACGACACAACTAACCCGACTATAGTAAACTATACTAAACTATACCGCC
The DNA here is from genome assembly GCA_030762985.1 of Adelphocoris suturalis. Classification (NCBI taxonomy): domain Eukaryota; kingdom Metazoa; phylum Arthropoda; class Insecta; order Hemiptera; family Miridae; genus Adelphocoris; species Adelphocoris suturalis. Next base: position 23,430,646 of record CM061041.1, on the reverse strand, counting down.
CACCCCCGTCGTCTCTCTGAGCATTCCAGCGGCGAACTAGCGACTTGGCGGAGTAATTAACGGGTAAATGGCTGTCTTGGGCGGTTACGCCACGCACACGTTAAAACTACGAGCACGAGAAGGTTTCTCACGATATGGTGACATCAAGCTCTGAAAGCCACGGACGTGATGAAGTACCTACATCAAATACCTAACCTGTTATAGATCAACATTTGAAAGCAAGCCTAACATTCATAGTCATAGAAGTTCGTTATACAGAGCAACTCATCAGTTTCGTGACACAAATAATTGAGCGAGGGAGTATTGAATGTTTGAGAATTCACTATTCTTCTAGAACAAATATAAAACGAATACTGCACGTAATATGTTATGTGTAATCACTCGTGTTCTACATTGAACGATGTAGAATCCTTTTAATTTATTATTATTATTATTATTATTTCATTACATTTATGACACGCACAAGAGGGGTAGTTACTAGTTACATATTCCCCACTGCAGATTTCGTAAATAGTCCTTCTTGATTAGTGGAATTACCTCACCCTACAAGCGCCTACCCACCTGAAGTTCAAAACGTTTAATCATTTCTTACTCACAGGCTAGACTTCAACACAATTTATTTTTCATCCAAAGGATGGAAAATTTGATATTATTTTTAATTGTATAATTCATTTTGATTTACTGAGTAGGTGCCCCAAGGGATTTATAGCCATTTTGGTGAATATAGATCGGTAAAGTAAATAAAAATCTTCAATCATAAATAATTGTGACAAATAACCGATAAAAATAAAAAATGAAAACTCTAGGAGGCTCTCTGACGGAAAATAATTATTGTACGGTCTATTCCTGAAACGGGGTTGATAATTTTATATAAGATCCTGTAAACCTATCACGTAGTTCGAGATTTCAAATATATTTATCTTACAAAATCATAACTGCGTATCTTCTGTCGGTATGAACGACTTCGTATATGAATTTAAAATATCCATGATAAACTTGAAAGAACTGATGAAAACCAGAAGGGTTTTTTAATCATTTATTATCTGGATGAAGAAGCTGAACAAATGTATGTTTCTCGAAATAACATCATTATTCCATTTTATGATTCCGTCTCATGCCACTCGCTAACCCTACCCACCTGTGTATATGAAATTTTGAACTGTTTTAGTCCAAGTTTTAAACCTCAGAATGGCGTTTAAGCCGTCTCCCGCAACAGTTTGACTTTAAGCTGGGAATCTGTTCTAAACCTATATGGTGGTTGATTTTGAGTCACTTGGTCTTATTAAATCCATTTAATAACTACCCACATGGATGCAGAGTGTTCATTTTAGTGGTTAACAGGATATTTGAAACTATCACAGAAGCGGGAACAACGAACTGGATAATAAATTAATGGGTATATTCATGAGGAGAATCTTTATGCATTTATACTATATCGTAAGAAACATTCCTTGTAGTGCAGTCATTACTACAAAATATGAATTTTATTTAGTCTGCTTCCCTTCAACTTACGGGCAGGTGTTTGAAAGACAACCCTAACGAGGATACCCATCACAAACGTTAATGGAGAGAGGAAAGAGGAAGGAAGATTATGTTAAGTAGTGTATGTATGTCAAAATTGAATGAAATACCATAATGAGTAACTGTAATATGTAGCTGTATCACGTTTTTAAACTTCAAAAATGTAAGGACGCTTTCGTATTTCAAATACATGTGTTTTTCTTCATCTCCTTCTACAGAGAGAAACTAAGGTTCATTAACTAATGAAAAATCTAGACATAATATTTATTATAAAATTAAAACTGGGAGGGTTGCGGAAGACGCTATCAAGAGAAAGGAAGATAGATTGAGTGGTAGGTTAAATATTTGAGGGAGGGGGGGGGGGGGGGGGTGGGGGGGGTTGCTACCTTTTCAGTTACTGAGCAAGGGCAAAGGAGTACCATCCTTAAGGCTCAAACAATGAAAAAATTAATTATACTTACTTATTTGTTTCGCACGTAACTAAAAATTATTACATTTAGTGGCGTTTTTCATGATGCTTCATCTACCTACTTACTTTATTCTTGTAATCGATGTTGATATTTATACGGTACATCGGAAACATGTCGATCCAGGTTGTTCTCCAATCGTTAAGTGGAGTTTGGCGGGCGGAACACTATCACTAGTAATTTTCTCGTCGTGCCATATAAAACTCGGCCACTTCCCCTTAAAAAGTCGATTCCATTTTCCGCATAGCAGCGGAATTAACGATCGATATAATTACCATGCCCGCCGTAAAATACATGAAACGTGATCGAATAGATGTCGAAAAGAGGGGAGAAACACAATAAAGGAAATGGTTATGTGATAGTTATATGGTCGTGTTGTGCAACCGTTTAATTGGATTCAAGCTATAAAGTTGACAGTTAAGGAGACAGTGTCCGTGGCACTTCTGCTCATTAGTTGGGGATGTTTATGGTTCACGGAGCCACCGGTGTCCCTTCTCCTGTCTGAATCAACACCCGCTCTTGGACGGTTTTGGACGGAAAGGGAAAAACGAATAACTCGGAATGTTTTCCATGTGGGTTAAATTGGTCTCGAGCGTTTCCTGCTTGGAATTACTAGTCTTTTAGACGGTTTCGAACTCTTAATTGGGCTAATGATATACTGAATCGAGGTAAGTAGATGCATGGTTGGATTCAACTTATCGCGTGGATTCCATGCAAGGCTGAGCAGGGTACTTAATACCACCCTACTCAAAAAATTAGTGAATGATGAGATGCCACCCCCTTATAAGTATGTTAGTTTTAGTCTCTATGAAGAATAGGATGCTAAGAGTACGCTAGACACGCAATTCCAAACCTTCGATGAAACAACTAGCTGCCCCTGTAACGACGAGACGCGCCGAGATAAGTAACAAAATAGAACTTCCGCCCAACTTTAGCCCCCTAATAAATTTCCATTGCTTATCCTCGTATGGCATGCTCTCTGAGTCTCCTGATTCCAAACATGTAACGGTGGATTGATTCTATATAATATACGCTATTGGCGTCAAAGTGCTTGTTTTGGGACTTAATTTTTTTTTTTTTCTTTTTTACATTGAAAATGTCTTAGTCGACGGGTCTACTGAAAATTTTGTTACGGAAATTTCGTTACGCAAAGAAAAAAAGTCACGCAACCTTTAAACAAGTTAGGTGTTGTTATGATTGTGTAGGTATACTAGCAACTGTGTATACAACTGGATGGTGCTCGAAACAAAATTCATAAAATGAAGCCGGATGATACTGCTGGTTTACCATATATGATCAAATTACTTCTGGGGAAACCATATACTTATGGTTAAAGATTATATCGATGTGCTCGATGGTCTTGTTAATGGTGCTATGGGAAAATTGCAGTACATAGGATATGGTAATGAACCGAATGATGGATTCAAACGATTGTGGCTATAATTATGTGTGTCAATAATTATTTCAGGTTTTCTAATTGTTATTCTATTTAAAACAATAAAAAACATTGAAATTACTGAGACACTTTCAATGCTGATAGCTCTTCTCTCATAAGGAATACAGTACGAGCGGCCTACCGCATTTTTTTTTTTTTCTTTTTTTCTATTGTCTTGCTTGATTCTTTTGCAGCCCACTTCTACCAGTTCTACTCGTACTTAGTAAATTTTGATGAAAATTGAATCATAGACTACATTTGACCTGTCAAAGAGCCTTTTGGGGTTTTGTAGCCGCAACGATCAGGTGGTGGAGGTTGTAAGGAAACGAGAAAACATGAAATAGGTATCTCGTTCACTTTCCCTCGATTGATTTTGATAAAATATGAAACATAAGCTATATTTAACGGAGGTTCGAGCCGCTATGACAAAGTAGTGGAAGGGTTGTAAGGGAGGGGGTAAATATGAAAAACCTTGGCCCAAATTGGATGATGATAATAAGAATGTCAATCAGTCTGTATATTCCAAACTTTTCCGCCTAAACCACCAACAACGTGCAGATTGGTTTCGACCATCAATGATCCCGCCCCGTTATTGATGAAATGGGACAGAAGATTTTACTTTGTTTTTGTTGAATGTTTATTGATTTTTACTTCAATGATCCGAATGACACAACTCGATGCTAAGGACCCGTGCAAAGCTTTATACGTTGAAATATCTGAATAAAGTATTATCTGCACACGATCATGCATCGCTTATTATTGTTTCGTTGGATAGTGAATGCGGTGTACGAGTATTAAAGAGTAAATGAAGGATCCAACAGTAATGAAGTCAATTGGGCATTTACTTATTTAAGAATAGAGATTTTTATGCGAGTGCATAGTCCAATATTCGGCCCAGAAGGGTTGTCTATTTCTAAAATATCAATCCTTTTTGTAAAAAATTGTGCCGTATTTCTCATGGGAATCCTTCAAATCAAGCTACTTACACTCTAGGAGGTGACGAGGATATCCACAATATTCTTGAGATATATTTTGGAGATTCGCTTTCTAGAATGACACCGTTACCGTCATCACTCAGGTATTTCCTTTCGATCTTTCGTTACACACTCCTTTTTTGTTCCTTGTTTGTAAAAATCACTTTCTTCGTAGGTCAATATGTCACAAACATCCCGTTACTCACCTTCCACACCTGTAACCTCAATACTGCTTTTTTCCCGAAGGCAAATCACCTGGATAAAAAAAGGTACTTTGTTGAAAAAAACCCCGTCTGTTTGTTGTTACTTTCCGCTCTTGTCACTTCTCCCATAAATATTCATTCGAAAAAACGAAAGTGACATTCTCAACTTTCTTCACCTTAGGCTCCCAGGCAGGTGACCCAAATATTACCGTTGTTGTGTTGTACCTATAGGTATAACAAGTTATAGCATGTCGATATCACTAAAGGTAAGTCAAGAGCGTGTTTACGGTATGACGATTGGTTCCGGGATTTTTTTCACCCCTACGTTCCCTCTACCTAAGATAGTGAGCGCCGGACAAATATTTTGCCGTTTTTTACAACCCTTCGGAGTTCAGTGGAGCTGGTAACGGTTCGGGATGGTCGTGGGTACGATCCTTGAAGACCCAAACATGAGGAGCGAGGGCTCAGTTATTGCTCTGGAGTGTGTTCGAACTGGTTGTTAGGGCTTGATTTGACTCCCGCGCAAAATCTCCTAAGCCACGACTCGTAGTGATGCAACTTCCGGCCAACCATGAAAGAAAGAAATCCTGCGTGCGTAAAATTTCGTATTTCCACATCGTGTAAGTATAAATTTAGCCTCATTTTACTGAAATTTCTTTGCAGTTTTCTTTTTAGGAGACACGTCAAAAGAACTTGATCTATTTTTAAGGTTCTCAGAAGTAAGAGATATAAGAGTAATGAGAGACGATCACTTCAGGAGCCCGCAAGGAAAAAGTCGTCCGAATGGTAGAGAAGAATTGAGGTCGAATTTTAGAAGCTAAAACCAATTTTAGTAGGTATTAGATCTTTGTCTGCCATCTCAAAACAGGTTGAATACAAAAGACGGCCCCAAAATGATGGCTAAAATTGCACATTTTGTGATTTTTTCTCTAAAAAAACATTTTTTTAAACCGTGCGCTCGATGGACATTTTCATTAGCAACGAAGTTGAAAAGCAAACCAATATTGAGACAAAAATAGGTATATTTTTTCTTCTTGCACAATACAATTGTAGGTACATGAATTATTATTTTAAAAGTAATAACACACATACCTTTTTTTAGTAGTGTTTTTTTGTTATCACATGTAACATTTATCCAAAGTTAGAACAACCATAGTTGTTGTTGTATGACAATTTATTATGATACATAGCTAAAAAGTAAAGATTTTTAACCACCTAGGTAACTATTTTAATTGCTCTCGAATGATGAAAATTATTACGTACCTTAGATTTCACTGAGAAACGCCCAAATTTTCTTATCACCTGCGGTGGTCGTTAATGCTCGTAGATAACTCGCTTTAGGGCAGTTCCGTGGCTCTGACCACCTAGATCGTCATCCAACCACGAAAACAAAGAGCCCATTAAAAAAAGGCGTCCAGTAATTTGTAATCGTGATGTATGTACCTGGCAGGGTAGATATCATCTACGCATGCGCTTTGCCTTTGAACGAGTATTTCTAATTTAGAGATGATCGAGCCAAAGATAGTAATCGCCCCTACTGTACTCCTACCCTTATAATTGCTTCCTAATTGCATCATTTCCAAGTTCAGTTGGTGATTGTGAGCAGATAAGCGTTGACGAAAATGCGATTTAACTCTCAACTCCAAGATCTTATTTATGAGCTTCTTATTACTAATGCACCCCGTTCCGGCGTTTCCTTTTTCTTTAATATAGTATTATGCTTAACATTTTTAACTAGATTATTCTAGGAGGACATGGAAACCATGAGTTTTAGTGGTTCATAAAATGATATTATGTAAAATGGTGTTTTACATGAATAACTGATCCCTAATTTTAGTGGTGAATTCTTTATTGGTATTTGCTTAAGTCAAATAAATGCCAATTTTCTATGAAAAGAGAACAAATTCTCTATACCTATACCTTTATTTCTGAGTTATGTACAACAATTTCTACATGAATTTTACTGGAGGAGCGTGCAAAGTGAACTTTCTGTCTGATGTTTCTGACCTTATTCGCATTTCTTCGCCAAAATTTTCAGATATATATGATAGAGAGCCCAAAGTAAAAACAGTAATAGCCACGCATACGCAAACCTGAAACTTTTACCACCCAATGTATTCCATAACTGTCATTCCATGTTGATTAAATGTTCAGATATGATACCTTATGGAATATATCGTTTGTAGATTATTAAGAAATGATCCCTATACGCATTCGCAACATAAAATCCTCCTAATGTCAACTTCTCGCAAGCTAATGGTTTGATTCTTTTCAATTTAGAGGATGGTTCACGTTTGAACATTTGATTTCAGGTACAAATTTCAAGATGGTTGGATCAATAATTGCCTTTATTCATTCTCGGACATTAAACACCATTTACCACAATTTGCGTCTTTGTTGGTAAAATTATCAACTGTTGAAATTATAATAAAACGGTTCCGTGAGGTGATTATATCAGTTGATATGATACTCGTAGTTACAAGGCGATTTTTACTATGTTCCACCAGTTATGATTTGCTCTCTTGTTATCGATGTTTTCCCTGCCAAATAGAAAAACCAAACCATTTTTCTAATCCCTTAGAAAAACCAATCGGATGACCTTTCCGCGACCAGTGTGGTTTCATCCGATTCTTTGGGATGATATCTATCAATGAGGCTCAAAAAAACTATACTGTTATATTCAAAATTGTTGAGATCTTAATTTTTCAATATTTCAATTCCTTTACTGTATTGCTACTCTTTGGGGTTGACAGAGTATTGCCGCTATTACTGGCACATACCTAAATTATGATTTTGAACCAAATTTCATAACGTTTGATCCACCAGTTCTACAGAACAGCTTCGGGCGGCGAACGCCGTACTCCGTCCGAAGCTTTTCACCGAAACTATTGGACTAACTATTAAATATTGCTTGGAAATTGAACAACAGCCGGGAATGTTCCAGCAATATTCTCATCATTATCGATCGACTAAAAAGGGTAGTATTTAGGTGTTGAAATATTAAAAATTTGATATCTCGGAATCTTATGAAGTAAAATAATATTTTTCATTTGATTTATGGACAAAGAGGTTCAATAGATCGAATGAGACCATCTGGGTTGCTGTATGTTCATCCGTTCGTTTTCCGTGATGAAATGTATTGTTCTGGGCCTATATATCTTGAAAGAAGGCAATCTTTCATAATCACTCGTGGTTTCATGGTAGCGCTGTAGTAAGCTGTTACACGGGCGGTTGAGGTTCGACTCCCCGCGGGTACAAGTAACTTTTTACTGTTTTATAATAGTTTTGGTTTTAATATACCTACATACTCATGTATTTGTTGGTATTTATTTAGTTTATTCATTTCTGGTTGGTTACATCGTTCAGTTATATGTTGATAATGCACAATAGACTCAGATTGACAGGTAATTTCCTATACACCAATGAGCTTTGTAGAAGGGCTATCTAATAAAAACAATAATGAATTTCCAGCGTTTTTGAATTTTTTAAAATTCAATCTTCTGATCACGTATTATTTACTTGTAATTATCAATTTTATTAACACGTATTAGATTTTGGAGATATTCCGTAGATATTCCCTAACAATAAAGATTCACCTATCAATCACAGTAGTATAATTTTGAATAGAACTTTAACGAAGTCGAGGGCTAAGGTGTGGCCAAAAACCGTGTAATGAGGCTTCTACCGCGGTGCCTGTTCCATTGTTCATGATCTCGCGTAGGATGGAAGCTGTCATTTCGAAACGTCCATATTGTGAAACCTCAAGGTACATTGTATGCGTGATATTATTGTAATATAACGCCCAAGGAGCGAGCCATGCCTGTAAGGAAAAATAAACCAAAACATGAGCTGCATGGGAAATCTGAACATCCCTTGGATGTAGGTGCATGTCTGGGGAGATCTGTGGGCGGCTGGACGCGGCGAGTGGGCAGGAAAGACTTAGTGGCCACTAACGAGGAGTGATTGTGAACAGCTTGTACATCACGGCCTCTCGTATTTCTTAAAAGTCCCCTCACTTGACCGGACCTTCGTTTTTCCCCTCGGCTCGTAATTAGGAGAAAACGAAAGACTCGTAACCCCTTCTCGCGGCTCCGGCTGCAAGTACAAGGGAAGATAGATTCAAAAAGGTGTCGCGAACTGGTAGATGCTGCTTGTCGATGTGGGCGATTCCACTGAGACTTGATGTAGAGGTTGCGATTGGTAGAGATAGTGGCTATTGGGTTTCTCAGGGATAGAGATGTGTTTCATGACTGTTAAAGTACTGCTAGTAAATTGTTGTTCTCATAGATTGTATGTTAGCCATACCTCAACACCACGAATCGTGAAAGCATAATATATAGTTCTAATCAATAGAGTTTAACCTCTCGTTGCACACTAGAAACGTATTCTAGACGCTTGTGGGTGAAACTCCTGTACTTATACCTTCGATCTGTGGTATTAAACTGTGTTGGTAACAAACAGCTGCAGTGGAGTTGGTCCTATTTGGGTACAGATGTCCCAACAAACGAGGTTACCCCGGTATGACACAATAGACTGCATACTTCTTATATTTCTGGAGAATAGTTCTAGACAATTTTGCTAATCTCTCTTCCTTTGATATTATACTCGAACCATCTGCATCAAGAGATACTTCAACTGAATGAAACCAAGCGAATAATTTCACGTTATTATGGTAGACTAATTTTGGGTGAAGCTAAGTACGTCCATTTCCGAACTGGCAACATCGTTTCACTTTTCTGCCAATCATACACCAGTGAACAACTCAAAGATTTTCCAACTTGAATCGCTTCTTAGAACTTTTTGATACTTGCCTAAATGTAAGAGTTATGTACTTACGGCCTTGGTTTATTAGAGGAATGCCCACAAACAGAATTATTCTTAGGAGAAAATACCGAGTCACGAACATTCACTTAGCAGATAAAATATAACCAGCCAGAAGGTTTCACAGCAGACAGAATCACGACCAGAATGTATCAATATTACCGACATTCATGATACAAATGGGGACAGGGCTAAATATGAATTGTATGAGCGTGAAATAATTGTATGAGGGCTAAATATGCATATGTATATATACGAGTATGTGTGTCATTCCAGACGATAAATCTCGATAGAATTTAGATAAAAACTTCGTTCTTTCTCCAAAACTCGGCGCTCCGCGCCTCGCCAGGGGGCAAGCCCCCTGGACCCCCGGTTACCTCTATTTACATACTTCGGACGAAATTATTGAAACACAGAATGTGTTTGCGTTGTCGCGCAACCAAGTGACAACCAAACAAGCGTCATTGTTTACTATTCATTTATAACATCAATTTATATAGTTACAGTATGAAACTACGAAAATTGCGTTGTCGCGCAACCAAGTGACAACCAAACAAGCGTAATTGTTTACTATTCATTTATAACATCAATTTATATAGTTATAGTATGAAACTACGAAAAAAAATACGAAATAAATTCGTGATAAATCAAGAGCTTTCCAACGAATGGCGATTACAATGGCGGAAATTCCATTTCCCTACCAACGGCTCGGTTGTACGTGAAAATCATCCGTCACACATTTCGTTCCCATCCCGCGTTCCATTTTCGGCTAGTTAGTCCATGGCTAAAACACATTCTGTGTTAAAATCAAGCATTCCAAACGAAAGGCTGAGTTTGTTGGCCTACACTTTTTGAGCCCATTAAATTGGTCAAATTCCAAAAAATTTACTAAAAAAAATCACAAAAAATGACAAAAAAAGGCTAAACATCGGTCTTTTTATTTTGTTTTTAGCAGAATATTACTAAAATAAAATGTATCATCTATGAAGTTGGTAATTTAAAAATTAAAGCTCAAACCTATGCTCAAAATTGTAATTAAATTTCATTAAAATGTGCTACAAAATCGATAAAAATGAAAATAATTCTAGAAATCCAATATCTTTGTTTAAATAATAGAATGTTATTTAGAACAAATTTCTCAGCAATAAAATTGATAGTTAACAATTTTTGCAGACAATATGACGAATTTCAGCAATAAAATTAATAGTTAACATTTATTTAACAATTCATTCCTCTTGACATTGTTCAAATTTCAATACATTTTAACATATTATAACACGATAGGCGATTAAAGATAATTAGAATACGTTTTTTGTCATAAAATTAGTAATCAACAGTTTCTTTGCACTCGAAGTGCTCAAATTTCAAAATAATCTAACATAATACAGGTAATACTAATATTTTACGAAAATTCGATCATACGATCATTACCGTGTAACTTTGATTACGTAAAGGTAGTGAAGTTCAGGTGTCTTATTTTAGTTAATTTATTTGCATTTATTAGGATTAATTTAATAGATTATAATCTACGATAGTATGTGCATAGATAATTATATATTATCTAGGTATTTAATCTATGTGAGGACAGGTAAAAACATGGCTGAGGGCTCGAATCCGCTATTGTTCGAGCAACATCAATGTGAATAAGAGGGTCAAGAAGGAAATGGATATAACCTAAAGACGTTCTGGACAACCCTGAAACTTCCTTGTCCAGAAATATTCTTGGTTCATATATTTAACATATTTAATAAAAATGTAATAATAATAAAAATTATACATATATATATATATTCAGACAGACTAATGAAGTTTTGATAGCTAGGTGTTATAATTTATTTATACTACTTAATTTTGTTTTGGTAGGTGCCCACGTCTATGTAGTTATATTTAGATAATTTTCCATAGACTTCGTTTTGTAATCATACATACATAATATACTTACCAGTTATCTGGAAAGAAGGACTATAAGTGCCAGGCACTGAAATAACAAACCTCCGTTTAACAATTTACTGCGTTTTTATCTCGCTTGTATAGGTAGTTATCATTCATTGTGGAAAATTTTGAGTTCCCTTCGGCTTCGGAACGAAGGTCCCACTTTTTGCCAACGTGGCTAAAAATAATGAGGTGCATAAATAATGTTATCTTCAAGTAGGAGTGTAGGGAGCGGCAGTAAGTCACGCTCGCTGAGCTCGTTTTTCTGGTTCGCAGTTGACCAGCTTCATAATTAGATGGAAACGAATGACCTTAATTGTCGCACTCGTTGAAAATACGGCGTGCAAACGTGATTCAGGGTCCGTGGACTTGACCCCGCATCGTCAGTCGTAATTTTGCTTATATCAACCTTTTAAGATTCGAGTTAACTTTGTATGAGTCGTTTTTTATATTGAAGATGTTTTTTCGCTAGCTGCTCAATATTGCTCCGGAATTTCAATTAGATGCTCCGGAAAAATTGTTTGACTCCTTCCGGTTGATTACCTTCGGAGATTCTTATGCGGTTTCTAGCATATTTCATATAATTTTTTGCACTTTTTAACTCCCAAATCGCGAGAGCTAAAAAGACACGGATAGATATTTACACTATATTCGAGCTTATTTACACATATTTTCATGTTATTCACACTATGGATATTGACACTTATTTGAGCTAGTGGTGGCTGAAATACAGACTCAAATGTACTATAAAATAAGTGATGCAAGAAATGCAACAGTGCGAAGTAAATATCCAACATCAATAACAAACGATTAATACTATAATTTTTGGTTAGTTATTATTCATTACAAGACTTTACAAAAATGGCCTTTCTGTCCTTAAATTGGTTCTTTATTATTTTATTTTATATAAGTATGTATATTCATTTATTTATTTTTATTTAACTGATGGTAACCTAACTATCGAAATCGATCAAACATGAACTTCTTATTCCCTGAGAGTTTACATTTTCATTGACGTCCGTATTTTTCTAAGCGAAAGTGAACAACTTTCGGGTGTAGTGATGTTCTCAGCATAAAATTACTTGGTGACAAAAGTTTCATCCGTCCATAAATTAATATATTATTTAGTACCTATCATTTTTTTTTTTTTTTTTTCCTCACTGAAATTTCTTTCTTCATCGAGTAGATCGGGACGTGGAGTTAGGGGGATTACTAACCTATGAATTGGTCCTTTGATTCCATAATTATATTTCTGTGCTGTCTTCATATTCACATCAACTTTCATCGGTGAATTCAGCTCGAACTTCTTCTTTCTTTCCTTTTGAACTCTTTGAAACCACACAACTCATTAAATAACAAAAATATACACGTACTGTAATTAGTCTCAAGTTGTTAGCAAATGGTATTACTAAATTTTGATTGCTGCAGTCTTTCACACACTACTCGATGGAGTATTTGCATAAAATCAACCCCATCAAACAAGGCTCAACATGCACATCAAACCAGAACCACCTTGTCAAAAACGGAACTCTTGTTCGACAGAGATCAAGTTGACGCATGCGCATTACATTCGGACGCGATCTTCGGGGGGTTTGAGAGTTAGTGTATCCAGTGCAAAAGGCTTCCTCATGTTTATTTATCCGGTCTGGTATTATTAAACATACGCAATTCCGCTGCCGAATTTGGAAAATTTTAAAGTCGTATGTACTTCTCCTAATTTTGAAATTCAAAACCCCCAATTGAAATTCTCCTCCCTCTACCCGCATTAAAATTCTCTTGTTGCTTTGATAGATTATACCTATAAGTATTGACAATATAATATATTGTACATTTAATGTATTATAATATATTATAGGTACATTTATGAATTCAGCTAAGACCTGAAATACACTTCCCGTAGAAGTAAATTCAAAAAAAGTTGTTTCAGCCGCTGAATAAATCAACGATACCCCACCCTTACGATTTGTTATTGATTTTTGCTTGTTCAATTCTCGCCGAGTGGATTCTGAAAATCCCAAGAATTAGTCCGCCCAACGCATCGGTATCGTTCGGGTCTTGATCCTTCACCAGGTCAAGCTCTATCATGAAATTTGCATCACCAGCCATACGAACTATTGTCTTCAAGGGATTCGTTGAATGCCAGCAACTCTACCTATCCATCTGATTTTGATCTAGACAGCCGATTGATGTAAATCACGATTTATTCGTTTCGTCGTGGCTTTCTTCAGTCCCTTCGGAAATCAGCTGCATTTAGGTTCGATTCCGTTCTCCCTAATCTTGGCCGCTGAAAGATAATATGTTTTATATACTTAGCATTTCACGGTTTTATTGATTTAACATCCAAGTATGGATCTGTCATACTTAATTCTACAGATATATTTTAATGATTTCCGCTTACAACGAAGCCTTTCCTAAAGGAAATGTAACTGTAGGGTCCGTGTAGGGAGATGATACAGTTTTCATCCGACGGAAGAGGTTCTCCACTCGTTGAAAAATCTCAATTTAAGCTAAATCTTACGCAGACTAATCCACTCCAATAATAAAAGTAGCTGACTACACGAAAAATTATTAATGAGCTATAAACCATGATCCAGGTACACATTATCCATTCGTGATTTAGTAGTAACCAGGCTATCTACTTGTTTCCTTAACCAAGAGGGAAAATAAGGCGAATGTGGTAACTGGGGATATTGTTGTTCTTGAAGTTTATACTGGTTTGAATCGGCATAATTATCCATGATGTAAAGGATTTCCCAGTAAGAAGAAGAAAAAAAAAAAAAAAAAAAAAAAAAAAAAAAAAAAAAAAAAAAAAAAAAAACGCGGGCTTGCGAGACCGCAAATATCTTAAAATAATATGTACTAGGTATGTTTGCCACAGGTATATAAAACATGATAATGATAGTATGTTGCATATATTTTTTAAAAGTTGAAGATACAACTATCATCAAATATCCTGACCTGAAATGTTCAGTTTTTTAGCAACTTCATGTTGTGAGGACTCACCTTGTTCCAGCATACAAGCTACCAAAGCCTTTTTCCTTGGAGAAAGATCAGTCCCACGACCCATTGTCAGTTTTCACGAGTTCTTATAACTTACAAGTCAGGCAATGCACTTCAATCGGGATTTCAATGAAAAAAAAAAAAAACAACTAGAAATACTCTCACTGAGCAACAAACATGAATCACAGAGTTAAAATCATATGATACGCCGAAAACTCGGTTCAACTCAGCTTCTGATAGTGTGTGATAAGCTTACCATTTGGTGCCCGGTTCTGCAAGGCTGACTAAATAGCACTGTAAACATTGTAAACCGCGTTTTTTCAAACCAATTTCTTCAGACTACATCTACAGATGTACGGTGATATCATTCCAAGAAAAATAGAAGTATTGCAACTCCAATACAACACCAAAACCCACTGTGATCTCAGAAAAAAAATGGGGGGAAAAAAAATCAGCTGAGTCTAATAAAATTCGCACACGTCTGCAATAAATTTGAAAAGACAGCGCCAAAATAATTTCGTAGAATAGCAGACCTAATGCCAAGTAGGTAGAATAACTTCCACAGAATTTGTCTAGGAAACGTACCGACGTTCATGAACAGTGAATTGTCTTAAAAGTAGAAGAAAAAACAGCTTTACAACAAGCTATTGGGAATTAAAAGTTGAAAAGAAGAACTCCGCCCCTTGAACTTCCGACTGCAGGTTACATCTAGCCTGGAGGCTTAAATTATTGAAATGAGCACATGCTTCATCCAGTTGATGAAATAATTGCTGAATGCAGATTTCCTCATAGCTGTTTCTATGAGAGCTTATCTCCTAAATTGCTGGTAAATGAGTAAATTGTGCCACAGAACCTCGTTATAAAATCGCTTTCTTTCCTGTTTGTAAATTGATGTTGTCATTAACTGGAAGTAGTTGACGGAGACCTCCGTAGAGACTATTATATTAGAGCTTCCAATCGGTTCCTCAAATTACATATTAATTTGTTGAAGCCGTGAATTGATAATTCCTAGGATGAATCCCATAATTTCATTTGTTTCTTGATGCCTCAGTGAGGCTCCCTACCGAATTTCAATTAATTAGGATGAACAGGAAAAAATTAGTGATTACGAGTACAAGAAAAGTACTGAGTAGAAAATGCCAAAACTTAATGCATTTTCGTTACCATTATTAGTTACCCGAAATAGTATCGTTTTTTCGATTGGAAATATATAGTCTCAACAGGCCTCTGGTTAAAGTATAAATACCTAACTCGTATAGGATATTTCATGATTGAATGTATTCGGATATCGTGTTCTTTATCGCGATACTTGAAACAATCAGTATCTCTACTTGCGTAACTCTTCCGTGTGACACATTTTCGATACGTTTTCGGGCAGGGGACCAATGGTTAGAACATGTGCATGATAAAAATCAGTGGAAGAAAACATGCAAAAATTACAACTGTTGATTTCGGCTTCTTCCGAATATAAACCTGTTTAATTGTCAAGCTTTGAAATTATAATATAACTTGTTCCGTCATTATGGCGCTCATCGGGTTCTATAAATACAGAGAACATCATTATTTAGGTTAAGTTAGTTATTAGAAGATCAGTTACTAATTATTACGGATCAAGTAGCACCAAGTACCGAAGTACACTATTAATACTATTAATTAATTCAACTTTACGTTTATACTTACCTCAAAGTTATAGAACTAAATAAATGGATGCCTACTTGCCTGAAGTGGGTCTCATCACAGCTGGTAAAAATCGCAGTAGTGATGTCGAATATTGTCACATAAACAACTTCATTTTTGGAAGAAGCCGACTAACTTCCACGTTCAACTCATACTTCTTTTGGTTACGCTTTGAAAGCCAGTTTAGATTACCTTCCTGTTTTCTGCTCCTACATCTAAGCGTAAGTTTTGAAAGTTAACACAGCAACCAAAAACATCTAATGAGTTGAATGAAACACCAAAATAAGACACTATAACTAAGTTAACTTGTAACGTTGAAGAAAAGCTACTTACTGGGAGAATGGTGAAGCCGGCGCTAAGGGGGTCTTCCCGTCGGGGAAATGGCCGCTGAAGGCGAGGGCGGTATGGCGGCCGATCCCCAACTCGACCCGGCCTTGTTCGCCACCCTCAGCTGCCATTCCCGTCGCTCCTTCCCCACATCATGGCCCTTCGCTTTTTTTCATGGTTTCTTCCCTTCGAAACTCGTTGCACTGATCCTAACCTCACAGTTTTGGCATTTTAGTTTTCCGTCGGCGTTGTTTCGAAGCGTTTCTGTAACGCACTTCCCGTTATTTCCTGTTCCTACTGAAGGATTTCATTAGTTTGGCAAGTACGACAACCAGGCGTTACAGAACATTTGGCAAACCCAAGTAAGTCACACTATTTATGATAATGATTTTCATAAGTTACTCACTGTGTAGTGAGTAGTGTGTGCTTTAGTTTGTTGACCCTCTATTACCATTTGGTTTGAGGAAGGATTGATTTCCGCCCTTCAATTTTCACAAACAAATTAACTAACATTCAAGTACCATGTAATATCTTTGATATAACATTTGTGAATTGCTATTATATTAGGTCCTACAATATTCCATCGGACGACAGCTGATACCCAGTGTTTTTTTACTGTGAAATCCCGTGAAATGTTTTCTTGATTTCCTCCAGGACAGCGTTAGGGTTAAGGTTAATAATGTATCTGACAGAGTTCTGGATTATTGATCCGTACCAAGAACGAAATGGTTTACCAACCTACATGAACGAATTCTAAATGATTCCTGAATCGATGGTCATGATAATTTCCGTCTAATGTTTCTGATTCACACAGCGGTGGCATAACAACGAAAAATGGACGAGCCCATTGAGTGAGATTCACCCATGAATGTGAAAAAGGCACTTTTACTAGGTACTTTAAATTTGACGTAGAATTCATCATGTCGGACCTCAGCTCTACTTTCCTAGGTGGTACAGAATAAGTAGCTTTTTTCTATGATTTTTCAAAGTTGCGGGCGCTGGTGACACCATACTGTGCAGTGTGTCTTTGCACGGGATGATGGATGCTATGACGTCTCCGGTTCAAGAATCTTCGAAAAATCATTTAGAAAAGAAATAATTCCTCATCGTAGGAGAGTACTGGTGGTGACCAACTTCTTATTCTGCAATCAGTTATCAGTAGAAAATATAAAATGAATGCGTGGATAACGCTGGTTGCATACCTTCTAGGGTCTAATCCCTTAAATTTCAGTAAATTTCATAAAAAATCATCGATTATTTCAAAGTAATGCTCGTGACAACCAAATTTACGTTTGCTCCTGCGTCGTGGATCTCAAGTTGTCAATTTAAAACAGGCCTCCAACTATGTAGTTAACCTACTCTCCAAGTTTCAGCTACACCGTACAGAAGGTAGCGAGAAATCATTGTTTTTGGCAATTTGTGTTGGTGCATGCGCACATGCAATCATCTACAGCAACTATCTGGTGGCAATACAACAACAACCATCAAAATTTCTTACAAATTCGATTTTATTTTGGTATAATTTAGGTTTAAATTGCGGATAGTAGGTACGTTAAATGTTTGAAATAGGGTCAATTATAACAGTGGATATACCTAATCAGAAGATTGAATACCTATCAATCTTCATATTTTTCCGTCCCGTACTCTTCCTAAGCAAGACGTTCGCTGATACTAATGGTGCCAGCCAACTCGTTATAATTTCAAGCTGGGCAAGGTGGGGCAATTTATTTCATAATTGGGTGAAAACTAATTCTAATATACAATGGTTCAATCGGTTCAACTGCTACAGAGCGCAATGTGGAAGCTTTCAACCAATCATTCGTTATTTTCAATTGGTTGTTGGGTATTTTGGGCCTCACATGGCCTTAATAAATACTTGATGCACCAACAATATCCAGTGGATAATCACTGGAATGTGCTTAAAATTTTCACGCATATTATCTCATATTATCAACTAAAATTAGAACAAACTAAATCACTCAAGACGGTGTTGTGGAAACCAATTTCAAAATGAAAAATTGGAATTCAGTGAAAAACGTTGTCCATTTTTACGAAAATAATCATTGATGTTCAAACTCTGTTCTTCCCAATCCTTTCATCACAGCGTAATTTGACTTCATTATATGATTTTGCGCTTTGATGAATTCATTTAGTGAAGAGTGTTTAGGTACCGGTTCCTCATATTATGAAACGTCGATTAATGGTAATTAGTTTCATTTTTTGTTTCCCCTAATTTGTGTGAGAATTAATTAAACATATTCATTAAGTTAATGGAAATCAGGTTATAGAATTACTATGCAAACGAGTGTACACGCCATGCCTTGCTGGCAGTTCACTGTTTTTACAAGTTGAATAGCTGTAGGTTTTATTTGTTAAGTCGTATTATCAATATGATATTATTGGTCATTCCATAATATCCTTTTCTATTAGGCGAAAGAGAACGAAATTAGATCCACCGAGAGGGTACCTAGTGTGGAGCATGTACAGTGGTAAATACGAAATAACGATCAACAGATTTAGTTGTTTTGCTGCAGTTGTTGGTGGTCGGATACAAAGGGAAACACTATTGAAGTATTCCATAGTATTGCTCGGAATATCCACATGCAATGCGACCCTCAACTATACAATCCATGCACATTTTTGTAGAGTCCACAAACTCTTTCACATAAGTCCACGCACGTTTTTCACATTTTGTCTCTTAATCGCATTCGTGAAAATAAGTATAAGGGTTCAAGTCCAATAAATATGAACTTTATTGCAGTAAGAGTGATATTGTGCGGCATGATCTGCCGCAATTTGGGTGACTGCACAACTTTATATCTCAGCTTTATATTTCCATCAGCTCACTAACATTTTCGTGGGTCATGCGGGTTGATCTCAATAAATCTCATTGCAATTATTGATGGGGTTCTAAAATCCAGCAATCAGTTTGTTGTCCTTTGCACTCAGTAGTTAATTTGAATCTGGAGGTGTACAGTTGCACAGCTGTACATGTTATTGTAAGGTAGGACAATTGCAGACGAAATTCTAACCTAGCAACTTATGTTTTGTACTCTTTACTGAATAAACGTTTACGAAATTCGGTGAAATTCATTGATGCAGCGATGTTGTCTTATTCTGACATGGGCAAACTGCATGGCATAACGATATATCACCCTAATACTTGAACGATACCACCACGAATTCATTTTATATTCCAACAAAATGTTCCATTCTGAACATTTTTACACCATCCGCACTCTCCTACAATCAACATTTTTCTCTCTATGATTTTTCAAAGTTTCTTGCATTGGTGACGACACACTACGCAGGGTGGTATCACCCCGACGGAACCGGTTCTATGACGTCACTGGTGCGAGAAACCTTGAAAAATCAGAAAGAAAACCACAAATCGTAGGTGACTGCGCTATTTGTCAAACTTTTAAGAATTTGATCTTCTTCGAGGTAGTTGAGGTTCCTTTTTCGCACCCATCATTCAGAATAATATTTCCAGATTAGGATCACAAATTAACTAATAACTTTTCCCCCTAGCTTTGATTGTTGTGTTAAAAACTCGTGAAACTTTTCAAACGTCCATAAACTCGGTTTTTGTGGAATCTGAAAGATATTCAAATGCTTTATATGGTTGAGCGTTAAAAAATTCGTGGAAAATAACAACCTAGAAACGAAACCTTAGCTTTTTTGACATGTATATGTCTAAGGCGTGAGGGTGTATCTGTGAAAATGTAACACGAAAAAAATGCAACGTTTCTATTTCGGTCAATTTTCACGTACAACCGTGGTAGGGAAATGTTACTTCTGCTATTTTCATCGCACAGAAATCGTTGGCCACAAGTTGGAAAGCTCTTGATTTATGTGAAAAATGTACACATCTCAGGCTACCAATTTCCCCCTTCTTACGCACCTGGATACATTCCTAAACTAATTTGATCGGACTGTAAACAAAATTTTCGTTTGGCAGAAACATGAATGCATAGGTTTCTTTAAACGATTTCCAATACAACCTTTGTGTTTCAATTGGTTTTCACGTAAGTTTTCAATGCGTTACTAGCAAAGTGTATCTCCCTCAGTTTTCATGACAGGGAAATCGTTCGCCACTTTTTGGCATGCTCTCATTTTATGACAACATTTCATGATCCCTAAGCCATTGTAGTGTCAAGAAAAGCTGATTTATTTCGCTATGTTATAAACTAACATTGCTAAGAACCATAATGAACTAATAATGTGAAAAGAAGGCACTAGGTACATGGTTGGTATACTATTGACTAGTAGGTACTTGTAAGCAGTAAGTACTAGACCTCTGATCAGCTGATGGGCTCCTGAAGCTGATATTTCTATTGCATTTAATATCTGAAGCTAAAATCAAGAGACGACTGAAATTATTGGCTCATCCTAGTAAGTTGAAATTTGTTATGGACACTCTCTGGGACACTAAGGGACGATTGAGTTGATTGGGTCTTTTCTGATCAGCTGACTGAGCTGATTTAATTGTGACATTTTTGATTTTAGACACAAAATTCATATTTATTTCACAGGAGGGAAAATAAGACATACCCATGTACCGATGTATCTGCATGTAGTGTATATACTATCTCATGATTTCGCTTTCAACAAACGAATTTTACTAATTGAATCTGATATAAAATATTGATATGGCATCGCAGAGATAGATTTACATTATAAGCAGAGGTTGTTTTGGTTGTTGTTATGAAAGACAAAACTAGAGAAACAAAAATCATTGTCCTGACCTTCAATAATACGTAGTTAAGTCACAAAAATAGAAGAAATCTTGGGATATATAAAAACCCTTGTATAACATGAGTTTTTGAAATATGTCTTGGAGAGAAAGTCGTGTAGAATTGATAGGTAACTACCAGAGAATTTGTACACTTAATCAAGCAACCCCCAATCACCCTAATCCAGAAATTATGAATGATTTGTATTTGTAGAACGTAAAAAATCAGGAATCGTATCAAAATATTTCAAAAATGATTTCGAGTTGAACTAATGATTAGTAGAAATTTGATTTATCATTTTTTTGAGATGTTTGAACTGTTATTTTTCTTCGAAAGCTTACTAAAACTACGGTGTATTAGAAAGAAAGAAACGTAGTTTTCCTGTTGCCTGGAGCTCTCCAAAGAGATCGTCCCGATCAGCCTTTTACGATTCCACCCCGCCGAGGCTGCTCCGCATTCGATCATCCTGAGCCTGAGAAGGTCCTGTGAACTCAGAACGTGCTCTGGGGCCGGTGGACAACGAAAAAACAACCTCATCCGTTCTAATGGCCAGATAAATTAAAACTAATGTGGGATAGTCCACTCCAGGGCCGGGGGTTTAGTGTTACATCAAGATCTAAAATAAAACTTGAGCACGGCCGCGGCGCGCAGCCGCTTTTTCTAAATATATTCAGAACCCACTGTGAATTTACTAGCAAACATCCAGAAAGGTGTGGGATTAACGATATAAAGCATTCAGTATCCGCTCACAATAATTTTCCAGTTTATTTTGTTTTTTCTGGTACCGACTCTGATTTATATCGCCAACGACCATGCCGACGAGCCTCCCGCTTTCTTTCTTTTTCTCCAATATTAGCTTTTTGTTTTTTCCCGTTCTCAGATAAATTTAATGGATATTCAAGTATTTTTACAATATTAGAAATCAATTTATTGGATATCGGGGTAATGAAATTACACATTTTCCTCAGAAATTGTTTACCTCCGAAATCTGTTTAGCCTTGGAATTGTAACCTTTTCAGACCTCGTGCTTCGGCCGGAAACCAGAGCGCTCTATCTGTGAAACGCGGTGTCACTGGTATTAAGTACACACTACAGTTGCATAAAGTACCCAGTGTACAGTTGCATTTTTCACCGTGAAATTCACACTGCGAACTAAATTTTTCCGTGCTTCACGGAATTTTCTTGCTGTTTCCCAAACACCATGTGTCTGTTGTAACCCAACATGTTTTGAAAGTGGTTGTTACACATTAGGATGGGGCAAATTCGTACATTTTAGTGCCGATTTTCTAAACGTGATAAACGGGCTCATTGATCAAACACTGACTATAGAAAAATGAGCGTGCGATTAAAAATACTCGATGGACCACCCCAAAATTCATAAATGAGTGATTGGAGACAGTTGAGTTAATACATGTACCTAACTACCTAGATGTTCTATAAGAGTACCTCTGTACTAATATCTGTACCTTCGAGTAAAGACACGTGATAGGTGATGCGGCAGATAAAAATTAGCAAAGGGTATCTACAGGTCATTAAATATAAAAATACCAAAAGTGTAAAGAGGTAGGTTTACCCTACTTCACGCCCCACTCTGGGCCAAAGGGCTAATTTAGCTGGCCAAGAGGTAAAAATCCAAATCCCTCAAAGTTATAAAACTCGTTTAGGAAATACAAGTTTAGTCGTGTACAGGACGTTTCTTGTCAGTCCTCATCCAGAGGAACGTCGCAGAAAGTAAACAATGTCGTCTACTCCCACAGATTAACCGAAAATGAACCTCTGTGCGGTTGTGTATGTTTTTACTCAAATATTTCGAATTGTATTGTTTGATTTGTTTCATTTTCGAGTTTTGTGAAAATCCGTATCGTATTTTTTATTCATTTTTACAAAAACCATGGATATGAAATTATTAGGTAGTGTACACGTACATATCTTCACCAAATATCGTATTCTGAATCTATTTTGGCGGAAAATAGAGGCTCAAAAGAAAGTTTATTTTGTTTTTGGATAAAATCTTTTTGACTAGTTTCATTCAACCTTAAAAAATAATTTCCAACTTATTTTTCATCCTCACACATCCCCTTTTAAGAGATATTGAATTTCAATTACGAGTTATCGTATTTTTAAGGTCACCAATGGCTCCCAATGAAAAGGAGATATTTTTAGAATTTTTCCTTTCACAACTCGATTGGCTCAAAGAGTTTATCCACATTATATTCAGCGTAAGCTCAAAACATTTAATTAAACTCGCCGACGAGTACAACAAATTTTCATATAGGTCTAAAATTGCTAAAAGTCGCTAAAACGGTTATTTGGCTATTGTACGATTATGTCATGATGGATGACTGATTTTTTTTCACTTCATTCAGCTCCACATCGATAGTATACCATCTCGAATACTGAACAAACGCATTTAGTTAGGTTTATGTGATTTTACATAACGTACCTAATAGGTGAAGTTCAGCTAAATTAGGTGTTTTGCTCACTGTGCGCCCGTTTTTCACAAAACAAGAGTCGATAATTTATTATCAGAATGTACCTAAAAAAGAAGGAGGCAGGATATCCATTGGATAACAGCGTGCTAATATTCAGCTTTGTCTTTATTGAAGTGTTGTATTGGAGTCCAGTGGTTCAAATGATGTGATCAGAAAGTGTACTAAGACATATCTCGGTGAATTATGTATGGGAATCCGCTCACCCAACACGAAGAAAAGGTTTTCTGGAAGTTGGAAGGAATAGCATGGACTCTTTTTTCGTATTTTGCGTGCGTTTCCAGGGATACCTTGCTCTGTCATTTATTTTGACAAATACAGCATGTATACGCAATAAACCATCTAATTTCAAAACTCAACAACCCCCTCCTTCCCAAAATCTCCTTTCTCAAACTAGAAAATATTAGGACACGTTAACAATAGTAGGTAATCTGCAAAACTACAATAATAACTTAAAAAAAAAAAAAAAAATTACATCAATGGGTCCTACGACTTCAGACAAGTTATAGAAGAATTGCTTAAAAGCTGGTTGGGATTTGTAATTTGTTATATATGAATTGTTATATATATATATATATATATATATATATATATATATATATATAGGTATATATATATATATATATATATATATATATATACGTATACATGTAGGTAGTTAACAGCTAGAGTACTTAGCTGTAACCTATTTATATAACAATGTTCCGTCAAGTACCTATAATGAAAGAGTGACAAAAATCAAATTAAATCAATCAACAAAATGTCAATCAATCAACAAAATGTCCAATTCCGCCTCTCTTCCATAAAATCCATCATCTAACTAAAAATTCCCAGCCAACTCCAGTAATCATCTCCATCAACTAAAACATATATTTCAGGCTCAAAACTATCCAGAAAATCAATCGCTACTATCATACTAGACTAACTATTCATTGCCTCGTCATTGCCTCATCTCTTCAGGAAAACGTCCCATATCCATCCTCTCACGAAGTACGATCCATTTAAAACCACGACTAAACAACCACTACTACCGTTGTTTTAAATGGATTGTATTCCGTGAACGGATTGATTTGGGATGTTGATCGGAGATGGTTTATCGTGTATCCATGCTATATTTGTCTTAATAGATTACATAACCTGAGGATAGGGGCAAATTATGGGCGCCCGCAAGATAAAAAAAAGTCTTTATTATTTCTTCCAACTTCCAGAAATCATGATAAATGCTGGAAATCTTGATAATGAAGAAATGGTATAATGTTCCAAATCATATTAACTTAAGATGAATCCATCGAGCGGAGAGAAATCCAACTAAGTGCTACAATACCAGGCAGGTGGAAAAAATGGCTGAAATTTCGGAGAAGTTACAAGGTCAATGCTAATCCTTCTGATAATAAATCAAAGGTAATTACGCATAAAGGAAAATGACTTTAAAAAATGTGATATTCTGGATGAAATATACGTTATCATCAAGAAAAAGGACGATACAGGGCTATTTGGATGATAGAAAATTGATAGATAGAGGTACGACAGGTAGAAGTTAGAAGATAAAAGTTAGAATGAGGAAATCTTGCCCCTTCAAAAACGGCTCCGAGAACCCATGGCTATCTCGATCGCCAAAATGAAGAATCAAAGAAGTACATCTTATGACCATGCGAAACACTTCACAAATTTAACATTTAGATTGACAAATAAAAGGAATTATAATATATGTACTATGAAAAATAGTATTTATTCGTCAATAAGAATAAACGAGAATAGTTGAATCTGCCTCAACCAAACAGAAGACTGAAACATGTAGCAGTTATGTGGAACGAAACATTACGAGATCAACTGGCCACCCGACCAACCTGTGAAGCCAATAAATAAAGAACATCCATACATTATACAAATATACTTATTATACAAATATAATATAACATATACAAATATAACATTATAACAAGAATATAACATTATATTAAGAATATAACATTATACAAATATGATTCTGAAAACAAATAATGAACAATACGATGTTTTGTGATGTTATGAATTTGCAGCAAAGAAAACTGCAAAATATACCTAATTAATACAGGAAGGTGATCCCTGGGACAAAATATGATTGCGATGTGACCAGTGGCAAAAGTGGGATGATGATAAAACTTGTTATTCAAGTTGTGATCAAACTAAGACAGTGGACAGTACTGTTTGTTTACAAGATGGCATCCATTATTATTTACGCGTTCCTTCCTCTTAGTTAACCTACATTTTCTACGAAACAGGAAAAAAGAACGGTAACAAAATTATTTGACATTAAGTTATCTCTATCTCTATCTCTATCTCTATTATTAATAAGAATGAAACTCCGTCTGTCTGTCTGTCTGTCGTGTCTATGCACGGCCAAACGGCTGAGTGGGGGGAGTGTACGAGTGGGGGGATCTTCTTGAGATTTTCCAAAAGTGGGAGCGAGCGAATTTAAAATTGTTTAATCCCACCCGAACCATGGGCCGTAGGGCGGGAGGGGGGTCGAAGTAAGAATTAATGTGCGCTTTTTGGACTTCCCCACTTCCCCTACCCCTCTAAACAGCCGTCGAAAATTCCGGAAAAATACGGGTTTCGTAGGTTTTCCTACGAGGAAGACGACGGCGCGATCGGATCGCGAAAAAAGTATCGGGAAATGCGTCAAAAAAATGCGAGAGTACGGACCCGTTTTCTCGAAAAGTCCGCCGAAAAACTTGGTTTTTTCCGATTAAAATATACCCCATAAAGGTACGTTTTTCGGAACGGTTTTCGCGGGCGAAATACAGCTTTGGGTCCGCCGAATCTGAATCCGAAATCGGATATCGAAAAAAGTGACGTTAAGTTGGTCAAATCGCGAGCGGAAGCGAGCAAAGCGATTAAAATGATTGTGCCACGGACAAGAGAAGGCTCAAGAATTGACGTGAAGGGTTCGATGTCACAATGTTGCGAGGCGAGCAGGTAATACATAGGTACCTACCTTGCGAGCGAAGCGAGAGCCATTTCAAATAATAAATACGGACTTTGTCCTACACATATACGGGTATTTCCCAACACCTATGCATCAATACCTTGCGAGCGAAGCGAGCAACATTTCCTAATAAACTTTTCGTGGTTCCACGTAGTTTTATAAGATTTAATTTGTTTGTAAGAATCCCCAACTGAAAAAAACGTCTGCCAAGTTGGGTGGGCAGTACAACATTCCCTAATAAACTTTTCGTGGTTCCACGTAGTTTTATAAGAATTAATTTGTTTGTAAGAATTTCCAACAGAAAAAAACGTCTGCCAAGTTGGGTGGGCAGTATAACTTCTTCAAGCGAGCGAAGCGAGCAGCATCCCTTACAGAAGTAAAACCTACCCTTAGGGATCTAACATTTGCGAGCGAAGCGAGCAACATCCCCTACATGTTTCAATTGTAATACATCGCATGTATACAGCCACACTTTGCGAGCGAAGCGAGCAACATTCCCTACATACCACACTAAACTTTTCGTGGTTCCACGTAGTTTTATAAGATTTAATTTGTTTGTAAGAATTTCCAACAGAAAAAAACGTCTGCCAAGTTGGGTGGGCAGTATAACTTCGTCAAGCGAGCGAAGCGAGCAGCATCCCCTACAGAAGATAAACCTACCCTTAGAGATCTACCGTTTGCGAGCAAAGCGAGCAACATCCCCTACATGTTTCAATTGTAATACATCGCATGTATATAGCCACACTTTGCGAGCGAAGCGAGCAACATTCCTTACATACCACACTTTGCGAGCAAAGCGAGCAACATTCCCTATCTGCCACATTGCGAGCGAAGCGAGCAATTTAATGGGGGGTCCGGGGGGCTTGCCCCCCGGCTGGACGTGGAGGCGAGCGTAGCGAGCCGGAGCGGCTAGTTATTAATAAGAATGAAACTCCGTCTGTCTGTCTGTCGTGTCTATGCACGGCCAAACGGCTGAGTGGGGGGAGTCTACGAGTGGGGGGATCTTTTTGGGATTTTCCGATAGGGTGTATAAGCGAATTTAAAATTTTCTAATCCCACCCGAACCATGGGCCGTAGGGCGGGAGGGGGGTCGAAGTAATAATTAATGTGCGCTTTTTGGACTTCCCCGCTTCCCCTACCCCTCTAAACGGCCGTTGACAATTCCGGAAAAATACGGGTTTCGTAGGTTTTCCTACGAGGAAGACGACGGCGCGATCGGATCGCGAAAAAAGTATCGGGAAATGCGTCAAAAAAATGCGAGAGTACGGACCCGTTTTCTCGAAAAGTCCGCCGAAAAACTTGGTTTTTTCCGATTAAAATATACCCCGTAAAGGTACGTTTTTCGGAACGGTTTTTGCGGGCGAAATACAGCTTTGGGTCCGCCGAATCTGAATCCGAAATCGGATATCGAAAAAAGTGACGTTAAGTTGGTCAAATTGCGAGGGGAAGCGAGCAAAGCGATTAAAATGATTGTGCCGTGGACGAGAGAAGGCTCAAGAATTGACGTGAAGGGTTCGATGTCACAATGTTGCGAGGCGAGCAGGTATACATAGGTACCTACCTTGCGAGCGAAGCGAGAGCCATTTCAAATAATAAATACGGACTTTGTCCTACACATATACAGGTATACCTTGCGAGCGAAGCGAGCAACATCCTCGAATAAACTTTTCGTGGTTCCACGTAGTTTTATAAGATTTAATTTGTTTGTAAGAATTCCCAACTGAAAAAAACGTCTGCCAAGTTGGGTGGGCAGTACAACATTCCCTAATAAACTTTCGTGGTTCCACGTAGTTTTATAAGAATTAATTTGTTTGTAAGAATTTCCAACAGAAAAAAACGTCTGCCAAGTTGGGTGGGCAGTATAACTTCTTCAAGCGAGCGAAGCGAGCAGCATCCCCTACAGAAGTAAAACCTACCCTTAGGGATCTACCATTTGCGAGCGAAGCGAGCAACATCCCCTACATGTTTCAATTGTAATACATCGCATGTATACAGCCACACTTTGCGAGCGAAGCGAGCAACATTCCCTACATACCACACTAAACTTTTCGTGGTTCCACGTAGTTTTATAAGATTTGATTTGGTTGTAAGAATTCCCAACTGAAAAAAACGTCTGCCAAGTTGGGTGGGCAGTATAACTTCTTCAAGCGAGCGAAGCGTGCAGCATCCCCTACAGAAGATAAACCTACCCTTAGAGATCTATCGTTTGCGAGCAAAGCGAGCAACATCCCCTACATGTTTCAACTGTAATACATCGCATGTATACAGCCACACTTTGCGAGCGAAGCGAGCAACATTCCTTACATACCACACTACAATTTGCGAGCGAAGTGAGCAATTTAATGGGGGGTCCGGGGGGCTTGCCCCCCGGCTGGACGTGGAGGCGAGCGTAGCGAGCCGGAGCGGCTAGTTATTAATAAGAATGAAACTCCGTCTGTCTGTCTGTCGTGTCTATGCACGGCCAAACGGCTGAGTGGGGGGAGTCTACGAGTGGAGGGATCTTTTTGGGATTTTCCGATAGGGTGTATAAGCGAATTTAAAATTTTCTAATCCCACCCGAACCATGGGCCGTAGGGCGGGAGGGGGGTCGAAGTAATAATTAATGTGCGCTTTTTGGACTTCCCCGCTTCCCCTACCCCTCTAAACGGCCGTTGACAATTCCGAAAAAATACGGGTTTCGTAGGTTTTCCTACGAGGAAGACGACGGCGCGATCGGATCGCGAAAAAAGTATCGGGAAATGCGTCAAAAAAATGCGAGAGTACGGACCCGTTTTCTCGAAAAGTCCGCCGAAAAACTTGGTTTTTTCCGATTAAAATATACCCCGTAAAGGTACGTTTTTCGGAACGGTTTTCGCGGGCGAAATACAGCTTTGGGTCCGCCGAATCTGAATCCGAAATCGGATATCGAAAAAAGTGACGTCTAGTTGGTCAAATCGCGAGCGGAAGCGAGGAGAAGCGTTTAACTTCAGAAATTAATTTTGCTGTGTTCCCGAGAAGGCTCTGGGAAGACAGAGGTCTTTGGGGTTCGATAACACAGGTACAGGTTTCGGTGTTTGGGTGTTGCGAGCAGGTACCTTGCGAGCGAAGCGAGAGCCATTTCAACGGAATAAATTCGGATTTTTTCCTACAAATATACAGCAATACCTTGCGAGCGAAGCGAGCAACATCCCCGAATAAACTTTTCGTGGTTCCACGTAGTTTTATAAGATTTGATTTGTTTGTAAGAATTCCCAACTGAAAAAAACGTCTGCCAAGTTGGGTGGGCAGTATAACTTCCTCAAGGATATACAGGTATACCTTGCGAGCGAAGCGAGCAACATCCCCTAATAAAATTTTCGTGGTTCCACGTAGTTATATAAGATTTAATTTGTTTGTAAGAATTTCCAACAGAAAAAAACGTCTGCCAAGTTGGGTGGGCAGTATAACTTCCTCAAGCGAGCGGAGCGAGCAACATCCCCTACAGAAGTTAAAACTACCCTTAGGGATCTACCGTTTGCGAGCGAAGCGAGTATCATTCCCTACATGTTGGGTGGGCAGTATAACTTCCTCAAGCGAGCGAAGTGAGCAGCATCCCCTACAGAAGTTAAACCTACCCTTAGAGATCTACCGTTTGCGAGCGAAGCAAGCAACATCCCCTACATGATTCAATTGCGAGCGAAGCGAGCAACATTCCCTACATACCACACTTTGCGAGCGAAGCGAGCAATTTAATGGGGGGTCCGGGGGCTTGCCCCCCAGCTGGACGTGGAGGCGAGGGTAGCGAGCCGGAGCGGCTAGTATATTATGAAGAGCGGGTTGATGGAAAACAAAGGACGTTTCAAGGAACCAAGCAAATTTTCCATTGAACTCCCCCTATGACGAGAAAGTGAACTATCGGAATCAGTAAAATGTATATGCATAGAGGCATACGTAAATACTACAATCTGCCTAGTGTATGGTGAAAAAGCATTTTGATGTACCTACTTAAAACAATTTGTTCTTCATTCCTTTGAGTCTAGAAACAAGATACCTGATTTCGCCAGCCCCTGTTTAATAATAAACTTGTGAATTCTTGCAGCAAATGTATTTTAATTTCACTTAACTTTCCAAGTTTTTTTCCTGTTAATTCTCTCTTTTTTTTCTCTTCTCTTTTCGTGTTTAGTTGTAAATTCAACTTAATCCGAGGCATGAGCTGCATATCTCTTGCTAGGTCTGCACATTGAAAAATAACTCATACAAATTCCAACTCAACCTGATGAAATCGGAGATTAGTTAGGAGATCATAAAATACTCGTACCTTGAGATCCGGGAATTATTCAACAGGCGGAAGAGTTGCTCACTCCTTCAGGACGCAAGTTCACGCCTTTTTTTGTTTTGTCTGTCTCGCTCCTTTATACGGATGTGCGTGGAGTGGACGATAGCAATCATTACCAGAACACGATAACAATTAGCAAGCGTCGGTTGTTATCCCCAAAATAAACACTTCGTTATAATAAACTATTTAGAAAGATAACATCCTCATGATATAAATGGGTGTCGGTAACGCAATTTCGATGGAAATTATATCTATACCGCTGAGGAATTATAATTAGAGTTAACTCTCATTTATGAATTTTAAACCTTACAATGTAAAATGTGGCTAACATATTTTCCCGAATGCAAATGGTCAATATTTATAATATGTGACTAAACATTATTCATGAAAAAGTTGATGAATCCAGTCAAAAGGATTCTATTCATTAAAAAACATTGGAGCTGTCAGTTTTCAATCCTGATGTCCTAAGTATAACATTAAATTGAAAAACAACCGATAAAGTCCGGACTATCTGTGAAATTACCTCTTTGCAGACACCATTAGGTATCGTATTTAGATTAAATTTTGATATTATTGAATTAACTAATAGGGATTTGTTCAACGGATACTATAACAACAAACACTAGGTTTGTCTAACCCACAGCCATGCAAAATTCAACGTTAACATACAGGAAGGAGGGTTCAGGGTTTCATTTTAGTAAGCTGGGTTGTTCAAGCGTCCACGTATTTCAAGGCACATTTCTGTGACAAATATGTAGATTCAGATCAAAAATGTGAACACAAATTTGACCGTCTCATTGTCTGTTTGGTGAAGTGGACCGTTTTTGCATAATAAAACTGTAGATACAAGTTTTACTCGCGTTCATCCACTCAGCCTAATGATTTTATGACTGAGGAATGAGTAAATGCAAAATCAAAAACTCTCTGACGTAAATATAGAGGATGGGATAATGGAAGGTAATTATATTGCTTCATGATCACCAGCACCCGTCATTAGGTGTTGATACTTAAATCCTCCTGAATCCTACTATCATACTATCTACTTATTTAATAAGTTAATCAGGCAATATATTTCAGGTTTTCCAAAATATACTATTGCAGATGATCTGCAAGAAAGTGAGAAATCGTTCATCAAAAAGCTGTATGCAATTTATTAACAATTTTACGAAATGACACAAGTAGTGGAAAAAAAGTTCCAGTCATGCAGCATGATCGTATTAGATAATTTTCGTAAATGATCGAATTGTATAATGTTAAATTGTTTTAAAATTTAAGCTTTTTGATTGCAAGAAATTGTTAACTACTAATTTTATGGCAAAAAATGTATTCTAAATAATAATCTCCTATTCGAATAGAGGTTTGGAATTTTTAGCTTTTATTGCATCTTTTATCGATTTTTAGCACATTTTAATGCATTTTAAGTAAATTTTTCAGCATAATTTTGGACATACATTTTTGAATGTTCTATCTTATAAGAAATAAACTTTATTTGAGCAATATTCTGCTAAAAAATAAAAGTTTAACGATTTTCAGCCGTTTTTGCAATTTTTAGTGATTTTTTCATCCCTTTCTTTGAATTGCCAACAAACTCATCCTTTCGTTCGGAAAGCTTGATTTTTCGGCGCAAGAACGGAATTCGTATCCCAATCCAAAGGAGAGTTATTTTCTGGAATAACACAAATATAATAAGAAAAAGCGTTAAACTCTAGAATTCCTTTCAGAATGCCTCAAAATGGATTTCAATGAAGAAATTTTTCAAAAAATTTTGATTTCAAAAATGTCCGAGCCATTGCAATATCTTCAGTTTCAAGAAAATTCGCTAATAAAAGTTTGTTACCTCTAAGCTTGTTTACTCGTATGAGTCGTCTATCTTGAATAACGTTAGGATCTGATAGGGGGATTCATAGTCCATAGTATATTCGACGTCAAACCATCGAACCGTAGATAATTGAATTTCGATTGGCTCCAACGCGCATGCGCGGGGTATTTAGGACAATTCAATTTACGACGGGAGTTTGAAAGTCGAGTATTGACGTCAAATATCGAAAATTAGCTACACTCCTACCTGTTTCTTGGCGAAACATCCTCATCAATAAAATGCGATTGTCATTTTCGTTATTCAGGTCCTCTGACGCGTCATTAAAGTTGTTCAAAGTCTCAAGATTAGAGTTTATTGTTTTGAAAATAATTAAATTATTTATTATTTATAACCTGGTTAGGAGGTGACCTGCACTGTCCTTCGCCATTTCCGCAAGGGAGCTAACTTAGCATTCCGACGAGACTCATGAAACCATCTTTTTTCAACATATTCGATTTTCGAAATTGACCATGAATACCTCTTGAGTCCGTCATAACTCAAGGCCTTCTATGTTTGCATTACCACCAAAGGAGGCAGTCCGAAGAGTTTGACTTCCCAAATTCAAAACTGTGTTCCGGGCATGATGTAAAAACGCTTGGGTCAACAATTACGGAGTTGGTTCAGTGTGCCAACTCGACAACGAATAGACCAATAGCTTTGTAGATCGTTTCTAGATTGGCACGGGTTGGATGTGATGTCACGTGACATTATCCATAATAACGGAGTCTGAAAATAAAAGGGTGATCGGCAAAACTCAAATTTTTTCCACAACTAAGGCATTATTCTGGTGAAAATCAACAAATTGTTTAAATTACTCATCACTAATTGTGAATATACTACTTTCAGAATTTCGTCTACCTAGGCATCTTCTCAAGAAACGGAGAGAAAACCTCGCGATGCACTACATTAGGCAAAATGTATTCAACATTAAACACGTAGTCCAGTCGTTTTTGTTATATTCAACTAAAGATTGGATGGGTACCTACGACTACCATTCTTGTCTAAATGTACTGATGTCGGACTGTATATCTACGTACACTAAAACAAATTGCCTAAAAAATTGATTAGTCTCTAGAATTGGAGAGTTCAGTCATCGTGAGTTTCTATGAATACAAATATACTTTTACAATTTGTATTGACCACCGTAGGAACAATTTGTATTCAGTTATGGGGTCCTAGTGATGGCCCATTCAAAATGATCGCACCCATATCAATAAATTACAGCTAACTGTTCAACAAAGTGGCGTCAATTCAATGGAACAGGGCGTACCGATAAAACCGAGGCTCTCTATAGAAACGTCAAACAAAAAAGGATAAGAAAAAAAGATACTCCTGACTTCAAACGGAAGAAGGTTATGCCCGGAGCACGCGACTCGGCTCAAGAGAAATCGTTTAGTTGATAGTTGACGAGACGGAAGAGGTGTGAATGGCAGGGGCAATGAATGCGAAAGACCATCACTTAGACGTTTACGATGAGCAATAAAATATTTTATGGCCGCTCTCGTAGCCCGTGTTTGAGGTCGGAAGGCCGTTAACGTTCTTAGGGCAGGTCGTGGCGGGCAGTTCTAGAGGCAGAGAAGGGAAATCCCGCTTCTATTGGCTCGAATGTTTTCGGCCGGGCGTTCCACCGGTTTTCTTCTTTTTGTCTCGTCGTTTCAAACACACCTCAAAAGTTTTGAAGAGTGCTACACTTCATAAATATAATTTGTTTTGAGTAGAACCGCGGACTTTTTCTAGATGAGGGACCTGATATCTTCAAGAGTGGCAACTAACATGGGAAATGGCGCGGTTTAATTTTATATCATTTTTTTCTCCAGGGATCGTAAACACGATTAAGACATTTTTACAAGCCACTTGTTTGTTGGGGATGTTTTTTCCCACCCTCTCCGGTCGTTTCGTGGATCTCGTTCTGCCTACGGCGAGTCGGAAACTTGTTTTCGGACAGCGGAAACGGTCGACAGAATGGTGATGATGACAACATCATAAAGTTGAATGGCTGTTTTGGTTTATCCAGTTCATTTCACGTCCGAGGCTCTTCACTCGGCGAGTTGATAGACCTGGAGAACTTTTCACCACTTCCCACCGCCATAATTTGAAACCCATTATGAAAAAAACTTGCAGAATGGGCCATTCCAGTTATTACTTTTTTCTGTCAACAGATAAGCAAACCATACAGCTTTCAACATAAGAATTTTCAGCAACATTCTTCCAGTCATGTTAAGCATTCTTTTAATGGAATCAGATGACGTATAATCATGTATATTGTAAGAATTTATTGCTCAAAACATAATTTTTACTTCACTCTTGGAACAACTGTTTCAAAGGAATTCTAGCTTAGTCATAAGAAATTATCACCCTATGTTGTACAATATTATTTTCACCTTTACTACGCAATGTGATATCAACACTTGATTAACACCACAGTTGAGTTAATACAATTTTAGCGGCCTTTAGTGAACTGATGCACTCTTTTTAACCATGTCATATTGTGACGGATCGAAATCAGAAGTTGGTGTAGGGTCTGCCATTGTGAGCCGAAGGAATGCATTCAAATTTTCTCTTCCGAAAACTACCTCTGTTTTCACCGCTGAACTATTCGCCATATTGGCAACTTTAAATGTGATAGAGCCGAATGAAACAAAATTTTATGTTACCTGCTCAGATTCACTAAGTGCTCTTCAAGTAATTAAGAAAGGAGTTGATTCGCACCCAATAGTAACAGATATACTCACAAAGGTTCAACATCATCTTGATCTTGGAATATCATTAATTTTCTGTTGGGTGCCTGGTCACAGTGGTATTATTGGTAATGAATTAGCTGATCATCACGCTAAGCAAGCAACCAATGAACCAGTAACATCCCACATCTACTTCCGATCAGACTTTCTATCCATTATCAAGTTGACCGTATGGAACGCATGGCACTCTCCTTGGCTCAGTATGGACTACCAAAAGTTATGGGTAACGAAAAAAGATGTACGTCCATGGTCATCTTCATGCAGAACCAAGAAACACGCTGATGGATCCATTTCTCATTCACGCCGAGAGGAAGTAATCCTGACCCGCCTTCGCATAGGACATTCACGTCTTACTCACGGACATCTCATGTCGTCGCAGCCCAGACAGCCACCTCCAGTTTGTACTACCTGTGTATGCCCGCTTTCGATATTTCATCTTCTCTCGGAGTGCCCAGGATTCTATGACCCAGCCGTTAACATTCCAAGGAACATTACCGAACTGCTAGGAAATGACTCTACTCATTTGAATAATTTGTTCCAAATTCTAAAATCTCTTTCGCTATATCACCAAATCTAAAAAACTGTCCATTAATCCATTGAAATGCCATATTTAATTTGTATTCTAATGTAAATTATTCTTGTTTGACGCCCATGACCACGAATGGTTGATTGCGTGTACATAAAAAAAAAAAAAAAAAGTTAATACATACAATCTTGATCAAGTTCAATATTGTTTAGATACGAGTTCAGATAATATACAGAACGCACATCCTGGCCAAGTTCCAGAAAATTTTTTCATGGTTCTCGCAATACTTTCGAGAGTCCAGTAAGGAAAGTAATAATCCAGGTTGCCTGCTGTTTCATGGAAGTTCTTATCAGAATCTGACCCTCCCTGGCGTCAACTCTACATCCCACTGTATGAAACGGAGCTCCGTTGTGGGTTTGATAACTTTGAATCAGCTTCCCAGTTCATTAACAAACAATAGAAGGAAAGGAAAGGACAACTTCTGTCCTACATTATGCGGATCTAGTCCCTTACACGGGGTTCGTGCGTCTGTTTTACATTCTAACTGTAGCTCCGTCCTCAGGATCACGTTTACGTTCTGTACGGTCGCTTGGTACCATCTTGTCGAGTGTGACTTACCAGTTTGAAATCTCTTTCCATATACAATACCCTTGCTGTGCCTTACTTGCTTTCTGTGTTTCTCGTCGCAATGGAGTCTTACGTAATCTAGTTGACTTTATTTTCTCTGTGTTTAGAGAGAGCTTGGCACCCGTGAGATCTGGAATGAGGTGAATTGAATCCTTATCTCACACCTGAAGTGTCATGTACAGACCAGTTTATTTTGCCATGAGTTTTCGTAACAAACTGAAGTAAAAAACAATGTTCTGCGGTAAATGAGGAAAAATTTTGAACAAAAAACTGCTGGATGTGGGAACTTTATCACTTCTTACCGTTTAAAAAAAGGAGAGGCTCTGTATACAAGTTGTGTTGGGCTCGCGATGAGGGAAAATCACATGTTAACGCCCCTGATCATCTACATTTTACAAAATTCAAAACCAAAACAAAAAAGTCTTAGACATGCATGCATGATAGTGTTAACGAATTTTCGTAAATGATCGTATTTTATCAAGTTACACTGTTTTGAAATTTGATCATTTTGAGCGCGAGTAAATTTTTAAATACCAATTTATGGCAGAAAAATTCGTTCTAAATAGGTACTTAATGTTCTGTAATTAAAAAAACTATATTGGATTATTAGCTTTTTTATTATTATTGCTTTGGGAGTACTCGTACCTACCTATGACCAAGAGAACATTAGTAACTGCAAAACCAATTTATTTAGGCATTTAAACCAGTAACCAGTAGGTACCTGTAGGAAGATTGAGGATTATGCAAATTGGCAGGATGAGATGTGGTGTAATCAACAGCTTTCCAACGAATCGTTTTGTATATTAAGCAATGACGAAGTTTTATTTCTCCATAACGAATCACATATACCTACGTCAGAAGCACTGATAATCTTGCGGTACTTCGTGACAAATTTTCGTTACTCATTTACATTCCATACTCGGATAGTTAGATGACGGTTAATGTATGTTCAATGCTATAATATCAAATATTGGAAAGATGATTTGCGACTGTTCTCGAGGAAGAAGGTTTTCGGAAGCAAATGCTGTAATTCGCGTGCTTTATATACTGTATCAGCTAAAGGTTAATGAAAATAGCTCTCATAAAGGTGTCATAGGGGAATACTTTTTAAAATAGTGACAGAGGCCAGCCAAACTAGGAAGAATATTTCCATCTACATTTAAAAATAATTTAATATGTATTCCTTATATGTATCCCATAATAGGCTCCTTATACTATTTCTATATAGGCAGTTCGGGTTTGTTCATTGATATTTATTATAAAATCTCGATAAATTAGGATAAAGACAATTTTGGAAAAGGAACGGAAACTACTTTTCACGACGAATGTTCTACTCAACTTGATATATTAATAAAAACGCTGCAAATTATTACACAAAGGTTTATTATTTATGTATTAGACAGCCCTTCTACGTAGATCTCTGGTCCATAATTATTAAACGCCGCTTATAGTATATTTAGTATCGGAACTCGGAGCTTCGGACCTCACAAATGGTTTCCATCCATTACAGCAGCGGAATCTCACAGTTTTACGCTTTTTAATATAGTTGATGAACATAACAATTTATTTCCAACGCATAAAAGTGTTACCTATGTAGATGTAGATGTAGGAGAAAACTTTCAGGGCGGGGGTTTTGAGCCCCCAGCACGGAAGCCTGTTGGCTTATTGTACTTTCCTGAGAGTTTTTTGTTTAATCAAAGAGACTCAGCCCCCTGATGAGGGGTGGTAGGCTCTTGATTAATTGTTCGCTCGGAATGGAGCTCATCGGGGTTTGGGCCCCAAAGAGCTCAATTCTGCGATGGGTGAGTGCAGGGCACTCAAAGATTATGTGGGATGCCGTTTCGTCAGTCTCCTCACATAGTCTGCACAGGGTTGAGTTTTGTGTGACCCCTATGCGATGTAGGTGAAATCGTAGGGGTGCAAAACCGGTTATGAGGCCAACCAGTGTTTTTAGTTCCCTACGGTTTTTCCTAAGTAGCCCCTCAGTAATTTTGGTGTTGAGTTCAGCCACCATAAGTTTACTGTGGGTGTGTCCTTCAATATTGGCCCATCTTTTAGCGGTTTGTTGGTTGACCCACGTGTTGATGGTTTTTCTGAAGGTGGTTTTTGGTAAACCGACTGCTGGCTCAGGCCCTACGAATGGGGTTTGGGAGCCCCTTCTCGCGAGCTCGTCAGCCTTTTCGTTACCAATAATGCCTCTATGCCCCGGCACCCACTCCAGGCGAACCCGGTTGTGTTTGGCTAGGTTGTTGAGGGTTTGCATGCAGCACCATACCACTCGGGACGAGATGGTTGGAGCCGTTAGTGCTTTTATCGATGCTTGACTGTCAGAAAGGATGCGGACGTGGGCATTTTTATGCCCCCTCCTAAGACTCTCCACAGCTGCTGCCTCGATTGCCACAATTTCTGCCTGGAATACAGAGGTGTGTTGCCCAAGTGGAAACGAAGTGTTCCACCTGGGTTTGGCCCCATGTATTCCTGCGCCAGTTCCTGCTTCCATTTTTGACCCATCTGTGAACCAGATGATGTCATTGGAGCAGCAATTGTTCTCCCATAGCCCCTCTCTTGTAATGATTGACGTGTAGAGATGGGGTTGGGAGAGAGTTTTGGGCATGATATCGGCCACCATGTCGAGTAGTGGTTCTTGTATCAGTTCCAATATATTGGTATGACCTCGGTGAGGGGTTGTCCGCCAAGAGCCATTCCATTTCAGTCTCAGGGAGGCCATAATGGCCTCACCTTGTATGAAGATATCCACTGGGGGTAGACCCAGTAAAACCTCCATGGTTGCTGTGGGTGTACCATGCATTGCTCCGGTGATGGTTAGACAGGCCAGTCGCTGGATGCTGGTGAGAGTTCGTCGTGCTCCCACCTGACTCGCCTTGTGCCACCACACAACGCAACAGTACGTTATTATGGGTCTAACAATGGCGGTGTAAATCCACTGGACCATCCGCGGTTGAAGCCCCCATACTTTCCCACATGTACGCTTAGCGCACATGAGGGCTCCTTTGCATCTGTTTGCAATGTATCCTAGGTGTTTATTCCAGGTGAGTTTTGTATCCAGGTATACACCCAGATATTTGACCTCACGTTGAAAGGGCACCCTTGAATTAAAGAGAAGAGGTTCTGAAAGGCCCCTCAAATCTCTTTTTCTGGTAAAGGTTACAAGTGTGGTTTTGTTGGGGTTTACATTTAGGCCCTCAGTGCCACACCAATCCTCCACCACTTTCAGAGCTGACTGAGCCAGATCTGAGACTACTCCAACGAATGGTCCCCTAATCAGGATGACCACATCGTCGGCGTAGCCTTGAGCGTAAAAGCCGAGTGTGTTGAGTTGTTCAAGTAAAGAGTCCACAACGAGGTTCCACAACAGTGGGGAGAGTACCCCCCCCCCTGTGGGCAGCCCCTCGCCACAGACACCTCCACTGATTCCCCAAGGAGCTCAGCATTTACCGTTCTACTCGTAAGCATAGTTTTTATCCACCTACATATGGTGTTGTTTATATTGTGCCTTTGAGTAGCCCTTATAATGGAGGTTACTGAGGTTGAATCAAATGCCCCCTCTATGTCCAAGAATATTCCTATTGCAAATTCCTTGTCAGCCAGCACAGTTTCCACCCTGGTGACTAGGTGGTGCAATGCGGCTTCACAGGATTTGCCTTGTTGATAGGCAAATTGATTGGGGTGAATGGGCCTCTCTATTAAGGAGGTTTCCCTCAAGTGTCTATCGACAAGTTTTTCCAACGCCTTCAAATTGAAGGATGTCAGACAGATGGGTCTAAATGCTTTTGCCTGGTTGTACCAAGGTTTCCCTGGCTTTGGCAAAAATATGACCCTTGCTTGACACCATCTTCTGGGGATCGTGCCTGTTGCCAGGCTCGCCCTAAAGAGAGCACCTAGTATCCTAACGACATTGTCCCCCCCTTCTTGTAGAAGTTTCGGGATGATGCCGTCCGGGCCAGGTGATTTATAGGGGTCAAATGAGTTGATGGCCCACATCACTCGCTCTTTGGTGACTACACTCTTTGCCACTTCCCAGTCTAAGGGAGAGGATTTCCCGCCATTAGTGCGGGCTGGTGGGTCAGAGTCTGTACCTAGAGCATTTATTACTAAACAGCCAGGGAAGTGGGTCTCCAGCATGAGTGCCAGAGTGTCCCCAGCTGTTGAGGTATATTCTCCATTTGGTTTCACAAGTGTTCCAATTGGATTGATAGGATCTTTAGCAAGGATTCGCTGGAGTCTGGCGCATTCAGAGGCACTTTCTACCTCTTCGCAGAACCTCCTCCATGCTTCCCTTTTTGCTATTCTAATAGGTTTCCTGTATTCAGCTAATTTGGTCTTGTAATCATCCCAATAGCCGGTCTTTTTGGCTCTGTTGTACAGTTTGCCAGTTTCACGTTTGACAGCTTCTAGTTCCGTATTCCACCAGGAAACCTGGATTGGCGAGGGCCCAGTTGTTGTCAGGGTGTGATTGTTGTATGAGGCGAGTAGCGCGCTTTCCAGCTCTTCCGCCAGGGCCTCGATATCATTGTTATTGTGTATTTTGGTCCGAATTTCTCTCAACCTGCCCTCTACTTCCTCCTTGTAGTTCTTCCAGTTCGTTTTCCTAGGATCTCTATGTACTTGTCGTGTTTTACCCAAACCTTGGATTACCACGACAATGTACATGTGATCAGAATAGGAGGGGATATCGGATACGAACCATTTTTCAATTTTTCTTTCAAGCAGAGGGGTTGTGATGGTAATGTCGAGAACTTCTTTCCTGGATGAGGTTACAAATGTTGGTTTGTTTCCCCGGTTTGCCAAATATAAATCATTGGCTACCAGGTAGTCAAATAACAGGTCCCCTCGTGTGTTGATGTCAGTGCTTCCCCACGCACTATGGTGGGCGTTGGCATCTGCACCCAAAAGTAGCTGCATGTTGTCATTGCGGCATTTTTCAACAAGGTTAGCCACTTCTTCTGGTGGAGGTCCTCTTGAAGTATCTGCATCTCCTGGGAAGTACGCTGAGGCAGTGACTATATGCTCCCTATGGTTGCCTTCCTCGAGGATGATTTTCACTGCAACTAAGTCTCTGAAACAGAACTCAGACATGGTTAGTGAATTTATATCTTTTTTGACAAATATGCAGGAGCGTACATTTTTAGCGCAGTTGCGCTTGTAAATGAGCTTTCCTCCTGCATTATTGAGGCCAGCAACTCTACCCCGGGAAACCCAGGGTTCCTGGATGAGTGCGACGTCATATTTGCCAGCTGCAAGCAGTTGGCATAGATTTGCTGTAGCCACCTTGTTGTGCTGCAGATTAATTTGAAGAATCTGCAGCATTTTTAGGTGGTGAGAGGAGCTCAGCATAGACCAAATCAGTCTCCACGTCAGACAGTCTTCCCAGGGAGTGGGTACCATGTACTATGA
This sequence comes from Adelphocoris suturalis, assembly GCA_030762985.1. Classification (NCBI taxonomy): domain Eukaryota; kingdom Metazoa; phylum Arthropoda; class Insecta; order Hemiptera; family Miridae; genus Adelphocoris; species Adelphocoris suturalis. Next base: position 23,388,638 of record CM061041.1, on the reverse strand, counting down.
CGATCTTGGTGGTGGTGAGTGCACCACTATACTCACCCTGACTCCAGCCAGAGCTAGAGGTTTCAGGTCGAGCTAGGGTAGCTCCCCATTGCTTCTTTGGTTGCTGTTTGGAAGCCGAGGATGGAGGTGGGGGTGTGTGTGGGGTTCGAAGCCGCTTTCGCGGTGTTTCTACCCCAGCCCCCTCCCAACCAGCAGCTAGGGGGCCAATGGGCCTAGGACTGGTGGGACCACCATGTCTGAGGGGTTTGTCGACATACGTGTGTGTCTTTGCCCCTCGAAGACAGGTAGCCCCATCCCGAGCCCCAGCCCCCACGGCTGCCAATATAGAGTTCCCCATCCCTGGCTTCGGGTTTTTTCCCTTTTTAGGGTAGATTTCTAGGTGGTTCATTATTGTTCCCACGAGAAGCTAGGGATATAAACGTCCACCCGCGCAGAGCCCCGCATGCGCGGGTAAGCCTAATTACACCCAGGGGGTCGGCCGGTACCCTGGGGCAGCCGTTTGAGATGCACATTACCCTCTGCACCACGCAGACCCTAGGCACGGCGTGCACACCTTGTCTTGAGGGGGGGAGTCCGTTCTTAGTAACCAGTGCAATAGCTCACACTGCCCAGTATACTCCTAGGAGATACTATCGTGCAATGGACAGTGCGAGCCGTGGCTAAGCCCTCCCACCACATCAAGGTGACGGACATTGGGAGGGCAAATTATTACACAAAGGTTTATTATTTATGTATTAGACAGCCCTTCTACGTAGATCTCTGGTCCATAATTATTAAACGCCGCTATAGTATATTTAGTATCGGAACTCGGAGCTTCGGACCTCACAAATGGGTTCAATCCATTACAGCAGCGGAATCTCACAATTTTACGCTTTTTAATATAGTTGATGGACATAACAATTTATTTCCAACACATAATACAGTTACCTATACTGTATATTGATATCATCTAATTGGTCAAATTTCAAAAAATGTGCTGACAAAATCACTGAAAATGGCTAAGAAATGTTAAATTGATATTTTTTAGCATAAGATTGGTCAAATAAAGTTTATCAACTATGAAATGGAACATTCGAAAATTTATGTACGGAATTATGCTAAAAACTTGAACTTCATTAAATTTTGTTTTAAAAAATCTATACTTAAAATTGCAAAAAATAGCCTAAAATTCAAAATCTCTTTTTGAATAGAAGAGTATCATTTAGAATACTTTTTTTCCATAAAATTAATAGCTAACATTTTCTTTTCACTCATAAATCTCCAATTTCTATACAACTTGAAATATACAAAAAAAAGACATTTTTTCACCTATTTTTGGCTCATAGCACCCGTGGGTGTGGAGCGATCGAGCTGGCGAGAAGTTAGAAATCACCAATTTCTATACAACTTGAAATATACAAAAAAAAAGACACTTTTCACCTATTTTTGGCTCATAGCGCCCACGGGTGTGGAGCGATCGAGCTGGCGAGAAGTTAGGACCAACTAGACCCCAAGTGGAGTCTATGTGCGAAAGAACAGATTTTTTTAAGTCAATTCTAAGGTCTTTTATGGCCCGGACGGCGAACGGCGGACGGCGAACGGCGGACGGCGAACGGCGAACGGCGGACGGCGGACGGACATTTCAAATTTGGATTCTACGCACCTTGAAACGTAAAGTGACAATGTTTGAGGGGGGGTTATAAAAATTTTTTGCTATACGATCACATAGGCTTATTATTGGAAATGATAAACCAAAATCTTGCCTGACTGCCAAAATATCGCCATGAAAAATAGCAAGAAAGCTTTCATTTCCCGAATGGCGGCTATATTGCTTACAGAACTGCTTAGAGATAAAGGAGGCAAGTAGATAACTTTTCCTCACTCAAGATCATCTCAAAAAAGTGGTTAATAACCAATTCGCTTGTTTGAAACATCACTCAGAGGCTATAGCAGGATATCTCATTTTAGGATTATAGGCATCTCATATTTAGTCAGTTTCCCATATGTTATGTACTATTAACTGGAAATTAGAGAATTAAAAGAGAATAGAGCAACGTAAAATTACGTTATATTGTTGTATACCAAGTGAACCATATGACAACGATATTATCGTTTATTCGAATCTAATAAATATTTTAATTATATCGTAGCAATCATCCGAATTCCTTTCCAATACTGTGATTAGGAACATGAAACGTCGAAAATGGTCCTCACTCTTTCGATACATGTGATACATCGGTATGATTCCAAAGTTACTGACTTTTTTTCCTAAAATTTGTTACAGAATTATGAAATACAAATTAATAATGTAGTACAAGGTTCCCCATTGATAAGGGGGCCTCGGCATAATGAATATTTTACAGTAAAATAATAAACCTTGTGGATTCCCCCGTTTTTTCTCAAGGGGAAAATACTGTTTATTTCTTCAAGGTCGCTAGCCCAAACTTGGGCCCTGCCCGGCAGTCTCTCAACCCCTTTATTTCTCATGTTGGAAAATGAATAATGAATAAATCCAAGAGAAAATACTATTCTCAAGACAGGCGCATCCAGGCGGACCGTGACCCCCGGGACTCACGACCCGACTCATTAGAAATGCACTACCGACCCTCCTTGCCGACGGCAGCGCTGCTTTCGTTCTAGATTTGAATCAATTACTCGAATTACGTGTGGAATTCATTATTGAGAAGATATTATGGTAAAGAGAAGAAGTTGGTAAAGGTGGCCTCGTCAAGTTAGAAGGGGCATTAATGGCCGCTTCCTCAATTAGACGCTATCCGCTGGGCTCCTCGGCCGTCGTGAAGGCGCTTGTATCATTAGCAGGGAGAAGCTCTGTTATTATTGGGAGATTCTTTTACAGAGGATCACAATCCGAAGATGATCTTCACCCCATTATCTAGTTGGTACTGCGCAGTGTGCACTTTGAAGCGCATAGGTACTTGAACTTTTCACTGTAAGTAAAACTTTTACTTAAGAAATCGATTCTACAACTCATTTGCAAAAAAAATTCCTCATATAAATTATCAAGAAAATTACCCATACAAGATATATCATATAATGAGTTGTAGTACAAGGTTTCTTAGCTAGATAGGCGAGCATTGGCTCGGGAAGAATCGTGTTTGTATCGTCTGACGTTGATCTCATTTAGTATCAAACAGCTAGGAGACCGCAAAATGCGGGCCTCTTTGAGACATATACCTACTATGCGTCTCTGTAAAAGCTGTTATTAATGTATCATATCAATGTATCATTTAAATTTATACTTAGGTACCTTTTGGAAACTAATCGTTCACTCAATACAGGTGTTCTAAGTAGTAACGTGTTTACCTGTTCATACATTTGAAGCAAAGGAACTACGTGTTCACTCATTGAGCAAGTACTAAACGTTTATCAGTTCGAAGAGCTCAGCTGTTGAACTCTGGGTAAGACGGCTGGTTTCATTTACCAATTTCAGGTCGAACACTACGTGTTAGCTTGGTAGCGAGGATGAATGCTTAACAGAAAATCATTTCTACCAATCAATCAAGCAATCGCTCGAGCCAACTCCTTAAGCTCTACTCCAACTACCCAGAGTTTGTGAATTTGAGCCATCATATCGAGAGAAACATATATCTCTACAAATTACCTTATTTTGCGCTCACACACACTTTCCTACTGTTCTGAGGACAATACAACAATCGATGAAGGTTCCTTCAAAATCTGACTGAAGCGGTGCAACGTTTGGAATATCTGAATCTTAAGCCGAGTTTTGAGCCGGGAAAGCCTAGTTAGAACGTATTATTGATAATTTAGCACCCTTGCCCATGACGACATAAGTTTAAGGGTAGGTCCCCAATATAACTTCTCCTCCTGGAAACAAAAAATATCTGGAACTTTCACGATATAAAGTTTTGTAATAGTAAATGAGTGATTCACAAGTTTCGATACTGGTTCGTATTATATTGTCAAGTACTACGAAGTACTTACCGTCTCAATGTACAAAAACTAAAAGCCGAAATTACTCACCTTTTTGTTGTGTATAACATTCCCACAATGTATTCTTATTTCATCTCATCTCCCTTTAAGAATGAAGTGAGTTATTGATAACACGGTCTTTCTATACCAACCTTCTCATTAGAGCTCAGAAGAAATAAAACCAAACAATTTTTTGGTTCGCCCTTGGTCGCCTTCTCTTCCCGTCATTATGAAACCGCAATCTCTCTTATGATCGTCTTTTCGAGACCACATCGTTTGAAAGATATCTTTCATGAAGGCCTCGAAAACCGTCATCTACATGGCACTTCTTCAGGTGAACTAAATCAATGCGCCGTTGTTGTTTTTTATTTATTTTTATGTGTATGTTTTCTTTCGGGTGAACCATTTCAACTGAACGTTCATTTGTGGAATTAGAAGTGCATTTTATAGATTTGGAACACATCCGTCTCATTTGCTCTATTCGGTTTAGTTAGCACTATTATTTTTTAATCCGCCGCATTCCGCCGCCGTCCTAACCAAAATACGGAATAACATCAGTTAACCGAATTTGACTCAAAAATCGGCCAAGGATGTACCGAACATCTTGGTATTACATTCAAATAACTCAATAGAGTGAATTTTAAGTTATAGAATTTTGAAAAATCGTTATGTAAAAAATATACCTTTAATGGAATATCTGTATTGATCAGTGAACTGTACTTTGTTTATCAACGTATCTTTCTGTTTCCAGGTACTTACATTGATATGGATGGTTTTTCTTCATAAGAAGGTAACGACGCTTACCGTATTTTTCTTTGACGACATGCCATTTAGTATTAAGCACATTATCTAATTGTATACACCTCATTAAACAATATTTATGTAGGTATATCTTTTAATTTGAAAAATTAATTACTTTTCACATTTTTACTTTTTATCTCTATTTTCATTAAAGATTATTATATTTTAAATTAAGATATTTATCTCTTTATAACCCTTTGATCTGATGGTGGAATGCGTACACTTGAACATGCTAGTTTTATAGGTTCTTTTGTTCTTGCCGACGTCAAATATTATATGGGCGACATGTATTCCCATGTGATCATCAATGTCAATATGATCCAAACTAATTGATACTGATAGAAAGCCCCTATACAGGCCAGTTACTTCATTAATTCAGCAACACGACATTTTTAGTAATTATTCCCACATCTTAATAAGAACTATTGGAAACTACTAATATATTATTACCACCATTCGCCGAAATACTGGGTGTCCCAATGGTAACCCCCAGTTCTTTAACTTTTTCCCACAATTTTTTAGAGATTGAAGTGAAACTTCGAGAGCGTTTTCAGGGTGCCTGATAAGTTTTAAGCAAATAAAAATCCGGAAGGAAAAAACCATAATTTGTGGACTACCCAAAGAGTATTTTGTACCTATGTATTGGGTACTTCGAAAAAAAGATCCATTTTTTAGCCAAGTTTCATTTTAAAGAATTTTAGTGCTGAACACGATGATGAAACCAGAATTGCGATATCTTATTCCGTTCCCATATTAGAGCTGATAAATAAGAAGAAGCGCGATTTTTCTCAAAGTAGAGAGAAATAAACGATTTATCTTCATGGTTCATCAGCTCCGTTCCGAGAACGGAATACGATATCGCAATTTTGGTTTCATCATCGTGTTCTGGATTACAAATCTTCAAAATGAAGTGTCTTTCGGCTAAAAATGGAAAAAAATGAATTTCGAATTATACCAAATACTCTCCCCTCTGGGTGGTCCAAAAACTTTTGGAGCCTGTATTACTCAACTTGCGTTATTTATATTTAATTTATTTGAAATCTATCTATAGTTGAAAAGTATAAACAATTGTATCCGAGATGAACATTGATGGAGAGAGGTCGGCTCTATGTATTTATAGGGAATTCCTCCAACCTGACCAAAATTGAAAGCTTATTAAATTTGGATGTTTGTCATCGTGCCTGTCCGGAGCTGATGGTAAGCATTCCTCTCTTAAGAATCCACAACTGAAGCGTATAGGAGAAAAAATTCTAATCATCAAATTATTGAAAACTTTTGGATCACAAAATATCGGCAAGAATAAATATCATATTTTTATCCCGAAAACCGCTAATATCACCCACGCACTAAATTATGTTGAAAAAGTCGATTCAAGACGGGCAAGTCCGGCGAGTTGCCCTCTTACGATTTTCGCATAAATATTCTCAAACGATTCAATGAAAAACGTGATTCCCGCAGCGTGTTTTCCAGCCCGTGGAAATGAAGAGGAATGGGAGGAGGAGCTTATTCAGGAAATTACGAAGACTCAAAATAAGATTACGAAGTTTTAATAGGTCCGTCCGTTAATAAAACAAAACAAAATGTAACGAGGAAATACTTCTGAAATGGTATAACTGGACTATAATAATATCAACTTGAAAATAATGAGGATAAATGGTTTGTAATGTTGAAATACTCCGAGAAAATTATAACTTAGGGCTCTACTTACTTAGTCATCTATGAAAAAGCGTATCGAATTTAGTTCTAATGAGAAAGGCCCGAGAAAAGCAATTTTGGTCGGAGATTAGTCTAATTTCCGTATAATTAAGGGGCTAACTTCGTCAGTGGAGCAAGAGTGCAGCGGGGTTGAGCGTGGCGTGCGCTGGAGGCCGCCGCCAACACGTAACGTGATTCTTTTTATCAACTGCCCCGTTCATATCGCTGTTACTAAACTTCGCAAGGTTTGTTTTGGTTTTCATAGCACAAGCTTCTTGCAATTCTACAGATAAGGTGGCTTTCTGGTCTTCACAATTGCTATTTGCTTGAGGTTTCGGATCACTGTATAGCATTGGTTGATGGGATGAGTGGTGTGACGCACAGTGATGTAAACTCACTGCTAACTCGACACACGCCACAAGATAGCGAGAGCAAGACCTTCAGGAAATGAGCAAATGATTTCAAGAAAATAATATCCTAGGATTTAAAATGATTAGGTTAATCCATAAACGCCCTGTCATCCTCTGTCCTCAACTTATAACATCCGAGAGACTATGAAGAACTTACAAAAGAGACATTTCGATAACGTTAGTTATTGGCCGATGTGGATCATCATAAATTAATACGACAATAATTAAAGGAAATGATTCAGTCATGCAGCATGATCGTAGGAGAAAATTTTCGTTGATTACCGTATTATTTTATGTCACTTTGTTTTGAAATTTGAGCACTTAGAGTGCAAATAAATTGTTAAATAAATTGATATACCAATTTTATGGCAAATAAAAAATTCCAGAGAGATTTTGAGTTTTGGCGAATTTTCAAAGAAAAAATGAGCTATTAATTTAATGGGCTTTAATTTTGGGTCTGAGGGGGAGGGGGGAACCCCCACAAATCCGTTTCATGCATCAAATCACAATCCTAAATGTTAACATCGGTATATATCTATTTATTTATTTACAAGGTGTATTTCTTAGATTCAATTTAAGTGAGATTTTTAGGTGAAAAATGCCCATAATTGACAAATTTTTTTTAGTTTTTGAGTTATGCTTGGTGTCATAAAATTCTTTGCGATTTCGTTAGACGGTTTTCCTCTCAGTTGCATTCAGATCATGGTTGGCCTCAATGGTCAGAATTTATCTGCCCATTCTCTATTAGCCATGCTGAATGATTGCGTACTTACTATTTTTTTTTTTTTTTACATTTATTGCAGTTTTTATTGATTTTTTATCAACAATAATTAAAGTATGAGTAAATGTTTCAGCCTAAATTATTGCAGACATTTTTTTTATTGTTCTTGTTAAACCTTGATAAATATTTCTCGAATAAAATTCGGCCAAAAAAATATAATTAACAAGTTTTAGCCGTTTTCAGCAATATAGTAGCCGGTTTATAACAATGTAGATAAAAATAATACGACAATTTGCTCAAATAAATGATCATGCTGCATGAGTGCAACTTTTAACGTAGAATACGTTTTTATGGAGACCTTCTAATCGAAAGTTGACATCGAACAAAGAAACAAATACCAACGTCTCGAAAAAATGTAACATCGACACAGAACAATGCCACCTAACAATGAAATATATAAACAAAATGGCTAGTGTTACAGTTGCCTTGTAATATCCGTAGCTAATTATCTTCGAATAATGATTTACTAGACGTTAGTTTTTCAAGCGTTACGTCTCGAAAAATTGCAACAAAATTTTCTCAAGTTGCGAATAAAAAATGTCTGCCTAGTTTGGTGTGGCACATTCCTTCCATGTTTAACATGGATATATTTTTATAGGGAGATTCTTGGAATAGGGTTGTTAGGAAACGATTGAAATTATGGCCTGATTCCTGATTAGCTGAGTGAGCCAAACTGTCTATTCTTCACCCTAGGCCATGAAATTTGGTATGGTTCTGGGACATAAAGCGAAGATTTAAATTATGAGCTTTTTCTTGATCAGCTAAGTGTACTAAATTCTTCCCTGTTCGCCCAGTGAAGGTGAACCCTATTTGATAGGGTGACTCTCTGGCACAAAGAGACGATGGAAAATACGAGCTATTTTCTGATCAGCTGAGTGAGTTAAATTCTCTCATGTTCACCTTAGAATGTCCTCTGTTAGAGAAGCTAGAGAACGTCTATGAAACAGTAAAAGACTATGGAAATTATGGGCTCCTTTCTCACATCTTCACCCAGAGAAGTTTAAATTGGATAGGGAACCTCTCCAGGGCATGAAGGTACGATGGAAATGACCCTACTACCGTCTCCAGGGGTAAAAGCTTGTTCTCACGTTCTTCAATGTTTGTTTGGCTCTGGGCCCAGGAGCACCACGAATTCTCAGTTTCTGGATCTAAAAACTTGGAAAAGTACAAATAAATAAATAAAGTTGAAATTAATATCGTTGGTTTCCTCAGTGTATATTCTAGCATGGAAACAAATTGTACTAATTGCTTTCTCTTCATGGGAAACCATTGAAATGTGAATATGAAAATACATTGCCCAAAAACATATCCATGATTTATTGTTTTTCCATAAAGTGGAGAAAGTTTAATTTATAATATAACGAAACGTTATTCGGTTTTTATATATATATATATATATATATATATATATATATATATATATATATATATATATATATATATATATATATATATATATATATATATATATATAGTTTGTAAGTCTATTTTTACTCTTTGGAGCTCGGGAAAGATAGCTATGAAACTTGGAGATTCAAACTTTTTCTTCGCTCGTACCCTCTTTAACTGCTTTCAAAGCGTCTCTGAAACAATGATTTCCATTCTTGTTTTTCTTCCGCTCCCTAGAAACTAGGAGTGAGACAACAAGCGAAAATGGACCGCAGTAATTTTTCACACGCGACTGCAGAAACAACCAGAAGGATTTACCGAGCCAACGGGGTGGCAGCCGATAAATATGGATTAGGCGGGGTTCATATAATGTGGAATAAATTTCAATGGCATTCCGCCCTTTTGAAAATAAACAACTGAACTTCTCTCCTCGACATGAAACGTCCGGAGTTAATTAGATCGGAATAATCGGATTTGAATTTATTACGGTAGGGCGCATAAATATTTAAAAGATATTTAAAAAAGGAGAAAAATGTTGAGCATACAAACTATAACTGGCTCAACGGGTTTCCTGTGGAAAGGAAAAAAATCATTTCAAGAGAGACGAAGCTTTTTATTAAGCTTTTTGTAAAGGCGTTGATGATAAAATCATCAACTGAACTTTTTATTAAATTCATAAATAGCGACCAAGCTACGTTGTCAACATTGAAACCATAAATAATTATTTAGTTAGTTCCCCCTCACACAAACCACTATCGGAAATGCCCAATTGATTGGGGTAGTGTTGGGGTCTACTACCTCTAAAATACCTTCAGCCACTAATCTTTACAATTCCTGGTCAACTTTATCTTTCAATGCGAATGGTACATATCTGTTACGAAATGCTTTTGGTTATGCCCCCTCCATTAATTGAATTTCCGCCTAATATCCTTTCATAGTCATTTAAGCCTCATCAAATATGTTGGGATATCTACTGAGAATGCTGTTCAGAGATCTACTGAGACTGTTCAAAGTTGTTCTTTCTAGAATTCCCAGCCTGGAGTGAACAAATCCTGGCTCTTTGAGGCATTGGAATATCAAACTTTAGTGCCCAATCAAGACCGAAAGAGTAACATTATGTTTCTTGACAACCACTGACATGAGTGATATGTAAGGTTTTGTCGAAAGCGTGAACTTGAACCATATTTTACCCAAAGTTTTGAGCTCTACCCCAGTATATCCAATCAATGGATACAAGTGGGATTTCCCTAATGATTTCCAAAGTTCTGTATTGATCACTGACTTTGCTGCTCCCACATCATATACCATGTCTACGTCATGGTTATTCAGTTTTACCCTCTACATGACCTTACTCCCTGTAGTTTTAACATTATTCAAGAAATTTTCGTCTTCCAATGATATTTCGCTCTTCCTACTTCCTTTGTTCATCTTATCTATCCAAAATTTGTCTCAAACGTAGCTTTGGTTTTTTTTTTTTTTTTTTTTTTAATACGCAAACCCTTGCGAAATGCCCTGATTTATCACATTTTGAATACTCTTGACCCTTTGTTGGACATTGATTGTTCAAATCCGCACTTGTTGCATTCTACCCTTTTTTCTGTAGCCCGATGGTATATTTCGTCTGAGCTAAACCAGTTTTAGAGTGCAGAATTTTCCTTGGATCCGAATTTGAATATTCTGCATGTAACACTTTAACTCGTTGTACGGAACTTCTTTTACATCCCTAATTCGTAAATGATCCACTAGAATCTTGAAAGGATTGGGGCCTATAGAAGTCAGAAATAAAATTGAACGGGTGCGGTCATCAACGCTTCCCGTCAACTCAATCCTATGTACATATTTCTACTTCAAACCTATTGACATACTATGCCCATCGTTCTACTTCCTCATCGTGTTGTGGAAATTTAAAGTTCTGGATCGTATCCTTTCCCGATCCTGTGAATTTATTCTCACGGACTGAGTCCTCTTGTTCCTTTTGTGAGTCGGATAGTTTTTCTGAAGTTTTCTTTCTTCCTCGCTTCTGTTAGGGCATCCTGTGTCTTGGCGCCAAATGTAAAGGCGCTAAAGACAGATTAATTTATAACTTATTAGTTTGAGGTAAATCATCAATAGAACTTTTATTAGCTGATTAATTTTATGGTAGGTATATTATTGATTAGTATGTACTTCTAAACAGTAGGTATTAGACGATGAATAGACCTGTGATCAGCTGATGTACTCCTGAAGCTGATGGGCTCCTAAAGCTTTTGATTTCTATCGTATTTAATCCCTGGAGCTGAAATTGAGGAACGATTGAAATGAATAGCTCATTCCTACTCAGCTGAGTGAGCTAAATAGTCTCCTGTTCATCCTAGGAAGTTGAGATTTGATAGGGAGACTCCCTGGGATAATAGGAGACGATTGAAATGATTCATGGTTGACATGGTTCATTCCTAATCAGCTCAGTAAGCTAAATTCTCTCCTGTTCGTTCTAGGAAGTTGAAATTAGATATGAAGACTCTCTGGGACAATAAGAGACGATTGAATTGATTGGGTCTTTTCTGATCAGCAGACTGAGCTAATTTAATTGAGACATTTCCAAATTGAGACACAAAACACATATTTCACATAGGAACCATGTCCCCGATGTATCTACATGTAGTGTAGTTTAATGATTTTGTACTTTCTCTTCAATCTTATTTAATTGCTTGTATCCAGCGAAAAACTGACGAACATTATCACTGGTAAGGGTCTTTCTAGTATCATAAATCTGCTGTAAGTAAGCAAAAAGTCTCCTCGTTCTGGCAATAAGTGCAAGACGAACTGAATCATCATCGGAGGTTTCTTCACCACCCATAATAAAAAATTTTCTATTTCTATTGATTTTCACGTACAACTAATGCGTTACTAACGAAGTGTAACTCCCTTAGATTTCATTAGTCATCCTAACTGAATTCTATCACACCCATAGAGGCTCCGCTCAAAAGTTCAACATCATAAATCCAATGGGAACAACATCAGCAACATAACTCACTCAACTGGTTATTAGGTGGTTTGTCAAGTTGTAATCATAATCTAACTCACCCAGAGAGGCTAATTCCAAAGTTCATCATCATAAGTTAAATAGGAACAAAACTATGTTCTGAAATAATTTTGCCGATTGTAGTGGTTTCTGAAGTTGAAACTACAATCTTCTGCACCCCGTTCAATAGTTCAGCATCTTAAGTTAAACAAACAAAATGAGTTACAAAAAAGGTTAAAAAAAAAAAACCGTAATACCCTGAAGAAATCTTTAATTTCTTCACCAATTCAATATTTTGATTATTATACGCTGTTGGTAAAACGAATACGTCAGCTGTTTATCTGGTATGAGGCCAAACAAACCGCTTTTTTCTCTTTCATTGAGCTTTCGGTAAATTTATCACCTTCTTCTGGGCTCAGAGAACGTTATAGTGTGAAAACCACACCACTCACACAAAAACCAGGCATAACGGGTTGCATAAGGTACAACTCAGTGAAGAACTAAAAATCAGGTTTACTGTAGAAATGAAAATAAGAAATAAACATCTGGCAGTTAAAATATGAATAGGTAATAATATTAATTTATTTACAACAGTCAAATGCAACAATGGGTTGTTTTTTTTTGTTATTTTATTGTTGCAATTGACTGTTGTAAATGAATTATTATTAATATCTACTTATATTTTAACTGCCAGATTTTTATTTCTTATTTTCATTTCTACAATAAACCTGATTTTCATTTCTTCACTGAGTTGTGCCTGGTGCAACCCGTTGTGCCTGGTTTGTGTGTGAGTGTTATGGTTTTCATACAATAACATCCTCTAAGCCCTGAAGAAGGTAGTTACCGAAGGTTACCGAAATCTCAGTGGAAGAGGAAGAAGTGGTTCGTGTGGCCTCAGTCCTGATTAACAGTTGTCAAATTGCTGAGTTTTGGGTCGATCAACATATCTGCTGTAAAACGAAAAGATAAATAGATGATGTCCCCACATTAACTTGGCTGATATTTTTGTTCTGCGGGAAGGTAATTAAATCAGTGAGAACCTTCATCTCATTTTGCTCTATTCAATTGTGGTTGCACGTAAGTAACCGGAGTTAACATTATCAATAACGTGCGTAGAACGATTTTAAGGATGTAATCCGTCTCCCATATTTCATCCGTTAACTTACCTGTCGCTATCCATTCAATCACCCAGCGCAAGCCCGTAACTCCCGGCCGTTTGCACCTCGTTCGACGCCTACCGCGATATTTACAGAGCTCGTCATTGAAATATAATGTGCTAGAAGCACAGCCTGCGTGCGAGCGATTTTTCGCAGACCTGACGTCTGCAATTTTATCCTGTCCCGTTCAACAACTTTGTGGGCGCTATATATCAGAGCCTTGCAGTATGGCGAAATTACACACATCGCCCAGCCACGGTAATGGTTTATTCGTTCCTCGCCACGTAATTCTCAACTGTCTGAAGCTAAGGTTAGCGATAATGTTATGTATTACATCTATTATAAATCCGAGAGTCTATATTTTATATAAACTCTTCTAGAGTTTAATCAATATTTTTTGGAAGATGGGAACATTGTATAGCAGTGGTTCCCAGTTGTCCACATCACACTTTTTACGAAGGTAAGTTTTTTGTTGTTTTTTTCCATTCTCGTACGATACTAGTTTGGCTTGGCTATCATAGAACTGATCCATAATAGCCTCAATTTTTTTGATTGGTGTTTTTCAAAGTCACACACACACACACACACACTTCTATATATTTATGTATTTATTATTGTTAATTATTATTATCTTTTTCTTTTTTTTTTTTTAAGTTCCCCCCAAAGACGGTACACCATCAAATAAAAAGGTAGATATATCTGATGCCGGCCTAAGGGATTGGGGAAGTAGCAGGAGGAGGAAGTGCGACATAAAATGACCACCAGTTGAGTTAAGAGCTCCTAAGGAGTTAGTGTTTCCCGGAGCAGTCCTGTCGAAATGCCCATCTCGAGTACCTCCTTGGAACTTTCGTGCACCACATCCCATGCCACGACTTGGCCGCCGCCATGACTTTAATGTTACTATAGCCGCCACCCCGTTTAGCTCAGATATCGCTTACGGCAGGCCATTTCTTTCATTTCTACAATTATTTATACATTTTGTATTTATTAGGGCACACCTTCAAAACAAAATAGAAACTAAATTGAAGAGGGGAGGACGCCCAGGAACCGACGTCGGCCGTCCCTTGGGATTAATGACGTTGAGGATGATGGAGGAGGGAATGAGGGATGGAAGGAAATGTCCCGATTGAAAGATTACCAGTTGAGTTAAGAGCCCCAAAGGACGCTAAGGTGATACCACAAAGTTCTCCTGTCGAGATGTACTACTCGAGATGCTCCGTGGCACTTTTCTCACACCACACCCCACGTCATGGCAGGTTCACGGCCATGACCTTGTTACTTGCCTCCACTCCTTTTAGCTTAGATATCGCTAGCCGCAGGTAATTTTTATCATACATATATCTATCTTATCCAGGCAGGTCTACTCCATGTCGACACTGCCACTGACAACTTGGACATCCAGGCTGATGTTAGACCCATCGGGCTTGATGACAGCGGTATCTAGCTTCTTGCCCCGTCACACGCATGTGATAGAGTCTCTCTATCCACATCCCAGCCACTGGATGTTACATATCGATGATATCCCTTAGTCGCATGTTCTAATTGTTACAGAACTACTCGTTCGTTTTTCAATTTCTATAAATTTATTTCTGGCACCCTCGGTTTACTGTATTTATTTTGACAAGAAATTTGAAAAACTGGCTGAACTATTTAGAACTTCTGGGCACATAATTCATTCATTTCATGAGCTCTACTGATACTGTGCTGCGATGAGAGCACGAAAAAGATTTTCTTCTAATCCTTGAGAAAGCCTAATTTCTAATGTCGAATGGGAACGAAAATTTCAACTTAGGAGTAAACGGATTCCTAACGTAAGGTTCAAAAGCGTATACGATCTAAAAGTGTGGTTTTCTAGACATCAGGCATTCTTTTTATGAATATACCTTGAATATACCTTGTCATTATGTGACTACAAATAATGGTACCCGATATTTTTGAGCTAGCTCATACTCAAACTATTGAAGCTCAAAATATGATGATTTTTTTTTCATGCCGAATAATGAAACAGTTTTAAGGGTGAAAGACATTTAAATTTTTCTCAAGAACGGCTGAGCCGATTTTTCTTCTTTTGTCTATCGCAAGTTTCTACATGCAGTTATAATATATACATGTATTATTTATAGGTAGGATAATTTATTTTAAAAAATCATTTGAAGTGGAAGGTGGTGGCTCCATTTGGAACCGAATCTGGTGTTTTTAATTTAGCTATAAACTCAGTAATTTTCTTAGTTAAAACCAATCAGGAAAGTTGAATAAATGTTGGAAAATTCTTAGTAGGTAGTCCAGTGCCAGATTTTTATTATTTTATTTTATTTTTTTCTTCTTCAGGCCTCAGTTTATCTTGCATATGGTCGAAACTTTCAGTAGGTACCGTTATCAGTCGTGTTTTCACACGGGAATAAAGTGAACTCCTCCTACGACTTCTAGGTGAACTCGCCAACAACTGATACCATTGTTTACTTCCTTGGGACGGTCTGACAATGACCGCAACCAGCTGCTAAGGTCATTTTCTTTATTGGGATACACCGTCGTTTTCGCGGGCAGTAACCGAGGATCCAGCTTCTGCTCGAAATGGGGAGAAGAAGTTCTCATTGAGCTGGTGGGTGCGGAGCGGCCAGACCCGACCCGATGCCTCGCCCTCAAGCATGCGCCTTCAGGGGACAGCCACAACCACCGTCTCCATTGGATGTAGCTCGACTCTGTATCTCTAACTCTCCCATTCCTAAGTCTTCCGTCTACATGCAACGCCGAGTATGTCAATAGAATATCTAATGTTTTATAAATTGCGCATTCATAATTCGTGGGGACGTGACTAATTAGGACCCACATTCCAGAGGCAGACCATTGACCAATTTTGCCCCAATCAATTTCACGTTTCTCACTTGAAGTTCTAAAATTGGCAATCATTCAATGATCAGGTTAGCTCGGTGGCGTGTATATAATGAATGAGGGCATGCATTTATTTCGGAAATTTCAAATGAATTATTTTGATTACAAAATACGACAAAATTCAATAAATACCAATTTATTTTTCATTCATGCATTATCGAAGTCAATTAAGACCGTCCGATGAGTTTGCCTTCGTCAATATTAAATATGTATGAATACGCCGACACATCAAAACATCATTCTTACCGACAAGAAAGAATTATATGATTATTGAAAAATAACAGTAAAAAATAAATCATAGGGAATATATATATAAATAAGTAAGAACGTACCTAACAAGTATGTAAGTAGGTGGTCGCTATGGATTTTAACAGTTAAAACCGTACTTAATGATTGTTTTATGAAGCAGTTTCCAGTACTTATACAAAATCCCATTATTAGATCTTATCAGTGTCAAATACATCTCCCAGCTCAACTCTCTGTAGCCCAATTACTGTCGTCTCAAATTACCCAGTGCAGAACATTTTTTACCTATAAATTTTCCACATCTCCACTACTACGCAACTCGCACATTTGATCGTTAGCGTCATACTGCCAGTATTTAAGAGCTAAAAGATTACCTCTAATTTTGAATGCCCATCTGCAGTGCTGGAAGTTCTTAAATTGGCACAAAGACACTACTGTACTACCCTCCTGTCTAACTGCCAAATACTGAGGTTGGTTTTGCGATTGACTCATCTTATCTTCAAAACCTGCTAACATTGTGCCCTTGATAATTTCTAGGCTCTTTTCAATTAACGTATTCCACTCACTGAGGTCCACATGTTGTGATAGTAGGATCCTAAACCTACCCCTCAGAACCTCCCACTCGTTCGCTCAATATACATTCAATTCGACACATTTTGTAGACAAATACTTGGGAAGACGATAGTACTGTGCGTGGTAGTGATGAGGAACAAAGTAGAACTGAATGCCCCATCCCCACCCTATACCACAGCCAGGATTTCATAGATTCTGAACATTGGTGAAGGAGTGGAACATTCTTTACTGCAGAGGATTCGAATACGAAGATCCAAAGGACATTAGAGAGCCTCCCCAAGTATCTGACTGACCCTAATACACGCTAAAATAGTATAATAAATCTGTTTGAGGATCTGCCAACAAGATACTGATTGACAACTGATCTGGCGAGCTTTGAGTATAAATTGATAATTTGCTGATTCGACTGTCAGATGGAAACCCTAGATGCTGGAAGTATTAACTTGCTGGAGGTTCCATTTAGTCAAACAACTAAGTTCAGTATCTTAGCGTCGCACCAAAGTTGAATTTCAAGGAAACGGTGAAAAATTAGCTGGTACTCTTGCGCATGTCCACTAATGAGCTCTCTAGAAAGGTGTTTCACAAGACTGTCAAATCACCATGACACAACCTTGGAATACTCCCGAACGCCAACATTTGAGGAATGTCCATGCAGTAGCAAACCTGTCTTTTTTTCCCAAGTAAGGTAGATATCGATTGGGCTGAGTTGCATCTGTCTGTATTATCAAAACTGAGCTAAGGCAGCTTCTTCAGGGATATTAAAATTCAAAAGTGTAAAATATCTACTTACATATGGGTTTTTTTTTTTTTTTTTTTTTTTTTTTTTTTTTTTTTTTTTTTTTTTTAATTAAAAATCGAATTTAAAGTTATGAGTTTTTTGAAAATCAAATTTAAAATTGTTTACGTTTATGTAGGTAACGATGTTTTTTCGTATGTTTTACCTAGTTCGCTGGTGACGGTAATTATAAATTTAGAGTCCATCAATCAAATACGAGTAAATTTTGCTCAAGTATTGAGTGTCTTTTGTTCTTTGTGTTCTGAGTGTTTCTTTGAAGTGTGCTATGTATAGTTCGGTCATTCATCTTGATGAAGTACCCATTAGCTGTCAGGATCACTTTTAATATTTCGTGTTTTCTTTGTGAAGTTTGGGGTCAGAAAGTGTGAGCCATCGTTTTTTTCCCTCCACTGTGAACTGGAGAGAGGGGCAGTAGCTATTGAAACAAGTGGGAACGTCTGGTATATGGACTGGATCAAGTAGAAATATGCTGTCATCAACATATTTCTTCATTATTTGGATTTTGTCGCCAAATTTACTTTTAAATTAGATTGAAAATATCCTCCATAACGATGTCGCTCGTAATAGGACTGAGCGGATTTCCCATGGCTAATCCCATTGTTTGCAAATACACTTGATCCTTCCGAATGAAGAAAGAATTCAATGCATTCTATCAACGTTTTTTTCTCTAAGTAATTTTGCTACCTTTGGATAACGTCCCATTTTTCAGCTACGATTTTCATAACCAGTCAGGTGCTATTGATGTAAACATGGAAGTTGCATCGAAGGATATGAATCTGTAACAAGGTCTCCTTTGAATCCCATCTAACATTGCCTTCATCTCATAACAATTCTTTACATTGAACTCACTGCTCACCGTCATTGATTTGAGGTATGTGATTAGATGTTGGCTGAGATTTTAGGTTGGAGAATTGATACAAGAATTGAGGAATCGAAGCTGCGACAAGAAGATACAAAAAACGCGTTGGTTGCCCTTTGCAGAACTTTAGGACATACTATGGACTTCAAAAATTTCAAAACTGTAGGAAGAGAATCAAATTTGCAAAAAAGAATATTTTTAGAAATGATTAAGATAAAAAATTCAAATTCAATTAACTTCCGAAAGGACACTCAAAACTTGAGCAAAATTTACTCGTATTTGATTGATGGACTCTAAATTTATAATCATCTACACCAGCGAACTGGGTAAAACATACGAAAAAACATATTTACCTACATAAACTTAAAACTTAAAATTGAACAAATTTAAATTTGATTTTCAAAAAACTCATAACTTTAATTTTGATTTTTATCAAAAAAAGAAAACTATAGGTAGGTACCTATGTAAGTAGATATTTTACACTTTTGAATTTTAATCTCCCTGAAGAAGCGCCAGTTCCTGGGGAGAAACGTTGGAGTTTAATTTAAAAAATTTGAAAAACCAATTTAAGGATAGAAGGCCTTTTTTATATAAAACTTGTTATCCTGACCGAAGGAAAACAAGTCCTCTTCAATTACTTTTTGATACACAATCATGTCCCGTCAGGACAATAAGAGCTCATGAGATGACTCAGATACTGACAGAACTGAATAGCATAATCAGTCAACTTGCTTAAACAAAAACGAACCATGGGAGAATTGAGCAAAAACAAACAAGTAACCGGAAAAAACTAAACATGTCTATTAGAAAAATATTATTTTCTCTCTTTCAAGTCTCAGCGGTCATACCTAATTTACTTAAATGGTTTATACAGTCCATGTTAAGGTATATAATCAGTTTCAATATTTTCAAGAATAGTTTTTGGCCTCTACTGAAAATTCATCTGCACATGGACATGCATATGGAGGGAGGGGATAAGAAGATTAATCCTGTTACTCAAGGTCAGCTCCCAGCCAATAACGAATTTCGTCAAAACTGTGCGACCTGCGAAATCACTTCATAATATAAACAGTTTCACCTGGAAAAAATTTCAAACCAAACAAATAATGCTCAAAGAGGAACAATCCTCTTACAACATCGTAACAAATCCATCGTATCGAACCAATTATTTTTCGGTAATTTGTTCATTTCCAAATGAACATGGGATAGTGACATTCATAATCCTAGTCCGCTATCAGCTAACATAATACGGTTAACCAAAATGAATCTGGATCAATCATAGTTCAACTTATTTCTACGCCTGAACATGGCATTGCGATTCACTGTCGTGTTAACTACAATCTACACTTTTAACATTCAATCCTAATGTAGCGCAAAATGTTGGACGTCCCATTCGGTTCATTAATTAAATCTTTCAAATCAAACGAAAATAATAGTTTACTTCAAAAGTTATGAGGTACTGATTTAAAAAAGTTCAAACCTTGGGTTTGATTGAAATTTATTTATTGATTTATTTATCTATTGACTGGTGTATGTAATTTTTGAGCCAAATACGAAACTTTATGATCAAATAGTTTTCTTTATTTGGCATGTGATACATGTATAATATTTTATTAGAACGAGTATCATTTAGGATTATGCACTATTTTTCGACTTTGTCGTCCTTCCACGCAGTTCTTCATAGCCCCTGTAAATTTCCATGCAGATATCATACTTAACTTTTCTTCCACCCCTTGCAGTGTTGGGAAAATTCCAATCTCGGGCACATTAAGGAAGTCCAGGTCGGGCTGTAGGAATGAAATACCGCCCGTGTTCCCCACTCTCCCCGGCCTGACTTCTCTCCTTCTTCCCTTTTTGTTAGTACGTTGGCCCTGGAACCGGTTGTCAAAGGAACCATTTTGATCGATTCTCCAACTTCAACCTTACTAACCCTCCGTTCCTCTGCTTTGTTAGTAGCCTTTAGGTATTATTGGTTTATCCAATCCATTCGTTTCATTACGTTTACTGAGATTATGAATTAATAAAGCAATCGACTTATTTTCTTTAGCAATCTGGGAAATTTCGCTTTATATTTTGGAACGAGACGGAAAAGTCGAAATAAAGGAACTCACGAATTGGCTTCCCCGTGAACTCATTAAAGTTTAAAATAACATATGTATAACCAAAGATTTATATATGAACATATACATATATACTATAACCAAACAAGCTCATGACTTACTAATAGAGAGAGGCTTTCCTTTTCACGTTTTAATTTTCCTCCACATCTTCCTTTTCCAGCTTACTTATGGATTCACAAATAAATGGTCTCTCGTAGTACCTAGCTATCTTGTCTGCAAGGTTTTTTGGTCTCTTACCTATGACAATTTTGATAATTACAGTAGTTCAGGCAATGTGGATTTGAGGGCAATAACTATATTCTAGTCAGTCCTTTTCTCTTTGATTTTTCAATGCTGGGGGATCCTGCTATGTCATTCTTGATAAAGCAGTAGTGCAAACATTGAATCCTTCAGCTTCTAGCTATTCCATTATATTAACTTAAAATAATGTAATTCACGATCTTGTTCCATTGCATAGTCAGGGCTTTCAACCAGCATAAAGAATTTGAACAATGGATTCAGCTCAAAGGGACTGTTCTCAGTGTGCCAGTATTTCCAGATAACGCACGATTTCTGGAAAGAAAAGGTATCAAAAAATAGTCTCCGAATTTCAATGTTCCAGTTTTTCGAAAATATCGGAGCCTTTGCATTATGCCCTATTTTTTACAATCAGAACGCTGTGAACTACCTTTTTGATTTTAATGTTTTCCAGAATAATAATTCTTGGATGTTATCCTTCGGCAGTGACTGGAATCGATGCTAAGATTTCAACACATCCTCGTCCGATTCGTGATTTTTTATGGAAATTATACTTTTCGATGGAAATAAAGCTTTAACGATGGTTGCAAAACTAATTTATCGAGGAAGTGTGTTGAACTTTTCTTTGTGGAAACTAATGAATTAAAGTATAGCCTACAGACCGGATTGAAGAGTGATGGCGTACCATTTCGTTGAAAGGAATCCAGTTTTAATGAATTGAAGATAATTAGTGCGTAACGTTTTCATTCCGGGGAACGTTCCTGATGATGATAGCGTTTACAAAAATTTCTGGAATTATGAAAGTTTTATAATTTTTGTATTAGATATACCTACTCTGAGACCATTAAAATTTCGGTTGACGTTGATGCCATACTTAAATGAATTTACTTCAACAGAAATTAGCAATGCAAACAATTTCTTGTATTGTATCCGCTCTATCGTCAACACCAAGCCAAGGATATAAACTTTTAATTATTTAATTAAGACATAATAACTAAGTTTATATATCTTCATTTTTGTTTAAGGAAATGACCACATGCATTGAACTTGATTGATACATTGATTAATAAACTTCCCGGGTTCAGGAATGCATGTATTCATCTTATGCTAGCAACAAACTACATAGGTAGATACTCAGGCAGTTACTGAGTGAAATAATTTATTAATTTTATTATTTGTACAAGTACGGCACTAAATGCAGTTACAAGATTAGGATAATAATAAGTAAAATAACAATCTTTTTTTTTAAGTAACAATAATTTATTAAAAACATAATTGTAGAAAATCGTAACATAAACAGACAATATCAACTTTGTTTTTGGAAACATAGTAACTTTTTTTTTCCCATATTGTATTGGGTACATTCTTGTGAGACAAAAAATTTCGGCTGAGATGTATTTCTCAACCGTTCATTTTCATTTCTTGGGGTTGATTTAAACGCTGCTTTCAGTAGGCACCACTAATGGCCTGTAAGATGAATCGAATCCGTATGCGATGAAAGTTGATCAACAAATTTAGAACTATCGCGCATCTAACAAATTGACAATTTTAAAGAATATTATAATTATATTGTATAGGTAATCAAATGTAAAATGATGTACCTAACTTTTCTCCCTCTTCAGGATTAAAACAGAAGCTTTGAAATGAAAATCAATAAATTATATTCCTCGTTACCTCAATTTCGATTGGCAATAAATATCCAATTCCAGCATTCAATGCATTCTCACTATTTTTCAAATTTATTTTTATTTGTTCTTTTTTTTCATTATTATTATATGTTTTCGCTAAGCCGGCCTAGAAGTCAATTTATCTATGAGATCCTATGAATTCTGTTGAGAACCTAGCACTATATAACTACCTATACAGTCCTACCAATTTGACTATAACATTTTCTGAGATCGTGAGGATTAGTTCTGTATATAATCAGCTTCTCTGTAATCTTCTTCTCTATAATCTTCAACCTTAATTGGTTGCAATGAATCGTAATGGGTAAATTAATTCCGTGTGCCTACAACGATTATCGCCAGATCGCATACAAGAGAACTGCCCATCTAAATTCGTAATGGTTTACTGACAGACACAGTGGTTGCCTACAATTTTTGTAAAAAATTGCTCGATTCTTGGAGTTTAATAAATACGATAAATCTGTAAAATGCAATGGAGTTTTGAGTGAACCTGATGTTTTCCGTGTCTAACAAGGGTCTGTTGCTTAGGTATTTGCGATATTTAATGTACTGTATTTATGAATCTCCTTCCAACCTCTTCGAGCTTACCCTCGAGCGAAGTAATTTAATTTGGAAAATAAAGCACGATAAGTCGAACTTCTATAAATAATGAGCCCTTCATTTCTTAGATTATAGATTGCATAGAAGCCAAGTAACAAGATTTTATCCCGAAAGAATGAGAGGCATTCTGGTGCCAGCGGGTAGATTATCTTGTATGTAAATACGCGCGTAACGAGTGTTTTAAACACGCAACAAATACCTAAGCCATAAATCTCTCGTATTGACTGACGCGTAATCAAATTGAAAAATACCCTTCGCTAAATCTTTGTTTCGTTTTTTTATTACGAAGTCGTAATTTACTTCGTGTCAGTAGAAGGAAAAAAAAACCGTTGCGAAAAGCCTCTCGGAGCCTCAGGGGAGGGAATTGATTGGGCAATCTGAAACATGATTCCTCTTCGGAGCCGTTTAAGCTGTAATTCTTCATAGATAGGCGATGGGAACTCAGCTGGGAGGGGGTAAGGGGATTTATAAGCCATAAATAAAAGCGTGGAACAATTATCTGGGCATAAGACCAAAGACCTTGTGGCCTTGGATGACCATCAATGGCTCCCACCTCTCTCCTCGGGGTTTCCGAGCGCGAGCCGGCTTCGGGGCTCCACCAACGATCCTTCACGAAGGATTGGGATGCATTTTAGAACGTTCCGAGGGTTTTCCTTATTTTTACAGTGATCGGCGTATTAAGCTAAATTAGCGTTAGTTCTGGAGCCTAGGTCGAAAATAGGTACTAATTTCAGAAGAGTATCCAAGATTGGATTTTGAACATTTTGTCCATTCTGAGGATCCTCTCCACCCTCGTTTAGACATAAATTTGCCCTTAGAAACCCAAGTCTCCTAAAGCTCATTCTACTCGGGGTTAAAAATACTCTCTGAGGTTTACATCGAGCAAGTTTTAGCTCATAAATTTATGTTTTACTAATGGAGTTGGCAGAAACGGCATTTTATGTTGTACTTCCATGTGAAAGAGGCTGAGCTAAAACATGCTAGATATAATTCCAGGATAAAATTCGACTCTGAGTCGAATGAGCTTTGGCAGACTTAAATCAGACTATATACTGCAAGGTGATTTTGAAGACAAAAAGTCTAGACAAATGGTGAAGAGAACTCAAGCAAAATCAGCGATTTTCATTTGTTTGGTTCACTTATTTTAGGGGATAGTCCATTGTTTGTGGACTAATAACTTTGTTTGTTTATCCTCTACAACTTTGCAACGTTCAAAAATTTCTTTAGGATGAACATTTCAAGAATGTTTGAAGAAAAACTTCAAAGTGTTGAACTTTAGCCATCTTTACAAGGCTCCAATTTTATATTCCACCGATTTTGGGATGACAGACAAAAATTATCTCACTCGAAATGGACAAATTGTTCATAACCTAATTTCAAACCTTCTCCTGAAATTTCTACTTATTTTAGAACTCGGTTCCTACAGACTATTTCGGACACCGCCGGCTTTTGGATTTTTCTTTAATTATAATTAAATAAAACGATTATACTTTGTCGAAAACCCGTAATTCACTTGGTTTTAATGGATTTTACCCTGCAGATTATAGAGACGAATCGTTCGCATTTTGATTTTGCGGAGGGTGATCATACGAATAATGGAATTCTTTCAGCAGTTATTCCTACTGGTCTTATTTTAAAGATGGTTGAGATAAAGTTTACGGCTCCTAAGATTGCTGATCCTATGGTCCGCAACAACGAGCATTGGACAATCAAATGTACTGAAAAAAATTAGTTGGGATCTCGGATAATTTATCATATTACAGTGCTAAACACAACATACGAAACCTTTCCAAGTGCTAAATGCGCTAAAATACATGAATATGTGGAATTTAGAGCTCTAATGAGCAATACCCAGGGTATTGAAAGAGGTCTTTCTTTTAATTTTTAAAAGAAGGACCTTTTTGTTCTGAAAAGTTTGACACAACCAAACCCTCCTTAGAGCACTGATGATGTCATACAGCGGGATTCTACTTGGTTACT
Source organism: Adelphocoris suturalis (assembly GCA_030762985.1). Lineage (NCBI taxonomy): Eukaryota > Metazoa > Arthropoda > Insecta > Hemiptera > Miridae > Adelphocoris > Adelphocoris suturalis. The sequence goes on along the minus strand of CM061041.1, from coordinate 23,363,489 downwards.
ATGGATTTCCACCCCGCAGCTTGACTGCCTGTGGTGGTATATAGTAACGAGCTTTGATAGTTTTGGTATTCTTATGTACATCGAATTTATTGAACATAATTAGTTGAGTTCTCAGTAAAACAACAGAAGAAACCTAATTAAATGATAAATTTGATAAAATACATAACTGTTCACATATTGAGTAGCAGTGTGCACATGGACTATTGTACACTAATGCGTTACCCAGGGTAGTGAAAAAGGTTACACTCCCTTTTAAACAGAAGGAGAGATTCATTCTAAAAAATTTGACACTACTCGAACTCTTCTACGATAAGTTGTTCTCGTTTTTTTGTGACTTTTCAAAGGTTTGCTAACCCCTTGGTTACTACATGGATTTCCACCCTGCAGCTCGATTTCCTGTGACCCGTAACATCGAGCTTTAGTATTTTAGTACTCGTACGTACATAAATTTTACCGTAATAGAATTATTTCGATTCCTCTGTTCTGTGGGGTTTTTGGTTAAATATCATATTCCACTAAAAACAACATAGGAAACCTAATTAAGTGGTAAATGTGATAAATTACATAACTGTTCACGTAATAAGAAACAAGTATTGAGAACCTAGCGAAGTAGTAGCGAACGAGTATTGAGTTTGGGTAGTATTGATTAGTTGAATATACGTACCTACTTTGGTGAACTAATGAGAGTTACCTACTCAGGGTGTGATAAAGGTACTACCCCTATGTAAGGGATTCCGCAGTTGTTTTCTTTCTATGATTTTTCAAAGGTTTGAGGACTGGTGACGTCAAAATGCCGAGGTTAACATGATTAACAAAATGGTTTTCCACGAAATTTACAAATATATTTGTAAATATGTTACATACATGCTTATGTACCAAGTAGGATAAGTTCTGTATGATTGATTCTTATTGATCTTTCTTTACACCAACGTAAAAGTTATATATTCTGGACGCTTTTCTGTATATCCTCCCACAAAGGGGACTCCGAAATGAATACATATTTTTACGAATCAGGAAATTGTATATGTATGTTTGTTTTTCTGAACGTCTGTCTATCGTTGGTAACTTGTGTTGACGTAATCATCAGTTTTTAATCATCGTTTAGAACCGAAACCCAAGATTTCGAAGTCACTCAGTGATGTCGGTTCTCACCAACTGCATAATGCTGACTTCTTCGGCCTTGATTTCTAATCGTAATAGTCTCACATTAGTATACATTTGTATACCCATCTATGTATATGTACCTATATGTGTTTGCCTGATGTTTTGCGAGCATCACTTCAATCACACCTGGGAGGGTTGGTGTGGAACCGGTATTCAATATTTGTAAGGTATTCATTATAAATATATATCTGTACCTTGGTACAACACCGTACTATGTCAAAAAACGCCATTCTGAGAAAATCGCGTTTGAAGTTTTGATCAAAAATGTGACCTTACGGTGTGCGGCTGTCCAAAGTTCTACTGACAAAGTAACTACTGCAAATAAATTACCATTAATCCCTGTTCCTAAGACATTTTTCTCATGATTTTCTGACCCTCATTTTTCCGGGAAAACTTGACATAGTATTTTGTTGCTCTCTGCACATTGAGGGATATCTGACTTAGTATACAACTGAAATATTTGAAAAACTGTTGTTTTGTGTAAAATCTCGTCGAAAACTATAATTGGAACTAAACATAACATTGACTTTATCCAACAAAAAAAAAAAAAAAAAAAAAAAAAAAAAATCTCAAAATTCTGAATATTAATGTAAGAATGTGCAGCTATTAACAGTAAAAAGTATATAAACTGAAAAGCGAACACGCAGGATAAGGACTTGAAAAATGAATACAGTAATAATTGGCTGTATCGTATTTTGTTAACACAGCTATAATATCTGCCAATGGTTAACTGGAGTGACATAATATTACTTTACACTAAAAAATAGGCCACTGACGCACCCAATTATGGGTGCTACGAAATACTATGTCGAGTTCGTATCTTGTTGGACTCACATTGAACACATATTTATCACCCCAACGACCAATATTACTGGTGGAAAAAATCCTATCTCTATATAGTCATCTGGCGACTGACATAGTATTGGCCATTCAAGTTTTCTTATTACCTAGTAACAATGCGACATTGATTGTTCGCGGTACTGAAAGATGACACCTGGACCTTTCATTTGAAGACATAAACCAATATTCGCTGAAAATTGACATAGTATGGTGTTGCACCAAGGTCCAGATATATCCTCACAGTTAAAATTTTGTTTGTCAGTCTATGATTTTTTTTTTTTTTTTTGTTTTATTGTCTCTCACGCGAAGCTTAATTTCAGTTAACTGTTTACCTATCAAGTGAGGAGGCGAAAGATTGCCATTCAAATACTGGGTGGATCACTCGTGTGTACTTATAAAATGTCATAAAAGCGAGTTCTAGTGATGCAGTTGATCGATAAACAAGTAGAAAACGACAGATTTCATCTGGAATCGTTGCAGTTTTGGCACTTTAGCCAGGCGTTCAGTGCGTTAGAGGGGAGATTACCGAAATAAGTGTGATGTAGTTAGATTGAGTGAGGTGAACGTGGAGATGGCGAGAGAGGGAAGGAACTCAGATAACGGGTGCATTAAGAACGCGTTTCCAAGGCAACAGTATCATCTTAGGTGGGTTCCCTTATCACAGGACGTAGGATTTACGTCGTTTGTTAGGAAACCGGCAGGAGGCGGTCGTTGAGAAGGAACACCCCCGAACGTTTCCCCTTCTCTCTCTCTCCACGAGATATTTCTCTATAGGGAGCGAAAGAGAGAGGACTAGGTGAAATGTGAGACTGCCTTTAATGTAAATTTGATATCGTTTGGGGGAGCGCTAATGGGCCATGGACTTGTATGGACAACTCGTTACGGGCGTCTCGGAAAGGCCGTAGCGCCCAACATCGTACGTCTCGCTGGAGCTGATATAGGTTGGATAAATTGTGGGTCTCTCGGATAAACTATACAACTTATACGGCGTGGTGTGTTCTACGGCTCGGTTTTCCACCGGAACAAGGATTCCGTTTTAGTGAATAACCCACGTTCCGGGGGGAGATATCAGAGCTTCGCTTTTATTAATTAAGGACTAATTGGATAATAGGGGGCCATTACGTCTTGGTGACACACCCGGCGGATGATATACTGTAATGATGACTGACGAACGAACTAAAATCTTGGAGATATATTTTAAACAGTAGTTTTTTGCGTAAATTATCGAGATCAACTAAATGTAACTCAAAGAAAATAATATTATTCAGAATAGCATGCAGAGGAACATCTTCCAATTACATATTCTTCTTCTTCCATAGTTTGTCCCTATTTCAGTATTAACTCCCCTCCCCACCCTAACCATTTAATGTCCAAGCCGACCTAAAGATCGTTTTGATGGTCATTACAACAAAATTCAGCCTTCGTGATTGCAAAAACCGCTCCAAATTACTGAGCAAAGCTTATTGCTCTTCTGCTTACATAATTAGTATTTAGGTATTCATAAGTTAGACATCACTATATAAGAGCGAATAAAATCGAGCCAATTAACAAAAGTATAGCCCACTCTTATGCCAAATTCGCTTTGCGACATAAGATGACTTTTTTCTCTTCAACCCTTCTGTTAGTCGTACGATTCTCCAGATGGTCTCATTCGACTCATTGTACCGAGTTGTTTCTAATTCAAACAAAAAATACCTTGTATTTTGAAGTTTTTACAGATTTTTTCCAATTTTAAAAGTGCCTAATGCTGAGATCACAGCCACATCCTCGACTAATATACACGACAGAACAAAAAAGGACGGATTAAAAGAAAATTTATTTTGATACTTATTTATTTATTTCATCATATTTGTTTTTTAATTTTACCAATTCATCGAATTTGTTTTTTACGTATTTTTCCTATTTCGATACGGAAACTAACAAATTTTGAGGGGTGTGCACAATTGTTTTTCTTGGTCGATTGCAATGGTGCATTATAAAGATTAGGATAGTGTGCATTATAATAATGAACATAATATGCATTTAATAGGTATGGGGTTTGTGTGAGCTCATGCACGTATAGACGTACCTACCTAGCAAGTAAAAGGTTTAGAGATTGAAAATGAGCAAGTAGATGGGCTCCACAACGGTAAATTTACAAAAACAACTCTTAGTACTATGAATAATAGCTAATCAATCACTTATAGAGCTACATAGGTCGGTATTATAATGTTTCAATGAATGGAAATACTTTGATAGGTAGTTCTATTCTCATTGGCAACCATTTCACCTTAGTGCACTACATTTCGTAGAGACACACCTTCAACGGTGAAACTGTAATTGCTGCATTGCTAAAACAAGGATGCTTCTAAAAAAAAAAAAAATAAAATAAATAAATAAATAAATGAACAGGTATAATTCACAAGTAAGCAAGTAGTTATGTGTTATAACTGAAAGTTTAACACCATGACACTAGAGGGAAAACAGCCCGTTTAAGATTACCTAGGTACCTACTCAAATAAGGTTAGGAGTTCTATTAAAAGTAATAGCTACCCATTTTAATAATATAAATGACTCGTGAGGTTGCTTACAATCTTGGAAGTAACTTATAACCAATTGTATAATCAGTTATAGGTAGGCCAGTGCCTACCTACTTTGTTGTATTAGGGTGTACCTAATGGAATTAATATTATGAGGTTTCTTAACACTGTCTACTAGTGTATGTTAGTGCATTTTTTGTTTCATTTCGTTGTTAAAAAGAAGTTGAGAAGAATGGCTCCAGCGCATTTACTTCATGTTAAAATTAGGTACAATCACCATGCTTACACTGCTGACTGTAGCTCATGGCATTTAAAACGCTTCATACATATCTCTTCTTTATTCTTCTTTATTATTAAATACTCAACATTCTTAATATATACAAAAAATCTCAACTCTTTTTTCCTCGCATCCACTTTTTTATATTTTTTCCAACTCGAAAGGTAGCTTCATTACAGTCAGAATTATGACAATAATAATTCCTGGAGTAGTTATAACATACATACATTTAGATTGAATCGTAGGTATGCCAAACAAGAATGTTGAATAAAAATAAATCCAGATTCGAGCATTTGCCACACCTACCTATCATAGCACCACTATATCGCATAGGTATCTATATGTCCACTAATGTTCACTCTACCAACAGTAGTTAATACCTACTATTAGGTATATATACTCATAGATAATAAACTAATCCATTAAATAAATACTTGACTACACAAAAAAAGAAGCTGTAGTTACCTATATTGGGCGTACAACGTTCTGAGTCTACCGTAGTTACCGCTTTCAACACCAAACCCACCGTAGCGCTAGTGAGTGGGTAGACTATGGGAGGGGGTGGCCATATTGTTGGCGTAGAGGGGACGTCGCTATGGGTGGTTGGAGGGGAGGGCTCTAGTTAGGGGAAACCGCCGCTGTGGATGGCGAGAAGGCGACCCGGAGAGGGGTGAAATCGCTATGGATGGTGGGAGGAGGTCTCCAGAGGGGGGATCGTCCGCCTTGGTGGGGATCGGCTTATGGTTCCCAGGAGTCGTAGAGGGGAGGAGGCAACTCTACGTTCAATTCTGGTCTCCTGGTTTCTTGCTACCTTTGCAGCTACCACCTGCTGTCCCGGTTCATCCCTGCAACAGGATTCGTTCAATGTAAATGTTACCCCCATATCTTATTATGTCATGTCATTATGTTGTTATGCCACACTTCTTATTAGGAAATTCTCAAACATTATATTGTTTTGTGATTAATTGATGAACTTTTTTATTTTTTCTCTTATGGCAAACTGAGCCTTCAATAAAAGTTTCAATCCATTCAGATCCAACAAATATCTGAATTAATAATTCCCTTAGTTCTTTTTAGACCTCAAATCTTCAACCAAATAGAATCTATATTATCTATATAATATATCTGATATTATGGCCTATTATGGCCTAAAGATGCTATACAGTTTTCTCCATTCCAGGTAAATATGACACAGCACAATATTGGTATCCCAGAGAAATTGTGTAGGTAAGTGAAATTGAACGTTAAATTCTTCATTTATGATGTACTCTCGAAATACAAGAAAAAAGTTTGGTGTGTAACATGGGTGCGAGTAGAGTAGGTATGTAACCATGTAGGTATGATAACCATGACCATGACCGGTTGCCAGTGTGAAATTGCGGTTGCCTTGCACCGAATTCTGTATTTTTTAGTAGGGGAAAGTGCCCTAATGTGGTACGGTTCCTAATGTGGCACTCTGGAAAATCTCCTCATCTAAGAGAAGTAACCTGGTGGGGATTACACGAACAACAAGCTTAATAAGGCAGGCCACCAGATAGCAGGTCAGGTCATCAAAACATAACCTCTTACAAACACCACACAACTTGTTGCAAATTTACAAGTCTACTCAAAAAAAAAAAAAAAAAATTAAGCTTGTTGCGAGGAATTTGCATTGGCGCATGCGCAGCAGTTATTAATGATCATTAATGTTGAAATTTATATAGAATAATAAAATCGTCTTCTCCCAACTATCCTCCGAATTCGAGTGAGATCGGACAACCAGGGCGGGAGGAAATTATGAAAGACGTCATTTACGTTTGCGCACCCGCAGTGTGTAGTATAGATTTGAGAACAATGAAACTAAAAAAGAACCATCTACATTCTAACCCACACAACCCCTGAAATTTTCATCAAAATCGGATGAAAACTGTGGAAATTAAACTTGGTACAAGGATTTGCGGACAAACTACATACACAGACAGACAGAAACGGCACCTACGAAAGTTGTTTAGAATGATAAAATCGTAAAATGCGAGTGGAAACTTTGATTTTGGAGACATCAAACTTTCATTTTCCGAAAGTGAAAATTTTCGTTTTCTAGATTTTATATACCTACCTACTTATAAACATTGTATAAATAATAAGTTAATTCTGGTTTTTATTATGTTAAATACCATTCCAGATTATATAAATATACACTTTGAGCGTCAAACGAGTTTATGTTTCATCATAATTTGTCTACTTGACGTAAATTGGGTGTCGAATTGGGTCTCAGAAATTTATTCTCAACAAAACAACTTGTTTATAGAATAAGTATTATTGAAATGTTTGTAACTGGGCAACAAAAGTGGGTGGCAACAAGAGGAAATACGTAGGAGAATCCGGGAAACCGTATAAAAATTTATTAACAAAACGCTTTCTTATTTACGTGGCACTGGTTCGCAGAGCATGTTGGAAACCAAGTGTTGGGTTATTAAAAATTTCTCCCTTGAGAGGGAAAAACATTAAATCATGTTTAATGTTAACAAGCGGTTGCAATCATGTTCACAATATCAATTATTGAGAATGATCACCTGAGTGTACACAATTATTCAAATAACCATGCTCATAACTCAGCTTGTTGGCCACGCACTTCGCAGTAGTTAACATAATATGGTTGGATAAATCGAGAGCTTTCGAACGAATGGTCAACGAATTTTGTGGGATGAAAAACGACGAAGTACCATTTCCCTAGCAACGACTCGGTTGTAAGCGGAAATCATCAGAAAATTAACAAGCGGTTGCAATCATGTTCACAATATCAATAATTGAGAATGATCACCTGTGTGTAAACAATTATTCAAATAACCATGCTCATAACTCAGCTTGTTGGCCACGCACTTCGCAGTAGTTAACATAATATGGTTGGATAAATCGAGAGCTTTCGAACGAATGGTCAACGAATTTTGTGGGATGAAAAACGACGAAGTACCATTTCCCTAGCAACGACTCGGTTGTAAGCGGAAATCATCAGAAAAAAACGTTGCACATTTGCGTGTCGTGTCGGAATTCACAGAATGACCCCCAGCCCTAAAACATTAAACATGTTAATAATGAAAAAACAAATAAATTGATTGTAAAATTCGCAAGGTGGTATGACATGGACATCTAACAACCATCACTTTTCCACGATTTTGTTTCGTATTCAATACGCTCAACAATAAAGAAATCAAATGCATAGGAAAGAATGCATTGTCATAATGAAATATCAAGCGATAGGTACCTACACTTATCTATGCATATAAGTGACGTTATGAGACCTCTCGCTATCTCAAAGCGAAAGATCCAAGATTCAACCAGTTGATGTCACTCATTTTTTCATCGTCTGGTTTTTCGCTAAACTCTTCGGATATCAACATGACATACGCATACAAAGGGCTTGAAGGAGCTGAATCCGATTCTGAGTACCTACAGTTTGTGCGCAAGTGCTATCATGGATGTTACGAAAAACTTTTTTCTTGCGATATCAAGTTTCAGATACTCTTTGAAATGGAAGAAGTTGAGGTGTGAGGAAAATTTCATTCCTTACGATGTTGAAATTTGAAAAGGAGCTTCAAGCGCTCATGAAAGAGAATAATTATAACGTGATTCTAACCACTTGACGGATACTGAAATTCGGAACGGAGTTTCTCTGGGCAAGTATCTTTAGTGAAATTACAACGAGAGAAACCACCCTGATCAGATTATCTTCCCAATAGACGTACGACGTTCAAAAGACCCTTCTCTGGGACACGAAGAGATACGCACGAGATACGCTGATCAGATTTTCAAGAAGTATGGCTTATTTCTTTTCCAATCGTCCTGCGATGCTGATATTTTAAACGGATTCTCTCAAGGCAACTAAGAATTAATACAACGCCTGGAACCACTCTGAGCAGTCAAATGTTGTGAAAAATATATCTGTGTAAGTTTACCAATTATAAAATTTCCCATTTCTGCCATAATAGTACATTGTAAATGATTCTGTGTTTTTCTCTTTTGGAAAAAACAATCGCATTTCTCTTAAATTCTGTATCACATTTCGTTCTAAAATCTGCCTTACTTCCGACCACATTGATTTAGAAACGTTCAAGTAATACGATAGATACTTTATTAATCTATTAGGTCGTTGTGTTACAAATTATTTATTGTTCCACATTCTCTTCTCTGCAATAAGAATGCCGTACTATATAAGACTGTATAACCCTACTAGTGTATTTTATCACGTTCATTTTTTCCGAAAATAAATAAATTTCTTCCCCTCCAACACTTTACGGTCGTACCAGCTGTAGGCTCGCAAGGACGGTGGGAAAGACCTCGCCGTGAATTACGGGCGAAGTCATACCCTCTCTTTCTCTCAGTGTAAATATTCCTTATTCTAAATGCCTCCGCCGACCCATAAAGCTGTACAGACTTCAGCCGGAGTTATGGGATCTGGTGCTCCCTACAGAGAAAGCCCCTACTTCATATATCCCAGTCTCCTATGGAGCAAAATCGTATTGTAAATCCGCCGAAGTCTCCTTGAGACGTTAAATCCTCCCATTTTCCACGTGCGTTCCTCCACAAATGGACTGGTTACGCTAGGACAGTATCCTGACGAATGTCATGATAGTTTCCTACGGCTATGTCGAGGACGTATGTATCATTATTCTCGATTTATGTGAGTAGGTCAGCGCACTGACGATACAAATCGTAAGTCTAACGTTGCTCGACAATATACACGTACCTTCGTACCTACGATGTATCTACTGATAAACCAACGCTAATCAAATTGTAAAAGTACATCTGTCTGTATATAAAAAACAAGTAGATCAGTGCTCACGAAGTGATTCGCATGACAGCGATTTTCTTGTAAGGAGATCCGCGTGAAATAGACGCGGATGAATTGGAGAAAAAATGGCTTTGGAGCTCACTCAGCTGATTGATGACACAGTCGTCGTCAGCATTCTCCCTTGAGTCTCATTCTCGAATTTCAGCTTCCTGCGTTGAATAATAGACAAAATGGCCTTGAAGCTCACTCCGCTGATCAATGACCTATCATGCGTCAGCGGCCCCTGATACATCTTTCTCCTCGCGATATTACAGATTACAGCCATACCAAGTTTCATATAAATTGGACGTCGGGAATTGGCATTTAAAACTATTTTAAGAGGACATACATACTCACATACACACATTCATACATCAACGGACAAAGTGAACACAATAGCTCATTTGTCCTTCTTTTTTTAAAAGAAAATGCACTAAAAATATATCAGTACTCACGTAGTGAGCCACATGTTAAGAGCATTTTCTTTCAAATAGATTACAGTTTCCTAAGGAATGACGAAATAAGAATTTCGAGGGGACCAAATACCATAGAAATTAGCGCAAAGAGATCAATCAGTTGATTGAGCTGATTGGAGTGGTTTGCAAGTAAAAATCCTATCCTGCTTGGCTCACAGAGGTTCCATATCATAATTGAGCTTTTCAGCATAGGTACTCGTAGCATAGAACCTGGCGGTAAAAGATCACTTAGCTGAATGAGGTGGTTCGGTAAGTTAAAATCCTATCCCAGTTGCGGCTCAAAGAGACTCCGTTCCAAATTTCAGCTTCGTGGAATAAATAACATAGAAATTGGATTTTTTCAATCCCGCAATCAGCTCACGCTGCTGACTATCAATCACGATTTTGGCAACCATTTTGATTGAATGACCAGCTGATCATTTTACGACCCATCTCGAGTGAAAACACTTTCACGAGGATACACCATACATATGCATATATATGATATACATACTTTACATTAATAAACGGACAAAGTGAATCCAATAGCGCATTTTCTTCAAAGAAAAGAAAAAAGAAGAAATTGATTTTGTTCTTCTTAATTGGTTTTTTGGATTCTACGCATTTTGAAACCAACAAATGTTGATGGGGGGGGGGGGGGGTTTCCTTGTTCATTTTCCAAGGGTCATTTATGGAAATAATGAACCAAAATAAATGTAGGTATTAAAACTGGAACTGGGATGCTCATGGTACCTATGAAATAGTGAAGTTTGGTATGTCAATAATTATGATACCACTTCATTTTACAGCATTCCAAAGTTACAAGGCCGCTAATTGTTGATTATCCCTTACCCCTCCATCCTCCTCTATTTAAAAAAACGGACGGTAGACCTACGGTTCTACAGTCAGATCATTTAATAACGATTAACGTTTGTTTCGCCAAAATTTCCGTCACTCGAAACTTATATCTGCAGGCATAAAGAAACTATTTTTCTAGCCCCTTTATTTATATCGTTTTGTGACGCTCGCAACCACCATAGACACGTGACGCTCGGAACCAACATAGTAACGTGATACAATTTCGATGGTGCAATTTCAATCAAGTTTTGACGCTCAAAAACCCCACCGTGACGTGACGAAAACAAATGGAAACGTCCTGTTAATCATTATTAAACCATAATACCTAATCTTGTTAACGTGGATATGTTTTTGGGCTGGGGGTCATTCTAAAATTTGCGTAACGACACCAAAATTTGTGACGACCCGGCACTTTAGATTATTATTAACTCAAAAAGTGAAGGCTAGGTAGAATTTCTATTGATTTTTCACGTACAACCAATGAGTCACTAGGGAAGAGTAACTCCCATAGTTTTCATAGTAGGGAAATCGTTCGCCACTTTTTGGAATGCTCTTATTTTATCACAACATCTCATGACCTCTAAGCCATTGTAGTGTCAAGGAATGCTGATTTATTACTCTAAGTTATAAACTAATATTGTTTTGTTACCATAATGGAATAACCTTGTGAAAAGAAGGCACTACATGGTTGGTATACAATTGAGTAGTAGGTACCTACTGGTAAGCAGTAGGTACTAGACATATCCATGATCTTTTGTTTTTCCCATCAAGGGAGAAATTAAAATGCTTGAAAAATTTAATTAGTAATGGACCAGTAGCCATTGAAAAAGGAAGAGTTTTTGTTTGTGCTTCTTGAACTCGTAGATCTGTTTGTTCGGATCATAATCAATGTTGGTGTTGAGGCCTCCAGTTTTATTTTTCAAGGAAGCGTCACGTCTCCATATTCAAGTTGGGAGGTTATCGCCATCAGCTACCTACCTACTGCTCAGATCGTGTTGGTACACTCCCTCGTTCCGAGACCCCCTTCGGTACCAGTTTTTTCTCCGGACTGTACAACAGGATTCCGAGAAGCTCCTTCTCCCTTTTAACCCGGTACCCCCTCTTCGTCATCGTGACCCCCCCTACCCGCACGTAACCCCCTGCGGCCGCTCCCTCCTCCCGAAGATGGCCTTTGAAGCTAAATGGCTGTTGAACAAGGGGAGACGAGCTGGAAATGGGACACAAATGAAGCTATAAAAACACTTCAATAGAGTGCGTTATAGGTTATTGGGCTCTTTAATTATTGAATCTCGCGACACTTAGGAATCTTATTGGTTCTAATAAAAGTGAGCTACCTTCCCACTCGAGATAAATTTTAGGCCTACCTACTGTCTCAAGAGAGCCTACTGTTACAAACACAATGGGTCTATGTATTATTAAGGTTATTCAGGCGCTAGTGTACAAGATTACATCCTTCTGATTATTTATAAAACACATACCTAATAAATTTAAAAATACACTGCCAAGGAAATGGCACATGAGCTTCCTCGTGACCTTCACAGTACGTCACCATTAAATTCCAGAAAACTAGAAACGACCGGTTCTGGCATCAGGGAATTAATAAGGTGGGAAATTGGAAGCTGAATGGTACATATAATAAATGAAATTAATAAGGAAAATTTTGATTTTAAACCTTGCCCGCATCATCCCTGAAAATCTGACCGAAATCCGTTCACAATTGCCTGAGTTATGACCGAAACAAGAAAATTTTGTTTGCGCCTGCGCAGAGGCTACCGTTGATTTGATCATGACGGAACTGATAGGGGACCATGTAGAGCTATACCCGCACAATCCCTAAAAATTTGAAGAAAATCGCATCAAAATTGTGGAAATTACGGCTGTTGCAAGGACTGTAACAAGAATATTTCGTTCACGCATGCGCAGAGCGTACCGCTAATGCAATTATGATGATTGTCTCATGGGACCTCAAGGGACCTTACCCACATCATCCCTGAAAATCTGACCGAAATCCGTTCAACATTGACCGAGTTATGACCGTCACAAGGAATTCACGTTAGCGCCTGCGCAGAAGCTACCGTTGATTCGATCATGATGAAGTTGATAGGGACCATCTAGAGCTTAACCCGCACGATCCCTGAAAATTTGGTTAAAATCGGATCAAAATTGTGGAAGTTATGGCTGTTACAAGGAAATGTGGACGGACAGACAGACAGACACGGAACCAAATTTGTTCAGGAGGCTTTGAAACGCAAAATGCGAGTGGAAATTTTGATTTTGGAGCAAAAAATTTTTTTTCATTTCGAAAGTGAAAACAAAGCTTCCGCTGCCTTGCAGTCTCGGAAGCAAAACGGACGCTAGACCTACGGTTCTACAGTCAGATCATTTAATAATGATTAATTTTACACATTAATAGTTCATTATCGTTACTTAGCAATATAAGTTTATAACTGAGCGTAATAAATCAGCTTTCCTCACTAAAGAGGCTTAGGGATTATGAGATGCTGTGATAAAATGGGAGCATTCCAAAAAGTGGCTAACGATTTTCCTGCTATGAAAACTAAGGGAGTTACACTTCCCTAGTAACGCATTGGTTGTACGTGAAAATCAATAGAAAACCCCACCGTGACGTGACGCTCGTGACGTAACGAAAACAAATGGAAACGTCCTGTTAATCATTATTAAATGATAATAATACCTATAAGTATAAATAAAGGAAAACTGACGGAGGAAACACTTGCGGTTAAAATCAGCTTTCTGAAATAAAAAATGCTTGCTTAAAATGTTTTCACTTTTGGGAAATGACATTTTTTTATATACCAAATCAAAATTTTCACCAATAAGATTTTCGCTTTATACCATCAAGAACAACTTTCGTACAGTGTCTGTCGGTCGTGTGTCCGCAAACCTTATAACGAAGCTTAATTTTTTAAGCTTCGTTTTCGTCAGATTTTGATGATATATTCAGGGAATATGTGGGTTAAACTAGAAAATTATTCTCTATCAATTTTAGTATTCCAGAATCAATACGTCACTCTGTACATCGTGCGTAAATTCTATCAAACATAATTTTCTCATGTCCTACCTAGTCGTCCAATCCCGCTTAAATTTGGAGGATGGTTGGAAAATGATGGTTTGATCATCTCATATCGATCTCAACACAATTGTATCGTTATTGGCTGCTGCGCATGCGCAATTCCGTAATCCTTGTAACGAGCTTAATTTCCACGGCTTTCGATCGATTTTTAATTTGCAGGGGAATCGGAGGTTAGGCTTGTGAGTGGTACTCTATCAGTGTCAATGCTCCCAAACCTATACACCGATTCGCGCATGAATTCCATGAAGCATCATTTTCTCACGCCCTAGTCGTCCTAACTTACTCAAATTCGGTGGATAGTAGGGGGAAGAAGGTTTAATCATTCCACATCGATTCCATTATAATTGTACGTATCATTAGCTGTTGCTGCGCGGAATGTGCTGGTTAGGCTTGCAAATGTACCCCTACCAATTTAATTGTTCTCAAATCATTATTCGCTCTGCGCATTTGACGATTCGGACGTTTTTTGCTGCATCTCAATTCACTATTTCCAGCTATGGAATTTTTCAAGATCATTTGAAACATTTCAATGATCTATACATTCATTTTACAGATGTATTAAGCTATGTGCCTTACCCAACTTGGCGGACGTAAAAAAACTCGTTTTTTAAGTGGGTTAAAAAAATTTTTAAGGGACAAAAGTTGTTGCAAATTAGTTGTAGAACCGACTCCTGCAGTTTGGCAGACCTGTTTTGTGTACATCCTGTACCTATTATTGTAGAATTGCTTCGTTAATGTGCAGTTTCACTATAATAAATCCAAAAGTTATTGTTACAGGGTTCGGGTATGACCTAGAAATATAGACAACACACAGGCACTTTCATATTGAATTATCGGTTTTCCAAATTGAATTACCGATCTTCCACATCAAATTAACGGTTTTACAAATCATATTTACGATTTTTCATTTCAAATTAACGTTTTTCCATTTTAAAGCAACGGTTCTCTATTTCAAATTCACGGTTTTGTGGGCCAAATTAAAAATTCATCATATATCCATGTTATCCATTGGGGCAAAAAAAATATACCTATACATTATAGAACGGCAATGTATTGTCAAACTTTGGAACCAGTAATATGCCGCCAATATATAATGTATATTTACTTTCTCCTATTATTTTCTCTCAATGGGTAGCATAGATTAATGATAAATTTTTATTTGGCTCCCAAAACCGTTAATTCGATGTGGAAAACCGTTAATTCAATTTTTAAATGCTTTACAATACAGTATAAATATAGTATGAATATAAAATAATGTATATTTTTTTGAATTGGTTTTTGAGATATAATCATGAATAATGACTCTTTTATATTTTCACTGGGACTGTGGCGTTCTGTGCAAAAATCGTCGCCTATTGTGAGAAGCAAAAATTTGTCTCATCCTACTTCTCTAAATCCCAGTTCCTACCGAGCAAACACCCTTAGTATGAGCGATCCAATAGCGCAGACATTTAAGCCTTACACGCTTCTGTTTCGAGCATTGCCAATCCCTGCAAATACCTTTTCTTCATTGATCTTACCCTCTAGATGCAGGAGATTCTTCAGGCAGCGTTTCTTGTACGTCTTGGTCACCGGACGTTTCAGCAGGGAATGGGCCAGTGCCTCAGCAGAATGAAGTTAAAGACCGTACAGAGTTCATGTTGTCCAGCGTATTCCTACTGCGCCTGGAGAAAAGAGATTATTCCATATAGGGGGTAGCAGTGGCTTATTTTATCTGACGGATTAATCGTTCTTAGTGCATGGTCCTTGCCACACACGGTATTCACGGTATTTCTGCGTTCTTCCAAACTTGGGTTATATTGCCCGATACATCGCGTTGCAATAACTGCCATGACCCGTACGATATTTCGTTCAGTAGGTACCTAGGTAATTGGTGAGTGATAACATTCACTTTCACATTTACTCCAATAACTCTCAAAACTGATCCAGTTTGGTCTACCATTCGACGGGTGTTATACGTAAACCGATGTGCTCACGCAGGCAATGTTTGGGCATCGTCCATTTTGAGGACCCTCACGCATAGCCAATGTTTTCCTCCTACCTTCAGAGTCTGTCTGTCTTCCTTGAGGACTCTTCCTTCTGTCTGTCTGTCTGTCTTGTCTTTGTAGACCTGCCCGCTTCCCGAAAACAAAGACCACTTCTGATAAAGAATGTCTGAATTATTTCCGAAACTCTCATTAAACCGAATCCCCAGCACCACTGCAGCGTAGAAAATTACTGACCTTACCAAAGCATCAAATAGCTTAGACCAGGTTCACAAATGTTCAACCCCATCAAAGCATGACTATCATACTTCCAAAAATAGTTTTGCCTCTGATATCTGGTGCTCTTTTGCTCTAGATGAACTTAGCAGAAAGACAAAATGTACACCATAGTATAGGTATTTATAGGCACAGGGTGGTTTAATTCCAACATCCCCATCCATGATTCTCCTACTTCACCCATTTGGGCTTCGATTATCAAGGGTATCTTATCTGCGATCCTTGATTTGCAACAGTTGATTCTAAATTGATTTATTGCCATTTTTTTAAATTGTTTAACTTACATTTCATCAATTATACATTCAAAAATTTATATTCATAAATCATAAGTGATATTTAATTTATTTAATTTTAAAGAAGTGCTAGGGGGTGTAAAGGTAGGAAGTATGCTTCATGAATAATTGATTATGTTGACATGACGACTCACGTGAGTGGAACGATCAGGTGAAAATAATGACCGCAATCAAACTTCGAGCGAGGAGCGACGGGGCGAAAGGAATAAGAAAATAACCTCTTTCGTCTCAAGTCGAGTTTAAAAAAATATAGATGAAGAGAGATCGCTTAGAAACAAGGACGGATTTTAATAATAAAATGGAATCCACTTCAGCCCGGGTTTATGCATATACATCTAATAGGTGTGATTAGTGTGGTGGGGGACGCGGTCTTTTTGATTCCTGAAGCTCTCAACTGCTACACGGAGTGGAAGGGGTGCTGAGCAGATTGAATACAATTTTGAAGCGATTATCTCGATAACATCGGCCAGGGGAGAGGGCCCACCTTCTACCTCGCAGTCCGTCAATTCCTCGGCATCGGCGGACACTTGCTCCGGCCACTTTGAAATATTCATAAACCAGGGAGGTCTCGCATCAAAACACGACTGTGGTCCCAGAGGCGTTTTCGACGAAATTACAATTATTAAGGCGATATGTGAGGAGGGTAAAAAAATGTCCTTTTTTGTTGCCTGGGACAGAGAGCAAATCTAAATTATTTTTAGACACCTAGTGTGTTAGGTAGAAATGCCACATCACCAACTTGTCATGTTTGTGTAGTGGAATTTTAATTAAGTGTGCTAGTGTTATTAAGCCAACTTAACTCGTGTGGTGTTAAGCTCTCTCACCAAACAAGACACGTCACTATTACGGCTCTCGTCTAAGATCAAGTTAGGGGGATGATTTTGGATATTATGGCAAGTCTCTATAACTAGGCAAAAGTCGTACTAAATGTAGGGAATGGCATAACTGAATTTCATAGAGTTCATCAAGAGGTATTACGAGTACAAGGGGAGGAGTACTTTTCTTGAATAGACTACAAACATACATCAGGGATAGAAACCAAGGTGGTATAAACGTAGAAGGAGTAAACAATATCCTACTTTCGTTATTTTTGCAGATGCCTTGTTTGGGGATTCTAAATCAGATATAGGAAAAAAATTACATGCCATTCTTGAATTTTCTATTTCTATAGGCCGCATGAATGCATCTAAAATAAAAGTGGTGCATTTTGTAATAGAGGGGGTTGGAACAAGGGAATGCATTGTTTATTATGGTAACTGCCCAGTATCACTAGCATCAGAATACTTATTAATATAAACCTTGGAGTGTCTTTTGGGGTCCACTGAGTTGTTTTCAAGAGCTATGGTTAGTTTTACTCGTAAATCAAAGGGAATGAGAGCTTGGGTCATAGGTGCAAAGCAAGTTTTGGTTCGCAGCAAATGCCAAAGTTAAGAATCCGCCTGTCGCATGTCTGATTCGTTGGTAGGTGCCGTTCTACTTTACAATTCATAGTTTCTTCTCTTGTCACCTCAAACCGAGGACACCAGCAGAATGTGATCAGTCAGTAGTTTCTCACTCCGTACATGAACAGGTTAGGTCATCAATTATGTGGATCTTGTTTAGGTGGCTTCTGAGACGATAATGATGAAAAGTCAGCTGAGTATGGCTTGAACTGATGCTGAGCTGAGTTATGAGTCGGAGTCAAATGATAATTTTTATATAATTGAGGTCCAGATTACCGTAATTGAACCATACATGTTTCGGTACATTCTGTTTTATATTTATATAGAATTTCCCGTTTTTCTTTTCATCATTGATGAATTCCTTCTTCCAGTCTTCACACAGCTCTGCTTTGCATTGTCTTCTCAAGTTTTCTATGCTATAGCGGTGAATAATTTACCGTGAGGAGTTCATGGATTTCGCCGCTCGATCGATTTCATCATTTACTTGTAAGTTTCAATGAACTTTCACTCACTCGAGATGTGTGTAAACATTTTCATCTTTTCATAAAGAACCCTAAGCGAATAACCCACATACACCTATAGGTTATATATAATACACCATGTCTATCGATTAATCTCATTTCGGGTTCGAGTTGCAACCCAGTATTTTCCATGTTGGGGAGTTAAATTACCAACTTGTGAAGCTTGGGATTATTCTCTCGAATGAATGGTTTAATTTATTAGGCAACAAAAGCGACCAAAAATAACCGTGATCCGACCATGGATGAATATCTGCCTCAATCTTCTCGCGGAAGAAGAAAAAACTCCGGACGCCTTATCACGTCAGTTATCTGCGAGTGAATTACCCTCAGGCGAACGTAACCTACTGCAGTGATTCCAGTGATTGGGCAAGGTGTTAAGTGTAATTTCGGGCAATTATCATTGCTGAATATTATCTGAGATAGTTGGACGGTTCCAATAATGAACAATAGATGACCAGCGGATAACATGGAGAATATTGTGATGCCTAAAAATATTGAAGGTAATATTAAAGGTGTGAATCCATATTAAAGTGTGATATAGAGAACAAGTGCCTAACAATTAATTAGCTACTCAACATTTTGATAAATTTAAATCTCAGTCAAAATTTCAGTAGCTTCCTAGACCTCGCTTTTATCTATTGGAAATACTTATTTATCCCTTGAGTAATAAGGAACCTACCTCACCTTTCTTCTCTTATTGGGATAACAAATATCGAAAGATTACGGTGCTGAAAAGGGAAAAAAGACTAAACCGGGAACTAAAATAGAGGCACGCCTTTGGTAGTTGGTCCGTGTAATACTAGAAAGAGCATGAAGAACGCTTAATTTTTACAAAATGTTATATACACTCAGTATGAGAACGGGATGGTATTTGTATTTATGTAATAGGATATCAGAATCATACAAACACTTTCCTTTTGACTAATCAGACTTTCATACGTACCTACTCGCAGCCTGTACTACAAAACATGCACGCCTAGGAGATACTGGACTGAATAATTCATTCCAAGACTGAATATGTGTAGGAATTTTTGATTTTTCATTTCAAATTTGGATTTACCATAACATCCAAGACTAATTAGACCGATTCTGATGGAATTTCAGAGATTGAATGGGTTAACCTAGCTCGACAATCTCCTGTTGCTTTACAATATTCCAATACTATATCTGTATCTATTCAGTCCATGCTGAAAGAAAGTCGGAGTAGGTACTTGACTATGTACTTCAACTGTAAAGAAAACACGATCGTCATTGTAAAATTATCATATCAAGTTCCTACCGAAAATGAATAGTTGGTTACATTTATAATTAACTTTTTTTCACTAAAATTCTTGTGACTGAATTTGATATATCTTGATTTTGAATGAAATGACTAAAACTGGTGCGCAATCGTATCTTTGAAATCTTGTCTAAATTTTAATTGCGAATTTACCCCAGCAAGAAATTCGCATAGTACGGATGCAGGTTAGAAACTTCGAGGCGAAGCTCGCCGAAGATGGATTTACCCGCGGAGTTGCGGAGTTGACACCGTCCTGCGCTGTCTTTAGGAATCCGGTATTTTCGCCATCGACAAAGTGGTGAATGAGGTAAAAGGTAGGAGGTAGAAGCTAGGATACACAACTAAGAAGTTTGAGAACTCGAATGGTGCTTGTAGACCTCGGTGATCCTCTTGGGACCAGATGAGGTTTATCGTATTTTTCTAGGCCTCTGCAGGGAACTGTGCTACTGAGTTTATTGGTGAAAAATGACATTTACAATAAACTCGGACACGACAATAATGTTATGTCACAAGAGTAACTGGGGGATGAGCTCAAACTGGTCACATACACCCAACAGTTCCTCGTTTATTCCAACCGAAATGGTTCACCACTCGTTGAAAAGCTGAGAATTGAGCTAATCACTTAAAATCTCACGCTGCTGAATTGATCTTCCTCCTTCCGGATTGACGTCCAGAAATGTATTGTTTGCGGACTAGGAGTGGCATGGAACTTGTAAATAACAAAATATGTCATTATTGTATAACTGGTTACGGACTTAGCTACTGATGAACTCTGCCCTTAATAACCATTAAAAAATTATTAGGAAGAGGAACACAGTCTTTCTATTTATATGAGTGGTAGCCAAGGGGTCAAAAGGGTTCCTGGCGTTTGCTTTTTACTTCACTTAAACCAATTATTTCACATTAAATCACTGTAGTGAATACATGAATGAAGACATTAAATCACTGTATGTATTAATGTATGAATACATTAGATCACTGTATGTGTACATTGTTATTTCATACATGATAAATGTAATCCCCGATCATCCGCGGATACCGAAAATTGCGGATAATCCAAGTAAAGACTAAAAATGAGGTGAAAACCTGAAAAAAATATTTCAGCATCAAAATTATGTTTTATTCTATAAAAGACATGACATGTAAAACTTTTAAAAGTTATAGCAGAAACCTTTTATATACATCCAAATCACTGAAATAAAGAACACTAAACAAAATACTAGGTCATGGTTAAGAATCGTTATTAAAAAATGTGTTCGTGGCACTCGCGGATCATCCGCTCGCGGATAATCAAGGCTGTACTATATTTCAATTTATTCCAACAGTGTAGTCCCTCAGTCTTTCAGAATACATTGTCGAAGGGGAACACAAAATTTTATTATGAGAGAAAATTAAAAAGAAGGTGCAACCTGCAGCGGTCAGGAAGAAGTTAGTTTGAAAATGATCATAAAGCAGTCAAGCCCAGCTCCCCCTTAAACTCGACGCTCACGCCTCGAGGCCTTCTCTAGATGCTTGCTGGCTACTAATTTTCAATCATTGCGTTTCTCTATGAATCAAGGAAGCATTATTTAATACATCTGCAAGTGTGGGCATTGCGGTAATGCACGACCCCTATAATTACACTAGTCGACAACCACTCAACAGCTGGTCTGTGATGTACAAAGCTTGTTTTATGTTGTGTCTGAAGTGAGTTGTATGCAGCAACGATGTCAGCAATAAATTTAAGGGTAATAAAATGGTGCAGAATAAATTCTTTTCTCCCCGTATTCCTAGCTGTGTAACAGCATTTTTCCAAGAGCTTGTTAGTCTGTGAATAGGATCTTATATTTTGTACTGCATCAGTTCATCCCTTCCTTGATTCATTCATTCATTCAGTTCACCAACACAGGTAGACAAGAAAATCATTTATTTGTCCCAGGATGTGCTAGAAATACTGGTATGGAAACTTTTTGCATACCCTTCACCCATTATATCTTGGAATGCGTTTCAATAGTTTCTGTAGTAGATGCTGAATTTTGAACAGAGAATTTCTGGGATAAGCAGTATAGAATGATCCTGTTTCATCTTTTAATCGAAAGTGGTAATTCTTTATAATTAATTTCCTAAACTTCTTCCCTTATACTTAATTAAAAAGGTAAATAAGTTGGGAAAGCTCTTGTTTCTTGGTGTCAGTGAACCCAAAAGAGTTCGTTGAAAATTTTTACACACAGGAAATAGGTATTAGCCCTTTTGAGCAGATCACTGGTCTATTTAAACAGGATGTCCCGGATAATGACCCCCTCCCCTCCCCCCCACTTCATCTTCCTTAATAAATGATCTGATTGGGCGAATATGTTTGGATTATTCTAACTTAAATCACAGGCTACTTGAAATTTTTCAAATCTGTCCCATAGGGGGTGTTTTAGGGGAGGAGGGAGGAGGGGAATGGGGTATCTTTGTCATCACTGAACAAACTGGGGATTTGATTGTCGAATATGTTTGGGTTTGGGTTTTTTCAAATTCTTCAAATCTGACTCAGAGGGGAGGGGGGGGGGTAAATGAACTGAACGAACTGAGGATTTGAGTGGTCGAATATATCAGAATTACTTTTACTTGGGTCACAGGCTGTTTTATAATGTTCAGTCTTGACCCAGTGGGACATTTGGAGGGGGGGGGGGGGGGGCAGAAATTGAGCTTTTCTCTGATTGCTATACGAAATGTAAATTGGGGTGATTAGTTAAACTTGAAGTTACCAATCAAGAATATTTTTGATCTGAAATAGGGGGGATGTTTGTGGAGAGGGAGTGGGGGCTGATCTCAGTAGTTTCGTCCTACTAGATAATTTATTAGTAAGTACTTCAAGTATGTACTTTTAAGTAAGGACTTTTTGAATCAAATCCATAGGGGTGTCCCAAAATGTGTTGTGAGTGGAGGGGGAGGGGGGGGGGGGGCTAGCGTATATTCAAGTCAACCTGTGCAACGCACATGGGTGAACCAGCTAGTTGTTAATAAACTTTTTTTTTTTTTAATCTTCTTCTATACAACATACCCGTACAACCAATATGGGTCACGGGGAACATACTGAAACGAAAGGCATGAAATTAACATTACCTATATTAGCTTTCAAACGGTGTTGTTTGGTCCCCATCAGACCAACACAGCTTTATTTACGATAAAATTGTCCCAAATTTAATCTACTTCTGGAATGGTAATTGTTGCCGCACCGCTCGTATGCATTGTTTGGGAGTTTATATACCAAAAGCCAATTAACGATGAATGCTTGAAAATATTGCTATTTCCTCCCACTTCTCGCCGTACTGGCCGCATTTCGAAGCTCTAAATTTGATTCAACTCTTCATGTACCCTACCATCAGACTACAAAAACAAAAAAATAAAATAAAAAGATTTTCTGTTGCAACCAACAAATAAAACTCATGTATCACGTTTCTCTCGTCATAATGTTACTGAATACCAAATTTCAGTTTCCTCCGTCTATTAGAAGAGAAATGAGCTCATGAGCTCACTTGGCTGATCAGGGTGAGTCCTATTTTGTCAATCGTACACAACAGGCCTATAGACGCTCAATACCGGATTTCATCTTTAAGAAGAAAATGAACTCCCGAGCTCACTCAGCTGATCTGAGTGGTTCTTCGCTTTGTCACCCGTACACAGCAGACCTAAAGATGCTTCATAACGAATTTTGGAGAGGTAAATTAGGGGATAAATTATTTCCCCAGCTCACTCAGCTGATCTAGGTGGCTCCTCAATTTACCAGTTGTACACTGCAGATCTAATGAGGCTCCATACCGAATATCAGTATCGTAGATTAATCAGGAGAGAAATGATATTCCGAGTTCATTCAGCTGATCTAGGTGGCTACTCAATTTATCAATCGTACAAAGCAGACCTATAGGGGCTTCATACTAAATTTCAGCCTCTTAGGTATGTTAACACTCTCAACGCTGGCCCTGCCACTGCGCCAACCCCCAGGACTGGCCCAACTTTGTTCACATTTTTTTCATAAGCACTTCGATTTGAAAACGATGCACTCTAGCGGCTATCTGGGGATGTACTGAATGGGTTTCATCAGGAACTGACCCCATTCAACGATTTCCAAAGTAAATCTGGTTGTCCGAAGAAAGTGAGGTTCAACAGAGGGTTCTGTCATGGATGTCATGACGCCAGTACTCGGCGAGCACCGGCGCGTCATGTACGTCATGACACCAGCGTCGAGAGTGTTAAGAGAGCAGTGAGCTCCCGAGCTCACTCAGCTGATCTGTGTGGCCTTCACAGCTCACAGTGCATGTTCGTGACCTTCACAGCTCATGTTCAATACCAGCTGATCCTGTTACAACTTTATAGCCTCCTATTACAAGTCTATTACAACTTCAATAACAGCTGCTTATGGACTGTATGCCGTGGTGTTCAATGCAATGAAGTGTTTAATGTCACGAGTGGATGTACCTGGTGTGATATAGAAAGATACAAGGAGAGTAAGTTTACCATCAATTGTGGTTTTAATTGCACTAATATCTTCAACACCAACATGTGCTGTAGAAATACGCTTCGCAGGTCAATGGTTTTAAGTTTTGGCTACGTAGGACGAATAGCATAGAAGTTAGGAACCTCAGCAAATTGGGGTGTTTTCGCACTATGAAATTATATTCTACCTGTTTCATAGAGGCTCTGCTTCAAATTTCAGCTTCAGCAATTAATTACCTACCATAGAAATGGGCTTTAGGAGCCAATCAGCTGATCAGAGGACTGTGCATCGACTAGTACCTACTACTCTATAGTACCTACCATACAAAGCTTTCTTTTCGCATCATTAGTTCATTATGGTTAGTTCGCAATATTCGTTTATAATGTATTAGCGTAATAAATTAGCTTTCCTTCATACTACGGTGGCTTAGGGATCATGAGATGTTGCGATAAAATGAGAGCATTCCGAAAATTGGCGAACGATTTCGCTGCTATGAAAACCAGCGGAGTTACACTTGCCTAGCAACGCATTGGTTGTACGTGAAAATCAATATAATTTCACAAATTATTCCAATTAGGTACTTTGAGTTTATATCGGAATCACGGCTATCCCTGACATGTCAACAGTGATCAATCGATAAGGTGTTTTTTTATATGAAGAAGCTTTTGGAAATTACTATCATTTTAACCATGTTGGTAGGTACCTACCAGATAAACTTTTGTGTCTACTTGTAAATTCACATTTTTAAATTTCAGTCTCCTAAGTCCATTAGGAGAGAATTGAGCTACGGAGATCACTCAGTTGATCTGTGTGGGCCCTCACTTGGTCAATCGTACACAGCAGGCCTATAGAGGCCCAAAACCAAAGTTCGGTATCCTTGGTTGTTAAGAGAGGATCGACATCCCGAGCTCACTCAGCTGATCTGTGTGGGTCCTCACATTGTTGGCCGTACACATCAGGCCTGTAGAGGCTCCACACCAAATTTCAGCTTCCTGCGCCTTATAAGAGAGAATTGAGCTCTCGAGCTGAATTGTGTGCTCCCACACTAATTCTATTCTAAATGTCTCATAGAGGCTCTGTTTCAAATTTCAGCTTCTTAGATTAAACTGTATAGGAACTAGCTTACGAGCTCAATTGGCATGTTACGGTGGTTCCGCACGTTGAAATTCTATTCTCCCATTCTCATACAGGCCCTGATTCAAATTTCAGCTTCAAAGATTAAATACCATAGAAATCAGCTTTGTTAACCAATCAGCTGATCAGAGGTCTATGCATCCTCTAGTATTTACTGCTTACAAGTACCTACTGCTCTATTGCACCTACCTTGTAGTTAGTGCCTTCTTCAGGAATTAGTAGTTCATTATAGTTACTTAGCAATATTAGTTTGTAATGTAGCGGAATAAATCAGCTCGGCTCGCACTTAATTTAGCTGAATTTCCAAGCAAAAAATCTAGCGGTAAAACACGATAGGTACATGTTTTTAAAAAATGGCATGGCTTAATGGTCTTGATGCGGTATTTGGAAAACTTTTTTCGGTCGCATCAGCGTGGTTGTAAGCGGATGTAGTAGCGCTCAAATAAAAGCAAAATTAATCCGTTAAGGATAAAATAAATATTCAAGATAAAATTGGGGTTATAGACTAAATTGAACTTGTGGGTAAAAATATTGCGGTCAAACTGGCGAGAAATTCAAGGAAAGAATAGATGAGGATCAGGAGCATTTCTGGGGAAATAGAGCTATATTTGCAAAACATCTTAAGAAACCCAATCATAGTTAGAATTTTGATTTAACAGATACACAATTTGCAACATTTCTTCATTTTTGTCTAATGGGAGATCTGTTGAATGTACTTGGGAAATTC
Organism: Adelphocoris suturalis; assembly: GCA_030762985.1. NCBI lineage: Eukaryota > Metazoa > Arthropoda > Insecta > Hemiptera > Miridae > Adelphocoris > Adelphocoris suturalis. The sequence goes on along the minus strand of CM061041.1, from coordinate 23,337,356 downwards.
TGAATTATCAATAGTGATAGATCTGGTAAATGTCTAAATAAAGATATCCCTCAATATTCTTCACCACTGATAAGTCCATTTGTATAAAGCTTGGAATTATCCCTTCAAACTTTTAAAATCATATTGAGTAATTCTTCTTTTCATTTCACTTCACCTGATTAGCTATTATCCCTCTTCACATTGCTTGCACTTAATTGGTTGTACCTCCCGTCCCCTTTCTTTTCTCTCGACCAATGGTATTCAATCTTCTATCACCCATGATAGACATATATAGTAAGCTGTGTTCTTCCTAATATGTATTCAGTTATTGTTTGTTTTTAAAGATTGCCTAACCGTTGAAATCGACTTAACATTGTAACTCCTAATTTTTCGTGGCAATTGACAACGTTTTTTCACTAACTTACATTTCGAAATGGGTTTCCACAACTTTGGCTCGAGTGATTTAGTTCGTCTATTTGTGCATTTGCTGAGTATCGCTTTCTTGTTTACAAATAGCCAGTTATGTAGATACCTATGTATGTAAATCATCTCCCAGAATTCTAAGCTTGAATACACTCGTATTTCTTTCAAGAATGATAAAGCTTGATATTTCATTTCATATTTTAATTAAAAATAAGTCAGCGATGTTCAATTATGTAAACATTCGACCATCACAAACACAAACTTAACTAGGCTGGCGCTGCCCGTAGGCCTAAAAATAAACATCCCGCTCGTTGAGGTCAGATAGATCAGCTCCGTGCTCGTTCGAATACTCAGCGTTATTCAATCCCGTCTAGTGCGTTGATGGTATCTCTGAATACGCTGTAATACATACGAAGGTCGTTCACCCTTCTGTTTCAAGTGGTACATGTTTGTGCACTTCATCACATCTTGTTTCGTATGGGTTGGATCCCATTTTGAGGAGTCTCGTGGGGAGTATTGTGAGGCTAACGTGCGAGTATAATGGAAATATTTCCCAACTGATAAATTCTAAATTAGGCAATGACCTTCCTATTCCATTCGTCAGGTAATTTTTGCAAATTTTCGTAAAAAAATGTTGCTAGTGAAATGTCTCCAAAATTATTAAAATATAAATTTTCTTCATTAAAATCCATTTCTTAGTCACTTTGTCATTCTGAAACGATTCCTAAGGTTTAACAAGTTTTTCTTATATACATACCTATGCCGTCTCTGACGATGAGTCGGCTCAGGATTAAGATGAAACTCCTTTCTTGCGGCGAAAAATTAAGCGTTTTAAATTAAAAGATGAGTTTGGTGGCCAGCACTTTTTGAGCGCAATAAATCGGTCAAATTCATAAAAATGAGCTCAGAAACTGATATGGGTAAAAAACGGCGAATAATCGTGAAATTTAAATTTTTTAGCGGTGTATTACCCAAAAAAATTAATCAACGATGAACCAGAACAAAACATTATGCGCTAAATTATACCAAAAAATGCACTTATTTTTTTTCTTTTTCTTTTTAATTAATGAAAAATGTTGAATATTTGTAAATCCTGAATCTTTGATTGAATAATAAATTACTGCTGGGAACAAGTTTTGTTTTCTTTTTAGCGAATTTTTGTAGAAAATGAAGCTATTGTAATGTAGACCTGGATGTATGTACCTGCTATTGTAATGTAATTGGATAGCTATTGTAATATGTCATTCTTGTATACAACCAATCCTACTTTTTGGATACATAGAAATCCTAGTGATGTACATTGGATGATACATTCACATATCCCCTGAAATGCTGGCTCTAGTCAATTGTGGCACCCCATCCAGAATCACATAAAATTCCAATCTTTCCCTGGAAAATTGAGAAACCCCAGAATTTATTTTCAAATCATTTGTACGAAGTGATTAGGGAATCAGTACATTCCGCTGAGTGGCAAGACTTTGTTGATATCTTCAAGTTGGTTATTCATCATTTCCGATACAATTTATATATTTTTGATATATTTTTAATATTTTTTTGAGTTACTGAAAACCACGAACTAAATCACTCGCGACGAAGTTGTGGAAACCCATTTCAAAACGGAAGTTAGTGAAAAACGTTGTCTATTTCCACGAAAAATAAAGAGTTACAATGTTAAATCGATTTCGACGGTTAGGCCATCATCAGTAACAAACAATAACTTATTATTAATAACAATAGTTATTGTTTGTTACTGATGATGGCCTAACCGTCGAAATCGATTTAACATTCTAACTCTTTATTTTTCGTGGAAATAGACAACGTTTTTCACTAACTTCCGTACTGAAAACCAATTGAATGCGTGTCTGGAAGTTTTTCGAAACCCAGTTTTTTGTGGAATAAGGATCAATGTCATGTGGGGTAAGAGTTTCTATGGTTTTTAGTTGTAAACGAGGCTGAGAGAGGTCAGGAAAATCGCACTTTTCACGTGAAGAACTGAAAGAAATTGAAATGGAAGAAGGATCTATGTATGATATCAGTTCGTTATCTAATGAGATTCCCTATGTCACTCCAGCTGACTTTCATTATTGGTCATTAGCAATATCCTAGTTTATTTAGCGCTCCTGTAAAATTTAGATATTGTGGAATAAGCCCTTCTTCCGGACTCCCAATCAATTATGTTCCTAATTCCCTGGTATATCGTATTAGGTAAGATTTGTTTGTTGTGTCTGGCTGGAAATTGTTTCTCGTCGACAATACCTACTGTGCGTGAAATTTACAAAATGTGCCTAATATACATATAATAATGCGTTATTATTCAGTTATGCACGCTGTTTTTCTCAATGAATTTCTCCTCATGTGCCCCTGAACAAAGTTGCGGAGAAGTCCTGTCAGGCGAAGCGGTAGTTACTGACTGTTTCGAATTCCAGCGGGAAACTCGAAGAGGGGAGTTGATGTTATGGCGGACCAGAGAGTTCAACCGTCTCCCGCTAGATCGCAATGTAGTCCTTGTTCCCAAACTCCAGTTCTCATTCACTGGGTTGAGGTGTTCCCCACCGACTCCGCGTAAAGTCTAAGCTCGACCTGGTACCGCATTTCCCAACATTTATAAATATGTAGGTACATTTCCATTAAAACCAATAGTGACAGGTGTCATCAAGTAGCAGAAGGTACCATTTGGAGTAGGTATTTCTAAAGTAGGTATACAAGAATGATAGACTTTCGTACGGAATTTTTGTTTTAGCAAATAATCGTAAAAAATAAAACTATTGCAAAAAAAAAAAAAAAAAAAAAAAAAAAAAAAAAAAAAAAAAAAAAAAAAAAAAAAAAAAAAAACTACCTGGGTTGTAGAAAATGTTTAAAATAAAAAAATGTCGAAATGTTCTTGATAGAAATCCGTTTTGAGGCTTTTTGATTCGATACCTAGATTTAAACAGTTTCCGTATTTACGTAGGTACCTAATAGGTATTATATAGATACCTACCTACTTATTGCGCGTTTTCACCTGTGTCTGTTTCATTCCAGGAGATAACTCGCCTTAGGATTAACATAGGTAATAAGAAGCGTGCTTTACCATAAGATCAAGCATTCTAAAAGAAACTGTGACTTCATTGGAAAGCACTTTATTAGCACAATAAATTGCTCAAATTTAGAAAAATGGGCGACGAAAAAATGGGCTAAAAAAATGGCTAAAAATAGGCCGAAAATGGGCTAATGGGCTACAAATTTAAAAAAAAAATGGTTAAAAATAGTTTACTTTATATTTTTAACAGAATATTACTCAAATAAAGTTTATCAACTTTAAGCTAGAACATTCAATATTGATGGGCAAAATGGCGCTGAAAAATGTACCTAGTTGCCATTAAAACGTGCTTAAGAATCGATGAAAGCATTACGAAAAAAATGATTTTTATTGATTTATTTTTTATTTATTTATTTTTTTTTTAAATAGCAGATTACCAATTGTTTAGACTAAGTTTATGGGCACAAAATTGACAATTAACGATTTATTTGGACTCTAAATGCTCAAATTTCAAAGCAATTTAACATAAATATACTTAATAGTGATAATTTACACAAATGAGCTCCTATGACTAGAAATTTTTTATCTAAGCATTGAAATGCTTTATGAATACCCATGACTGTAAATCTTAAGCTTAATAGTCAAATCGGTCGACGGAAAATCGAAAGAACATGAATTCACGTCACAGTTGATGGCGCTAATAAGGTTCTTTGTAATTTAATTTCATCTAACGGGTGTTCTGACCAATTCCTATCACCCAATAACCTTCATAATGCATCTTTCTAGAAAGCTCTTGTCAAGATCTTTCATTTGAAGGAAAAACCGAGCATGTGAAATTTCCTGTAACGCTTCTTCAACTTTTCCCTGATTTAATCATGTTCAAATAAGCTAGATATTTATGACTAGGTAACCAGCATAGAGATAGAAATCTGAATACTAAAATGGGGGCTAATTAGAATAGGTAACATAGAGGATATCTGAAAAGAACTTAACTCCCCTAACTATTTTCCACAACTTTCGAGATGTCGAAGTAAAAATTGGAGAGCGTTTATATGGGGCCCCTGATACGAGAAAGTTTTAGTGGCAAATAAGAAAAAGGGTATCGTCAAGTACGAAACCCCAAATTCTTTGGGGATGCCGGAGCATCAGCGTTACGTCTAACTAATCTATTCTCAACCTAGAAGTAACATCGAAATCCGTGTTAACTTTCCATCATTCGAAAATTTTCTGCTGATGTCGAAAAATTAGATGAGAGCGAAGTTAGTATTGCAGGGTTGTATATATATATATATATATGACCGAATTCATTTTGGAACGAGAAACACAGGGGAGGGGTCATAACCTCAACTGAATCTTCCCAAAAACGAAAACTTATTCTGATAAAGAAATTATTCTCATTAGCTACTTACTTATTACTTTTCTATCCATCATTAAAACACTTCATACCACTCATTCTCGGGCCAATTAGTCCCCAAAGTCGTTTGAGTCTGTAAGACGAAAAAAAGATGAGTGTTAAAGTCGCTTGTACATTTTTTTAACCTTTCGATGAGAAGTCAAAGTACTTTTTCTATCGTTCGTCTCCACTAAATTAAAACTCCATCGTATTACAAAATTTGAGTAGTGAAAAATACAAAAATATTATGCACTTCAAATAGTTAACATCGCAACCAAAAAAACAATCGTGACTGGGGGAGCATTAGAGTCTACAAGGAACATAAACTAATGAAAACGATAATAAAAACAACACTCAATAGCCTTCTTAGTTTTCACTTGCCTCACACGAGGTTTCAAGAAGTGAAGGTTATACAACCGTTCCGTCTGCTGTCAGAACATATCAGCTGAACGTATCGCAGTCGTACTTCGTTCAAAAAATTTTTTGCCGAGTGACGCGTCATTTAAAATTTTATTTAGTGCTGAACACGATGATGAAACCAGATTAGCTATGTCTTATTCCGTTCTCAGATTGGAGCTTATGAACCATGAAGAAGCGCGATTTTTTCTTACGATAAGCGTTTTTAGAAATGATTGCTCTTCTTCATGGTTAATTAGCTTCAGTCCTAAAGTGGAATAAGATATTGCTATTCTTGTTTCACAATCTAGTTTAGCGCTGAAAAATCTTTAAAATGTGGTGTCACTCGGCAAAAAATGGTAAAGATGTACTCCCGTTTGGGTAGTCCAAAAACTTTTGGATTTTTTAATAATTTTCATCTGTTTAAATCTTTGTATCATGCACTCCAAAATCGTTTCTTTGAGCACCTTGTATACGCAAGCAGATTGTTGTGATTATTGTACCACATTCGATTTGTTTGCTCCCTTACATTCATTCTTCAAACATGTGAGTACTTCTTACGTCTTGCTGTTTCTGATTAATTCCGACTCTTGTTTTTCGGTTATTTTACTATTTTGCTCGAAATACCTATGTAGCATAACTAGCTTTCCCCCAAAAAAAATCCTAATATTCTATACACATGGACTTCCCTTTAATGCATGCATTAATGAGGATTTTTTATTTTTCTCTGTTATTGAAATTTACATCAATGAGCACAAAATGCTATAATAGTTAATTTTATCCCACCCTCCTCGTCCCTATGCCCCCAGACTTTAAATGTTCTAGGTCTAAAATATCGTATAAAACAGCAATCATCTTAGTAAGGAGTGCTGTGCATACTGTGGTAAGGATAACGGTATGTTTCCGACCAGATGTAGTTTTCCAAAATAAATATTACAGATGGTCCTGAGGGAAGGTGATATAGTAGAGTAGGCTAAGAAAGGGTAACCCACGGAGTAGGGGAAGGGTTATAAAAGGATTGGGCCTGTTCCCCAGTACACATTCTGCTTTTCAAACTCAATCAACCAACTGCTTTCTCTCTTAACAAACCTAGAACCTCAAGTTTGTGGTTCTCTTCAATTTTCATTCAGGGATACATATCCAATTATTCCATCTTCAGTTTACCAGTTCTCATTTTCCATTTTATAGGTACTATTTATTTTTATATTCGGTCCTGTGGGGTCCAAATCTAGGTAGAGCTACATTGCCTACAAGGTCCGGTTATTGTTAGCTACGGTACGTTAAAGCTACGGTATGATCCGACTACTAAATAGATGGCTTTGGTATGCAAAGATGCGGCTGAGTAAGGTAGCACGTCCATTTAGGATATTAGGTACACTCTCTCAACGTTGTCTTATTTTCAGAAGTCAGTTTACCAATCATTTTCAATTTCATATCCGCACGCAGCCACTACATTTTCTAGATTAGCAAATTCGCAAACTCGAAATTTGTCCTGATCTTACAAAAATATTCTCATGTGAAACTCTTCTATGATGATCTTATGACTGATAGAATGAGATTTGATTAACAATTGCGGCCTATGTAATTTCCTCAATAAAAATTGTTGTACTTAGTGCTTGTTTATGCGATTGAAGATTTGAAATGAAATGATGAATTCAATTATGACCGTCACTTGTTTCGTGCGTCGATGCTGGGTATAGTATCGATGAACATAGCGACGCAGGTACCTTTCCACCTAGCGTCGGAATGTGTGAAGAGAAGTGGGTAGGAGCGTTGTGAAATTATGGAAATGTAATTACCTGTCCCCCATCATATAAATTTATAAATTATTGATGATTGGCGCGGTTGGTTGACCTATTACATCCGAATACAGGGATTGGCTTTTTAGACATCCCCCTTGTGTCGTCGGGACCAGTTCGGAATTTCAATAACTTGGTAGATTACGAGTCGATAAACCGATAAATCAGAACTTTCACGGCCCGACTCGTTATTTAGATGCCATTTTGGACCAATTTCATATTAAAGATTCTACAAATAATATATTCTGAATTTAACATGTTTCAATTAATTTATAAGCTACTATATAAAATCAACATTCTTTACGCTGGGGTATAGACTCTTATACTTTTTAGCGAAGGCCACCGGAATTGATCTCTGTTCATCCCGGGATTATACTGTTATCGTTTATATTTTATAATTAACAATAAATGTACTTTCCCCTTCTAGTATTTGTTAATTTCTTTCTACGTTCAACGGATCTACAGTTCCCTGCTTTTGGAACCCCTGTACTTCACAACATACACGGGGTAGGCAACACAATATTGTGAAGTTATAAGGAGAAAAAAATTACAAACCGTTATTTAATGTTCATGTGATTTAGCAAATTTTCACAAAATATGGAGCTATTGCAATAGCTTCAATAAAATTAATAAAACATTTTCTAAAATATTCTTCATTGAATCCTTTTTAAAGCATTCTCAAACGATTTTTTGTGGCGTGTGTGTGACTAAGTGATTCCAGACGATAGATCTCCTTAGGATTGTGATAAAAACTCCGTTCCTTCACCAAAAATCAAGTTCCAAATGAAAGGATGTGTTCGTTGGGCAGCTCTTTTGGAGCACGATGAATTGGTCAAATGTCAAAAAAACAATGTGAAAAAATCACTAAATATGGTTAAAAAGGCTAAAAATCATTACATTTGTATTTTGTAGCAGAATATTACATATTATATTGAAAAGAAGTTTATCAGCTCTTTACTAGAGAATTAAAATTTGTATGCACGAAATTAGGCTGAAAAATGTACTCAAATTCTATTATTATGTGCTAAAAAATCGTTACAAACTACAGAAATGCTTAGAATCCAAAATATTTGTTTGAATAGAAGGTTATTTATTTCAACAAGTTTTTGCTATAAAACTGATTGTTAACAATTTCTTGTACTCAAATTGCCCAAATTTCAAAATAATTCAACATGAATATAATAAGGCAATTAACGAAAGTTCGCTCTTTCGATCATCCTGCGTGACTGAAAAATTTTTGATACTGATGTAAATATCTCATGACATTTCATTCGTAAACGTACTTCACTCACTCATTCGAGACCTGAACGTGAATCACCTACCTATCTTGATATGCGTTTCTGATCAATTATTGTACCAGTACTGCCAGGGAAATACTATCTACAGTTATATCTACCAAACCAGGAAAGGCTCCGTTCCAAATTTCGGCATCTTAGGTTGAATAGGAATCAAAGTATACTCTGAAATCACACTGCTGGTTGAAGTCATTTCTCAGGTACGAATTATATTTCACCACACTCAGAGAGCCCCCATTCAAAAGCTCAGCATCTTAAGATGAATAATAACAAAATAAGCTGCAGAGGAGGAAAAAGAGAAAATGTTCAAAATTTGTTTGGCTTAAAGGGCAAAAATCGTTTTGGTGTTTTTGAATTCGTGACTTAACAGCGAACCACGCTTTGCAAACACTCTATGAATGAGGTGTACCACCATCAGCGAATTCCTCGATTACAGAGTTGTTTACTGAGACAAATTTGTTAAAATCCCTGACTAATGATATTGAGAGAGATTTTGGGGGGTAAAAATATACCTCATTTTGGAAAATTCCAGTTAACTTACAACATACAATTATTTCGCACCCGTCATTTTAAATGAGTTCATCATATTAAGTTGAATAGGGATGAAATTAGCTAAAGAACTCACTCAGCTGAGTGGAATGGTCATTCAAGTAGTAATACTCTACACCAGGGGTGCTCAAACTTGAACTGCTGGCGATCTACCTCAATATTTTTAGACTACTTACGATCGACTCTGAGAGGCTGAGAAGTATGTGTGATGCAGGGTTGTCGTACATACACGATACACCCTATCTACCTAGGTAGGGTGTACCGTAGCATATATAGATATTAGCTTTCCGCACAATTTACATTATTTTAGTCAAGGTTTGGGTTAGGTTTACTTAAGTTCTTCTCTACAATATCAATGAAAAAACTCCTAGTTATTCAAAATTGCGAGTTTATTCGTTGTTACAAAACAAAAGAGTTACATATGGTGTTAAACTCAACTAAGGAGTGACTTTGGATGTTGAAGCGTGGCACTGCATGTCCTCAGCATACTTTTCATAAGATGGTGCGTAACCACTGAGTGCCAATCGCAAGCTAATTATCTTCATTTTAGAAAATGCAGACTCGCACAAGTAAGTTGACCCAAACATTGCCGTCAGTTGAAGGGCGATTTGCCTTAGATTTGGATATTTATCTTCAGATATAAAACACCAGAAATTTGTATCAGATGCTGAAGCTTTGAGATGAATATCTGATATAATCTGCACCAACTCATTTTCAACAGAACATGAGTTCATATTAAACTGACTTGCTACTTCAGTAGCTAATTCCTCAATGTTTTTACATGAAAAAGGATAACTCATAAATGATGCTATATTTGCCAATTTACTGCAATCATAAAAATGCATTTCGAATTGTCCCAAAATATTTGATAATTCAGCCTCATACGTATCATAATTTTTCTTTGACAAGTACCGCGCGTTCCTTTGATAAAGCCGCCTTTTGCCGCAAGCAGTGATATTACGTAATACATTTTTGTAGTTTAGTCACCTACTTATTAAAAAATTTTTTCTTCTCGAGATCTACGCAAAAAGCACTCGCGATTGACTGGTCGATCGCGATCGACCGTTGGCGCACCCCTGCTCTACACACCCAGAGCAGCTCTTTTCCGAAGCTTAGCATCTCCAACTGGATAGGAGTAAAATTAGTCACAAATCTCAATTTGCTGGTTAGAGTGATTCCTCAAGCTGCAATTGTACTCTACCTCACGCAGAAGGACCTCGTCCCAAAGTTCATCATCTCAAGTTGAATAGCAACAAAACCAGTATTTTTTAATTTTATTTGTTATTATTATTAATTTTTAATTTTTTTTAAAGGTATAGAAGCTAGCTCTGCCGCTCGTTTCCATCGCTTGTCCTAAATGTAGAGCATCGCGTGCCGTCATACCAAATTACCTAATTAGAATCACGTTTGAAATAAATTTCTTCGATACTTATAGTATACCTTTATCATTTCTGAATTTGTAATGCATTAGAAATTACTACCTATTTGTGGCCTCACCTCCTGGAGTATGGGATCGTCTTTAAGACGAATTCAGAATTTCCTGGTAGTTTAAGGTTCTTATTAAGAAATTATGGGGGATCGTCAAAACTTGAAATTACAGATTTTCTTACGTGATGAATGACATAAACTGGGTGTGGATTCCGTTGTAATGTTTTTACTAAGATATTCCTGTCGAAGATTTTCTATGAACATACGTTATTTTTATTGTCCTCTAGACTCACCTTTAGCGTGTGTTTTTCATTATTTCATGGCTTTGAAACAATGTCGCATTGATCGACCTTTGGTGTTGCACGATCCGTGAGATACCTTGCAATCTCCCATCAAGTAAAACACGCTGTAAATCGTCTGGCGACGGAACGGCCCCGCAGTACAATTAGGCCGACCAATTTGAAGTCCTCGCTACGAAAAGGCTCGCGGAAAATTAAATAAAGCAAAAACTTCTCCACAAGGAGGGGTTTGGTGTTTCTTTTCAAACGGTTTGGCGAGCCGAGAATCTCAAGCTCGAGCGTCTTCGCGAACCAGCGGAGTTTTTCTTGAAGGAGGCTGCTAGAAGCTCAAAAGGAGACCGCCATTTCTGTTGGATGGTTTCTTTATTTATTTGAAAAACACCGTCCGACCAGGTCTCTCCTGCGAGAAGGGAAAAGGAGGTAAGTTGACTTGGGGAGCTTGTTAGAAGGAGGAAGTCTCCAAGAAAAACTAGCCCGTTCCGAGAGGCTGGAGGAGAGAAAAGGGAAGCGCCCGGCTCGTTATATTTGCTGAAGCCCGTCTTGTGGCGAAGACTTGCTCAGTAAATAATACAAGAAACCTTCCTGACCAGGACCTGTCTGTGGACGTGGGTCACATGCCAAACTTGCGTCGGATGCCCTCAGAGCCTCGCCTTTGCTTTCCTGGGGCCCTCGCCATCTGCATCACTTTATGTTGGCACGATCGGGGAAATTAAATGAACATTTTCCTTTATATTATTTTTGAATTTATCGACCAATAAGAGAGAACTACATAGATATTGTTCTGATGGATTGACCACATGTTTTACTCCATATCTATTGCCAAAAGAGGTGATATGCATGACTACGAGACCCGTCAACGATCTGCAGATTCCTCGATTTACACTGACCAGATCCCAAAATCAGTTCGTGTACCAAGGGATTGCTTACTACAACTACATTCTAGCTGCGATTCGTCAAGAGAGTTTTGAGAAGTTTTACGAAGATGGTGAAGACGAAACTTATCGCAAATCCCTTGAACAGTAAACAAGAATATTTCACATTAAGTTTTTAATATATATAATATATCGTTTTTTAATATATAATATTGTATTTCAACATATAGTTTTGAATCCATGTGACGAAATGTAAAATTAATTTGACCATTGTAATGTACATTTTGTATAACAACAATAAAAACTATTATTATTATTAAAAACCAACAACATGGTAAACCTACCCAGTCTTCAATTGTATTAACAAATGAAATACTATTGATATTTTCGTGTTTTTGCTTTGGCAAATAAACTCAAGAATCGTCACGAAGTGGAGCATCACGAAAAGTTAATAAAACCTTACATGGATGTGGTGCTACTAAGTATGAATTTCATTGGCGAATTGTTCGAAAATAGCAAGATTTATATACTACCCCCCCCCCCCTCCATTTGACCACAAACACCACAAAAATCCATCATCAAGATGAAATCCCTGATTTTCATCACATCAATTCCTAAATATTTAAAATTGATCACTTTGAGTGTAAGAAAGATATTGTTAAATACCAATTAATTATATGGCATAAAAGTATAATATTCTGAAATTACAAAAAGATAGTGTATTTTTAGTTTTTTTTTGCTGTTTTTATAAATTTTTTTCAGCAAATATTTATGAAATTCAGTTTCACGTTTCAGCATAGGTAACTTTGTGCGAATATTTTTTAATGTTCCAGTTCGTAGTTGATGAACTTCTGAGGACTGAAATTCTGTTAGAAATATACATTTAATATTGAGCCAGTTTTATACATATATTATATTTTGATGCGCAAACTTCAGGAATCGTTTTAGAATGCCTCAAAACTGATTTCAACAATGAAAGTTTCAGGGAAAATTTTTTTTTTTTAAATTTGCAAAGCTTAATTTTTTATTGAAATTTGCTAATGTTGTGACAAAAAAAAAAAAAAAAAAAAAAAAAAAAAAAAAAAACCGGTGAGATAACTAGGATATCTTGATTTTTCGAAATTACCCCATCTATTATTCATCATTTCCGTAAATTATCTTAAATTACAACGCTAAATTGTTTTGAAATTTTAGCATTTTGAACGAAAAGAAATTGCTAATTATTAATCTTACGGCAAAAATCGTATTCTGAATAATAATCTGCTATTCAAAACAAGTTTGTTTTCCTAACCTGGTCAGTACAAATGTTTTCTTCCAGTTTCCCGTCAAGGGTCAAGTGAAGAAGAAGAATAAACTATAGTAATTATTTAGAAAATTCTGAAGAACTACATTGCAGTAATTTTTGCATGCATTTTAAAACTAGAAAAAAAAACTAAAATCAATTTTAAAATGCTCTGAATTCTACAGAACGTCTTAAAAGCTGGAGGCCCCTATATACTCGTGAACTACAAGTATCATAGAATATATTTTCATTAATTCTAGCTAAAATTATTCCCAACTCCAGAAAATTTAATTTTTCTTGTTTTCCAAGTCTGAAAGTATTGAGCAAAGAGAATTATTAAAAATATTAAAAGATGCAAAATTTGCATTTGAAGTGTATAACACATAGAACGAACTAATCTACCTTTCCCAAACTCCTACTAGGGAGGAAGGAAGAGGGAAGTAAATTATGCATATCTTGCGTTCACCTAAAAATAATATATTACCGATCGAAAAATATTGTTTTCTTCATTTAGCTTGGAACCCCCATTTTTTAGGTACTTATACCTATTTCATGAATAGCTCAACGTACCCCGAATTTGATTTTACCATCCATAAAAAACTAGGATGCTAAGATTTTTGACTCGCTAGATACGGGTGCGCCGTCTCCTAGTACAGTGCATTGTCTCACTCATTGTGGGGAGGAGACGCTTCCTGTAGTCTTTTTGAACAGGTGTTTAGCGAATTTTCATATAAAATGAAGCTATTGCAATGGGTCGGAACATTTTAAAATACAATTTTTTGTAAAATTACTCCATTGAAACCCGTTTTGAGGCATTCTGAGACGAATCCTAGATTTAAACACTTTTTCACATGTATGTATATTTTATTTGTATATACGAGTAAATATAAATAAGTGTGTCATTCCAGTCGATAAGTTTAGTTAGCATTGAGATAAAAATCCCGTTTTTACGCAAAAAAAAAGAAAAAAAAAAGTTTTCCAAATGAAACAATGGTTTGTAGAGCACAATAGGTAAATTGGTCGAATTTCAAAGGTATGCTAAAAAAAAATCTAAAATTGGCTTAAGACGGCCAAAAATCGTTAAATTTATAATTTTCAGCAGAATTTCAGTCAAAACAAAATTATCAACGATTAAATAGGACATTCAAACATTTTTGCACGAAATTATGCCGAAAAAATAGGTACCTGAATGTCATTAACATTTGCTGAACAATCTATTAACACTGCAGAAAAAAATCGCCAAATCCAAAATCGCCGAATTTTATTTAGTAAGAGTTATCATTCTCCATAAAAATGGTTTTTAGCTATTTCATTGACTCGAGTTGCTCAAATTTTCAATACAATTTAACATACTCGTATTATTTACCTAATACGAAAGGAATTTAAGACAACGCGCTCATGCGATCAAACTGCATGACTGGAACTTTTGTCGTATAATTTTTGCCGTCTGGAAAACGATGATCTCAAGAAAATAGAGTTTTTCCCCTAAAGTTTATTTAGGTACCTAACTATAAATTATATACATAATTTTTTATGTTCATCAGATGAAAATTACAGAGAGGCAAAATACTCAAAGACCAGATTTTTAAATTATGTTGTTTTTTAATGATCTGAAAATGTTAGGGGAGAAAAATGAGTAAGTGTTGTTTTCATACGGTTTAACTCTATGTGGTGAAATTTGAGGTATAAAAATGGAACTGTAAACTTGTTTCCAGTAAACTTCAACCATAACGCGAAATCTAATATCAATTTATTATTTGTGTTTCAGTGATTTGTGCAGTGCCAGTGCGGATATTCAGTGGATACGTGTCTCGTGACGTCGGTTTAACAACGTTTACGACGATTTTGGTGAGTATCAAATACTTGAATATTATCTAAGTGTGGTTATTTATTGTGAATCAGTGCACTCCCTGTTCTCGTATTTTCTTCCAAATCTACGAGGTAGCGAAAGGAGGGTTCATTTTTGTTAGGTGAAAAATTGGAGTGGTCCAAAATAAACAGGAAATCATAGGCTCGAATACGAATCACCATACTTATTCACGGGGAATCCAACTCTTTTCATACTTTTTGTTTTCATTCTAATACAATTTTACTTAGAGCCGAGAACAGCTGAGCCACAATGATTATATTTCGTAGCCACTCTGATCATTTGAGATATTCATATGATTCGTTGCAACGATTTCTTCAACCTTCCTTAATTCGTTGGAGTGAGAGTACTTGTCTGAAAACTCTTATAAATATTACGCAAAGATTTAGGTAATATTTCTGTATTAAACAGCCCTTCTGCTCAGGTCATCGGTCTACAATAAATTAATAAACTCCGTTTATAGTATATCACCAAAACTTGGCGCTTCGCGCCTCCCGTACGGGTCCACACCTTTACAGCTCCGACACCTCGTAATTTTACGCTTATTAATAAATTTCGAAAAAGTTGGATAAAATGTCGAGAATAATGTGGGTCAAAAACGAAAGAAATTAGGCTCAGAGGCCCTCAGCTGATCAAATACCTCGTAATTGTTTCCCAGCTATCCAATGGCGCTCCATCTAAATTTGCACCGTAAATCGATTAGGAAAAGAAAAAGAAGAGAGAGAGAGTGAGAGAGAGGGGGGTTATGACGGGGAGAGGTAGGGAGCGGAGAGGGGGTGGGAGGGAGGGAGGGGAGGGAGAGAGAGAGGGAGAGAGAGAGAGAGAGAGAGAGATTATAAAATAGACATATTTACAATAATAAAAGTCATCCAACCCTAGAAATAAGCCTCAGAGGTTCCACTGCTGATCAGAGACCCTCCATACTTCGTAATTGTATTCTAAATGTCCCAAAGTAGCTCCATTCCCGGTTTCAGTACCATAGGTCGTGTAAGAAACAAATTATTCTCAGAGGTCTCTCAGCTGATCAGTGCTCCTACGTGCACTGAAATTGCAAAGGATCCCAAAGGACCTTCATTTCAAATTTTAGATCCGTTGATTGATTAGGAAAGAAATCAGCTTCAATGACTCTTTGGTGTAACGCACCTTTGTATACGATCGCAGTGATACAATTTCGTAATTTCGTGGTGGTCGAGCGAAAGGCTGACTTTAACATCAATATGTCTACGTAGATAATAGGCAATTAATCAACACATGTACACTTTACTAGTCCCCTGATCCAAGTAAACCTGATTTAAGTATGTAGGTACCTAGGAACCGACTGAAAATTTAAAAAACCTACCAACGCTTCACTTGCCCATCCGTAGGGACAATAGTAACACGCCAAACTCGATTTGACGAAGACTGAATTCCATTGGAAATATATCAGCTGGTACAAACATCTAATTTACTCGGAAAATTTTATGAGTTCCGATTTTACAACTTCCTAGCAGTAATTAATTGAATTTAGCGACTGACCCGCAACAAAGATATCACTACCATCATGTTACCTCCAAGTTCTCGTGCTTGGAATTTCGTGGTCATTTTCTTCATGTTCAAGCCCATGGGTTAACGAACAGTGTTCTAGGTGGTTTCAATCGATTATTTGGGATAATAACTATCAATGACAACCTGTAACTTTGAAAGTTTTCGAGATCTCAATTTTTGAATATTTCAGCCATTAAATGCTTTTATGGTTAATAAAAGTTGATGCCGAGCTTCTGGGATCCACTGGACCCCGAATGTGATTTATCACCGAAATTTCAAAAACTGCAAAAGTAATTTTGGAGAATAGCTCTGGACCGTGGACGGCCAACGGACAAATATTTTTATTCCGTTTGTGAGTTCAACAGATCTTGAAACGTATACCAACAATTTTGAGGTAGGGTTAAAATTTGTTTTTTCCTTGTTAGATGACCAAGGTTCATTCTTGAAATTAATAAGCCAAAAGAGAGCATGAATTTTCTCACTTTGTATCAAACTTGTGCGCAAAATTTCTTTGATAAGTTATACAAAGATTTGGCCAATGAACGTCTTTGTCATCTATTTGTTAAATAAAAGTTGTTTTCTTATGAAATCCTTCCTGGACTGGCGTAATCAGGAACCAGTATAAACTGTACAATGAATAAAGTGGAATAACAAACCCGTTTCTGGGTGAAATGATCACGTAAACCTCTTCAAAGCTGTCACATTGACGATTTATTACTACTTTATTATGTTGGGTACAGTGACTATATTGGCCCTGCCAACCATTGAATTGATTGGCTTTCGAAAGTCTTATGAAAACTAGGCAAATTTTGATACGTATTCTTGGAATTTAGTAATTGGCGCTTTGCCTGCACGTTTTCTGGGACAGTGGGGTGGAATTGAGTTTAAATTACCCGACTGAATAGATCAGAAGAAGATTGAGCATTTGTAAAATGTAGAGATCAGAGTATTTGTGAATCTATCACTTGAAAAAATATTCCAGCGTTGGGATATTCGCGTACTAGTATCTTGTATATTGGATGTTTATGGTAAAAGTAGAGCATTGAGTTACTTTGTTTTGTATCGCATTCCCAGATCCACTTAATGGATACAGGCTTGACGGAACAAGCTTCAATCTGATAGGCTCAATAAAATTAGCACGTCAACTTGTTTGACTTTGAACGACAATGAACGTTAATTAATTCATGACAGGAGTTTTTCAACTCAGGGAGCAGCTGAGATTGAAAGGGCAAGACAATGACGAATCAACAGGCGCGTTAAAGCTCGTAAAAGCGATGAAATGCCTGATCTCCAACCACTCAGCATAATACGGCCACTTAGTTGACGATTCCGCTGACGTCAAAAGCGAAAGCAGTAAAATAAGCAGTAAATTTCATAGTAAAACGAATACAACAACAAAAAAACGAGAGCTTCCCTCCCCGTCAATGCGCCATTAAGGTGGCCATAGCAAGCCCATTTAAGTGTATATTAGAGGAAACCCGGGCGCAAGGATTGAGGAAGGTCGGAGATTTTATTGGCCCATCAAGAAAAGAGAAGGCCCTCTCGCAAGTTGCCGTGGGGGGAGGTGAGGCAGTAAAAGTCGACAGGTTACGACCACAAATCTACTGTTGGGGGCTCCGGCGAGCGCGTGCCTTCGAACCTTCAGACTTTTATAGTCCGAATAAAACTGTTCAATGTGCGACCTTCTCCCGGAGGTGGGAGGTTTGACGACTTTGGAAAAAAGCCCGATTTCCCGCGATCTCGGGATTCTTTGAGCGGATTCAGGTTGGAGGTGATATTTACGAGTTGTTATTGGTGAACTCTGCTGGTCATTGGACCATTCGTTGTTGACGAAGGGTCAAAGTGACATAGGTGGCAAGAATTGGTCAATTTTTCAGTCCCATATGCTCCACTACCCGCCGTCAGTGTCTTACCCTACACTTCGGCATGCAATAGTCGAGTATCGCCGAACCATGATATCAATAAAATAGACAGAACCGATTTCTGCTCCATATGCATTTCAGGAGTGCCGGAATCTATGTTAAATCATCTGGAATCACCTATGTCCTACTTGAGAAGCAAACATGTAAGACGATGTAATCAAAAGAGTCCTAGTTGACCAGCCTTTGAATCTTCAGACCGAATAAAACATCGAAGATATATAGAGATAAAACAGTTCGAATAAAACTGTTCAATGTGCGACCTTCTCCCGGAGGTGGGAGGTTTGACGACTTTGGAAAAAAGCCCGATTTCCCGCGATCTCTCCCGAACTCTGCTGGTCAATGGACCATTCGTTGTTGACGAAGGGTCAATAGGACATTGGTGGCAAGAATTGGTCAATTTTTCAGTCCAGTATGTCCAGCATCGAGTGCACAAGACAAATCTAATTTTTGCTCCATGTGCAATTCAGGAGAGCCAGAGTCTACGTTAAATTCTGCAGCAATTTACTGTCATGAGAAACAAACTTGGACAACAAGAGACAATCAAAAGAATCCTTGTTGACCAGCCACCACATTCAGAGGTTATTGTTGGTACTTATGTCAAAGTCTTTTGTGTAATGTTTGGAGGAAACATGGACATATAATGTGAAAATTCAACAAATTATAAATACGTGAAACGCCAATCTCTTGTATTAAAGTAAGATATTCTATCTAACTAGTTCAATGTACGAGTTTGCCCCAAAGATGTAAGAACGGAAAAGAGAGGTTCGAAGACACAGGAAGCAAGGCCTGATTCCTCTCAATCTCAAGATACATGGAGAACGTATGGATAACAGTGACATTTGTGAGTTGTTATTGATGAACTGTTTTTCAATACCCAGTGGTTTCTGGTCAATTGTTGTTGGTGAAAGGCAAATTCACATTAGGAGGCTTTGCAGCCAAGCTGTTACACAATATATGCGCAAGTTTCTCTGAATTACTGCAGCCTGAATGCTAAAAATATCCTCACACAGTACGATTGGGGTCTCTTTTACACGCACAACCTGATCGTCAACGAATTAGATGGATTTAATTTCAGCTCCGTATGGAATTAAGGATAGGATTGTTCGTCCCATACCCTGTCGTAACGTATTTATTTATCTATCAAGAATCACAGGCAGAACTCAATTTATAAGACAATCACGATGTAAAGGTGAACGAAATACATATTGAATATATAACTCAAGACATGGAGAATACAAAAATAAACAGATTAATAAATTATTGCGCAAATAAAAATGCAGCGATAAACCTGTATGTAGAATTAAAAGTCAAACAATAATAATAAATGAGATTAAACATGTTATCTTTCGTTGAAATAATAGTACACACACACATACATTCCAACAATGAACAGATACCGTGGAGGAGCAGGGCTGTCAGTCCATTGCGACAAACAAAGACAAGGCTCTCACTAATAGCTGTAACTGCATTGGATTCGCATTGATTAGGATCCGAATCATTGACTAGTTTGAAAGGAAATCGGTAGCATGAGCCCAGAAATTAGTACATCAGCTTATTCATCAGTTCATAAAGCGAGACTCCATCAATCAGCTGTATACGAATCTGCAACAGCATCAGCCTACTGTAACTTGAGCGACAACTACACTTATGTCACACTTTAAGTTCAAAGAAGCGCAGAAATATTTGCTGGACGGTTAACAACAGTGCTCTCGTTTCCATTGTACAGAGACACACAGATGAACATTATTCAAGACCAGGGTGCACCAATGAACGGTATGATATAGGTATATGCTTATAATGTTGACAACTGTAAAATATCTTGCGGTGCGAAGTACAAACCTAGCATCTTCATCGCTTTACTGGTTATAATATGATCTATATGGTAACAAAACGACAGTTCATTGTCACAGTAAATCCCCGGATCACAGATAGCAAATGGCCGAGGCAGAATCTAACCATTGAATACATAATCAAACATTAGTGGATGGTAGCAACGTGAGAAGGTACATTCATGTGCAGCTCATTTGACGAGCATCACCGATCCTCCATGATCAGCAGACATATCTGCAACTCCTCATTACCTCTCTATAGCTTATGATGGTTGAATAGATTTTGAGATCGTCAGCATAATGATAGCACCGAATGCCAGCCTTGAAGTGTTCAAAAACATCATCGATGAACACAGTAAACATTTATATCATCTCATAAGCTTGCCATTTAATCAAACTCAGAGAATTATACGAAAAAGAATTTATTAGCAGAAAGCAGACTATATTTCATGCTATGACTCAAAGTATTATTGAACATAGACTGCCATGCGATATTGTAGAACTTCGATCCCTAATAATTTTCGTAACTCTAACACACAAAAAATGCACTGTACATACGATTTTCTACCGAAAGCGGATGAATGATGAGTCGTGGAGGTTCAATTCAAGGTTCAGGTTGCTGAAAATATCATTGATTATCTGCGATAATCTTATGAATTCATTGAGTTGGTTCCGGTGAGAATGAAATTTATGATGCGTTGTTATTGATGTAGCATGATGGCCAGTTTTCTCTTGCCAATCATTATTGATGAGAATAAAGTTGACAGTGGAAGCAAATTTTGATCACGCGATGATCGTATTTCAGATAGAATTACCGGTACTAGCGGTAAACTTAATGCCAGTGGTAGGTGTCCCAACTTTACAGGCCACAAATCAATGATTAGTTCTCTAGCATGAAAAATAGTAGACAACATTTCTCTATTTGGACAGTCCAAATAATTAAAAGTTTTATCCATCCACGTGAGAAATAAAAAACTTGAATCTTGTCCCTTGAGATTAAAAAACCGCGGTATGATTGCTATTTTTCTAATTTTGTATCTCGATACATCATGTAAAAAGTATTTCATAAATAATTCCAAAGGTTTTTGATTTAATTTGTGGAATGTAGTATCAAACTTATATTATTTACAAATAAGCATTGACCTGGAACATTTTTTGAAAACCTAATAAAGCGAGTATTTTTGAGTTGAGGACAATTTTTGTTATACAATTTTGAAAATCAATCCAAGAGGATACTAAATATGACTTTTTCTGTAATTATTGTGCTGATAAAATATAATATGGTACCTTTTATATGTGTAAGCTTGAAAAATTCTCCTGCAAATTTTACGTCGGCTACAGTTAACGTTCGAATGTATTCAATTTACATGCCCGTTCTGGTTTTTTAGAGCCAACTTATTATTTCCTGATGAAAAGATCCGTTATGGTTTCATTTCATTGTGCATTCTTCTGAGCCACCGCGCGCTCATTTTTCTTTCTGTTGCACACGAGGACAAGATTCTGCCGAAGACACACCCGGTCCTTCAGGCTGGTTTCAGTGCAGAAGGGGAAAGATCTGCAGTTCCCCTCCTTTTTTTGACGAGACACTCCATCAATTATTCATGGTCCGATCTCAAAAGAAAAACGAAAACCCAAAGAGAGATGTGTATGAAGAATGGAGGGACAGGCATGGGGTAAGGTATACGTGGAGCCCAAGTATTCTCTCTTGTGATTTGCTACGATGTATAATAACTGCGTTATAACCCCACTGACAATGATGTATGGCTTTATCTAGTTCTATTTGTCGTTTTTTTTCCTGGTGGGGGGGAAGGGCCTCTGGGTTGAATAGAAGCGTCTCAGGGGGCATCACGTGATCTTCAACCTAGGATGGGGCAACTTTATGAAAAGTAAATATGTGGCGATCCGTCTGGTAATAGAATGTCTTGTGAGGATTTATGTGGCAACCATGTTTCCTCGAGGCTCAGCAGGTCTTACCAGAGCAGAACATCTGCAGCTCGACCAGATATCACCATAACGACACTCACTTGCCAAATCTGACACTGAAAGATACTGTCGATACTGATTGATCTGTCCCTTCCATACTGTTGATGTCTGAGTTGTACCAGAAATCTAAGAAAAATAGTTCATAAAACTAATATTATGGATTTACCATTGGGTTTCCGAAAGTTACAGGGGAATAGGGGGAAGGGTCCCCACATTTGGGATACCAACTCTTGCAACTAATATTTTCCAGACCTGCGCATTGTTAAAAAGTCCACGATTGGTCTTTAGCAAAGCTTAGGTATCTAGACAACTATCTCTAAGTTGGTGAAGCGATAGCAACCACCCAAGGAACGTTACCCTCAATTTTCTGAAAAGAATGATTTTCCATGTCTTGAGAATAAGTCGCCTAATTTGGGACACACAGAATAATTAGGTTGATCAATTCCCAATTTGGATATCCTGAATCCTGGAACCTATTTATCCCAGATAACTCAAGTTGAACGAGTCAACGAAATTCGAATGTGAAATTCCTAGCAGTCTAGAGTTGGCAAAATGAATTTTACAGCAGATCGGTCATCTCGGTAAAATGTGAACAATTTCAAAATAATGGTTGAAGGGAAGAACGTTATCCAAGGAGCTAATTTTATATAGCTTTTTGAAATATGTGTGTACAAAATTGCAAATCAAATCCAGCGTGAAAGAAAAGAGTTTTTCAGAAGAAATAATAATGATAATAATTTTTCAGCATAATGATATCTTTTATCGTATCCTTTGCAGTGTCTTAAAAAAATATAATAACCACTTTTTCAAAATAATAAACGATAGGTAATATTAGATGGCGTTGGAGAAAAACAACTTCAAGTGTGAATGAAATATGTTTAAGTAAATAATGGTAATGACAATTTAAAAAAAATATATATAATAATAATAATGAAAAATACAAAGTTCACATGATGTTTTGCACAGTATCCTAATAGGGGTTTTCATATGGGAACCAAGTCAGTCTCGATTTGGCAGTATCTGCCCGATTCGGGCTTAAAA
Organism: Adelphocoris suturalis; assembly: GCA_030762985.1. Lineage (NCBI taxonomy): Eukaryota > Metazoa > Arthropoda > Insecta > Hemiptera > Miridae > Adelphocoris > Adelphocoris suturalis. Next base: position 23,314,456 of record CM061041.1, on the reverse strand, counting down.
AAAGACATTTAGGCTGGAAAATTTTACATCGATAAAAATGTATCGACTAGTAAGAGCTAGGGTATTTAAAAATGTCTTTGAGATCTAAATGAGCTGAGATAAAAGGGGTTCTGTCTAGTTACACCCTGGATGACACAGTATAACTAAAATTAGCATTATACTATTGTCAAAATGTAATAGCATCCTTCAATCATCCTTTGCTGTTGTGACTTTCAAACAGAATAAAAATGAGAAAAGTCAATCAATGTTTTCTTCGTCAAAACCAATATTTTCTCTCGCGTTTAGTGATTATCATTGGAGAATTAATTTTTATTTCTCTTGTTACCGAAATATATTATTTTTCAATTCATCCAAGAAATGTAAAATTCACACGATTCGGTTTTCAACATCTCTCTCAATGGATATTCCTTTTTTTCTGAACTTCCAACAATAGAAGTTGGTAGAATCTAATTATAAATACTGATTCACATATTCTAAAACAAAAACGTCTGCCGAGTTGGGTGTGGCACATAGCTTCCTCGTTTACCTATCATGAATGTATAGATCATTGAAAATTTTTAAATGATCTTGAAAAATTCCATAGCGGAAAAGAGTAAATCAAGAAGTAGCGTGAAATGTCATAATTGGTCAATTAAGAAACGAAAAGATGACATTCAATGTAATTTACGTTTGAGCAAGCGCAGAATGAACTGATGAGTTGAAAACAATGAAATAGGTATTCTCTGACCATTTCATCAAAATCGGATGAAAACTGTGGAAGCTAAATCATTACAAGCATTTCACATTGGAGCATGCGCAGTAGCTATTAATGATACAGTCATGTTGAAATTTATATAAAATGATCAAATTGTCATCCCCCAACTATCAACCAAATTTGAGCGAGAACTGACGACCAGGGCGCAAGAAAATGATGCTTGGTAGAATTTACGTTTTGCGCATGCGCGGAGTGAGGTATTGAGTCAAGAACGATGAAACTCATAGGGGACCATCTGCTCCCTAGCCCGCACATTCCCTGAAAATGTCATCCAAATCGGATGAAAACTGTGGAAAATAAGCTTGTTACAAGGATTTGCAGACACACGACACACAAACACGGAACCGAAGTTGTTCAGAATGGATTAAAATGTAAAATGCAAGTGGAAATTTTGATTTTGGAGTCCAAAAATCGTTTTCTCCCGAAAGTGAAAACAATGCTTCCGCTACCTTTAAGTAGACTCGGAAGCAAAACAATAATTTAATAACTTATTGCTGAAAAAGCGGCCAACGGTATTAGCACTCTGTGATATCTCAAGCATCGAGATAGATACATCAATCAAGTAGAATCTGTGTAATGTAGTTGTACATATCTACGAGTATTGTATCTATGCATATCTGATTGTATCTATACAACCTATATGCGTTGTGGATAAAACATAATCACACTATTGCGTGGATAATCTTATTGGGATTAACGTTTTTCGAATGAAGAGATTGGAACCATTGGAAAATCGACCTGACACCAACACCCCAAAACAGAATAAACAAAGCTCTGAACAGGAAATATACGTCGGCTGTATGGTGAAGTCAATTGAACCAGTATTGCGAAACTTTTCAAACTTAATGTATTCTGTTTCAATATTGTATGACTAATGGCTTGCCTTTCCTCCAGACTCCTGAACTGTAGTCGACAGGTCAGACTGTAGCTCCAGTATCTTCGTGCGATACAATCTTTGGCTGCCTTCTTCCCCACCTAAGATGGTGGGAAGGATCCTAGTGTTCCTCTTATATCGCCGTACGAAAACTGGTATCTTCTTGACAATGAACTTAAAAAATGACAGTGATGGGACCCCACCCATATGGAGAGGCAGAGGACGGCAATGGCCCTTTTTTCCCTTCTGAAAGCTTAGCCGGCTCCCATCTTCCAAGGGGGAGAATGTTCCTTTTAGCGACATTATGTTATTTAAAAAGGCGAGAAAACCGAGCTTCCTTTTTGAAAGAGCTACCAGAGTTGAGATAGAGACGTTCATCACTTGTAGGTCCCCGTGTGAAGGCTAGTGATGAGGGTCCTTGTGAAAACTCGTTGGCACGCCGTGAACCGGCGTTTTCAATGGCCACAATAGCTGTTGTTCGCTCCCTCTTTTCATGTGTATTTCCACGACCACTTTACTTCAAGTGAGCGAGCACCACCCTCCAAAAATGTATTCCATATCAGATTCCCCTCAGTTGATGGAATGCGACAAGGTTCTCAGTACAGTATATTGCTTGCTGGTATTGTCGGCTGCATTGTCTGTTCTTTGTTGTAAGTTGGTCAAAGATCCACCCAAAACATTTTCGCTTTTTCGTTCTTGTTCAGTTTATTACGGCATATTTAGTCTCAATTATATCACATGGTCACAAGTATCAAGTGTGATGTAACTAAAGGCTTAACATGTTAAGCATATCAAGACACATGATATTGCGGTCTGAAAATTTTTATCTAGCCACTATGGTAAGTTGGCGTAAGTAAAAAGGAAGAATAAATCGTGTAAAGAAAACTGTTCAATTGAAATGGATCAAATCAACAAAACTCAGTTTTAGCAGACCAGAATAAAAGCAAAAGGAACCTAACCTATGATATTTAGAAACTTTGCGAAGTTGGACTAATTGAAGAAGTTGAAATTCTTGTACACTAACAATAAAATGTGTCTGAATCACACTAATTGTAGGTAAGTAGGTGCCAAGAAACAAACTGACACAGGGCAGCGTATACCAGTCTTCTTGTTAGTACGAAGCATTATGAATTAGCTATCAGTTTCATCGGGAATTGGTAAATTTGGAGTGGATGTTGAGACAAAACTTAAAATGAGACCCATTAGAGTCAAAAATTGTCGTTCTGAATCTCAACCAACCAACATTTTACTAATGTACCACATCCACACTTCAATAGATATTGTAAATATCTAAATGCATATGTAGATGAAGATATCTTGTAGATATCATTTCAGTAGGTATTGTAGAATTACTACAGTATAAATTGAACATCTTCCTTAGCGTTTGATGTACGTTCTGTAATCTTCACCAACAAAAATATTTGTAATATATCATGCAATACATTAGGATGGGCTGAAAAGTAACACCACCTATTTTTTTCCGCATCTTTTAAAACGGCGATAAATTCAAAACATCAATGCAATACTATATTATAACAAAATATGAACTCATTTTTTAACAGAGTCACAACTGTTTTTCCTAAACGTTCGACCAATTTTTTTATTCCGTTGAGAAAAAATGTCTGGTGGTGAACGATCTCGGAATTTTATTGAAGCTCTCTTTAAATCCGGGTCATTATGGTGAATCCAGAATTCATCTGAGCATATTGAGCAGAAATTGGTGAAAAACATTTTTTTTCGGTAATTGAGGCGTGATAATGTGTCCTGAACTCTTAAAATCTTAATATCAATGCTCAATATTATTGAAAAATTGTATTATCAAACCTCAATTATCGAAAAACTTTCAATAATTTATTGGGTTTCAATACTGCTTACAGAAGAAATAAAGAGAAAGCGCGTTGATGCCAGTATTATATTGAGTATCTGGCTCGGCATCGTCGAGAAGGCGACCAATTTTTCGCTTAATATGGACAGTGGAGATGAATTCTGGATTCACCTTTATGACCTTAAATCAAGCATCTGGCATATTTTTCTCAACGGAATAAAAAAATGGGTTGAACGTTTAGAACAATGTCTGTCTCTAAATGGTGATTGTGTTGAAAAATACGTTCACACTTTGATACAATATATATGTTTCTAAGTTGTATTACATTTGTGTTTTTAATTTATCTCTGCTTTTAAAGCTGTAACAGAGCAAAGACAAAAAAATGAGGCGGTTATTGTCAGCCCTCTTGCACATATGTTACCGTAAATACCCGAAATTAATCACCAGTGATTCGCTCGCACCTCAAAAGTGCATGACATCAAATAGTCAATCCGTTAGTGGAATGTCTGATTAGATGGGTTGTTGTGACTAGTTAAAACTAGTTTTGACGAATTCAGGTTTTCACGGTAGCGTATATAAATACGATTTATTCTTGAGTAGTTTGAAGTGAGCTTTCCAATTCATGCACCTTCATCGTTCACAATTTAAGTATATTAAATTCATTCCCGTTGAATACTACGTACTGATAACAATGATAAAAACTAAATGATTTGGGTCCTGTAATCCAAGTTTGAAATCCAATTGAATCGACTGAAATATCGAGCACGTCAAATATATTCCAGTAAGCTCCCGTTTTATAGAGGGGCGAGACATCAATCTTCGATTATGCAAAACTATCGTGCCAGTTTGGTCAAAACATATCATGAAAACCGAGTTAAATCATTGACAATCAGGTTTATCACTGAACGAGGTAAAATTCAATATAATGAATACTTGTAACAAGGGGTTGTTTCATAAAATAATTTACAGTGATGATGCAAATGTAATTAATTAAATTTCTTCCGGAAAAATTAAACTCACTGCATTACCTAATGCCAGTCATATTATACTAAGATGGTTATTATTTCACAGCTGGAACTTAGGCTTGGTGACATTTATAGTCATGGGTGCATAACTGAGCCTTTTATAGCTTTGTTATAGCGTTCTATACCTAAAATACATACCTATATTGTAATTGAGTCGTTGTTAAGGGATGATTTGGTTTGGGTTCCTATTTGCTTTTCGTACATTATCCTTCATGTACGCTGTATGCTACGATAGTGCTTCACAATACTATATCAGTTACTCGCTTAATAACTGCAGTGACAATGCAGTCTTTGTGAAGTCTAACCTTCAGAAGAATGAATGCAACAACCTGCCTTGTTTAATTCAACAAACTATACAATCTATCCTTTTATTCATTTAATTTAACAAGTAAAGTTTCCTCAGTTATAGCAATAGGAACAAACTGGTTACTCAGCAACTCAGTAACTATAACTGGAGTTATAGATAATACGAAAATGGCTTTGTACCAGCACCTGCACCGCAGTACAGACTTCTGAGGAATTTTCTATTTTCCTGATTATTTTTTCTCAATGCCTAAGCGAATGAAGTTCTTTAGTTTTCGGACACTGATTAACTATATCTTTAATCAACCAATGATTACAAAAAAAAAGCCTTTCTGTCCTTGAATTGTATTTTTATTGACCTCTAAAGGAACTTGGGCTTCTTCAAAATTAAATGAAAATTAAATTTTCATGAACTCTTAACATTAAATTTGATTTTCACACAATAAGAAACTATAGAGGTATTACTATTTTAAATTTGATATTTTGAATTTAATTTTCGTTTCCCTGAAGAAGACTCAGTTCCTGGGGAGAAACTTTGGAGATCAATAAACAACCAATTTAAGGACAGAAAGGCCTTTTTTTGTAAATTTTTATAATAATTTCAACTGTCGAAATAAAGAAACGATGCAACCAAAAATCGCGCTGGCAGGCTTAATTATTGCATTTATTTAGTTTAATTAAAACTTTATATTACTACAATATCACTTTCGCAAAACATTGCTGTTGAGATGTGATTTATTGACATTTTCCAGATCATGGCGGTGGAAACACAAACCTAATTCAAGCGTGACGTCACGAGAACATAAGCCATAGGAATGGTTACTTTCTTGTTTTCCCAATGTTGCTTCCATATAGCTTAGTGTAAGTTCGTGTACAACCACTCTCGGAGAGATTTTACACAGATCAATTTTTTGCTTAGATCAGTAGTCTGGATGCTCGCTACTTTTGCATCTCAAAAATACTTAACATCAAGTGGTCAATCCCTCAATAACAATTCAGATTATTTGGACATGTATATTAGTCTTTTATTGTATAGTTAGAAATAGTTGTGACGAATTCATGAGAATAGTGGATTGGCGTTTTATACATTGTCCTAACCACTTTTGTCAATATATAGAATGACTTTTAATGTATGTAAGACCTCCAATTAGACACATTTACAGACCGCAGGCAATAAGGCATTGCCTACACATTGACTATGACATATACATTGGGATACTTATATGTGTATGTAAAGTGCTCCAATTATGTCGTGATCTAGTATTGGCTGAACCCACAACAACTCAGTTGTGATCGTTGATTCTTCTAATAGCGATAGTGAACGATCTCGATAGGTATAGAGAGAAGGAAATGTGTCCAATACACGGCACACTTGTTTGTGTGTAAACTGATCCAATATGTTATGTCACTGTGTCCCCGAGACCACCACACAAGCTACTGTTGTGATTGTCGGCGATTCACCCATTGAATGGGAAGACGAGCGCGTTTACGAGGTGCTAAAACTCAAGCGGTTCGTTACGACCGTAATTTACGGCCTCGTAAAACTGTGAAGCGCTTTTGAATAGTTTAGGAAAAAGGGAAAGGAGGGCTCAGCAATATAATCGGGCACCTCGCACACTCAACAGCGCTTCTTAAAAGAATATGGCCTCTTACCGACCCCCGGACAAGTCGTAAAAGTAGGTTTGACGTTTGTGGGCCGACTTTTATTGCTGGATGATGGGAAGGTGATTATGGAGGTCGCCAATAAGTCAGTCGGGTCGTGTTAGGAATGGAGACGTTAAGTCCCATAGGCTGTAAACGGTTCATAAACAGAACTGATACCAACAGAGTGCGAGCCAAGTGTTAGAATGGACGAGAGGGGAAACAGCAGTCACTAAAGCCCGACCGATTTCGGTACCAGTGATTTAATTTCACACCAAAAACATCTGGATCCCCAAACTGTGCTTGTGATTGCATGACTCCAGTCTCTAGAAAAGTGTTCGTCCAGATCGTATGAGATAATGTGAAAAATCAATTGGAAATTTAAGGAATTTGTGTGCACAGAAATGATCAACTGCCAATTTTACGGAAAGAATATTTAAAAATAATATTCGGTTGAGTTTTCAAAATAACTTTGGAATTTTTTTTTGTTAGTTGTTATAGATTTTTTAGGACATTTTATTTACTTATATTCAAGTACGTTTTTCAGCACAACGGTTTTCAGCATTGTTAGATATTACATAATACCTCAATTTTTTTTACGTTCAGTTGTTTTTTTTTTTTTTTTTTTTTTTTTAATTTAGGTAGGTACTACTTGTCATTTTTTCCCAAAGATGAAGAAGTCATTTTTATTTAATTTTCAATTCAACTCGGTTCACTATACATGTGAATTGTCATAAAGGATTTTATGTCATCATTTTATCGAATTTCCGTGGAAAATGGCTCAAAATTTTTCGAAAGTGAAATTTCTTTAAATTTTTATCATGGAAATCCATTATGAGGTATTCTGCAGCAATTCCTGGAGTTCAACGCTTTTTCGAACATACAAGTACCTATATATTTCAGATAATATCTTTCTATAAAAGTGACATACGGAAATCCCTTCCTTCGTCAAAAAATCAACCTACAAAAAAAATGGAAAAACTAGAAAAAATGTTACACAAATTTAAAATCAATATGTAGGTACAGATATCGGAATATCATTGAGATATCTTTCATTTGGCATCCGCAAATGGTTAACGATTTATCGGCATAAATATAAAAAGCTCAAACGATCAGAGAGAAATATGACGACAAAAATTACGAAACTTGGCTCATATGGTCGTGTTCTTGAATGGAACTTTTAGCACATTCTTGTAAAAAATTAAGCTATTGCAATGGCTCCGAAAATTTTGAAATAGTATATTTTCGAAAATTTCTTCTTAGAAATCCGTGTTGAGTCATTATGAAACTATTCCTAGATTTTAACGTTGTTTCATATGTATATAAATGTACTTGTGTTTCAATATAGAGGATAACCCTCCTTAGGAGTGAGATACCAAATCCGTTCTTCCTACAGAAAATCAAGCATTTTAAGAGAAAATATGAGTTCGTTGGACAACACTTTTTGAGGACAATAAATTGCTCAAATTTCAAAAAAAATTTCCTTAACAAATCGAAAAAAAATTGATAAATAAATAGTGTTCGACATATTATCTAGCAGATTATTCTGAAAAAGTGTGTAAACTACGAAATAGTTAGGACACTGTAAAAGGTGTGCACAAAATTCTTAGCTACAATGATTTTTCTTGCAAACTAAGTTAAGTAAACATTAATCCCAAAAAGAAAAAAGTATGATAAATTGTCAAAGTTTCAGCAGATCCTCGCATGTATTATCCAAAGGCTGACTGCTGTTAGTTTTCCTTGATCCCTAAAAATTTATCTCCGTCAGATATACCTACTCTATTTTGGCCTCTGCACATTCTACCATCAATCTTCCTAGCTTGTAGTATCCTATTGAAAGCCTATATTCGTCGATACCCATACCTTTTAAATTTTGGGGTGATAGACGTCAATGTTCCATCGAGTAACCTTATTTTTTTAAATTATGTATTATACATTGCGTCATTGAAGACAAATAAATGAGGACTAACTACACTTAGTAACTATAAGTTTTACGTCCGGGGTCTTATCGTTTCTGTAAAAAATATTTCCTCCTGGAAACTAGGAATACTGATTGTTTATTCAAGTCGAAAAGTTGTGTTGCAAACATTGGCATCTTGTATTCTTAACATGTACCTACTTAGTGGAATTATAATTGTAGTTACATTTGAAAAATTAAATTACACTATTATCCAATACTGATTCTCCGTTAATAAAGAGGATATGTAGGTAAATTTTCAAAATATATCACCCTAAATACCTGGTTTCTTATTGTCCACTGCCCCAGTGATTTCAATAGGCAAATATTTCATTTGTAATAAGTAGGAAGTTACGAACCTTATCCAACCACACAAGGATATATAACGATGATTTGTGGAAATAATTTATTTTGATGTGGTTATTGTGAGTTTTTCTCTTATGGTTCCATTGATAAATGAAGTGGAGTAGGTATTTTCCTTTCAGGAATGACGATAAACGTTTCTGCCTCCAATATTTGTGAGGCCCTAGTTATGCTAGGAAAGATAAGAATCTGAGTATAGCAAGTTTATTACCTAGGTAATAAACTATAGTAAGAAATGAAGACAAATGAGCTTATTAATAGTGAGTACAAATCATTAGTGTTATGTTACTTTAAAATGTAAAGAAATGTACAGAGAAGAACTACATCACAGTAGCCTCATTGTTTTGGCTGGTTGTGGCTCACATGGATGTTATGCTCTATATGCGATGTTATGCTCTACGTTATGCATGGATGTTATGCTCTATGGAAGCAGGTCAGAATAAAAGCTTATTTATTGTGGCCGTAGTAGAGCAGGTATTTTCCATTCAGAAATGACGATAGGCCACAAAAGATAAGTTTTTATTCTGACCTGCTTCCGCGGACATTTAAATTAATATGGTATAACATCTAAGATGTGAACCTCAAACAACCAACAATTAAGCTACTGTGAAGAAGTTCCTCCCTGTATATTTCTCTGCATATTGAGGTAAGATAACACAAATGATATGTACCCACTAATATTAAGCTCATTTATTTACATTTCTCACCATTGTTCGAATTCTTAACTCTTTATCTTGTCTAGTGACTTGGACAATGTTGGAGGTAGAAACGTTGCTACATTAAACAAATCCCAACCAAACTGAAAATACCAACTCTATTTTATAATATTAATATACAAATCTGGGAGGTTTTCTGATGCCAACAACACATAATTTTCACATAATTTCACGTATGTGAAAATTGCACGTATATTCCGATAGAAATTTCCCCACATGTTGCTGGTTAATTTTCACCAACCAACTACGTATCAATCAATACGTATGTTGCAAAACCACTTATATCAGCCCCTCGTCATCCAAAAACTTATTAGACAATTCCCATAATTTTTGAAGATAACCTCTTCTGCCCACACCTAATGAAGAACAGACGACATCGCCTACACACGGATGATATTATCACCGAACCTACCAAAATATCCATACTAGAGGATGATAAAAGAGACTTTGTGGCATTTTCTGTCGCTAGGCAGACCACTCCATAATGGAGTGGACCATCTCAACGATGTTTCACAAAGCATGAAGGATGCTGCGAGGAATTAATTTATATTGTATCATTTCTAATCTACAATGTTTTTCCACGTTTTGATTATCATATAATTACGTTTTGACTCATCAAAAACTATGGTTCTCCTTCTCGCTGTTTTGTCTTCAACATTCTATTTTCAATAGTAGAAATGTCAATTCGATTATTACCTGCAAATTGATGCAGATCAGGCCACATAAGCTTTTCCATGATTAGGTAATAGGTATAGGTATAGGTATAGGTAATAGGTATATACCTAGTCATACATTCATGTATGACAATCATGCGATTTCATTCCACACTGAGAAGTGTTGTATTCATTTCACAGAACAAACGCTTAACTACTCTTCAAAAAAACCTGCCCGTGGCAACATTACCAACAGCATGATAAGGAATTACATAAATCAATTTTATTACAGTTCTCAAGATATAGGTAATTAAAAGTTAGGTATACTTATTAATGATACCAGTTCGCTTTGAACTCTCATATATTTTTCAATTCCTATAACACATGTATCACTCACACGGATGGGACAATTTCATTGTCTTATCAGCTATGGTGGACATTACATACAGTAGTTTTATTTACTTGATGGGCAGCCCGATATTAACCCTTCCGATTCTAAGCCCGTATATATACGTTGTTCCATGAGTGTCTTTGCAGATCTAACTCCGTATATTTACGCGGTCCTCTGAAAGGTCTCTCGGATCTATGCCCGTATATTTACGGTTTTCTGTAACGCTCTTGAGGATCTATCCGGGGGTACATGTACGTTTTTCTCAAGTTAATTTCGACAATTCTCTAGCTCATAGTTTTTAGGTGCTGTCTGTACCAATACTATAGTTTTATTTTTTTTCTCAATTGCAGGTACACCTAGTACCTAACTAAGCTTCTTTTTCTTAATTAGATTACCTGACCTTTTCTTGTCATTCTTAATAAGTTCGAATTTAAATACAAGCTAATTTAATAAGGCCTTAGGTACGCATACAATAAGTTAAATTTATCAATCCTTTTCTGGTCATTCTTCAAATTAAAATTCGAGTTCCTACCCTCAAGTATGTTCATTGTTTAATAAAAGCCTTGTGTTCTAGTGAAGTGTTTATTAATTTTGTCTTAGCACCCAACTGCACTAATTTTGAGCCAGATTCTTTAGGATTTTCACGATTAAAGTATCTATACAAAATTATAAATCCTAAGCATGTAAGAATCATAATATCCTAAGTATGTAGTTATAAGGGACGAGTAATGGATGACGATAACCAGTGCAATGATCTGACGAACATTGGATTCCCCCTGACGATAACTGGGCCACTTTGGTGACGAACACTGGATTTCCCATGACAATAACTGGTGGAAATTCCCATAATGAGTTTTATTGCTATAAAAGTATAATCATTAGCTTATTCCGCAAAAATGGTGGTATATTCGAAACTTGGATTACTGGAGATTCAAAAAAGTCCCTGGGTTAAATTGGTGGTAGAATAAGGAAGAAATGAGCGAATTAGTGAGAAACAAATTGATAACGCCTTAAGCATGACGATAACTGGTGTCTTTACCCTATTATATAAAGATCTTTTAAATGTTTATTAGTTAATTTTAAAACTTAAGTGAGGTTTGAAATTAATAAGATTTGTAAATTTTTGCTTCAGTTTGTGTATATTGTAGTATAGAGCATTCCATTTCAATCATTTTGACATTTTATGTCTTTACTTTGGCACATAAACGAAAAAAGCGTTACGGTTGGTTTTCTGATGATTTCCGCTTACAACCGAGTCGTTGCTAGGGAAATGGTACTTCGTCGCTTTTCATCCCACAAAATTCGTTGACCATTCGTTCGAAAGCTCTCGATTTATCCAACCATATTATGTTAACTACTGCGAAGTGCGTGGCCAACAAGCTGAGTTATGAGCATGGTTATATGAATAATTGTTTACACACAGGTGATCATTCTCAATAATTGATATTGTGAACATGATTGCAACCGCTTGTTAATTTCTGATGATTTCATTGAGCTGGTGTTCCGATTTGATTCATAGCAGGTGATCCGAATATTGCGAGAACGGTTTGATTTGTGAAGCGGAGGTTAAATCGTTTTAATAGGTAATTTCTATACTTTACACTCTAGGAAGCTGTAATTTCGTATGTAGCCTCTTCAGAACATTTACTTGACGATGTTCCAGGGTCCAGATCAGCTGATTGGCTCTTAGAGCTTGCATACGAGTCTGCAACACATACGAGTCTGCAACTATAGCATTTCCGAATTGAGTTAAACTTTTTCCATTTAGGTTTAGTCCTTTTTCATTTTGGTTTAAACCTTTTCCATTTAGGTTTAGACCTTTTCCATTTAGATTTAAACCTTTTCCATTTAGATTTAGACCTTTTCCACTTAGATTTAGACTTTTTCTATTCGGATTTAAACCTTTTCCATTTGGATTTAAACTCAGGAAATTATCGTGGAGTTAGAGGTAAAAGTACCCAAGTCACAAATTCAACACGTGGGAAAATCAAATGCAGAATATTATGATTATTTAACTGTTGTTATTATTGGTGATCAATATCATCAAACTATGTATCCAACCTAAGAAAATAATTTATTATCATATTTACCAGACTAACTTTTGAAATTTTAATTTGATTTTCGCACAATATGAATTACTTCTTTTGTACTTTTACCTCTAACCCGACGTTATTATGCCACAACTTGAAAATTAAATCATGCAAGTGTTTTTTTATGCACAGAAATGTAATATATATAATAATGAACACATGTTTTTTGAACACAAGAACACAAGAATTTCTCATGAACGGAAGTTATAAATTAACAAATTCCTTCTCAACCAAACGCCTTCGGCTCCTTATCCATTACCGAGATTTCCGATTCATAACAAGCTTTCAAAAATGCGTATTTTCTCTTACCGTTTCCTTTTTTTTTACTTCTAGCCTAATGAAATTTTAGTAGGTAGGCACTTACTTACTATGATGGGGCTAACTACTGACGTTTTGATGGAGTTTAAATCCAAATGGAAAAGGTTTATATCTAAATGGAAAAGGTTTAAATCTAAATGGAAGAGGTTTAAATCTAAATGAAAAAGGTCTAAATCCAAATGGAAAAGGTTTAAATCTAAATGGAAAAGGTCTAAACCTAAGTGGAAAAGGTTTAAACCTAAATGGAAAAGAACTAAACCTAAATGGAAGAAGTTTAACTCAATTCGGAAATGCTATAAATACATAAAATGTCCCAATGTGCTGCAGACTCGCATGCAAGCGTTTCTGATGTTTATATGGCGAATTAAAGTGTTTTGGAATAAATTCGGTATTTCTATTTGAATTCAACCCCCGAAACGTATGTTTAAACATCATTATTATAAATGTTTAAAATCATAATTTAAAACGTCATATTTTAGAACGTCATCTTTGTTTTTCTCATCGAATTTAATTATTCTGGGGGGTTGCCTATGCCGTAGACGGTAGTGGTTTTTTGAGGGTTGAGAATTATTAGTAGGCTTCTCAAGTTTTTAAATTTTCTTTACTGAGCGCTTTCGCCATATCCGGCCTCGTCAGAGCTGCAATTATTATAACAATGTTATTGCTTACATTTAGGTACATAGCTCGTAGGGGTACATAGTAATCTTGGTGTAATTCGCATATTTACCTTAGATTAGTAGTGCTGTACTTCATATTAATAGTTGTTTTGGGGCTCCTCAACATCTCAGAAAGTGCCTGTTATTTGGGTATTAATTAAGTTTAGTAAACGGATTTTATACGTTATATGTGTTATTAGGAGTTGATATTGGCAATAACACATATAATAGTACAGCACTACTAATCTAAGGTAAATATGCGAATTACACCTGGATTACTATGTACCCCTACGAGCTATGTACCTAAATGTAAGCAATAACATTGCTATAATAATTGCAGCTCTGATGAGGCCGGATATGGCGAAAGCGCTCAGTAAAGAAAATTTAAAAACTTGAGAAGCCTACTAATAATTCTCAACCCTCAAAAAACCACTATCGAATTAAATTTTGAAAATTTCGGTAGTTGGTCGAATTGTAGATTAATCTTTGTGATGGAGGGTGAAGGGGAGTGGATGATGATGGTAGTTGAAGCCTCAACCGCTAGATAGGGCCCAATGCACAGGCGCTTCGGTTATTCCCATAGCGGAGTCGCCAAGCGGCGGCCGATTGGCGGATACTTTCCCCCACTCCGCGCCCGGAGGCGCCTCCACCCCGCTCCCTCATCCCGCTTCGGGCGGGAGGGTGCGAAGAGGAGAAACGCGGATAAAGCGAAGTGTGGGAGCAAGTGAAAGAGAGAGACGGAGAGCGATTCGACTACCCGTCGCTGTAGGAGCGAGGGAGATAGATAGATTCGGCGGCGGGTCCTGGGACGATCGGATGGTGGAGCGGGAGCCGCACATGGCATGCCTTCGTTCAGTATCACCTCGCCAGTGCCCGTGATAGCACCCACTCCCTCTCACTGAAAACCACTTCTCGTTCCCTTTACGTGCTTTTTATTACGTATCGTTAACCGAGTTCCCCCTCTCCCACCCGCCATCACTTTTATGGCTCCTTTATGGGACCTTTATCGCTCCGCTTGCCATCTCTGGTGATCAAGTGAAAAGAACGCTAATTTTTGGGATTTGATTTTTTTTCGTATACGACCAAAAAACACAAAAATAAAAATTGACATTTTTTCCGGTGTTTTTTTTTTTTGAAAATTTCGTGAAAAAAATACAAAATTCAGTGGTGACCAATTCTGGACTTTTTTCATCGAAGATGAACTCGTACTTTGAACAGACGGGTTTTTATGGATCTCACCACCATCAGAGCAGCACGGCTGCACATCATGATCAGACAGCAGCAGCCTACCGCTTCCCGTTGGGGTTGGGTATGTCGCCGTACGCATCAAGCCAGCATCACCATCACCACTCGTTACACCAGAGCAGGCCGCCGCAAGACTCGCCCTACGATGCATCGGTCGCCGCCGCATGCAAGCTGTACTCGGCCTCAAACGACAGCCAGACGAGCATAAATTACTCGACGACCAAGCCGGACTGCTCGAAAACGGAAGGCTCGACCCACCAAAACGGGTACGCCGCCGTCGTCGCCGCCGCGGCGAAGGACGTCTGGCAGAGCGCCTCCGGAGCGTCGACCCCGTCGTCGAACCCCCTCGTCCGCCCGTCGGCGTGCACGCCGGACACGCGCTACCCGGGTCTCGCGGACGCCGCTGGAGGGTCCCCCGGCTCGGGGTCCCGCACGTCGGCCAGTTCCCTCGCCCCGTCCTGGAACCAGTGCGGGATGAACACAGCCCCCTCCCAGCCCCCTGTGGGCACGCAGATCCATCAGCAGGCCGGCAACCACACCTTCTATCCCTGGATGGCCATAGCAGGTAAGATAACGTAACTATCTTGTTTGATCGCATTCCAATGAAGAAATTCATTTTGCAGAGCCACATTTTGGCAGAATCAGGAAAAATTAAAAATTCGTATTGTTAGATTTTGTTTACACTATCTATCGGTGCTGTATGAAATTTTGGCAGAATCAGGAGAAATTAAAAATTTGTATCGTTAGATTTTGCTTACACCATCTACGGTACTATATGACAAAAAAAAAAAATGAAAATGAAATGAAAATGTATTTATTTCTAAAGAATATGAAAAAAAAAAAAAAAAAAAAAAAACAATTCACCTACAATAAACCTATATGACATGACAATGAAATGAAATAGCTTTTATTGGCAAAAAAGTTTAAACAGTGCACACTTCTTCACATATGTAGAAAATGAAAGCCAACGACTCCACAGTAATAAGCTAAATCTTCACTAATTCAGCATATCTCGATATCTCTATCAATTCTATGTCCCACTCTCAGTTCTTTTTAATAGGAAAGTTTTTTTCAGTGAAATACCAAGATTGTTCAAATCATCGAAAAACGATGTGATACTTAATAATAACTGACGAATGCAATAATAATCTGGAATAAATAAATTGACGAACCAATCTCGTATTAACAATGAATTCAGACTATCAGTTTCAGTAGTGACTGACGAACTAATTTATTGCCCGTACTAACAATGAATTCAGGCTATATTTTCAGTAGTGACTATATTTAGTTGCAATTAAACCCCAAACATGGTATAATTTAATAGATTCATTGTTGAATAATTCAGGAATCTCTGTTAGGTACCTTCTGAGGTGCTGTAATAAATTGAATATTTCCTTGAAATTTCACTTAAAATTTCCTGTGACGTCGGAATATGACAGATTATCCAAGTGGACTTACTGGAGATAATGAAAAAAAAAAAAAAAAAAAAGTTCGACAATAATACATCTGTACAAAAATAATGAAGATTAATTTACTATTTAGATCCAGTTTGATCGCATTGTATAGGATTCGTGGTATATATACAAATATGTGTGTAGATATAGTCCGGATAATCCCTTAAATTCTACTGAAACTCTTCATTCATACATTGAATTGTCCGAATCTATTCCCAGAGTAATCTGTCAGAAGAATTCTATTCTCCTCGCAAATATTCCAACTTATCATTAGTGCAACTAACGGATCATTGTTATACGTAGAAATATCATTGCATTGTGCAAATTCAAAAGAAACCAAGTAAGTCGTGATTCTTCAGAGGGAATATAATATTGCAACCAATAGGATTTGTTGAATTGGTAGTACACGATGTACCTACCATGTCACGATTGTGTTTTTTTTTTTTTTTTTAATCCGCTAAAATCATCATGAATTAACATTTCGCATGGAAAATCAGTTTTATGGTTGATAAGTTCAAAATGATGTATATATGGAAGCTGGAATCAGCTACGAATCCATATTTTGATCGTCTTCCGCAACCAACGTCTACGAAAATTGTGGAACCACGAATTATTGAGTGATTAAACCTACCTTCTAGACTTGAACTTACCTACAGTAATTGAAATGCAGATCTTAATCATTCACATAACGTGCCCAATGCTACCAGCCGACGAATGTTTCGGTTTGTCTGTTAGTTTTACGAATAATTGAATTTGTAAACGAATGAAAACTGTAAATAATCAGGAGTCTACTCTTGTGCCCTACAGGTCAAAACCAGTGTATGTAATGGGTTATGAAAAATGAAAATATAATTAAGAAAATCAATTTATCCAAAAACATAACTATACATACTTTTTGTAAATTTGTGATTTTGTGTTCATTTAACTGCTCGTGAATCGTGGAACCGCCCCGCGTGTTTGAACTTATCTTCAGGTTTCTTGGGTACGTTCAAAACACGATCAATTTTTTCCTCATTTATATATGAAGAAGATAATTTCCTTCCGGGTCCCATAAAAAAACGAAAACCGTAAAATTCCTTTTATGATAAATTGAAAGAAAAAAAAACCAATTCAAAAGCCTCTTTCGTATGTTTGTCGTTCTATTCTGATACACTGAAGTGGATTTTTCGAGGGGGGAAGCCCATCGTCCCATTGTGTCGGGGAACCGCTTGTTTTGCCGAGCGGAAATCTACCCTTCGCCCCGTAACAAGTGCCACTGTAGTTTCCAGGAGGGTTAGAAATCAGCTGAGCCGGCCTGACCTACTGCCCCCTAAACTGAGGGTCTCCTGCGCCCGACCCTCTCTATCATTTCCTCGGCCCTTTTACCCCCCGAAATGGAACACCGCCGAGATTTTTTTTTTCCCTCCTCCTGAGAGGGATTTTTTCCCTTTGATTTTCCGTTTATTTCCCGATTATTACAGTTGTCGCAGTGAATGTCCTCCTGTTCCCAAGTATTCCAAATTTGAATAGATCTGGCGAAAACCATGCCACATAACATACCATACAGTTGGTCAGTAAAAAAAAATTAAAAAAACTAAACGTAAAAAAATTGAGGTATTATGTAATATCTAACAATGCTGAAAACCGTTGTGCTGAAAAACGTACTTGAATATAAGTACTGAAATAAAATGTCCTAAAAAAATCTATAACAACTATTAAAAAAAAAAAAAAAAAAAAAAAAAAAAAAAAAAAAAAAAAAAAAAAAAAAAAAAACTGAATATTATTTTTAAATATTCTTTCCGTAAAATTGGCAGTTAATCATTTCTGTGCACACAAATTCCTTAAATTTCCAATTGATTTTTCATAGCATTTACGTTAATTGACGAACATTATATCTCATACAATCTTGACAGACACATTTTAGTGTCGAACCATTTTCTGGAGACTGGAGTCATGTAATCATAGGCACATAGTTTGGGTCAGGCGAAAACCGTGTAATACAGCATACCGTACAGTTGGTCAGTAATAAAGAAGAAGAAAAAAAAAGTCCCCCAACTCGTATTTGCGGTTATTGGGAATTGTCAAAAACGATGTAGCAACTGAAATGGCTCAAAAAAAAAATTGAAAATCAAAGTTTCCAAAATTGTTTAGAACTGAAGCTGAGGGGTTTCGTGCGCCTGGCCTTCTCTATCATTTCCTCGGCCCTTTTGCCCCCCGAATCGAAACTCCGCCGGGGTTTTTTCCCCCCCCCCCTCCTGGAAGGGATTTTTTCCCTTTGATTTTCCGTTTATTTCCCGATTATTCCGGCTGTCACAGTGATAGTCCTCCGGTCCCCCAAGTATCTCAAATTTGAATTGATCTAGACGAAAACCATGTAATATAGCATACCATACAGTTTGTCTGAAAAAAAAAAAGTCCCCTAACTCGTATTTGCTGTTATTGGCGAATTGTCATATAAGAATTAAGGTATTATGATAGCTCCAAAAAGTTAAAAATCAAATTCCCCGAAATTTTCTTCAACTAATATTAAGGGATCTCCTGCGCCCGACCCTCTCTATAATATTATCGGCCCTTTTACCCCCCGAAATGAAACCCCGCCGAGATTTTTTTTCCCTTCTGAGAGGGATTTTTTCCCTTTGATTTTTCGCTTATTTCCCGATCATTACGGTTGTCGTGGTGATGAATGTCCTCCTGTTAAATTTGAATAGATTTGACGAAAATCATGTAATATAGCATACTATACAGTTTGTCAGAAAGTCCCCTAAGTAGTATTTGACTTTTAAAAACACATAAATTTTATTACACCAAATAAGATAAAATTCGTGAGTTGAACGAACCTCCGTACGCAAGCCACCTACGTACGAACTTACGTACGTTCGTTTTTCGTTACTTGGTTACAATGGGTTTGAGATATGCATTCGATATGCATTCGATTCAGCGTAAAAAATACGTAGAAATCGACCGCAAACTCGTATTTTCATAGAATGTCATATTTCAGGAAACTCCTCGATTCAATGAAAAAACGATGCTTTTCAACATTAAAACATAGTTTCCTCCCCTAATTAGCGAAGTAAAAGTAAAATTGACTGCACCGTTGGAAAGGTGAGATTTTGGCGCAGTTTTTACCGTTTTTATTCTGAACAAACATTGGTTCTCATAATTTAATTTCCGATTGAAAAAACTCGAGGTTTCCCAAATCAGGAAGAATTAGCTTTTCAGAGGGATTTTTCATGTCACAAACCGTATTCTTAAAGAAAAATCAGGCATCTATCCGATAGCAAATGTAATGTTCTTTCCAACGGTATCCTCAAATTTGAATTCACACAGCAAATTAAAGGAGTTATGGTCGTTTTATTAACAAAAGGTCGAAAACTCAAAAAATAGAAATCTTAAAAACTGAATTACTCGAAAATTAAGCATTTAAAAAAAATCTCTTTGAGGAACTTTCGACCAGAAATGAGCTCTCGAACCGGCTCCTGCGATTCGGCGGACCTGTTTTGTGTACATCCTGTATAATATAGAAATTCAAACCTTATGATTGGAAATTCATTTAGTTTATATACCTAGTATAAAAATCGAATAGTTTTAGTGCTTATGTCATTTGATGAAGGGAACTAAGTGAGCAATATATACATCAGGTATTATTGAGAGTCAGACAATTTTGTCGATGGTTTCAAATTCTTTCTGGAAAAATACGTAGTGGAAGCAACCATTATTACGTTATTTTAAAATTGTAACAGATATCTAAGAATTAGATACTTCAAAACACAAAACTCGCCTGATCTAGAAAAGCTGTTGCTTCTATTTGATTCAGCTTGCAAAAATACATTAAAAATGATACCCAAAACTTTTTTTAATTCAAAATTTTAACGGTTTTTGGAATTTTCAAAATTCCATATTCTTAGCCCCCATTGATTTAGCTGGTTGATTACCTAACTCTGGAATCGGAAGAATTATTTCTGTCTCAGATATGAATCGAATAAATAATCAGTGCGAAAGAAAGAGCGCGTAATGATAGATAGAAATACTATCTAGATGTAAATGTAATATCTAGGATATTTAAATATTATATATATAGTTCTAGAATTCATGTTTGAAAACCATAGCTCGGATTTCCATGTGAATTGTTTTTTTATAGAATTTTTCACACTGTTGCAATACCTTCATTTTTATGGAAATTCGCTAAAACGACATTCCTTAAATTAATTTCGGTGTTTTCCACATTTTTGATACCTTACTAACCTGAAAGAGGTTTTTTTTTTTTTTTTTTTTTTTTTTTTTTAGTACTGAAATTTGATGCAACGTTTCTTCTTTATTTGGACAATTCCTTGTTACGCTTTAAACTACGCTCCTAGAATAATGGATCGATTTTTATCAAAATTTCGGAGACAATGTGGGTTAACTCCTTGATGGTCCCCAATAAATTCCATTGCCTTCGGATCATCAATAGCGTGTGCGCAAGCGCGAACGTGGATTCCATATAATGTCATTTTCACACAATCAATCGGATCGATTTTATTTATTTATTTTTATGTTTTCCTCAAATTTGGGAACAGGTGCTTAGCTAGGACATGTTGAGATTGGTTGAGTAGGTTATGAATACTTCACGTGAGAGAAACTAAAATTGTTAGACACAGGTGGAACTGCGGAACTATTGGACCGATTTTTATGAAACTTTTATGGTTTTATCAAGTTAACCTATACATTGTTTCCTACCAGTCCCATAGCTATCAGATGAATGGTAGCGCGTGCGCATCCGCAAACGTAAATTTCGCGAAACAAAGATTTTCCTTGATCTTGGGTACTTAAAGTTCAAGACTTGGGAAGATAACCCATGAGTTTTGTTGCGATTGGTCATCGTGACCATTGCACCTGCGCACACCTGAAATTGATTGTTACAAACGGAACTCCACTAATAGACCGATTTGAATGAAATGGTCAGAGATTGTGCCAGTGAGCTCTTCTTAGGGTGTGCGTACGCGCAAAAAAATATTGTACATCTCCATTTCTTGCATCAGCTTGCTCAGTTACACATATATTACTAGTCTATTTTGCATTTAATGATTCTGACTCGTAATTTGATCTTCTACTACATACTTCTGTATTCATCTTACAATACGTGAGGAAGCTATCACCCAACTTGGCGTACGTTTTTCTGTAGTTCAGATATATGATAAAGCCATAAATTAGAATCCGAATGGTAAATTCACCCGCTCAGAAGACGTTAAAACATAATCGTAATCGTCTTCAGCATTAGCAGATTAAACAACAGACAGACCAATATTTGTTTTATTTAAAGAGTTACCAATGTTTTCAGCTGCAAAACTGACGTGTTAGGAAAGTTCAAGAAAGGTTTTGTACCGATTCCATAACTTTCTCTCTCCATTTCGGCATGTTGGTATTGTAAGAACTTCATTTTGAAGTAATTTCTAGTCTTGACACTATTATTATTATTTTATTAAATATAATGTAATAATGTATGCCTGCTCACTAACCATGGTATCCTGACCGTATTTTCCGTCATTGCCAAAATTTCAAACAATATTTTCCTTTTTGGTTTATTTTATTCAATAATTGATAGATTTGATTTAATAATTTATTGATTTTATTTATTCAGGTAGGTACCTATTTAAAAACTATTGAATTTTGAATATTTGAGCGTCTTTAAAGCTTTTAGCTGGACAGTATACCTAATGACCAAGGAAGTTAATCCAATAGACTAAATAATTTTACAATGTTATTCCGGAATAAATGCTCACATGCTTGGATGGTTTAGTAATTCAAGTCTCACAAGCTCTAATTTATGTATGAGTTGTGTATGAGGTTTATAAGCATACGATAAACACAACATCTGAGCATGATTATTCCTAGAAAATGGCATCAATTTATTTCTTCATTATTTTTGAAGAAAAAGAGAGGTTCCTCTATTTTAATAAATTCAATAATTTGGAAACTTCTCCATTGTTTTAATCCCAACTGTGGTACAAACTCTACCAGTTTTTGCTTTGTTTATCAGGTATATCCTATACTCTCTTAATAACACGTTTCAGGTTGAAGTTCTCATTAGCGTCTCCTATCCAATGTAAAAATTGAAGAAGGGATTATTCTTTTAGCGAATTTTTGAAGAAAATTAAGCTATTGCTCTCGCCTCAAAATTTGTAAAATGTGAATTTTTGAAAAAATTTTATGCAGAAATCCGTTTCAGGCTATTCTGAATCATATTCTGAAGTTTAACGCATTTTTTATGTATGTATGTATGTATGTATATATGTATGTATTTATGTGTCATTCCAGACGATAACTGTCCGTAGAATCGTGCTAGAAACTTCAAACAAAGTTTAAAATGTTAAGGACACAAAACGAAAGTTCAAGTTCGTTGGCCAGCATAATCAGATTACATCTTCGGGTTGAAATTTTCAAAAATGTAGTCAACAATTTCAAAATAGCCTGTTTTTTGCGATTTGTTGTGCAAAATAATTTTTTTAGCATACTAACATGTGGTACATTCGGAATCAGCGTAAAATTTCCTATAAGAATATGCATCAAGTTTTCAAAAATTTCAAAGTTGAAAAATCAGTCAAAAATCGAAATAATGCCGTTCGCTAGTTGTAAAAATCGGTAATATTTGCATGAAACATTGTCCAAATTCAGATCTTCAAAAATTCGCTCATGGGGTCATGCTGCATGACTGGACTTTTTACCTCTTGCTTGAAATAAAATAGCTTAGAAAAGGATTTTTAAAAACCCGCTGAAAAATTTTTAAAGATGGTTTACATAATTCACGTCGAGGGATGCACACCGCTCGCGGGGCCGGGGCCCCACCGCGAAAACGGTGAGATTTATGAGGGACAGAGCGCAGCACCGGAGGGGACGAGTAGAGTGGTAGAGTGCTCAGATCGAATTTGTGCAATTAATAAATATTTTGTCTCTTGCGAACGGAAGGCTCGTAACTCAATGTATAAATACGGTACGTCCCCCTCTCTGTCTCACATGTGTCCTGACTCGTTTTCTCTTTCCGCATACGTTCTGAAGGGGTGGTTGGTGGTAGGGGTGAGGGGGGTGGGATTGCTAATTGTACACGCTAAGATGATGAATGTGCTGCTCGGAGGCCGACGTGGGTGGTATCCATGGCAACGGCATAAACAACTGGCTAAGAACGAAAATTTAGCGGAATCACCCCTCATCACCCCCCTGGTCGGTTTGTTTACAACTTTTTAATGCTTAGGTATGGAGACAATAGTTACTAGATGCGTAGATATTATCAGAGCTGAATAGCAGTTATAATAACAGCAATAATTCCAAAGGATATTCAACTCCTATGTTCTTGCGTATAATGGAGATATTTTTCATTGGCGCATATAGTTCGTAAATTTATAAAACTTGAATTTCTAATCATCAGGCACGGATCCAAGGGGGGGTCACAGGGGTCATGACCCCCCCCCCCCCCCCCCCCCCAGAATCAGCCTGCATTTCAAAAAGCAGAGCTGAACGACAACGAATTGTTGACAAACCCAATAACAAAAAACAAAAAAAAAATCAAACGACCAAAACGAACCCAATTTTTGTAAAATCAAAAAACAGAAACAAATCAAAAGACCAAAGTTAACTTACCATATTGCTAACAATCAAAACATTGGAAACAAAATATACCAATAATAACAACCAATCTGTTTATAACTAATCTTTTATCTTTTTAGAATACTGATTTTTTTTATGTATTTGGTTTGTAGCAACACTTGTGATTTCTTTACATTTGTAAAAGTTCCAACTGGGACGATCATTTATAACACAAAGTCTAAAACAGAAAGTCCCGCTCGCTTCTGATTGGTCAGGTTGGGTGAACTTCCCCCTTCAGCCCCTCCCTACCGCAAAATTCTCTGTTTCGCGCGTAGATTTAAATTTCCCGTCTTCTGTCACTAGCTCACTAGCTAACTTTATGAGAGTGGAGAAATTTTAAAACATTATTATTATTTTGGTTTGACTGGGGGTGCACATGCGCCTATGCTCCTATTAGTAGCCGCCCCTGTCTGAGAGGGCCTTCTGCCATTTGTTGCAGTGCCATTTGTTGTCGTTTATGGGCGCTGTGGGGTCATCATGGAAGAGAGTAGCCTAACCGATCTGTTCAACCTAATTTATGCTGTTCTCAGTACAGAAGAAGTTACGACAGGTCACGCTTATGCTAGAGATGTTAAGAGCCCACCTCCTTGCTCATCGAGCTCTGGCCTCGTTAATATTGAAGACTATTCAGTTTTCGCATTTATTTTGATCTGAAATAGAACAAGTGTTGTATGGCTGGTGGAGGTTCGATCAGATATTCTTAATAGATTAAGAAATCAGCTTATAATTAAAAACGTGAATGTAAAAGGAAATTCTAACTCAGAAGTTCAACTCCCGTTCTCGTTTACTTTCCTGCCAAGTTCAGTAAAAACGATCCTGAATTCACTGCGATCAACAATCGATTGTTGTGGTTTCAATGTTTTGATTTGCAAACTCTGAAGTTAGCTACGCTGCCATAAAAGGCGCCACTTTGTTTGAAAATACATTAGGACACTTTTTTAGAAGAAAATTGAAAATAAATACATTTGTCAGCTAAATAATTAATAAATATTAAAAAACATTTTTTACATAAACAATGAATTTTATAAATAATTACAATTAGTTTTTAAGTAGACAAATTGGACGAGTTTAGACATAAGGCATTTGTTATTTTTTGCTATTTTTTATATTGTTCTACCCTATGACCCCCTCCAGAAAAAATTTCTGGATCCGCCCCTGCTAATCATGTTGTACAAGGCGTTGGTCCAGCCAACTCTTTATATTGGTATTATAGCTTGGGAAGGGACCAGGAAAAGTAATTAGAATCTCTTTACGTAATGCAAAAGGCTATCCTCAAGGTGAGGTCACATCAT
Source organism: Adelphocoris suturalis (assembly GCA_030762985.1). NCBI lineage: Eukaryota > Metazoa > Arthropoda > Insecta > Hemiptera > Miridae > Adelphocoris > Adelphocoris suturalis. Next base: position 23,289,303 of record CM061041.1, on the reverse strand, counting down.
AATAAACGCTACCCTTCAGTCGATCTGTTTAATACCCTTAAGGTTTTTTCGTTGAAACAGTTATATGCGAAATCAGCCCTGATGTTCTATCACAAGCATACTGGTTGGTTTCAGTTTTCCGACAGTTCGCAAGCATATCATGCTGAGACACGTCAATATAGCTTGGCCATCCATTCAGCTCCTCGTTCCCGACTTTTTAAATCAAATAATCATATTCATTTTAATCTCCCGATTCTTCTCTGCAATGCAACAGTTGCCATTCGCTCACCACTATTATATACCCGACAAAAGTTTAAAAAAACAGTTTTTACATGGCTTATTGGAATAGGACCGGAACGAATTTATTCAATGTTTATAAGTATTTATCGCTAAATATAAGTGTAACTTTCTTTTTTATTTATTTTTTGGATATCTTTTGTTTAGTGTTCAAATATTTAAAAAATTAATTTTCATTAGTTAGGAAGTATACTCCCCCACACAGCTCGGAGTTATTCTCTTTGTGTGGGGTAATTCCTTGATGTATTTATTGGTTTTTTTGCCCACCTATGTAATTGAAAGGAATAAACCATTTTTTCATTTTCATTTTTCATTTTCATTATCATTTCATAGTTTTGCTTTGATGGTTGCCGGTAAGGGGTGGAGCTTACTCTTCGTAAGCTAAATTTCCAGTGTATATATGCGCCAGAAGATTTTAGTTCGAGTCATTATGAAAAGTAAATTCTTGGAACTCTACTGTTTCGTAAACTCAAAATACTAAAATCTCGTCTAAAATTATGCGACTTAATAATGTGAAACACGTTTTGAAAGAGAAATAGTTCGCTTATAACACTCAATAATGAAAAAAGTTCCATTCATGCAGCATGAACCTATGAGCGAATTTTCTTAAATTACCACCATTAGTATTAGGCAGTTATATCATATATATATATATATATATATATATATATATATATATATATATATATATATATATATATATATATATATATATATATATATATATATAAATTGATATGCAATTCTTAGGCCGACCCACAACAACTTTTTTTGTAACGTTCGGGACCGCGAGGCGCGAGGTCGTGGGTTCGAAATTTTTTTATTTTTTTTAATCATGAGACGAAGGTTGTGGGTTCGAATCCCAGCCAGGCCTTGAAATTTTTTTACAAAATACAATAAGAATTGCATAGCAAATTATCCTCGTTTTCTACACAGTAGAAAATAGAAAAGATCCGGCGAGGCGCGAAGCGCCGAGTATAGATTAGGGGGTCCAGGGGGGCGAAGCTAATATATATATATATATATATATATATATATATATATATTTATATATGTTAGATTGTATTGAAATTTGAGCAACTTGAGTTCAAAGAAATAGTTGAAAACTAATTTTTGGGCAAAAAATTGTAGTAAATAAAATTCGGCGATTCAAAAAAGATTATATATATTTAGGTTTTTTGCAGTTTTTGTAGATTTTTCAGCAAATATTATTGAAATTTAAGTAAGTTTTTCGGCATAATTTTGTGCATCAATTTTTTAATTTCCTATTTAATTGTTGATAATTTTGTCAATTCATCAAGAATTGACTTTTTGTTGCAAATTAGTTGTATAATCGACACATAGGAGGTTAGTAACCAAAAGTGTGAACATCCTGTACAGGATATGAAAACGGGTTAAAATCCAAAATTCGTCTCAGAATGCCTCAAAACGAATTTCAATGAAGAAATGTTTCAAAATTGTCTATTTCAAAATTTTATGACCCATTGCAATAGCTTTTTTCTACGAACATTCAATAGCAAAGTTTCAATTGCAAGGAAAATGTTGTCTTCCATTATGCATTATGTGCACACAAACGCCTCTCTTAATTCAAAATTTTTTTCTTGAGAGTTTTTAATTATCTGCTCTACATCGTTCAGTCAATAAAACAACTTAATCAAGTCAATAAAATTTTGAAAAATTGGTTTCGATAGACATTGATTGATAACAATACAGGAGCGTTGAAAAATGAAAAGCCCAATTAATTTGGATTGTTTGTGTAACACGATGGTAAATATTCTTAAGTCTATATTTTAAACCCAAAGTTTGCATGTCACCAAATTGGCAGATGTCTTTTATGGGCTTAGGTATTTGCTGAAATTCACGGCACTTCCTTTCCAGTGTCTATCCCACGGTTTTCTGTCGCATCTCAAGCGACTTTTTCCCGAGTGATTTTGTTGGGAGGATGCGAGCTCATATTAATAAACAACAATTTCAGCGAAGGTGGTCGTGAGTGGCGGCGTTCCGTTAGGCCAGTAATGAGGTCCGCTAAAGGCTGCGGCCCTACGCGCTTGGGATTCGTCCTGCCGCTAAAGTTAAAGCCAGAAGATAATAACGACCTCCAAAAAGGCATCTTTGAGATGTATGCCAGGTCAAAATCGCAGTGTTGCGATTATATTATCCTTACTGGTTTCAAAAGAAAAAATCTTTTGAAGATTTTCTGTGTATCTGTTGTTCAAATGATAAAAAGTCAGTATTTTAAAAACATCCGTTAAGTTGAGTGGCAGTACAGGTTCCTCTCATATTGTAACATGGACGTATAGAATTAGTTGAAGAACAAAGTACGAGTCGAAACGATTGATAAAGTCGAACGTTACAAGAAATTAACGTTTGCACATGCGAACAGACTACTATTAATCCAACAGCAATGAAATTTATGGAGGAACATCTAGGAGCTAAACCGCATCCTTGAAAATGTCATGAAAAATCGGTACATTGGTCTCGGAGTTTTGTCTGTGTCGATCAATTTTAGTTTTGCGCATGCGCTATTATAGTTTTACTCCACCAATCGCGATTTTTCCGAGAACATACCTATCAAGTCCCCGAATTTGAACGAAATCGGACTAATAGATGATAAGAAATCGACGTTGTAATAAATGAACGATTGCGCATGCGCACAAACTACAATCTATGTGACTGCAATGAAAGTTATAGGGGATCTTCTAGAAGGTATTCCGCGTAATCCCTGAACATTTCATCAAAATATTTCCATTAGACTCGAAATTTTGCATGTGTCAATCGATAAGAGTTTCACATATGCGCAAAGGGTATCAGTCTACCAATCGCGATATAATTTATAGGGCATTTTTCAAGAACATATTGACAAATATTTACCGATTTTGAACGGAATCGGACGTATAGATTATTAGAATTCGACGTTATGAGAAATTCACGTTTGCGCAAGCGCACAGACTACTGTTGACTCGACGGCTTTGAAAATTATAGAGGACTGTCTAGAAGCTAACTTGTACGATCCCTGGAAATTTCATCGGAATCGGACTGAACCTTGGTATAGTTTTGGACGTGACAAGAACTTACCACAGACAGACAGACCGACATCAGACAGATAGACACGGAACCCTAATTGATCTGCAAGTCCTGAAAGGCAAAAAGCGTTTATTATGCTTAAATTATGATTTTGGAGGACAAAATTGTTTTCGACTTCACTTGCGTACACAAAGCTTTTCTACCTTCGTCCACTTTCTACATGTTGTCCACATCTATAATTTATATTCGTTTCAGAATGCATCAAAAGGGGTTGATATGAAGAGAAATATGAAAGATTGTTGGGCCATCGAAATGGCTTCCGATTATTCACTAAAAATATAGTTTTTTGGATTTACGTATATAGAAGTCCGTACCGACCTGTATGATATAAATCACGCTGCCATCAACACTTGTCCGAGTCGTATAAATACCTGACGTAAAAAAAATATTGTCTAATAAACCCTGCGCGTAGGAGGAGCTCATTCTCGTGGCGCATCGCAAGTGAAAGCGACCGTTTGTATATATTTTTTCTTCAGAGCCCCATAAAATTAGCACCGCGATCTCTTTGGTAGGAGCTCCGTAGTGGTAGGTTAGTGGTAACCTAATTATTCTTTACGAGCTCCTCCCATCACCCGCTTTTACGACTCGGCGTGAAGGTTTATTGGCCGTTTAGATAGCGTAGTATTGATACTACCCAGTAGAACCACGCGCTGTCCCCCCTCGCGCCCCAAGTTTTTATGGCCTTTCGCAGCTAACTAACGAGCTGTTAACTAATGTAATAATGTTTATACATTAATCCTGCCGTCTCATACATATTATTTCCGGTCTCTCACGATTATTTCGTTTGGCCTTTTCAGTTTAGCAGTAAATAAACGTATGTTTTATTTTGCACATCCTTTCGTTCCGCTATAACGCGATGATGAATCTGTTCATCAGATGAGCGAATAATAGCAACCTGTTCTGTAGCACCTTTAACACGAGTAAACGACTAAACATTTTGGTTTTTTATGATCATTCAAGTAATAAAATACGAAAAGATCATCAATGAGACAGTGAAATGCACAATTATTGCAAGATGCAGGAAACGTTTTGGTTTTAGCGGATTTTCGTAAAAAAATGAAGCTATTGTAACGGGTCCAAAATTTGTAAAACAAATACCTATATATATTTTTTTCTTCCCCATAATATGTATAATTATGTACCTAAGTATTTTAATATGATTCTATAAATATATATAAATATATATTCATCCAGACGATAAATCTACTTAGGATTGAGATAATAATTACGTTTTTACGCCAAAAAATCGAGCATTCTGAAAGGAAGTATTATTTCGTTGGCCAGCACTTTTTCAGTACTATAAACACGTCGAATTTCAAAAAATGTACTGAAAAAAGTCACTAAATATGGCTAACAACGACTAAAAATCGTTCAATTTATTCATCATTATTATAATTTTCTTAAAGAAGACTACTACCAAAATTAAGTTTATATTTATAAACTATACAGTTCAGGAGTCTATAAACAAAATTACTTATGCCGAAAAATATACTTCAACTTCATTAATATGAGCTAAAAAACTCGATAACTGCAAAAAATATGAAAAAAAAAAAAAAAAAAAAAACTAAATTTCTATTAGAATTGCAGGTTAATATTTAGAATGTGTTTTTAATCTAAATACAATAGTTTTAATATATAATTTCTCAACAGTCAAGGAGCTGAAATTTTAAATAAATTTAACATACCTAAATATAATTTGACGTTTTACTAATATTCGCTCAAACGATCGTGTTGCATGACTGGAACTTTTTGGTTTATTATTTCCAATAATAAGCCTATGTGATCGTGTAGCAAAACATTTTTATAACCCCCCCTCAAACTTTGTCAATTTTCGTTCCAAAGTGCGTAGAATCCAAATTTGAAATGTCCGTCCGCCGTTCGCCGTCCGCCATCCGGACCATAAAAGGCCTAAGAATTTACTTTAAAAACCCGTTCTTTCGCACATAGACTCCATTTGGGGTCTAGTTGGTCCTAACGTTTAACCATCCCGATCGCTTTACTCGCATAGATGCTATGGGCCAAAAACGGGCGAAAAAGTGTCTTTTTCGAGGCTTTGAGTGTTAGACTTACGCACGCGCGCACTCCTGGTGGGTGGGAGAGGGTGGGCGGGAGAGAGAGTGAGAGGGAGGGCGAGGCGGAGGGAGTGAGAGGGAAGGGAGTGGAGGGGAGAGGGAAGGGATAAAGCGTAAAATTATGGGGTCCTGGAGCTGTAATGCAGTGAACGAGTGAACCAAATATTGGAAGCGCAAAGCCCCGAGTTTCGATAGTAAATATACTATAAGTGAGGCTAAATAATTACGGTCAGTTTTCTACGTAGAAGGTCTGTATGATACAGAAATAATAAACCTTTGTGTAATAATTTGCAGCTTTTTTCCTTTCAACCCGGCTGATAATCAAGAGTTACTACATTTTCTAACCGGGAGCGATTATTTTCGCACACACGCAGTTATTACGTTGGTCCAGGTACCTTTGTAGGTATGTCTTCTAATGTCCCAATGAGTCACGCACCCAATCAAATTTTACTTTCTAGGGTGAACAGCAGAAAATTAATCTCACTCAACTAATCAGGATAGCCCGTCATTTCATTTGTCCCATAATGTTCTCGAGAGACTCCCTATCGAATTTCAACTTCCTAGTTATCATGATAAGCACTTTTCATTGTTGTTGTACCTTCTTCTGTACCCGTCTCATACAAAAACTTTATCATAATTGATTTTGTCCTATTTTGGTGAAAATTTCAGGGATCGTATGATGTTTGCGATTAGGGGTTCGAATTACTACAATTACTTTTTCGTTTCTCAGTTGGCCGACGCTACATCTTGATTTACTGTTTTCCCTCTCACGATTATTTAAAACATTCTAATGATTTATTTATTCATGTTGCCATGTTACGGGTATGAGGAAGCTAAACCGCCCACCCGACTTGGCAGACGTTTTTTCCCATTTGAGGTGAGGTAGAATGTTTGTATCGGACAGAGTCGCGTGCGGTTTCTGATAAGTTGTGTCATAAATCACATCTGCGACAAGGATATCAATGCGGGAGGGACCCCCAAAACTTAAAGATTGATCCACGCCAAGTTGAGAGCCCGTCTCCCCGGAGACCTGCTAAATAGTTTTGAATATTCGGATCCGCTGCTCGGTTTTCATTCCATCGACGTCAAAAACCATTTTCCGAAACTCACTGAGCCTCAGTTTTAAACTTCACCAAGTTTGGTTAATAATTTTTTTAGGCTTTGATTTTTATTTTTTCATTTATCACCAAACCAATCAGAATTAATCCTTCATTCTGTGAATTAATGATATAAAAAGTTTATAGGTTACGAGACGTACCTAGCTGTTTAGAATATAAACTCAAGAAGTTGAAACCCATATTCATACTTATATGTTAACATAATTGTGTCTAGATCATACACTTGTACACATAAATAATAATGTATTGAGCGAAGATTTAAGGACGACCTATAAGAGTATGTAGATGAATTAATAAGCACACAGATTAATACGACGTAGATGAATGTCTTATTAGGAAAATAGCTGTCAGTCATCAATAACCAACCAAATGATAACTGAATCGGAATGAAAATGAGTTTTTAAAAATACTTTCATGTCTTTACTTTGGCACATAAACAGAAAAATTGTCACAGAAAGGCATTATATACTCGTAAAAGCGTTATAGAATTTTTGATGATTGCAGCTTACAAACTAATAAATTGTTGCTGCAGATCTGTATCTTTGCGATTTTTGATCGTATATAATCTTACCTCAGTCGTCCAAATGTTGTCTCCGAAATCGAAATTTCCGCCCGCATTTTATTTTGGACCATTGTGAGCAACTTTGGTTTCGTGTACCTATGTCTGTTGTGTGTGTGTGTGTGTGTGTGGGTGTGTGTGTGTGTGTGTGTGTGTGTGTGTGTGTGTGTGTGCAACATGATTAATTCCCACAGTTTTCGTCCGATTTTGATAAAATTTTCAGGGATTGAGTGGGATAGTTTTTAAATGGTCCTCTATTAGTTTCACTGTTGACAAATCAATACTTCGCTCCGTGCATGTGCGAAAGTAAATTCTATCAAGCGTTACTTTCTTACATCCTAGTCGGCCAATCTCGCTCAAAATTTTGAGATAGATGGGAGAGGATAATAGCATCATTCTATCTTAATTTCAGGTTGATCGTAACATTGTAGCTCCTGCTTCTACGCCAACGTAAAATCCTAGTAACAAGCTTAATTTTCACAGTTTTCGACAGATTTTGATGGCATTTTCAGGGAATGTGGAGGTTAGCCAGTAGGCAGTCCCCTTTCCTTTTCATCGTTGCCAAATCAATACCCCACTCTGCCCACGCGCAAACTTGAATTCGATTATGCTCCATTTTTCACGTCCTAGTTGTCCATTTGAAGGGTGGATGGGAAATGACACTTTGATCATCTGATATAAATTTCAACATGATTTTATCATCAGTACATGATGGTCTTGCGTTGAATGTGAAATCTTTGGGACAAGCTTAATTTCCACAGTTATAATCTGAATTCGATGAGATTCCCAAGGAATATGCTGGTCAAGCTGTAAATAATCTCCTATCAGTTTCATTGTTCCCAAATCAATACTGTACTCTGAGCATGCCCGAACGTAAATTCCACCGAGCATCTTTTTCTGACACCCTACTCGTTCGATCTCGCTCAAATTTGGATGATAGTTGGGGGAAGATGATTCAATCATCCCAAATCAATTTCAACATGATTGTATTATTGACAGCGGCTGCGCATGTGCCAATAATTAATCCAAGCAACGACCTTAATTTCTACAGATTTCATCCGATTTTGATGAAATTGTCAGACAATGTGATGGTCAGATTATTGATAGTCCCTTAAAAATTTCATCGTTCTCAAAACATTACTCCATTCTGCTCATGCGTAAACAAAAGTTACTTTAAGCATCATTTTTTCGTTTCTTAATTGACCGATGTTGACCTTTCACAGTACGTTATTGTTAACCTTTCTTTTCCGCTTTGGAATTTTTCAAGATCGTTTGAAACATTTCAATGATTTTAATTATTGAATTGATTACAATAGGTCAAATATCTGTTTTGAAAGGATTTGGAGTGCTATTTCGTAATATCTAAACACACAGTGGTGTGGGGTGTAGACAGAGGCGGAATGTTTGGGACCGTGTCCCAATCATCCAACTTTCCTCGTGTTCCAAACATCTCACTACAACGAAAAAATTTCGAACTTCAATGACACTATAACATGAAAAGTTTGAGGCAAAATAGTTATGGAGATACTAACTAGGACGCCCTCTGAGGCTGAGGAAATAACTGGATTAAAAATTAATCGTCGTACAACCCTTACAAGTTTCATTTAAAACGTGGAAATACACATGCAAAGGCACAAAAAAACTGAAAATGGCTGTCTTACCGATAAAACGTGATAAAGAGGTCACAAAACATGATAAAGGTTTCTTTTCCATCAAAACGTTTGTAAATAATCAACATTCGAGATACTAAACTCCTTTACGTCCCTTATCTTTTCACTGTCCCAAACATCCCCTGCCCAAGGATCCCGACTTTCTCCTATTGTTCTATTTGTATTCAAACATTTTGACTCGTACTCTATCCTTCCACAACTTTATTATCCAAGTCCATGTTATAGTGCCCACCTAACTTGGTAGACTTCTGTTTGGGTGGAGGGCCGCGCCGCGACTCAAGAGAGGCGGCAATCACTGGCATATCACATTACCCTATAAATTAATAACGTAAAGCTATCAATCGTTGATCGTCCCAACGATTGAATCCCCGTATAATGAAAACATGTACCGATTATAAAAACTTTCAGGTGATACCGTCCTCCCATAACGGAAGCTTATTACTCCCCAGTCCCTGATAATCACTCTTCCTCCAAGATCGTAATGGCTCGGTGAGCTCAAATTGTAGTTATGTGCCCCCCTTCCTCATCTTCAACACCCTTCTACTACCCGACTCAAAAACATCACTCCTTTACCTCAACAACCGGAGTTTGTTTTCTTACGATTAGACTTTTTTAATTACCATTAGGTATTATTCTTTTTTTTTTCTTTTTTTCCTCCAACGTTCATTGTCCCACATGGTGGCGCCGTCATTGAATCGGATTGTTATCAATGTTCATCTAAGCGTGGGAATGAACAATAAATAACTACGACCTGCAAGGCAATAGTGAAAATATTTATGCATATTTTGAGCTCTCGGTTGTTAAGAATAATATGTGTTACTAGTGTTTCCAGCTAATGATTAACGAACTTCTGAATTGAGTGATGAGTTTAGTGTTGATAATAACACTTATACTAATAGATTACGGGATTGTATCCCCATCACGTATTAATTACATAGCTTTATTAATAATTCTCTGCTAATGATGTACGAGGACAATACAAAGAGTAATAAAAATTAAACTTACAATTTGTGTTATTAATTACTTGGAATTACTCAATGATTAAATTGGATAGCTACTCTTAGTAAATTATTTTATATAGGTACTCCTCAAACCATTACTGAATTAATCCTCTATTTCAGGGGACTGGTTCAATCGTGGGTACAGTTGTTAAATATTCTAAAATGAATGTATGTATGTTGTATAGCAGGATAGATATTATTTAGGCAAAGAATTTTTCCATCATAATTTTCTAGCTTCTGAGTACATAAAGCGTCAAATTTGATAACTATTTGACATACCTAAATATTCCTACCTATTACAAAAACCACAAAAATTCAGTAGGTAAATAAAATAAAAATAATAATAAAACTATTCCTGCGTCGAATAGGAGACAAAATGGCTATGGAGTTCACTCCGCTGAACAATGGCCTCTCATGTGTCAGCGGCACCTGATACATCTTTACTCTCGTTACTGATTACATCCAAACCAAGTTTCATCGAAATCGGACGTCGGAAAGTGAACACAATAGGTCATTTTTTCCCTTTTTGAAATAAAATACGCTAAAAATACACTGCCAAGGAAATGGCACATGAGCTTCCTCGTGACCTTCACAGTACGCCACCATTAAATTCCAGAAAACTAGAAACGACCGGTTCTGGCATCAGGGAATTAATAAGGTGGGAAACTGGAAGCTGAATGCCTGAGTTATGACCGAAACAAGAAAATTTTGTTTGCGCCTGCGCAGAGGCTATCGTTGATTTGATCATGATGGAACTGATAGGGGACCATGTAGAGCTATACCCGCACGATCCCTGAATATTTGAAGAAAATCGCATCAAAATTGTGGAAATTAGGGCTGTTGCAAGGACCGTAACAAGAATCTTTCGTTCACGCATGCGCAGAGCGTACCGCTAATGCAATTACGATGATTGTCTTATGGGACTTCAAGGGACCTTACCCACATCATCCCTGAAAATCTGACCGAAATCCGTTCAACAATGACCGAGTTATGACCGTCACAAGGAATTCACGTTTGCGCCTGCGCAGAAGCTACCGTTGATTCGATCATGATTAAGTTGATAGGGGACCATCTAGAGCTTAACCCGCACGATCCCTGGATATTTGGTTAAAATCGGATCAAAATTGTGGAAGTTATAGCTGTTACAAGGAAATGTGTACAGACAGACAGACAGACACGGAACCAAATTTGTTCAGGAGGCTCTGAAACGCAAAATGCGAGTGGAAATTTTGATGGAAATTTTTTTTTCATTTCGAAAGTGAAAACAAAGCTTCCGCTGCCTTGCAGTCTCGGAAGCAAAATAACGAACATTTCTTTATACCTTATGGCTAGAACTTCTTCTCTTATAAAGTTACTTTTCAGCTACGATCAAGTTACAGTAATTTAGTTTGATTATTTTGACTGAGATCTGCAAATCAGCGACTGGGATGTTAAATTTCAAATCCACAGTACATGATGAAATCGGCGGAAATCATGCGAGACATAAGTTCATCCTATTGCTCTACCCTATTATTGCTGCCGACCTCGTCAACTCAGTCCGTTCAACTCGCTAACGAACTTGCACTTGCACTTACATTTTAAATAACGACTGCGAGCGATAGAAACTTGCGGCTTTAATTTTTCTGGGTGGTCCCTTGTTACTGGTTCGATTCCGCCTGCGGGACATGTTAGACAATCGTGACGAAAGTTATCTGACCTCATCAAGATAACGGGCTGAGTGCCGCGTATGTTTTCTTGCCGTTCTCCGAGTCTAGCATTTCCCGAAAACTTTCTTAAATGGCTCGTTTACATTAAGCTATTGCCGCTGCCCGTTGCACTGCCGTATTTACATCCCCTACTGCCCTCTGGGACAGAGAATGTTTGCCTACAGCTGTCCCATGATGAAACGTACAAACGCAAATTTACCTACATTTCGTTTTTACTATTGAGCCAAGTTTTTAATATTACAGGTACTGTTGCTAATTTAAAAGGTATCTTATCACACAACTTAAGGGGTGGGGTCAATGACCACAGGCTATCAGGCACGAATCAGATTCTGGTCATCTGTATTGATTTTGAGTTTGATTCTTTCGTAAGCAAAGTGTAATAAGTCTCTTAGATTAAATGACCTAGTAAACTTTGCATTACAGAACTTACTAATCTATAGTATATGTACTTATATAAGTGCCAAACTATCTTGGTTCCAAAACAGTCAGTGTAGAAGTACCTTTGTCAAAAGTAAAATAGCTTCATTTTCTACGAAAATTTTCTAATGAAAATAAACATAAAATCCAGAAGGATTTCCATTACTTTACCTATGCATGATTAATAAATTCTTACTTGAATAAGTACGTAATATTGTGATGACAAAATCATCAAAGTGCGGCTAATATTTTAATATAAATGTTTCTTATATTTTCCTAAAATATCTTACTACTGTAACTAAGTTGAGTTTGAATTTTACTTCCTATTTTATTAGAAGCTTATTTAAAATGTAGTGACTATTATATCAGAATGTGGAGTACTTAGATTTCCACCGTAACACCAGTGTATTTTTGAATTTCTCATTTGGACTGTTTTGAAGGATGATTTACATGAACGCATACTTCGGAAGCATAATATTCTTACATTGGTGACATTGGGTCCATTCATAACATATAACATAATATCCTAGGTACTCCTATCGTGTGATATACTCTGGTCTTATACCCCAGGGGTAGACTCCTAAACCCGATCCGTCAAATTAGTATGCAGTAGCATACAGAAAGCGTATTATATGGAGAGACTATTTTATTCGGAATGCCTAAACTGTCCGTAAAGTGCAAATTTCTCCCGTTATAGTGAAACCTGAAACAAACAATGGAACATTTATTAGGTGTGCATTCGCAGGGTGAATTGAATGCAATTGTCATAAAACATGCATATGAAGGTCCAAGGAAAACAAACAAGTTTAACAAAAAAACAAAAAAAAAGACAAGGAGTTAAATAAAATTAAAAAAAGTGTGTGTGGGTGTCAATCCAGACGATTACTCTCCTTATAGGATTGAGATTAAAATCCCGTTCTTGCACCGAAAAATCAAATTTGAAAGGATGAGTTCGTGGGCCAGCACTTTTTGACCACATTAAATTTGTCAAATTCCAAAAAAAGTTCACAAAAAAATCACTGAAAATGGCTAAAACGGCCCAAAATCTTTGAATTTATAATTTTTAGCAGAATTTTGGTCAAAACCATGTTAACAACAATTAGATAAATAGGACATTATAGAATGTTTGCACAAAATTATGCTGGAAACGTACTTGAATTTCATTAACATTTTCTCAAAAATCTATGAAAACTGCAAAATAAAACCTAAATATGCAAAATCTTTTTTGAATGACCGAATTTTATCCAGTATGAGTTATTTTTAGCCATAAAACTTGTTCTTAACCAATTCTTTGTACTTGTATTTTTCAGAATTTGAACAGTTCAACATATTATAATTCGATAAGTGGTAATTTATAAAAATTCGCTGATAAGATCATGCTGCATGGCTGGAACTTTTGGATTTTAATTCCGGTTGTCCACCCTTGGCGAGGCGAGGAATGTGTTGTTCTTGCAGCAGTTTATCGGTTTGCAAATTTATATTTTTGCTGCCACAACGACCCGGAGGCCTAAAAAAAGTGGCAATCCATGTGTGACTTTTGTTCTGGGGTTCTCTCAATACATCATAACTCCGTGTATTATGCGAGTCTTGTCTTCACTCAAAAATTGAAGACCCTGAGCGGATCATTTTTCGGAAGGAGTCCTCCCGGTGAACGAGGGTTAAACCGGAGGCAATTAACGATCCAACGCACGAAATGTGGTGGGAAGACGATGAACTAAAGGAGAGAAAGAGAGAGGACGAAGGAGGAAGGCCGGAGAGGAGGTGAGTTGTAGAGACAATGGCTCTCTCTGGTAGGTAGGATGTCGTAGGGTGTAATAGTACCATGTTGAACCTTCTTACTCTAAGCCGCCTTTTTCTACACTTCCTTCGTTGACGCCTTGTTCCCTTAGCACTTCCCTGAAAACGTATTGTGTCCATTTGATATCTAAAAGTGTGCAAAGTTTCTTAGTAAACACAACCAAGTGTCTACAAAATACCTAGGAAGGTAGTTTGCTGGTTCCATGATGAATTATAACCTAAATTGGTTTTGAAAAAGCTGCGCAACCTCTTCACAATGTGCTATTAACGGCAAACCAAGTAGTAAATATCGCTAGTATTCGGTTGATTATTCGAATGTGTTCAGTACCAATATAACAGCATCTGTGCTTGTGCAGACAAATGCCATTCCTGATCATTTGGCGATTCCAGGTAAGAGTAATGTATCCTTCTGGATTAAAGCTATTCCTGAATGTTGAGTCCTTTCAAAAATGATCGCTCTCCAATTTCCGACTCGAAATTTCGTTTAATTCTGAGTGAGATAAAATTCGACTGTTGTGGCGAGTGGAGTTGTTGTCCTAACGAGGTGAAGAGTTGCCAAAATTGCAATTACTCTTATTCTTCTCAAATCAGCAAATACACCAGATGTAGCCACATTATAGATAGCTACCGCAGTACGATGAAAATAGAATTGTATTTACGAATTTTTATATCAAGCTAATTCTTGTGACAGGCACCTTTCTCAGATAATCTGCTCTAATGAACTCTAGTATTCTATGATTCTTATCTTAATGTATTCTGCATGGTGGTATTTTCGAGGGAAATTTCAGTCTTCCTGAACGTTAATGTTGAAGTCAAAATCACTTTTGGTTTCACTTTAATAGACTGTTGAGACGAGTGAAGTCGCTCCTGCCTAATTAACGGTCCTAAGTTTGGCAAAAATGCAATAACAACTAGCCTCTTATTATAAAATATCCATGATGTCTCGTTATGAAAAGCTACTGTTATCCACAAATTTAAGACGAATGGTGTTGCCCTCATCGTCAAATTCGACATCATAATGACAACGGTATGATATCTCTATTTACCCCTTAAGAGCGTATTACATACAGCTACGCTACACGTTCCCTTCTTTGAATATTGGGTATCCCTAAATTCGCTTCGAATTAGTGGAATGGGTGCGTGTTCGACTCCGCGATAGGTTGCGAAGTAGGTATACACTGTCGGTATATTGTCCTTAAGGATTGCCAAAATTCCAAATTTCTAAAACTGTCTCACCATGCAACGGAAATGCGGACATTGTTCAACTTTTTTCGTATGTTGAAACCTAAAACTAACAGCTACGGAGAGAGGGATGATCGTAATGTCTTTCAATATTTCTAATAAACATTTACAATAACAGTTGATCGAAACTATTTTTTATCGATGACTGCCTATTGTTTCAAAATTATCAAGATGGTAGTTATCTACTACTATTTAAGGTGTCCCATTTCAACACCCCCCCCCCTCCCTTCCACCCCCCACGATCAGCAATTTCATGGAAAAATTATAAGACCGTTGAATTTTGAGCGCACAAAAACGACGCAATTAAAAAGTGCGGTAAAAGTGAAATATCGAATTTTTGATGATACTAAATTGCCACAAATGATACATGATTTTGGGGTATGAGTTATGTTCACGCTGAATCACATAGTAGTGGTATTCATTTATTGATGTTTACAGCACCAGCTTGGAAAAACGCACAAAAAGAAAAAAAAAAAAAAAATTGCAATTCCATCATTCGTTCCCACACAGCGTATAATTTTATTATTATTATTATTTATTTTTTTATTTTTTTATTCAAACTTGGTGTTACGAATATCAGTAAATGAGCATCTCTTAGTGATTCAGCTTGATAAATACCTACCTCAAACTCATGTATCAAATACTCTAATTGAATTTCTTGTAAAACTCGATAGGTATTTCACTTAAGCGCGTAATTGCTCAAGTTTTCAAGCACTCAAAAATTTGAATTGAATGAAAATCTGCAATGAAAAATGGATAACTTGTTTGAAAAAACGCGAACGATAGAAGCAGTAGAGCCCAATGGCCCGCGATAATCCAAAATAAATTTCTTCAATTGTATAAAAAAAGGGTACAGGTTACTATTTGAAGTTTTTTGATATGTACAAAAATTAAAAAAATAATGGGGGTGGAGGAAGGGGGCATTTTGAACTGGTACGTGCTACATATTTGCAGTTACCACGGTCGACTGCACGATCGCATCTGATGTTGACTTATTTATTCATTCAATAACACGGGCATTAGCCCAATTATTAACATTTAACATCATTAAAGGTACTCAACAAAATCACAATAATAAACCGAATCCATCAGTCCAATGTTTTACACAAAAAAAAAAAAATAATAAAAAATAAAAAAAATAAAAAATAAAAATAAATAAATAATAATAATAATAATAATATGAACGTTAAAAGAAAAAATGCCAAAATTATAAAATGATAGGAATAATAGAAATTGTGAAGAGAACACAAGCTATAAATTAAAATGTTTCTCATTTATATAAACCCAAAACTCAAATGTGTTGTTTTCCCATCCATAAGTTTACTCCTAACAAGTAGGTTTTGAGGGTAATCTGATATTTTCTGCAATAACCTCCATCGTTGGCAGATGCATTAGCGTCTTTCTAATTTCTTCGAAAATGACGGGATGGTATTTTCTCTCGGTACACTTAGCGGAAAAGGTTAAACCGGCTCCCCTCTCCCTTCTCCGCTTACGCAGTTCGTGACTGAAGCCAAACCGCCGCCCATGGGGACGGGCATTAGGCTACCGCTACTGATGTCTTTGATAACCGTGAAACAGGGTCTCTATCACGTGTTTATTTTAACCGTTGATAAAATCCTTTGGTGATTGTACATGGTATTAATTAGTAAACTTGACAGCATGAAGGATGGATTTGACGTAAATATATACGAGTACCTACTTGTGTATGATGAGCAGCTTTCATTGGATCTGCATTCCTACGTATTTCCTTGAAAATATTTTCTCAAATGCCATATTTATCTGATTTAGCATCTCTGAAGGCTGAACTATAATTGCACAATTCTAACCAAGAATATTTTTGAAGGGAAAGAAATACAAATTTCGGCATCTTTTACATCCTCCATGATTGGTTTGATTTAAATTACTATAAATTTGTATTTTATGCCTGTAAAAAGTAACGAGTACGAGACCCCAGACCCTCTTTTGCTTTCATCTTAAGCCTCAGCTAAACATTGGAGGAACGTAAAACACGCTCCATTCCTAATTTATCTTCATAGTTTGAATAGCTAAGAAATTATCTCCGGACCTCACACAGCTGATCTAGGAGTCACAGACTTTATAATTAATTTCTAAATGTTCCAAGAGTCCTACATTTCAAATTTCAGCTTCAAATGTTGAATGGGTAGCAAAACAAATAGCTCCGGACCTTATTCAGTTCATCTAGGGAGCCTCATACTTCAGGATTCGTTCTAAATGTCCCTAGGAGCCTCCATTTCAGAATTCAGCTGCATAGGTTGTATATATCAAAGAAATGAGATCCGCCCCTACTTCAATCTTGAATGCAAAGAACTTAGCTTCGGATCTCACACAGCAGATCTAGGGGTTACAGACTTTATAATTAATTTCTAAATGTTCCAAGAGTCCTATATTTCTAATTTCAGCCTCAAAGGTTGAATGGGTAGCAAAAAAATAGCTCCGGACCTTATTCAGTTCATCTAGGGAGCTTCATACTTCAGGATTCGTTTCTAAATGTCCCTAGGAGCCTCCATTTCAGAATTCAGCTGCATAGGTTGTATATATCAAAGAAACTAGATCCGCCCCTACTTCAATCTTGAATGCAAAGAACTTAGCTTCGGATCTCACACAGCAGATCTAGGGGTCAAGGTTGAATGGGTAGCAAATAAACTACCTCCGGACCTTATTCAGTTCATCTAGGGAGCTTCATACTTAACGATTCGTTTCTAAATGTCCCAAGGGGCCTCCATTGCAGAATTCACCTGCATAGATTGTATATATCAAATAAATTAGATCCGCCGCTACTTTAGTCTTGCATTGCAAAGAACATAGCTTCGGATCTCACTCAGGTGATCTAAAGAAAACTAGACTTCATGATTCGTTTCTAGACGTCCAAGGGTTCTCCATTTCAAATTTCACATTCATAGGTTGAGTACTTACCAAAGAAATTAGAACCGCCGCTGCTTTAGTCTCATTTTATTGTGGCAATATTCCTTTTCAATATTTTGTAACATTTTTCACTTTTAGGTTCCGATAAAAATGTGTATGACCAAGTACAATCACTTTACCTTCGTTTTCAACAGGTATTTCTAACAGTTTACCAAGAAGGAAAAAGTCAGAAATCCAATTTCGCCCCCAGGTACAAGCCTCTCTCCTACCGTAAACCGTGTGTTGCCGTTGGAATTGATACAAAGATTTTTTGAGCTTTCTTTGCCCTCGTAATTTTTGGACGCCGTCCAATTGTGAAACCTTTAGTTTTCTTGGAGAGGCAGTTTTCAACCCTTCGGTGTCCCTTTCCCGGGGAAAAGCAGAAATGCTTTCATTAGCGCCAGCGTCTCCCTTGTTGTGTCTCTCTAATGAATTACCTCCCGTGACCCCCCCTTCCCCCCTCTCCAGGTCCTGTCCGCAGATTTCGCCCCTCCCCCTTCCTCACTCACCCCCCTTGGAGCCCCATAACAAACCTCGGGGTCGGCTTTCAGTTAAATCAATATCAAATGCCCAGCCAGTTAACTTTAGTGGGTCCAATAATCCCCTCGTTCCTCATTTTATAGGCCACCTTTGATGTATACCTTTTGGTTTATTATTTCCAATAATAAGCCTATGTGATCGTATAGCAAAAAATTTTTTATAACCCCCCCTCAAACTTTGTCATTTTACGTTTCAAGGTGCGTAGAATCCAAATTTGAAATGTCCGTCCGCCGTTCGCCGTCCGCCGTCCGAGCCATAAAAGGCCTTAGAATTGACTTAAAAAATCTGTTCTTTCGCACATAGACTCCACTTGGGGTCTAGTTGGTCCTAACTTCTCGCCAGCTCGATCGCTCCACTCTCATGGGTGGAGCATGTTTTTTTTTTTTTTGTATATTTCAAGTTGTATAGAAATTGGAGATTTATGAGAGAAAAGAAAATGTTAGCTATTAATTTTATGGAAAAAAAAGTATTCTAAATGATACTCTTCTATTCAAAAAGAGATTTTTGATTTTAGGCTATTTTTTGCAATTTTATAGATTTTTTAAAACAAAATTTAATGAAGTTCAAGTTTTTAGCATAATTTCGTACATAAATTTGAATGTTCTATTTCATAGTTGATAAACTTTATTTGACCAATCTTATGCTAAAAAATATCAATTTAACAATTCTTAGCCATTTTCAGTGATTTCTTTTTCCTCGGATAATTAGGTGACAGTAAAGATTAGGTAGGACATCCACAACCCCAAATCAATGGGGAAAAAATCTTGCACGTCGATGTATTTAATTTTTTTTTAAATTCCTTAAAATGTATTTTCTGAATAAACACTTTGATAACTTTAAAGTAGGAGTTGGTTCCGGATGACTAGTCTTCGAATATTATACCTCGATAGTTCGAAATTAAGACCAACAATTTTGAACCATGCTAATCTTTACTGTATTCGGTAAGACAAATAATTCTTTGCTATCTAATTCACGGAAAATGGAGCCTCTGTGGGACAGTTGGAGACAATGTCATGGATGGAGCTGATGTGTTCAACTAAGATACAATAGCAGGGTGGCCCCCAACTGGGAAATTTAGGGAAATCCTGGGATTGTCAGGGAATTCGTAGCGTCGGGAAAAGTCAGGGAAATGTCAGGAAATTTCGCTAAAACCACTAAATGTTAGGGAATTTTCTAAATGAAAACTTGTATAAATGTAATGCGTTTTTGAGTATATTTAACTCCTAAACAATCAAACTTCAAGAGAGTACTTTATCATACTAGGTAGGTACATATTATTTCATAGGTGAGTTATACGACTTACAAACGTACGAGTAATTATCAAGAGTTGTGGTTAATCTGTTCAAAATTAACAGCGCTACACGCACATAAAAAGTGAATGGCTGTGCCATTGGCTTCCCTGGTAACTACATCAAATAGAGTAAACCATTTGTTAGAAAAATCAACTGAGTACAGAACTAGGAAGAAAAACCCAGCATAGTAGTGGATTGATCCAGTAAGGGTCCCAAAACTAGTTTGTATACATCAACCAGGAATTCCCAGGAGGGTTAAGGAGGGGGAAATTGGCCCATTGGAATGTGGAGTTATTTGTTATAAATTCACAGAGCAACTTTCCAACGAACGATTTTTGTGGGATGGGAAATCAGGAAGTTACATATTTGTTATTTTTTGTCTGGGAAATCTGGAGTTCAGTCAGGGAAAAGTCAGGGAAATTGAAAATTTCCATTCGGAGGCCACCCTGAATAGGTATCCGATCCTTGTCCGTTGTACTAATATTATACTAGACAGGCTCTGGACCACTAAGTACCAACCTGTGAAAAGCTAAATTTTTTATGGTCTTACACGGAAAAATACCTGGATAATGCGCTCTTGAAAATACGATAAAAGTTGGAAATATATTCAGCAAAAATGTACAAATTTTTCGTCATTCGCAATTAATATATATTTTCATATGTATAATTCAGGAAAATCTTCTTGACTGGTAGGAAAATTCGATATAAACGAGAGTTTTTTGAGGTAAGTGAGCAAGCTAGTCTTGTGTTAATTGTAGTTTTTTAAATTTCATTGTTCCATATTAACGACGTTTCGTCTCTGGATCTGAGCCCTATTCATGTATATATTGCCTGGTAGGTGTTATCAGTAACTATGCAATGTAAATATATATGCTGAAACACTGGTTACCATTAACTCGGAAACATAAACAAAATTACAACATTACAATCGTGTATACTACTCTACTCTATTATGTTTCCGAGTTAATGGTAACAAGTTGTTTCAGCATATCTATTTACAATGCTTAGTTACTGATAATAACATCTACCAGGCAACATATACATGAATAGGGGCTCAGATCAAGAGCCGAAACGTCGTTAATATGGAACAATGAAATTTAAAAAACTACAATTAACACAAGACTAGCTTGCTCACTTACCTCAAAAAACTCTCGTTTATATCGAATTTTCCTACCAGTCAAGAAGATTTTCCTGAATTATACATATGAAAATATATATTAATTGCGAATGACGAAAAATTTGTACATTTTTGCTGAATATATTTCGGCAAACTGTGGTTATACGTATTAGTATATTCCAATAGTTCTTATTATGACAACGGAATAATGACTAACAATGTCGTGTTAATGAATTAATGAAGTAACCGGCCTGTATAGGGGCTCGTTTACGATGTATCAATTAGTTCGGAGCATATTGACGACATTTATGATCCCAAATGGGATATACCTGTCGCCCATAAAACATTTGACGTCGGTTAGAACAAAAGAACCTATAAAACTAACATGCTCTTTCACCCTGACCCCCCTTCCCCTCTCCGGCTCCGTTCGCCTCGCGTCAAGAATAATAGGAAGACGCCAGGTGCGAGAAGGTGCACCCCTCCTTAACGCTCACCGTAGGGGTGGGTTGGGGGTAAGTACGTGAGGGTAGGAGGGTGGCGAGTAAAAAAAAATCCCCCTCCTCGTCATCTAAGGGTGGAGCGCCATGATGGCCCTTCCTTCTATGGCCTGCCGCAGGGGTCCCTTCCATCACCCTGTTTGTACAAATGCCGTTTGTTTGTTTAGTTGAGCGCAAGTGGTCGATGTGAGACAGTGTTGGATCTGCAACTGCAGAATGTTGTGCTTTAGTGCTGATTTGTGGAGATTTCTAGTCAAATTTGATGCTGGTTTTGTGTCACCGAGAACTGTTGTCACCAGGAGAAGGGGTTGTCTCATTGAGAATAACTCACCCCCAACGCTATGATTTGCTGTATCAGTATCTAAGCATTGATATTGATGGGTTTGATATATTTCCTACCAGTGCTAAATGTTTTATATAACAATAATTAGTATACTCCCATAAAAATAATGCATATCCAACGCCGCGTTTATGCAAATAGCATTTGTTTGTTTAGTTGATTGGATATAGTTTCCTTCTGCAACTGATGTTGTTACTGATATATTGTTCTGTAACCGTAGAATGTTGTGCTTTTGTGCTGATTTTTGAACGTTTGTAGTCCAATTTGGTGCTGATTTGTGTCACCGAGAAGTGTGTTGTCACCGAAAGGAAGGGTTGTCTCATTGAGAACAACTCACCTCTAATGCTATGGTTTGCTGTGTAGGTATCGCCTAAGCATTGATGTTGATGGATTTGATATATTTGCTTCTAATGCTAAATCTATCTCACAATAACAACTAGGTACTTAATTTATTACTACTTTTCCTTCTCCGCGTTTTAACTAAATACCATTTGTTTCAAAACGGAAACTTAGTGAAGAACGTTGTCAATATCCACGAAAAATAATGAGTTACAATGTTAATCGATTTCGACGGTTAGGTCATCATCACTAACAATAACGGAACATGCATTAGAAAGGACACAGCTTATGTAGTCACAGGTGAGGGGAGATCGAATCCCATTGGTCGAGAAAAAGGAATGGGCCGAGAGGTACAATCAATTAAGTGCAAGCAAAATTAAGCGTATTATAGCTAATCTGATCAAGTAAAGGGAGGGCAAGAATAACTCAATCTGGTGTTAACAATGTGAAGGGAATAATTCCACCCTTTACAGAAATGGGCTTATCACTGGTGAAATAAAGCGAGGGTTATCCTCATTTAAACATTCATCAGATCGGTCACTTCTGATAATTACGAGTTTTCAAGTACATTCAACATACCTCTCTTTAGAATAAAATTAAGAAATTCAATAAACTGTCTATCTGTCAAACCAAAATTGTAACTAAGATGGGAATTCCTTGAGTTGTTTTGCAAATGTAAACTTACCCTTGTTTTCCCTGAAAGCCTCTTCATGCTCGTCTATTCTTTCTCAGAACTTTAGAGGAAATAAACGACGCACTAATTTCCGTTTTGAAATGGATTCGCACAACTTCGTCGATATAGTGATTTAGTTCGTTTAATTTTGGTTCGTTCCGTTCGTTTATTTAGTTGAGCGCGAGTGGTCAATGTGAGGTAGGGTGAATGTGTGACAGATTATTTTGCTTTAGTGATGGTTTTTGGGTCTTATGTTGATGAATCCAATGCTGATTTTGTTTCACTGAGAAGTGCTTTATCATAGCGGGTTGATCGATTGCGAACCTCTCACTGCTAAAACTGTTGTTAGCTACGTTCCTGAGTAAGCTTCGGTTTTTTTGACATGGATATCGTTCTTATATGGGCTATAAATTCTACGCAATCATAATTAGTACCTATACTACCTACCATAACTAACTCCGTTTCAATTCCCACTTTTGTTTTTCCTTTTGTGTATTGTCAGCAAGTGATCTAAAGTTGTGCAAACTTAAGCGCTGATCTTCAGTAAATTTGAGTCAATTAGATGCAGATATTGGGTGAGATAAAGAGAAAGTTAGGATTGTCATTGAGACCGGCTTACTTCCGTTTCTATCCATTTGCCATTTGGAAAAAAATACCCATTACACTACTACAAAAAAATAATTAGTTGTATTATTTTTGTATTTTATTATTGATTATTTTATCGATTTATTTTTTGATTGATAATAATTGATGTAATTTAGATCTGAATCCACCATGAAACGAATGAGTGAATTGTAGGAAACATTTCACTGTCAACACTGTGCTTTGCCGAATCATGAATATTATGGCGTCTTTATAGGAATAAAGTCGTTCTATCTTCTCTGGCCTGCTGTTGGAGTCCCATCTATGCTTTTCTCAAAGCTTTTGGTTGAGTTCTGTCAAGTTGCAATTAGATCGTGTAACTGGGAATTGAGAATCATTGTTAATTGATGGTTTATTAGACAATTTGGTAGTGATTTGGATTTGGTTGGATTACTAATCCAACCAGGACTTTTCATGGTCATGATCTACTGTGATGATAAGTCACATAGAAATCAACGTTATGAGTTCACTCAGCTGATTGGAGTGGTTCAGCAAGTTAAAATCCTATCCTATTTAGCTCACAAAGGCTCCGTTCCAAATTAAATATTCGTAGGATATAAAGCATAGAAATTGGATTTTTTGAATTACGAAATCTCACGCTGCTGATTATCAATGAAGATTTTTGCAACCACTTTATTTCGAATGACTAGCTGATTATTTTGCGACCCATCCCGGCAAATTCGGCCCAGATGGCCTTTGCGGTTAAAACGCTTCCACTATGATACACATACATAAACTGACAACGTGAATACGTAGAGCATTTATTTTTTTTTTTTTAAGAAAATGCGTTAAAAAATTCATTGATACCTGGACATGCTTAATTGAAGGCTTACACCCTTGTAGATCGTAACTATAAATTAACTGGGTGATCGAATGTACTTATTTTTGGAGGGCAGTGATGCTTTTAGACACGTTGACCACTTCTTGACGGGGAAGAGTTGGTATGTTGAAGGTCTTCATTAATATTCGCCAATATTCTGCAGTAAAGGCAAGTTCTACTGATTTAGCCATTATCCCCCTCCCCTCCCCTACTCATTATTAGAGAGCACATTCAGTTCTGCACATTTTAGTGTTCAAATCTATGAAGATCAATCATATATGTTCACAGTGAATACACCCAAATTGTACGAGTATATTCGTATATTCTAGCAGATTTTGCACTGTATTTGGCTCTTTTATTTAGTTTCTCAAAAAATTCTTCCCTCCGAACTCATTCTTATTGCTAATTTATAGGCGATAGAATTGATTCTTCATCTAGGATGTAATGCATATTATTCGAAAACTGTTAAAATCCAGGAGTTGTTTCAAAATAACATATAGCAGATTTCCATGACGAAAATTTTCAAAAATATCATTTTTTAAAGTTTAGGAGCAACTGCTATTAAAATATCCGTACAATTTTGTTCAAATTCGGGGGAATTCGGGTACAAGTTCAATTGATAATGCCATGATGACTGAAGCGAAATTTTAAATTTCTCCCTTAATGGCGGAAACATAAGGTCATGGAAAAAAGGTCTTTTCTTAATAGGTTTCTTATCTTTCCAATTACCAAGGGAGGAAATCAGAACTCTATGCATCTTCTAGAACGTACTGCTTACAAATATCTACTACTGAATAGTACCTACCATCTAGTGCCTTCTTTTTGCATTATTAGTTCATTATGATTACATAGCAATATTATTTTATAACTTAGCGTAATAAATCAGCTTTATTGACATTTAATGGCTTAGGGATCATGAGATGTTGTGATAAAATGAGAGCTTTCCAAAAAGTGGCAAATAATTTTCCTGCTATGAAAACTAAGGGAGTTACACTTCGCTAGTAACGCACTGGTTGTACGTGAAAATCAATAGAAAAAAAGTTACAAATTTAAAAAAAAAAACGCCAGCTAAAAGACTTAATCCATGTCAGGAATTCAATAAAGTAGTGTATTTGGACAACTATTGGCTTCTGTTCAAAATATTATCCGGTTGATGCACCTTTAATAGTTAGGATGCATCACTAAATCAACATTAAAACTCATCAACATTTTTATCTGCCCCTAACACTTGTTTCGTCCGCCTAAATGAGGCGGGCCCTTGGGAGGACCTCCCGACGGCGAATATTTCCAACTTCAAAAACTAGATTTACGACCTATGTTATTCCATAGAACGAAGACAGTAGGATTTTGAACAAAATAAAAAATATAAGAAAAAAATACCTACTTTGGAGCCGTAGTAACTCATTCTCGCTGTTGACGTTTCATAGAGCAGAGCCGAAGAGGGAATGCCTGTGGTTCCTGAATAGCTTCATCTCCTCAACACGGGAAATAAATCTTTGAGGGGACGGTGGAGGTTTGGCCCACCTTCGAACAGAAAGAAAACGGATATCCTCCATTCCTTTATATTGTTCTCTTAATCATGCTCGCGGGTTTATCAGACACAGGAAGAAACTTTGAGAAAAATAGTTGATTGATTGATGATTGAGTGAACGAAATTGCATTTCACTTGATACTTTCTACCGTCCGGACTTATCTAATCGCTCGACTTCAGTTTTCGAGCTTAGAAATAACGGATATTATTCCCCAAACTGTATGGTTTTCTCCTAACTTGACACTAGCGAAGGCAATATGAGAATGTTTTAGTCATTGGGTCCTTATTAACTAGATCGCCATTGACATAGTTTGGAACCAATGCTCGAAAATATTTTTTTGAATAATTACGTGTTTTAAACATTGGCATTACTCCTATTGCCACGTTATTCCGCATACATTTTGCATCTCAAAGAGTTCTGGATAGTTTCGGTTTTTAGTCAGTCGGTCTTCAAGATATAAGAGATATATGCGATCAGTGGTATATTCATGACGCAACATAGACAATGTTATAGTCCAGTTTTATGAAGATTTCTGGATTTTTCTTTCTTTTATGTTCTTTGAATGAAACTTTAATGTTGAAACGTGGGTTTCATAATGTTATTCCACAATGAAAATCTTTGAGTAGTTGGATGCTAGCCTAGAATGACTCATTGAGGCCATGTTCAAACTGGGATTTCTACCTACTCAACACCCAGAACGGGGGGACAAAAACACTGATATCAACGGATGTTCGACATTAGGGTGGAATTGCATTATATGCATATAATTCTATGTTACTCTCTGAGCGTACATACTAGTTAGTTGTTGGCGGTTTCTTCTGAACCAAGGTGGTTGTCCTGTTGGGGTAGTCCATTTAAAACCAATTCTGGTCATAAACATGGGTAGAATCTGTTTTATGTGGTTGTGTCTGTTTTATTGTCTGTTTTGCGTTTGTTGTCTGTTTGCACTAAAATTAGACTAGTTTCACAAGTTATGAGGGGACATTTGCCTAGGTTTGAAAATTGGAAATTATTTTGAACAAGTTGAGGGCTGCTAATGAGCATTAAAAAAATTATTAAATTTAAGTTTATTGGCGGAATTAGGCCAAACGAAATTTATAAACTAAATATTTATACACAAATTTATGCAGATAAAAGACTGATACAAAAATATACACAAATTTATGCTGAAAAATATACTGATGCAAAAATATACACAAATTTATGCTGGAAAAATATACTTCATCAACGTTTTACCGAACGTTTATTAACGAAACTTCATTATTAAAAACTGAAAAAGTCTAAAAATCTAAAATCTTTATTTGAATCGTTGGATACTAGTCAGAACGAGTTTTTAGTTATAAACTTGGTAGTTTATGATTTATTTGCTCTCAAAGTGCTCACATTTCAAAACAACATAGGATATTATGATGAGAAATATTTTATGAATATTCGCTCATACGATCATGCTGCATGACTGAAAGTTTTTAAGTTGCAAGTGCTTCTACACCTTCATTATACGTTTCATTTCTGATATTCACATGGCAAATGCCACCTAACAGCAGAACAAAAATATTTTCCCGATCCGCTCGTCCATAAGGTCGGAAACAGGAGTGTAGTCGTGGAAACTCCGACGGTTGATGGGGCATCGCTGCCAAACTCTCCCGCCCCTTTAGTGCAGGAGTAATAAATTAATATATGGATATGATAATTTATATCGGGTCGTAAATAACTCAACCGGCGGTATATTACCCCCCGTTTCCTGCACCTAGCCGCTTCCCGCGAACAGGCTCAGCTTGACTGCATTAGCTCTGCACCCACCCTCACCTATCAACCGTTCCTGCTATTTCTGTGTACGGGGATGCTGAGAATCGTAGAATAATTTTTTCTTGTTGGTCGTGTGTCCGTATTCTTGAACGAGTTTTAACATGTACAAGGTTTCCACGGTCTCTTGCTAGGCTCTGTTATCTTTGAAAGAAGTTGCACAATGATACTATCACAGCAAAATACATTTTACCTCAGTTATGGTGTCTACTGGACCCTCAGGTTGAGCTTACTATATACCTTGTTAAACGTTATTTATCAATAATTACGGAACCTTTAGGATATCTGCATATTTTTTCTAAAAGTTTACTTGTTATAGTTAATTTTTCGAAAATGTGTTCTTGCCATACAAGCTTCTTCAAGATGTGCTTCTCGGTAATATGTCAGGTAATTTGAAAACTATGCAATCCACCTTAACCAATCTTAAACAGCTAAATATATATATTTTTTTAAATTCTAAAGATGAGGCGTTTTTTCCTTTTTACGGCAGTATGGGCATTTGTGCCCATTCCTCCAATCTCGCTCAAATGCTGAGTATCGTTGAGCCCCATGGTATTGCTTCTTCACTACCAAAGTTAGGGAAGCATTTTGTTCGTGCGAGAAGTCGAGCAAATTTTTGTCTTCCAAAACCTAAATTTCCACTTGGTATTTGCGTTTCAGAGCATACTGATCAGTTTTGGTTCAGTGTCTGTATGTCTTACGTGTGTCTGTGGTAAATCTTTTTCATTCCCAAAACTATACGAATTTTTATTCAGATTTTGATGGCATTTTCAGAGATTGTGCGATTTAGCTCCTAGTCGCTGGTAGGATCTGTCTGTGCGCATGCGCAAACGTGAATATCTTATAACGTCTATTTCTTATAATCTATTGGTCAAATCTCGTTCAAACTCGTGGGATAATTGATCGTATGTGCCTAAAAATCCCGTATGATTTGCGACTGGTTGATAACTGTAGCGCATGCGCAAATCTAAAATTGATTGACACCGACAGAACTCCGGGACTAATGAACGGATTTTGATGAAAATTTCAGGGATTGTGCTATATAGCTCCTAAACGGTCCCCTACTACTTTCATTGCCGTTGGATCTATAGCAGCTTGTGCGCATGCGGGAGTAGTTGGGTATGAATGTGTTACGGAGCTGCCATAATGTGTATTTCGATATTGGTTGAGTAATAACTACTTATTGCGAGTGAGCAAGACTAAAATTGATTGACACAGGCCAAAATTCAAAATTACTGGACCGTTTTTTTTTTTTTTTTTTTGAAATTTTCAGAGATAGTACGGGTTAAACTCTAATTGAGATCCTATAAATTCCATTACCGTCGGATTATACCTAATTAGTCTCTACCGATGCGCAAATGTGAATATTTTATAACCTCGATTTCTCATGATCTATCAGTCTTATTTCGTTCAAACTTATGGGGTAGTTGGGTATATGATCCAGAAAGATATTTCGTATGAATTATATCACGATTGGCACAGTAGGTAATAACTATTAGGCACCCATGCGCAAATCTAATATTGGTTTGTACTCCGAGACTAATGGAGCGATTTTTATGAAAATTTCAACGATTATGCAGGTTCGCCTCAAGAAAATATCCAATCAATTCTGTCACCTGTATATAGATAGAGACTGCTTCTTAATTGATGATACGGTATGCTCATGCGCAAATAACATTAAATCCCTATTTTGTATTAGCGTGTCAACTGTTATACGAACTTTGTTCTTCAGCCGATTCCGTGCATCCATGTTACAATATGTGAGGAAACTATACTGCTCATCCTACTTGGCAGCTTTTTTTTAAATTGTAAGCCTCTTTAAGGTATTTTTGAAGTTCAGTGAACCTCCGCTTCTGCATTCCTTCAGCGTTAATCCATCATGTTTTCAAAACTATGAATCGCATCTGTAACTTAAAAACTTCCACGCGATTTCTTATCGATAAAAGGAACCGACGCTGTATCACGTTTATTTCTCCACGAAGGCGGAAAACATCTACGAAACCCGAAAAAAAAAAAGTTGCCGCTCTTAATAACATTGCTTATCATCCGTTTAATTTATGACACGCAAACAATTATGTGTACGGCGTGTTAGTTTGGGTGTTTGGTCCCGGTTACGGTCCTCGTAACTCTACGGAGTCTTCTATTAGTTATGCGAAAAAAACGGTATCGCGATGATTAAAGAATGGGTTTCATTCAGGAGTAGTTCTCATCAACTTTTGCGTACATCTGAAGGAGTTATAGCCAATTAAATCATGCCGGGTTTCAGCTAATGGATGTTGGTTGGAAGATATTCCCACTCGAGGCGTGTCGGAGTCCACATTAGCGTCAGCACCTTCCAGTGCAGTAGTATTTATACGATCACTACAAGTTAAATTATAACGTATTAATTTTATACACCTCTTCTCATAGATCATTAGGTATTATTCGCCACTAAATCAATTTTCTGTTTATTATTTTCTTCAACGCACCTTATTTTTGGCCCAGAAAAAAAAAAAAAATTGTAACCTCCTGCGAAAGAATGAATGTAGAATTGCATATTGATCAAGAACGAGTCGAATTCTAACTACACTCATAGAATAAATAGAAGTGTACAATAATCTCCATACAAAAAGAAACAGCCTTTGGCGGGAATAAAGAAATTCAACATAGGTGTGAATTATGAGAACTGATATGGTCACGCGTAAATCTCTAGAAATCTAGGTTCTGTATGTCCGTATCAGTTGTAAACGACGTTATCCCTTATACAATCAAGCATAATTCAAACAAGTAGTAAAACATCACTTCAAGATCATTATATTAGGTTTACGTTAAGTAAGATCGTAAAAAGCAAGTTTCTCGTACCAGTAGTCCACCAATGGACCACGGTTATACACCAAATTATTAGCGTTTACTACTGCTCCAATTTAATGTTGACCAAAGGCACTGAGAAATTATTGTTTCCATTCTGTCCAGTTATCTATTTCGTTCTAAAGCACTTGGGAGTAATACCATTTAGCGCCAACACCGTTCGGTTTGAGTTTTGAAACGATGTATACAATATTGCTTTAATAGCTATCCCAACGGTTGGTCTTACAAGAAATTTCAAAAAGTTTCATCCACACTCCCAGAACCTCTCAAATTCCATCAGAGTGAGGAACGGGCATTTAACAAGAAGGCGATGAGCAAGCATCCGCCAGCTGTTAGTTCCCGTTGTTCAACACAGAAAGTATTGAAATACGAAACATCCACGTGAACGAATGATATGTTAGTTGAGATGAAGCAATTATAGAACTGTGTCCTACCGACTGCGCCAATGTAAAGGACGTTATCTCTTAAATACTTTTATAAACACTATTCAAACGAATAGTAAACCCACATCTTCATGATCACACATCAATCCCGACACGTCCATTAATATTGCCAAGTTGTTGATGTGATGGCCTGTCGTTATGAGGGAACCGCACATGGGATAAAAATGGAAAATCTCTCACGTGTTCAATAATTACTGTAATGATGTGGAGTACTATTACTTAGATCTCTTTGCATCAATGGTATGAGCTACCTACATCCCATTTCCGTCATTGGTCTCTTGAGGATTCCGAAAGCAATGGAATGACGTTAAAATTACAGTCGTTTTATATACACCACAGAGAATGGATGTTCCTTAATAGTATACAAATAGTATAATACTTTCAGAGGAAAACAACTATTTAAACGCAGTATTGTTTCGAAATTTGATTCTTTCTGCGTTGAACCTCAAAATACTGTAAAATGACAGAGGCTAAAATAGAAGAGGTTGCGAGGTCATGTACTTTTAAATTAAACAAAAACTTTCCGATACGAAAACAAAAAAACTGTCATGTCTTGATTTGCATTTAACATCTCCAATCATCTACCGGACGCTCGATTTCCTTCCTGATTACAAGAAGAACTCCATGGTAACATACAAGTTGAAACGTGTAGCTTCGGACACAGATTTATTTCACCCGACTCACATTTCGACGTGGCTTGAAGATGAAAAGGTGCATCCAACGAAGGTCCATTTTGTCGGTCGTCCATCTTCACCTGGCTGACGCTCCGCACCTGTCGATAAAAATGAGTCTTTAAAACGCTGTTTTTTGAGGTACCCGCTCATAAGAAAACGGATCACTTTTTAGGAATATAGAAATCTTTTGAACCAAGTGGGGGTCCCTATTTGTTGGATTATGAAAGAATAGGTATAAAGGATAAGATAGTAAAAGAAGATGTTTTTGTGAACTCAGAGTTAAATATCAAAATCTCTCCGTCATCCAACCATCAATCTAACCTAAAGAGCTATGTAATCATTATATTATGAGCTTTTATTGACGAATACATTCAACAGAACGTTGATTAGAAAAATATCCTAAATAATTATGAAATCCTGATGACAACATAGTTTTGAGATGCACACATACATTTTAGCTCGTGTCTTTGTTGAAAATTTATTAACAACGAGGAGAAGCTTTTGTAACCCTACTGTTGTTCTAAAATTCACATGTATCTTGGTTTTTGATCGCTTCCGAATTTCGATCACGAAATTTTTAAAATTCTGAAATATAAAATTTACTGTAGCTTGCAAAAGAAAAGGGTCGAATGAGGAAAAAGAAAGAGAATCAAGTACCAAATCGAACATACACAAAACGTGGAACTAAGCATCGAATTTCCATCTTTCTATACCTGACCTTAACCATACCTAAGGACTACATAAAGTAAATTAGAAAATGCTAATAGATCTCACTTCAAATTTTATTCATTTTGTTATAAGTATTGCCATGCATTCATCACTATTCTTGCCCGATCAAGTGAGTTCAGAAGGTGTTTTACTGGTGAAATAGATAGCTGACGTCAATTTTGAACTGAAAATTTAATTTACTACAATTATTGAAAAAACGACATTACCATGATTTATAACCCAGACGCCACCGAACTGCACTTAATTAACTTGAGATCACAAACTTCATTAGTCTCAAGGTATTTTCTCCAAGATAACTTGGTTTTACCGTGATGTTGTCATCTTACTGTAAATAAATCAGTATTTTTACCTATAAAATGACATGGCATTCCCGGTTCTTCATTGCTGCAAATCTCACAGGATTGATTTCCCGTTTTATACGGTTTATAGATATATCTTAGAGCCAAAAGATCACAATTTATTTTGAAAAACCACTTACGTACGTGAAAATTCTAAACTTACCACCTCTGGATGATACCTCAACATAACCTAATTGAGTCTCCGTATCATTATCCTTATAATCTAAGCAATCTACCTGAAAACACGAAATGTCTGCATGGCAACCGCTTTATAGTATACCAGAACATATCATATTGCACTTTATTTACAACCCCATTTTTTAGTTCCATCATTTAAATCTGTATCATTCCTGGAATCTGGATAATCATTCATTCCGGGGTTGGTTAGTGTAATTCCGACCTCCATGATTCGAGAGATTGAACTCTCGGTTCAAATTAATTTGGCGATTCTCCACAGGTGAAGTCCAAGTCCCCTTTGGGCTATTTGGTCGTAAATTATCGGTCGCCGGTGATATATTGTTTCAAGGCGACCCTCCGTTCCCAAACGACCGCAAAACTGATCCGCAGAATTATAAAAGGGTGGAGGACGCGAAAAGAAACTGAAATCATTTTGACTTATTATTCCCAGTAGGCTTGATCAGCATGGAAATTAGTTTTTTCCAAGTCGTGCATGCGCCTACGAAATGAAATGCAGAATTCGCGGCACTTGGAGGCTATCGATTCGACAAACAGGGGCAGCTGCTAGAAAGTGGTGCGAGAGAACCTGACCGATATATCATCCCGCCGGCAATATTAACACCAAACTTGCGATATTGTTGTCCCACTATACGGTTTATTGCTCATTCACGGATTCTGATCGGGGAAAGAAATAATTGGGAATTTTGCCTGTTTTTTAATCTATCGACTGATTTTGGTGATAGAATGCCCAAATGAGCGATAGAAGAAGAACGTTTATTACAAACAGTACATGATTAGGGAATTGATTGCAGAATTAGAGAAACGGACGGTATTTGATTTTCCATCTGCCGGAAGTTAAGGGCTACTATTGTGATTGTGAAGTTCAAACTAAAAGTTGAACTTCCTAAGCTGAGCTTCAAAGCACCTTCAGCTTAGTCCAGTCTGAGCTTCAGGTCAATGAGTGACAGTTGAAGGCAGCACATCGGAGTTCAGGCACTAGATATGGGCAAAGCACTCCTCTCATGCATGCAAATTACTCAGTGAGAACTCATCCGAGCTGTGAGACACATAAGGAAACATTCAGACTCGTGCTCCCGGCACGGATTTATAAGGCCCAAAGTGCTTGATGTAAAGGGATGCCCAGGATAGAGAACTTGACTGCAGGATCAAGCTCCAGATACAACGAGAAGAAGTTAGATTCTGCAACACCCTTTGGGAAACCTAATCATTTTTCCTGTATTCTGCAATTATTTTCTTCGAATCCGAATTCAGGATTTGGGGGTAAAAATTTAACAGGTTACCTAACATTCCAAACTTGGTACTCATAGTGACGCATAATGCACCCACAAACCAGACCCGTTGCTTACCATCTCGTCAGCAACAACTCGAGGAAGGCGAGAATAAGACATTCTGCTAATTACCAACAGGTAACCGAAATACAGCTTCAGTGTATAAACGGACTCTGGGTCTTGTTCAGTCTTCAAGTAAATGATATAATATGAGGGATGTTGGATGATTGAAAGTGGTATCATCACCACCATTCTCTTGCTTCTGCGGACACAAATGCCTACGGCGTAATTTCATCTTCTTCCTGTTTTCGCTCTAACCATCAGCAGCTAAGAAACAAATTGCATGCCGG
Source organism: Adelphocoris suturalis (assembly GCA_030762985.1). Classification (NCBI taxonomy): domain Eukaryota; kingdom Metazoa; phylum Arthropoda; class Insecta; order Hemiptera; family Miridae; genus Adelphocoris; species Adelphocoris suturalis. The sequence continues at coordinate 23,254,997 of CM061041.1, read as the reverse complement.
AGTATAGTGGGACAAAATAAAATACTGAAATCATCTACTCGTACGAATAAAACGAACCATTTAAATTAATGTTACCTATTATGGAGAGAAAATAAGAAAAACGCAATAATTTATATGAGTTGAGAAAATGAACTCGAGTAACACAACACTGTATTATATTCAATAGAATAATGTCATTTTATCACCGTTTAAAACCTAATTTCATGTTAAAATTATACCAACATCCGCATCTCCCTGTCTTCCATGAATTGTTCAAACACCGCATCCAAACATGATTGGTTATGAATTCGCAATATATCCGTTTTATTGATCATATTTCTCCGTGTAGTCGAAATATGTTTCACAGCCTATCTTCACGCGTCAAACTCAGAGCCCCCGACCTTCCGAAGCCCGCTATAATGGAGATCGTGCCCAAACATAAATGCCTTTCAAGGAGCAGCTGATGCAGTAAACAGTTTCTTAGATACGCCATCTCCGTCCTTACACCTCCTTTACCCCCTCCACCGCCACTTTTCTCCACCCTCGTTTTTCTCTGTGTTGTTTACGAGTAGATAAACCTTGGAGGTGTCCCATCTTTAATACTTCGCCCCTTTTGCTGTGGCCCTGTAATTCCGTTTCGCATCTTAATGCCCTCTTCAATCTTTCTCTTTTTACATCCCGTGATAAGGCACCTACTAATGAGGTTACAGATAAGATGAATTACTTTAATAATTTTTTTTCCTCTCTCGGAAATGTTTGTGGATTTCCATCCCTACAGTTTCCATATTATTTCACGCTGCAGCAGAAACTCTCCGAGAATCATTTATGACACGAATATAGGTACAATTTTTAATAACAATAGTTTTTATGAACTTATTCATATTTCATGAAAGTGTTGAACCTATCATTCATGATTTAAATGGTACATTTCAGTGGACACGAGCTTTATTCTTTGTAGTCTGATGGAAATTAGTCATTTCTCAGCACTTGTGGGTGTACTGACCAGACGCCTCAGAAAGTTTGGACAATGTACAAATTTTCGCTACCAAATTCGATTTTCTATTGCTGAGAAAAATTTATTTATCACATTTTCTCAACTATAATCTCATGAAAAATGAATTATATCTAATTAATCTGAAAATATTGAAAAATAAAAAACGAAAATTTCTTGTTATAGAGAACAAGTTTCCATGGATGCTATAATATAGTTCGTGTTAAATTATATTGGTTGTAACCATTTAATCATTCCGAAGTACAATTTTTGAGCACTGGATCTTTCAGATCCAAAGTGTTACCACCAGTGTCCATTTTTTGTGTTTCCATCGGTCGATTAAAAATAAGGATATTTTCTCTCCTAATGCAATCCTCCTACTATTTAGTGTATTATCTTATGATCGAAACAGTCATACGATCTTCCCTATATCTTGTGGGTGAATTGTCTTTATTCGATACTTCGATACGCGGAAATAAAAGGCGGAATTGAGACGTGAGAGCAACCCCGAGAAATTCCCGGTCAAAAGCACCCATCGCGTGTTTTCAGGTTGTTTAGCGGTAGGGAATAGTAGGGGGGGAGGGGTATCTAGCACACACAGCTACCCATTATCTTTGTCCAGCCTCGTGAACCCGAACATGTTATTAATATCAACTGGATGTATCTCAAACTAGATTAAAACCATCCAATTCTGCTGGAACGGGAGTAATCAACACAATAACCCTTGTTATTGAATCACAAATTTAAGATTCGCTTCACGTCAAATTAATAGTTCTCACAAAAGAAAATCTTTGAATTTGTACACATGAAATTAGTACTGGGTATTGGAAGATATTTTCAGATAATGACATGTTATGGACGTGAGTTTGTTTGTAAATTTGTCCATCAGTAAAAATACAACTTCACCCAGAAAACAGTCGATTTGTAGGAGAAAAACGAGATTTTTCACATACTTCGGTTCCAATATCCAACTGACTCTTACAGGAGCCTCTGATTTTACCGAAGGCCGGCATTATGGAAAGCCGGGAAGATATCTGCCATCAGGAAGAACTGAGCGAGGTAGAATTAAATGCGTGGGTGCCGACGAAAATTATAACTGGTCGGGAGGAACCGGTGTCCAGACCTCGTCCGTCAATTTTGTTTCCTTTTTTTCATTTCTCGAATCTCAGATCCACGATCCTCAACGTCGCCATTGCAACATCTATCAGTTTCATGCATCTTTAATTACCTCTGGGACGGAAATAGCTAAGCAGGTGTAATTAATTGTGATAATTTAGTTAGGTTATGAATTGATATCCCCCATTAGACGGCATTGAGTTTTGTAGCTACTCACTCCCGGTTCAGTGTGAAGAAGAAATTATTCGGATGGCTTTAGCTAGACCGTGAGCATATTCCTAAGAGAAGCAGTTTTGTTTTAATGGCCTATCGTGCAAGATTATGGGTCTGAGAGTTGTTGAGTAGGACGATGTAATTAACTATAATCACACCTAAATACTTTCTCCCCTAGAAGGTGGTAGAAATCGATTTAAAACCCGTTGTTTGAGAGAATACACTTTTTCCAGAGTAAATATAGTAGGTACAATAGTGTTTAAATCATACAGTGGGAGTACACCATAATGGATACATACTAAGTGGTTACTAATGCACGAGTATGAATAACTAATTCAATGAATCAGTGATATGACACACATTTAGAAGAATAATGTTACTTAAGAATGTAAGATCGTAAGAATGTTACGTTTTCTGCACTATGGAATCACTGAGAATGAAACACCGATTTGTATAAGTATATAAACGGTGAATACATCGTAATAACATACCTACTTCTTAATTATATGTAAAAATATCTTTGCAATTACTGTTTGCTCATTCTGAAGACCAGAATACTCAGCAGCACTGCAGAATGTACTCAACCCCTTGGGAGAGATAACTGTCGAGGAATGTGGTAACTCCTACAGTTGTCGTGATGCACACCGACAGGAGCAGGGCGTAACGATGCGAAATGAACTGTGTAATAACAAAACACCACAATGTTAGGCGAAGTTGCAAGTCGCCATTCCCAACAGATGAACTGATGTACAATGTTCTTCTTTTGTAACGATCCTCAATTAAATGTAATGTTAATGAGTAGTATGCAAGGCAACAGGGTAAAGGAAATAAAGTGCTAAGTAGCAAAAGAGGGTGGTATAAAGATATGTCAAATTAACTACAGTATTTCTTATAGCACCCATCAGATGTATTGAAGGATGAAGAGCAGAATACGTTGAGGTATGCAAAATTCGCTGCAGTCATGATATCCGACAGACGTGAATATATTTATAATCAACACCACCAGGCAAAATACTCAGATATAATATTGTATTTACAGCATTAGGTCAGAATTTCAAAAACAGCGGACCAGAATGTCACAGTGATAAAGATAATTCACTTCACTAGTAACAACCAGTATTATTCTTCGCAAAAAGAAGTAACTCCACACACATGAAAATGTGTAGTCAAGAAGAAACCCTCAGTAACTAGACTGAGTTGCCTCTCTGATATGTTTTGTAAGATAGCCGCATGTTATCGAAAATCCTTCAGCCTATAAAAACGTAGTTATCACTGACAAGTCCAAAACAGCCATGATGGCATTTGCAATGATCGCATCGTCAGCATCTGGGATCGAAAAGCGTATGATTCACACTATGCCGTTTGGAATAACCAACGCAGCGTATTCGTCGGCCCCGTTTTGGGGTGATCAGCAAATTGACATCTCGACGGATGTAAGGTCCAGATCAAAGGAAGCCGATTGGTTTTTAGCATTGTGGATGTTTGTGTTGGTGTTAAAATCAACTTCGTTAGAAATGGAAAAACGAATGCGTTTCTAGACAGAACCGTGAGTTCCGAAAAAGCTCAACATCGGAACTTATGGCACAAGAAAGCGAATGAAGTCCAAACTGTGAATGTAGTATGGGCGTGACTAATTTTTTTTACCAATTGACTTCGCTATGTGTAGAAGAACCTCAATATGTAAACAAGTGCAACAGAATATTCTTGATGTGTTAGAACTGTTTTAATTAATTGTGTTCCCAGATTATGTCCATCATCGTTCTTATTAGGTAAACTATCAAGGGGTTTTCTTTTCTTCATAACATATTAGTAAAACGATTCAAGTACGGTTGAGAAACATCGAGAAATACGGTGAAAAGCGAGAGAGAGGTTCGGAAGGAAAGGACTGTGTAAGGTCCACCGGAAACAAATTAGAAGCAATCATGTTATGCGATAGTAGATCTTAATCAGGGATAAAATAAGGTCGGATCCCTTTCGGCTTCCAGCTCCATTACGAACTTTGGAAAAGGGCCCAGAGGTATTTCGGGCCGCGTTCCCCGTTATTTGTCCGCCATCGTCTTTTACACTTTACACGAGTGTAGATATGAAAAGCCGGGTTTGAAAAGGTTTAGCTGAATCTGAAAGACAGTAGGTACCTCAAACGCCGGCCTTTCCTCTGTACTCGTCACGATGATTATTCATGAACCTTGCAAGGTGGTCCCCCTCCTTCACCCGGTGGGTTTCAGATCGATTTACGACCTCTTAAAACGCATGGGTCCGCAACTGATATTGCTCTCCGGTGAGCCTGATCCGAAAATAACGTTAATAATAAATCTGAACCTGTTTTATCGGAACGGCAGGTGATTTAATGTTTGCTTGCAGGTAGTAAACATTTTAATTTCTTGTATCATTGTTCTAATACAATATAAGTTATGAAGCGGAGTATCCGTTATCGAGTTATTATAAGGTGTTTATGGCACCTGACGTTTAATTATAGATTCGGATATAAGCAATGACAAAATCCTGCACAGTGCGGTTTTCTATTATAAATTAGAGAAGAATGCAATAATTATGGGAAAAACCTTCAGTCTTTATTCAAATGAATGAATTCACATCTGAACGTTTGCATAACCTTACATAATTGTTCACCTGCTGTTTGTTTCTAGAGAATTTCTCCAATACCTTCTTACGAATAATCACACCGAAAATTGCGATCAAGCCGTTGATATAAATATTGTGAATCCTGCCTCGGGTTCCCTTTTGATTATCATTAGAAAGAGTATAACTTGAAAGTTGTTCTCTGAATTCGTGGTGTTTTATAGATGGTTTTTGTGACTTTCGGTTGAACTAGGGAATTTGTGGTCCAACAAATCTGTATGTAAACATACGGATAGCTTCCAATAGGAACGTTGGAGATGAGTTCGAAAGTTTTGAATTCTCTATTAGTTTAGATTGTAGATTTTGTCGACCTAGTATTGAATGTGAGTTTGATACCTTCTCATATGCGCCTATATTTTCAAGTCCTAAGACAGCAACCGTAAGCAAGCCGTTAATGGAGATTCAAAGAGTAAAAATATGGCTGTTCCCAAGGAACATCACTTGGTCCAATTGTGTTCTTTCTCTATGTGAATAGCCTGGACAATAAGAACTACCATGGAAGTATATTTATAATTGCTGATGATGCAGTATTTGTAAATACTGGTAGCGATTGGCAAGAAGCTTGTAAAAATGCAGAGAAGGATCTACGCACCATAGAAGCGCCTGTGTCATGCTCGGAATGAATTATCTAACGAATAATCTCCTCAAAATATTTATCAAGCGCTTTTTGAATCAATTATGCAGTGTGCTATAGTTTTTTAGGGAGGATCATACAAGTTCTTCAAGATTCAAACAATGACTCGCAAAGTTCTATTCAATAAACCTAGACAGTATCCTTCAATACATTTACTCTCAGAACTTGAATTGCCCACTATTCATAAAATTTATGAGAAACATATGGTAAAATTTATTAAAGAGAGAAAGTTTTTTCATTAATGATGTTAGGAAATGTAAAAATAAATCATACCGTTTGAAACTACAAAATACAAATCACGGATGACAACTCTATACAGAGGGTTGCTTATAATTAATTAGACATTTGAGAAAATAAATGAGTTAATGAATATAAATAGCCAAACAAATCATTACTATCAAAACTATTCTTAAAACTATTATGAAAACAACTAAATAAACTGATCCATCCATGGTAATCCATGGCCATAAATTTCATGATTACATCACAACTAAATTAGTTCTAGACTATTTACTTTTTACTACCTATTTAATAATTTTACAACTACTTACTATATCAGGAAATAAACTATATCTATAAATATATGTATAACATCTTTAACAACTAGCTATCCATATATTAAGGTCAACTAAATTACTTAAAAATCTGAACTGCTTAATATATGTAGTATAGATGCAAACCAACTCCGAGGATGGGTCACAGTTATTTTAATTCTCCAGCTCGGTCATAGCTATTCAAAAATAAGAATTTTATATTTTATTTTATATTTTATATTATAATAAGAATTTAACATTTTATTTAACCAGAAGTGTATGATTTACTTTTATTCAGCATTATAATTAATCTCTTTTGTGCATCAAATTCATTACAATGTATGTATCGTACTTATAATTTTGTAATTTGACAATATAATAATATCTATGCATTTATGTGATGAAAATGTATAGGGGAATATGAAAATATTGAGTTAGGTATGTTATCTATGATTACTTGGCTCCGAAGTTGTTACTAGAATCAACAATCAACATATGTGAGCGCAAAATCATTGTAAGTTTAGTTTCCGCCAACAAATCCACATTAATTTTTTCCCTATAAATATGTAAAACATGGATCATTCTATATAAATATGGAGTTCTGCATTTGAAATTAATTTGTTTGTAATATCCATGATTATATTCGGTGGCATAGAAGAACTTCAAATTTTACAAAAACGCCTCAAGCGAATCAACTTTTTTTTTTTAGGTATAATTGTCTACTTTCTAGGTGCATGTATTAATGTATTGTACAGCGTACATAAAGTTAGTTCGAACGAAAAATGATTCAAAAGTTGTGTTCACGGGAATGATATAAGCGTACATGAAACAACCTGCATTAGGTGTGTTTCTAACAAATTCATGTATTATAATACTTGTCGCTATGATTATTCATGACCGTGCAAGGTGGTCCCCATTTATTCAACCGATGACAATCCCAGAGAGATTTATGATTTCTTGAAACGCATGGGGTTGCACGTCAATGATGCTATCTGAAGAGGCCGATCTCGAAACGAGTCAAGACATTCTGTTACTACAATGAAGCGTGTAGGTACCTATTCAAGAGTAGAATCTTACGAATGCCTATAACGGTATATTTTCTGACGCTAATAATAGGCTGTTCATATAACGTATTGTTAGGTAAAAGTAGTTGATCATGACCCGGGAGCGTTTACCGATTGATTGTGAAATCAATATAGGTTCAGTGAGAGTGTGTGGAAGTGAATTGTGCTTTTGTATTTTCTATTCAGGAAGATTTCTTTGATATCCAGTTGTCAGAGACGGGATTCCCATCTTGAATCCCAAACCTGAACCCCTGCACTCAGGCCGAAAATCGTATACCAACCTCTATACTTACGTAAATAACAACTCCTGCAAGATTCGTCAAAACGTAGATCTTTCTTTACAATCGTTAGAAGTTAAAGTGCGAACACAAGCAACAAGAACGAAAGCTACAAGAAATATTTATGGACACATAAACAGAAAGATTGATTACACAGTTAAACAGAAATGTATCCTGTCCAACTCAATTCCTAAGGTTCATGTTAATCTGATGGCTGAATTTAGGAAATTTCGTCAGATGTTGAATCTTGTACCAACAGACTGGCAGCTGGAGAAGTAATCACAGTTGTTTAGAAAGCTCATCAACGCTAAAGAAAATTTTGATTTTGTAAAGAGCAGTATTGTGTACAGCATCACATGCTGTGTCATATCGGTAAAGTCAAGTAAGGATCGAAAGAAAAAAATGTTGCTGTGTTCGACGCAATGGAACTGTCGAGTGCTTTCCTCGCTGAACTGCTGCTGAATGAAGATGTTTGACAGCAATCATCCGTCAGCGATTTGGCTATGGCTCTCAATCAGCCCATCAGGGTGATCGTTATTCTTGTTGTTCAATATCAATGACGATCCCTTCCAAATATCAACACCGTAGCGTTAAACAGGGAACAGATTTCGAAATGCATATATAGAAGTGGACTTCTCGAAGGAAAGAATTTCTTTGAAGGCAATAGTGGCAAGGTGAGACTTGAAGTGTTGATTAATGAATTAAGGGCATTCTTATAAGAGATGAACCATTTCTGATTGGCTGAAAAGAAGGAAGTTACGAATTTCTTAGCAGCGAGTGGTTATTATGACGTTCTCATTATAAATTCGTAACTTCTGTTTTGTATAATTTTGATTACCTTTGGCCAAGTTAGGTCCATGCGGAAAAAAAGTCTACCGTAAAATATGCTGACGAAAAATATACTGTAATAATAGTGGGGTGTTATGAGACTAGACTTTTATCATTTGATAATGATTAACAGGACGTTTCCATTTGTTTTCGTCACGTCACGAGCGTCACGTCACGGTGGGGTTTTCTATTGATTTTCCCGTACAACTAATGCGTTACTAGGGAAGTGTAACTTCCTTAGTTTTCATAGCAGGAAAATCGTTAGCCACTTTTTGGAATGCTCTCATTTTATCACAGCATCTCATAATCCCTAAGCCTCTGATTTATTACGCTCAGTTATAAACTAATATTGCTAAGTAACCATAATGAACTAATAATGTGTAAAATTAATCATTATTAAATGATCTGACTGTAGAACCGTAGTTCTAACTTTTTTAGAGGAATGTTGATTTAGACATTCGTGGTTTTAGTTTTGCGGTCACCCTCCCCGCGTGCCTCAACTTTATTTATATCTTGTCCGCCTCAGCATACTTTATCAACTGTGGGATGACCCACACGGTTTCGTGTAACGTCAGAACGCGGAGAAAAAATCCAGAGGGTGAGGAACTCCCTTGGTAAAAAAATGAAAAATAAAAAGGCAGTTAAGGTCTTAATTACCCCCCTTGGGCTACCCCAAGGAGTGCCCTGTCCCGCGTGATTCTGATGTTAAACTTGCCTTCATCATACTACGAAATTTGTCCAGCTCCCAGTTCCAGTCATTACAGAACACAGTTGAACGTTCGCAGTATGATAAGTATATTTCATTATACCCACAGACATTTTAAGTACTGAGAAACTCAACTGTAAAGGTCAGAATTTTATCTACTCAATGACGTTAAACGAAAACGTTTTTACGGTTATACGAGAATTTTTTTCATAACCTCATTAATTCGAATACTAGGAATGCTTCAATGTCGCAATAAATTCCTCTAAAAACTATAATTGAAAAAAAAAAAACACTTTTAGCCATTAACTTCATGACTAATATTAATCAATGAATTAATAATCGTAATTATTTGTGAGGGTTCATTTACTTGTTTTGAATTTAGCTTTCTTCGTGTGTTTGACGAGTCGTTATTCAGGGCAGAGATCTGAAATTATACAATATAGATCACCGGTAAATAATATCAGAGGAAATGCGGGCTCTGTCGACCAAATGAAATTTCAGTTTCTTAACAGGAATTAAAACTTTTATTTATCGCGCTAATTACTAGGTGTAAGATCACCTGTTTCGCGTTTTAGTGCATATCGGGTTCCTTTATGTGAAGTCGCCCAGATTTTGGCCACACTCATTCAGGCTATATCAGCGAAAAAAAATATGAACAAATTTCACACTGAGTTAAGAGTGTATAGAACGAAGATTAGATTTATGCTGAGTCTCAATCAATGATACATAGCGAACGGTGAAAGATCCTAAACTTTCACACGATTTAAGTGAACTCTTCAAACATTTTGCGCGTCAAGCCAATTAATTATGGTTTCTCAATTAATTTTATAGATAAGGTGTGTACATAGTTTTCTCAATAATCATTCGATCGAAAAATTGAGTAGTTATGATCTCAACCCAATTCAGATATCATGAGGGTAATATCCGAGCACACAAAAACCAAAAATCTTGCTTATACGTCCAGTTCTGTCAAGTTCTGTTCTTTTGATTTTTAGAAGACCTGCCTGAATCTTATTCCTATAGATTCGAAGGTCGCGCCTGTGCATATTCAATCAGTATATTCGAAGCACACTAAACTTCCACGGTTTTAGCTGATGACATTGAAATCTCTGAAATAATTTTAATTCAACAGTAGCTTATAAAAAAAAAAAAGCACTCTAACAATTAATAAATCGCTGTTTTGCTCTAATTACATCAAATTTAGATGCATTTTTTAGTGATTGTGTTAAATGTAAATAATGCCGATCACATCGATGAGTTGTACCTGATACATTATCAACTGTGGTAACTATCACGTAAGAACATGCATAATATCTTTTAAACTTACAGCTCTACAACTCTGTATCCCATTCCCCCCAAATTTAGAAGTGGAGTCTACCACTAAAGAACTGCAATGTTTTCTTTTGGGTAACTATACCCAGAAATATTTACTTCAAGATTCCATAATTATGATAAAGCACAGTTGATTGATCCAGGTTATCTTAAAAAAACCTACAGCCAAACTATCGATATCAAAGTTAACATACTCAACAGTATTCATATCCTGTGGATTGAAAATTGGATTGTGCAATGATGGAGTTTGAACTAAGATAGTTATGGGAAAAATTCAGGGATAAGTAGAAACATATTAATTGTGTTAAGTGGAAGGAGGTAAAGATGGGAAATTGGAGTTTCGATGATAGAAGCTGATAAGTTGTTCCATTTGCCCTAATTGTTGTTTCTCTAACATTCTTCCAATATTCAAGGGTTTACATAGAATATGTAGTATATTATGAATCTAGCTCCGTCTTCACCTTATAATAGTGAATTCAGATTATTTCCTTAGTGCTCATGTTATAGAGCGTCTAGCCGGTGATGATGGGCTCTATTTCGTCAAAGAGGCTAAGACTGCAGGCCAAGTCTGGGCTCAGAGCCTGCCAGATTCTGATAGGTATATTGGATATGTGAACCACGGCGTGTTCCTTCTCGCTTGCACGTGACGCATGATGATGTAGCTAGTTAAACTCGGGTTAAACATGCGGCTCACGGTCCGCTGATCTGCGGCCAACGTGAGTGATTGCGCTTTGAGTATTCGCACCCACCCACTCGTCTTACCCCTGGAACACGTTTGCATTGACATTGTATGATTATAACCCATCAAAAATTCATCTGTCTACCGTGTACTTTCAGTTATCATGAAATAGAACACTGTAGAACCACTCATCAAACGTACCTCAACAATAACATAATCCCTGATTATTCGAAAAATAATTCTACATCCATGAGACTGCATTCTTTTTACCTACACGATGAATGCTTCTGAACCCATAAACTAGGATAATTGACTAGCGAAAAGAAAGCATCTCTATTTGTAAATCTTGAGCTTCCTTGGTGACCATTTCTGTTTGTCGTAGATAGTAAGTTTAGTACAACTAAACAATTAACCCAACTATGTTTCATTCTTAACGATTTTTTTGCCTCGCTCTTTCCGTCCCGCGAAAATGTTAAAAAGACCATTCATGTTAGTATATTGGATGTGGCACATACCAACCTTCAACCCACAACATGATTGTATTGACAGTTGAAATACGTTAAGTAATAAATTATATCCAGAAAAATTGTTTGGAAATGTGTATGAACTGTACTGATATAATGATATAATGTACTGATCTAGTGAAATGTGAAACGATCAAATGCCGCAATATTCTCGAACGTAGGAGCAGTCTTTTCAAGATTTTACGCCTCAGTTAGCGTATGCTCAGGTTCTGTAATTATTAGCGATATTTTAATTACATGCGGAATTCTTACCTGGGACATAATCGGCTTGTTTTTAAAACCTCACAAATTATTACACAAAGGCTTATTTTATTTCTATAATGTATAGCCCTACTACGCAGAACATAATATCATTAAATGAAGTCAATTATAGATTGATTATATGTTTACAACTGCACAGTCGTGGACGTCTACCAAGGAAAAATAGCGACCCGGTTGGTTTTATTCGAATCTTTGGATGAGATTTATAATTATTGACACTAACAAAATCACTCTCATTTCGATTCTTTCCGAGAACTGAATTTTTAAATAATTTTGTCTTTAAATCCTATCCTTTAGGGTTGATAGAAATTGATGTCAAGTTTCTAAACAACCTTTGGTCCAGTAGTTTGGGAGAAAAGTTCAGCGGAAGGCGTAAAGCGATCGGACAGATTCTGGTTTACCATTTTCAATTATGAACCTTCGTAATCGACCAATAAAAACACTTTCTTTTTTGTAAATCTCTCATAATTTGTTGGTTTACGTTTCAAGAAAATATGCTTAGAATCCAAGAATCAAAAAAAGAAAAAAAGGTCTGCCGCCGTGAGGTTTTCTCGAAAACAACTTGACGAAAGTTTATGAAACATGTGATGATAGTGATGATAGTCATTTATGGGGTCTAGTTGCTCCTAAAAGGTCGGCATCACACTTGATCAACCCTAAAGGGTAGAGTTTAAGGGCTGACATATTAAAAATAAAGATACTGAATACTCTCAAAATAACTGCTTATTTGGCTGTCATTTATTGATAAGTATCATCACAAAGAATCGAATGAAACGAGCCGGATTGCTGAAAGTTCATCCGTTTCCTCTCCCTAAAGGCTAGAACATGACAGAAAAAAAACACATCTTCATGGGGGCAAATCAAATTTGCTGGAACAAACTAAAAATCACCTGGAAAACTGCGACGATCGTATCAGCTGATATAATTCCAAAGGCAAAGTTAGTTGCCTTATTTTATCTAATTATATTTCAGTTGATAAATTCAATGTCGGTATAATTTGATTATGATGTACAAGTGCATTTGTATATCACCTCTTGTTTTATATATATACAGAAGGACTAGTAATATGTTTTGTTGAAATTCAATTAAATTCTCATCTATTGGCACCTAAGTCTGTGCAGTTATATTTAGATAATTTATAATATATTTCGTTTAACAATAATAGTATGCATAGAAGAGCTATCCGATTTTGAAATATTAAACAATAGTTGTGTAATCATTTGCAGTGATTTAGTAATTCAATTTTCGGATTCTACGTTTTTTGAAACTTAGGTATGCCAACAAATTTTGAGGCATAAGGTGGAGAGAGGAAGTTTTATATACATGTGTATAGTTTCATAATTCATATCTTGTGAAGATTTGACATACTTTTGTTATAACGCGGAAAATTAGGAAAATTCGGTCATAACGTGACTGCATTTGACTTCATGGCTGGAAAATCGTTTTCTTCTCATGAGCTCTCCGCAAATTTAGTTCACTAAGCGACTTTGGAGAAGAATTTTTAATAACAGCTTTCTGCTCGCTCCTGGAGACTCCGCAAGGTCGTTCACTCGCTGGCCAGCCGGAAAGCTTCGCCGATTACATTTCAACTTACCGCCCACGGAACGTTAATTTCCGTCGCGCGTCTCTCAATAAACCTTTTGAAATATTGCTTGATTAATAATATTTGATCGCTTCTCTTATTCACGATCGGAGCTACTGCGGTTAACTTGTACAAGGGATTCTTCGTGTTCAAGCGATCTTGAATGGGAATTCGTTTTTATTGATGATAGTGATACAATCGATTATGTAGATCCGTTTTTGTCCGTGTTGATGTGAATTATCGAGGTGTATTTCACCCGTCTCGGTTATCTTTGATCAGTCGAATTGATCCATGACTGGTTCAAGGTGAACAACACATTCACGAAACAAAACTTCAAATTACTAAGACTGATATATCAACAATGGCTACCTTTTACTCAATATTCCGCCTCATCTACTGGTAATGCAACAGCCCGAAAATCATAAAATTAAGAACTAAAACCGTTGAGAACCACCGTTCGAGAACCTGGTGTGGCACCGTGCGTACATCATAGTCAAGACCTAATTTTATGTTGAAACTTTCTGGTTTTGAAAGTTGAACATATATATGGATATCAGAGTTGGAAGGTAATGATTACTTTGAGTAATGATTACTTTTAACACAGAATGTGTTTTAGCCATGGACTAACTAGCCGAAAATGGAACGCGGGATGGTAACGAAATGTGTGACGGATGATTTTCACGTACAACCGAGTCGTTGCTAGGGATATGGTACTTCGTCGTTTTTCATCCCACAAAATTCGTTGACCATTCGTTCGAAAGCTCTCGATTTATCCAACAATATTATGTTAACTACTGCGAAGTGCGTGTCCAACAAACTGAGTTATGAGCATGGTTATATAAATAATTGTTTACACACAGGTGATCATTCTCAATAATTGATATTGTGAACATGATTGCAACCCCTTGTTAATTTCTGATGATTTCATTGAGCTTGTGTTTCGATGATTTGATTCATAGCAGGTGATCTGAGTATTACGAAAACGGTTTGATTTGTGAAGCGGAGGTTAAATAATTTGAATAGGTAATTTCTATACTTTACACTCTAGGAAGCTGTAATTTCGTTTGCAGCCTCTTTAGGACATTTACTTGACGATGCTCAGGGTCCGGATCAGATGTGTGGCTCTTAAAGCTAATTTCTATGCTTTACACTTTAGGAAGCTGTAATTTCGTATGTAGCCTCTTTAGGACATTTACTTGACGATGCTCAGGGTCCGGATCAGATGTGTGGCTCTTAAAGCTAATTTCTATGCTTTACACTCTAGGAAGCTGTAATTTCGTATGTAGCCTCTTTAGGACATTTACTTGACGATGTCCAGGGTCCGGATCAGATGAGTGGCTTTTAAAGCTAATTTCTATACTTTACACTCTAGGAAGCTGTAATTTCGTATATGTAGCCTCTTTAGGACATTTACTTGATAAATCGCTCTTGATTTATCACGAATTTATTTCGTATTTTTTTTCGTAGTTTCATACTATAACTATATAAATTGATGTTATAAATGAATAGTAAATAATGACGCTTGTTTGGTTGTCACTTGGTTGCGCGACAACGCAAACACATTCTGGTTTCAATAATTTCGTCCGAAGTACCTATATGTAAATAGAGGTAACCGGGGGTCCAGGGGGCTTGCCCCCTGGCGAGGCGCGGAGCGCCGAGTTTTCAATTACTTTCCTGTTTTGATGAAAATTTACCTCTGGCTGACACCAGCTACAGTCAGAAATCAGAATGCAGGCCTTTGAACAAGACAATTTCATTGAGAGTAATTGCTATTCCCATTAAAATCCTTGTAATGGTAATCACGACTGCAATTACTTTTTCTGATCACATGTAATGAGAATGGGTTTATTGAATTCCCATTTCATGTAATATCAGAAAAAGTAATTGCAATTTCGATTACCATTACAAGAATTGGAATGGGAATTGCAATTAATTTCTTCAAAAGGAATGGGATTTGTAATAGGAATGGGAATTCCTTTTCTAACAACCCTGATTGGATATGGATTGAACATGGTGTTCACGTAAAACCAATCGTTGCTAGGAAGAGTATAACTTCTTGATTTTCGTACCACAAAAAGCCTCCACCACTTCGTTGGAAAGCTTAAAATTATTAAACATGACTAAAAATTTCAATGGGCGATTCCCTCTCCTTCATCCCTCCTGACAAGTGCACGCTTCGTTACGTATGCAAACTAAATAGTTGTAACTCTCCCTGCATCAATCCACTCCTCTGAAATCTTCGCAATCTTTTCAGTCTTTGGCTTTTAACGTTTTGCACAATCGTTAACTGTAAATTATTTGCCCTCCAACCAATTGAAATTAAATTCAATTGAAGCTGTAAGCGTGTGTGGAAGAACTATTTATAAATCTATCATCACAATCAATCAAAATTCTATAGGCTTCGATTGGAATTCTCAGCAATTATAATTCTGTATCAAATTTCGATAAGTAGGTAAGGTGAATTCGATATTCATGTTGTGAGGTTTTCTTGTTTACGGATCCATAGCAGTCATCAACGCATTTTCAATTTTTCTTGGAAAAGGAATAAAAATAATACAAACACCTTCTATTACCTTGGGACTGAATTATCTCAGAAAACATGAAATAAGAAAGAAAGTATAAATGCTAGTTAGGATAAGCTCAATTTAAATTACTGACTACTAATCATTGACTGACTAAATTTTACCAATTCTTATTACTTTTTACCTTTGTTTAACTGAGAAATATGTTATTGAGTTCAGTATTTGAAGTATTGTACAATTGGACATTTTCTTCAGCGGTCAGGCTGCTTTTGTTGACTTTCAAGAGCTGTATAGTGCTCCCTCAAGGAACCCAAAACATATCTCTTCTGAACCTCTGGGGATGTTGGTATTTCTCGATTTTCTGAGTAATTCGTGTTCTGGTGGTTCCGCTATGAATCACTGATTCTCCCGGCCTATGGCTTACTCTGTAATGAATTAAATGTTATGGAAATTGATGAAATCAACAAACTTATTCCACAATACGATTTTTCATAGTGAGCTACAATGATTCAGAAAAGTTCAAGAGATAAATAGAATGAAAAATGAGGGAAGGAAAAAAAAGGGGTTGTCGCGGATGGTAATTAACTACGTCAGGTCACGAAATGAAGTTCTAACTAACTCATTCGCCCTGCCCAGGGTGAGTTGGCGCTGTGAGATACCCCGCCTTGCATTTTGTTGACAGAGGGGATTTTTCGTGTTTTACCTGTGTTTCTCTTCTGAAGACTTCATCGACGAAGTTACAAGGGACGCGGGCTTGTAATAGCCTGAGGATTTTTTCCCTCCCGGCCCCCGAAGCGAGACAGAGATATAGAGGGCGTTGCGACCGATCATTAGCCCTTGAAACCAAAAAAGGGAGCCTCTTTTTTTTCCGGTGGTGCGTAAAAAAGGGCAATGGCTCCGAAGGGCGAAATGGGGGCCTCCCATAATAGTGGTGCACGATTTTGACTGGGGCTTGAGATGTCGGGAATATCATAATTCTCTTGACCACAAATCTCTTATAGGGTTTTTATTACACACTGATTATGTTGATACCTTCTCAAACATTATACTACTAGTTTGTTCGAGCAGCATGAGCTGAACAATTTCTTGACAAGATAAGTTTAGGTTTTGTTCGTTTGGTTCTCATCAGGACAGATTATCCTTGTACGCTGTTTTGGATGTCACAAAAAATATAGATAAATATCAGTAGAACTGCTTAGCTATTTGGTATGATAATTGAGGATTGGGTCGATGACGGAGGACATACCAGATGTAGCAAATTCTAAACAAAGTATGAGTGGACTAAGCTGCCGCTCGCTGAAACGAGCAGCAAACAATGCTCTCTATCTAGAACTGAAGCACACTTTGAACGGCCATAATGTGCTATGTGCTCAATGCGCATGCGCAGTATTCTGGTCATGTCTCATGGTGCAGCTTGAACAAAGGTAGGTACTGCCGATTATTGGTTAACCTTAATTCAAAACCATGCAAGTAATTTCCTGTAATGAATATTTTCGTTTTGGTTGAACAACAAAGTGACACCGTTGTATCAAACCAAGGCTCTAGAAAAACTTGAAACTCGGGCTTACAGGCTGAGGTAACTGAATGTAATGACAATATCGCAAGAAGTGATTTGAAAATAAAACCAGAATCAAGTCACTTGATTCATTTTATCAAAATAAGATCATATATGATATCTTTAAAATGTACAGGTTTGCTCTGTTACTGTGTCCTATGTGTGGTAGTAGTAGTGGTAACAGTAATAGTAGTACTGTAGTTAGCGATTTTCTATGACCATCTTGTTAAGATAATGTTAACTCCAATAGCCGACTTTTCTGATGAAATAACGTCTTTACGCAATACTTATGTTAGTTAAGACTGATAAAAGTCATTCGTGTTGATACACGTTTCCGTCTCCTACAATCTTCCAAAAAGTTTTGGGATTAGTTAATCAAAATCTCATTTTTTATGTCATGTTTCAAGTCCCTCTTTTGATCAGATTATTTAACATTAGAGTACAGTATTTTCGATACAGATAAATGTGATGAAGCCGTTATTGTACGAGTTTAATACATGATTTATAAGAACCAGTTTTCTCGTATGACTCTGTTATATGTTCGTTATAATGGTGTAGCACGTTACATAAAACACCAATAACGGAGGTGATTGAGTGCAAAAATGGCATAAAAGCTAAAGTTTTATCGAAGAAATGGATAACTTATTTCACGAAAAAGTGAAATAAAATTTATTAAAGCTCTTACTCTTGACGACAGTGAATTCCGTGCAGCGAGAAGTATCCAACTCTGAATTATTCCTTTTTTCGGAAGTTTCGTTTGACGGATTCATCTGATAAATGGCTTGGCACGCTATTTCACCGCAGAATAAAATGAACTGTGACGGCGAGCTAATTATAGGTCCCCTCCTACCCATCCACCTTGAAGGAGGAATCTTGTTGTGTAGTGCACTTTCAGACTGCCTACTCTAGAATGGTTGCCAAAACGAATATTTCAAGAGTCGATCGATTTACTCAATCTAAACTCCTGACCATCAATGTTCGCACATTTAGTTGATAGTGTTTGTTGAAGTTCCTCATTGATTTGAGTGGGAGTGATTACTGACTTAGCTCGTCGTTTTTGATGCTGCACAGCTATGGATCATTTTATTCTTGGAGAAGGAGAAGTAATCGAGCAGTCGGTATATTGATATTTGTTGTGTAATTTGTCTTCTTGCTAGCTTTCAATGTCTCTCCACCCTTTGGTTGTGTTTATAGTTAAACCTGTTGGAGAAACCTATTGTAATATTCATCATCAAATGGTAACAGACAGGAGAGAAGACAGAGGAATCACACGCTGCTAGCGGATCTATTGATTAGACGATCAAGCTATAAATTTCATCAAAGATCGCTAGATAGTGATAATGGAATACATAAAAATTGCATAGTAAATATCAGCTGATATAATGCCAATATTATTATTATCAGGTGATATAGTTCTATTAGATCTATTATGACGTTGCGTAATCGAGTTTATTAACACTATTAACTAATATGTAATACTACTGTACTATTACTAGTATGTCCACAAATCCTTGAAACAAGCCTAATTTCCACAAAATTCAACCGGTTCTTATGGAATTTTCATGGTCTGTGCAGGTTAGGGTGAAGATGGTCCCCTATGAGTTTTGTTGTTCCCAAATCAATACTTCACTCGGCGCATGCGCAAACGTAAATTCCTTTAACCATCATTTTCTCACGCCCCCGTTGTCCGATCTCGCTCAAATTTGGAGGAAAGATGGAAGAGGTTGATTTGAGCATTTCCTAACAATTTCATCATAATCCTATCATTAGTAACTATTGTGCATGGGCGAATATGTATTCGTTTTTAAACGAGACTAATTTCAAGAGTTTGCATCTGATTTTGATGAAATTTTCAGGACTGTAACTTGGTAGATTTACCCTAAATTTGATACAGCGTTCAATGAAGTCACGACGAAAAATATAATTAGCACCTACTTAATTAAGAGTGGAAAGCGTATAGAGTGGATTATCTTCAATAGGAGCTAAACACGTCTGCTCTTGTCCAATATTTAACATGCAGGGGAAAAATTGAGGATGATTTCATAGTCATGAGGAATTCGGGAGTGAGCGATTTAGCCTGATCTCAGTCCCGTTTCCAAGACCGCGGCCGGTCTGAGGCTCTCATTACGGCCAACGAGATCGCGTATCTCCCCAACTATGAAGCCTCATGCCCACCCATCAGGTTTGGGGGTTCCATTCCTCGGTTAGTAAGCAAATTAAGCAGCCTACATGTTACTATATGTGGGTACAGCATCTTTACAGCACACATACATAGATCTCTACGAGTATTCGTGGCTTGGAAGGAAACTGCATGTTGACTTCTGCCGGTTATTGGTTGTTAGATATACAATGTCAAACTCCGCAGACGAGAAAAATTGAGAAATGTATAGAATGCAGTGATATAAAGCTGACAAAATAGGATTTTCAATCAAAATTAATTCTTCCTTCATTTTTCTTCAAAAAGTATGATTATTGACGTGGAACTAACACTAAATCTTGTGAGTACAGTTGAATGATTTTATTGCCAAATAGACTCCTAATAGGAGGGTACTTTATTATGAGCGTAAAATGGTAGCTACGTGTTGTATTCAGTTCTACGAAATAATATATTTTAGCAACACTCACAACACCCACAATAATGGAGGAGTACCCATGCAGGAGCAAACGTCCATTTTTCACAAAGTGATGTAGGTATCGATTCTATTCAATTGGGATGAGTTCCATCTGCCTGTTTTATGAAAACTGAGTAAAGGCAAACATAAACCTTTCATTTCGAAAGTCGAATATAGGTAGCCAGGCCGAAGGCTAAATTCCTCTTTAATTACTTGTTCAAACACCAACAATTTTTGTCAGGCCAATGTGTGCTCATGACTGTGTTCACGTGACGCAGAAACTGACAAAACCGAATCGCATAATCATTCAACCTGCTTTAACAAAAACGAACAATTCCAAGCTGGAGAATTGAGCAAAAATCAACACCAAGAGCCCTAATAAAACCAAACGTGTCCATAAGAAAAATCTTATTTTTTCCTCTACTAGTCTCATCGGTCGAAACTAATTTAAATAAATAGTTTATACAATCATTGCGAAGATGCGAAGATATATAAACAATATGCCAGAATCACAGCGCATACTTTCAGAATCAGAAATAATTTTTGTCCTCTACTAAAAATCTTTATGCAGTGGACTTGTTTACATCTGCTGTGGCGCTTTTCAATTCTTGTCCGATCCGGATGAAGTTTGATGGAATTGCGTGGGATTGGGCTTTGATGCTACCGAAATTCATCTTTCACTGAATAATTGAACCACATTTGTGAAAACATTTCGCTTCTACCTTCAAGATAACTACCAATAAAATTATTGATATCACATTTTTCCCTTGTTATGATTCCACTCTACGATGGAGCGATAGGCATATCCTTAATCCTCAGTATTGGCATATTTTCATGACCTATACACCATGTG
The DNA here is from genome assembly GCA_030762985.1 of Adelphocoris suturalis. Classification (NCBI taxonomy): domain Eukaryota; kingdom Metazoa; phylum Arthropoda; class Insecta; order Hemiptera; family Miridae; genus Adelphocoris; species Adelphocoris suturalis. The sequence continues at coordinate 23,234,098 of CM061041.1, read as the reverse complement.
GATATGAGGTATATTTAGGTATGTTCCACCCCTAACTTTACAAACGTTTTTCTGTTACAATGGTCTTTAAAGTGTGTATATGTTAGGAAGTAATTATTCATTTAGTTATTTTTTCTTGAATTCCTGCAAATGATGTATGTATCATGTAGCAAATGTATGTATGTATGTACGGATCTGTAATTTATGTATTTATAATTCCATTATATCTTGACTACTCACTGTTCAATAAACCAACCTGCACTACTTCTTTTGGGTAGGTAGTATTTTAGTAGTGGATATCTTTTATAGACTTTACTTTGGGTTCACTAATATTTGAACAATAATATAAAAGACTATTTTGCTGACCTCAGCATCATCAGTACGTTGGATATCTGACAGAGTTTCCATAGGTGATTACAAAAATTCGAAATCTTTAACAGTATCAGTAAGTACTCCAATCTGATGGCCTGGAGTGAAGGACATTAGGTACACAAGATTATCATTAGCTTTTTATTGCTTTGCATCTTGTCATGGGAAATAGTTAAGCTTGACATACGTCAGCCAGAAAATGTTGAATTACTTCTTCCCAGCGTTTTCTCTATTCGATACCTATTATCTTCAACTTCTTCGATCGTTAAACGGTTTGTATTCAATGATAGCAACGATAATGTTCATAACTAATTTACTATGGTAATTATAGTAAGTCGGGACTACGTAATAACTTGCATCCATGTTTGGGTGATTCAACCTGAATGAGTTCAAATACAAACCCACCCACCCAAATCCCGGATTGACTGTTTTAATCTCCGAAATCTTTCGTAAGGAAACCAGTACTGCTCTAGCCCCGGAGTTTAAATCCTGTGCTCCGAAATTCGCGGAACCCTCGATCAGGAAGCTTCAGTTTCGGTAAGAAGTTAAAACGCTGCTATTAGCAATTAATTAGGGAGAGGACCCGTTATTGATTGTAAGGTGTTTTCGAATGGGGGGGCCTCCCAACCTGAAGAGAAAGATGGGAGATAGGATGAAGAACGGTAGGGTTTTGATTTGTGGGTAGCTTGGAAGGAGGCTTGGGCAGGGGAGGGGGGTACAGTCACCTCACAAAGTTACCCGAGTTATTAATTCATAATCTCCACCCGGGCTCCTACGTTAGCACGTCGTTCCACTTCCATCAAATGCTTCCGATCAGAATGGGGATATTTACTCACAAGCACACACACACACACACACACACACACACACACACACTCATCCACATATTTGTAAACATTATACACACACAATCATATATTTACATAACTTTCCCAGCATCCCGAAGGTTTATAATCGGGCTTAAAAAATCTCTTTACTCCTAAAAGCGTGATGGGCTAAGAATACGTTTTTACGTTTTCTACGAAATAAATTGCTGTTTATAGATTGAATAGCCAAAAGATAAGCTCCGAAGCTCACTCAGCTGCTCTGAAGGGGCATCAGACTTTATGATCGTTTCTAAACGTTCCAAGGGGCCTCCATTTCAAGTTTCAGCTTCATAGGATGAATAGCACAGAAATTAGCTAGGGAGCTCGCTTAGCTGATCTACGAGGCTTCAGAATTTATATTTCGTTTCTAGGTGTTTCAAGAGGCCCACGTTTCAAATTTCAGCTTCATAGGTCGAATAGCAAAGAAATTAGTCCTATGATTTGGGGGACTTTATGATTCGTTTCTAGACATGCCAACTCCGTTTCAAGTTTTAGCTCCATAGGTTTGATAACAAATAAATCAGCTCCAGTATGTAATCAGGAGCGCTGTAATAAACTTTCATACGTCTTGGGTACATGATGTGTAAAAATCTCTGATATTTAATAACATAGTAAAAAGATTCTTCATTATAATTGACATCTATTTTTTTCATAAATATACAACCATCATCATTACTTACTCTGTAAAATACCAGAAATACCAAAATCTAATGACAGTTTTGATCATCTTGCAAGTTATGAGGGTTTATGAATCGGTATTTAGACGCACAGGCTCCAAGAAAAACCTATAATGAAGACAAATTTGTTTTAAAATCTCTCAATCGTAAAAAGAAGTCAAGAACATTAACATTATAATTATGAATAAAAACTTTATTTCCCGTGAGCTTGGTTGCATTCTATAAAAATGTTGAATTTAACAGTAGTTTTTTCTGTTTTTTTTATATCTATTATTATACGGTTATAATTATTTAAAAGTGCCCTAAGCTTAAAATACTCCCATTGAATATTCATCAATGCAACTTCTCTTGCTGATCGATATTCCTTTGACGATTGTTTTTCCTTTTCTCTGAGATAATAAGATTGAGGCGAAGAACAATGTTTACCTGGTGCAACATGTTATCTTCATTCGACGAACTAAGTCATTGCCGTAGTGCTCATTCTGATTTCTTCATGACGAACCTCTTGCTAATCATTCGAGTCGTTTTGGATGTTGCTTTATTATGTTTCTTATCTTCGCCGTATTCATGAAACTATCGTTCAACTCGATAGCGGTGATATTATCATCGTGACAGCGGCGTAGGTCTATCACCTATCATTTGCTACTGAACCAAAAGCAGAGTGACGTCGTTCCAACCTACCCACGTATCTGAACTTCTCGTGGTTGATTGTGAGCAATTTCAGCAACCTGTAATTTGCACACACAATGAGACTTGGAGGAATGTTTTTATGAAGTCGTCGTTTATAAGTGAAAGCGAGTGAGACAATGGCAGCTCAGGTGTTTTCTGATACCTAGACCTAGAACCTATTTCGTACCTCTTCATTACTTTTTCTTGTGATTTGCTCCACTGGATATTAGGTTAATATTTTCACCTCTTCCGAAGGGCTTTCGCTGTAATAGCGATTTAAAGTCTTGCAGATGAAGCTTTGTTGTCCCCACGATATCCTATTTTTGCATGCCTCTGATGGCTTTAAACATGTTGAGAAATCCGAATCATGGTGCTGCAATTTCACCTTTTCAACGCTGCAAAAGTCTAGAAGAACAGGATTTAACTTTTCCCCTGTTACGAACGTACCTACTCTGTCATGATACGGTTTGGACTTACACAACTTTATCTCCAAGAATCGGAGAGATTTTGATTTGTTTGGATCTGTGTCTGTAACTTCACCTTTCTGCCTCAAGTGTAAAAGAGCATTCTAGCGCTCAGCAATAGGAAAATTATAGTAATTTTGAGTTTAGAAGCTCAAATATGTAGCACTTTGAAAAACAAACTCATGGCATCCACAATTTAGACGTGGAGAAAAAGCTTATGGAAATATAAGTTTATTTCAACTCTATCTCCCAAAGTATTGATAGATACTCTCACCATAACCACCAAACTCTGAAGGGTTAAAAAAGCAGTAAAATGTTTAAAGCAGTAACATTTTTGAATGTTAATACTGCTCTTCTTCCCTCATCATTTCGACTACCAACTTACAATTCAAGGTTCCTCCCGCTCAAGATTCTATAGTTATTACAGCGTTCCATATTAATATCGCTGTTATTATTTATGACACTCATAGTGCTGCTTAGTGGCAAATTTCTGATTGTTCAAATATCATCATTTTAATACCTATATTCGATGAAGTTGCTGACGAGGAGCGGCAATCCTTTGACCAAGTTTGTGGAGATCATTGTGGTACTGCACTTACTCAAGAACTTTGAAGGTTTCAATTTCATGCCTCGCTAAAATGAGACTATCGAGTTAATGCTATTAACGCATGTCATCTTAGGAAAGCGAAATTTTAAATACCTATTCTATCCCCTCAATAGAAGGGTTTTATTTTCTCTCACTTTTCAAAATCATGCAGGAATCTAGAAATAGAACCAAGTTAGATCAGTGTTAGATTCATGTAGTTGGTGACAAGCTCTAGCAGTACATAATACCAGCGTGATATAATTATCCTTGCTGAAAGTTGAGGAGGAATCATACTCCTTTTACGTCCTGTTTGTTTTGTCCTTTCATTGTTCATTTTTAATCATAGGAAACGAAAACCCTAGTAAGTATATTATTGGTAAAAGCTTTGTTCAGAAAAAACTTGACTAAGTATGTTTTGAGAAACTGGTTAAGGTAAATCGTTGTTTGTGTAATTTCTTCGTTTCGACCTAACAAGCTCCTCCTACTGAAGTTATGTTCCATCTGGTTGGGACGTGTCACCATTTCACTCTTTCCAACCTGGTGAGAAATTCGTGTCATTTTCTTGAATCAAAATGGTGTTTGCAGACACTATTCAGCAGAAATCGTTGAAGTGCATAAGAAATTTGGCGGTTTCGGTCGTATAGTTGAATAGGGATCACACACTTTGACGTAATAAATCTACTGGGATTACTTTTTGTTTGTTTGAGATGACCTTTATGTGACTCTATTTCCTCGTTACTTCTGGTAAAAGAGAAATCCCAGTTATTCTATTTCCTGTAAAAGGTGTGTTTCATCTTCTCTCTGGATCCCTTCCGACCGTTAATGTTTACTGAAACACCCATTTGCATCATTGCGGCACTTCGTCTTCATTACGTTCCCCCTCACCACCCCTCGTCATCCCAGACGCACTCATCTCTCTCGAAAGGTTTTCAGTCGGCTGTTTTACCCAAAGCGAATCCATTGTCATCAACCCGCACGTGACCGCTCGGTCAAATTGACTCTCAAACCAGGCACCTCCATAAAGTCCGGTTTACGGCCTAATCAGAGACAAACCGGGAGGGCCCGGCCGGACGGTTATTGGGGCTCGTTTGTTTTTCTTCGGAAATCCAGCGAATCCGGGGATAAGACTTCGTCGAATGGGGGTATGAATTCCATCGGACTTGACTAGTCATTCTATCACCGTGGAAATCCAAATTGATTTCTCAAATAACTTTTGGATTCACCAGTATTCCTAAATCCTTTAAAACAAGGAATCAATTGAAATTTTCTTACTTGAAACAAATGTGCAATAAGTGCAAGACATATAATGCTAGTTTCAAACTATATTCCCGAAATTAAGGTATTTACTTGGCATTATTATAATTTAAGTTTCCCGTTCTAAAATCATAAAATTGTCTACGAATCTTTAACAACGAATGGCATGCACTGTGAGGACATGGTTTAGCGTTTTTATCAGCCTAGTGGGTGATTTCAATTGTTTTCTCTAATTCCCTCAGCTGACAGATCTTGACGAAAGCTTAAGAATAAATTGTAAAATTATGAGTTTAGATGACGATTGGAAATAGGCGAAAGACAACTGGAATGATACCGAAAATACGCCACCTCGGGAGGGGGGTTGGGGGACGTTACCTTTCTACCTATTTTTACCCCGAAACAGCTGAATTATTTTGAACTCATTACGGATTGAAACGTTTTCAATCTAATTACATGAATTGTAGACCCTGAGGGAGGTGGGAAAGCAAAAATTCTCTTTACTAAAGCGTAGTGCCATTTCCATAGTCGAACAAGAGGAAAAATGTTGCCGAAATAAAGACATCTCTCCCGAAATGCGATGAACACCGCTTACGGTTGCGGTTAGGAATAAAAACAAGGAACGACAGCCCATCCGTGACCTGTCGAGCCGAAAATGTTCCTTCACAAAATATCTTCATCGACGAGCTACCATTTTCGTCAGTGAACGAATTGAGTTGTTATCCTCACTTGAGTTTTGTCAGCGACGTAAGATAGCGTCATCAGATAGATACACATCTAGCAATTTTACCCTTCGGAATAGGTAGCTGTTTGATTGATAAGAAGTTTATGAAGCACCAAAACGTTAGACAATTCACCGATTCACCCTTTAAGAACTCTTCATTATCTACACAACTTGAATAATAGTTGTCGTTAATGTATTTCACTATATGCTGGCTGTATCTGGGCTGATTGATTGATTCCCGGCAGCTTGTGTTTTTTCAAATTATACTCCTCAGTTATAATTCATGGATACTCCAGTAGCTATTTTTAATTATTTTTTTATTTTGGTAATTTTTTCCTGTGTTTTCCATTCTCCGACATGGCTTACTTTTGAGTTAAATTTACTGCAATAAACTCATTCAGTAATTTATTGTGCAGACCTATTGACAGCCTGCAACTTGGGGGTGCTTGATATGATTTTTTTTTTTTTTTTTTTCTCTATCTTCCTGACGCGTCCAGTTTGTCGAAAACATCCAAAAACTAAATTGGGCTATAAGAATGCTAGAACTAACGGGGCAAGAACTGTGCATATACGATCTACAGGGAAAACGAGCTTGATATTTCCATCATTTGCACCAGTCACGTGTCTTATACTTGGAAGTTGAAAGTTTCTTTCCGAAAATGGCTTACATATTCACAAACGGTGCTTCCTGTACAGCTTGCTCTGCAAGTCAAATTACATTCCTTTGGAATAGTTGGCGGTAATCATTGTATCTACATATAGAAAATCAATATTTCTATTTTTACACTGGAGTGACAAAATGCCACTTTTTGGAACTGTTTCATTCTAAAAGAAACTTATTGCAACTGACGTACTGTATCTTTAGAGAATTTATTCTGACCTATATCTTCACATCGTTTTGTACGGCTTAATCTAAATTGTTTGGATTATTATTAATGGATTCCAATTTTTCAAGAATAAATCTTCTGTTGGACCATGAGGAACAGCTTTTTAAAATCCTTCGCCCCTCCCGTCGCCCGTGCGTTGCGGCATTGGTAGGCGCGGCGGGCATCACATGTTGGAGCCCTACGGTCCATTTCCAAAACATCGGGCCCGCTGGTCCGCCCTCCAACCGCTACCCCCTCCCGTCATTTTCAACGGCCTCAAGCGACCATTTCTCTTATCTCCCGCTCAGCTGACTCCTTGTAAGTACCTTATAAACCGCTAGACTTTACAACCATCCTCGGTGAGGGCCAAGGGCAACTGCCACGGAATTATTGATTGGCTTATAGTTTATGGGGACCGATTCACTTTCATTCAAGTTCAGGGACTGCTTCCGAATCTACATACTTTTCAATCAAAGTTTTAATTATTGTCGCTGTCACTTCAACTAAATTATATCCTTGTTCGGAATACGGTCTTCCATGACCACGGGACCTTCAGCTTTGAAGCTACACACTGCAGCCTCTCTTAAAACTTTTCTATCTATCAATGTTGATCAGTATCTACCAAACAATAAATTTTTATTTTTATTAACACTATATTCCATTAAATTATTAAACTTAGTTCTCACATTATTTGGGCATATGAGATGAAAACCTCAAATGACGCTTTAAATCCTACGGTCAATTATTCGGCGTTCCTTGCTCTATAATATACCTACTATTTTGTAGTAAAAAACTATTTATTCAATAAATAACAAGAAACACATAAATATGTGAATTTTCCCTACTTAAGGGCACTTGGTACCCCCCCAAAAATGGCGAAATTCGTGACCCATTATCTCGGCACTCGTTGGGCCGATTTCGATGATTTTTTTTTTTTAACTGATAGATCTTGTAAAGATCTAAAGATCTGCGGAATCAGATTGAAAAAATATTAATTTGCCACATTACGATATCGAAGCCAATTTCGGAAATATTGGTGGTATTTGAGGTAACTTCGATTATCTGTCCCGTAATTACAATAACTTATTTCGATAAACTATTCCCGCAGATTTATGCAGTAGGTTGAGAGATAACTTTCTAGAGAAAGAAAAATGAATTCGGTTCAGTAGATCCCAAGATAGAGGGTCCGATGCGCAAAAATATGCTACTTTTCAGGAGAGCCATAAAACGAAAAAGTAACGATATTCGCGCTTCTGCGACGTTTTGGTGAACTAATATGACTTGAATATATGTGAATGAGTTAGTAACCTCAATAACTTCACACAGTCAGAGCATAATACCAACGAACCAACCAACCAGAATGGTAAGATGATAACAATGATAAAATGTTCTGTTATTCTATGTTGTTTACGTTTCCTCTCGTCCGTGCATCTTTCCGCGTTCGGTTTGTCCGCAATTCGTTTAGTCCGTATGGTTTTAGTGTTATACGCAATGACGAAAAGTAAAAGAATATTCAAGAAGGTCAACCATATCGCGAATTTCTTCAAGAAGTTGCGTGAAGATGATTCTGCGTCCGAAATTTCCCACTTACCATCCAGCCCGTCTTTCACCCGGCTCTCATTCTTTGGCTTCCTATGATCCTTCCGTTCCTGGAACTTCTTTCTCTGAAACCCCTCTTTTTCCTAGTACTTCATCCGGCGACTCAAGCTGGTTATCTTCCTCCAAGAAGAAATTAGGATTTGGATTAGGATTACTGAGTACCAGTATTTTGGATATTATCGACTTTCCCTAGCTGTTTGAATTTGAAGAAGCAGGGGCAGCGGACTAAGAGGCGGGCAACTTCTAAGTTAATTTGTGAGACATTTGAATTTTGTAAATATTATATGCAATATATTATCTTGTTCAGGAATGAATCTAGTTTTATTTAAGACAAAAAAGAAAAAAGGTTGAAAAATTTTTGTTGGGGTACCAAGTGCCCTTAATGCAAATGGAAATGTTTGGTATTCGTAGTTTAAGGATTTAGGAAATATAAGTAAGCCTAATAATAATACTATCTATATTTATATATTTGTTGGTTTTCTGTTTTCACACGAAAATATCACGAACCTTTTCTTTTTTGCAGGTAAAATATTGTATTGCTTGATGACCATCACGGGCAGAATGCCATTTAGTCACGGGTCACCACTTTTATTATGAAAGGTACGTTTTGCTACCAAATAATGATGTTAGTTTTTAGTTTCGCGCATGTGTTCCTTGGCCATATGTATGTTTGGATACCTACTAGGTATAGTTCAACAGTCACTTGATGAAGCATAACAGCTCTCAACTTTCTCTCTGTTTGAATTGTTTGTTTCTCCTCTGTTAGAAATATATGAATTATCCCACACAATTACCGCTCTTAACTATTTTAGTTGATAAGTCTGGCCTTCTAATTTTGGACACGTCTCCAGAGATGGACTCAGCCCGTTTAGAGCTCAAACAAATCACCCTCTCGAAAAAATTCTAGCTTGGTGTTTCGTATACACAGTTTAGCTGTCGATGAAGCTTCAAGATTAAAAACTCTCAAAGCTGCCGGAAAAGAAATAAAAAGAGCGAGAAAAAAATCCGTCAGATAAAAAAGGTTTCTTAGCTAAGCAAAAGTTTTTCGAACGAGCTGTGAAGGACCGAACGAATCAATTTCTTCCTCCGGCGATAATTTATGGTAGGAACCTGCTGACGTCACTGGGCAGCTGGGTCTTGAGTCTTGGGAGCATGGAAGGTGCCGGCCGTGGAGGTTATTGAAATACAAGAGGCGAAGGCCACTTCGCTGGAGTCAGTTTGAGCGTTGTGGCGCATGGTGGAGTTAGAACCGCAGGTTTGTAAGTGAGATCAGATTGACCGTATGAAGGTTTTGTGGTTCAGGGGAAGCTGTGAACCTTGTTGCAGTTCGTTGATTTGAAGATCATGTTCTTTTTGAATCGGAAATATCGAATCGAGTCCACTGCGATAACAGTAAAATACCGCAATGATATTTGCGACTTATGGCCATGCATCTCAATGTACAGAGATACATATGAATTTAAATTGGGCATGCCTTTGATGTCTTCAACCCTTGTTCAAATCCGCCCCAAGACAAGAGTCTGTTACGTAGCCCCTTGTTTTGGTTGCGTGTGTTATGAAATTAAACTGACTCTAGATTGCGTTCGTTTGATTGAGTGTGAAACATCTGGACTAATCAAGCCATCACTAGACGATAACCCATAGTGGCCGGCTCTGAAATACTGGAGACTCCTATTCTAATAGCCACTCATGAAACCGTAGCTCACCTAAGTCTATTACCCGGTCATTTCACCGTAGCTCTACTTAACTAATCGCCGGACAATAAGCTCGTTGCGCTAGTAGTAGAATTTTTAGCTGTAGTTCTAACTGCCTTAGATCCGAATGTGAAGTACCGTGGCTGAATAATCTTAAGAAGCAAACGAACTAAGGAATAATGGCACCTACTATTTAGGTCCTATTTAGGATGTTGAGGCATTGGTAAGCCAGTGACTTCAATTACACTATCTGGTCTAGCCACTCGCCCCTTTATATAGATTTTCTTGCCCATAAATGGTTTCGTGAAAGATATCATACTGATAAGTTGTTTTGCTGTACTTACATGCTGCCATACATTTTAGTGCAACTGATGACATTGACATTGCACTCCCTTGTGTAATGTTTCTACCGAAAACCCTACATGGTCAATGAGAACCCCACGATGAGTCTTTTATGCTGACCAGGCAGGATTTCCAATCTCAAACAAAAATGAAGCATTACACTGACGCTTACTCAAGTACCTTTATCGATTTCCAATACCAACCATTTGGAACGAATCGATATCCAGTGAGAAACATTTTATCGGCCCAGCTCAGTGCGTCTATTGTTTGATCATTCAGTGTTATGCGGCTGCGAACCCAATCTTGACGCAACTCTCACCCTCCCGGTTGAATATTGAATCCACTTAGCGGCCCACAATCAAAGGCTGATATTCAGACATGCACCATCCTAACAATGGGTTATCATTAGAGCAATTTACCAATAATTCATTTGAGGCTGATGCTTGACATGGCGGGAAGGTGGTCCCAAGGTCCCTCGCGCAAGGTGAACGAGGATTATTCGCCGTTTAAAGTCCGTTCCAATTACAATCAGATCAAGCGAATATTTATGGGTGTTGGCTCGTTCAGAAATTTACATTTTGTGCGATTTCGGTCCTCTTTGAGGTGATTATCTCAAAATTGTTTGCTAAAACGGACTATGATTTCGTTTATGTCAGCTGAGAGAGTTCGTGGTTGTTTTGAACTAATTATAAGAAGAGTGGGTACCTACTTTCCTACTATCCAAAGCCTCAAAAATGTCATGTTGGTCATAATAATTTTAGTTAACTCTAGAAGAGCTTGTGTACAAATTTACACACCCATTATTATGTGGGTTGATGAATCTGAATATTGGTACTTGTACTTGCCTATGCACCGATGAATATATCATGATCAATTATAATATTGAAATGAACTGATTAGTAGGCAGTACTCAAAACTGGAATTTGATAATGTGGTTCGTAGGTACCGGAATGATCTACACCGTTACAGACTGACAGGTTAAACAGAAAAACTGAGACACGTTCTCATCTACGATACGTAGAGATATCATGCGGTATTCAAGGTGATTTCAGAGCCCCTTCGAATCGTTGAGAAGATACGAGTACAAACATCTTTTCCCAAAAAATAGGAATGGGCTTTATTCGTCCTCCAGAGTATGAACAGAGAGTACAACGAGTGAACAAATGATACGTTTTCGAGAGTTGTCGAAAAAATTATATTTTCCTCTGATTCATCAGAGATCATTAAATTATCGTAATAAATCATTGTTTATCTATTTAGTAACGCCCGTTATATCTGGTTGATGATGGTTTTGGATAAAACTGTCCATCCCGTACCGATCTGGGGGCTGAATTTTTTATGTTTCTGCAACGCGTATCTAACGGCAAGAAATCGGCAATAACGGCAAGAAAAACTGACCTGTTCTTCGAAATGTAGTGGTGTTAGGTAAATAGCGCTTGTATTAATGACGACCGCTATGATCTAATAGTTGCATTCTATTGCTAACACCTTTCGAGCTGAAAAAAAGTGAGAATCACGAAAAAGATTATTTTTTATGAAATTAATGGAAATGCAGATAGGCTGTGTGTGAAAATAATCGAAAACCACAATAGATTATTGATGTTGAGGCCACCAAATCTGTTCATGTCATTATCCTTTTAAGGGGAAAAAAACTTGAATTTCGTGAACATTATCTATTGGAAACTAATTAGGCGAGAACAAAAAAAACTAGACGCTGCCTATTAACTAGTAGGCTCCTCGCTCAACAGGGAGAAGAAAAAAATCGTGTTTCATTTCATAAAGGAAATGTTATCCGCATACATGATGATCCCATCTGTATAATGAATTGTGGAAGTAATTATCATCTAGACAAGTAGACAATTAACATGGAGCTCACAATCGACTTGAAGGCTTTATCTTGATTTCGTTCGGAGTTGTAGTTTTCTATCTGATTTCCGGTCACTTCGAAACTTCCAAAAACAAAAATGCCAACAGCTCAGTTATTCAAAATTCTAGAAACAAGGTATAATAAGCCAATGAAGGTTCTACTGATTAAATTGTTCAAATTATTGCGAGAGTGGAGTTGAAAAATAGAATAAACTAGAATTTGACTGTGGACTATTCCCAATCTCTCCAATTTTAGAAGCATATTATTTTTTCATATAATAATGTTATTTTATTAATTTATTTATTATTATTTCATATTTATGTATTGAAAAAAATCGTCTATTCGTTCATAGGTATAGTTTCATTTAATATACACCAGCAAATAACATTTTCCATCGATATAATGATGTGGGGAATACTAACATCCACTTATTCATTCACAATTGCATAAGAGCAAAAGAACTGGAAAAAATAAATTCCTAATAAAAATGAAAGAATATACCGATAATATAAGTCTATTTAATTAGAATACATTTCCAAGTGAGGAAATGCCGTCCTTATAATACTTTACAATCGAATTCACTATAAAATTTAAGGACAGAAAGACCTTGTTTTGTATAGTCTTATAACATTGTTGCATTCGTACAATTAAAATAAATTTCTCAAGAACTAAATTTCTATTATCTCACATTCATATTTGCGCAATATTAAAATAGTGGAGAACTCGCGAAATAACTAATATTATTATTCTTGTATTTTTAATCTAATTAAATTTCTGTGCAGAAAAATTATTTTCTTAGGGACCCCCAGGTCTTTTAAGTATGGAGTTATTTTTTAAAATGCTGATAATTATATTGAAAATGCAATAACGTTAAATTCATACGCTTTTACTCTAGGGTTATTACCTCGAAATTCCGTCTGGGAATGGGGTGGGAAAAGGGTTAGGATTGTAGTAGCTCACTCGGCTAATGGCCACGGTGTTTGTGCGAGGGATGTGTTGCTATGGTGACCAGGTCGACACCAGCCGGCGTCCCTTGGAGATATACGGTCGTCTCACGTGGGGACCCGCTGCCCGCCTCCTCTCCTGCGTTACATATTCATTTCTGCCCCTAGTAGGTTATCCTATCCGTGTTCGATTCGGGTTACGTTGTATTTGATTCCGTGATCGTATGAGAATATTATGAGATTTAATGGGTTGTTGACGAGTGAGTCAATCACGCTATAGAATATACTATGAAGGTCGGAAGTCAGTGTCGGTGCGACCTGTGTGACCGGACGCTAATGACGGTGACCTTTTTACCGAGTTATTTCGAACTCTCTCATTCTCACAAGCAATAATATAAATATTTTAAAAATAAATATAAGTAATGAGTGCATCTCTCATTGTCAAACAAATATTGAATGGGGTGGAGGGGAGGGGGAGGGGATTTGCGTAGTTAGCTAAGGGTCCTAGAAAGTGAGTATACATTGCATGCTATCGCGATCAAGACAAATATCGACAGAATGCTGCGGCAAGAGGCTCGCTAGGAAAGGAGCTGAGACGTCTATGGCGCTGTCAACCTCCCCACACCATCCATCTCCTACCAACCTCCTCCCATCAACCCCCAGCCCCTTCCTCTACCATTTTGGTATCACTAATTTTTTTGTATGCACTATTTAGCGACCGATTCGTTTTGGCTAGTAGAGCCTAGGTCGTCCACCAGCCTCCTAGCCTAACTAAATCCAATCTCAGTGTTCTGGCCTGTAACAGAGTTACCTCCTGTGAGGTCCATCAAGCTCCCGTCAGAGCACCAGAGATAGCGCTGTCAGCGTCCCGTTGATGAATCAATGGGAGCTGCGGGCCGTTCTCGATCATTTTTGGCAGCTGGTTTAACTGGTTTGGCGTTGGATGGAATTCCTGGTGACGGAAAAATCAACCTACCCCGAACATGGCTCATTAAAAGCTATTAGGCTATTAGTAGGGGTGGTATCTCTCTGACGGGATGTCTGTTACTCTCCTCTACCTGATTTATGAGGATTTAGGCCCCCATTGCACCTCTGGGGGAGGGGGGGGGCACCTAAATTCCTTATATGGTAGCAGAGCGTGGTTTGGATTATGTACGGCTGACGCCTAGTAGTCCAATCCACTATTTTTTGGGGCGTTAATGTTTCAGAAAAAACATGGCCCGGGGTTCCAGAAGGAATTCCCATTATCACCCTTTGGTATATAAATAATTTCATTGGTCTTTGACTTATAATTTCTCTCTTTTATTCCCCATTTATATTTTATATTATTTAAATTTCATTTAATATTATATTTTTTCTGTGCCTAGTCAGCCAGAGATCTGTGCCTAGTCAGCCAGTTCACCATTTAAGTCCCCATAGTTGGGCAATTTAATTTAAGTCCCCACAGTTGGGCAATTTAATTTTACTGTGCCTAGTCAGCCTAATAAGCCAGTCGTCATTCTTTGATTTTCATTCATTCAATTTCTATATATGTTTTAATTTCCTAATGTATAAGTCTCCATAGTTTAGTATCCGTTTTGTCCCGACTGTTCAATGAAGATACTTCTTATGAAGGTTCATTGACAATCCAGTTTTAATTTCTATTTCCCCATCCAAAACGCCAATGCAGCTATTTATGAACGAATGAGCATCAGTTCTCAGCTATTCACTATTCCACCCAATTACCATACTTGATCTTCAATCAAGTATGTCTTTAAGGGGAGGAGTGTAACAGAGTTACCTCCTGTGAGGTCCATCAAGCTCCCGTCAGAGCTCCAGAGATAGCGCTGTCAGCGTCCTGTTGATGAATCAACCATTTTTGGCAGCTGGTTTGGCGTTGGATGGAATTCCTGGTGACAGGAAAATCAACCTACCCCGAACATGGCTCATTAAAAGCTATTAGTAGGGGTGGTATCTCTCTGACGGGATGCCTGTTACTCTCCTCTACCTGATTTATGAGGATTTAGGCCCCCATTGCACCTCTGGGGGGGGGGGGACCTAGATTCCTTATAGGCCACACTCCATTTAGATACCTGAGTGCGTAGAGCCAAATACAATCACTCAATCAAACAGTATGATAACCTGCATATGGCATACTATTCGGAAAGCAGTGGTGAGAACGCCGGAACAAAAAGTATTCAGCTGCCTGACTTCTCCCCTGGTTTCGTATTAATTTTACCCCATACCTAGTAGCTTTGTTGCCTTGGGAGATGACCACGCTATATATTGTTAGAAAGCCTGAGAGGAAAAAAGAATCGACAAGGCCAAGCAATGACGATCATTTCCGAACTGTTCAGTGATCCGCATCCGTACCGAAGTCCTATTGATCAAGGAGGATGTTGTTGAGATGAGGTAGGTTGTAGAAAGAAATTAGTAAGCTAATTTTCAGATCGTGAATGTGATGCCGACCTAGTCTACCGCGCTATTTATACCAGGAAGGTGCTTCCCTCCTGTTGTACTAGCAGGAGGTGTTGACGTGAACAACACCTGAACCCCCCCGTAGGCGTCATTTGATGACCGGCTCGGCTTTTGAGAGATTTTTGTAAAATCTTCAAAATATTATTCGAGCAACGACAATGAATAAATAAAATGAATATTTGTATCTCCTTGACACTTTATACGTCACATATGGGGGGTTATAAATCCCAGTTGTATGTAAAAACTCAAAAACTGTATAGAGAGGTGTTCATGACCTTGTAGGGAATTATGCATGATATGATTGAATTGGAAAGCTAGTGGTAATGGCATCACTCGCTGGCCCAAGTTCATTATTATTTCTGCATCCACAATTATCTACAAATGTTATATTGGTACGATGTACCAATCATACATTTTCTCTACAACTCCATCGTGATTCATTAAATCTTTACTATTCATTAAGTCACTACTATAATATTCAAATTGTCAGAACTCGTTGCGCGATGTTATATCTCACCTCTTATGTTGGCCATCTTTTGGACTGGATTGTTTCAACAATAGGTACCTACTAGCATTGAGCCACAAAATAAATACTTTGTTCTACGCTGCAGATGCAGTAAGGGCTTCCCGCATGATTGAGCGTCTATTTCTCCTAGCAATGCCACCTCCCAGATTAATCATCAGAGATTTTGTTCCTGATAGTCTCTCTATTCTTTCAAAAACTCAACATATAAACGTTATTATACAAAAATACAAATGATATCAATAATATTGTTAAATCGATTTTGATCAGTCCGACGATTCGCCATGGAATGGGTTAGGTATCTAATTTTTAGGGTTCAATATAGAGCGCCGCGCACATCTCTGCACAGAGCCGAGTCAATGTCGAGATGATATCAGAGAAAATGCAGATTTATGACCCGCTCCGCTGGCGGTCTGGTTTGGCCTCCAGACCCCCTTCCTCGATGCGGCCGCGGTGATTGTTCCGATAGCAGACCTGCATAATAAAAGATGATGTGTATACCCAACAGCTGATTTGAGCTGAATAAATTCTCTTAACGTAATCCTCATCATCGTAGGTCGTGAGATGGGTTGGTAGTAAAGGTGCCAGAACTCTACACTAACCATTATTCTGTAATACTTATAAAGGCATCATTCGTTTCACTACATATATAACTAAGTGGGACTTGATTGTAAATTAAAAGATACCGATACTAAAAAAATTCAGCATAATGAACTACATCCAGAAGACGATCGATCTTGTTGAATTCGTAATAGGTAGGTATATCATGATTCACTTCTTTTTGGAAATAATACGAATTTTATTTCACCTTGCTGATTAGATAAATATGGTGACATGTATTTTGTTATAAGCCTATTGTTCGTCGAATCTTAGTTGTATCGTCTTATGTAACAACTTATGGTAAAGGACTCGAGTTGGTGGCTAGAATCATACAGAAAATGTATTTTGGTAAATTCTTAAATGTAAACAACTAACCAGCCACTGCATGGTTACTCATAATAATGATTGTCAGGATCTCACATCTTATTTTTGGGTTTCTTTCCGCTTTAGGTGCTGAACAGTGGTCATCAATGTACCCCTCATTTTCCCCTTCCGATTTTCCCCTTCTCATTTCCCTGCCACTTGCAGTGTCCCTTCAGACATCTTGTTCAATGCCGATAATGACCCTTCTGGTTGAGATGCGGCTTAAACCAAAAAATAAATGAATAAAAAATCTGAATTTTCGAATATTGTTTTGAACTGTGATATCTTCGTGCTTGATGATAGATGATAGAGCATTTTCTTGTATGTAAGGAGATCCGCGTGGAATAGACGCTTCCTGCGTCGAATAGAAGACAAAATGGCTTTGGAGTTCACTCCGCTGATCAATGACCTCTCATGCGTCAGCAGCCTCTGATACAGCTTTATCCTCGCCACGTTACTGATTACATTTATACCAAGTTTCATCTAAATCGGACGTCAGGAAGTGGCATTTAAAACGATTTTAAGAGGACATACATACATACATCAACGGACAAAGTGAACGCTATAGCACATTTTCCCTTTTTTAAAAAGAGAAAATGAGCTAAAAATTAACAAACAGCTGTTTTGAAGATGTGGTCCATATGCAAGCTCATGAAAATTGAATTGTAATAAACTGGCTTGCATTTTCTGATTTCTTTGAACTCCAATTTTACTTTTCCAAGTTTTGAGACATTCGTACCTGAAAGCAATCAACTGATGATTCACTCAATCAACAAGTTGCGTGCAGCATGATTGAACGTTGAAAGATGAACGCCAATAGCCTCTAGAGCACATGCGCGCCCCCACCCTACTGCTACGAACCTCAAGGACGGCCCACTCACACAACCACCCATTGCCTGACATAACTCCTCCTCCTTCTCAAACTCTGACTTACACCTGTCAGCATCTGTCAGCATCTATATTATGGAACAATTACTTGAAATAATATCTATAAATGTACCTATATAAAAAGGGTAATTGAAGCCTATGTGGGAATTATATTTATGTTCAGCACTTTATAATGTTACAGAAAACGGTCAAATTTCCAGTAGGTTTAAAAGAGTGCTTGTCAAGTAAGGTAGTCAATATAAGTTTCCGTCATTCAAATCAGTGGCAAAATGACCTGCTAACTCATAATGCGGGTTGTCATAATAATCATCAGAAGTTTGTGTCTTTGTAACTCTTGAATTTCCATAAATTCAGTGGGATACGAGGTTATACAAGGTTTTACTATTAAGTAGGTACATATGTCTGGCTTTTGACGGCCAGACATATTGTCTCGATAATTTCGACTTCTTGCATTTATATGATGTTCTGTAGGTGAAATCAAATAGCTAAATTATTTGGTAGGTATGGTTATCCAGAGGTTTTCCTAGGTATTCTGATAACGTTTCAAAATGAATAACATCTTTGAAAAAAAAATTAAAAATGAAAAATTATTAAAGCTCAACTTTGTTCACAATTTGTAGGTACCTAACCTTCATTTAAATTTATGGCCTTTAATTTTTAATATAGTTCCTATTCCTCTATAACGTTCAATTTTTACATTATGGGATTTCAGCTGACATTCCAAACTTAAATCATTATAACCAAGTTTTTTTATTATATATATTAAAGGTTTTCGAAACAATATTCTGTCAAACGAAAGCGTATGAATTATTTTTCGAATAAAACTCAGGCTCACAATGCCCTTTAACTTTTCAATTTATTTAAATTTTTCAATCTTATATAGGGACGACATTACAAGCTCGAGACACAAATTTCCCTACTTTCGGAGAACCACCCGCCCCCTTTTGAACTCATCACCATTTTTGTTCTTGAATTTTATGTTGATTCTAAGATCCAAATTGTTTGATAGAATATTGTTTCGAAACCAATATATTTATCAGGATCTGCTGTAGGATCTACTGTAGAACTTATTATAGCACTGAGTTTCTCTCGGTGGGTAATGTAATTGTTTTGGGAATGGTTACAACAACCTTCGAACGTCGAAAAACGATTAATCAAATTACCCTTCATTACCCGGAGACCCCTATTTAGCTCCACGTTTCATCTCCTAGGTTTAATATAATCGAGAGAGAGTTCATGCCGGAACCGTAACCGATGGGGCTGCACATAGCAGCCTTTTGAGTTTCAGAAGTTCGATAGATTGGTAGGTACTGCAGTTATAACGACTGTTGTACAACATGGTGTTTGATATTAGTTGTAGTGAAGCCAGATTAAAGAGACTGTTATTTGAACAATATTTCTTTGATTTATTCCAGATGAATAACATCAATGTCCTGTGGCGATGAAATAATTTCTCCATTGAATAATATCTTATTGAAAACGAAATAGCATGTACCTATTCATTGAAGTTACTGTGGATAATCAGATGGCAGTTTACTATCTTTTACTGGACGCTTTAGTTGATGTACTCGTACCTAGCCGAAATTTGGAAATATTTTAATCGAAAAAATGTCTCTTAAAAATGATTTAAGCCGCATCTTAACTAGAACGGTTATTAGAGGCATTGAACAAGATGTTCAAGGGGGTACTGAAAATGGCACATCTCTAAGGGGAACCATGTTGCTCTCCGTCACTAAACGGAGTGCCATCATGAACTCCACTGGCAAATCATGGTGAGGGGGGGGGGGGGATGAGGAGTAAAGCGATAACCTCTGTTTAGCCCTTACACTGGATTAAACACCCCAAAAAATAAATAATAAAACTAAGATTAGATTATAAATAGGCTAAATATCTACATTTTAATATAAGTAATCAACAACGTGAAATAAAACAATGACTAGATGTGCATAAATATATCACAGATCAGTTATCACAGTTGGTTGTAGAGCCCAGCAGCTCTCAGATTCAAAAAGAGAGAACAACACAGATACAACATTCAAGAATAGTGTTGATTTTCATCCTTTCTGTATACAAAGCCAATTTGGATTTTAATAAAACTGATTTTTTATCACGATTCCTGGGTAAGAAATAGTTTTTAATGACATGCAGTTATATACTTGATGGTATAGCACATATGTACCTATAAACATTTGAATATTTAGTGATTGCTAAAATTCAGGAATTGTTTCAACATTTTCCTAAAACAGATTTCCATGAACAACTTCAATATTAGTCATAGACAGTTTGGTTCTCCGAAATTCTGGTGAAATAGGAACAGCCTTAATTTCTGAAATTCGCAATACCATGTTATAATAATAATTTTTTAATCCATTTGTCCAGTATTCGATCATGATCTGCATAAACACACGAATATTGTGGGACGGTGGTGGTATGATAGTAACTGTTGAGGTTGAAGGGGGGTCCAAGAGTGTGTGTCTATAGATGGGGATTTAAATGATGTTGACGGAGTGATACAGAAAAGAATTCCAATAAGACTTTGACGGTGATTTTTCTTGATTTAGAATTAAACCGTCATGTTGTAATAAATACAGGGTGCTTGCTGACTAAAGGTGACTAGGTTGGAGGTGCGTGAAAATAGTCTCTATCACCGGTTGTTTTCTGCTCAATCAAAGAAAGTAGCAGGCGAAACAGCCTCAATGTCTGAAATTCGCAATATCACACTATACGAATCATTTCTGAATCCATTGTCTAATAGAAGGTCATCTGCATTGACTCACGAATAGTGTGCGACATCAACTTGGCGATTTGGTGTTGATGAGAGGGGAAGGAGAGGGGGTAGCACAGTGAGTCTAGATGTGAGTTGAAAGAGTGATGCAAAAAAGTGGAAAATGGCTTCAAGATTGAAGAATGAAGATTTATTTTAATCCCAAACAATATTGATTTATATTTTTCCCTGGTTTCTTCCCAAAATAGTTATTTCATATGTTTTTCTTCTAAAATAAAACACTTAGGAATTTACCGTCAATGCGTGTAGGTCTCTCAATTATTCTGAAAAATGAATTTTATGTATGAGTCTTTTCCATCGTTTCAGTTCTATTCGTTCATTATCTTGCTTTTGTTCGTGGAACGTTTTGTTTTCCTATCACTTCTCTTCGGACAGTTCCTGATATTAAATAAAGCCTTTGACCTTGATTTTTCTTGTTCTAGAATTAAATACACATTGAATAATAATGTTGTCAGAAATCCAGGATGCTACGGTTTGGGAGGGGGTGGGGGGAAGTGCTTGAAGATAATCGGGTAAAAATCGCCACTTTTCCGTTCGATCAAAGAAACTATCAGGTGTGAGTTAGGAGGCTAGCGGCAGTAGATCATACAACACGCGAACCAATTCTCCTCCTGAAAACTCTCGTACGAGCCACCAAGAAGACGTACGACCTCCTAACTATTACTTGGGATATGGGCCGAGTTTAATTCCCCCCACCGCCACCGCGGGCGTTGGCGGCGACCGGCACACAAACTCGTGTGAAAGGGGTTGGTGGTGGTTCGTGGATGAGAGGGGAGGGGGGGGGGGGGGTCGCAGAGTTTGACACATGTGCTACCCGCACTGTCAGGGCACGGGGCACGGGCTAGTCCCCCCCTCCGTGCAATTCGCTCCCCCTCAGCCTTTACCACCAATCCTATAGTAACGCTGGAAACTCGTATATCAAGCGAGACCTGGTATGGGAAGACAACTTTTGCCCGGAAAACTTCTGGAAGTGGTGGAAGAGAGGGGGGTGGGGAGGGGGTTCTGGGGGTTTTTCGAGCACTCTTGCGCGGAGGGGCGGGGCGGTGGGAAACGCAATTACATCGGTGTGACAACTTGAAAACAAACAAATTACTGCCGAATGTGCAGACGGCGGAACCCTGAAGAACACGTTAAGTCCATTTTGAGCAACTTGAGGCGGCTAGATGGCATAAGCGCTAATCCGCTGAAGGAGGTGTACGAAAGCGCTAATTTCAGGAAAGCTGGGTTGTACAAAAGCGCAAAAAATAAGGTGCGAAAGCCCAAAAATATGTCCGGTTCGGTTTACTAATGAAAATCCCGTAACCGACCTTTTCTAGAGCAAAAATCCGCATCTGGGCGATAGATGCGATGATTTTATTATTATTCAGGTACATTCGAATTGTGACACTATTGAAATTCCAGCTAAGAATTCATTTCTTAGTATTCTAAAACTCGTGGCGTCTGATACGATTTCGGAATTAGAGGCAGATACGATTTTTCTTCCAACTATTTTGGTCATACTAATGTATTTTCTCTTGTCAGATCATATACGGTTTTCGGAGGTTAGTAACCACGATTATTTCTCCTAGTACCTATCCTGCATATACGAGAAAATAATTTTTTTTCGCCACGTAGAGCGGTACTAATTTGTACTAGAAAAAAACGTATCAGTCTAATTGCAAAACGAAAACTCGTATGTACACCAGATACGAGGAACTCGCCTAGTACATATATTCTACACCTTTTTTTGCAATTTTCTGACCAATATAATGTTTTTTCAGCCACACTACGCAATTCAGCGGGAAATTTCTTTTGGAATGAGTGCTTTTGGAGCTCGGGAAAAGGTGAAATAGAGCTAATATCAGGAAGTTTCGACTCAAAACCTAGAGACGCATTTTCCCAAAAGTAGGGTTTGGTTAGATATGGGATCTATTCTTAGTGTGGCAAAATATCGGTATAACTCATGAACGCGAGATTTTTTCAGCTGTCAGTATGATATGCTTAACACCGATTGTTGACATCTCCCCCGACCCACTTCCGTCATCTCCTCCCGCACGTCCCATCACTCAGCCGGCCCATCTCTCAGCTACAAGTATTCGCGCTTATGCAACTGACTCCCTTCCATAAATTCGCGCTTTTTTCGCGCTTTTGCAACTCTCTCTTGAACGTTCCCCAACTGATTAGCGCTTTCATACTCCTCCGCTTGAGGCAGCAGTTCCCAACTAGTGGGTTGGGAACTAATAGGTCTCGCAGAGTTTTCAGCTGGGTCGCACTATCCTTAGAAGAAATAAGTAAAACGAAGAAAAAATGCGAAGTTTGAAAAATGTAAAATCATCTTTCTTCCAGAAACCTACAAATATTTAAATATAAGCACCTAAGTTTGCAACGGTCGTGAATCGTGTGGAGGAGAAAAGCACCAGGTGTTATTAACCAAGAATCTAACACCCCGATTGCGCGCCCACGATGCTAAACTGAATATAGGTCGACATTTTTCAACCAAAAACTTGGTACTTGGTGAATGTTTCAAGTTAGTCTTAAGTATTAAGATTGAGCTTGCTGTCCATCCGATTCAGCATCCAAAAACAACGAGAATTACAATAAACGCGCATTTATTTTGGAGATTCGTCATCCGATATCGTCGGCGTTTGTTTACGCCGTCAATGCATAAAATCGGATCCTTGTGATAGTTATCTGAATCGATTCAACGCGCCGAAATCTATCAAAATCCTGAGTTAAAGCGCTTTTTATTTGACTGATATAGTATTCTTGAGGCTATCACTGCCAAAGCTGAATTTTACAAGGAAATCGTATGACGTCAAGGTTCTTACTAATCCGAATTCACTGAAACCATAAAAAAACATAAGAGATGTAGGTAACTAGTTCATAGCGTTATTAAATACAGAATACGAGTTTTGGAAGTAGGTATTATCTCCAAAAATGATCAATAGGTTTTCTATTCTCCTTAAAATTAAAATTTCTGCAAAAGACTACATATATTTTGGAGCTTCTACAGGATTTGGTTGGCCATGACTGTTGTGGAAAATAAGTATTTCTCACGAAGTTGGATATATTTAAAGTAATTATAAAAATGTAGATCCCCCCTCTCCCCACAAAGCTGGAAAAACATCAACATTTTATTTTACTTGTCAGGACATTATTCAATAGCGGAGAGGGTAGTAACGACTCTCTAGACAATAATGGTACTGATGGATCAACGAATGTCCTTCATAAAAATGGTCAACATCGTTGAAGTATTTCACTTGATAAAAGGCACTGTTTTACGACCTAAACGGTTCTCGCTCCTCCTTGGAATACTTGAATAGGTGCCTACGGTTTATTATTATTATTTTATTCTTTTTTATTTTTTATTTATGGAACGTTTGATGATGTTTTAGTGAGTAGGAGGTCCCTAAATGTTTAGTTAGCTATGAATGTCCAGGTGGATAACGTATTGGTTTGCTTGGCACGCAGAGCTCTTAGTAAGAGAACAACTGCACCATTTAACGATCGTTTACGCAAACTCTAGAGCGTAAAATGGAAATCTAAACCTACTATTCTTGTAGATACACGGGAACCCCTTAATCGAGGGTAGTTCCCCATACATTTTTTCCACGGCGAGAAGTTAGATGTTAGATCTTCTCCAAGGAAAGCGGCTGTTCCTGGCGCCTCATTATTGTTAAACCGAAAACCCCCTTCTCTAATTACTCGTAAATAGCTAATTATCCGGTTTAGATGATCCGGTTGATAAAGGTGGCGGAGGTAGCGGCTTCGCTTCACAGTTTAGCGTGTGGCTTTTCCAGCCTTATCAGTTACAGGGGAGATTCACGAGAAACACCGGCGGTGATGTATCTCCTTCAATAGGACTTCCTCCGTCAGCACCATTCGTCTAGGAGGCCTGACCCCCCTTCCAGTGGTTCTTTTTCCGTCCGAGGCGCGGAGCTTCCATAGCAACTCGACCGGTAAACATTAGCGCCGATGTGGAATACGGTTCGGCCGAAGTATCTCCGTAATCACACCGGTTTTTGACGATCACTATTCGGATTATAGTCGGCCGGTTAATATAAAAGACCGTACTTCACGGTCAGGATGACGAAGAAAGCGCTTCTACGATGTTAGAAGTTCTAATTTTCTCGTATCGTGGGAAATCAGAATGCGGTAGGTAGGATTAAGATCATATTAAATCGTAGCACGGTGTACGTACTAATGAATGTTGCAAACATTTATTAAGGAAAAATTAGTTTAATTCATCATTCAGCACGAGTTATTTTGCATAAACACCGTTCGTAACTAGATACTCAATCCATATCCTCCTTCGTACATTTATACATTATGAGTATTATAAAAGCGGTGTATTCTCAATGACCCAAATGAAATGAGAATAGGGTTCGATAGGATTACTGAGTTTCAAAATGGTGTGCTGAGGCTTTGGTTGAGAATTTGGTAGTAGCCTTTGTTTTCCCAGTAAATATGGCGAAAAAAAAAAAATCATCCCAACGACGTCTGAAGGTTTTCTCCGAAACTACTGGACTTAGCCTAACCAAATTCGGCTCATAAATCATACGTCGACAGGAAATGTGCCATCACCATTGACATACATTTTGATCAACCATAAAGTGTTGTAAGTAAGGGCCTACATATTATTGACTAAATCAAGATCTTAAGAAGTTAATTGTGATTGGGGTGGGGGGGGAGGTCCCAATAATTGACACCATTCTAAAGAATCAGAGGAATCAACGCAGGTCGCTGTATGTTTATCCGTTCGATCTCCCTAAATTTTGTAGCATGTAGATGGTAGATGAACTTCTTAAACGTAGCTAGTTGATTTATTGCATGTATGTAATTTTCATTTGGTAGGTCAGCTTGTGTCAATTCTAGGAAAGTGAAGGTGTGTATTTAATTTAAATAATTTCTCTTCGGTAGACGTTCTAAAGTATAAATATAACAGGAATTATGAGCCTTTTTGTAATAATTTACTGCGTTTTTATTTCACACTTGTACACATTAGTAAGGTGAACTAGTACGTGCTGGCGTTAATTTTCAGGAACCCTTCGATTAATTGTCGGTTATTCAAAGAACTCGACCGACGTTATATTTAAAGTAACGTGGTACGGGGTCTCGTGGTGGCGTGAAAATTTTGGCTCGAGGCCTCCTGCGAGGGGAAAAGCTCGCGGCAAGAGGGAAAGAGAGACAGCGAGATAGGTGAGAGAGACGGAAAATATGGCTGTGAGAGGGTAAGGGTTGGGGGTGGGGGCGTAGGGGTGAGGGGTAGGGGGTAGACAGGATGGCGGAAACCATTCATCAACCCTGTAGATTATTTCTCACCACCGAAACGCAGAGCTCCCCCTCCACTTCGAGCGCTAAGCGCAACTTCTGAAACTAAAGCTGCCGCCCATACCGTCCGTTCCTTCCTTAAAATCCGTTTTCCGCAATTGCGCCCCCAAAAACCTAATCGATACCTTGATCTAAATCTCAAATGTAGCTTGTATGTGGAACGGGACTTGGACATTCATTAGAAAGAATGTCCTATGCTCTAATACCTGACGTTTGTTGTATTTTGCAATCGTGTTCAATCAGGTTCATGATTTGTTGATTATAAAAGATGAAGCTCGAATTCCGATGAGGCTATTGGCTCGATAGCAAGATTTTGTTTTAGAATTATTTGTGAAAGACGGAGACACCACCAATCATCATTTGAATGGCCTTGAAAATACCTTAATCATTTCAGATCATCTCCAACAAACTCATCAGTTTCACCTATTTGGAAAGGAATCCCAGGAATCTTCTCATCGCTAGAACATGGAGATCAACCTCCACTTGGGGCGCTAAGCGACTTCCGCTCATACCGTCCTAACTTTCCTTAAAATTCGTTTTCCGCAATTTCGTCCCAAAAAAAAAAAAAAATGATAATAATAATAAATAAATGCAAGCGATTGATGTAAAATTATTTTTTTAAATCATCATGTGTGAGGGTTATTGGCAAATTTATCCTGAAAAATGTACTTGAATTGCATTCATATTTGCTGAAAAATCTAATAAAAACTGAAATTTTTTAAAAAATCCAAAATTTGTATTGAAGTGTATAATATTATTTAGAACAAGTTTATTCGCCATAAAATTGGTTGTTAACAATTTATTTTCACTCAAAATGCAAAAATTTCTAAACAATGTAACATAATAGGTATAATTCTCTAATCTACCAATATTCACTCATACGATCATGCTGCTTGATTGGATCATTTTTGCAATAATGATCGTGAAATAAGTGCCAAAGCGAAATATACCTACCTATATCCCCATTTCGCTAATCAATAAATTATTAGGTATGAAGAATGATCGTGCGATTACCCCTCTCTTGCCTCCCTTACCTTCTCAAAATACACAGGGAAGGGTGATTTGGAAGACCAAAACTCTGGACATTTTCTCGTAAATTGGATATTCCACTTATTGCATCCTTTTGGAAACCCCCACAGAAACAGCACTAGTTAAATAACTATGCAAACAGCTATTATTGTGTATTGTGTAACGAAGTAGCTTCATTCGGTGTTATTGTATAACAATTGACTGAAGCAATTGAATAGGTATCGTTCTAGCGCCTAACTACTCGTGTACTTATCCCCTTCTGCCGCCTTAAGCTGACCAAAAGGAAAAACAATAAATAAAAAACAACACCGTGCACTCAACTCACGACTTATAAATCGATGCGCTACGAGCGATGTCATAGTAAAAGATGGGGTTTCACAGACCAGTCGACCGACTTGGAAAATAATTAGGGGGCCACCCGGACGGATTTCTTTCTACGGCTATAGCTGACTACATGCACCCGTAACTCATTCGTCTCCTCTAACCGCCACTTTGGGGGCCGGCGCACGATCCGCGCTCACTTCGCAACCATTCCGGGAACAAAAGCCTTCATCAGGTGCATCGCTGGTTAACTAGACGGCCGTTTAGCCGGGCATTTTAACGGAGGATTGGCGATTTTCTCCCTTCATCCCCCAATAATGATGTGGCTGTTCACCGTTATAACAATCAAACCATTAACCGCTGATTATTACTCGTGTAGTTCGTATTAATAGGTGGGAGTGGGTCCTGGGATTGAGTGTTTAGACGTAGCATCGGATAAAATCATGATGATTCATAGAATATTTTCATGAAAATAAGCAGATTGGCACAACTATGCAGGTTGTAGGTTTTACCCAGGTCCATAAGTGGGTGAAAACACCAATTACCGGTTATTGATGGCTGTACCAATTACTTACCTTATTTTAATTATTTACGTGGTGTCCCAAATAACCCCCTACCCCCTCACTATTTTTACCAGAATATCTGAGTTAGAAAAGTGTCACTTGGAGATCGTTTTTGGGGTGCCTGATAAGTTTCAAGAAAGGGGGAGAGGGGGAAATCCAAAAGTTTTTGGACTCTAAATAAGAAGGTATCTATAGAGTACCTACTTGAAAAAAGATATGGTTTTTTTTTTCTAGTAGCTGAGTTTCATTTCATTTTAAAGATGTATTTTGCGCTGAACTAAGCCAGTGGAACTGCCAGCTAAACCGCGGTTTTTTTTTTTTCGGGTTGCCTATGCGGTGAACGAGATTGAAATACTGAATAGTGAGCTTTGGAAAATCATGTTTAGTATTCAATTCTTTTCTGACGTTGCCAAGTGTTGAAGGAGAAATGGCAAAAGGAGAAATTATTTGGAAAATATATTGGTAAGGAATACATGCATTAGATCGTTCCTATGGACTGTGTTCTCATGATTTTGTTGAGGTGAATATCATGAATGATCATGTTTTACTGGATGTATGTACCCTCTCCAATAAAAAGTATCACTGTGTTTACATTGTAGAATCATACAATGACAGATTCACGGAAATAGATTAAAAATATCACGTTATATCGGTATTAATCCCCCCCCCTTCCTCCTACTATTCAATCATTATGAACCGTTAATTAACTGAGAATGAATCCAGGGTAAGACCAAATACTCCGAGATAAATAGGAAAATACTGAAATCCAAGATTTTTGCACATCTAAATCAGAAGATAATGATGTATCGGAATACCCCCTTTATTTACCCCACCATTTCTAAATTTGAAACTCCCAAGGTTCGTAGCATAACTAGACCAAGTTTCTAATTAAAAAAATATAATTATAATAATAAATAATAAATACAAATTTAAAAAAAAAACGTCAAGAATCCGTCGAGAATTTTTTTTTTTTTTTTTTTATTTTTTTTTTTAGGGCAACGTCTAAAAGGATGGGCTATAGTATAACCCCCTCCACCCCCATCATGCTGGCAAATCTAAAATTCCCATGGTTTGTTGAAAAAAATTCGAAACGTCTTTGGATCGAACAAAGAATAAATCACGAAAATCGGTTAAGAATAGTAGTTTGGGTAGCAGTTACTAGGACCCTCTCCATCCCACATTTCCGTGGCGAATCCGAAATTTCCAAAGTTTGTTGCACAACTAGACTATAATTAGGATCGGGGAAAAAAATCATGGAAACCGGTTGAGAATTGGAGCTTGGGCAGCGCATTAGGTAAAGGTTAGGTTATTACCCCACTTCCCGTTTATAAATCCGAAATTTCATAGATTCGTTGCTCAACTAGACAAAAATTGGGATCGAACTAAGGAGAAAATCACAAAAATCGGTTGAGAATTGTAGCAACGTAGCGTCAACACAATTTGTCACACACCCACACACACACAAACACATATGTACACCTCCCCCCCCCCCACCCACTGATTTGGTCTTAGGATATTCGAAAACGGCTTTTTGTTTATGTTCTACACCTCCCTAGGCGTCCATCTAATTTAGGAAACCTTGCCAATACGACGTAGTTTAACAGGGTGGATGGCATTTAGGCATATATTGTAGTCATTTACAATTTATGCGTATTTCAATTAAGCTGGCAATTCCAAGTAGTGCAATAATGTTCAGCGTTGTAACCATAAAAAATTATGATTTCATTCTTTGCAATAAACTTAATTACACGTACTCATATACGAGTAAGTCAATAGATTGAAGTGGTGGTTAAATAGATTGAGAAGATAGTAGTCAAATAAATAACCATGAAAATACTCCAACCAAATTCACACTCTTCAAGAAGTCAGTCACGGATTAAAATGTTCTCTCTATTCAATCTTTCTTATTCAAACGTGTTGAACTTTTTAATATTAGTAGCGTTTCTTTTCAGCCAGTATGAGTGTTTAAAACCTTGTTGAATGTAGAAAGCTCGACCCGGCCGGCGACCGTCACGTATTGGGATAAATACATAATTCTCGTGCAAAACTTATTCGAAAACTTGGCATATGCAAGATCGATGAACCAAAAATTGCAATCATTATGATGAAAGAAATAACGATGATTATTATATTATTGATATGCAGAGACTGCGCAACTTAATTGATAGCATGAGTAGCATTTGATAATTCATGGTTTACTTTGAAAGTAGATGGGGTTTTGACTAATTTTCAATATTACCGTCATGAAACTTATAATTCGACAACTCTTACTGACTCAGTCTGATATCGTTGAGTCTTGTTAACATTTCAAGACATCATTCACCATACCGGTCGACGGAGAATATTGGTTACTAATTATACAATTATATGAACCTATGTATATTTCGTATTGCCGAATATTATGTATGTATAAGCATTCGTCATTTCTGTGATACGGGATACTGAAAAATGGGAAGTTATATTAAATAGACCAATTAGTCAGACCCGCAATCACTGTTTAAAAAATTATCCGAATTGTGCTCATCTGTATCTGCACTTAAGTTGTTTAAGAATTGGAAATTGTCGTTTATTCGGAGTCATCAGCGTCCAATTTCCTATCAATACACAAAATAAAACCTCTCCCCTCCACCGTCGCTCTTCAAATAATAATGGACAACAGTACGGCACCACTTTTAGAGAAACATCATGGAAAACAACCAGTATCTCTGTAGAGTGCGATGATGTTGATACTCTCAGAATGGTGAGAATATAAAACTGAAAGGCTAGAGTGGTGATCGTAAAATACGGTTTTCACCTCCTTCCAAAATTTTACCTTCGTAGGTTGAAAACAAAGAAATTAGCGGGGGAGATCAGAGAGCAACGGTAACACTAGCCTTAGTATGTCGTTGTTAGATGACAATTTTTGGCTAGAAAGTCTCCATAAAAACGTATTCTACGTTAAAAAAAGTGGTACGTTACCTACGTATCTATGGTTATTCATAGGACATTCTCGGTAAATAACATTCGCGAATTGTATATAGCAGTAGGATTGTATACTAGTACGTATTTTAAAAACCAGCCAACTTTCCTAAATAGCGAAAATGCTCAAACTGCTCGAAAAATAAAAGTGAGAATGATGAAGAGAGAGGACTTACCTCGGCGACGAACATTTGCATACTGCGCTTTGCCAAGCGACCGTCCTGCCACGTCCTATGGGAACCTTTGACTCGACCACCTTCTGAAGGACCTTAGCTTCTTTACTCTTATTTTTACGGGAACGAGGTGACCCGAGCACGTACCTGCACTGTACCGTTACCCCAGTGTCATTGTTAGTTTTTTTTCAATCACTGAATGACGGGATGGTTACGGAGGAAACCTTTTTTTAAGAGCAGCCCTTAAAAGAGTCGACCTTGACGATTTTCGACAGCGAGATTTATTGGGGCGTTTACCTTGTTCTTGAGGATTCTTTTAAGAGTTGTCAGCCCTTGGAAGGGGAGGTTCGGGGACACAAAAAATAAACCAAAAAGCGGGGTTGAAGGGACATTGTGACGTCGCCCAATTCTAATGCACTAAGCGCAACTTCTGTCGAGTTCACATGCAGTTCAATAACCCCCATAGGTTAGAATTAGATATCAGTTGAGAATCAAAGCAAGATAAATTCAAAATTCAATTTTATTTTTTACTAATTATTGACACGAGGTTTCGCCTATCTTTCCGAGCGACACGACATGCTTTCTATGACGTCACTTAGACTTGGAAGAATCTTTTCGTGAATTCATCAAGAAGTTTGTTGAGAAGTTTTCTTAGACGCTTTGTGTGGATACACCAATCATTTGTGAATACTCTGACTCCAAAATCCTCACTTCCCGCCGATTTTTCTTCTTTTTTTCTTTTCTTTTTCTTCTTAAAAACATGGAAGAGTAATTTAATGCCTCTAAACCTTCAGATTAATCAGACGCGCTGCATTACACAGGTTTGCAAATAAAAAGCATGTTACGTGACGTTGTCCTCATTATCAAATCTAGTGGTGCAATGAACACGAATCTGAAGCCCGTTGTTTTCCACCTCATCAAGAGTTTGAGATATAGTTCAATTTGTCTAGTTTCTGGCCCAAGTAGTCCAATTTTTCCATTTATTGTTTTCGAGGAGTGAGGCCTTTGTTTCCAATAGTTTCTCATTTTTTCTTCAGATTTTGAAACAAGTTTGAGGTAGCGAACAAATTCTGATACTAGAAATGTTTAGGAGAGACATATCTGCGTTGGATGCTACCAACCGCACAATCTCACCGCCATTGTGGGTCAGATTTGAAAATGTTGAAAAAAGTTGTCTTTGACTTGAATTAGAATAATCCAAACATATTCGACAATCAAATCCTCAGTTTTTTCAGTGATGGCAAAGATACCCCTTCCCTCTCACCCTACTTACAACAACCCCTATGGGGCAGATTTGAAAGATTTCAAGTAGCCTGTTATTTTAGTAAGAAATTATTTCAACACCCTCTCTCCCCTAAAACACCCCCTCTGGCGCAAAATTTAAAAACTTCAAATAGCCAATCAGTCCAACTTCATTCAAGTTGGACTGATACAGACATTTCCCGCCACTTATATGAGTTGTCCATTGACCTCTGTAACCGTTAAAAGCAGACAGACAGACAGAGAAAAATTAAAATTGAGAAAATGGTACCAATCGTCAACAAATAGCATGCAACTGAATAGAAACGCAAAATTGTATGATTCTAATCAATGTACAGCCAGACATACTTACAAATTCATTAATACAGATAAACTGGAAAATCGCCACAGAAAGCGTTATTAAAACAGAAAAACCTTACTGTTTCTGATGATTCTAGTTTACAACCCAATCGTTGCTAAGGAACTGTATTTACTTAGCCATTTTTCATCGTACAAAAATCGTCAGTAAATTATCAGTTTACGTTAAAATCTTACACTGTCTAAACCGCTTCAAAAGTAAATGCAGCTATGCTACATGCAAAGTTAATAATGAACTATAAACGATTCTAAAGGTATAATAACGTGATTTGGTAATAATCAGGCTGGCTCACTACGCAGGCGAATATTGTAACCAAAATATGAAAATCTCTCGTACGCAAGTTTGTTTTCATAGCTCATCATTTCAATGAGTGTTTTTCAAGTCATAGCTCAGTAATACAATTGAATTGGAGCTGTGGTGGTCATTAAGATTAATCCCACCACCTTTCCTCCTCTCATGGTGGCAATAAAGCGTACGTAAATGCGGAGTAATACCTATTGCATGTGTACTTAAACTGATATTGCATTTTCCTTGACGGTTTATGAATGGACCAAAAAAATTAGTATTAATGGTGGGCTCAGTGAATCTCACAGCTTGTGGATTTGCGAATAGTAAAAGGGAACTAATTTATCGGAATCTGAAAAGTGGGGTGGGGACCAGAATCACCGGAGTCCCCAAAACCCCTTCACCCGGTAATTCTATGTAATGAGCCAGCCGCCGAGAATTTACGGCTCCAAAACCAAACTTCTTAATACCACTAATTGTACAGATCGTGGCAACCCCAGCAATTAATCACTTTAGGTTTTCGGAGAGGGTTAGCCATCAACCCGTAGGTGAATATCGGTGTCGGTTCTGCTATATTTGGTTATCATAAAATCCCAAAACGTTTGAATGGGTTATGGAACGGTTATGTAGTTATAGTGACTCATACTTTCACCACTGTCTGAAAGGCTATGAAAGTTTATTAAAGAGTTATTTATTGAGCCTGATTTTTTTACAAATTAGATAAGTGCACGTATTTTCAATTTAAATGGCGGTTCTGTTCCCTTATGACTACAGAGCTATCTCTGTAGATACAATCAAGTGCCTACACATCTCACAACAACACAAAATGAAAAATTAATATCACTACATAACAGTTTCTTATTTGGGGATGAAAGCGTGGGGAGGGGGGGGGGGACGGAGAAAAAAGGTGGGCTGAGGTGGGTTGCTGGGAGGGGGGGGGGGGACTCTAATGGGGAAAATCCGTACTAAACCGCTGTTAACATTTTATAGTCACAATAGTGAATAGCCATTCACAATAGTCTTATTTTCAGGGACTAGTTAAATTGTATGAGTTCTATATGCATAATATGTTACTCCATAGGCAAATGGCTTTGCGACTTCCTGAATTACATGAAAGAATTCCTGTTTTGAGGCTTGGTTTCATGCTCAAGGATGGATAACTACCAGAAAATTAGTAAGTATTTCGATTCATAATCAAAGTATTAAACAAAGATTTATAATGAACTTTATCTCTACAGATAGCAAAAGATAGTTTACAAACCTTCAATACCTTAGTAATGAAGCAATGGTGATAGATAATTCAATAATAAGCTCAACTTACAACGCAGATTCGTATTGAAAATATAGTTCTCTACTACTACTACTACTACTCTACTATTTCAGAACTCAAACTATGACACGTATACGATTGATCTTAGTGTACCCCAGGTTCATTCAATTCATAAGAGAAATACTAAAAAAAAATGTCAATAATTAATTAGTCAATACTAATACATTCCTGGGAGTTGAATAAATATTGGCAAGTTCAGAGAAGCCTCGCAACAAACGTTTTGTCATGAATCCAATGTTGAATTTCGTCGGGAAGGACTTCTTGTAAGGTACCTTATAAAAAAATCAGGGTTCAGTGCATCACAATAAATTCTCAAGGAAAACTTTTCTGGACCCACTCAGAGTCTTTGGACCCATTGCTGAACCTTCGTCATTTTCAGAAACAAATCGCTAAAACTTGTTCTGCTCCGTTCAGAGTTATAGATGTGCGATACAGCTGTTTAAAACGCGACGATATAACTCGTGTCCTGAACGACTTATATCATTGTTAAGACCAAAAGTAGAGGAGGAAAGAGCGTACCATCCCTTAACACCCGTATCATCGCGGAAAACAACCGTAACCTCTTCTCTCCTCTTCTCTGCTGATCTTGGTTGGATGAAAAGGGTGGAAAAGAATAATTTCCCTTGTTCGCGATCCAAGAAAAACATAAAGAGCCTCCACAGCAGATGTGGGGGATCCCAGTGAGGGATTAGGTACCTTGAGATGATTTAGAGCTCTAGGGACGCAAATAGGGGTGAGAATACTGCGCGAAGATCGGAAAATTGGAAATAAGACAAACTTCCTGAGCACTTGACAAAACATTATTTTCGAATTTCCATCCTTTGAAGTGAAAAACAGTTATTAGGTTTTGAACTACCGTGGTGGAACGGAGTAAACGAATGACCGAACTACCCACCGCGGCGATGCTTCAAGATTGTAAAAGCACTCCAAATATACATTTTACAACAGACCCATTTCGCACATCTCCATACCAATTATTTTAGAAAACACAACTTTTTTCTTCAATTTATGGCTCAGAATCCCGAATAGCTTCGTCTAAAGACGGGTAGAATAAATTACTCGCTTTCATAGTATTAAAACTTATCTTCCTTTCATCTTGGTATGTTGGTTATATTGTATTCTATCATATTACACATATATTCTGACAGAATGCAAAGTCTCCCACATACAATATGGGAAACCATAGTATTCCACTTTTTCGGATTACTGTTAATACAATAAACACACACAAACAAAAACCCTGCCAAATAGGGTATAACATTTTCACTAATGGCATAAACATAAAGAATTACCTGGTGATGAAAAAATTGAGCCAAATAATTGGAGTATTACACTATAACACACTTGTCATTGTAATGTTTTCCTTAGAGTATTACTAGTTTCCCGACTGTGAGGGAACTTATGAAGGACATTCAAAAAGCTGACCCACTCAATTCCTGGAACCATTATTAAATTCAGTAAAATACCTTCGGCGTTTTGGTTCCGGCAGTTAATATACGCGCGCTTACCTCAATGGGTGCATTTGATACTTCTTTTGATACCTCATACCTCATTCGAATCACCTGATCCAAGATTTTGTGTTTTTCTGTCAGTCTGTGCATTCGTCGGCACATTCTAAGGACCCATGTGAATTATCGGTAGTCAGCTGCTAATAAGTGACCTACTTTTCAGTACCAATATTTTTCATACGATTGGGTCTTTCATCCACGTTAGAGACGTCCTTTGTAATTATTTTAGATTGCCAATATTAGAAAATCATCCTCAAAACGACTTATAATTTTTTGGTAAGGCTGTTGCTACATGACTTTGTACTGTGCTAACCAAACCGGCAAGGTACTCAATTGAAATAAATCGAATTGTTTGAAACACACATTGAAACATATATTGTTGTACATTTTTCATAGAGATCTTGAGAAGTTCCTATAAAAAATGAATGCTCAAGACGATGAATTCTTGATTAACGCTTTGGAGATGATGAAGGAGGCCACAAATTAACTGTATGAAAGTAAAGTTATCTTTTTCACTACCTAATCACTCATACCTAATGAGCTTACCTATATAATAGATGAGTAGTACAATAAAACCACCAGTTGCAACGTTTTCATACGCCAACTCTCTTTAAGTGCGTACGTGACGTAAACGATCATCAGATTATTCGTTGTTAACTGACCATGGCATGTGGAATTATAGTAGATACAAGGAATTAATGTTCACATTCATTACACAACCGTTAATAGGTGCAATGGATCATTAATAGGTTTGCGTTGAGCGGGCAGGTGTATTAAGTTGGTGTGGGTTTTCGAAGAAGGAAAGTTGAATCAGATGAAGTTGAGGATCATAAAATTAGGAAGGAGGACAAAAGATGTTCGCACAAGGCATTACGGGAGAGATGATGCGAGGGATTGTGACGAACGGCAATTGCGGCCTGACGTGTTGGGATCCCATCAATGGGTCCTCGGCTGGTGTGTCTCGGGAGCGTTAGGACCTCCACTGCTCTCTCGTACAAAATAACTTGCGTTAGCGTAATGTTTGTGAAAACTGAATCACGAGCAGGATACCGCCGTATAGATGCTACAAGAAGTAGTTAGCCTGTCTCAGAAGCAATAACATTGAAGTAAATCGGGGATTGAACAGGTGGAGAAGAGAATGGATATTATGGGATGACAAATAGTACCATATTTACGGAAGTTATCACGGATCAGAGCATTTATGACCTTATAATTCAACGGTCGCTAGCATCGGTTCGAATATTCATTCATTGACATTGGTGGAAATAAAACCATCAACAATGGGAATTTCCATTATTTGATATAGTGTTTTCATGTCCACTTCGTCCTATATTTTCGTAATCGCGTGTTAGTTACCCATTTGACGCCGACTGCAGAAATAAATTTTTCTATCATCGAATAGTTGATATTAAGTTGGTATTAGTTTGATTGATTATTAGTTGGTATCAATCATACATTTCCTAACATATTTTCCAAATTTGTGTCTCCTTGATGCCTGGACGTGATATAAATGAAATTAACTTTTAGCTAATTTTCGTAGAAAATGATGGTATTGCAATGGCTCCAAAATTTTTAAAATCAAACAAATTTTCCTAAAATTTCTTCATTGAAATCCGTTTTTGAGACATTCTGGGACGAATCCCAGAGCTTAACACTTTTTTATATGTATATGTGTATATATGTATACAGGGTGTCTCAACTTAAGTAGGCAAGACTTCAGGGATCAATTCTACAAGTAATTTGCAACAAAAAGTGTCTGTTAAAGTGTTATTTTTTAGAGGCTTCGTTTTCGAGTTATTGACGATCTAAGATTTTTTTCGTGTTTTCGACCTTATCTCCTAAAAATGGCTGTGACCCCATCATTCTTTGAGTATTCTCAAACCTGAGGATACCGTTGGAAAGAACGTTAAATTTCCTATCTTTTTGATGCCAAATCATAACTATTCAAGAGAGTTAAGATACCGAAAAAAAAGGTCAAAGTACAAACTTTGTAAAATTCTAAAAATTCGGGTTTTTTCAATCTGATTTCTCCCTCCATAAAAAAAATGAACAGTCGTTTGCAAGTACAGTAAAAACTTCAAAATCTTATCAGCTTTCTTACGGTATAGCCAAAAAATTGATAAACGTAACAACAAAGAGAAAAAACAGCTTTTGAATGCGAAAAAACGTGGTATTTTCAACGAAAATCGATGGTTTTTAGGAAAAAACTATCTCCCACAACTTTATGATTTAAATGTCGAATTCTACGTAATTTTTCACGCTGAATCGAATGGTGACACTTGCAGACCTCTACGACTAACGAATAAGGGCGAAAGTGCCCTTTGACCCTCGAAACTCAGAGAAGGGCACTTTCGCCCTTATTCGTTAGTCGTAGAGGTCTGCAAGTGTCACCATTCGATTCAGCGTGAAAAATTACGTAGAATTCGACATTTAAATCATAAAGTTGTGGGAGATCGTTTTTTCCTGAAATCCATCGATTTTCGTTAAAAATACCACGTTTTTTCGCATTCAAAAGCCGTTTTTTCTCCTTGTTGTTACTTTTATCAATTTTTTGGCTATACTGTTAGAAAGCCGATAAGATTTTAAAGTTTTTACTGTACTTGCAAACGACTGTTCATTTTTTTTATGGAGGGAGGAATCAGATTGAAAAAACCCAAATTTTTAGAATTTTACAAAGTTTGTACTTTGACCTCTTTTTTCGGTATCTTAACTCTCTTGAATAATTATGATTTGACATCAAAAAGATAGGAAATTTAACGTTCTTTCCAACGGTATCCTCAGGTTTGAAAATACTCAAAGAATGATGTGGTCACAGCCATTTTTAGGAGATAAGGTCAGAAACACG
This sequence comes from Adelphocoris suturalis, assembly GCA_030762985.1. NCBI lineage: Eukaryota > Metazoa > Arthropoda > Insecta > Hemiptera > Miridae > Adelphocoris > Adelphocoris suturalis. The sequence continues at coordinate 23,195,645 of CM061041.1, read as the reverse complement.
AAAAAAATCTTAGATCGTCAATAACTCAAAAACGAAGCCTCTAAAAAATAACACTTTATGAGACACTTTTTGTTGCAAATTACTTGTAGAATTGATCCCTGAAGTCTTGCCTACTTAAGTTGAGACACCCTGTATATGTGTGTGTGTGTGTGTGTGTGTGTGTCATTCCAGACGATAACTCTCCTTAGGATTGAGATAAAAATTCCGTTCTTGCGCCAAAAGATCAATTTTTCCAAACGAAAGGATGAGTTCGTTGGTCAATACTTTTTGAGCACATTAAATGGTCAAATTTCAAAAAATGTTTTAGTAAGTAATTATTTTCTTGCTGTGAACGTAACCCCCCCCCCCCGTACTAGTGTATATTTTTGAGGAGCGTTTTTGCACGCAGTGAGATATTTACAACAACTTTTCATTTTTCATTCGACGATTCTCTGCGTGAAAACACTTTTGAGAAGGCAACAGTTTACTACAGCAGACACTATGTAAAAGTGAATAATCGTGAACAGATTCATCACTGAATAAGTACGAATCTCACCTTCTCTTTTGTATGCTTGTCAAAACTGCATTCCATCAGAATGAACAGTATTGATTTGCGCTTATTCCTGTATCAACAAATCCGAATGCAGAGCTCGCTGGATCCGATTCCAACCTTTACAAACAGTCCTTTTCATAAAGTAACATTTGGAAACAGTCATTCACGACTCGAAAATCACGTTCATTGTTACAGGAAACTCTCTGTTGGTGTAATTCGAATAGGGAAGGCATCGTTAGAGCTCATAGTACGAACAGAAAGATTTCGTAAGTAGGATACTATTCGGTCGTAAGTAATTGGGGGGTCGTGACTTTAATTTCGGAAGCTTCTGAAAAACAACATAGATTCAAAATCGAGAGGGAAAACGAGGGGCATACGTACCTGAACGAGATTGTGAACAAGGAACAATGACTTTATAAAGAAACCCTCGTTTTGTATTTGGGTTCAGCGGCGGCGTTCAGTTGAGGGGAATCGTGTTGTGAGTTGGTGACCGCCTCCGCTGGAGTCGTGACGCCGGTCTAACAACCCGCGCTATACCCGGCAATCAATCCCTCCCTTCTTTCCTTTTTCTAATGGAAAACGTTACGTTGTCACCTGATCCGCGGGGTTCGTCGCATTCTTCCTAGTTGATGCCCCACATCTTCAATAGCTCTTAGATGGCTGCATCACGCAAATTATGGTAGGATCTGCCCTTACAGAAGGCTCAATTGTATGGGGTTGTCTGCTTTAAGTTATATTACTTGCAGAGGACTTGTAGTTGTAGATGATTCAAAAAACGCTGTGCTGTAGACCGTAGAAGTGCCCTTTTCTCACCACTTCTTCTGTGACAGAAACCATGACTGGTCGAAAATCTCCCATCAAGCCATGTCTATAGAAGTGTCATGTCATTCTCACAACCCAAATCCTCAGACCATAGATTAGGTAATCTATTATGTTTTGCAAGAAATCGTACTCTATTGCAATGCGTTGACTCCCGATAGTTCTATGTGCAGTTTCGGGATATTCAGACTCCCATACGATCAGAGTAGGCGCGTTTTCTTTGGAGCTACGCCTTATCATGTTGGACCTGTAATAACTAATGTTAACCAAAATAGGTATATACATCTAGGTTACTGCGTCGCAAATCTTGGATCACCTACTTAAACAAACTAAGTTTCCCAATAGTGAGAAAGGTTCTGGTTAGGGTAGGAGCAGAAAAACAACCTTGCTGCATCTACCCTCTCTGATAGGCAACTATCGTTTTGATTCCTTGTGACCGTCGTCAACAAGGCCATTTTCACGTCTCGTACCAGCTCTTTGAAAATTTCTCTTTATTTTTTATCCAACAAGAAATATTGGCTGGGAGAACAAATTTTTCCACTATGAAGGAATTAAAGTAGGGATTCTTAGATAGGGCATCTCACGTGGAAGTTTGGGTGGCTGTTAAAAGGGGAAGCGGTGCTCCGTCCTCGGGGCCTGATGCCTCCTTCTCACGTTCGATTTGTGGATCCACTTCAACTGCTGACCTCATTGCTCTGCGCGAACCTTGTGGTCGTAATGAGACTGCTCGTAAAATGGCAAACTCTAATTCCATTTTTACGAAGCTGGCTACAACAGATCTAGGCTTGCCCCATTTATCAGCAAATTTCTCCACTATTCGCTTCTGGAAAAGTTCAAATTCTCTATGAATTCACACCAATTCTCTCCTTCACAAAAGGTGGTGAGCGGAGTGAAGGACCCATGGAGATCTTCCGCAGCTGTATACTATTTTCTGTCCTTTGCACGGGTGGCTTCTTCCGCGACTGACATCCAGTCACGGGTGGAATAGGAAGCGGCGTCGGCGTTTACAACGCGGAAAACATAAATAGACGCTCTCTTCATACCCAAAACTCCTTGAGCTCTGGTGTCAGCAACTAGTCCAGGTTTCTTCAAAAATACAATTACAGTGGAGTTGATTAAACTTACTCAGGCAATACGAATTCATCAAATCTTTCGAACGTCTGTGGTCAGCCTGTAGCTTCAGAGACCATCTTCAATATCAATTACTATAGTCTGGAACTGTTGAGGGTTGTCTGTTTACAGAACCATTGTATATGAAGCTAAAAACCCTTTATACCAAAGTGCAAACTACTAAAGACTTCAACAGGCTATAAAATAGATCTAACTATTGGAACAAGTTCACTAAACGAACACATGAATACAAAGTTGCATGTGAAGCTATCTTGAATTCGGAGGCTGAAAACCGTTGACAAAATTTTTGTGATACACTTTGTCAACTATAGAAATAAACTCTTTCAGTATTCTTATAGATCAAGTTGTAGGCATAAAATATGCGTCTCGTGTTATTATACATTCAGGAATCGGATGTCAGTGTTTGCTGTGTAACAAAAAATTGCTTTAGATTGATCAGATTAGATTTATTGGGGCTGATCATTTCATTGGAACTGATCATTTCACACATTGCGAACATATTCAACAGGGTATTCTGGCATTCTGGGTGGTAGAGGCTGTCAGTATAGATCTGAAACTTCTACAGCAGGTGGACAGGGTAAAAATCATCGACAAATGATACGAGACCAAAGTGGGCGTCGGGTCTCATCCAATTCTCGAAATGGGGCGTCCTTTTTGAGGGATTTAGGTTCCACTCGGTTCGATAGAGGGCGTACATCACCCCAAAATAAATAATATATAACCGGCAGAGGCCGACCAACTTGAAATATGGCCCCGGGGGCCGTTTTGTTGGTATAGCGGTGAATCACCGCTGCGCGACAGCCCACAGCAGAACGCACGTCGCTTTATTGCAACCCCCTCCCCCTGCTCCAGTCATTTTTGCAAAGGAAATAATACTGAAAATTTGTGAAATTTCTTCTCTTACCTAAACATATCGTCGCCACCACGCCAAAGGCACGAATCTGAATTTTCATAGTTTCGAGAAAATTGAGTTTGAAGTTGTGATACACCGGGAAAAATCAAATTATGAACCAGATATTATTAAAACGTCCTAATTATCATCTGGTTGATGATTATTTTTGCCTAGTTAAGGCAGGACCATCTTTGAAGCCATGGAAGCAGATTCGTGTTTTTGCCGTGGTGTTAATCTATCATAATGCACTTTCGTGCTGTACGTTGTGATGAAAATAATTAAGTTAATAACAGAGTTAATAACACAAAAGACAGAATATCACCATTAAATGTAATAATTTCTCTAACAACGAGATATTTAATTGATAAAATATAAATTAAACATTAAACTTCAATTTTCTTATTAGTAATCAGATTCCTCACTGATGTGCGGGTCAGGCAACCTATCAAGAACAGTATAGATGACTTCAATGACTGAAAAAAGTGTGGTACTCTCTAGTTATCGTTAGGTCGTTACACATCTTCAATAGATCTTTGTACTTTGCATCCGATATCTTGAGTTGCTGTGAGTAAGTTCTTGATAGCTCCAACTCTTCTCTACGTGGCCTTCATCTCTGACGTTTCAGTATAAACCCCATCATAATCAATCTTATAAAAAACTCTACTCTTCTTCTTCTTTCCGAACTTCGTAAGAGCACACCTTACGCCAAGGGATTTCAAATTTCGAGGTTTTGAATGTCAAAAAATCTTGGAATGTCAAGGGATGACAAATGGAGGGTGATGGGCTCGACCTTGCCAAGCGAATAATTTGTGCCCATCCCTCAGGAGTATAAACAGGCACACTCTTACTTTTTTCTCGATTTTGGAGTGCATCGAGTCGCACTCCATTTCCGAATGTCCAACCTCGAAGAAGCTGTGGCGGATGGCCTTTAAAGATTGTATTGATTTCAGCGTGTGGATGCACATGGCTAGAACAAATGAATTTTTGTTCTGGCCTCCACAGGAATCTGTCATCATGTGAACAACTGTAAAGTTGCTTCAGCATCTGTTCTTCAGATAAAGATACAGGCAAGATGCTATCTCGTTTGCTCCTCTTCTAGCCTGGCTCTCATCCCACAAGTAACAGTCACGATCATGATTCTTCAAGTCAAATGTCGTTAGATTGTATACAACAAGTTTACGAAGGTAGAATATCTGAATATACCGTCAACATTGGCTCCCTAAGTACAATACCAAAGACACGAATCTGTCAGATTCGTGAAAACTACATTCGCTGTCAACAATGCCAATCGAACGAATCTGACAGATTCGTGTTTTCGCATTGTACAATAAATGTTTTACACAGATACGCTAAACTGACCCTTCGATTATTGGCGTTTCCAATAGCAACTACGGCTAGGGGCTCTTTGAGGTCATAAAAGAGATCCTGGGGACCCCAGAAATCCACTTAGGTGAAAACCGCCAAAATTGCAGATTCGTGCCTTTGGCGTGGTGGCGACGATATAACGACAGTTACCTAATCTCTTATTAACTAATATTCGCTACACTCATAAACTCGACACTGGTCTGCATGATCGTGTATTTTGGTTTATTATTTTCAATAATAAGCCTATGTGATCGTATAGCAAACAATTTTTATAAACCCCCTCAAACTTTTTCATTTTACGTTTCAAAGTGCGTAGAATCCTAATTTGCAATGTCCGTCCGCCGTTCGCCGTCCGGGCCATAAAAGGCCTTAGAATTGACTAAAAAAATCCGTTCTTTCGCACATAGACTCCACTTAGGGTCTAGTTGGTCCTAACTTCTCGCCAGCTCGATCACTCCACACCCATGGGTGCTATGAGCCAAAAATAGGTGAAAAAGTGTCTTTTTTGAGGCTTTGAGTGTTAGACTGACGTACGCGCGCACGCCTGGCACGCTTAGTGAAATGATGACGTACGCAAGCCAACTAAAACTACGATCATACTCAATTGAAAAAATAATAAACCTTTGTGAAATAATTTTCAGCGTTTTTTAAGATGCGAGAGGATTTGTCCTGAGATACCTGGTACCTTTACTTTGGTACTAGTCATGTCTCCTATCAAATTTGTACCAATAACTAAGTATATGAATAAAAATTTGATGCAAATGTATGAAAGTCTTACTAAAAACTAACTTGCTGATTCTCTTTCAATCTCCAATATAAAAGAAAAGTTTTTTAATTAGTTTTAAGTGGACAAATAATCAAATTGAGGTGATATTTATAGGGATTCATTCACGTAATATTTATATCCATTCAGCAACAAAATGTACCTATCAGAATTGAATGATAACTCAGAGAAGTTATGAGTGACTGGATTCCCGTTTAAATATAATGAGGAAATGGTGGATTGTGATCGATAGATTTCACAAGGGCCCTATTTATGAGATCTAAATTTCCGTACATTCCCTGAAATCTTCTAAAAATCTAATTAAGTTCAAATATCCCAATGTTCCACAAGGATAACATGTTTGATTTTTACACATGCATCGATCCTTCCATCGATGTCTGATATAAATCTAAGTGGTCTATGTTGGTTCCATCCTATGCAATCCCAAAATCAAGGGTCATGAGAAAATTTTTTCCGTACATGATTGACTTAATTACCGGAAGCAATTGATAAGGACTATCTACCACTGATTGAACATGCAGAGCTATTTACAAGGTTGTGCTCGTAGGTGCCGCTAGCGTCACCCTTTTAGCAGAGAAATTTCTTTGAATGTAATGGGCGTTAAAACATCTGCGACTGGACTCGACTTTTTCCTTAGGTCTGCCAAACTTCAGGCTCTTGTAAAAAATTGTGCAAATGATATTTAAAACTAGAAAACTAATATCAGCGAATTTCGGTGTAAAATGAAGCTGCAGCAATGGCTCCGAAAAAGGATAAATCAAATATGAGGCGTTTTGAAACTAATCCTGGAGGATGACGCTTTTAAATATACATATATAAACATTTTTCCAGACGATAACCCTCCTTCGGATTGAGATAAAAACTGCGTACTTTCGCCTGAAAATCAAACTTACCAAACAAGCACTTTTTGAGTACATTAAATTGCTCAAATAAAAAAAGTTCTACTAAAATAAAGATGGCGGAAAAAACGGCTAAAGAGTATTTAAGTGCACACAAAATCAGTTTATCAACAATGAACTAGAATGTAAAGCATTTCTGTACAAAATTATGGTGGAAAATATACCTGAATTTCATTAATATTTGCTGAGAAATTTATAAAAGATGCACACTAAAGATCCATTTTTTTTTTTAATCGCAGAATATTATGTATATAGCTAGTTTTTTTGTTGTTATAAAATAAGTTGTTATCTATAGCTTTTCACTCAGATTTCAAAACAAAAACAATATGACACTATAAAGAACGATAATTTACCAAAATTTACTTATATGATCATGCCGCATGACTGGATCTTTTTCAAAAGATATTTTTACCTATCTGCAATACATAAAAATTAATTCCCGTTTAGAGTTGATCAAACTATTGTTTGGACTTTGAACTGAAAATTTTTATCAATCTTTCATCGGAGCTCAAGACGGATGCTCGTAAAACATGAACTAAGGAAAATGAATATAAAATAAAAACTAAGAGTTGGAGTCGGATGCAGTCAGAATGAAGGCTGTAATTTGATCTTATTTATTCAATTCTAATTCAGTTTCCATTTACTTCCTGGTTTCTTTATGAGCTGAAGAAATTCATGTTTGTTTCGAATCACAATTCTGCTTGCTTTCCTCAGAAATATCGTGAAAGAGAGCCCTACCCCAAAAACCTCTCGGGCCTCCACCGGAATTTCTTTATAAATCATCACGTTATTTACGGCTCCGGCAGAATGAAGTATGGTTAGACTCCGTGGTCCGTCAGCCGAGTCCCCAATGCCGAACCCATTAACGGCGCCGTTTCGCGTTTCGAGTCATCAGGCCGAATCGCTGATCCACATACTTCCCTCTAATTCATTTTCCATAAATGCTAATTCACTCTTCGGATCGCTTTTAAAAATTACCGATTATTTATTTTGAACCACCGATTACGTTGTTGATGATTTAATTAAGTGTGGCTTCTTTGATTCTTTGTTGACTTAGGGCAGGGGGGTTCAAGGCGTCCGAGAATGACTTATCTATTGATAAATATTATTAGGTTGTTATCATGTGGCGATTATATCTTCGTTTTATGATGAAATTCGGCGCTTCGCACTTTGCAAGAGGCTCCTTCCCTTGACCCCGCCGGGGTGGCCCCAGACCCCCTTTTGCTTCCGCCATGAGCCACGGCTAATCATTGGAGGGACGTGAAACACACTCCATTTCAAATTTCAGCTTCATAGATTGAATAGCAAAAAACGTAACTCCAGATTTCATTCAGCTGATCTGGTGGGGTTCATTATCCATTTCTAGATGTCCCAGGAGTTCACCATTTCAAATTTTAGCTTGATATAGATTGAATAGAAATGAAATTAGATCCTTGCCGCTACTTTAGTTTAGTTTTTTCGTGACATTTTTTGTGACATTTATCACTTTTTAGGTCCCAGGAAAGGCGTGTTCGACGCTAAAATTGACGAACTTCGGTGGAATAATATCAAAATGTTGCTCAGCAAGTTTCATGGTTATAAAACAAGTTTGAAAACCGATTAATGTTGAATAGGTGTTAGGACAATAGTGTAAAGCTTCGCACTAATTGTTCTCATTAGTTAAAAAGTTATTAAAATCTCGAATGGTCGATATATGGTAGGATGATAAGCTATCACGAAGCTTGTATTTGCTATCTCACGTAAAATACCTTTGAGCATCTGGTGAGGTTGGGAGATGATCTTTTCAGCTCCGCCGTCAGTAGGTCAATGAATTTCATATCGAAATCTTCCACGGGCGGGATAATGAATGCAGTCTCATGCATGATCGGCTTCGCTCCTCTTTGTCGCAGGGAATATGTATTGCTCATCACCCCACGATCCTGCATCCCAATTTGCCCCTTACGTCGGACCGAATACCTAAATTGTTTTCGTAGATCACATTCATCTCAATCGAAGGGCAAGGGGTGTTTCGTTTGTACTTTTTCAAGTAAATATGTAAGTCGGGTATTTTCCGTACTGAGGAGAAGTACGAATGATGCAGTGAATGAGTGAGTGGGGAATGTAGATGCAAAGAGCTTGCGAGAGAAGAGGATGGGAGGGACCGAATTTATTGATAATAGTTGCACAAAAGTATGGTAGTAGTGAGTGGTAATAGTAATGATTGTATGATATTCCTACTGTATTAAATAAATTAGTAGAGCTGAAAATAGCACGAGATTCGCGTCATGCCACAATCAGTTACCTATCTACTAGCAAAAATAAAATAAAATGCATTCGTTGTCGTCTTTCAAAATGGAATTTCATTTTTTTAAATCGAATGGATTTTTTAGATGATGTCTTTGCTATTCAACCTATGATGGTAACATTTGAAATGGAAGCCCCTTGGACATTTACAGACGAATCATGAATTCTGAAGCCCCTCTACCAGCTGTGTGAGCTCCTGAACTAATTTCTGTGCTATTCAACATATATGATGTTGGCATTTTTAATGGAAGTCCCACGGGACATCTAAAAACAAATCACAAAGTCTCATGCCCCTTAAATCATCTGAGTGGGATCTGGAGTTATTCTCTTTGCTATTTAACCTAAGACGCTGATACTTGAAATTGATGCTCCCTGTAACATATTGAAATAAATTATAAATCTTTGATCCTTCTAGATTAGCTAGGTGAGCTCTGGAGCTAATTTATTTGCTATTCAACCTTTGAACCTGAAATTGGAAATGGAGGCACCTTAGACGTTTAGAGACGAATCACAAAGTCTGAAGCCCCCAATACCATCTGTGTGAGGGCCTCAACTAATTTTTTTACTATTCAATATTATGAAATTGAATCACTTAAGTGAGACCCCTTTGGACATCTAGAAACGAATCGTAAGGTCTGATGCCTTTTAGAGCAGCTGTGTGAGGTCTAGAGCTTAATGTCTTTGCTATTCCATCTATGAAAAACTATTGTAAAATGTAAAAACATCTTCTACTACCAGTACCATTTAGCCTTTGGGCGCAAGGAGGTTTTTTCATATATGAATTACTGATATATTTGTACTTTATTTTATTATTATTATATACATATATATAATTTTTTTTTTTTTTTTGCCAAGCGTGCAAATGTACATCAAATAGCTCACATTTTACAAGCATTTTTTGGCTTAACTACGAAGGAAATATCAATTTCTTGTGGATTATTAGTATTATAAATTTGATAACATCCTTAATATGATACTCTTAGAGGTAATTAACCACGGTTTTCAGGTGATGGAACAGGCATCAATGCACAATTCTGTCGCACATATATTTTATTTTATTTTTTATATATTTATTTATAGGGCTGCGTGTATCAAGTTATTTTGAAACTTCTAGCATCGACCCAGAATGTTTCGTATTCATGCCCTTCATAGCCAAATCAAAGATCGAAATAAAATGTTGCTTTTCCCGCCGAATAGATAATTGAGCCTTAGAAAAAAATATGAGTTTGGAGTATTTAGTATATCAATAAATTATCGACAAATCACCCAGAAAACAGCAAATAATCACGTAGTTCATACCTAACAGCAGACTAGTATTCAAAAAACAGTTATATTTATAAAATAAATTCAAATTTTAGATGTTTGGAATGTGAAAAAAAATTTAAAACTGCTCTAAAAAATCGCTGATAATGGTGAAAAATAGCAAATGGTCGTTAAATGAAACCGAATAGATCGTTGAAAAATTGCTTCAAGTACATAAGATAAAATTAGGCTTTTAGCATTTTATTCACAACGAAATTGAGATAGTAACAGGGGTACAGCATATTATTATAGTCGTATGGTATTATGTTTACAAAATATGATTTTAGGTTTAAAGTCCTGCGTATAATACGTTTCCACCCCACATACATTAGTATGCATCGTAATGAACTTTTATTTTTCAATCCTACTAATAATGCTAATAATCATGATGAAGAATTACGTAGGGTGCTAGTAGATAAATTTAATATCCAAGATTTACCTGGATCGGTCTCTTTCCTTAAGATGAATAATAATAAGTCTATGTGAGAGGTGTGGACATAACAACTAGATTGGCCGAAATTATCATTTCGCTTCACCCCCCCCCCCCCCCCACACCAAACACCTTCCCCATCAATCATACAGCTCATAACATCGCTCCAACTGTGAATCTTTCTGTGGAAAGGCGCGACTTTGAGAGTGTAATCAACGACTCCTATAATCATCGCTGGTCCGTGAAACAACCCAAGTGAGTCCAACCGTTGAAAATATCAGCAGTCTCTTCTGAAAACGTACTTATTCAGTGGCTCGAAACCAATTCTTGGACCGTACGTAAGAATAAAGTACATTTTTTTGCCTCTTTTCAGTTAAAACACTGATCCTAGGACAACAACTGCACTTTAAGGAGGGAGGTGAGTTTGCCTGTAAATTATGGAGATATTAACGCGAGGATCAGAAGACGTTTACAGTCCTAAACTGGGGCCGTTCATGGTACTGAGTCACAAGTCAAGAACCCGAACGAAAAGTCGAATTGCATTTGTATAACACTGTATTCAAAAAAAGGTTGTACAATGAAAACTTTATGAAGTATTTGGCTTTACGTTCATCGTCACGTTTGGCTTAACGTTACCAGCCTCAGTGTCTTTACTCTTCAGCCATTCCTCACAGACAGCCTTCATCTAGACCTCATCGAACGAAATTCACGTATGAACGACTGATCATTCAGTACATACTCAATGAAATGAAAATTAAAGAAGATTTCTGCAGCATTTCATTAGAAGAATTCTTTAAAACATTCATTCATTTACCTACCTTATCATCGCTAAGAAGTAAGTGAGTACCTTGAAATTCTGGTTCAGTTCTAGACAACTTACAAGCGTGATACTGGTTTCTGTTTATTGTCAATTACCTACCAGGACAAATTATTCATCAAAATCGGTTGGATTCTGACTTTGAATTGAGGTGCTCTTTTTCAACTTTAGTAATGCATATAAAGAGCATTGTGCAGCATAAAAAGTGCCAATCTTCTCCTTTAATGATGAATTTTCACAAAACAAAGGTTATTACTGGCGTAATAAATACATTATTTTGAAGAGGAAAACTTGCGAGCACCCCTTTTGCAGTTCAATCCGTGGTGGAGGGGTAGGGGTGCCGGAAAGTTCTCTTGTTACAAAAGAGGAATCACCGAAGAAGGGTTGAAGAATTTAGTGCGAATGACTTCAACTATTAATTTGGAATTGTGGTTGTAGGGCAAGAGAAGGAAACATCGAGAGGAAAACAACTATTTGTTAAAAGTAAATTCGGACCATTTACTGCCCTGAAGACAGTATGGCTGCCACTAAACTGATCCAAATGTGACGACCTGCACGGGAGTTCATTTGCGTCATCGTAGACCTAACCTCACATCATCTTAAAAAAATAGTACCTAAATAACTTAGATCCGGATCTCACTCAGCTGATCTAGAAGGCTGAAAAGTGGAATCAAAGAGATCATACTCTCGTTTTCTAGCAGATTTTCATTAAAATCTGATTCGGGGATCTTCGATATATGTATCTACTAAGAAATTAAGCATTCTGATTTGTACTTAAACTATCAATAGTAAAATCTATTCAAAATGCAACCTATACTTAGCTCCTCTGTGGCGAGTGTTCTATGGCCCGCTGTGGAGCCATACGGTTTAGCAGGACGTCCTTTGTCTGATTTCTGGGATAGCGATACAATTTTGGAGAATTTAGGTTGAGAGAGAAAGATTTATTTGGAAAAACCCGAAACCCCATTTTAATTAAATACAGTTTTATAATTTAATTTGACCGGTTCAATGTCATTCTTTCATAAAAATAAGGAGGTTAATTTGACATGCCAATTTACGTCACCCATATTCAGCACCTTCCTAGGATAATGATACAAAACTGTATGTTTTTTCTATCTTTTTTGTTTTGGATTACGTGTTCCGTAGTCATCCTGTGCGGACTTGCTCCCAAAACCCTCATTTGGTAATTTCAAGGGTCCGCTTGAAAGGAGAGCAGATTGGAGGACAACCGCCTGAAATCCGAAGCAAGCAGTTGATCACGGGCCAAACTTTGTTGTCCGGATGCAGCTATCCCCTCCTGAATGAAACTGGCCAGGAGAAGGGGTAGTTGGGTCACCTCCCCCTTCTCCAGCGATGACGTTGATTTGTCACCCCGCCGCCGATGAGCGCACAATGCCTGTGACGTAGGACAATACCCTATGCCCATACGTCACACTCTACTCTCCTGCATTCCACTTCAGGATTTTTATATACTGTCTCCCGTCCTTTCCTCCCCTCTGGACATCAATCAGATCCCACCTTTTAAATCTCACATCAGCCCTATGAGGTTTTTATTTGGGGGTTGTTTAGGTGCTCGATGTGAACGATATTAATTTGGTTAAAATTTGTGACTTGTCATTTAGAGGACGAACAGACTTTTTCTACTCTCATTTATAGGATTCTACACCTAATGTCAGGATTTAGTTTCAGAATGAGTAGTGCGTATGTTCTGTGGGGTGACTTGTCGACGTGGTCGTGGAAAAAGTGCCTTGGAGTTACGTGACTTCAGTATTTCAGCAGGAGTATTTAGTGGTGTCACCACACACATGATGCTTGGCACGATTCTCAATTGATCTTTTCCGCGAGGTACCTCATTTCAATATTCTACTTCCTCTCCACCATCAAATTCATTCATTATAGTACATCTCCTTTGCGATATATAATTGATTGTAAAAGTGTTCAATGTGCTTAATGATTTTGGTGCATCCTGATCTAATCTGGAATGATCAAGTGGAAGCGTTCATCTGTATGTTTATTGACAAGCTTACAACTTCAAAACGGTTTTATTTTGAAGTTTCTAGGCATTGAGTACCGAACAAAAAATTGATTGTTACGAACAGAAAATTAATGGCTTGGCCCCCACGTTCTTTCAGAGCTGAGTCGATTGCAATCACTCGTAGATCTTTAAGATTCACAAACAAGTGAGAAAAATAGATTTTTAGGTGAAAAATGCCCGTAATTGACTAAAATTTTGTAGTTTTCGAGTTGTATTGCGTGTTCTAAAATTTTCTTGGCGATCTCGTCACACGGCTGTCCCCTCTCAGTTTTTCCCCCCGTCATGATGGAATCTTCTTCAAATTCAAAGTGACGATCTCCTAATCCTTTTCAATCCTCCTAATAGCCTTGGTTGCCCTTGACTCACGACCCGAGAGGGAACAGGGAAATTATGCTTTAGTAAAATCCCTCCACTTTGACATATTGTGTGTGGGCGGAGCCAATTTTCGGCCATGTACATTCTCAAATCTCGGGCACTATAACGAATCAATGATATTTATTCAAATCTAACAGCTACTGATACATTCAGCTTTAGAATGAAATACAATAGAAAATCGTGTCTGAGACAATCACTGTTAGTTGTTCTGCCTTACCTAGCGTGATTGGTTACAAGGTTACGATCACGTTGGAGTGAAGCTAGCAGCTGGCCTTGTCCCTGCGACTCTGTCTGTGTAAAAAGGAAGTGAAGATGAAGGCGGGAGGTTTTCGATCTCTTTTGTGCCAAGTTTGAGGATCCGCTTCCTCCGTTGTAACTGTTTTGTGCAGCTGAACACGTGCCGTACAGCTAGGGCTCAATAAATTACGTAATTTGTAAAAACAAGAAGACAGAAAGTTTGCCAAGTTGAGTGTTAGATGCAATGTAGTTTCCTCCCTAATTGTAGAAATAGTAAAATGGTTAGACGAATTTTGAGGAAGTATTGAAGTATGTAAGTACACATTGATCAAAATATTGTCGGGCAATAGTCTGGCAAATAATCATAAAGCGTTCCTACCGTTTTTTGGCGTCTTGCATGTCCCTTGAAAGTCAATTGCTTGTCATTTTGTGGTTACCTTATGCATATGTGCAAAGCCAACCTACTGGAAATTCACCACCTGTGACAATAAATTTGTCAGTCGAAAACCCTTCTGAGGGTGTCTGAGAGTGACTTGAAAATGGCTGGAAGGACACTGCCTACACACAACCACGGGTATTATAGAGCCCAGGAGTAACCCAAATGGCCTCGTCGAACGACCAAACAATTTTCAAGTGGATGGGAAATGGGTTTTTATGAAGTGCGAACGAACTTAAACCTCCATGGCTTTCTAGGGAAAAACCGAATTATTCCTTGGAATCTCATCATAATTGAACATATTTAACCGGAATGCTAACCCAATCGTAATGGAATCCATTTAAGTATCACAATCACATCGAAACCAGCAATGCATAAAACGAACCCACTCGGAATTAGTCCCCTACTGTCTATTACTTTCGAGTGAAATTGGTTAGAAATATATCGTGTGGTAAATGTTTCACCCTTTATTAGAATTGAAAATCAACCGATGTACTGGCGTTATTTAAATGATAAAGTGATATGTATAGTACATTTTCATCACATTTGAATCGTATAACAAGATCCTCCATTAAGTGACTCATCATTAAAGTTCATTTATAACCTCATGTGGAACCTTTTAGTAGAATAGATGTTTATTGAAATTAATTAGCCATAAATCAATTATGATGAAGTCATTGTTATAGTGATCAAGCTAGAACGCAAGATGTTCTTTTTTGGTTTTTGAAAATATATTTTATAGGTTCCTACTGGATTCCAAACATCTAGATTTTAATTGGTAAATATTTTTGTTTCAGGTACGTTTTGGGAACAACAAGGAAAATACGTTTATCTTCATCCAGGTATAGTTCAGCCCGGTATTTATCTTAATCTTTAGGATCGATTAAGTTTGAGGTATTAATATATACTCTTGAAACGACATTTTCCAAAACTGTATAAAAGTGCTTATTGCTTATCCAATGATATCATATACCCAACAAAAAAAAGTGCTTTTGATTCCAAAGAAATTTGGAGACCATGTAGCTTATATGAGATGTTGAGTTTTATTCTCTAATGGGTATATATTTTACTGCCCTCAGATTGAAGGGAACATAATTAATACAATAGGGATTCACCAAAGATTTATAAACTTGTGTCTAAAAACGTCATCATCTCGAGAAAGATTTCGTAAATAAAAATATTCAAAATCCTTTGAAAAAATAAATTTTATTGCGTTGAAGTATGTATCTTACTTATTAATTTGAAGTTTTGAAGAGAGTATAGATCGTTAGGGGTCAGCATTATTTCATCGTGCTTCATGAACATTCGAGAGGCGAAGTGGCGAAGTCGATGACGTGTCTTGTTACCAACGGTTGATTTGCATCGAGGAAATGCACCCAGTAGTTATCAACGAATAATTATAACTTCATTATGTAGCGGAGGCTAATTTATTCCCACTGCTTCAGTACAACGAACTCCAAAGAACACTGAAGATTGCACACGAAAGGTTCGCATATCGACGTATGAATTTCCTTTTTACTAGTTTCACTTAAAAATCTCTAGTAGGTACTATCAGGTGCATACCTACCTACCTACCTGATCTGGGGTACCTAGTTTAGGAGATTCAGCATGAAAATTAACGTTTCTTTTTTAGTACAGTTTAATTTATTCCAAACCTTTACAAAAAAGGCCTTTCTCTACTTAAATTGGTTTTTTATTGTTCTCCAACATTTTTCCCCCGGAACTGGGGTTTCTTCAAAGTGATAAAAATTAAATTTAAAATTGTGAAATCTGTACCTATTGTTTTCTCCTTTCATGAAATTCAAATTAAAAATAATTTGTTTATAAAAATGAAATTTGATATTGTTTTTCTTTATATCGGTAACATGGTTTATCTTTATGTTCTACCTTGTTTGACGGTTATGGTTATTATAAATTTAGAGCCCCTCAATCAAATAAGAGTAAATTTCGCTCAAGTTTTGAGTGTTTTTTTGGAAGTTAGGTAACTAAATTTGAATTTCTTATCTTAACCATCTCTACGAATTTTCTTTTTTTGCAAATTAGATTCGTTTTTGTACTAGTACCATTTATTAATCTCAACACAGTTTCTTTTTGAAAACGTGCCAGGAAATCGTGGGAAAAGGCTGAAAAAATTATAGTATTATCAGTTAAATAGTCATGTGTCAAATATAAATAAATAAAATATAAATAGTACATATTATATATAAATAGCCTTCTTGCATATTATAACTACACCTTTGACTGAACAGGATTAAGACTTTTCTCTTCAAAAATCACTAGGAGTAAAAAACATTTACTTGAAAAAGAAACTAAAACATAGATTTCAGAAACCTGTCAGAAGTTCCAGGTTGAGCATGTGCACACGCCAATATTTATCCTGCGGCAATGCAATTTATAAGAGATCATCTAGGAGCTAACCTACACAATTCCCTAAAATTTCATCTGAATTGGTCCATTAGTTTTGGAGTTTCACGAGTGCCAATCATATTTAGTTTTGCGCATACGCAAAACTAAACCAATCTCGATAAAATTTATCAGGCATTTCGCAGAATCTTATGCCCATCAACTACCATCCGAGTATGAACGGAATGAGACCAGTAAGTAGATCGTTAGAAATCAACACAATAAGAAATCACGTTTGCTCGTGTGCACATTATTAATTCGACTGAAATGACTTTTGAATTCATAGGGAACCATCTAGAAGCAAACCCGCACAATCCCTGAAATTTGCATCAAAATTTGACTACTGGCATAGGTAGACAGCGACATCGTACATGGAACCGATATTAATCAGCAAGGT
Organism: Adelphocoris suturalis; assembly: GCA_030762985.1. NCBI lineage: Eukaryota > Metazoa > Arthropoda > Insecta > Hemiptera > Miridae > Adelphocoris > Adelphocoris suturalis. Next base: position 23,178,508 of record CM061041.1, on the reverse strand, counting down.
ATGAAACGCAAATAGCTAGTGAAAATTTTGATATTGGGAGACACAATTTTTTTGGCGTCTTCGGTAACGGGGAAGCGGAACAAATGAATAAATAAAAATTAGCAGTATAAGACCTAGAAACGTTTTAATTATTTTCAACATGAACTGGGTTTACCACTAGGGGGATAAAGGTGAAATGGAAATTCCAATAGTGTTTAGAATTCAAGATACACCTGAGGTCGTGCAGAACCGAGAACTTCCTTCAATCAGATGTAATTTTTTGTAAACTTTAGAAGTTTCACTTTTAAACTCGACCATTTTTTACAAAATCATATGAAAATAATTATTTGATGCAGAGAAACACTTTGGCAACCCACCAAAGATGATGTTCAACTCATGATAAGCTAAAAACACCTAAACCAAATGTATCCTGATATATATTGCTACCGACAATTTCTACAAAGTTCCCTTTTTGCCCCAAGTTAGGGGTGTGACAGAGCACAGAGCTTGTGTGTTGGAGCATTTGACAGTACGTAACAATGATTCAAGTATAAAATGCTTCAATATATTGCTTCTACACCATTCAAAAATATTTGTTGATGCCTGCCCTTACATCAGTTAGAATTAAGTTGGTACAGATTTGTTGATATAATAGTACTCTTGGTAGTTGGGTCATTTAACAAACCATAATGATATAAGGAGTGAATCATAAAATGGACACATAAACGTCTGAAAACCAGGCATTGACCCAATAAAACGCTGAACCGTTGTTCTGTTAGAAAAAAGATAGTTAATTGGAATTCACTTTATTATAGTTCAGTTTCACCTTCTCTACCCAATTTCAGTTTATAAACTCTTCTTAGAAGGTGTTTCATGACCGTTGTATGCTAAATGTGCAGTCGTATAACTGCCTCTGCTCTGTATGATGTTATTCACATCAAAATCCAGCTGCTTGAAGAGTTTCAACTGTAATTACATCCCTAAACTGTTCATCACGGTCAATATTATACATAGGTCGGTTTTTTATAACTCGACCTTAACTCCTCGAAAATTCTTGCAATATTTATATTCTTGTCTTATCTTCAGATGGTCATGATGTACGTTTCACCTTATCTAGAATTTCAATCGCTCCAAAAGTATATTGTTTAATAGAGGGTTTGATGGAGTTGTGGCACTCTATGAAAATTCGTTGAATGACGATACCTCTTTTACGGAGGGGCATACGGAATTGCAGTTTCTCCGATTTCATCATTTAATTATTGTTATTACCATTATTATTTTGTTTATGTTCTTTGTTGCGCAGGCCACCATCTTAATGCAAACAGTTTTATGAAGGAAATTCTCCCCAAGATTTTCGCAATTCTGATTCAGTACTACAATTTAGATACCTATATTATTGGTGCGTCAGATTTCAAATTAGACCCTTCACGTCACCTGAATTTATCTTCATTTAGGTGAATGAGATCATTCTTAATCATTCATCTGAATTCAACTGGCAGCTAGACTGTGAAGGAGACAATCACATGGAGATAGAAAAATCCATCCATATCGTAAACATTCTACGAACCTCTCTAAATTATCAGAGTTTCGTTGTAGCGTACAACCTTCGTTAGTGTTGTCTATCCCCATAAATGAAATTCCGTTATTTCTCAACAGGTAGAACTTCATTAATCATTCAAAAATGATAAATAAAACTCAAAATCACAACATCGAAAGTAGATTACCGATAAGCACAAGTCATTCTGCGTTTTCTAGGCCACCTTATCTTTGATAAATATTGTACCGGTGTATTAAACGACTCGATAATATTAGTGATACCCTAGTAATTATTATGAAATTCACTAATATTAGAGGTCATTAACATTCTATTGCTCCTTCAAAAATGGGTAAAAAGTGTTTCCGAGATTTTCGATCGGAAGTTAGAGAAAGACCTGGTCCTCCGACATGGTGGGAGGGGGGCAATTGTGTAGGCAGTTCATGCGAAATGATTCATGGACTGGGATATAACAATATCGGTCGCGAGAATTGGTGGATGCTGAAGGGGAGGGGGGGTATGTGCCCCTCCAGTCCTTGGGCACTTTTCAACCCCCTCCCGGCTACCCCTCCGGCCCATCTCTCGAAAACCCCCGAAAACTACCCCATCCTCGTCACCCCCTTCACCCGCCTCTTTTCCCCAAACTTCTACAACCCACTAAGACAAAGTCATTAATTATATAGCAGCTCGGGGCTTTCGGGTCGACAATAATTCATCCTTTTATATTAAAACATAGGTAAAACCCTTTATTTATTGTTTTAAAAACGAGATTTATTACTTTTTCGGAGCGTTCCTAAAAAGGCCTTGTCTTTTTCCGACACCCCTTCCGTTTTCGGTGCCAACGGCGAGTCCCAGATGGTATGGTTTCGAGATTACAAATCCCTGCAAATCGATTTTCATCCCTTCCTTCATAATTCAAGAAATTCGCGAAACGACATTTTCCAATCCAACCAGTCACTACTATGTAACCACAAATATACTTTCATTCTTTGTTCCGGCAAGGTTGGCTCACTTGCATACTTTGGATCAATTAACGTTTGTTTACGCTGCCAAATCACTTTTTTAAAATCCCAAATATGCATATGTACACTTTGTTTTACTCTAGTCCAGATTAAAAAAATAAATAAATAAATAAGATAAATAAATAAAATTTGTAGAAAGCGTATCTATTTGTTTTTGAGGCGAAACATAGTTTCCAGAAAAAACCAACTACGACATCATTGAAATAGCCCATTGGGGTAGTTGACAACAAAGTGTGCCTATTTAGACTCCCCAGGATTTGTATGTGTTTTTCTTGCTATAGGCCGCAATTTTGAAGCTAGAAGTTTGAACATCGGTTAACAGACTCATTCTGCACCCAGAATATGCTGTAGATTTAGAGGAGATCATACACGTTGAAGCGGCAATGTCGTCGTCTGTGTCGAACAAAACGTCCCAAAATACGTGTTTGACGTGGATTTTTATAGTTTTTGGCGAGTTGAATAGATTGAGGCAACCATCAATGCGTTTGGTTCAATGTGACAATGATATTTCATGAATATATCAACGATATTGGATAAAACTTCCCAAAAATACGTGTTTATTGTAGTTGTCTATGTTTTTAGATATGCCTAGGTGATCGAATGGAGTAACCCTATCCAAAGGCCAATCAATCTTGAGAGGGGCATGACCACCGGGTCACCTGGTGCAAAATATGTAAGGGTAGATCGAATTTATAAAAACTAAAACGTGGAGTCAAAATGCATTTTTTTTAAGCGAATTTTTGTGGGAAATGAAGCTATTGCATAGCTTCAAAAAAGTTGAAGTCAAAATTTTCAAAAATTTCTTCATTGAGATCTATTTTGAAACATTCTGAAACGAATCCCTGAGTTTGACGCTTTTCACATATATGTATACAATATATTTGTGTATATGTGTCCTTCCAGACGGTAACACCCTTTTGGATTGAGATTAAGATTCCGTTCTTGCGTTAAAAAATCAAGTTTTCTAAACGAAAGGATGAGTTCGTTGGCCAGCATTTTTTGTGTAGATACATTAAAGTGGTCACATTTCAAAAATGTGCTTGAATCACTAACAGCATTTTTTAGCGGAATTTGAGTCAAAAAACGTTTAACAACGATAATGTAGAACATAGCAGAATTTAGGCCCAGATTTTTGCAAAAGAATAAACCTCCCCAGATTAATATTTGCCAAAAGATAAACAAAACTGCAATATAAAGATAAAAATTCGAAATCTTTTTTGAATAGCGGAATATTATTTTGAACGAGTTTATTGTCACAAAATTGGTAGTTAGAAATTTTTTCTTACTCTAAGTGCTAAAATTTTCAAAACAGTTGAACAATATTGTACTATCATTTACGAAAGTTCGCTCATACGATCATGCTGCATGAATGAACTCTTTTTGTTTTCTCGTCACACCTGATTCTTTACCGACCCACTTCTTCCTGTTCTCCGCAGCCAGTTTTGGTGTAATTCGAAACATAGGGTATATCTGACCTGAGAAATGATTTTTGGGGTTTTGGATCAGCGACGACGATGTTGGTGGGGAGGGGGGGGGGGTTGTAAGGGAGGGGTAAATATGAAATAGGAACACCATTCACTTTCCCTCGTCTGATTTTGATAACATTTGAAACGTGGGCTACATTTGGCCTGCTTAAGTGCCTTTCGGAGGACCGAGGCGCTACGATGATTGGGGGGGGGGGGGGGGGGGGGGTGCGTGGAAGTGAGGAGGTAAATATATGAAATAGCGATCTCATTCAGCCTTTACCAGAACCTCTACCTTTTCTTTCTAGACCGCAAAAAAATGTGTGATATCCACAAAAAAATGCTCCGCGTCAAATGATGCGAAGCCACACATTCCATGATATCATCCAATATGGGCCAAGCCTAAAATCGGATCGCCGTCTCCTAGCACAACGCATTCCTTGTCTCACTCCAACACGCCCTGTCCAAAGCCTAATCTATCATTCTTACCTAGAGAAACTCTTGATGTGTTTTACTTGTTTTTATTATTATTATTTATTCTTTTGGAAATAATACATCGTATTCACTTCCTTATGTTTCAAGTCCAGAGGAAACTTAGGAATGCTAAAATACTTTTTCGTTCCTGTAACACCAGATCAGATGAAAAAAGAGGCCACTATGTTTTCAAACCACCTTTTCAGCAGTCACAACAGCTCTCTTTTAATTTCAAATCATTACTAACATTGTGCAGTTAATAATTGCCCGCTAATTGAATTTATTGAGGACGAAAGGAAGGAATGACCTCATCTGAATTAGAAGTGATCGGGCGGAGGCCAGGAAATCGGTCATCATCGAGACCCCTGGAAAAGGAGGGTTAACCCGTTACCCGCGGGAAAAACGCTTCCTTCGGCCTTCGGTCCTCTCGGATCTTCGCGCTCAAAAACGTTTGCCGACTGTTGCGGCGACGGGGGAGGCTGTGCTGTGAAGACTGGCGATATGTAGGGGAAAGATGGAAGGGGGGGGGGGTCATTAATAAAATAAACGCCACCTCGTCTTGATTAATCGCCAGCTCAGTGAAGCTAATGGTATTATCGCTGAACCAACATCTTAATTACCTTACAAACTCGCCGCCCCGCGTTTTCGAGCGGGTCCCGCAGACCTCGGCCCATTCGGGGTCTGACAAAACTTTTCCCGGCGGTTTCCTGTGCCTAGCGTTTCCGACATTAGTAACGCACGCTTGTTGAAAAAACTCTTGGGCGAGAAGCGAACAGTCGATGCGCTGGACTGCCTTCTTTCGAGAGCAAGAGATCATTGGTGGACTATTTACGGCCTGAGCCAGGAAGAAATGGAAGAAATTCGTTCCTGCAGTTCACAAAGGACTGAAAATTAACATGCAGGCTAGAAATTTCCATTGATGTAGCACGATCGTGTGATCGAATTTTCGTAAATAATCGTATTATATCATTTCACATTGTTTTGATATTTGAACACTTTGGGTGCAAAGAATTTGTTAACTACCAATTTTATGAAAAAAAAAAAACATTCTAAATGATATTCTGCAATTGAAAAAAATAATTTTAATGTTTAGCTTTTATTTTTCTTGCAGTTTTAACCGATTTTTTTAGCAACTAATAATAAAATTTAAGTAGGTACGTTTTTTGGCTCCAAAAATTTTTAAATAAAAATTTAAAAACATTTTCTTCATCGAAATCTGTTTTGAGGCATTCTGAAATGATTATTGGATTTTAACGCTTATATATATATATATATATATATATATATATATATATATATATATATATATATATATATATATATATATATGTAGGTATGTGTCATTCCAGACGATAACTCTCGATAGAATTGAGATAAAAACTTCGTTCTTTCGCCAAAAAATCAAGCATTTCAAAAGAAAGGATGAGTTTGTTGGAAAACAATTTTTGAGCACATTAAATTGGTCAAATTTCGAAAAATGTACCCAAAAAATCACTAAAAATGGCTCAAAACGGCCAAAAATCGTTAAATTTTTATTTTTTTGCAGAATTTTAGTCAAAACTAAATTTTCAACGATTAACTTGGACATTAATAATTTTTGCACAAAATTATGCTGAAAAATGTACTTTAATTTCATTAAAATTTGCTAAAATATCTATAAAAACTGCAAAAAAATTTAAAAATCAAAAATCCCTTGTGAATTGTGGAATTATATTCAACTATTCTAGTCGTTTTAGACATTTTTAGTGATTTTTTCCTCAGCATATTTTTTGAAATTTGACCAATTTACCAAGTCAACCTTTCATTTGGTAAGCTATATTATTTTAGTCCTACATTCCGGCTTTTGACGTACCTACCTACTTGCTTTCCTTAACATTACCATCATTACAGGTAAGCCTTCATTGCAGAAGTTTCTATTCCCAAGACTTCTGGAGGTTGCTTGCATGATCATAGTCTTGTTGTCACTTTTCATAAGGCCGTTCTGAAGTCGGAAAAGTGATTTTCATTGTTGGAATATAATGCTTGAACGATTGAAATACTCAAATAATAAATTTGACGTAAGATGTTCCCCATCATGAAATGCACATGCTGGCAAAAACACTCAGAGTCTCCGAACTCCACTCTTGATATAGGTACTTGTTTTTCTGGAGGTGGAGTGCGTAAGTTCGTCCTAGAGATGGGTTGGTATTATTTTAACTCCCCCAATGACCCAGCATTTTGACGTTGTGAACTACCCCTTTTTGTTTTGGATTGAAAATAAAATAAATTAACGAAATTTCAAATAGCCTGCGATCTAACTTAGACTTGCCAAGTGTACCTAGGTACCCTTATGAACCGTATCACTTATAAAGCATATATTGATACGAGTGACTGACCGTGAATATGCTGCCGGAAAAACGTTGATTTATTATTTAACAAAAAAAAAAAAAAAAAAAAAAAAAAAACACTTAAAGGCAGAAAGGGCTCTTTTGTCAAGTCTTGTTAGAATACTATAAATACAGTGCAATTTTCAATTAACATAAAACAAGGAATTATATCAATATTGCAAATTTTTGACCAACCTACAGGTTTTTAACAGTCATTCCTGAATTAGTTTTTTGCAATTGTTCCAATATCGTATCTTTCTTATTGACGTAATTCGTTGTTGAACCGTTTGACCGGTGGTTATATGTTATTTACGCCGCTTTTATGGAGCACCACAACACGAAAATCAAGTCTGTTTTGATCTATGCGGTCGCCGTAACTGCCCCCTGATTAATTGCCCCGTATCGATTAACCTCCCAGCGGATCCAGAGGTTGACGGCCTTGGTGTATGCCTAATCGCCTCGCCGCTTTCCAGTCATCAATGTAACTTGATACGATTGTTGGGTTTGAGCAAGAGGTTTCTCGAGCAAAGCCAAGAATCTTCAAAGTTACAAACTATTCAATACTTAGAGCAATAAACTCTGAGGAAATAGTTATAATCTTCTTTCTTCTTAATTGTAATAATTATCTTTAAAACCTTCGCTACCAGTTTTTCTTTCTGCAGTTTCAAATTATTAGGTAACAAGAAAGCGCTTAAAGCACGCCAAAGCACCTTTCGGGAATAGTCTCAAATTCTAATCCAGAGAATGAACTGGCCAGAAGTCACCAAAAGCACGGTTTGTCTGATTTATATTTTATTCGCATGATGATCAAAAGTGATGAGATTACGACATTTGAAAATTATGTAATTATATCTATAGCATTTCCCAATTGAGTTAAACCTTTTCCATTTAGGTTTAGTCCTTTTCCATTTAGGTTTAGTCCTTTTCCATTTAGGTTTAGTCCTTTTTCATTTTGGTTTAAACCTTTTCCATTTAGGTTTAGACCTTTTCCATTTAGATTTAAACCTTTTCCATTTAGATTAAACCATTTCCACTTAGATTTAAACCTTTTCCATTTGGATTTAAACCTTTTCCATTTGGATTTAAACTCCATCAAAACGTCAGTAGTTAGCCCCATCATAGTAAGTAAGTGCCTATCTACTAAAATTTCATTAGGCTAGAAGTAAAAAAAAAAAAGGAAACGGATAGTTTTAACTTAATTTATAACTTCCGTTCATGAGAAATTCTTGTGTTCAAAAAACATTTGTTCATTATTATATTATATTACATTTCTGTGCATAAAAAAAACACTTGCATGATTTAATTTTCAAGTTGTGGCATAATAACGTCGGGTTAGAGGTAAAAGTACCGAAGAGGTAAATTCATATTGTGCAAAAATCAAATTAAAATTTCAAAAGTTAGTTTGGTAAATATGATTATTTTCTTAGGTTGGATACATAGTTTGATGATATTGATCACCAATAATAACAACAGTTAAATAATCATAATATTCTCCATTTGATTTTCCCACGTGTTGAATTTGTGACTTGGGTACTTTTACCTCTAACTCCACGATAATTTCCTGAGTTTAAATCCAAATGGAAAAGGTTTAAATCCAAATGGAAAAGGTTTAAATCCAAATGGAAAAGGTTTAAATCTAAGTGGAAATGGTTTAATCTAAATGGAAAAGGTTTAAATCTAAATGGAAAAGGTCTAAACCTAAATGGAAAAGGTTTAAACCAAAATGAAAAAGGACTAAACCTAAATGGAAAAGGACTAAACCTAAATGGAAAAGGACTAAACCTAAATGGAAAAAGTTTAACTCAATTGGGAAATGCTATATATGTCATGAATAAAAGGATATTATTTTTACTTTACTGATAAACCACGATCCAAAACATGATTGAATTGCACTTTAAAAACTCCTAATTCCTGTAGGTGCATTATTATTGCTTTAATGTAAGTGAAATCTAGTTGTTCAATATAGGTACCTACCTAATATAGGTATATTGACATTTGTTTTTGTATTTTTGCTTATGCCTAATTGCCTCAGTGCTTTCCAATAGTCAGAGTAACTTCATACGATTACCGGACCTCTGCAACGGGGTTTTCAAGCAAAGCAATCTTCTATATATATCTCAGGGATTTTATGAACTTGAGCTATCAAATATGAGAAATTAATTTTAATAACGCTCTAAGAGACCTCCAATCTCCTGTTAATCATTCAATAGTTTCAGTCAATCTACTTAAGGTCACTTAATCCGATGGTCTGGTAATTTAAAGGAAATGTTTAAGACAATTCTTAATCAATATCTTTTGAAAAACGTCTGAAATTTTATTGAGTACCTACAGTAAGGACAAAGCAACTATTACAATAGAAAGACTTTCGTTATCCCAAAATATACAGTTGGGATGTACATGCATTCTGTAATAGCTCTACTAATAGCTCAACGTTCCAAGACCTGCAAAAACTTTGGGATTCAAGAATTCATCGTCAAAAATGAAGTAATCAATATTATTTAGGTGAAGAATTTACGTCATTATTTGTATGTACATACACCATTGATTAGGTGCCAACCAACATTATCTAATTGCACTGCAACTATTCATAATTCATGTACAATATGTAATAGGTAACTGTTAGTTTTAATGTATTGTTTGCAAGATTTAATGTACCTTATCTTGATAAGCGTTGTACAGAACAGAACGATTTTCCTGATGGGTTTGATTCGGTTGACACATTAATTTGTTAGGGTCGCTGTCAAATTTTTGTCGGCACTCGTCATAGTGGTGAGTGAGGTATTTTACGTGACTAATGTGTACTACAACTTTATTATTCCACTTCTCTAGTCCTGTACTGAGGCATATTAGCTATATTTAAGATATTGATACGAAAATAGGTATTTCTTAAATTGAAGTTTGGCCCCAGGATAAATTTATGTTGTTGGTTATAATTCAATGATGAACCTTTATAATCGACCGAGAATTCAATTATTAACCCACTTAAAAATTTGCTGTTTTACGTTCCAGCATAAGTGTAGATTCCAAATTTCGAAGAAGAAAAGAAAAATCCCTTAGTCTGCCGTCCAAAGTTATTTCTACTGGGCTAAAGTTTACGAAATTCGGCCAGAACATCGTACATTGGCATTGATTGTGCCTGTTATCTCGTCATTGTCAATCAACTCCATTGATTAAAGTTTAATATGATGTTAACGAAAAATCAATACGTATCTCAAAAATGTGGGAATAAAAAGGTTATTTCTTGGATAATTTTAATAGCCATAATTTCCATCAACAGTTTAGTACAAAAATCAAGTCGAAAATTCTTTCCTTCATTCAAGGGATCGGTACTACACATCAAATCTTTCGCTCTTCACGCAATGATTCGATGGCAAAGTGGCTGTATCAACCATGCCTGCCACATTGGAGACCGGGTTCGATTCCTCGCGGCGTAGGGAAGATTTTTCACCTCACCACATGCAATCACAATTCATTTACTTTGTGGGTTAGTTTACTGCCATTCAATCGATTTCTTGTGGTAAGTGCCTTCAACCTTGTAGTTATTATGTGGATTATGCGCTCTAAACAATTCAATAATAATGAGCGTTACCCACGTATTTATTTTATATTTTTATGTGAAAATAGATTCCATTCTAAGAAATTTGATACCATCCGCACTCTCCTACGTTGAGCAGTTCTCTCTCTATGATTTTTCTAAGATTGCACTGGTGACGTCCACTGGGCGGCAGAGGGGTCCCGTTCAGGCGAGGGGGGTGCTTTTGGTCCACCAGTGCACGAAACTTTGAAAAATCATCGAAACAAAACTCAAAATTCACCGTAGGAGAATGCGGTTGATGCCAAACTTCTTAGAATGGAATCTTCTTCCGTTTAAGAATTGTTAAAATACCTTATTCGCACCCATGGGTAAAGCTCATTACCTGTAGGCCAGTAATCTGCAGTGGAAGGGCCATCTGCTACAGAAATAAGAAACCTCTGAGTAATAATATGCAGCGTTTTTACTGTTTATTCAACTAACCTATTATGATATATTATATCGTAATAAAAGCTAGTTTTACATGATATACTATAATAATATTTTAACCTGTTAAGACATATAAATTGTCAGAATGACATGTTGTGCGGCGTAGTAGCATTCAAACTGTCACCTCTCGAAACAGCCGTGATTGATTAAGACTCAATTGATGTAAAGAGTAACGCCACAGTCGAATGAGACTGATACAAGTTACCTTCACAAGTTATACCAATTTTTAGCATAGCGTGTTGTAAGGCGTATCTAGTATCATTGAAGCTGTCACTTTTCCGAACTGTGGGTAAATAAAATAAAATATCAATTAAAATAAATAATAACACCATAATTTAATGGAATTGATATACCCTGGTACTACGTCCGATTACCAATTGCCTATTATATCTTGTACTATATATTATACATATTCTATGCCAAGTTGAAGCATACTGTTTTAGTTACACCCACATATCGGAATTTACAATCAAAGTTTCAAGTATGATAATGAACATAGATTCATACTACCTAATGAAATGTCCTTGTTGAACGTGCTAATGTTGGTTATACCCACCAGCACTTTGACGTTATATTATGAATCGAATCAAGTAGCTTAAAATATTAACATCTACCTATATACTTTCAGCATTCTCTGTACTTTGTAGGTAAAACCTTTCCCTTAATATTTCTGTTCCAACACAGCAGAACTAACTACCCGATTCTATAAGCATAACGATCTTCATATTGTCAGATCCATGTTAGGGGATAGTTGAGGACGGTGGACCACCCAGGGAGGCCGAGAAGAACCAGCCCACGTAGCCGCGGATGGACATTCGTTTGCCCGCGATGGCAGGGGGGCGTGTCGCCCCGCACATTTCATTTGCGCTCCCGCCTAATTAGCATCTATTATGATTTTCTATAGACCTGTTTCACTGAATGAGACGTTTCGAACGTTATTGTATTATCGCGGTTAGCTCACCGCGGAAAGATCTCGGCGAAACCCTTGATTGGTCAAATTGGATGAGTATAGCTATGAAAGAGTAGCGATTAAGGTAGGTAAGTGGTTTTTTCTCAGCAGAAGAAGTTGGTAAGTGGTGGGTCTATTTATATAAATAAGGAAAAATGTGACTTATCATTATATTGTGCAACTTTCATTTCCTGTGGACCCATTTTCAAGAAAGCTACGAGTATTAGCCACTAAGTTATAATGATTGTAAAATAATCGCTAAGAATGATAAGGGGAGGGGGAGAAGGTAGAAGAAAAAGTTCCAGCCAGCAGCGCGATCTTGAAAGGAAATTTCCATAATTTTTCTGGTCATACTTATGTTTAATTGTTTTTAAATTTGAGCACATTGAGTGCAATGAAATTGTTAACTACCTATCAATTTCATGTCAAAAACTTGTTCTAAATAATATTCTGCAATGCAGAATATTCTGCAATGCAGAATAGTTTTTGGATTTTTAGCATTTTTTGGAATGTTATCGATTTTTTAGCAAATATTAATGAAATTTGAGTAGGTACATTCTTCAGCATAATTTAGTTCATAATTTTTTCAATGTTCTAGTTAGTTTTTGATAGGTAACATTATTTTGGCTCCAATTCTGCTAAAAATGATAAATTTTACGATTTTTAGCCGGTTTCTTCATTTTTAGTCATTTTGATTAGCACATAGCTGAATTGATGACCTGTTATTTAATTGAGGATTCACTCTATTTTTTAACTCTTTCTTTTAACTTCGATTCTTCTTGCTTGCTTGCTAGCTTGAGACAAAATTTCAGATCGATTTTTAACCCACTTCCCGATATCCAATCGATCTGAAATTTTGCACACGAGTTCATGCTGGCGTACATTTTAATCTATCAAATTTTCGCGAAGAAAAAGTTAGTTATACTATAAATTTTCGAAAATTTGAAATTTAATATGGGAGACCTTACAAGCGTTGTGTATTGTAGGGAGGAGGAGGAGGAGGAGGAGGGAGGAGGAGGAGGGAGGAGGAGGAGGGAGGAGGAGGAGTGAGGAGGAGGAGGAGGGAGGAGGAGTGAGGGAGGAGGAGGAGGAGTGAGTGAGGAGGAGGAGGAGGAGAAGGAGGGAGGAGGAATGACGGAGGAGGAGGAGGAGGAGGGAGGAGAAGGATACTATTGAACGTCTGCATAAAATGACAACGAATCCAGGGTCAATAAAATATTAAATGATTTTCCTTGTCAATTTAATTTAAGTTATTATCAATGTGATTTTGAAACAATGTGATTTTGTTTCAATTTACTGTTGCCAAGAAACTACCAAATATTGAAACAACAATAAAATTAACTGAGAACATGAGAAAAAGAAAGAGTTACATTAAAAACTTGTTTTTATGGGTTCATTTTTTTACAATATTCACCTGATGTTGAACATCTCATACTACGCTACACTCGTAGTAGAATAACTCCATCAATAACCAATTTCACTTCTTCTCCTTGAAAAATGCAAGGGAACTAAATTTGGTGTACTTTCTATACCTAACAAACCTAACATACTAATATAACTTTACTAATATAAGTATACTAATTTATATTTACCGATTTGGACATGATACCTATTCATATTCGCCGGAGTGGGGTTATGCAGTACCTACCCATTTCTACGTAGGTAGTAGTTATGGCTATGAGGTGTGTATTACAAATCATTGCAGTATGTTCAACAGATATTACTTAATTTACTTTATGGCTATGAGGCGTGTATTACAAATCATTGTAGTATGTTCAACAGATATTACTTGGTTTATTTGATATTCATATAGAAAAAACTTGTTGTTTTATTGCACTTATTCTATGAATGAAAGATAATGATGTTGTTATTTAATTTGGGGGAAACGTTTTACTTATGGATAAATATTAAAGCTCCCTGCTGCGAACTTCAAATTGACATTGTGGGTGAAATGATTAAGTAAAAAGCGAGCTACTGTTGATCTTGTCAGACTGAAAAAAATGAGGAAGCTGTAAAGTTTGGAAAGTGCAAAATCTAACTCTTTTGAAACCACATGAGCTAGTGTAGGGAGTAAATGTGAAAAGTGAGAAACATGGGACTAAGTTAGGTAGTAGGTACCATGCATTATAACGCCTGAAAAATTTAAAGTAGTAGGTAATATTGATAATGAGTTTACACGGAGCAATGAAAGGTTATATATAAGTAAGTACCTACTTATAATTTAAAAAAATAAGTACTTATTCTAATAGTACCTGCCTTTGAAATTCTGTTGTAATATGTAGAAGTGGGAGGGGGGTTAAATTGATACCTAACTAGGTATAGGTATCCAACGAAGTGATGATGAGGCAGGGTTGGTGTAGTGCAGGGGTGGGGGGAAGGGCAGTGAGAGATGGCCTTGGAGCTGTAATCACCTTGACAACGATATCATCCTTATCACAAGAGGACGCCCGATACAACAGCAGGTGCCGGTATGACAGAGAAAGTCCGCGCTCGAGTTGACAGTGGCGCATTCTACCGGGTCCAGGTTGAACTCGAGGCTCATAACAGGGGTTGAAATGAATGTAGGTAACGAGGTCTCCATAATTCTCAACCCTCCTAAATGGTCACAACGGGTCACTGCGCTCTGCTCACCGCCGTCGTATTTCATTACTCTTCCCTCCTTTGACACTTCCGAGTTCCCCACGTCTGTCTCGATTGTACTATCGCAGATTGTACTATCGATAATAGTGCCTTTACCTGCTACTAAACCAAGAATACCTATGCTTCGAAGGAATATGCAAAATAAAGCTAAGTTATTACGCACCCGATCGATGATATGATATCCTTTAATCCCAACCTATACCTACAGTGCACAAAATTAAGAGAATGACGCAGATCAATGAAATGGACCAAAGTAACTTGTTCTACTTATAGGACCTATGGAGAGGTTGGTTGTGGATGACACTTTAGGTGGATAGGTATGTACCCACTAACCCAGTATTCCCAAAGCTACCTTACCAAATAAAGATAAGTAGGTATGTAATTTTATCCTTTTAGTACCAGAACTTTCTTACAAATAAATGAGTGTAGCCTAAGTACCTTCCTGTTTGTACTGATCAATACCAGTAAAATAGGTAATCAATGTACAGCATTACTGAATAGATACCTACCTAGGTACTCACCGAGATCTATATTTGTATTTCTTGCTTGTCTGGACCCATGTTCAGATTGCTAGGTTGAAGGATTGCACTTCAGTTGTGGATATTACTACGTTAATATGCTGACTGATTAAGTTAATAATATATTGCCCAACTGTAACAAACAATTACCTATATTTTGAAAAAAAAAAAAAAAAAAAAAAAAAATTTACATTTCATGGATGAAGTGCAGTTCTACTAGGTATAGTGCTTAATAGGAAAAAAATTAATACACAATACAAAAATATTATTCACGGTTTTTTATTTCTCAATTTATTAATACCTACTTATACATAAACCTACATACATCATTACAATCGTTTTTTAAATAAAGTCTTTGATTTATTAACAACAATTATGTAGGTAGGTATCTAGATATTATCTTATTAGACACTAAGCACCTGGGCGAGATGTGTAAGTACCAGATATGTACAAAGATGACTACAATTAGAATTCTTATTAAAAAATGTAAAATGAAATGAAACATTACTTAGAAAGGCTGTCATTTTTCATTATAAAGTCTTATTATAAATTAATTAGGCCCAATGGAAATAATTAATATGTAACTGCACATTTTGATGGGACTAATCAGACTTGGGAATTTTGGAACTATAGGTATGCGCCTAAGATGGGTGTCATACATGTGAACACAATTTTTCATACACCTAATGATTTTAATTTGATATGGGACGTCCAAAAATCGTCAGTCCTATATATCATTCGTTATTCTAATTTTTTATTTATTTTTTAAATATTTTTTTAATACACCGGTGCGTACAGAATTGCATTATTTGAAAAGGATGACCTGATATTGAACATGAGCATAATTTTCAACAATATCTATCGGACATACATAGAAGCCAGTCGTACGAGATAGAATAATGAATAAGTAGGTACCTAGATGAACAAACTCAGTGAAATATGTAAAAATGGCACTATGAAATTCGAAATGCTTGAATTTAATACCTTGCTTACAACACTACAATTTCTAACTGTGTTCGTTCCTCTTAAATGTACAAAATGAAAAGTGGAAAACCAACGTCCTGAAGGCAGTAAAAGAGTAAACGAAGTCATTAATGTGATCCTTGGGGTCCCGCAATATATGAAGGATTCACGGATTTACATCAAAATCACGAATAGATCCCAAGATCAATGAAATCTTTATTTGAACTTTGTCTGTCTTTGTGGAATGAAATAGGTAGCTATATGCAGTCCTTAAAGCAATGTCCAAGAACAATAATATAAACACGATGTTCAAAGCACTTTTTTTTTATTCAGAATTTTTTTATTTTATTCATTTTTTTAAACTACCATTTTTACAGGATTAATAATACCTAACACCCACGTAAGGTACGCTAAGAATGTAAAACCCGATTTTTTTCACATCAGTACATAAAGGGCACGGAGGGGGGCTGTCCTTGCGAGAAATTTGGTAGGTACTTAGGAATTTTCCTGACTTATTTCAGTAGGCGTCTAAATCTAAACAGATATATTTAGATACCGAATTTATTCCTAATATATTTTGTTTAATAATTTATAGGCAAGTCTTCTGCGTAGGAATATCCAGGATTAATACCTAGGTAATCCTTTTTGTAATAATTTGTAGCTTTTTTAATCGATATGAGTACTTACCTACTTCAGGTCAACACTATTCAATACCTCCCTGTTAATTGGGAATTCTTATGAATTGGTAGGCCTACTATTGAATGGGATAAAGTTGTTTCAGATGATAACAGATGTTCAAGATTGGAACAATATTACGACTGGAAAAGAATGCAAAATAGTGCCCACTTATCTATTTCAATTATCAGGGCAATTTCACCTGTATTTTCAACTTCAACGTTTCGCCTATCTGTTTCCAATCCTACCCTTTTGTCCGCCTTTTTTTGAGAAATTGTAGGTAGATGAACTTCTTAAAATTTTTGGGTAATAGTAGATATATTGAACTTCTAACTTCTTATCAGGTTGTAGGAATAGGTAGGTATGGTAAAATTATGTTATCTGTCACTCATCTTGAGTAAAGATTCGAGTTAGTATTTTGGATTTGTTAGTCAGTCGCAGTAGGTAGGTATTTTTAGGTTACAATTACTCGTAAGTCTTCATTACCTACTTGTACCAGTCTTGGCTTTTGTTGTGAACTCACCCTCAACTTTGAATGATCCCTATGAATTTGCTCTGCTGGTGACAAGCGAGATGTTTGAGCGGGAGTGTTCAGCTCAGTTCCGCTACAGGGTTGCTCTCTGTTGACAAACTTCCGAACTTCTCCGAGCCCCGACGCCAGCGCTTTCTACCGGCAGCCGCTTTACTCACTTACAGAGGGCGCTCGGGTTTGACCCCCTCCCACCCCGCGGGACCCACCAACGCCCAGTTCTTTTCATTGATTGCTTCGTCGTGCCGCCTTTGCTCCTCAAATCCGTCGTTTCCCCGTTCCTCTTTCCCACCCCGTTCGCACAGCGAGCCCAACCTTCCTATGAGCCACGCCCACACACCCCTCCCCATCCCTCCATTCCACCCCCTCGCCTTCGTCTTTGAAACCTGCAGTACCTGCCTGCCGGGGTAGCACTAAAAAAATCAACTTTTAAAACTTCATTGTTAGGTATATTCATTTATATATACTAGGTACTGCTTTTAGATCACGTCCGAAATCTAGAATCAACATAACATCCTATCAGCAGGTACCTGAAATTTTTTTTTTTTAAATCCAGATTAAATCGGTCAATTAGGTAAATCACGGATGGTGTTGATACCTAGACCTACTAAACGAAAAAGAAGAGCCTACCTACTATTTACGCATTGAAGAAGTACCTACCTATTCCCCAATTTTACTAACCGGAGTAGGTACCTAGTACTAGTATTATTAGATTGGTAATTTTTTTGGAATTTTCTCATTTGCCAATCAATTATATTGAGTTATATTACGGGATGGCTAGTACCTACCTAATTTACCAAGATAACTTTAGGTAGGAGTAATTTTATGTACCTAATAAATAATTTATTAGGTATCCCTCCCATTTTAGACTAAAATTTCGAATATTTTCAAATCCCACCTTCAATTAATCTTCCACACCTATCCTTGTAACTTAGGTACTTTCTATATGTGCCTACCCACATGTCCAGTTAGCAGTAGAAATTTCGGCTTTAATAAACCATCACTACCAAGTAGGTATTACAGTACACTGAGAGTTCCCCACTTTTGTGTGTAGGTATACCTACCTATTCTTTATTGAAAGTAGTTTCCACCGATACTTACAAATTCGACGAGAAGGTCACTCTAATGTGATGAGCAGTTTCCTTTTTATGGTATTCCAAATTTTAATGCACTAATGACGTCACTGTAAGCCAAGGGAGAGCAACGACGTCACCAAGGCACCTGATAAAATAATAAAACTTGTTGGATTTTTTACCGTTCTTTAAGTTTTCGCATATGATAATCTCTAATTTGAAAATATATAACACTAATAGTACGTTGGTACCTAGTAGGTAATACATGTGCCTAATAATAAAATGAGTTATTGCCCCTGTACCTAGAATTGTAGAATTTGTTTCCATATGCAAAACCTGTTCTGAACGGCTGATGTCTAAACTACTGACTATAGACCTGATTTTAAATGAGAACAGTACTCTATTCTTTCTGTCGATTGATTGTACCCTGATCAATTTACAAAAAATATATATATAAGTTTACAATTCTAAACACTGATGATAGTCACAATGAACAAACACTACCTAGGTAGGTATCCTATATATACCTATATATACCTATATTTTTTTTTTTTCTACTTCGAACTTTTTCAATATTGTATTTACATCACATTGCTCTTTGTAACAAGACGTTAAATTAATACCCTTCATTAAACACGAAACCTGAAGTTGTTTTCATTTTGTAGGTAATTTTGTATATTTTTTTCTTTCTTCCGAACGCAACCACTTTAAATCTCTGTAGGTATTTCAATTTATTTCTGAAATGCTCATAAATACAGATACTGCTTAGGGTCCTGAAAAGAACGGAAAATTGACCGATTTCGAATAGCTACACATAAAATCACATCTTTTTTGAATTCTGGATATTGGAAGAACATAGTTTTACTTGGGATTAATTATTTGTTAGTGCCTGTTTTAACCTGAATGATTGAATGGCATTTGGTACGGAACCTCAGCCACGCTTCAATATATCGCCTAATCGAAGATAATTATCGATAAATCCTTAGAAAACTTCATAGAATCACTAACGTGAATACGTCTGATTCCTGACGTCTGCGGTGTGAGGCCTCACGCTACTTTCCTAACGTGTATTTTACTTGAAGTTAAGCACTCGTGGTGTTTTTCTGTATTAAACCTAAGTTCCTGGAAAACACTTTTTGTCTTTCACTACCTATATTACAGTGTTTATGACTCCTAAAAGTAAATGATCGGAAATGGCTTATGTCATTTGTTGGTACTCCTGCTAAAATAATTGAACAGGTACTATCCACCTAGTAAGGAGTTTCATCAAAACCGATGATGTCGTTTAGGAGAAAAGTATAGATGTACTCAAATTTGCCACTTATTGTAATTTTCTGATAGTGCTTCACTCTTGAAAACCCAACCTCAAGACTCAAGAAAGAATGCCGCAATTCCACAGTTACTGAAATAATGACGGACACACAGACAACAATGTAATTTTCTACAGTACGCAAAGATCCATGTTTCCCAGGCCAGGATCTTTTTTTTTTCAGATTGATTAAAATTGCGGTGTACAAAATTGAAGTATTAATCGTAAAGAAAAATTAGGTGGGTACATGAAAATTGATGATTAGATTGCTACCTAATAACAGCTATTGATTAATCAGAAGGTAAATTTTTCCTGCCGAAGTGTCTTATTCTTTAAGCTCTCGTGCCGATTTCTTGCAGATTATTAAAAGATATTTAATAATCTAAGGCGATTAATGATGCTGGCAACCAACCTGAAAAATTAATAATTCATCAAAACTATGTAGAGTCAACATATATTAGAATATATATAGGTAGTTTTGCCATAATTTATTAGATGTAAATGTTTGTTTTTATTTATACGGTATTATATAAAATAATTTGTAATTATGAGTTTTCTGAGCCAATAAAGATTTGATTTAATTTGACAGCATGCTAGTTTGGGTGAGTTCTTGGATATAATTAAATGTTACTTTTAAGTAGGTAGGTAGTAATGAAATTATTAATACCTACCCAATAGGTAGTTATTAGAAACCTAATCCCTCAACTGGGCCAGCAAAGTCTAGCGTTTAAGTGACCAGCAACCAGGCCAGTAACATCCGCCTGATTTCAAGCAATTCTTTCATTGTTGAAAGCGCAAACAATTTTACCCAGATTGTTCGAAAAACATTCATTTATCTCAATGTCCCAGGATGTTTATAGGTACCTACCTACTAGGTAACTTTGTTTATTAGTTTATGCTGTGGCAGTTATCATAAAAGGACGTTTATAGTTGGGATGTTTAAGGGTGTTTATAGTTAGGAAGAAGTTATATCGTTAAACTTCATACATGTACATGTCCTAGTACATGATGAAGAAATACCTAGTCTCTGTTGTTTGTTTAAAATAATATTCTACAAAAAAATTTCCAAAAATTAATGAAAATTAAACTCACTCAATATCAATTTTGAATGACAAACAAACTTCTTCTTAATTATGCTCTGTGTATAAATCGTTGATTATATTGGAAAGTTTAAATATTAAAGAAAAAAATTGTATTTCTGTCCTTGAGTTTTATTTTTTCCCTCCAAAATCTCTCCCTTCCTTCTTATGAGAGTTTAATTCTAACAGTAGATTAACAAATATCTTGATCTAATCAATTCATTACTATACATATCAGAATTGAGCTACTTCATTTCATTTGAGCTGATTTGACAATAGTGCCTGCTGTAGTAATACCATCGGACGTGCCTGTAGATCCACTCATTCAATTAATTTATTTTATTTTACATATTTATCTATTAAATTTGTTTAACGTATTATTTGAATAGGAATATGGACTGTAGTAATTCATTATATATAATTCATCAAATTATTCCCTTTCAACAAGTTTTCGTGATCTTCCATTCTTGCCAGAAAACTCGGTACCGTCCGCTGAACCTCGAGGTGCCTACGTGACCAATACGGCGGCTCGGGTCAAGAAAACACCAACCCTGGATAAGAAACAAAAGAGGGAAAAAATCCAACGCAGTGGCCGCGATAAGAGTGACGCTTCTAGGCTGAGATAAACCTTCGACCGACCTTGGCGATATTTCTTCTATCAATTTTGCAGTGCGAAAGCTCTTTTCCTGTATTTCAACATGCTAAATCATAACAGCGTTTCAGCGAATTTGTTAAGGAACCAAAGCTATTGCAATAGCTCAAAAACAAATAATATTCAAAAAATTATCCTAGCTTCTTAGTGCTAAATAAAAATGCGGACATAACGGGTGGAAATCAGTCCGAATACGTAGCAAATTTTGAGAATCACTGGAAACATTTTACATTTTATGTGTTCTGCTGATCCAGATTCACAAATTTTTGAGCATACGTTTGGTTTTCATTGAAAGAACTACCTTCTCAATTTTCTAAAGGTGAGAATATCACCTTCACCAGTTTTTAGATAAAATAATCAGTATGGGATCAAATGAATAATGTGGCTAGTTTCTTTCCTAATCGACTCACGTTGCTGATATTTGATGGAGCTTGTTCGGGACACCTCAAAAACAATTACGAGGTTCGGAGGATCACTGAATAGCTGATGGGGCCTCTGAGGCTAATTTCTTTCCTTTTCAACCTGCCATTTTACCAAGTTTTTTGTTTTGTTGTTTTGGCATTTTTGGAAAAATTTTCAACATTCAACAACTATAAACCGTAAACTGGTAGGGTCCTAAGCTGTAAAAGAGTGAACCCTTTTGGGAGTCATGATACGCCAAGTTTTGATCATTTTCTAGATATACATGGGGCTTAATAATAATTATTGACCAATGATCTGTGTAGAAGGGCTATTTAGTATAGAAATAATAAACCTTTGTGTAATAATTTGCTGCATTTTATTATACATCTCAAGAATGAAAACACTGGTTATTCACTCATTGACTTCAAACGATTAGGACAAGTCCACAATCAATTAAATCCAAAATCTCCGAAAAACAATATAGTAATTATCAATCACTCTCAAATTGGTAGGTAACTGCTTAGGGTACATATAGAACCGCGCCTGGCCCTCAGTACCCAGGAACAAAAACAAGAACATCAAACTCCTGTAGGAGGCTTCTAGCTTTCATGGGATCATGATCCACCCGGATAACATGGGGTCATGGCCGTCTGAGTTGATCTCGTGCAAAGAAAAAAACTTCCTAATTTTGGGCCCGATGTTCTCTCGTGCGGTCTACGATGGGTTAAAGGTTACTTAAGGTTTCTTTTATTCACATGGATTTAAGTGGAATCCAATGATTTCCTGATAAATTACTGTCCAAGAGCAGCTTAGGCTTGATTTCTTTTCACGATCAATCAAAGCAATCCAAAAGACTGAGAGTACTACACCATCGCAGAAACTCATCTAGGCTCGAGGAAAGCGTTTTTCCAGCAAATAATTGAGAAGAAGACTTCTAAGAAGCACAGTGCATCCTACAGAAAGGCAAAGGATAAATATGGCTGACAGACCCTTGCGGTCTCATTACAGCTCATCAACTGAAGAAATAGAACGCTGCAGAGTTCATATTGAAGAAATGAGAACTGGCACGAATAGAAAAGCTTGGTTGGCAAGAGGGGGTGGAAAAACCATGTATTAAGAATCTTTTGTGTATATACATACACAAAACATATTGGTTTAGAGGGAAAGTGAATTTATAGCATTTCCGAATTGAGTTAAACTTTTTCCATTTAGGTTTAGTTCTTTTCCATTTAGGTTTAAACCTTTTCCACTTAGGTTTAGACCTTTTCCATTTAGATTTAAACCTTTTCCATTTGGATTTAGACCTTTTTCATTTAGATTTAAACCTTTTCCATTTAGATTTAAACCTTTTCCATTTAAATATAAACCTTTTCCATTTGGATTTAAACTCCATCAAAACGTCAGTAGTTAGCCCATCATAGTAAGTAAGTGCCTATCTACTAAAATTTCATTAGGCTAGAAGTAAAAAAAAAAAGGAAACGGATAGTTTTAACTTAATTTATAACTTCCGTTCATGAGAAATTCTTGTGTTCAAAAAACATTTGTTCATTATTATATTATATTACATTTCTGTGCATAAAAAAACACTTGCATGATTTAATTTTCAAGTTGTGGCATAATAACGTCGGGTTAGAGGTAAAAGTACCGAAGAGGTAAATTCATATTGTGCAAAAATCAAATTAAAATTTCAAAAGTTAGTTTGGTAAATATGATTATTTTCTTAGGTTGGATACATAGTTTGATGATATTGATCACCAATAATAACAACAGTTAAATAATCATAATATTCTGCATTTGATTTTCCCACGTGTTGAATTTGTGACTTGGGTACTTTTACCTCTAACTCCACGATAATTTCCTGCGTTTAAATCCAAATGGAAAAGGTTTAAACCCAAATGGAAAAGGTTTAAATCTAAGTGGAATTGGTTTAATCTAAATGGAAAAGGTTTAAATCTAAATGGAAAAGGTCTAAACTTAAATGGAAAAGGTTTAAACCAAAATGAAAAAGGACTAAACCTAAATGGAAAAGGACTAAACCTAAATGGAAAAAGTTTAACTCAATTGGGAAATGCTATAATGCAGTGTTCATGGTTATCAAACACTCATCAGGGGTTAGATCCAACACCAAGGAGCAGTTTATCTTGTGATCTGAATGCTCCTTTTTGATCAGGGCCATACTCTTTCGCCCAAGACATGAAGGATGCTGATGAATGTAGATGTTTTTTTACTAGGTACTATTAACACATTGTTATTAGTTACTGCAGCTAGTCGGCACCAAACGCCAGACCCACAGGCCTTAAATTCTTGCGAATATTTGTAATATTAGAAGACTTACTTCTACGTAAAGGCAACCTATACATTTGGTTATTTGTCTAGACCAGCTCAACCTCTCTATGACATACCTAGAAGTAAGTTGTTGGACCTTTGGCCATTTTGACAGTTGTTTTCAATACAACAAAATAACTGAAGTAAATAAAGAACACCCTGAATCTTCTTCAACAGAGATTTTTATTCTACACAATGAATGTGTGCCACCTCTAGTCTACTTGGAGAGGACTGTTGTGGTTGCGCCTCCGATACTAAAAGCTTTTATAATTTCACCTACCTAGCTCTAAATAATGCATTACGTGCGAGGTAAGTTGATTGATCTTCAATTAGTGCACCGATTATTTCCTCATTTCTGTTATGTTCAAATGTACGGAAATTCTCATTAGTTAACTAATTGTGAGTGTAGGTACTTGTTCCAAAGCATATCATCACAAACCCAGCCCACCCCTGGCTTACCATGCAATTATAAGGTGGGCACCGAGACGAATGATAATCTGCATATCAAATTAGTGACGAGTGGGCAGATTAATCAACATCCCAATAATGATGTGTGCACTGACGGCAACAGGGTGAGGCGGTCCTCAATCGAGGCAACCGTTAACCATTGCGACACTGTAAATAGACTCTTATGATCCAGTTAAAAAAAAAAAATAAATAAAAAAAAAATAAAAAATAAAAAAAATAAAAAAATAAAATAATAATAATAATAAAATGAAGTAGGTAACAATCTATGTGAATCACATAATTTTAGCATCATAGAGTACAGGGTGGTACCGAAATTACGGGCAAATAACTTTTCAGCAGTCCAAAACACCAGATTTCTGAAAGTCATCAAAGAAAAAATATAATTTTTCTGGTTGATAAACCGTCCGCAGTCCAAACATGCCCATTCTTTTTTCTCTTATGGTAATTGAATTAAAAATCATGGATGTTCCTTAGGTACAGCGACTTTTATTCAATATGGACGAAAATTGAAAAACGATTGAGACAAATCAAATGATTTTTCCTCCATTTGAAAATCGCTTTGCAGATTATTGAAGTAAACCCACACACAGTTCCTGGTGCACTCACTTGATGCACTTATATATGCCCATAAGGACACGAGGGCTTCTCGATTGGAACTTTTTGCTTATCGATTCGGATGCAGAAGAAGGTCCTTCCTGGTCCATAACTGACATTTCAATAAGCTCCGATTCGTTGCTCCTCCTCAAGCTACGTAGGTTCAGTATTTCGAATTTTCTGTCAATATGGTGGATAGGTCATGCAATTTAGTATCCTGCTGAATTTAGAACCACATGGTCAAAAATGAAATTCCAGCTATGTACCTAGAAGACTTCCTACTCCAGAAGAACATCATTTAATATTGATTATTAGGAATGCGTTTGATACAAAAGTAGAACGAAATGTCAAAGAGCGCGTTGAGGTTATCACTTCTCACAGTCCTTTCAAATCAATTATCTTCGTTATTCAACGAACCCCAATCTCAAATGCAGACGTTCAGACGAAACCATTTGATTTAAAAAGAAATCTGCTGTTTTATAGTTCATAACTCGCTTCAAATTACGGTCATAACAATTCAATTTTAGCGCCAAGCCATTAGAGATAAAAATTATAGGTGTGCATAAAAGTGTCAGTTTTAACTATTTATTAACCTATAATTAATTTTACGGCAAAATGTTTTTTCAATATTCTGTGAAATATAACGTTTGATCGTCATCGGCGTAGACGTGGGAATAGAGAAATACGCTCCCAATTATTGAACAAATATCATTATTTCCTTATCACGTTTCCCTTCTACACAGATTTTATGTTTATAATAACATGCGCTTGGACTAGTGCTATTAACAATTAGATTTCTCATTTAGCTAACTTGGTGAGGAGTAATAGCATGGACAGGTAACACTTTGCGCCTGGAGGCTTAAGAGTGAAGTGCAGAATAAATGTTTCACTTCCATGTCAAGTTTTAGCTTCATGGGTTGAATAGATATTATTTAGCTTCTGATATCACAAGGCAACAACAGTAACGCTAGCCTTCTTAGTTTTTTTTTTTTTTTTTTTTTTTTTTTCCATCGCGATTTTAGACAAGATATTCACAGTGAGCACGAATCATACGTTAAAAAGCCGACATGCGAGAAGCTAGCTGCCAGGGAATTTAAGTATTTACTTAATGTTCGAAGTTGGGATTATCGCTCAGACTGCTGATCTGACTTCCTCCTCATTACTTCCAGTTGTCTTCAAGAGAATAAGTACCAAATTTTAGCGCTCTAGGATGAAGCTAGATTCATTGCACACAGCTAATCTGGCTTTATTGACTTCTCCTAACCACTTCCTGTGGTTACCAAGAGGCAGTGCACTGAATGTCAGCACTTTAGGATGAACGATATAAAAGTTTGCACAGTCAGCCCAACAATCTCTTCCTGTGGTCTATAAGAGGCTGCGTGCCGAATTTCAGCGATCTAGATGGGCAGGAGAGAAGTTAGCATTGTTGCTCACACAGCAGATCTGACTTTCCTGACTCTCTCCAAATCACTTCCGGTGGTTACCAATAAGCTGTCAACCATATGTCAGCGCTCTAGGATAAACAAGAGAAAAAATTTGCTAGGAAAATTTGGCAAAAAGTCGTGTTATTAATTGGGTAGTGATGAAAACCGATCAGGATCGACTCGAATCAGCTGAAGTTCGATCTACTCCTGTATAAATACAAATGCCACTGATATAATGTATCGTTTTTTTTCCGCGGAAAGAAGTTGATTGAAGGTGGTCTCATTCGATTCGTAAATTGAAAGCTATCAAAATCAAACGAAAAATCTCCTTTTATTCCCTTCGTTTTTAAATGGATTTTCGTAATATTTCAAATATCAAATTTCAACCCTTTGGGTCGAGCAGATCAGGAGAAAGAGAAACTCATCAGGGGACTTTTAACTTTTCAATTTAGGTAACTATTTTGAAACCTAACTAATAAGCCATACGTTCGTTATAATATAGTATATTCTGCATTCGAATTGTTGAAAAGATTTTTTTTTATTTTAATTTTTTAGTTACAGTGCAGTTTGGCATAAATGATGTTGAAATCTTTCTGATAGAATTCAGAAATGCAGAAAAGGTTCCGGACAGAGACCTCCATTTTAATCGAGGGACTATATATGTATTTGTAAATAAAATGGCTTTTATGTATTATAAAATGGATCTCCACCTTGTTTATAACATTTTACGTTGACTGTACTGCCTGGTGTCTAAGTTTAGGTAATTCCTAGCTTCTTGAATTAATAGTTTCTGCCTCAGATAATGTGGGCTTGGTTTCTCCCTTCACATGAACTGTACCATACCGTTTTTGGAGAAGGTAGAATTCTCCTCTACTACTTAATTGATACCCAACTCCGGATGGAACGAGCATTCCAAACCTCGGCAGAGCGCATGTATCAAAATGAGTAATGGATATTTGCGTCTGTCCTTTCCGCGAAAATAATAAATAAAATCGCGTCCAGAGGCATCTGAGAATGATGTAATGGCCTCGCTTCCCTTCCTCTCAGAGCGTCCAGTGGATGTGTGTATTAAAACCCCACTAGGTCTTGCTTGTGTATCCAGAACAAGGCGTCAGATGGAGAGACCACCCAAGGAGTCGTTTCCCTCCCTCGTCTCTTTGCCATACTATTTCATTAAGCCCGCTCTTCTCAGCCCGTCTTCTTGACGCGGCTTGATCATCCGGAACCGTGCCCATAATGGAGAGGCTCGCCAGCGTCCGAGCGGTCGCTCCCATTTCGCTGCTCCAGCTGCCCAGTGTGTTTAAAAGACTGGAAAAGTGAGAGAATGTCCTTGTTTGAAACACACGAGGGGTCACGGGTCCCATTCACCTTTCACGCTATTGCAGTGACCCTTTTACATAATCGAAACGAGTTCAATATCCTCGTACGTACTCCTATGACTGTGTATAGATGCTATTTCTTCTACCCTATCAGTAAACTCCCACAAAGCTATGCTTTATCATACATTGATCTTTGTTTGCGGAATCGTCTTCATGACAGATAGTGACTGATGTACAGGTAAAAGAATTGCGATATTCTCACCAGAAAATGTTTAATGTTTGTCCGCAACCTATGGGGAGCCATTGTTCTAGCAGAATGCACTACTTGACGTCATACTTGAATTGGGCCTAGTAAAAAAAATCACCCCGTTGAATTATAATCCCAGTACATTTCGAACAGTTACTAACTTATTATTCCAGTAGTTTTAAAGGACGAAACCCATTACACTGTTAGTTTTGTTCTATAGAGGCTTTAGTGTAAAAACTCAAGATTATCATAGAATCAAAATGACCAGCACTCCATCGTAGTGGCATCAACATATCCGAAGTTTTTCGGAGGTTGCCAACTTTTTCGAACCAAAAATTCTTCAAAGGTCCGAAAAAATCATTCAATATAACTGTTTAAACCGTAAAATTCATTTTCGAAATTGTTAAAAAGTAAGTTATTCTTTGAGGGGTCCTGACATGAGGTGCTACAATCTTTCTTGAACGAAGATGTATATTACTTGAATACAGGACTATGAGACTTGCGGTTGTAAATTTGAAGTTTGGGAAGTAAAAAATAAATAAATAAATAAATGAAACAAAATAAAATAAATTAATAATTTAAAAAATCTCATAAAAAATTCGCATAAGCTCATTAATGCGTCTAGAGTCTTTTCTACTGTCGTATATGCGACCGCGAATCTCGAACAATTTTCTATACAAGTTTTGTGACTAATTTCTGTTATAGATTGCTATTTTCATAAAATAAATTTCCAATGTTACACTTGAGACAATAATATTTCGTTTTATCAGGCTGGACAATGGTAGAAGTATTGTTTCGTGATTGCTCAGTTGTCGCATCGATGGTGTTAGGGAAATTAATGTTGATGTTTTTTTGTATTTTGTTTTTTCTTGTAAACTATATTTTTGTATTTTGTAAAATACAGTACTTACCTACATTTCTGTTTTTTGTGAAAAATAAAACCTTTTATTTCGTGGATAATTTCAAAAATTGAGGAAAGTAAGAAAAACTACTTTAATATTGTTCTGTTTCAATAAAAAATTGTACGAGCTTTGCGGTCGAATTATAGAAAAGACCCAGCGTCAAGAAGGGTCGGAGAACATAAATAATGATGATTCAATTCATATCTATGGAAAATTGGCATCCCCGTCCTAACTGGATGACTGAATTTTAATAACAATATTAAATTAATGCTTCTATCACAGGCAGAAAAAGGGATCTCTTTGGTATCGGCATTTTCATCAGGATTCAATAGAAAATTTTAAAATGGAAGAATAATGTTGTGATACTCAACATATCAACCAAAATAACGCCCCAAGAATTCAACGATGTTGTTTGAGCCATACAGAAAATGAAACCGAACCATTAACATCAATATCTGTTTGAAATTGATAATTTCAAGTCTACATATAAATAAGATTTACCAGCTCGCAGCATCGATGTGATACGTGGGATATAAAACTAGGTCATGCCTCATTCTTACATACTATTTTCCACAACAAAGGCTCTCAGTACTATTTGCAGAATTGTAGAATAAGAAAAACTACCTAATAATTCAGGTTCTGCCCATACAATGCGAGGAAACTTTGCTTGTAGACTGCTGAAGTTTTATGTTAGCTAAAGCAGTGGGGTTGGGTAGTAGCATTTATATGTACAAGGGAAACATCGCGTGTTATTTGTACACCATAAATTGTCGGCTTTTATAACTTTCCGGTTCAGGAAAATATACGGGTAACCCACTCCGTCCATTTCCCGGAGCAGGAGGGACAAAAAGTATAGTTTACGGTAAGAATGTTGTCTGATCTGATTGTGCAGTACGCTCAGAGCAACAAAAACCGTAGACGAACGGCGGAGAGGTGGGAAGGTTGTTTTTAATTTTAAACCATCCATGAATCCCGGCGTTTGGTGGCACGGGGGGACGGGGGGGAGTGCTTCCGCGGCTGGTTTAATCTCACAGGGGCCTCCATGGTCGGCGAGCTTCTGATTTGTGAGCTGTGGACACACGGCCTGTATTATAAGATTAGTTGGGGTGCTACATAAACTGTATCTGCGGGTTGGAAAACCCCCCTGGACCCAGGGCAAATAAACCACCCCCTGCCCAACCCTTTGTTGCCGCCCCCGCTGTTCTCCTCTATCTACTCTGAGCACACCTGAACAGCGCTTCCCTCTCCCAACCATCCCAGCCCTCCTCCCTTCCTGTTTTTAATAATTAAACTCATTACTCAGTCTCCCTTGCTTCAGTGCGGAAAGGCAATTTTTCATATTACGGGAAAATAACTCTTTGCCTCCCTCATATACACCAGCGTGTAGTTGCTAAATCACTTGAGGGCGTTCGAATCGAGTTGGGAAGCGACCAAAATCATTGGTCAGTCGAATGCTCCTGGTTAACTCCGTATTGTAAGCATCTCTACTTTTGGTTAGTTTAAATTTCATGATTTTTCTTTATTCGGACAGTTCAGATTATAACAAGTTTTATAAAAAAGGTTATAATTTTCTTATAAATTTCAGATTATAACGAGTTTTATAAAAAAGGTTATAATTTTGTTATAAATTTATAAAATAAGGACTTCTGTCCTTAAATTGTTTCTTTTCTTTTTTGAATTAAACTCTTACGTTTATCCCCAGGAACTGGAGCTTCTTCAGGGAATTAATATTCAAAAGTGTAAAATCTCTACTTAATAATAGTTTTCAAAATATGAAAACTATTCACTTATATATTAAAAAGTGTAAAATATCTACTTACTTATAGTTTTCTTTTTTGTTAAAAATCGAATTTAATTTTTTTTTAAAATCATTTTTTAATTTTTTTTCTTTTTAAATCACCGTCAGACTCTGGTGGAGAGCCCATGTGTAGAAAAAGAAGAAAGAAATACTGTTCAAACTCATAAGAATCGTTATATGATGATATGCTTAATTTTGTGGCCTAGATGCTCACAAGCTCGCATCTCAAAAGTACGAAAAATTCGAAAATCAATTCTTCTGGTAAAATATAGATTAGATACACAAATATTTAAATCAGAATGATGTACATAGTTTTGTGCTCTAGGAGCAACGGGTAAAAAACAGAAACCTAATGACTTTTGATTGTGAGAAAGTTCTGAGTACCTAATGCACTATATAAGCACCGACGCTTCCGTCTAAAAAAGGATGGCGCTTGTCCATTATCAGTCGTAAAATAACAAATTCGTCTGGCACCGCACTACTCTACTTCGTTTCCATCCTAGCTCAACACTTTGTTGATTTTTTTCACATATGGTTTACTACTAGGTGATGTGGTAACCAGGGAAGCGTTATAAATAATATCCATACCACGATGTTGAATCTCTTTCTCAGGGATAGCAGTGATGTTTGCAGATCAGTACTGCCAGAGAAACATACCAACAGAACGATCATATATACTAGAGGCCTGTTAGGGCTTGGAAAGCCCTAATCTAGTAACTAACACGGTCCGCAAATTTCTTCGTTCAGAAATAACTCTCCTAGATGTCTTACTTACCGTGAATTGATGGCAACTGTTGTTACCGCTACAGCCTAATAAACAACTCTCGTTGATAAGGACCGCCTAGAACACGATCAAGGCGGGTATAGAGACGAACGGCGACACTTTTGCAACAAACTTGGGGCCGTGCTGATTCGAATGAGCAGTCTAACACTAAAATCGGACCTCGAAGTTCTTCACAATTTCAAAGACCGTTCGGAATTATATATAAAGATGTCGAACGTAACCATGACAGCAAATAGTTGCATTCGTATGTAAACGTTTGCAAACTACGAAAGATTAACTGAGAGGAATGATTTTTTTGAAAATAGTTTTCTGAAAGTTTGATATAAGATAGATCTCAATGGTGTTTACCATTGCCAAACTAATAGTACCCACCATCTATACCCAAGCCCATTTCACACAATGTGACCATTCAATTTCGATGGCAAGCAGGCGAGATCGTACGCTGGTCTCCTCCGAAAGTCATTTCTGAAAGCCATTTCCTCTAAGACTATTTATGAAGAAATGTACAATCTTACCTGAAATACTCATACATCCAAGATGTGCAATTGAAATACCTGGGGGAATCTGAATTGAAATAGCATTTTTGTTATTATTATAATTTTTCGTTTATCTAAAATAATTCCTAATCTATATATGGAATATATAAATATATGAATTGTTTGTAGTGCTTCTTCATTTGGAAGATAATTAGGTTTAATTAGAAGAATCATGTATTGTTTTAAATGTCACCTAGCAATTGAACTTGAAGCATCGTACGACAAGATTTACCTGGACGGGCTGGGACAGGAATTTCACTAATGACTCTCAATAAGTGTCGATGATAATAGTTTTAAACATGAAATAATAATTTTAAATATTTCTTGATTAATCGTTTCTGATGAACGGATTTAAATATATTTTGAGTAGTTAGAAACTTATAGGGGTCTCCTAGCACGACAATTTATTCATAGAAATAATTAAGACTTCCATTTCCTTCTTTGGGATTGGAGAACCAGTTCTCTTGGGGTATAGAGTGATATACTTCCCGAAATGGCGTCCTTACACAGAAGCATCGGGTTGGGTCTAAGCTAGGAAGCCGTAATATATTGCTTAAAAGGAGATTAGTTCCCTCCCCCTTCGCTTTTTGGTGTGATTGCGGGAGCGTGGAAGGTGAGGCTACTTAGCGAAGGACCCGAGGTGAGTAAGTCGAGAGGCGATAAGACACGTTCCTTCGATCCACAACCGAGTTGGCTTGATAAGACGAACGTGCCAGAAGCCTGACATTGAAGGGCCGAGAGAGGCTCCCTGTGGCGAGCCATCAGGCACGGAAGAGTCGTTATGCACCCAGGCGAAACTCTCGACTGAGGTTTCTGTAATCGCGTTCGAAAACCCCCGCGACGTTTAGTGCTTGGAACACGTTGATAAACCGGTGATGCGCATTCACTTTTCTGTTTTGTTCTCCAACTATCGGAGCTCCGAATGGAACAGATACTCCTTGTTCTGATAGTGGTAATGACAACCTGTGAACGGGTTGAATGCATATCTGTCGCTGAACGCCTCATAATCATCGACCACTTAAGTGATAATGAATGATCACATTTGCTCAAGGCTGGCTAGATAAAAAGACAATACTCGTACGCAATTAGGAATCAGAATAGGTATTGTTAAGCGTGTATTTCCCGTAATTAGTACTTCGATAACCTGTGTAGACTGTATGCAGTGTCTTATAATAATGATATGAAATTCTCAATACCTAATCAACATTGATTTCGTGGTTCCAATACAAAAATATAGGTATTTAATTAAATTATTCATAATAACAACCAAATTACATAATGGAAATCATCATAGTTGTACCTAAACGATAAAAAAATATGGTCTAGAAAATATGTATTAAAAATATGTTAGTACCTACACCTACGAATTGTATCTATTGATTCACCGTAAAAGGGTATTTAAGTTATTTGAGTTTCATAACTAAATTTAGATTAATTCTTGTTTCCAGAAGAGTTTGAAAATTTAAAAGTTCAATGTCATGTATTGAAATAAAGCCTTTAAAAAAAAAAAAAAAAAAACATATTTACAAAATATAGACCTGAAAGTAGTACCTAGATATAATAATAAATAATTCATGTTAACTTCTCACTGTGGCTTTTCACTATTTGAAGCATCCATTATACAAACGAGTCATTGAGGTAGTACATGTTGCTTGTGAACATGGCGTTTATATGTGCAAAATATCTATGAATTTGGATATTGTTCTCACTCTTACTGATGATTCGTAAAAGTGCTTGAAATGTTTGATTTGATGTGCGTTCGATTTTCGCTGAGATGACATGTTTTCTGTCATTTATCATTTAGAGTTCAGAAATGATTTGGGTTCAATAAACGAAGGTTGGAGACCGTAATTATCTAAACTGTTTGAATTTTGGAAGAACAGCTAGACAGTAGCCGCTTCTTTCCCGGTGCCTTGTTAACCCGGATTATTAATGGCCTGCTTTCGTTCATCAACTAAATTAATGATGCCATTGATTAAATCCTACGTGGTTAACTGAGTCGTATAAGATTGCTCAAAGGGCACATGCATACTTATATATCCGGGGAAGAAAGACTCTAATAGTATTACATCCTCTACTTAACATACAATGCTCTCTTGTGGAAGTTAGGACAGGGTTAATTATATGAATAAATTATGGGAGTTGACGGAAACTGAGGGTTGGGTTACAGTTTCTGGCAGCTCTGCTAGGCACTTAGCAGCGCCTCCAGGCGTCGAAAGCGTGTACA
Source organism: Adelphocoris suturalis (assembly GCA_030762985.1). Taxonomy (NCBI): domain Eukaryota; kingdom Metazoa; phylum Arthropoda; class Insecta; order Hemiptera; family Miridae; genus Adelphocoris; species Adelphocoris suturalis. The sequence goes on along the minus strand of CM061041.1, from coordinate 23,144,236 downwards.
ACAACACACCTGCAGCATTCTTCTATTATTTTGAAAAGTGCTGCACAACTTGGAATGGTGAACGGGGAAGAAAGAAAGAAGTTGTACTTTTTATGACGAGGCTTCAGTTCAGGCGAGGCTTTCAGTTCTAACCGTAAAACTGTGCAACCGTGTGCAACAATTGGAATCAGAATTTTAAACACCAGCATTTGCTATTTGACAGTCAGATATGTGATTCAGCTATCAATCTTACGCTAATGGCGTTTGTTTAGGTCATTTTGGAAATTATGGAAATGAAGTATGTCAGCGACAAGGAATTCCATCTTAACAGTCCCTTCTCCAAGGAACACACTCGTAATCATATGGCACGAATATTCTATCCAGAACTCAGTAGTTCATTAAAAAAATACTAGCAAAACCTCTAAAAAATACTGTATTCACCTGAATAAAATTAATAAATTCATAATGGTATACAAAAGTATGGTGCTCCAAAAAATCATTAAATTGACGTGGCAAACAATGGTATGCTGCATGTTAATTTGAAAGTTAACAACATTTACAGACGTCGCGTCGTCTCGTACATATTCTGGAAATTCAACGTCATCACATATCACATTCGGCAGGACATGCCACGCTTCTTGCAGCTGTTCAGAATATATCTTTGGAAGAAGGTAGACAGTGTTCTCATCTTCTCCCTCGTGATCGATCTGCCTGCCTGAGAAGTTCATTAGATGAGTAATCAACTAAATATAAAGATGTATGTACATTACATACACACTTCAGTTTCTTGTATATAAAATATTATATATAGGTATCATAATTTTATCTGTAGTTCTCATTGAGGGCAATGTTACAGTTGATGAGAACAAGATCGCTCATATTTTCAGACAGAAAGATCTGGTAAAAATACTGTTTGTTGTAGGTTATGAACCGCATTGTGAAAGTAAACTTTCTCCCTCATGAACTTTTTGGAAAGCTAGACCACTCTATTAGATGAGTAACCAACGAATCCTGAATATATTTATGTTAATCAGATGTATCTGTACGTTAGTACAACCTACAGTACTTGGTGTACCAACTTGTACTGAAGTTTTCATGGAGAGCACCGTACGTATACACGATTGATGTGAACGGAGTCACTTGTGTTTACTGTGATGAAGCCCAGGTTCTTCCTCTTGTAAAACAGCCATATGCTGCTCATTGTAAAAGCTTCATTAAATATAATTCGTCCTGAAGGAATATTATATCGATTTTTAATTAGGAAAATATGTGTGCAGCAGTTTTTCTAGACTTCTGAAGTTAAGATATACAAAGAGGGGAGTTTTTCCTTCATCAGAATGCACTCCATAATTGACCTGCCTGTTGGACCAATATGTACATTGGATAAACATCTGGCATAACCTGTCAATATATGCTTTAGTATGCACTTATAGATATTTATATGCTGGAGTACCTTGCTGCATATACCTGGACACTGTAACATTCATGAAACCAATGACATGAGTATCACAGGATCTAACCGCAAAGGAGCCTTAGTATTGCTTGGTAAAAACAATAAGTTAAATGCAAATAATCGATCGAAGCCCTCTTAGAGGTGTATATATTTATATGTATTGATCGCTCGTATAGAAACGGCGTTTGCCGGCAGCATTTCTGGAGTACCGCGGAAGTGAAGATAGGCAACGACAAGGAGCCTCGTCCTTAAACTAAGATAAACCTCGCTTGAGGGACCTCCTCCTTACCCTGATAAAACTTCTTCAAGCCGGTGATTTATTTCCCTCCCTTATTTATGGTCCTCCCACTCACGTTCATACAGGCGCACACGGACGCACAGTCCACATTTCTTCGTGGAAACGACACGCTCACAACGACTTTCTTTACCCTTCCTCCTTAAATGAAACTTCTTTTTCGTGTCTTTTATTTACGTCTTTTGGGGGCCTCGGGTTGGAGAGTTATCACCTTTATTCGTCCTTGTTCTTTTTTTTCGAGTCCTCCTTTTCTCTCTCTCTCTCTCTTGCTTTGGGTTTTATCCGTGAGTTCTCTAACCCTCCTTTTCTCTGCCGAATGAATAGTAATGAAGAAAGAGGGAAAAAACCTTATCTAACGTTCTCTTCCCTTCCCCCCGCCGTCCCCACTCCTCCCACACCACCCTTCGCTATTCGAGAGCGTGGTTTGTTATTCACCCTTGTGCTCATGATACATCTTTTTCGCACCCCTTTGCCCGCAAAATAAGTTTAAGAGAGTGAATTCTCAATTCCTGCTTCCTCAACATCACATATACGTGCAAAAAAAACCTTTGAAAATATGACCACCTTGGACAATATGCATGCTTTGAAAACTTATTGTTTAGTTTGATTGAATAAATGCGATACTTACTTCAGCACCTTTACCGAATTATTAAGACATTATCACTGTTATACTGGGTAATCCGTATACACTATATCCGTGTACAATCATATGTCGGCAAAGGATTGATGCAAATCTACTTGATTTTTTTTTATTTTCACCTTATGTGACGGATGTGTGAAATTGTGAAACCAGCAATTATATAAAAAAGAAAAATTAAATTAAATCGTTGAGATGAATAAATCATTCATGAACAATAAAATTAAAAAGCACAAGGCGTGCACAGGATTTGTAATTATCATTGCAAGACAAATTCAAAAAAACTATTTCTAGCCAGGTCGCCATTATTTTCAAAAGTCAAATCGCAATTATAACCAATGTAAAAGTATTACTCCACCTGAACGCAACTTTCCCAAATGTTCTATCCCAAATTCAATCGTTACGGGTTTAGCAGTGTAGCAATCAGCTCCAGAGTTCGGAGCTAATTAGATAAGAGTGGCTCTAAATCTTGTCATTATCACTTTACTTCGAACTTAATACTGTGAAAATAATTACAGTTTTTATGATTTTTCTTGACTTACCAAACTGTTAGTTAATTAAGGGCCAACTGTTTGCTTTGTTCCTCGATATATTTTTGGTTCTTCTAGTACGTCATGAAGGAATAATGTGGTAGGAAGAAAACAACTGTATTATTTGGACGAGAATATGGAACTTGGATAGGGAATAAAGAGCAGTCGGAAGCTCTCTAGTAGAGTGCTGAAGCTTATCTCAACTCTTGCTCCTCCCATGGCTCCAGTATTCTAGCACCCTCCAGACTGAGCCTCATATCTGCCAGTGCGGAGTAGATAGCAGGAAATCATTCTCCTTCCGAGGCGGGACGACGCATCTCCAGTGAAAAAGCAATTGAATCCAGATTTACTTGAGGGAACGACGGAATGGAAGGGAAGGAAACAGCCGTATCGGAGCAACAGTATGAGAGGGAATGGCATTTTTTCGGGAAGGGCGAGGGGAAGTGGGGCCTCGAAGACTGCAGTGACTCTTCTGAACGATAGCATCTGCCTCCTTCACAGATCCTATCCCGAGTTGAAGGCCATATAGCCTCACACGCTTCAGTAAAAATGTCTATACATACGAAAAACATTTGGTGCGATGCTTCTCACCATTTTTTTAACAGGCATTCTATCCAAAAAACCGAAAGGGTTTCATCATAAATCAACCATCCCAAGAAAAACTGACAAAAATTAGGATTACCACTAAAATACAAGTGTACTTACAAAGCTTAACATCCTAATTTGCCGCATCTTTAAGATGAAACTAAAAAATCACTGAGGCACATTCATCTAAAACTATAAATGTTTGGTCGAATATTTTGATTGCATTGCTTCCACACGAATTCGGTGAACTAACAAACTGCCAGTTGGCACACGGTTCCGCACTGTTGCTTGTATCTCAATTTTTCTGCTCCCATTATGTTTTCATGTGCTGTGTGTGAGCCCAAATTTGCAGATTGCCTTCATATTTGCAAGCTCGTAAACTCTAAATATCCATGATGTTGCTGTTCAATCAAAACTGATTCTAGCGTACCTACTAAAGATTAATGATTCTAGCGTAAAAACCTATGTCTACATATTTTGGAGTGGTTTGAAGGAAAAGTCCAAGCCCCGAATCGACACAAGTTTTCTACATCCTTTATTACGTACATGACTCTTCAAGTTTGAATTTGAAACAAACACTATGTTTCCTGAGCTGAAGTAAGTCAGAATAAGCTATCTCTGAAATATAAACTGCTAGTCTCAGTCATTTGTAGTCGTTTGGTAGTCAGGTAGCTCGTCACTCACTTCACCAGGCCATTCTGTTTAGGTTATTCCGATTTGAATAGGTGATGTTTTTTGAGTTATAGACTTAGAGCATTTTTTTTATAGCTTCTTCTTTCGTCGCCATTCATATTGCAAATAGCTAGGTATCGTACGGACCATACTAGGCTATTCGTGTTATTTGGTGAGCCCCTGACAATTTTAATAGTTCAGTCACCTTGTTTTTTATGACCCTTCGGCTCTTTTTGAATGCAAGAATAAAGCCATCTCATTGCACACTGTTGGTGAGTATATTTTCAAATGTTGCTATTGCCTAGACGATAATATGTTCAACTCAAAGGCCATTCCTATTCAAGTTACGTACTAACTGAAAAATGACGATACTTACTTATTGATTTGTTACATTCTACAAAAAATAAAACTTGCTAACGTAAAAAAATATCTGAACTTCAAAATCACTTCATCGGTTCAATAATCAATTAAAATGTAGCTAAGTACATGAATTTACCATACATTGTTAGATAGTACCCAACGATATATTGCATGATGTTTTCAGCAGTTAACCCGGAAATTCAAATTCAAATTATTCCACTCACCTTAAGTAATGTAGTACCTAGTAGGTATAATAGTTTTAGTAGTTTAGCAAAAATGCACACCTGAATTTATAATAATTTTTTCGTGGTTTGTAAATTTCGGCAAGTTGTGTATTGAGTACATTGAAAGGTCATACGTATACATTTTCGTAATGGTGAATGCACATATATAAGAATACTTGTTTCACGGTTTCACACATTGTGATAATTCCGTCGTTTGATAGGGTTTATTTTACTTTTTAAATTTGCCCTTCTGCCTATTATCAGTTTAAAACCTATTTTCTCTTTTTACGGTTCAGCAAACTGGAAAATATATTTTTCCTTATTCCCCTACCATTTTCGGAATTGTATTTAATTAATTTTTATAGAAAATTTTAACATTTCAATCTACAGCATTTTGGCTGTGATTTATTATCAAGTTGTATAAATAGTTACCCAAACAAAATTTGGAATTTTCATCAATATAATACCATTTAGGCACATGTGCATAAATGTGACTGTACGTTTAGCAAACATTTCGTTGCCTAATTGTTATGTCAATGCTAGTTTCGAGGAACGTTTGCAAAACATTAAAATATTGAGTTTTAAGTTGTTGGGAAGTTGAATTTCAGTTGTGAACTTTAATTTTCCTAATTTCTATTGTTGCTTGGATTGTTGCTGTGTTGCTAACTGCTTAAAGTAACTCTCGATTACTGCTTACTCAATCTCAATTAGATCAAAGACCAATGAAAGAGCCACACCTCGCCAATAACAATCAGCCGCCCTACCGCCACCCCAACGTCTCCCTTTAAGAATAACACAGAATAGGAGGGAAAAGAAAAACTTTTATATGGCCCTGATCAACTTGGGACTCCCGCCTACCGCATCCCCTAACCGAATCTCCCGAGATCCCCCCAAAGTTTTTCCGTCCAATCGACGGTTTTCTCAACAGCAAAAAGGCGTGGAACGTTGGGGGAACCTTCAGAAAAACCTCACCCTTAACTTAAAACTGAGGGGTCCAATTAATTTTTTGTCTTCCCGTCTCTTCTCAAGTCTCCGGGCTCCCTCTTTCATCTCATTCTCCTCGTTCCTTACTTTCGTTGTAGAGTGTGAGGCGGTTAATTTCGCCAATTCGGATGGCCCAGAAGACCTTTTGCACCCCCTCGCCGGAAAGCCCCTTGGGGCCAGTGAAATAAATCACCGCTCCTCTATCTTGGTACCCACGCCCTCCTCCCTTTTCTCTCATTCCCCATCTTTATCAACCCCTCCGCTACCCACTCAGATTCGGTTGTATATTCCACAGAATACTCTTGTATTATCTCTCACCTTTCGTGGTTTGAAATGGAGCCGATCCTTTGTTCTCTCCCTTTTGTGTGTGATTTATTAAAAAAGGCTTCCTGAACGGAGGTGCGAAACTTCTATTATTGCGGTTGAGGATATTTTGTACCTACTGCGGTGAATCTCAGCTCTTATGAATAATACCGCCTTCATCTCAAACTAAAGACACAATAATGAAAATTAACGAAGGGTTTTTTCAATTTAATCATTGCCAATAATTTAAAAAGATCAAGAAATGTAGAACACATTTAGTAATTATTCATATTACTCAGGGGTGCGTTAATTAATAAATTGTGAGTACCTACACCAATTTTAATTCAACATTCCAACTAGTACAGGCATTTAATATAAAACCATCTATGGTAATATTTCTTTGCGATCCAGCATTACAAACGACAATGTACATGAGATGAAACCGAATAAAAACGTATAAACAATTTGGGAAATAAATTTCTATTCATGCACCATGATCGTATGAGAAATTGTTGACTGAGTGTATATATATATATATATATATATATATATATATATATATATATATATATATATATATATATATATATATATATATAAAACAAACGTCAGGAATCGTTTCAGAATCCCTCAAAACGGACTTCGATGATGTTATTTTCAATAATTTTCATTTTTACATTTTTTGCACCAATTTAGATGTTTCATTTTTAACGAGGATTCGCTGAAATTCAACTGAAATATATTAAGTTCGTGAAAACGCCAAGGAATATCTGAAAGTCTACTACCTCAATCAATTTTTCCCCAGAGGGAGTGGAATTTTCCTGCAAGTTTAGTGAAACTACATCTAATTCATGGTTACTCTTCGTAAATCACCGGTTGGGATCTTTCTATGAGGTAGAGAATGGTAAAGTATTACATTATTTCCTCGTTTGAATCAGGTATCTCTCTCCTTAAGCTTCTAAAGTATAAATCTCTTTTTGTAGAGTCGTTCCTGATAATGCGTCATCACCTCAACTGATAATGTAATGGATGAAATGAGCAGGTCAACCGTTAGAATCTCACTAATAGACTTGTTTCAGCTTCTATCTACGAATACAAAGTGACTCCATATAATTATCATCAACAGTTGAGTGTTTGAAGAACTTACTCTCTCACAAAAAAAGCGTGACTGAGCTTCGAAGCTTGACATCTACTTTAGGGAATAGGAACATTTTCTGGAAATGCCTTCCTCACCTCTAACAATATTGAAGAACTATGTTGATTTCCGTTTGAAACCCGTTGAAAGTTTAGCTGATTTCTGACAGTCAGTTGCTCAATTACGTGAACAATAGCCTTGCAATAACAAATAAAATCATTGCGTTACAAAATGGTAGATTTTTTTCATTTTGTGTGAACTCGAAAGTGACGTTTTGTTATGTGTACTTGAATATTTCACTGTCAATCATAGAAAATCAACATTATTGTGTGCCAATCGCGGAATAAAATATTTTCGAAATTTTGTGTGTGTGCAAACACATAATTCCAGAGATATCACAAATGTAGCTCCCATTTCAGATTTGAAATATTTGAAATTAGTCCAGTATGAGGCTTTATTAAAAAAATAAAAATAAAAAACCGAGTGCATTTTACGAAACAAAATATTTGTTATAAATAAACAATCCTGAATCACATCAGCAGCAGATCGGATTATTTTTATCACAATTACATGTGTACATGAAGTATATACTCAATTCATTACATTCTGAATAATTTATATTCCTATATTAAAACTATATTGAGTGGAAATTATAAAAAACTTTTCTTCTAATTTTTTACAAACATATGAGAACTCTTTTTCATTTATTTATTTATTTTATTTTATTTTATTTTTTGTCCGATGAAGTTGAGAATATTAAGCTTGATGCAAGGAGTCCACATCCACGCATGTCGTCAGTTACTTATGATAAAATCGTGTTGAAATTGATATGGGTTGATTAAATGTCCGAATAGGGTGTGAGAAAATCATCCTTTATGGAATCTACGTTTGCGCATGTGCAAAGTGAAGTATTGGTTCGGTAATGATGAAACTGATATGGAAATATTTAAATAACCCGCACATTCCATCAAATTTCATCATATTAAGTTGAAAATTGTGGAAATTCAGATTCTTATAAAATTTTGCGGGCATGCGACACACACACACACACACACACACACACTATCAGAGAGACAAATAGAACCGGGACGAAAGTTGTTCAAAGTGGTCTAAAACGTAATGTGCGAGTAAAAATTTTGATTTTGGAGACAAAAAATTGTTTATCACTCGAAAGTGAAAACAATGCTCCTGCTATCTATAGGTAGGCTTGAGCACCATGGTAAGTGTAAATTTTTCAGATCAATAGGTGCCTAATCCTCCTAATGTACCTACATATTTCAAAGTAAATTAGTGGCGATCTGAAGGGGCTGAAGTGGTTTTCTTAGAAAGCTTCCTAATTTGTTGGAATTGAGATGCACGGCGGCACGGGACCAAGAAATTACATTTCCTCTCGTATATTTGCGATGGGTTATGAATTTCGACTCGATCAAGGAGGGGAAGGAAAGTTCGTTATGGGGGTTCGGAACATTCATCAAAATGGTGCAGTGGCGCAGGGAGGGTGGTAAGGGGGCGGGGGTGTCCTCCGCGGAAAACCACCCTCCAAGCCGAGAGGGCTTTGAAATGTGGCCTACGCCTGCCCTCGTGAAGATAACAAGAAACTCCTCCCCTCCCTAGAAAGGCCTCCCTTTCTCTAATAAACCACTAATACCATCCCCCAATTAGTCGATATATATGTAATAGGCTTAGTTATTGACTGTCATAAAGTCCGAGACGTGACCGCGAAGGGGTCTGGGGGTTCGCTACCGCTACGCGCAGGCTTCGGGGTTAAAATATATTTCCTGCTACCTACCAACCCAATCGTTCTCTTAGTTGGAGCTATTAGATCAGACAAGGACCGGTAAGGGGGCTTACCTACGTAGGTATGGGGTGTAGGAGACTTCCACTGGATACTATCAGTCCATCATTCACAGACGTCTTTTCCATTAGGAATGCATTTCACGCCTTCTCTTGCCTCGTAAATCTCTTTCAGGTGCCCACATAAACGATGGTAATCAATTTAGGTAGTAAGAAGTAGAAACGCTATTTGATTGTTGATCAGGTCGTACACCCGGCAATAGCATGTGGAACAATTATGAACCGCACAAGGTCTTTTTCGGCTTCATGGCTGTACTAACCCAAAATTCTTGATATATACCTACATACAGATTATTGAATATAATATTATATTCAATATAATTATATTGAATTATTGAATACGATTCCAGCGGTGTTCGGCAGCGTGACAGGAACATACTGAAGGATCTCGTGGCATCTTCAACATAGTCTGGTGTTTGTTTATCACTACTAGCAGGTTGACTTTGCTATCAGTTTACATATTAATATGAAATTTAATTTATTTGGTTGGTGCTCAAGTCTTGAGTTATTAGTTCCTAATTTGATATCGTTAAATGAATACTAGGTACTTAAGGGGACCCGGAACTCACCCCTCTCTCACTCTAAATTGGGGTGATTTCAGGTCTGTTTTTCTAAGGTCTGATCTGAGATCTGTTTTTAATTTTGCTCTTCATATAGTCTACTTTCATTTCGTCCAGGGGTTCAGGAGATTAAAATCTGAATTTTGTTCAATCCACAAATTTCTAAAGTCATGATTTTTATTGGTCTTCTTCTAGGATGATGAACTATCGAAACATTTTTTTCAACATTTGGCAGGACGAAATTTTTCATCAAGAATCATTCTATCAGACAAGATCATCTGGATTGCCAAACCTTCAGTAGTTCCCAAGACAAATGTACCTAAATAAAAAAATAAAAAATATAAAAAAATTGGTTTACAGGGAGCGCGATTTAATGATTCAGTAACTCGATCGAAATTCTACTTCGGTTTTAGTCTAACCATTCAAATTTTCTGCTATCTATTTGTGATTCCACGAGCTTTCTTTTTCTCCTCTTTGGTGTTAATAATGGATATAGTATTGTGATTCCATGATGTCCACACGAATATATTGCATCTGCTGAGGTCAAGCATCCTTCTTACGGAGTATGTCAGTTTCGACAAAAATGTTAACCGAAGCACTATTTTGAGGATCGTTTCATCAAATTGCTAGTTTTTAATCTTTATTTTCACCTGAAATTTTCAGGGTGTGTTTAAGTCAAACAAGCACACTAAAAATCCATTCAAAACAGAAAATTGGATTGGATTGGAAACCCCTCCCCCCCTCTCCCTCAATCGATGTGTGTTCTCTCCATTTCGTACTTCTAAATTGATATTTTTTCAAATTCTTTGGTTCGATTTAATAAAACAGTCATTGTTTATGAATAATAAAGGATAATTTCGAATGTAAGAAAAAAATCTCAATTTCACAATCTTCTGGAGAATGTCCAGACGGAGTCAAACGGATTGAAATTAATAGTTGATGTTATCGGAAGTATAGGATGAAAACGCAAGGGGAAGGAAAGATGAAGCGTTGATACGTCAGTTGCCCTGATCACGACCTCCCGCTCCGTCGCGATCGTGTTTGGGCAGAGAGCATCCAAGAATCAGCAGGTAATTTTGATCCTTTACCTCACACGACGCCATAATCCCTCTTCTTCAAACCGCAATTTTCTCTTCAAGAAAATATATGTCTTTAGGAGCAGAGAGAAAGAGGAGTTAAGTTTTCACTTAGCACGGGCCCGTGAGTTAGATAAAAAAAAAAGTTCCGATACAACCCTGCTGTTAGGATGGTAGAACATCGAAGTTACATGGCTGAATGCTCCAAAGAAATTGTGAATTTGAATGGAATCGTTAGTTTGCGTGAATGGAACATAATTGCTGATCACACAAGAGTATGAAGCTGAGTATGGGTACCTAGTGGTGGATTAATATTTTGAGTTAAAATACTCATACAGCATCTACGTTTTTCACATACAGACGGACTGTTAAAAGGGACAAAGAACAGACCTGAACATGGGAGTGAGGATGTCGTCGTTAAGTCGTAGACAATAGTCTCACTTGAAACTGGACACACTGATGTCATCAGGGTCTCCGAAAGGATCCTTCGCATAATCTAGGGAAGTCTTTGCTTTGTATCCTGAATTCAGTAAACACCCAGGGTACTTCCTTCCACACAGGGCTCTTCATGAAGTTCACCTTGCTATCTCATCGGGTAAATTATGTTTGCCCCAACTCTCCTTGAGAGGAATCTCATGGACAGAACAGCCGTGTTTGAGATACACTCATGCCTATCCTCAGCATGACATATTCCTTCCTTTTTTCACATTTATATCTTCAAAATCGTGGTTTTGTGGTTGTAAATGCCCTTCACTTGGGATTTGGATCTGTATTTATACCCCTTTGGCTGCAGAAAGAGCGGGCGTTAACTATGTTCTACCATTGGTTCACTGATGTCATTGGATGAAGGAGTTTTTCATGCTGTTCCGATCATACCAGTGTAAACCACCTCACACGCCTAGTTAGAAAAGTATTTAACGAAGCTCACAGCTATGGTTATTTGAACCTCACAGGTATTTGAAGAATTAGTTTCATATCTGATTGTCCAGCTGTTTTCAAGACTTCATACTTTCATATGGTACCTATTCATTGTTTCTCTCATGCAAAAACCAAGATATGTATTCACTAGTCTTGTTCAGTAATAATTTTTACTGTTATACCTTTTAGTTAATAAAGGATCAAACCTTCACATATGAATCAATACGAAAGACCTCTGCGAGTCGTAAGTATAGGTAGATGACGGATTCTACGATGGATTGATTTCCAAAACCGATTTACACTTAAAGAAAATTAGTCTGGGCGGACATGGGTGGTCTCTGAACAATTTTTAATCACTTCAGAATTGTGTTTAATTGGCCTATTTGGAGTGCATGTACCCCCACAATGACAGGGGAAACCTCTTTTGTGCTCAAAGAAAATAATGTGAGTCACCCCGGATCCCCTGACTACCAGGTGAGAGGACAGTCAATCTCCGATCAAAGCTAACTGATTAGGCAGCCAAGCCAACATGCCGTCAAGTCGTGTCACTAACAATTTGCTCTCCCCCCCCCCCCCCCCCCCCACACTCCGGCTTTGCCACCGCCTTCACGGTCGTGACCAATTAGTTTTCCGACGACTTCCAGCCAATTAGCCCTATGATTTAAGAGGAATCGGGCGATCGAGTTTCTTTTTCTACGGCGATGAAATTTACATTCATTCACGGAGTTATTCCATCACTGCTGATGAGCTGATGTTTTCAAGTTCGGTTTTATTACCAACACCACCTTTTGGAATGCTGTAAAAATCCTGTTGTAACTTTTCCCAACATTCCTTTAGAAGGTCAAACTACATAATATCCAAGCAGCTGCCCGATTCGTGAATTCTAAACAATGCATGCCTAAGCACTACTATATCGTCCACCGTCACTGCGATTGAAATTAGTTTCCATGGGTCGGAAATTAGTTTTAAAATGTGTGATTTACACAATTTAACTCGATGCCGGAGTTTTATCTTGATAAATAGAAACATAAAAATGTCTCTACCTTAGCTTTAATTCCAGAATCCAGATGTATTTCAATCGATGAAGAACCACATGTTGAACGAGCTGAATTATGTATAGAATATTGCAAATAAACTGCTAGCACAGTGTTTCACGTTAGTTCCGATACTGCGATTGATAAAATATAGAAGTACAGGGTAAATTGGGGTACTTCGATTGGATACCAGATAATACGAAAAATACCCGTTATTCGTAAATTTATGGTGAAAATAAATAGATTAGAAAGATACCTACTAATTTGAGATAATGATGTATTCTGTGCTAGACCTAGACTATCATTGTAACTCATAGTCCTCAATATATTATTAAAATCATTCATAGAAACCTTGAATGTTGCATGAAGATGCAATAGAACTATTCTAGGCAGAACTACAAAAAACACAATTGAAGTTGATTAAAAAAAAAAAAAAAAAAGGAATTCCTGAAGTGTATAATGTGATCAAAGATATAAATTCTTACACATTAGTTATTTACATTTACATGTTTCTGACGAAGGAGTTAAAAAAAAGAGGAACAAAAAAGGGTCAACACCTCTACAGTGCCATGACTCCGCAATTTAATGCTTCACAGTAAAGGTGTCCCAAAGGAGCTCCATCTAAATAACATCACCAAGAGTCAATTAGGAAAGAAATTAACCTCAGAGGTTCCGAAGCTGATCTGATTCCCTCCATACTTTGTAATTGTATTCCAGATCTCCAAAAAGGAGCTGCCCAAATAATAAACCAAAAACATCTGTATTGTACTCAGTTAAATTTTCGTATCTGTGCAAGTCATATATATGTAAATAAATTTGACCTCTATTGATGTATTATTATGCTACATTACATTTCACATTCGTGAACTCTTTGATTTATAAATTTTACATTCTATATTCCTTATTTAAAAAAAAAAAAAGAAAAAAAAGCAGTTGATTACGTATATTCAGAAATTCAAAATCGGTGGAGATTGTGATGGAAAACAACACATTTTTCAGCCCATTCATACTAGCCTCTCTGAGAATCTTCATATTTTTTTGTTTCAAACAATGGATCCTCCCAAAACCATATTTCCTAGTGTAGAATACCTAAGATACCTAAAACCAGTTGTTAAACTATAGGTACTAATAATTTTCAAGGGACCCGTCTTTCTTGATGTTCACAAGTATTTTATAAATTTTTATTATAGGTAATCATTTTTAAATATTTGTGATCTATACGATAGGCTTGGTAGTTCTTGGGCCACAAAGTAGTTTAGTTTAACCTTGGTGAACAGGTATAATTTTATTGTGTTATCTAATTAAACTATAGACCGATCCGTGAGGGGAAAATATTAATAAGAAAATGAGGTGTAATATGAACAAGAGTCTGAGTGAAAGTGAAATAATCGGAATTATGCAGCGACGAAGGAGAAGTCAAGCGAGATGAGTTTTGTAGTAATTCTGCGTAATGAAAGACGGGACAGTAGCCCTTGTGGGACGAATCCTGCACTTAATAAACATTTCGGGATTTGCATAATGTTTAATTCATTCACACTTATTTACAAAGGAGGAGTTGACGGGTGGGGAGGGGAGGGGGATCACTTGTCCGAGAACGCTCGGCATCTTGTATAATAATTAGATGATTGCAGAGTAGGTAACTCGAGGGAAAAAGGAGGAATTTGCAGTTCGATCCGTTCAGAGTTTGAGAACAACAGGTCGATCTTGGTAGGCACCGCTTTCAACCCTGTTTGCTACTCGCACCCCCTGCAGAAACGACACTTTCAGCAGGTGGAGTGACTAAGTAACCACTAATTAATTAGAACTCATAAATTTGAGTTAATTTGGTACTTACTGTAAATTTTATGTGTTTTAGGGGTGAAACTAGTTAGCTAAAGTGTAAAATTCAGTTATAATATGGGGTTTGGGACATATGCAACTGTTTCCATTCGATTCAGCATAAAAAAATACGTAGAAACCGACCTCAAACTCGTATTTTCATAGGTCATTTTCAAGAAAACCCTCGATTTCATTGACAAAACAATGTTTTCCAACATTGAACAAAAATGTCCCCCCTAGATAGCAAAGTAAAAGTACAACTGACAATACCGTTGGAAAACGGAATCTTGACGCAGTTTTCCCCGTCTCCGGGAGTAAAATCCGGTATAGACTTTCGAGCTATGGAGCTCCGAATCTTGACCGGTTTCTTAAGATTTGTCAAATTTCAACTTTCAACCGGATTTTCTCCCATTAAACCTGCTTACAAAATTTTGAATTGATATTAATTAAGGTGATAGTAGATTTAACGATATTTCCTACGGTGAATTTTTTTTTTTTTTTTTTTTAATTTTAACTGTCATTTGAGGGGGTTATGGTTATTATAGCGATATAAGGTTGAAAACACGAAAAAAATCTTCAATGTAAAACTATTCTCAGAAACAAGGGGTTTTCTAAAATTTTTTGAGGTAATTTTTTGTGGCAAATCAGTCGTACAATCAACTCCTACTTTGTGTGACACCTGTTTCGGAGAGGCCCTGTGTAATGGTGATTGCTGATTACTTTGAAAAATTAATGCCGAATCGCGAATACATGGAAACATTATAAAAAATAATCCTAATATTGGAATATGTCAACTTTTTTATTGATGGTGTAAATCCTACCATACCATATTTCAGGTATCCATTTCTCTAATTGTGAAATAATATCGGTAAACAATTGTTTAAATATATGATGGAATAATATAATGAGTATTCGGTATATGGATGTATGCGAACCAAAGTGATCGAAAATTAGCTCCCCTAGTTCAGATGACATGAAATGTAAGCCCATGAGGCTCCTGAAGGTCTCCCTGAACAGTATATCCTTGTAGCTCCCAAAGGTTTGCATGAACTATAAACCCAAGTCGCTCCCAAAGGTTTAGATATAGGAACTGTAAATCCAAGTCGCTTGGGTTTGCCTTAAATGTAAATCCAAGTCACCCCCAAAGATTTAGGTACATGAACCAATTTGCTCCCTAAGGGTTACCTACATGTACCAGTAAACCCGAGTCCAAAGATTTAATTTAACCGTAAATCCATGTTGCTCCCAAAAGCTTTTATGAACTGTGAACCCACCAAAAATGACAGAAACATCATTAGTGTTGGGATTGTGAGAGACGGTAAGAGGATTCCGCTTCAAAGAAAATGCCTTTTGATATCCCCAAGATAGCCCTTCATCTACCGAAATTATGTGTACCTCAAACTGGAGACGGTAAAATTCACCTCCATCAAATAATATTATTGCATTTATAACATATAATGATTCCTCATAATGTGCAGTCTTGGGATTATGAGGATTTCGCTTAAAGAATGACGTTTGTCAGCCTTAAAATGGCCTTAAACCTACCGAAGACAGGAGGACAAATTCAACTGCTAGAGAAATAAATAATGTTTAGGTACCTCAAACTGTAGGAAGTACAATACACCCACATCATATAATATATTATTGCATACATACTGTATAATGAGTCTCCATAATGTGCATTTCAGGATTCAGTGTTGGGATTATGAGATAATCATATTATGATTAGGGGATTTCGTCTGAAGAGAATAACATTTGACAGCCCCAAGCCGGACTTACACTTACCGAATACAGTAGGGCAAAGACAATAGAGAGAGGAAAACAAATGATTTTTTACCTCGACTGGAGGAGGTACAATACGCCCCCTTCAAATAATATTATTGCATGCATACCATAGGTATATACCTAAGGATCTCCAAAATGTGCATTACATCGTTCAGTCTTGGGACTGTGAGATATGATTAGGGGATTTCACTTAGAAGAAATCGACTTTTGACACCCCCAAGACAGCTGTACACCTACCGAAGATAAGAAGACAAGGACAATAGGAGGAGAAACAATGAATTTTTACTCAAATGGAGGAGGTACAATAAATACACTCTCATCAGACAATATTATTGCATGGAGACCATATAATATGATGATATTCAAAATGTGCATTATACAGCGTTCAGTCTAGGGATTGTGAGGTATGATTTGGGGATTTCGCTTAGGAGAAATCGACTTTTGACACCCCCAAGACAGTCCTACACCTACCGAAGATAAGAAGACAAGGACTATACGAGGAGAAACAATGAATTTTTACTCAAATGGAGGTGGTACAATAAGTACACACTCATCAGACAATATTATTTCA
Organism: Adelphocoris suturalis; assembly: GCA_030762985.1. Lineage (NCBI taxonomy): Eukaryota > Metazoa > Arthropoda > Insecta > Hemiptera > Miridae > Adelphocoris > Adelphocoris suturalis. The sequence goes on along the minus strand of CM061041.1, from coordinate 23,127,463 downwards.
TGGACGCTATAAGATGATATTCAAAATGTGCATTATACAGCGTTCAGCCCAGGGATTGTGAGATATGATTGTGGGATTTCGCTTCAGGAGAAATCGACTTTGACAGCCCCAAGACAGCCCTACACCTACCGAAGATAAGAAGCCAAGGACAACAAGAGGAGAAACAATGAATTTTTACTCAAATGGAGGAGGTACAATACGCCCCCTTCAAATAATATTATTGCATGCATACCATAGGTATAATGATCTCCAAAATGTTCATTACATCGTTCAGTCTTGGGACTGTGAGATATGAATAGGGGATTTCACTTAGAAAAAATCTACTTTTGACAGCCCCAAGACAGCCGTACACCGGACGAAGATAGGAAGACAAGGACAATAGGAAGAGAAACAATGGATTTTTACCCAAATGGAGGAGGTACAATAAGTACACCCTCATCAGATAATATTATTGTATGGACATCATATAATGAAATTCAAAATGTGCATTATATAGCGTTCAGTCCAAGGATTGTGAGATATGATTAGGGGATTTCGCTTAGGAGAAATCGACTTTGACAGCCCCAAGACAGCCCTAGACCTACCGAAGATGAGAAGACAAGGACAATAGGAGGAGAAACAATGAATTTTTACTCAAATGGAGGAGGTACAATACGCCCCCTTCAAATAATATTATTGCATGCATACCAAAGGTATACCTAAGGTTCTCCAAAATGTGCATTACATCGTTCAGTCTTGGGACTGTGAGATATTAATAGGGGATTTCGCTTAGAAGAAATCGACTTTGACAGCCCCAAGACAGCCCTACACCTACCGAAGATAAGGAGACAAGGACAATAAGAGAAGAAACAATGAATTTTTACTCAAACGGAGGAGGTACAATAAGTATACACTCATCAGATAATATTATTTCATGGACACTATAAAATGATATTCAAAATGTGCATTATACAGTGTTTAGTCCAAGGATTGTGAGATATGATTAGGGGATTTCACTTAGAAGAAATCGAGTTTTGACAGCCCCAAGACAGCCGTACACCTACCTAAGATTGGAGAACAAGGACAATAGGAGGAGAACCAACGAATTTTTACTCAAATGGAGGAGGTACAATAAGTACACACTCATCAGATAATATTATTTCATGGACGCTATAAGATGATATTCAAAATGTGCATTATACAGTGTTTAGTCCAAGGATTGTGAGATATGATTAGGGGATTTCGCTTAGGAGAAATCGACTTTGACAGCTCCAAGACAGCCCTACACCTACCGAAGACAGGAGGACAAGGACAATAGCGAGAGAAAGAAGGACTGTGTACCTCAAAGTGGAGGAGTCTGCATCCGGAAAATGATAAGGTGGCCGTCTCGTGTTCCCGCCAAGAAGGCCGTCCGAGCGGCCGCTACACTAATCTCGCCGGCCAATCAGAGAAGAGCTCTCAGAGACTCGGCCGTATAAATCACAAACTCGTCTAATTCATCTTGTTTCCCCCTCGCCAGTCCCCGGCCTCAGTTCTCGGCCCACCACTAACGTCCGAGCCTTCCTTTTTCCACCTTCCTACCCACTTTGCATTTACACATACCGATGATAAATCAAAATTATCTGGCCTGTAGGCCGAAGAGAGAGGGGTAACTCCTTTCGGGTCATTATCTTCTTATTTGCTAACGGCGGATAATTTATTTCTTCATCCCCGAGCTTCATTAGCCCTCGGAGAGAAAAAATAAATGTGGGAACTCGAATTTCAAGAGGATCCACAGTTCGGTTACCTGCATGTAATCAAAATTTTCTAAGATTCTTACAATCTAGATTGAATGCTTAAGTCCTACCCTGACCAAGGAATGGAAGAAAATTTCTTGGAGTTAGTTTCATACGACAGAACCAACAACCGACTGATACGTCTAACAACCAACCATTTGCACAACTCGAGACCTATGAAACTTTGGACTTTCATCCAATATACCTACTAATCTACCAGAAATAACAATATCAGGTTTTTTTTTTTTTTTTTTTTTTTTTTTTTTTTTTTGTATACTTGATTAATACATCTACCTATATACTTAATTTTGTTTCTCTTACCAGTGCTGTGTATTCTTCCTATTATTTCTAATAGTTTGTTGCACGACAACCTTTGTAATTGGCGTAAGCCGTAAATAAATATATGATCAACAAAATATCGCGTCATGAATGAATATAATATTAAGTTTCTGCTAATACATAACCTGACAGTCAGATTTGTAAATATTGATGAATGGCTAGACGAATTATATAGGTAGGTACTGTTCGTACTGCTCATGCCTCCAGCTAATAAAAAATGTCATATCAGTGTTGGCTGGTGTGCTTGTCGAGAAGATTCTGTCTTCAATTCTATTCCAAATCCAAACGTTGAGATTTTTATGAATTCGCTATTTGGAAGGATTCAACTCCAAGCACGAGCGGTACCTACCAAAGTGTGATGTGGTGTAGATGAGATGTAACAGTGTATTTTTCTAACCATAAGTCGCGGACAAGGTAGTCCTAATATTGGATGATTTCAGTCGTTTGTACTATTGGGGCTTCTATATAGTTGTCTATACAAACCCATTAACAGATTTATATTAGAAATCATGTAAAATCCATTGTTCCACTTCTTTTCTTTCTTTTCGTCTTGAACTTTGGTCCACACTTTGAAACTCAGTGAAATCTGTAACACCTTCCGACACATCTTTTTGATCCAACTCGCATTAAATGTATTTTATTTACAGAGTAGTCAATTTCAACATTCTACACAATAAACTAAATTTTTCAAAAACCTTTAGTCTTATAATTCCAATAAATGATAATTAAATCGCACAGTCCTATATACAGAAAACCAAGTTGTTCAGAATGGCCTCAAACGTAAAAATGCTAGTAAAAGTTTTGATTTTGGAAATTTTTTTTTTTTTTTTTTTTTTTAAGTGAAAATAAAACAATGCTTCCGGTAACCTATGGTAGACTCGGAAGCCAAATAGTATGAGACCTCGCACCAGATTTTGTTTTCATATTTATTTTATGTAGTGCTTATGTTATTGTTATTATGGCATCGGGGTGAATGTGGGTACCGTTACATAGCTTTCCATCTCGAGGAGCGTACAAGACGTGTCGGAGGATGAGATGGTGAAAGGGTGGTAGGAGGAGGAGGCAAGACAAGAAGCGCCGGGTGAGGTTTTCCAGGGGACTCGGAAATAAAGCTAGCGACGGAAAAGGAGGGGTAGCAGCACAGGGGGTGGGGGTTGAAAGAGGGATGGTTTCTCGGGCGGAGGGGTGGGTTTTGGGGTTTGGGGAGGGGCCCGGTGGCGAAGCACCCCTCCGCTAGGGGTTGCTCTGTAATACGTCAACTCCTCCCCCACCCCCGCCACCCTTACAGTCTCCCTTCCCTTCCCCACCCTCTGTACCCCCTTCCATTGTGCCTTTATTGATCTACACCCCCACCACCCGCAACATTCCTCAAACACCTTACTCACGCCTCCAATTCAACTCACTTCCTCCGCTATTTGTCAATTTTTAGTTCTGCTACAATAACTTTGTCAAACCACTAATCTTTCTGTTTTGTTCCGAGCCAACACTATTAGACTTTTTTGGAATGTTTCACTGTAACATTTTTCATAATGATAAATGATATAAATGTTTTATGTTCTTTTTGGGAGCGGCAGAGTTTGAAATGAAATGAAATTGTTTATTTGTATAAGCCTTCCGGCGTTACAAGGTTGGTGAACAATGTTTACAAAAATAATAATCACACTATTAAAGAAATAATGCCCATGAAATAATAATATCCAGGCTACGTGGAGCGCTATAGATTATTATTCAAATTATAAAACATTTCTGGAAGAAGGGTTTCTGAAGCCAGGCTTTGTAGAACATTTTTACCTTTCCAACGCCCTGAAGAGTTGAGGGAAAATTAGACAAGTACCTACCTCGTTCCGGAATTAATCTCATGAAACATCCTCAAAATAAGAGTCTAATCCCTTAACTACTAAAGCATACTAAATACATTTATGTAATTGTAGCCGTCTGTCGATTAAATAACAAAGAAATTGAATAAAAGGAAAAAAAATCAGCTGATAATTATATTTATCATAGAGAGAGGCAACAAAAATTAACTTTTTGACGAGAAAATAAAAGTTTTTATATTTTTTCTCTATTTATGTACCTATTATTAATCCTCAGGTTTTATTAGTTTTCTGGATCTTACATTATATTGAAAAAAATTTATGGAAAGGAGCTGCATGTTTTTTAAGTGTTTATAAAAGATGTTGTTTAAAAAATAAATAAATACCTAATGACAACAGTAAACTTAAACTAAGCAGCATATCACTCTTCATGAAATGGTATTTTACAGTGTTTTTCCTTGGTCAATTACGTTTTACTTTGTTATGAACTGAAATTTTACAAACCGTAGGTACTCAATCGTAGAAAAGCAGTCCCGCGTTAGCGGTTTTCTGAAGAAAAAAGAGAATGAAGTGGTTATAAGCTTCAACCATGAAGTTGATGCTCGACGTAATTACTATTCGCCATCGTTCACGTAAAGCGGTCTCGCCCCTGTTGGGAACACGCGAAACTTCAATCAGACACGGGTTTATTTTGTCGAGCCAGCCCTTTCTCATAATTCACCTCGTGAAATACTGAAAAAAACGCTTACCGCTCTGATCTTTATTCACAGATTTGTGATGTTATTCTGAGATTTTCACAGCTTATAGAGATACATTGGTAGTTTCTCAACTGCCGTTTTGTAAAACGCCAGTTTCTGTTAATCTGAACGTGATTGATCGATTCAGAACAACTTGCTGCTTATAAAGTGAGTTTGATTTCCAAATAAGACACGGTTTTCCAGATTTGCTCAAATGGCCACTCACTGAATATAATTATCAAAAATTTACCCTTCAACTTCACAAACGAACGAATACCCAGTAGTGGGTTTGGGAATAATTTAAAGTTTTCTGTACAACTAAATACTTATTTATATATGAATTTATTTGTATGACATTCAGCTCGAGAGCCGTACGAGAAAGTCCACAATCTAAGTAGGTCCTACAGATGTCAGGGTATGTTATTAAGGAGTTTTGTTAATAATAGGTGGTATGTGCATGATGACAACCTCTGTTGTCATCTTAAGAAAAAACTATTGTAGTTCATAAGATATGCAGGATAGATCTGCTCAAAAGACAATCACTCAACACTGAAGGGGTAATCCTTAGTTGTACTGATTTTCATTGATATCAGTACCTACAGTTATGCAATATTGCAACTATTAGGGCATAAATGATCATGATACTACCCATCATTGCCGTAAAACAGTGTAGCGTTCGCAAGTGTTGGTGTTTTGTAATATTATGATCTAAAAGTATGCTTTTTTTAGAACCACCTCTAATACCAATTTTCAGACCGGAATTCCTTAAAGTTTGGCGACGAAATTGGTAAGAGAAGAACATGGAAAATTGGCCTAACAGGTGGGCACAGAAGATGCCTGAATTAGAAACCGTCAAACCCCCCCCCCCCCCCCACCAATGCACCTATTTCCCACACATCGGGAACCCCCACAAATAGGGTCTTTTTAGAAAGCTCTCATTGAGACCACTCTGCTGAAATAATTTATATTACAATTCTAGTAGCATAGTCATATAATAATGTTGATTCTTCTGAAACCGTTATAGATTTTTAGCCTCTATTCGGGGGTAGGTAGTGGTTGAAGACCTTCAACGTTCCAAAGAAAAAAGGTACTTTACTCCTCAGAAAAAAATATAGAAAATTCTTGCTAAGATAGGAAGGAATGAAAAATTCGGGTGACAGAAGTAAGAATAAATATCCCTCCCCGATTTCTAAAAGTGTACCTTCCACCTTCTCGGTTATCTGAGACTTGGGAGTTTTTATCTCAGCCCTTCCTCCTCACCTTTATCCGTCTCTCTCTCCAGCTTCCTTCGCCTTCGTCTTCCTCTCTCTTTCTGTTTCACTTTCTTGGGGCCTCACCTCATCCCCGGGTTCGGACCCTCGCTTACAAGTGGTGGAATGTTTTTGAACCAGTTGCCTTACCATTAATCAATGTACGCGCAGCCTGTTCTCGTACGTACGAGCGCACACGCGCCCCTTTGCCTCTCGTCTACCAATACATTCTTTCTTTATTGTTGCCTCCAGAGTAACGATTCTTGTGGCTTGTCTCAATAGCTAGGTCTATTTGAAGTTCATCCTCACTTCTTTTGTATTGTACGCAATGTTATCAATTTCTTATCAAATACACACTCATATGGGATAGATGTGGACAAAGAAAACATCCATGTTAGAGGACCAAAAACCACGAAACCCGGTTTCTGATTCGGCACACTTCAACCAGGAATATGTCTGAAATTCGGCAGCCATTTCCAATCATCATCGAGAGGTAAAAGTTAAAGGTTGAACTTTTTAAAAAACATAATATATCAAAAACTCAGTAAATGACCCGTCTATTCGTTTTAGTAAGATAAAACTAAGCTCAATGTAAATAAAATGAAACCACCCGGAGCTGTTACGACCAACCCTTCGCGCTCCACGGATCCTAATTCTTGGAGAAAAAAACGCAAACGTAATATTGTGAATCGCATAGTAGCTTTGGCTGTTTTCCGCTAATTTCGGTCTGGTTCGGTTCTCTTATTATTCACACAAAAATTAGCTATGTATTTAGTATCTACAAAAACTATTATGAACGAGTAGGTAATTAAAGAAGTAATCCTGAAAGCATTTCTGACAGGACACAACTGTAAATGTCAGTAATTATGTTATTCTCCTAGATGTAGGTATGACGTAATAAACTAATGGATTCAATTTAAAATTCACTGCTATTTTCTCGTCACTCTCCAGAAATGTGGTATTAAGAAATTTGTGAATCTTGAAAAAAGATGAGTTACAATAAAAATGAATACAGTTGGTGCTTATTTGGTACCGACTTTTTATGGGTAGTCTTGAATCTAGTGCTTGGCGAATTTGAAGAAATGAAACCTTACTGAAAATGCTAATGGTAATAGTAGTTATGTAAATAGTATGTGTTCACAATGCTCCATTTTCTGTAAATGTACTTTGTTCAGACTGTAGGAAGAAAGTTGCGCATTGTTATCATATCGCCCGAAGACGGTGTTTCAGGAGATACGGTGACTCGGTTTTCTGAACATGCGGACGTACATCCTCGGGGGACAAATCCGAATACGATGAGCGGTGGAATGAAAAGGAATTTAATACGAGGGAAGAACGCGGTACAAGCGCCACAGCAGCACCCAAGGCAGATGGGGTTTGAATGAAGGGAGCAAACAAGGTTTTGATAGAGATTGGGAGTTCTACAAAGCAATGAGAGGTAGTGGTGAGAACAGGGTGGGCAAAACGAAGAGCGATGTGTTCCATTATTTTTAGATCAGCAAGAAAATAGTGAGAGGGAGTGTAATTCTCTGGAATGAATATTCAGTGATAATAATTTCCTCTGGGGCAATCCTTGTTTATGTGTTGGATTAGTTGATCATAACGTAGAAGTTTTAATATATAATGAAGTCTCCACTGGAATTCGTTCCTCCTCCATTGTTGTATAATACTAATACATTACTGTAAATCATGAAAAATAATAGCAGTCAAAATGCAATGACTGAATAAGTGTAGGGGGGTCGCCAAACTAACATATGAACATTTCCTGATTTTCCCCTGAATGTACCAGTGATTTCCATAACTGAACAAAGTAATTAGTATTAGCAATATGAAAAAACAATATTAATTCTATCCGATCTTAAATCTTACTAATTTATTCGTTATTTTATAACGGAAATGATAAAATATATAATTTTCAATACCATTATTGTCAATTCGATATCAATAAATCGACAAAAAATGTAAGACTATTGAGAGACAACAACTTGAAAAAATAAATTATTTGTGTCAAAACAGTCGTTATTGTTACCAATTTATTTGCTACATAGCTTCCTATTTAAGTGACTGTGATGGGGCCTACCTCCCGTGTTACTGAGGAAGAATGAGTTGGGACATGATTTGCATTAGGCAATGTATGGATAACCGTCGGAAGCTTCCAAGCAAGAACTGAAATCAGGATTTTTTAAAGCATTCCGAACAGAGAACTTTCACAGGGGACATGAAACATCTGATTGTAAATAAAAACCAGGTTGTAGGTTGTCTGTGGCCATTGGAATGGATTCTGCAGGAGAGTGTTGTGAAGTAATGTAGCGAAGTTATCAACTTCACTACTATTTTAATACCACTCCTTATTTCAAACCTAATCAATATAAAGACCTTCCCGTACATATGCAATTCTCTGACTTATGCTAATTTTATATGAAATTCCCCAACTTTTCCCCGACATTTTCCGATGCAACACATTTCCTGACTTTTTCATGTATCTCACGTTTTGGCTGACTAGCGGCCACACAGTAAATGTGTTCTAATATCTCGCACAGGTTCACATCATTTGTTGCGTCATTATTCATGGTTATTAACAAATCAGCAGGTTCGATTTATATCTACATGATAGACGTGTTTGTTTAATGTTTATGGTCATTGAATGAACATTCCGATTACAGTACCTATATAGAACCACCGAGCAAACACAACTCCAACATGCAATCAGCACCTACTGCCCCTTTTTTACTGATGGAATAGCAACAACGCGGATATAGTTTCCCGTATTAGAAGTAGTCAAGAGACAAATAAAATCTACAAAATTACCTGCGTCAAAAGAAGTAGACGATGCTTCATCTATTAATATAATAAAAGTATTTTAGTTGGCTTATTTTTATTTCTAATTATCTCGAAGTGTCAATAGAGTTAGCAATCTGCTTGCTGTAGACAAAGTCTTTCACAATGTCTTCAACGATAAATTGTCGTAGTTTTATGCAGGTCCATGCTATACTACCCACTTTGGTTTCATAGCATGTCGAGAAATTCGTTTGCTGTTCAAGGTTAGTTTTGCTTTATTTGAAGTTTTCTCGATCATTATTCTGAGTTGTCGGTTCAGCAGAAATTTCTAAAATGGTGTTGGGCGTAAATGACATTCCAAGGGGTAAAAGGGTAGCAAATGGGGGAAGAGTCTTTTCATCGCTGCAGAAGGGCGAAGAACCAACCAGGAAAATCATCAGGAGGGGTGTCTGCCGGATGCAGACCGGGCAGTAGGCCATGGGGTAACCAGAGGGTAACCTTCTCATTTCGAAGGCTCCAACATTATTACCGCATCTCCGCCAGGGGGTCAGCTGTTTTGGACAAGGAGGCCTCGAACCTGAGCGTCTGGTTGACATTAACAGCTGGAACAATGGGGTATCGCAGGTGGAATACTCGCATTATGATGAAAGCGGAGAGTGGCGATTTTATTTCAAGCGCGCGTGAGTTTGTTTAAAACATGTAAAACTGTGTAACTCTAACCAGTGAATATAAATGCAGAAATTTAGCACACTTGCTGAACGTTCAGGTTAAAAGAAGAATTGTCATGAATGATTATATTTGCTTGCTGCGGTGTTACTTTCATGCAAAGGGTTTTTCTAGCTCAAGGATGGTTGTCCATGTTGCATCACCCAGCCAAATGTTCTGGTTCACTTTTGAAGTTTTCTCTCTGAGAGTGAAGCATGATGCAAAATTTTATACGTAAAGCAATGTCTCATTCATTGACACCTTGGTTGATGGAGGAATACAATAAGGGAATGAATGAGAAGAAAGTGCTTGTAATCAGCTGCATACATTGCTGAAGCAGATAACAACGAAAAAAGGAAAAAAAATGCACCTGTTTTTTGTTGTTGTTAGATGACAATTTTCGGCAAGCAGGTTTCCATAAACACGTATTCTATACGTTAAAACACCTTGAGCTTAAAGGCTTAAGAGCGATGAGCGTAGAATACGTTTTTTACCTCCATTTCAAATTTTAGCTTCATATGTTGAATACCAAGAAAGTTACTTCAGGAAGTCCCGGAACACTCGACTTCTTATATCGTTGTTACATGTCGCTGCTTTGCATCGTTATTAGCATCAATGTTACATATCGTGAAACGACCATTTTCGGCAAGAAGATCTTGGGAAAAAACGTCTTCTACGTTAAAAAAGGTTTTACCTACTACCGTACCAATCTTGTTTGAAACACAGATTTAATTGTTATTTAATTTTAACGCTTTTTAGAACATGAATCAAATCAAAAATAGTCATTCGTCAGGATCGAGTACTGGTACAATAACATTAGTTTTACTTCTTTATTCTTGAAGTGGAGGATATAATGTCAAACACTTGCGGGTATGTACACGCCTATTTGAAACACATTAAAATCTGTGTGGACAACATAATCTAAGCAGAAAGGTCAAATGTCGTACTGTTCTAAACCGAAGTGGTCAAATCAGTTAATAGTTGCTACAAATCCTTGGAGATCTATTTTATGCAAAACCCTATTAATATACCCATTTCATCTTTCCATGCTTATAAATTTCAGTGTAGCTGCGAATCAAAATGTAAATAAATCGGTTTTGAGTATTTACGTTACTCGTTTGTATGCAAGTTTGGCATTGCAGTTGCTAACCCCTATGTGTTTATCTAATGAATAAATCGCCTGCCCTATTCTCTCGTATAGACTCGGTCCCAGTACCCTCTCGAACGTTATTTTGTGAGTTTTCGCTCTGCGACCGAAGAGATCCGCACTGACTCCATAAATCCCCGGATGTGTTGTCCCGAAGAGATTTATTTTTAGGAGGCAAAAAACGGTTTCCCGCTGGCACTCGAGGAGGTTGGCGGCCGCCCAACTTGTAATGATGTCCGACCGAAACCGACTGATGGAACACACTCTACGCCTTCGGTCTTCGATTCAAATTTGGAAAATTAGCTGCAAACGTGGGTAATTTTCATGTAAGTCTGTTTATTATGGGAAATCATCGAAAATATTTCAAGGATTTCTGCTATTTGTTGACAGTTGACGTTACCCAGGGGTGTACAAAATTTAATTTTAGAGTTAATCGATGGAGGTAGATTTCATCCTAGGTAAGAAGTTTAACACCAGCCGCATTATCTTATCATAGATAATTTTCGTTCTATGATTTTTCAGTTTCGTGCATTAGTGACGTAACTCTTGGCAGGTGGGTCCTTTCCAGGTGGGCGAGGTGCTTTGACATCACCAGTTTGCTAAACTATAAAAATCATTTTAAAAAACTGCTGAGTCGAACCTCTTAGATTGTAATTATTTCAAATTAAAAATATGCTCAGACTGAAAGCGAGGGTGATGCTCATTGCACACATTCTGTCAAAATATTAGTTTGTTACTCAGAAAAGAGCGTCAACGTAATGAATTACTAACTCAATATAGAAAAACCTAAAACGGTACTCAGGTTGTTCGTTTAGTGTATACCCAGGTGTAGTGCACCTGAACGAGGATTTTCCACTGAGAAATTTTAACAACCTAGGTATTTTTGTTCAAACATTAAACTTCGTTCTAATATGAACGGCTTGGATAGGTTCTACGGTAGACCGGAATTTGAAATTATTTTCGTCGACTGGTTAAAGTGGATCCATATCAATAAGTTTGAAAGACTGCTATTTACAGTCACAAAATGTTGCATACATGTGTCGATTCAGACTCAAATTTGGAGGAAACCCGACTACGCAATTTCCCCCTAGCATTGGTGTGTGGGAACATTGACTATTATTTACGAACAGTTTCGCAGCCAATTGAAAATAAAACAACAATGACTGCCAAATATCACATCACAACTATCCTACTTTGCCACCGTAAATTAAAAACGTAAACAAACTTTTAAATACATAGATACAACTTAAAAAACAACTTTCAAATACAACAACAACAGTTCAACTTATATAAATATAAATAAAGTAATATTATCTTATACAGTAAAACAATGATTGTTAGTTGAGGTCATGTTGTTATGGTAAAAGTTTGAGGAGAAAATTAATCACATTGCTCCAATTACACTGAATCGTACACTGATACTCATTTTAAATTCGTGATTACATTTTTGATTGGTCCAAGGAAATCATGGCCAGAAATTGTGTAGGGACGCAAATATAAGTGTACATTTAATCCATAAACGCAGTCATTCTACACGTCTCAATCCTATGTCCTCAAATTGACATCATTTTGAAATCTACTCTTCCCTCAATAATTCATTTCAACGTTGGGTGTTCTACCTTTGGAACGCTGAGTAATCCAGCAATACCTAACATGGAAGGAAGATAATTTTGACAACTACGAAAACTCAACAGCAATAATTTATAGGTGGATACATCATCTGTTATAAGAATGGTGATTCATTTTGGAGATTGTATTCCCGATAATTCGGGACTGTACTTGGTTTAGTAACATGCAACACTCTACGCTAAATCACTATATGAAACTAAACGTGACAGTTTTCTCGTAGAAGCGAAACCTCAAGAGGGGACGTATTTAAAATAAAATATCCCTGGATCCCCAGGACCGGGGGGACAGGAAACCTTTTTCCCTTGTGAGCGCTTTCAAAACCTTAAAAAAGAAACTGTTTACAAACACGGAAGAAATTTATAGGTTCAATTTATTTCAGTAACGCTCTACTTGGGGATAATTTATGGGGGATAGAGACCATGTGGCGTGCCAAGCAATCCCCGTGATTTACAACTTTTCAAAAACTTTTTTATGTTCCGCCCTCCCTTCTGATAAAATGGCCGAGGATGTACCTTCGCGTTCTGGAAGTTTTCCTCGAAATTATTCATGATTAGTATCAAAGAGTTTCGTTTGTGATAATATCGGATTATCGAACACTCAAAAACATAATATTGAAGGTTACTGATAGAATGACAATATTTAATGATAACATAAGTATGGTCAGGTTAACGATTAAAATGCAGCTTACGAATATCAAATTTTTTAAAGGTGCAGTAATGAATTTGAAAACCTTAACGTGAGAAAACATGCAGGAAGATTTGAATCATCAATGACCCTCTTTTCCAAAACATTCGATTTGACTTTTTCTAACTAGCAATCCTTTATTAAATCGAGTAGATATTATCATCAATATTTTTATATATTCATCAAGATTTTCAACCCTTCAGAACGCTGTACAAAAATGCCTATGAGCTTCCAGAAATCCGGTTTTGAAATACTAACTTTTATTAACTATATTACTTACTATTTACTCTCTATTATATCATAGAAGCCGAGAATTTAGGTTAAAAATAATTGATTCCTTGATGGATTGAATTTCACTACAGGAATTCGTGGAAAATGTTTGCCAAATTAGTGAGTCCTGTCTTACATCTTCGCCTGGACGAGTGTAGCATACGTTTTTATAAAGTTTGTTTGTTCTCGTATCTTACAAATGATCAATGATAATATTATGAAACAAATACTACAATGAAATGCATAATTATGATGCTATTAGGGTTTCTGTAACTAGGAAAAATTAGGCTGCTTGTTCATAAGATTTTCATTAGTTCAAATAAGACAACTTGATAAAGCAAGTCAAATGACAATGCAATTAAATAGCTGTCCTCAAAATGTTATGAAATAATTGAGTCCATAGAAGTTGATTGTGGGTGACAAGTAAGTAGGTATTTAAGTTTTCCAAAAATGTTTTAAGGAAGCTTTCGAAGGTTGGTGATAGACTCATAAGACAGCGAATCCCGTTTTAGAGAACAAACAACTGTCAGAAATGAATGGTGAGTACCTACGTACACCTTCAATAGGAGGTTAAGTACACACATATTTGAGTTGCATCTAGGTCTTCCAAATCGGAAGATACCATCATTGCGTTTTGAGCGATCATCAGAAAGAATATTGTTTACTTAGTACTTAGTGGGTAAGTCATTTTACGGGAAACACCATTCCTAAGTATAAGGAAATAATAACAGAGTAAACTTGATCCCAAAAATTTACATTATAATTTATAATCTAACGTACTAAATACTCAAAAGGCACGCAATTTGCTCGGGAAACTCAATTTTGTAACGGTCAAAATAAGGTTGGTGTCTGCCGTATTTGGTTTGAGTCGGTAGGAGGGCCGGCTCCGTTGGGAAGGCGAGCCGACGGCCATGCTACCCGCAGCCAAGATGGCTGAGATCCCGGCCCGCCCGCCGCCGACACTCCCTTGTTTCCGCCAGCTCTGTACTTGAAGTGCTGCTATTCCTCCACTCATCAACTATTACCACGTCAAGTAACAAAATTCCTTAATCATCATGTATTCTAATTTCACTGATCTTTATAAACTAATAAACATTTAGGTGGTAGGTGTTTATTAGGTTATAATGAATTTCAGCAATGAGTGGGATAACGGCCCAATATTTGAACATTTAACGTGGCTTTCCCGCAAAAACTCTCACTATAAAATCAGTTTTTCATAATCTTACAACTTTTTTTCTTATCTCCTCAGAGTCTGTAAGAATATGATACCCAGCTTTTTTTTGTTGAATAGGTAGAGATAAATTTGAAATTTCGAGATAATTATCAAAGTAGATACCTGCTTACCGTGGTCCAGTAGGTACATGGAAACTAGTTCCTAATCTTTATCATTGGTGGCTCAGTAGTTGCAGTTGGTGACTTTCTCCTTAATAACAAAGGATACCTAGGTCGTTTTTATCGTATGTTGATCCTTTTCCCGGCCAATCAAATTATCTCGACCCCATGTGGGAAACTTACTAACTATAGGAGCGACTCCATGAATCGCATGTTGCAATTAACCAACACTGCATCAGTTGATTCAAGACAAATGTTTTGTATGTATTGAAAATTGTTCGTTCTCAATTCATGCGAATAAACGTGAGTTTTTAATATTAAGGGCAGAAGAGGTTGATACTGTAAGTATATTTAAAAGGCTACGGGCGATTTCATTACGAGGCATCACTTGATGAGAAGCTCAGAACAATAAGTACCTAGTGTTGTGATTATACAAATCCGACCATGAACAGCATACGGATTGAACCACTAGGAAAAGACAACTGCGATACATGGGTGATTCAAGTTGCGAAAGAACAGGCTATGGGATTACGTCATTGGGAAGACCAAGAAAGCCGCCAGTAGTGATTCTGTGGAAAATATTGAGAAATAGAATACAGGATGCGAAAGCGGATCTCATACTCACGTTATCACACTCTGAATTAAAACATATCAAGCATTGTATCACAGCTAACGATGTGTGGTTGAAGTTGAAACAAGTTCATGAATCCTTATGTCCATCCAGGAAAGCCACATTGTTGAAGCAGCTGATAATGAGCCGAATTAAGGAAGGACAGGATGACCGAGAACACCTTGCTCAATTCATAGATGCTGTGGAGAAGTTGCAGGATAAGGAAATAGCAATTAACGATGATTTGTTGACTGCAATGACGATGTACATTCTTAATGAATTTTATGAAAACCTCAGGTGTGAAATCGAGTCAAGAGACGACTTCCGAAACCTGACGCATTGAGAATTAAGATCATTGAAGAAAGTTAAGCACGTAAACAGAATCATACATAGATCAGAACTATGCATTGATAACAAAGCGATTCAACTACAAACGAAAATCCATCAATCACCAACAAACAGAATTCAAATTTAAGTGCCATATAATTATGTCATGTTAGAGGTCATAAGACTGCTTAATGTCCTTGGAAGAAAAACAAAAACGTAGGGCAACAACCGGGACTGCAATAGCATTGATTAGTAGGAAATCAGAAGGCATGAAATGGTGTTTGGACAGTGGATGTTCAACACACATTTCTTATGACGACAGTAGTTTTGAGAAATGACTAGATGCTGAATTAGAAAGTGTGAAACTTGCTAGTGACGATTCGATACCAGTGTTAGGAGTGGGTAAAGTGAAAATCGTAGCTAAGAATGAACAACAAACCCGTAAACTTACTCTTGAGAAAACACTATTAGTACCAGACCTGCGAACCAATCTATTGTCTGTAGGGAAAATAGTGGACAAGGGGCATACCGTAGTATTTGAGAAACGGGTCGCTATAGTATACACCAAAGCTGGAGAAGTAGTGTTGACGCTGATAAAATTGGCGAATTATTCTACCTCAGAAATGAGACACGGCATGAGACTGAATGTGTGAAATTTGAAGAAAAGAATGCACATTGAGTGGATCTTCGGCATCGACGTCTTGGACACTTGAATGAAAGTGATCTCAAACAAATGGCAAAAGGGGAAGTCAGTCTGCAAGACTTGCCTCAAGGGAAAACAATCTCAGACTCCATTTACTAAGAAATCGACTAAAAAAAACAGAAATTCTTGAAATTGTGCATACCGATGTATGCGGACCAATGCGAGTGAAATCGATTGGTGGAACCTCGTACATTATCACATTTATTGATGATGCGACAAGATGGACTGAAGTAATGTTCATGAAAAACAAGTCAGATGCTTTCGAAATGTTTACAAACTACAAAAGTAAAGTTGAAAGACAAACTGGAAAAAAATTAAATGCATACAATCGTCCTTCTATTCCAATCAGTTGTCCAACTGATTGGAATACAAGGGTAACCAGTTTAACCGATTCCTGAAGAAAGAAGGGATAACAAGACTAACGGTACCTGAAACATCACAACAAAACTGAATTAATGAAAGAAGGAACCGCACACTCGTCGAAATGGCCAGATGAATGATTATCGAAGCAAACGTAGCACCAGCGTTGGGCAGAAGCTATCTGCACTGCAAATTACATCAGAAATCGTTGCAAATCAAGTAGTGTGGGTGGGAACATTCCGTATGAACTGTGGACAGGAAAAAACCGAACATATCATATTTCATAACTTTTGGATGCACTGGATTTGCACTTGATAAGAAGCCCGGAAAGAGGAAATTTGATAAAAGAACAAACGAATGGGTGTTTGTTAGATAGCCCGAAGAAACTAAGGGATACAAAGTTTGGTATCCACAGTTGCTCAAATTCGGAGTTACCCGAAATGTCAAATTCCTTGATGAATTTGGAGTGCAAGTCGGAACATTTGAAAAATTTTATAAAGAAGAAACTAAAGAATCATCACCTAACGACAATGAAGCTCCTAAAGCCGAAATTGTATTTAAACCTCTTGTAAACAAAAATAATGAAACCATTGGATCTCGGAGTGAATATCAACAAGTCGTCGAAAACCTTGCGGATAATGAAGAAAATGAATGTGAAATGCCACATACCTACCGAAGCATGGAGGGGCTCTGAAACAGATGAAATTGAAAGTGAGGAAATAATAACCAAAACTATCGAAGATCCAAATCCGGAATTTGTCTGCAACAGTTCACCGAACTGCGATATGATAATAATGCAAAGAATACGCAGTTTGCATCGAAATGATAAATATTATCAAATTCAAGGAATGGTACGAGTTCATATAGCATTGATTTAAGCGTTGGAAACAGAAAACCCACTTCGGATAGCAATCGCATAAATCTTAGCAGACCATCAAGATGTCGCGACCAAGGTTACCCTCCACATCATTCTGAATCTGAGTCGCTCCAGAATTCTGATTTCAAACCTTACGAAGCGTTATTGGAAGAGCAACATTCCTCAATATTTTCCATCCGGGACACGATTTACAATTTAATTCAATTTCGGTCTTGATAAACGCGATCGGTGGTTATTCGAGAATAATTGATTATCAATTGATGAGTGAATCAAACACAGCGAAAAGTAGGGGTATATACTTCACGTTAACATAAAATGTAAATAAATAAAACCCGTATCCCTCATCCGAAATTGAAGAACTAATTTTGCGTTCAATATCATTAAATACTGTGTAGTTGATGAAGTTGTTAGTCATTTTGGTTGACAACCATTTATTTAATATTCATGTATTATACAATTTACATTGTGAAAAAAAAGGTCTTAAAGTATAAACCGCCATTCAAGTTTTGATGATATTGAAATTTCCTGCGAAAGATCAATTATTTATGGCTCAGAATAAATTTGTACCGACCCCTCGAATCAGTTGATATTTCAGCCTGTGTATTCGACATTCTGTTCGCCTCAATTTAGGGTTGATGTCTTAAGTTTCTTGTATGAATGGGGAAGAGGCTATTTATGATTATAAATATGGAGATAGAGCAAGTGATGGATGGTGAGGTGAATGCGGGATCTGCAATTCAAAAAAGGAAATTAAGTATGGAAAAACGGAGTGTATTAGGTATTAATGGAGTCTCACCCAAGCTAGAGATTTACCCAGTCTATTTGTTACATATGTTAATTCGTGTAATCAATCTTTAGATTTGTTGTTGTTGCTATGTACTTATTTACCTTCCGTATCTTAAAATTACTTTATCGTTACTTGATACCTACCACACTACAGATGTAACGAGGACAAATTGTATTAAATAGAGTGGACAAATACACCAGCCACTGGCACTGGGTATACTGGTAGCTTTGTTGTAAACTTTTTCGCTAATTATTTTAAAAAAAAGTGAACCCCCCTATTCTTTTCTTTAATCCTTACTATTTACTGAAAAAAATAAGTTCCTTGAAGAATATTATCTCAAGGATTTCTCTAAACTAATGATGTAATACATGTGTATTGCCCCCTTTGCCAATAATATTTCATGTGTTAATATATCTAATAATAACGAAAAAGTAGATAAGTTCGTTGATTCATGGTAATTTGTTTTAAGTGCATACTTCTAGGTTGTTTTTGAGGGTGCAGGCCATAAGAGGGCAAGGACAATAATTATTTTTCACTCTTGTTTCCCCAAAAGTGAATTTATTAATTTCTCATTCTGATTTTTCTGATTCCGGTATTCAATCGGATTAATGGTTGAAAGATTTTGGAATTGTTTGAAAAACAATATAACGTATCAATAAAATGATAAATTGTGGAGAGAAATGAATTGAGATGAATTGTGGATGGTGATTGTGGGTGCTGACAGGCGAATTTTTCCATCGAATCGAGCTATTGAATTTCTGTATGACTTTTGAAAATTTAGTAGTACATATACATTGTAGTATGGAAAGTAATAAAATATTTTGTCCATAAACTTTCTACGTTTACGTAGTAATGAACTGTCCATGAAGCTAACAATGCTGAAATACATACATTAAAGGTGTCCTTTAAGGTGTCATTAAAGGTGTGTTGGCTTTGTGTCATCGTGTAATAGTTTCCTATTTCCGGCTCACGTGTTTGGGGATTGTGGTAAGTGATTTCACGCGAAAAGATTCATTATCAGCGATGGGTTTGAGAGTGAAACTACACGTTTTGAGAGTTCATCATCCGCGACCAATTTTCTGCTCTTCCTCAAATAACAAACCTTCAACCTTTTGGGCAAAACTTCGTGACCCTTCATTCCCCGGTTGACTGTTCCACATGAAACCACCCAGATCGTGAGTATTTAGTGAAAAACAAAAATCATAACTCATCTCCATAACCGTTCAAGAATAGCAATAAGGTAGTTGGTCATGATTTTGTAAACTGTTTAGTACCTTATAGCATTTTGTTTGAAAGGTGCAGTTCAACGAAATTGGTAGGAATGAAATTGAGGACAATGGTCCGGCATCTTAAGTACAACAGAACTAGTAACTTCGAGATATTGTGGGAGGTGGTAGAGGGGAAGAACAACCGAACAAATATTGGGGTGTGGAACGTGTATTACAAGAGGTAAACTATCATCGTAATAAACTATCATCATTTAATCGGACACCTTAATATGTTGCGATATAATATACTAAATATTTCTTGAGCTTAAGATTGTTTTGCGTTTGCTCCTGCTCTAAGGATGCTTTATGTGATTTCATAAAACCACGCTAAAAATAAATCTAGATGGGAGAAAATAAATAGTAGATGGGAGAGAGAAAGTGGTTGATGTCCGTTGTTACAGCACTGAGCTACCGATGCCACGTACGAAACCTGAAAGATAAGCATCGTTCGAGGTGAATAGGCCTTGATAATAGGCCCTCGATATATCAAATTAATACTAGATAATAAATCCTATCAAATACTACCCTTTAGGGTTGATCAAACGTGATGCCGAGATAACTAGCAAATCCTCGGCCGATAGGTACCTATACGATTTTTGAGCCAAAATTTCATAAAGTTAATGGAGAAAAGCTTCGAACGGCGTACAGAGTACGGAGTTTTATATTTAATTTTTTGTTTTTTAGTTCGATTTTGGAAATTTACGTTCATATTTTGAAACGTGAACAAACAAAGTTCTAAGGGGGTTAACAACTTTTTACAAATGTCCATTATTGAAAATAATAAACTAAAGTCATAATCAGTTGTTGAAGGTTAGAAGTGTCCATAGGTAAGAATGTAAATTTGATGAGCGATGAAAAATGGATAATGAAATTGACAATAGCAATGAAATTCACTACCTATATGGACAACCAATTCACGTGGTTTTCTTTTGTTAAACGATTCAGTTTCCGATTTTGTAGGGCACTACGTTGCTGCAGTTTTGAAAATATTTTAAAGAGGGGTCTGTATAGAATGGAGAGAATCACATTGATAATTTACCTTTCTTATACATATACGAATCCGCACTTCTCAGTCCAATGACGTGTTTCTGTTATTGGTCGACTTAGTACATAAGTAGGTACCTATTTGTTTTTGTCAGTCTCCATTTCCCAGTAATTTTTCAGCACACTCCAGAAAGTGGAGTAACACTTCACTCAAATCATTTACGTTTCAGCTTTTTTTTCCATTTGGCCTCCCATTAAAATCATAAATCATTTATTCTTTTCTTTGTTGATTTTAATTATACGGCGGCCTCTTATAAAGCAATTTTTTTAGTATAATCAACCACAAAACCAATATTTAGTTTTCAAAGTTCAAAAATCTTTCGCGAAGTTTGTAATCCCCCATCATTATATAGCTAAGTGTCACCACTCACAAAATGTAGTGCATCCACTGATAGGTGTCCTTGATGGGCGTATGAGACAAAATTGTGAATTTTCGGTTCTCGGACATTGTTTTATCACTCAATGATTGGATATTCGGATGCTGGATATTCGGTTTTGGATTCACAATCCGACCCTACGCTCTCATCCTAATATGTCAAACGTCCACGGGTCACTCCCATCAAGCGGGGATCCTGTCAATCCCAGACGATCGTTTTCCAGAGTCAGAAATCCATTAGAAGACCGGAGCTGGATGTCAGGCCATTCTCCAAGCCTAATCGTCGCCTAGCGCAATATGAACTCGACATTAGCATAGCCGTAAATAGCTTGAGAGCGAGAGAGCGATGGTGCCTGGAGTGGAGCCTCGCCCTCTATAGAATAGTAGGATGATTATTTCAACTTCGGAATATATTCGGCTGGGATCATAAATAAACATGTGTTTGTTCAATGTACATCTATCCGTCTTTCCGACGTTGATACATCTTTGTTTTGAGGCACGTTGCTGCACATTTGAGCAAATAACACCAATATTGCTAAAACACTGATCGAGCAGAGATGCGTCTCTGTTACTATCATTCCATGGATCTACAGGGTGTCCCAACATAACTTCATCAAACACTAAGGGTCGATTTTAGGATTTTTTTTTCCAACGTTTAGTTTTTGAGTTATTCAATTTTTAATATTAGCATGAATATGCTTTAGCCGTGACCTAACTACCGAAAAATGTCCCACGAGAGTGCAACGAAAGTAGCGCCAATAATTGTGATGATTTCCGCTTACAACCGAGTCGTTGCTAGGGATATGATACTTCGCCGTTTTTCATCCCACAAAATTTGTTGACCATTCGTTCGAAAGCTCTCGATTTATCCAACCATACTATATTAACTACTGCGAAGTGCGTGGCCAACAAGCTGAGTTATGAGCATGGTTATATGAATAATTGTTTACACACAGGTGATCATTCCCAATTATTGATATTGTGAACATGATTGCAACCGCTTGTTAATTTCTGATGATTTCATTGAGCTGGTGTTTCGATTATGTGATTCATAGCAGGTGATCCGAATATTGCGAGAACGGTTAGTAGGTAATTTCTATACTTTACACTATAGGAAGCTGTAATTTCGTATGTAGCCTCTTTAGCCTCTTTCTATAATAAAGTGAATGTTTACTCGCGAGTTTCTATTAGGAGATCATCATCTCACAAGAGCTCAATCGTCGTGATCATTTCTATAATAAAGTGAATGTTTACTCGCGAGTTTCTATTAGGAGATCATCATCTCACAAGAGCTCAATGGTCGTGATCATTTCTATAATAAATTGAGAGCGAGGAGCTAAAACATGATTCCATGTTTTAGGATTGATGGCAGAATGATAAACAGAGTTCAGAGGCCGATGGGGGGTCGGGTTCAGAGAATCGACGAGGAGTGAGTCGTGTACGGCTAAAGCATATTCATGTTTTTTAATTTTAGCCGTCAGACTCAAAGGAACTGTGGCTTTTTTTTCGTGTTTTATACCTTATGACATCAAAACGGCCGTAACTCCCTTTAGAGTCACTTTAAACTAAAAAATTAGGGCATCGTTGGAAAAAACTTTAAATTTTCTATCCATCTGATACCAAACCATTATTTTTTGAGCCGTCTTTATACGTAAAAAAGAGGCAGAAAATCAAATTTTGAAAATTTCTCAGAATTCGAATTTTTTCAATTTGTCTTTTTGCTCCTTATACAGACTGTTCTGGAAAAGTACTACATGGGGAAAAGTTTCTCAAAATCTCAGTTTTTCAACGGTATAGTCAATTTTACTTTTACTTTGATATTTGAGGGTGAACATTATGCTTTGATGTTGAAAATCATTAGTTTTTCAATGAAATCGAGGGTTTTCGTGAAAAATGACCCGCATTGAAAATACGGAGTTTTGGGTTGGTTTCTACGTATTTTTCTCGCTGAAGCGAATGGTAATACTTGCAGATCTCCCCAACTTCATTATAATTGAGTTTCACACTTTAGCCAAATAGATTCACCCTAAAAACACATAAAATTGAGAATTGAGTATAACAAGTAAACTAAAAATTCGTGAGTTAAATCGACCCTCAGAGTTTGATAAATTCAAGTCGGAACACACTGTATAGGGGTCGGAGTATGGGTTCTCAAAAACCAGCTCCATTGTTCCTTCCTCGATCTACTTCATGCAGTTCCTAAAAAGAACTGCTCCTGACTAGAACAGGTGCTACCAAAATAACAAGAGATTATCTATTAGTGCAGAAATGTTTCACGCGTAACGTCGTAGGTTATGGGAACAACACTATATGGTATTCCTTCCTAATCAGTTTGTAATAATCCTAAAAACGACGGATTTATCTGTTTATCTCTTAATTCCTTGGTATTGGTTTGAAATCGAGCAGGAATCGGTTAGGAGAATAATTTTGTACTGAATGGAAATTAAAAATGTACGTTCATTTTGAGTGAGTGGTGTACTGAATTTGAAAAATTCCAATTAATACAATACCCTAAAAATTCTGAGAACAGTTGTTCTGCTAAACATTTGCGCAGCACACGTAGGTACTTATCTTTAATTTGCATTTTCCAGCATCAGAAATATTCATCAATATTTTTATGTTGGTAGGAGTATGGACGGTTCCTCCGCTCGCAGTGACGACCTAAACCTAATATCAACTGTATTATAAACACAGCTATCAGCAGTTATCCTCTAAAGAATAAAAAAGTAATTAGTTATACTGCATTTAAAGTAATATTGTTTCTGAATTAAAACTTACATAGGCCTTTTGTATTAAAATTGATGAAGGCCATTCTGTTAATTGGAAACCTCAAACTTTCTAGGTTTTTAATAACCGGATATTTATTTTCACTAGCGACACGCTTTGTAGCTCTAATCGGGACGAGTCACCTGGTTTTGAATGAAGAGGTTAATTGAAAGGCGTTGAGGTAACTCTAGGTCTTATTACGTCATTATACTTTAGGCAACATATTCACAAAATTAAGCAATTTTCTCGCGATTTACTGCATATATGATCGTAACAATTGCTGAAATGCTTTATGATTTGATATTTCATACGATAAACCTGTTGTATAACCGGCCAAGGAAATAAAACTCAACCCTTCACTCAAAATTTGAAAGTTTACAGTTTATATATATGTTAAGTGAAACAAAGGATAAGCGTGAAACTTTAGGATTCATTTCAGAATGCCCCAAAACGGATTGTAATAACGAAAATTTTTATTTACAAATTTTTGGAGCTATTACAATAGTTTCATTTTCCACAAAAATACGCTAAAAACTTTAATGTGGTGACGATTAAGTATATATGAAATTTACGATTTTTTGTAGTAAGTAATACAAATAATATGTATATTCACTAGAGAAGACGTATGACGGCTAACTTTGGTCAAACTTATCGAAGCTGATGTAGAATCCTTAGATTTTCTAGTTTTCAAATATCACTACTTCAAATTGCTGCGATCTTCTGCTCAAATTTCGTTATGGTAACGAACGTGATACTTAATTTATTGATTGTGTACCAAATTTTCTCATTGCGAGAAAATAATTCGAAAAATTAGAATGATAAAATGATGATTTAATTTGCCCTATTTATTTATTTTTTCGTGTGATTTTCTAAAAAGTATATTTCTCACAATTTTCTGGTTGACAACTTTGAAACAGCACAACTTTCTTAACATTATTATTATTTTTTTTAAATTTTCCTACATTTGAGGTATTCAATCGACGCAAAATTTGATTGTCCACTACTTTTCTGTGAAAGAAAATTCTTTCTTTAGTCGATCCTTAATAGCTTTTCATAGCAAAATAAGTTAATGAACTTGGTTTATGACTCTTTATTTATTCATGTAAAAACCCGTTAACAAGTGATTTCAGGGATAGGAACTGGGGGTAGGTATATTCGTGAGCAGCGTTAAATTTTCTATAAGACAGGTTCATGAAATAATTTTAAACATCTGGATCGGTCATTTTGCTCATTGTGCGTCATCAATAGGGGGTTTCCAGTTTATTAGGTTTACAGCATCATAGTACAACTAAAAACCATCTCAAGAACTCGCCGATTATATTGCAAACAACCGCATTCAATTTGGTCCGGCCGTTTGAACGCATATTGCGTGTTTCTTACACTCACAATCACTTACAAACACCGATCAAATTATTAAGATGCTATCAATCATGATGATGATATCAACGGTATTGAGGTTAAACATGTGTATTCTAGTTATCAAAAGCTACTCACGCGAAAGAACTCCTCCAGCACATCCTGACGCCTCCAATCGTCGAAACTGACTGGGTACCAAACGTTTCAAAAACCCCTCAACTTTCTCTGGGTATACCCGTTTTTTTCCTCCATCAGTTCGTACACAAAAGAAACTTTCCTTCAGCCCAAAAAAAAAGTCGGTTCGGTTCCTAAAGAATAAGCGGACCTTAAAAAAACGGTTCAACCCCCTCGTTGGTGCGCTAAAAAAATAAGGTAAAAAGGTTCCTACGGCAACTTTCTCATTAGCCGTTATTACAGGGGTAAAGGTATCCTTCGGAGTCCTCTCTAGGCCGATGGCCGTTACACCTCCGACTCAGTCTATCACATTTTTCACACAGCGAAACACTGATATTTCGAACTCCGTTGTACCTACTATGTGTATAGAAAGTTCAGAAATTTCGCTCTCACATCGAGTGGGTTGTTGTTTAACCTAATTCTCCATAAATCATGACAATCATAATTCTCAATATCGGTAATCTAATTTGTGTATTTTCTTTTCCAGGTAACACTGATCGTTGGTTGCCCTAGTTCTTTTACAGTGAGTATAATTTCTTCAAAAAAGAGAAGAAAAATATTAATAAGAATATAATGATCAAAGTTTAATTGCTGATTGAATCAACAATTGGATTTTTGAATACCTTCAACGCAGATCAATGGTCTATCTATATCCTCTATTATTAAAATATATTGATTAATACACACTACAAGTGTTTAACGTGTTAGCCAAATTAATTACTTTTTTTTATTTTATTTTATTTTTTATTTATTTTTTTAGTTATTCTATTTTTTTTTTTTTTTTTTTTTTTTTTTTTCATTTTTTTTTTTTTTTTTTTTCATTTTTTTTTTTTTTTTTTTATTTATTTTATTTATTTATTCTTTTTTTTTGTTGCGAAAAACAATTTTCATTTATTACTTAGGTCTTGAGGTATTCTTGCTGTATAAAATACCTCTTGTCAGGACATAAAAAACTTGACTAAATGTATTCAGTTTCGGCAATAGTAGTCTAAAAATTATATTTAAATCCTTTAAAATACAACACTCAATATACTAACTAAATTTCACAAATGATGGTCAGCAGCGCAATGGGTGAAATCATATTTTAACATTTACCTATAAAAATCAGCACAGGTGAATTTAAAATGTTTATTCCTCAAAACTTAATTTTCTCTTGGGCTTTTGCGGTCTAATTCCATTCAGTTTTAGTGAATAAATTAAGCAAAGGTTTATTAGAATTCAATCATTTTTAGATCGAAGCTGCAAATATGCATATAATTAACAAACCTTAAATCGTTCTAGCGTATATACTTATTGGAATTGTATAGTGTATTCGGAACAACGTGATCACTACAAGGAGAAAAATTGATTTAAAAAAGTATCTATCTGAGTTAGGCTAAATATTCCCTTATAAAATTCCATGCTTGTGGATTCAACTTTGAGGTTTCAATTATCTAGTTAATCTTGTAGTGGAATCAGAGGAAGGTTATATGGGCCTCACCGTACTTGGCAAACTTGTTTTCTATTTTTTCGACATGTGCTTGCCGTGTGCGTATTTTGCTAACCTCCTTCAAGATGAGATTAAGATAGAGCTGGTATAACTCAAGAACTGAATCATAGTTTCAAGAAAGCTTGGGTTCTGAACTGTAGCATTTGGTGAACAAAACAGACTAGTAGTTGATGTGCGTATTGATTTTCTGAAACGTTTTGATTTTAGGAACTAATGCTACATAGCTGATGTGAATACATACAATGCATGAACAAATTCGTGAAAAGTAAGTTTTGTGACAATTAATCTCTAGTATTTGATCAGCCCTTGTTCACATCCGTTCCAAAGGCACTGTGGATAAATTTAACGAAATTCAACTTGGGATTCTCTCCGTTGGCCGTGATAGAAACAATGAACTTCAACCGAGCCAAATATAAGTACTTATACCAGGCCCGCCTTGAAATAATAAAAAAGGAATTGTATTATTTTACAAAAAGGCAATCCCCCGAAATATTTCTCACGCACGTCCAGCCTCACAAGGGGTAAGCTTTTCCGAAAGAGTTATATTTGTTTCACCGAATTTATCGCGCTCCGACCCCTCCTCCTACGCCCAGAATGGTAATGCCCCTGAAAAAAAAAAGGATGGAATAATAGGCAAAGAGAGTGGCCAGGCAGAGTTTCCTTTGAAAGAGCCTTTTTCTGCGTTTTCCCTTCTACATTTCCCCCCCTCCACGTGTCTTTTCTTCTTGGGTTTTGCGTTCTTTTTCCTTTTTCTCCAAAAAAGAAAAAAATAGGTTTGTTTTCCATTCGGTCTTCTATTGTCACTGGCGGGATCGGGGTGTAAAAGGGCCGTATATAAAATGGCGATGGGCACAGAGCGAACCGTTTTATTGATCCATTGCTGAGAGTTGAACGAGAGAAGCACAAGCTTTTGATATAGGTCATTTCTCTTCCCTCCTTCCTCCCTGCTCGTTCTTCTTTTCTTCTCTTGGATTTTTCGTTCTTAACCCTGAAGCCGCTATAGCCTGCAATCTACGACGACGAGTTATTTTATTTTTTCCCGCGAGGAGTTCGGCTTCCAACAGAAATATTTTTATACCAGCCGCACAAATGAAAAATAATAAATACAAGAGCGGCGACTATGGTGAAAAACAGCCCTGTTTACTCCGTTTCGAAGTTATTGTTAGAACCTCGATGAAATTTATAGAAAATTTTGGAGAAAATAAATTGCGAGTGTAACAAAACTCCAGGTGAAAGTAGTGCGAGGACATACTGCTAATACGCAACCGGTTATTACGTATTTTTAGAATAGAATAGAATAGAATAGAATTTTGTTTATTGACAGAAGAAAAAATTACATTAGAAGTACATAAATTATTATGTACAATATAATATATACAATAAAAATAATTATAACTGTCATATACAATATACAAAATAAATTTCCTTCTGTCCACCAACCAAATAAGTTCATAAGAACTTGTGGGGGCTGGTGGAGCTGGTCTCAACCGAAAATATTCAAAAACAAATAAGTAAAAATCTAATCAAAACATATCAAAAACTAAGACAAAAAAAAATAGAATCAAAAAGAAAAAAAAGAAACTCTCTACTGATCAAATAACATTATCAATCTAAGAATTGTCCTCTTAAAATGCTTAAAACTAGTAAATATATCTGGGTTTAATTTACATGTATAAAGGAAACGTAAAACTTTATAATATGCATTCTTTTTTGCACGTTCCGTCTTTAATTTGGGAAGTTGAATGTTGGATGAGGCTCGTGTACGTGTATGCATGGCACTGCTTCTATGCTCAGGCTGAATACCAGTTTTGAAAACTAGTAAGCATGACTGCAATAGAAACAGTTGCCTTACATTAAGCACATTTAATTCACGATAAAGATGATTGGTGGGGTAACGAAAATTCTTACGAAAGGCTATTTTAAGAATAATATTCTGAGCAACCTGCAAGGGTTGTAGAATAGACTTCCCAGCACTACCCCAAACAAAAATACCATACTTCAACAAAGAAAAAGCTAAGCCAAAATAAATGGTTCTTAACTGAGCAACAGACAAAAAATTACGAGCTTCTCTAAAAACATAAAATAATTTTCTGAGTTTAGAAACCAACGCCTCAATGTGGAAATTAAATTTCAATTTATGATCAAATATAATGCCTAAATATTTACATCTATCTGTCAAAGGTAAGGAATCACAATTACATAATTCCCTACTATCAAAACATGAAAATTGATGGAAAGACACCCCAGAGGGGCCAGAGCGAAGGGCGTGGTTAGAAAAAGAAAATTTAATTATTGAGGTCTTATCTACATTTAGACTTAAAAAATTATTGTCCATCCAGGTCTTGACGAGAAACAAATTAAAATTAATCGTATCTATTAACTTAGGGAGCTCTTTTCCATAAAACAAAAGTACCGTATCATCAGCAAAACCCAACATAGAACCATCTATATCCAAATCCAACAATTCATTAATATATAATAAAAACAACACAGGGCCTAAAACAGTGCCTTGAGGCACTCCACAGGACAATACCACTTCATCACTAAGTACATTATTAATTCTAGTTGTCTGCGGGCGGTTCGACAGATAGGAACCAATCAACTGCAAGGGTAACCCTCTTATTCCATATTTATACAATTTTTTAAGTAGGATTTCATGATTAATTGAATCGAATGCTTTCCTTATGTCCAAAAAAACTCCATATACATAGAATCCATCGTCCAATTTATGCGAAATAATATTATTTACCCTATACAATGCATGGTCAGTTCCCAAGCCCTTGCGAAACCCGAACTGATTATCGGAAATAATGTTAAACTTATCTAAAAAAGAAACAATCCTCTTCTTCATACATTTCTCCAGAATTTTAGAAAGTGATAACGTCAGAGCTATGGGCCTATAATTAGATCTCTCCATACGATCACCAGCCTTATACAAAGGGACAACAATAGTTTTCTTGAACAGAGAAGGATATATACCAGAGGAAAAAACCAAATTAAAAATAAAAGCCAAAGGACTGCTTATGTAGGGTGCCATTCTCTTCAATATAATATTACTAATTCCGGAGTGAGTGAAAGAGCAACTGTTTTTCAGAATTTTAATATTAGCGACCACTTCAGAAGGGACAACGGGCGTCAAGTACAAAGAATGGCCCGGGAGAACTTCCTTCGTAAATCTGTTTACAAACAGATCATCCGGAAGACTAATAGGAACCTGAATACCGCTTGCGATATCAGAGCCTACATTAGAAAAGAAGTTATTCAAGCAATTTGCAATTTGTTTATCTTCTACTATAATTGAATTACAATGATCCCTAATTTTAAATAATTTATCATATTCTTTAGTGGTAGGCCTGTTTGAAGCTTTATTCACAGTCTCCCAAAGCACCCTTGGATTTCCCAGAGCCTCCGAAACCAAATCAGAAAAATACATACGCTTAGCTTTCTTGATCAACTTATTCAAGAGATTTCGGTATCTAGTAAAGTAGGAATGAAGAGCAAGATTATCTGGGTGTTTTTTAGCCCTCATCTTAATTTTATCTCTATGTCTAATAGACACAACAATACCACAAGTTATCCATGGTTTCAAAATTTTCCCTTTACAACCCACATATTTTGTAAAACTAGAATCAGAAATATGCTGTTCCATCACTTTACTAAAAAGTTCAACAGCCGAATCAACCTCAGTCTATTTCGTTTGTAGATTTACCAATCTCTATCTGGTCTAACTTGGACATTACCTACCTGATTGTATTTGTATCTCTCAATTGCTACAGATTCAGAAGAAACAACATTCTAATTCTTTCAGCTGCTTTGCTGGCAATACTTTCTAAGGCAGTTTCCACTGTGTTCGCCCTAATTAACATCTGTTGTTATTTTCACTCCTGTTAACGTTACATTTTCCCGTCATAAGCTTGGATCTTATATGGAAGGAATGGCATAATACGGTTGCTTTCTTTTGATTTTACCTAATGAAATGAAATTGATGAACATCCAACAAAAAATTTACGGGTGGTTTCACTTGTTTCCATGAAATTTATAAAACTCCGGCCAAATAACTACCCTTTTACCGAGTGTTTTGCTTAATACTTCTTGAAAACATCAGCCTTCCGATTTTACACCGTGGGGTTGTCTGAATGTGGTGCCTAGATTTCTCGGGAACTCAGCAAGAACAAATTTGAACTTGAATTTAATGAAAAATCGTTTTATTCTATGCATTCCTTGTTGGTTTGAACTCTAATTGATCAGGTCATTGTGACTCCTTATTGTTATTGGTCTCAAGGAGTGAAACTAAAACTTTTCTGTAAGTAACTTTTCAATAAAGCTGTAGGTACTTACCTGAGAATCTAAAACCCTTTTGATTCGGAATTTTATTCGTCATTCCAAAACCAACACCTACTCAGATCTTAAAATTATGTTCAAGCTAGTTGTGAATGTTCACGAAAAAAAAAAAGCTTCTTCCAGAAATATGGACACTGAACGAATTTGGAAAATTAGAAATACCTGCTACTATGTTGTGACAACAGTGATCAAGGCATGAGATCTTTGAAACAATAATGATTTGTTGAAAAAATGTTTACTTATACTTATACATTTCTGTAGTAGGTAGGTACTGAGTTATTGAAGCAAAAATTGGCATACTCATGTCAAATTATCCCCTATGTAGGTTAAATATGAGTTAGGTACTACCTGTTAATGAACACACCATTATTCAAACTGATTTATATGCAAGATTACAATAAATTACTCTTACAAATCGAATGAAAGCAACAAATCCAAGCTACCCCAACAGGTATTGGCAGTTAAGTAAGTTCACACTTCTACAGCAAAAACTTCATTCACTTCGGTTTAACGACCTACCTCAACTTGGTCTACAAATCCTTGATTGGGTGTAACGTTCGGTTACGAAGCGTGCAGGCGATAAAATAAAGCTTTGACTCACACTTTATAGGCTCTGTTTAGTGACCTTCCACCATTACCGGCTTCCCCGGCTCCGCTTGTAATCTAAATCCCCCGGTTAAACGAACCTTTTACGGAGCCTTCACCGGGAAGTTATCGATCGAATCACTTCATGATGAAGACGTTAAAGGGTGCATTACCCGGGGAGTTTTTCGAGAAAAGGAAAAACGTGATTTTTCCTCTTCGACGGGGAACGAAAAAAGTACTATAGAGAACGTGAAATAAAACAACCGCGGGTATTCTTCGCCGATAAAAACATGTCGTGTATCACAAAAGGGCTCGGAGGGTTTTAGAGGTTGCCAAGAAATAGGGGGGGAATCGCGTCGGTGGAAGCGGGTGGTGGTGGTTGCCCATCATGGCGCTACGACTTCAGCGCTCCTCACGTTTAAATCCTGGAACCCCTTCGCTGGAACAAGCTGATCTTCCCGTGGAGGCATTCAATTCCCGCTCACATTTCAATCCCCGATGCAAAACCGCTTTTGATGTAAAGATCCCCGGCGCATTGTTCGAACGCCCTGGAGATGTTCTTCCCTTTGGGAACAGAGGACGAGTGAGGTTGGCAAGGGATCCGAGTGGACTTGCCATGAATTTCTGCTGTCCGAAGAAAGAAAACGCCCTTGACATCCTTCTTTGGTGGTGGGTGCGAATAAATTACGTCGATGACATTTTTCGGGAAAAATGAAGTTAGGATGAGGATGTTGCTAACTCTTTCTTAACCTTGGAAGGGTGTCTAAGTGAGTGATGGAATTTGTGTCAAATAGTCAACTACATAAATAAATTTATTTGCCCACCTACTTCCAGGTAGATTTAGGTACAGTGGACGATATTAGACTATTAACTGTGACTATTATCATAAGTAGTATATGCTGTATGTACGTTGTACATTATTTTATTGTACAACAAATGGCAGTTGTCCACGCGATCAAATTGTCTTAACCAAACTTTAAAGTCTGTTCTTGGGTCAGGGTGATGACCCAATGTACGTTTTCGGTTATATAAGGGCAGCTAAACTTCGACTCAGGGTACAAGGAAAACGATAAGATTCCTAGGTTAGAAGACTGAGCTGCCGCACTACTGCGGACACGGTAGATTATTTTTATGAAAGAATATTATCAGGACATAGTGACGCATGCTCATGCTCGATACACGTTAAAATTGTATAATAAATTACAAATGTCCTCGTTACTTTGTTGTAGGGAATCATTAGGTACCTTCATTTCTTAATAGCGTTCTGGAAGAAGTATCGTCCAAGTAGATTTTATGGGCGAGGGAAGTTTTAAGGTTGGAATTGTTTTTCCCAAATTATAAAAAAACATTGCTAGTTTTTATGTATAATCCGGATTCTTTCAGAGCTTGCCTTTCTATATGCATTGGACATAGTTATACTTAATACGTAACCTCTCCATCAATAGGGAAACCATAGTGAATTTAATCAGAAGTCCTGGATTGGAGAAAATAAGAAAAAGGAGAGATTATTTTTATTATAAACTAATGTGTTTTTCTCACTAAGAATCGGTTATTCTCCAGAAAATCATTCTGTATTCTAAAAATCTGGATTCAATATTGAAATTTGTTCATTTTCAAGAGGTACGCAAATCCTTCTCACCACATACTGTCAGGCAGATAAGTTGTTATATATTGACTATCTTTGACTTACCTAGTAATTGTTTCTTCAGACCAACCCAATCGCCTATTGTATTGGTGACGTAGGTACCAGAAAAAAATTGCTTAGGTTGATTAAATTTCTTGTTTCATTGTCCCACAGGGTTATTTGGGATGAATCTAACAATTAGTAACAAAACCGAATCGACCTGCAACAAACTCCAATTATGCACTCCCTTAGTGGTTTGTTCCTCATGACTTGTCGGCCCCCTTGTCAACTTTTGATGATGCAGTTTTGACGATGTAGAATGAGTAACTTCGGTTGTTTTTCTCCACACGATTCTATACTTTCTAACGAACGTGAAAATTCTATATCGTGTAACCATTGGATGGTCGCTCATTGTATTGTTGAGCAAGTCAATGAAGAGGATGAAATGGTTTCAGCACAGAGGGTGTGTCCAAATTTTCGCCAGACAGGAAAAATGTCACGAAGCTAGTTTTCTAATGCTTTCCACATACAACCAATCGTACCAAGGGAGATGTAATTTGCTCGTTTTCCAGTAAAATCGTTCACCGCCTGTCGAAAAGCTCTAAATTGATTACACTTTACACTACATTCGAGTAGAGGTTTCCAACACGTCCTCATTCAACTCCTTCTGAGAACTTCTCGTACTTGAACAAGCTAAGTTAGTTGAATTTTCTGTGTGATTGCCTAGTGAGGAATGAGCTAAACTCTCTCTTGTTCATTTTATAAAGTACCTACTTGATTGAGAGCTCCTATGGAACGTCAAGAGGCAAATGAAATGACTGGCTCCATATAGGTCAGCTGAGTGAGAAAAAGTCATTTCTGTTCACCCATAGGAATTGGAATTTTATAGAGTGCATCTCTCGGACATTTAGAGAAGAATGAAATGAAGGACCATGTCCTGATTAGGTGGACGCGCTAAATTCACACCCGTTCGCCCCTAGACTGTACGTGAGCCATAAGATATAGCATATTCAAATTAAATTATTGGTCCTTTTACAAAACGAATTCGTCGTTTTACAAAATGAATTCATTCTTTTACAGAATGAATTCGTCCTTATACACAAAATGAATTCGTCCTTTTACAAAATGAATTCGTCCTTCATAAAGAGGGACTGAATCTTGAACGTATTCATTCATTCATTTTGTAACAGGACGAATTCATATTGTAAAAGGATGAGTTCATTTTGTAAAAGGACGAATTCAATTTGAATATGCTATATATCGAAGGCACATGGTATCGGCGTTTAGTGTTGATACTTCCTTTGAGTTGTAGTGGGCCCAGGTTATTATTATTATTATTATTTTTTTTTAATCCATAATTACCTCGTTATCGTAATATGTACACCCCGTTCAATTGTTCCCATTCCGTCACTCCATTCTCAATTATGTAGTATAAAAACTTACGTTTACCAATTCAAATCCAGTGAAAAACACCTTTTCAAGATGGTTTGGAAGATGAAGCACCAAACTCTCCATTAGTGAGCTGACAAGAGAAGCAGAAGCCTGGAAACCGAGGATGATCGCTCAGCCATTTCCAAAAAGAGCATTCCGTATGCTAATCCGATACGGAGGATTTGACACATTTTTTCTGTGTAGGTACGCCTTCTCTTCCAAAGTGTTCCGGAATAAATTTCCCGAGGTGAGCGCATTAATCAAGAATTAAATAAGCAAAGCCTCCATCCCCTCCACCTCAACTTAACCTCGGAAAGTTTCACTTTGACTGTGATATACTGCGGCCGGTTGCGCTCTCGGAGACTGCGATTTACGGTCTAACAACTAAACACGAAAATAATAATTTATTCTGTTTGAACCTTCTGGGAAGAGGCCAGAGCTTTGGAGGGTCGGGCCTCAAGCTCTGCTTAGCATCGGCACCGTAGAAGTTTAAGTTCGTCTAATGAAAGAGTAATGAACTTTAGTTTGAGGATTATTTACAGTTATTTAATACCTCTTCCCTAGTCATGCCTAGAGGCCCCTTATCATTGTTAGACAATTAATTCGTAGGATATTGAAATGTTTTATCTGCTTCCATCCTTACATAAGCTTTCCATTCTACCTCTAGTGATATTATATCAGGTTCTTTACCCGTATTTAAAATCAATATCTAGAAAAACTGTATTCTCATTATTCGATCACACTTTTTACTTTATTAACGCCTCAAAGTGCTTAGAGGACGAAACTAAGATATTTTCGTCAACGACTCCCCCAAAACATAGGTCTGAATTCTAATTGAAAATACATCTTTACGAACCAGAGATGTGTATGATATGTATGTTTATCTGTTAGTTTCACTGTCCGTCTTTTTGAATGTCTGTTTATTAGTAGTTAGTGAAAAGTACAGAAATAGAAAATACAAGTTTCAGGGTAAGGTGTAATTACCTACCAAGAGCAAAGGACTGTTGTAGTATCACTTCTTTTAAATTCTAATTGATAATCATTTGGTTGAACAAAACTTGTTTTTAATCATTTTTAGACTTTAAAAACTTATACCAGGTAACCCCTAACTCACCATACAGGTCTGGAGGCAGTAAAATATTTGATAACAACTGGCTATATATTATATTTTACACAATAAAACACGAATCATCTCACTCATATATCACCAAAAATTGAATAATATTGAAGAAGAGGTTTATATTTTTGTATCTCGTGTTCATATATATATTATCAAATTCAAATAAGATAGTTACGGCAAGTTATTTTTAGTCCGGTAAAGTTTCAACTATGACCTATTCGACAAAGTCGGGTCGCCAGTACTCAGTACAAGGTTCAATATTCCGTAAAAACCGTGCGCCGAACCGATTGAATTTGGCTTCTAGAGCTATTTGAAATGAGAAGGCCACATTTAAAAAACACTTTTAATATCGATAGTGCTATATTTAGTCGCTAGAAAAGGGCAAAAACTGTAACAAAATCGCACTTTTTTTCTCTTAAATTTGCATTTCTATGCAGAATGAGACATTTTGACCATAAATTAGATCATAATAAAATATTATCATATTTGATGACACAATGTTGCATTTAGGTAATTGAAATTTTGGCAAAAAATACCTATAATAATGATCAAGTTGAGTTTTGAATGTTTTACAATGCGTAGAACTCTGGTTTCATGATGAAATTTGCAATTGTCGCTCAATCGACAATAAAGCACAATTTTAGCACAATAAATTATTGAAGTTTTCGGGCCTTACTTCTTATAAAAATTTGCTCAAATAGTCATGTTTATGACTGAAAATTTTCTAATATATGTCCTTCCTTTTCTATTGTATTACTAATTTCTGAGTTGAATAAAACGATTCCAAAGTAAATATGACAAGCCGGTTTCAAGATACGGGTTGTTTTCTTTTTGCCATTTGGCCCCAGTGTGCGACGCCTTTTACCTCTTATTTAGAATTCGATTGCTATTCTTATGGGAAGGTAGTGTGAGGTGAGTACTTAACTGCTACAAAAAATGCCTGACTTACCTCGAAAGTGAATGACTTTTACTTTTGTACGGCAACCGGTGTAATATGAGACGGATCGTAATTTTCGCCGGTCCTCATCCTTCTCCAAGGACGCAAGCCTGCTCAAAGGCGTGACTCTTACTTCCTCGAACGTCATAATGCTCGTAGTTCAACGATCGTGCCACGAAATCTCACATTCGTGAAAATATGAGCTTGGGAGTTACAGAGTAAGTGATCAACCCTCTTTCAACCCTTATCTTCCAACGTCTTGAATAATGCTTATTGGATGAATGCAAGTAGGATGATAGGTATGATAGCTGAGTGCAGGGTCATAATTAATGTTTATATATTGCTACACATCTTCAAACAATTACAAGGCTTACTAAAAACTAACTACTGAATTAGGGTTCTTACATTCGCTATCCACTAAAAACATTGAATACGACTTGTCGACATTTAGTATGAGCCATTCTAACCACGAAATAGAAACAAACGACAAACATACATGATATATTGCAACCCATGTTATGCAACACATCCAACATAATGCAAACATGTTGTATATTGTTGTATTGTTTCTTCGCTATGTATATCGATAATGTACCTATATTGTTCACAATGTACATTGGTAATACCTAAGTAAAATTATCATTTACATACCTTTCGGAGGAGTCCGTTGTCACTTGCAAGTCGAGTACGAGGGGGGGGGAGGGGGGGCTTTCGATGTAAAGACATCATCATCAGGCCGTCGAAACCCAGATCAGACTTGCCTGATGATGATGTCTTTACATCGAAAGCGCTCGCCCCCGGCACTCGACTTGCTAGTGACAACGGACTCCTCTGAAAGGCATGTAAATGATAAATTTAGTATTACTATTAGCGGAAATAAACCTTCAGATTTAATGTCATTGATAATATGATCGCGTCTTATACAAAGCTACTCAATGGGATCTTACCCCCCCAATCGCTGTTGTCAATGGGATCACTTGGTTGTCACGCTAATGGCACAAGTTTCGATTCACCAACATCTTGCACATCACTCCACCCTAAGATTGAACTCCACTGTCCAGATCACTATGTGAACAAATTAGAAATATTACAAGACACTTGAATTTCTCCTCAGTTGACCAATGATCATCAATTTATTCTACCAACATACTGTAAAAATTCAATCGTAAGTTTTATGTGATGGACGTATAATTTTTTTCTTGAGCAAACGATTTCATGCGCTTAGCAAAAAGAAGCAGATATTTTGTTTTATCGCAACCAAATCAGCGTTTGCATGGCATGGCTCTATCGGTCATATGTAAGGGGTCAATTTTAGATCGTCAAGATCGATAGAAGGAAGCATTGTCCCTCGTTCACCAACTACGTACGTTCTAGTTCTATTGCAACGCATGTATCAGCAATCAGCCAATTTATGAAATATGATGATGATAGTTCATTGCTTGAGGCAGGGTATAATATATACATAACGGCTGAATTCTATAAATTGTATGCACGTGTCGTTGTTTGTAATCTCATTCATTCTTTATCGGTGTGAAAATAATTGTTTCCTAAAGCGAGATGGCAAATAACAAGAAGGTGCTCTAACCGCTGTTCATGCCACTCAATAAGATCATTCAATTCAGTTGTACTATTATAATGATATATCAGTGGTTTGCATCAATGACAGAGGACAACATGTTTACCCTTAGGATCGTGTTGCTTGCTATATAGGTATATGTTATATTATGTGTATACATTATGCACCCCTTTGGACACCTTGATCAGTGCCGCTAACGACCCATCTGGTTGAGGTTCGGATTAAGTCATTTACATTATCTAAATTAGCAGTATTAAATAAATATTGACATACTTGATTGATATATAATTTTTTAGATCAGGATGACAGGTAAATCATGAAACCTAGATGTACCTTCAGAATACAATTCAGATGTATATGAAAGTGGAACAATGGGTATATATATATGTATATATAGATTAAGCTATATAATCAAGATTGCTGAAGCCATGTTTTGTGGATTGTCGAAATCATTTGAGAGTAGTTAATCTTGGAATTGTATACTTTGGGATTCGCAGTAGGTATATTTAGGAAGTACCTATATGGTGTACTTGAAGGTTAAACAATTAGGACAGCTAAAATTGTGGTAAATTATGGGAATATTTCATACTACTGACAAAGAAGAAAGCTTTGAATCGTGGAATATTAATGAGATTATCGAGTCGCATTCGAATTGTAATTCTTGATATTCCTTGTGGACGCTGTAAATACTCCAAGCGCTGATCATGAGCTTGTGTGGCAACACGTATGGACTATCAATTTAGTGGGTTGGCGGGCTATAGATATCGTCGCCAACGTTGTGGCAGTAGTATACTGCAGAACATGTGTCTCCCTCGGACCACATAATTCTATGAACGCATCACAAACTAGGATGCAATCCCGCGATACGTTTCCGTAAACAGTGGATACTCTGCTTATCGTGTCCATCACATCTCGACGCTAATAAGTCACAATCGCTCCCCGGTAGGCTGCAATAACTCTGTCGTGACCAACGGGGAGTCAATCGAGGCGCAGACAGGAGTAATCATCCAGCTCCACTATATCTTAATGATGGAATGTTCAGTGTTGGATTGGAATAGTGGAATGGGATGGGGGGGAGGGGGTTATCATTGATCGTAGCGAGAGGTCACCAACCCGACAAACCATCTCCGAAACATTACTCCTCTTTCTACTCTCTTCTTCCCTTCCTTCACTTTGTTATACGTCTCGCGCCTCCCATTGTGTTAGTGACCCCCATTGTGTCCCAAGGCGGATTTCTGAGCTTGCTTTTTACTTTTGTTTTTCTCTCAAGTATCGCTCAATGTAAACATGGAATCAGGTCATTCGAACATAACCCGAAATTACTTTCATGTTCGAAATCAGTTTTTATTTTATGTTTACCTATTGTTATTACATATTCACAAGATATTTGTACTGCCATTTAAACACTGGAACAAAAAAAACCAAGTTCGGTAATGGGTCCCTAATATTGGACGACCCGTCCATCATGAGCTAGTTGTCACAGAACTATTGTAGGTACCTATAAGTTCTTAGTTTCTCAAACTAACTTGTATACATACTTATTAGAAAACATAGAAACATCATGAAATCTAAATGCTTGAACCACAAATATATTAACTGACATTAAATTGTAGAAATAGGGAACAAATGTAATAATGATTGATAAAGTATACTAACATATACTGGTCAAAAAATAATCGATGAGGCGTTATTGAGTTAATAATCAAGGATCAATACAATATTACAGGTTAACACCTAGGGTATGTGTATTCAAGAAGTCATTTTGCCGACAAGATGTGTGCAACTGTAAGAGGTATGCATCTTATCTCTTCTTGTATGTTGATATTCGTTGACAGAACTGACTGTGAAGTAGTCGGAAGTGAGGCGTATAGTTTGATTGGGGGCCATGGCAGGTACTTACTGAAAAAACATCAGTGAAAGATCGAGGAACTTAAATTTGATTGTTCTAACAGGTTGCTCGTGCGATTCGGTGAAAAGTACTACCTATGCGATAGATATTCCTCAATCTTGGAAATCCTAATCATAGCTTGATGGACAAAAATCATTGAAGGTGGAAGTGTAACAAATTTTGCTAATTAAACAATGATACGGGTTTAAGGTTGCGACCGAGTAATGATGCTCAACAGGGAGTTACAGAAACCGTTGAACGAGTCAAATGCTGTTGAACGTGCACTACCTCAGAACTCTATTCCGTATATAAGAATACTGTATAAGTATGGATAATATATAAATTTTAGTTTAGTTTTTGATAGCCATTTACGTTGAAGGAATTGTCCACACTCTAAGATCTCTAATTCTCTTCACTAAGATTCAAGCGTGGAGACGCTATTTTAGTTGTTGGTATCAACCTTCATACCTCATCTCTTCGAGGTATAATTGGAGCCTTTGGTACTTAACCACGTTATACGAAAGTATTTCAATACGGTGTCCCAAGAAGTGGAATGTCTAATGAAAATAGACCGTCTGGGGACCCCCCCCCTCTTTGCCCCCCCCCCGCATGAGTGTGAACACGACCCTTCAATTTAATTGTTATTTTGGCGCTTCCTTCAGTTTCACTTTATCACAGATTTATATTACTGTTTTCTGTTCTGTAATATGACTTAGGTGGTGTATACAAGTTTGAAACTAGCTATACAAAGTGTCTCTAAATTAACACCCTTCACAATTTTAGAATTATTAATTTTTATTTCTTATAGATAGATACTTGCTTGCGTAATGAAATGGAATTAAAAAACCGCACTGCTCATGCATATTTCATCAGCAACCCTTTGAGAACGGAATGAGATACCGCAGCTCTGGATTCATCGTTGTTGTGTTGTCTGCTTGAAATTCGTATGTCTTACTTTTCTTTCGATTGTCGCGAAAGATTATGATATTTTACTGATTCATTTTTTGCCTAAAGTGTGCAATACTTGTATCCGCCCCTTTGCCCTGCTGGGGAAACCCCAGGCCCCCATTTGCTTTCACGTTTACCCTTGGCTATAGATTGGCAGAACTTGAACACGCTTCATTCCAAATTTCAGCTTCATAAGTTGAATAGCAAGGAAGTTAGATCCTTGCTGTTACGTTAGTCTCGTTTTTCCGTGAAATTTTTTGTGACATTTTTCAATTGTTAGTTTCCGGGGAAAGCGTGTTTCATTCTAAAAACAATTATATCAGATTTTGTATCACTCAGAAATTTCCGGAGTTCTTTTAGAATACGATATAAAGGTACGTATTACGGTACGTATTAGAT
Organism: Adelphocoris suturalis; assembly: GCA_030762985.1. NCBI lineage: Eukaryota > Metazoa > Arthropoda > Insecta > Hemiptera > Miridae > Adelphocoris > Adelphocoris suturalis. The sequence continues at coordinate 23,086,038 of CM061041.1, read as the reverse complement.
AACCATCAATGTAGGCCCTTTTATAGGCCCTGTTAGCATCGGTGAATAGTAGTTGAACTTGGTTGATTTCCAAAACCAGCTGCTTCGAAATTGATTGATTTTCTGGCCTGATTTCCCTCTTGTGCTGAACCGATTCGGGTCATTGTTAGTCTCCACGATTGACTGAGAACAATGAAAGGTGCTACGGTCGGCAACCACGTCTTAACCTTCCTCCTCATCCAAATATTTGACTCTGCCAAAATGCTGCGCTTTGGGTTACATAACTTATTGATTCTGCTTTGGGCATGCCATCCTATCCGATCAAGGTTTCAGGAATGTATGCATAACAGTACGGCATGACTGAATACATTGAATACGACAAAGTAGGTGTAATAATAAATAATTAAAAAATATCAATTTTCCAACAAAAAATATATCAAAATGTTCCATCAAAAACTCAATCAACAAAAATATCAAATTTCGAACCAAAAATTCATCAAAATTTTCCAACAAAAAAATGAGGTAGGAAGGCAATGAGGTCAATCAATATATAGAGTTCCGAAAGTAGGTTGAGCAATATAAGTCCTATGAGTGAGGATATGAAAATTACTTGAAGATCACAGTGAGAAGGAATACTGCGGTAGGTATTCATGAAGATCACACTGAGAAGGGATACTGGTGTAGAAATTCATGAAAAAGGAATGCCAGTTAAACCCGTACTCCTATTTCTTTGCACTTCAACGATTTTCGCGCATTGCTCAAGGAGGGTTATTTTGATTTGTAAAAGGGTTATTTTGATTTGTAAAAGGGTTATTTTGATTTGTAAAAGGGTTATTTTGATTTGTAAAAGGGTTATTTTTAAGTAGTTGGCACTTTTAAGGTTTACTCACTCCAATCATTGGCAGATATTTTTATTCATGGAGGGAGGGGACACACTAAAGGAGCCAAACGTATTTAGTGATCCCAGATAGGGGACTATAAAACCTGCAATTAATTGTCGATCGTTCAAGTATTATCCAATGACCAAGTTTAGCACTCGGGTCCATGTGTGAAGTAAGGGATGAAAATCCATGTAAATTCATTAAATGTAAATTATTAATGTAACTAAATACATTAATAAAATATATGAATCCACGAACCATACATACTTTGTGTATTTACTAAATAATTCCATCAACTGCATCGTAATTTTTACCATCATACTCAGTCAATAAACATTGGTTCGTGATGTTGTGTCACTTCCATTCTCATGAAGATAAATTTTACATCTATTGGACCTACATAACTATAAATTCATTGTTAAAGCAGGCTTGTCTGAACGTAACCAGTATACAGAGATTAATTTGTATTTTTCTCGGATCAAGTTTGTATTTTGTCTGGATCATATTTGTACAATAGATCAAACCTTAAACGTCAGAATAATGAAATAGTTCAAATAAAAATACAATTAAGAGGTACACGCACGATGCCTAGGTACGCATAAGTATTTCGTTACGTACAACAATGTTATTAGTGAAACCTATCCGTATACTTGGAGGTGTTTTTTCCCCCCAATAACGTCCATCTTCCTAAACATCACCTAATACTTTTTTATTGTATAATTATATTTTGTACAGTTTAACAAGAAATAGAGATTGACATTATTAAAGGCATGAGTGAATAAAGTCATTGAAGTTTATTGACATTATGAGATTAAAAATGTCGAGAGAGCAAAGGGATTAAAGTCCCAAAACAAGGACAGTCAATTTCAGTACTCCTGTCCTCCTTACTCCTGTTTTTACGTGAAAATCAAGTAGGTAAAAAATAAATATCATGCGATTTTGGCTAAGATAAAAAAAAAAAAATAATAATAATAAAATATTACGAATCTCCACTGCATTTCATTTAAGACGAAAATTGCTGTCTGAGAGGTTCCTGCTACGAGTACAAGCCTCTCCATACTTGCGTAGGAGACCATACAGGAAAAATGAACACCTGAGCTCTGCGTTTATGAGCTCTGTAATTTCTGGCTAGAACGAGCCGTTCTAAAATACAAATAAAATAAGATATTTAAAAAGAATTAATTAAATAATAAAATCAGTACGATTGACACAATATGATACATAAAATATAACTCAGTTATGAAAACATTGTCTGTGATTCTCTACTATTGGTCCGTAATTCAGAGACGGTAGAAGAGATTTAATGCGAATTCGCTGGGGATTCCGCCTCGAAAAGAGCGTCCCGATTTTTTTCCCCGGGACCGGCCGAACAGCAGGCCACCCCGCGGGATATGTAGACTGTTGTAAGTGAGTAATAGATCAATACAAGAGCAACAAGCGGGAGGCTGGGAGGGCACAAACCGGCAACAACGCTTCTCACAAGCAGCCACATTAACTTTAGAAGTGAATGTCTCATGCCTCAACCTTTTTCCTTCCTTTCCCGGCCAGTCTCCGTTTCTCCTGAGGCACTTGAGACGGTCCTGTGAGGCAAAGGAGTCAGAAGATTCAATCTTTCTGGTTAACCCAACGCCGACGCCCCCTAGTGTAATTCATTCGAACGAAACGCTTCCATCCCCTACACTAACCCCCTCTTTGAGCGGGTGGCCGAAACTCGCAGCTGTATTCAATTTTTTTTTTTTTTTTTCTACTCCTTTCGGTGAAGCCTTCCGGTTCCTCGTTCCATCGTACGGCTCCGCGCTCTTTCATCGACGGATTTGAATTTATAAGCAATTTTCGTGTCGCCGTCGTGCGAATTACTGTGACGTAATGTGTATGTATTATTGGAATCTAAATTTAGATGAGTATAGCACGAGCTAAGGCTAAGTTGAGCATCATAGATAGAAGGAATCATAGATTCTTTCCTTGATTGTCAACAACTATTAGTACAGCTACAGCTATTCTCTGTTTTAGTTCTGCGAGGCTCGGCCCTCCATTTCAATTAGACTAAAATATATGATCTGAAATCATGTCCAAGTTACTTTTCTTACACGACACACCTATTAAACTATGTTGGCAAGTATCGTTGATATGTATCAATCAGATATACAAATTCACACTCCACAGTCGTTTAGACCGTTTAATATTTCAAATCTCGTTCAAATTGAACTAATGATATAAAATATGGTCCAATTGTGCTACAGTTGGTACCTAGATCGTTAAAAGAAAAAATTATGTACTCATAGGTTTGTCAAAAATAATAATAGTTTTACTGTAAGTTCTTTCGCAAAACTCCTAGGTGTGTCGTCAGATATGTACACCTATAGATCTATATAGGCACGTTCGCTTACCTACCAACTATGGTGACACACACTTATACACACACAGATGTGTGTATATATATATTAAGGTGTCTACAGTAATTATGGGACAAACTCGAGGAATCGATTCTTGAGCTCATTTCTGATCGAAACTTACTCGGAGAGACTCCTTATTAAACGCTTTGTTTTCAATTTATTCAAGTTTCAAGATTTTTTTCCTGTTTTGTACCTTATAACAATAAAACAGCCATAACTCCCTCTAGAATCAGAGTAAACTCAAAACTAAGAACACCTAAAGAAATAAATTAATTAAAAATTTCCGTTAAATTTCCTATAACCCTAATATAACATTTTTTTTTTAAATCTAGCATTTCCACCATCGTAGATCTCTTGTCCTTTTCGGATCCACCGATAAAATTTGCTCCAACTTTCAGAATCGGTTTGTAAATTCATCACCTTTCTTAGATGCAGTAGTATTGTTTTATTGTGTCATTGTGATACACCATCGGTTCATAAAAGAATCGGTAGCTGTCCTTACAGTAATCTGGATCGATAGGAGTTCACATGCTTCATGCCCCATATTGAATCAAATGATTAATTTAGATAAAGAAAGAACGATCAAATTGAACAAAATAACAGCTTTCATGCAGGAACGGCTTGGAAGGGGACACAGGAATAGCCTCAATCCAGGCGAAAGTCCTTATGATTCCTTGCTGATTTTCAATGCTATTATCTCGCTTGCCACGCACTCGAAAGATCTCATGTCTAAAGGTGCGGCCACACATGCGCTTTTCGGGGAGCACTGAATATTCGCCAAATAACAAATATTCATCCTTTGATACCCTATGACCACACATGCGGTGTTCGCCGAATAGCGAGCACAACCCCTGGCATTTTCGAATACTCAAGGCCAACATTTTAGTTTTTCTGGTGAAAAGCTGAGATTTCAGGCAAGTTTTTCCCGAAGTGTCCATCGAAATTAGCGAGATTCAAAAGGAAAAAATAGATCAAAAAAGACAAATTTCTGAAAATTGTAAAATTTTGCTTGTTGACCGAATTTTGTTTTCTTAATCTGCAAGGAAAAATTTTGATTTCGCACAAGAGAGATTGAAAATTTAACGCTCTTTCAAAAGGTGCCCCCACTTTGAAGTGAATGCCCCCGTTTTAGTAAAGTAAGGTTGAAAACACAAACAAAATCTAAAAAAATGAAAAAATGGAGGGTTTCAAGCGGAGTAAAAAAAAATGCGTACCTATTTCATACGAAATAATGAATCAATCAAGAATAATAATCGACAGAATGAATTTTTTTTTCATATTATTATGTTGCCTGGTACCTTTTTAACTAGCAAATGTCCGCAGCGAGTCAATCAATTGCCATTTATGGATTTTTAAATATATTCACTGATACAATGGGTCGGATACAAATCACAGATAGAATATTCTGTTGGACTTGACAAGAGAAAGTGCGTCTAGACTAGACTCACAATACTCTCTCATTTCAATCACGAATATTTCGACGAGGCAGTTGCTCGTGACTAGGCGAATGTTTGTCTCCTTTGAAGCTTCCAAAAAACCGCTTTGGAGGCGAGCACCCGAATGTATAGTTTTGGCCGCAACACGAATAATCGTCCTCCCGGCCACACATGTAGGAAATCGGCGAACTTTTGCTCGGTATTCGACGAATAGCTCATGTGTTACCGCACCTTTATACTTTTAACAATCTTGGTTCATTTTCATTAGGTATAGTACGCAATCATGAAAATGCTGAATGATGATTTTTTTCAAATTTATTTATTGGCATTAATGTCCATAATGTGCCATAAATGTACGATAATTTGTTACAATGTGAGTAAATACATGATATTTATACATAGGTATGTTATTCGTAAGAGGATGTGTTACTTCATTATACTATGACATGGGGACAGGGTTGCAAGGTGTCCGGTTTTGGCCCGGACAGTCCGGTTTTTCACCAAGCTGTCCGGACGAAAATTCAAAGTAGCTCTGAACGCCAAATGTCCGGTTTTCTCAGAAAGGGCGGCCAATGTCCAGTTTTCATAGGTCCTATCACAGGTTGCTATCCTACGAAACAGCGATGACTTGTGGAGGTCCTACCTAGATCGTTTAGTCCAATCGAACTATCGAAAAGTTCAAAATCATTTGTAGTCTTCGTGAGAAGGAACTCTTTATCTCTTCTGTTAGGCATTACTTGTGCATTCTCTCTTTCAGTTTTAGTCTGAGGTAAATAATTTTGAAATAATGGGGATAATCTTAAGTTAGTAGTTCAAGTCGTAGGTAATATTGAGATTTTTGTTGCGAAATTCCCAGTTACCTACCAGATATTTACTGATTTGAACGTTGCCAGCCTACCTATGTATGTTAATTACATATACCTATGGTACTTTATAAAAGTTCTTATGAAACCTACACTGATTAGCATTTTGAGAAACTAAAAAACCGAAAAATGATTAGTTATTTTGAGCTGTTGATTATTTAATTAGGCTCCAACGTAAATTATAAATCAAAGAATTGAAATTAGAAGAACACGAGCGCAAATTTCGGCCTGAGGTTCGTCGAACTCTATTTAGCTGTCCATTAAAGTTGTGCGTCTTTGGTGGTTTCCAGAATGATGATGTATGATGTACAGCAATAATTATTAGGTAATCAGTAATTATTCAACCTTTTGGCTATGTGTAACAAGTTCACTATTATCGTATCGTTGAAACAACGAATAAATGTACCTACTGGTTGAAATCATAGGTACACCAAAATGTATTCAAAGCGTCACATACCCGTAATTTTAATTTAAACAAAAATAATTTAAATCGAAGAAAATATTATTTATTAGACCATATAGAAAATGCATATAGGAAATGCATTTGTGCCGCGTGCGTGGAATCAATTTTTAAATGTGTTGTTCAATATGCTTTCCAACTCTGTCCGGGTTTTTTCTACGTCTCACCTGGCAACCCTAGCGGGGGATACTTCAAGATGTTGGGAGTTGTGCAATTCAACGGCCTTGGGCAATTCAACGGAGAATCTTCCGTTGTTCTCAGTTCGCTATTATTAACTAACTTGTATGTACGAACTACGTTTGATCAACGTAAATGTGTGACCGTTATCATGCCGCTGCACCTACCCATCATTGCGGTACTCGGACCCGTCATCGGGTCAAAAGTGCTTCGTATATAAAGGAAGCAACCCGCAATGAGTGCATCAACAAATACACGGCCGAAACGCATCATTATAGACCTGAGCCGTTATGGGATGGCTGCGTGAGGGCGTGGGAGGGCACTTGTGGGCATTTGAGGAGGGTGGGAAACGAGAAGTAGACTCTTGTTGGTGGTTTCGCCACTGATTTATAGGTTCTCCGACCTTTTCAACAGTCCGTTTAATAGGGCTGACAGACGTACAATTGCCGCGTTCCGTTCGTGGTGTACTCCCATCATCTACCACATAGATGCGAGTGATGTTTTGTTGCACGTCACAAGACTTGTTGTGGACTACACGTAATGCTACTTAGAGTCGATTTTGCCAGAAAGTTGAAGTTTTCCGTATAAAAAAACTTATAGGTGATAGATATACAGTAACTAATGTAAAGTACCAATAGTCTATTAAAATGGCTTATCGTTCAAGATCCAAGTCTTGGACGAATCGCAAGTTGATCGTGATAATAGAGGTTGGTTCACTCTTGACATAGGTACATGATGCTGATGATATCAGAAAAATGGAAGCAATCATCAATTCTTAAAACAAAAAAGTGAGCCTCCAGGTTTGTAATCTTCACAATTCTGGTCGGATGGCAGTTGTGAAGTATACCTATTACCAATACAGAAATGGAACATATACAGAAAAACAAATCTTTAATAAGAAACCATATACTTGAGGGAACAAATAGAAAATGTCTTCGCATCGTTATTGTTTTATGTTTCCCTGGTTTACCTACAGTGATATTGAGATTGCAATATTGTTTTTGTCTATTTGTGACAATTATGACTATAGCAGATCATTGAGCTGTTTGATCCTTAAATATTTTCGTGTTCATGCAACAAATTTATAGCTCTTTCACAACTCTGATCATAATTGACGCCGCAATACCTTTTGGCTGCTGCAAAATAAATGGAAAAAGAAACCATTGAATCGATTTTCTTCTTCAACCTCTGTCGTCACGACTTTTGCTTCTTGTTAAAAGAGAAAGACCGTGGAGTTTTTACTCCGAGAACGCGCCAAACCCCGTTGGCAACCCGAGTTTTAATTAGGCAATTAAACTACCTCGGAGGATGGCAAACTGAGAGGGTGAAGGGGTTGAGGACAGGGGAAAAAAACTGACTCGACAAAGAGCTTTGAATCAATAATTCAAAGGAGATAGGGCGGGGGACGAGTCAGCGCAGAAAAACGCGGAAACCGGGCCCCACCGGAGACATAAAGTAGCGAGCCAAGAAAGCGCACAAGGCAAACGGACTGGTGACACGGTAGGCTCGGCTGGATGACGGATGAGGCTATCTTGATCTTGCAGTAATGAGCCTCAACTGTAGAGGCTATGATCCCAGTTGATGTTGAGATGAACTTGAAACCGCTGACTACTACCATTCATTCAACTAGCCACCCTCTTAGTTGTAACTATATAAATTTGTGACTGTTTTGTTTTGGGAAGTTCTGTGTGCTTTTCCAACAGTTGGAATTAGGGATTAGTTTCAAAATAGCTGGTAATAGTTGACGCAACTAAAAAGATTGAGAACCTAGCATAATGAAATGGTAATCTCTTATAATGAATCTCTTCCTATGGCATACTACAAATATCACTGATCATTATTCACCTAACTAAGAAATGAACATTCATAGAACTCAGCTACTTATTATGCGACTCATAAATATTACTGTCCGAACAACTATAATTCGGTATCAATGACAATTGCATTTTTTGTCATGAAATATAAATTGATGAGATTTGGAAGTTCCCTAATTTATGTCGCTACATAATACGCACGAAATCGTTAGATACTGAGGCGTTACTCTTATTACCTATTCGTATTAAAATACTGTTGGGTTTATTTGTCACATCTTCTGAGTTTAAGGTCCTCGTTGCCCCAATGTTACTGCAGCGAAACAGTTTACTGTGCATTACAGTCACCTGTAAGTATATCACCACAATTCCTTCTGCCATATTCCGACAGGATTTGTAGATACTTGCTTCACTACGTCTAATTCATTGACATTCAATAACAATATGATTACATTTTTTGGGAATCTATTGTTTCATTTTTCTATAATAATTAGGGAGACGTTGGTATTCATTCCCATATGGATTCTTTTACTTACAAGTTGGACAAGCTAGATGACGGCTGGATCCTATTGACTTCAATATTGTCAAATGATTATTCAGCTAATGATTCAATCATGCTTCTTACTCCATACAAACTGATAGCTACTGCAGTGCAGTATTGAGTCCTAAAATTCCATGTAATTTTACTGCAAATTTCATTTTTTGGTTTGATCTTCTTCAGATTTTCTCTGACCTTGCAACGCCAAGATTTATGGGGGCATTATCTTTCATCATTCCTTGGTTCTTATGAACGTCTCCCATAAATATGGAATACCAGCACTGTTCCAAGAGAGAGAAAGGGTATTTTTTGTTTTATGAGCTATTCGTAGGCACCCGGTATCTATTGCTTCAGGGGATTTGGTATAGAAATCATCATTCTTTAGAATCAGCACCATCTTCTATATCCAAATAGCTTCCCGAATTTCTCTGAGCACCACGAAGTTGAAGGGATTCTGCGCGGGTTATGGGGCATCGTAATTTTAATCGTGTCCATTCCAATTCTTTAAAATATGGTTGCGTCAATTTTTAGCAAGGGTACGGCTTTCCTAATAGAAGAAGCTCCTAACTATCGGTGTTGCACCCCATCACAGGAGCATTATTATAGGAGGCGCAACAGACTGCATAGGGATTCTCAAGTATTATACTCCTCGTAGGTTCTGAGAGTACTTGGTCGCACGCTGCTTCAGCATAATTATACAGTTATCGATAAACGGTGTACTACATTATTGATTGCAGATGCTGAATAGCATATCTATAATCATTGCTGATCTTTCACTATTTGCATCTTTAATTCGCAATGGCTAAGCTGGGATTCACTTACCTCATAGTGTTCACTTTTGGTTATGCCTCAGTTTTCGCAATTCAGAATGAAATTTTAAACGACGCAACATTTTTCTCATGAAGATAAGGAAAATTAACTTTTGAAACCACTTCCTTGGAGTAACTTCCACGAAGCTATCACTATCTTAAAAAGCATTTATGTCATAATCATCCACACGTGTTAATAAAGTGTGAGGCAGCTTCCAACGCATAGGTAACATCCCGTAAAACACCCCTTGTCACAGAGGGTCGGCCATTTTGAAGACTTACCCCCAGGCGGAAGGGGAGAGTTTTTTTTCGACTTAACGAGTCCGTTTGTCATCACCTGGGAGCCCTCGGGGCACCTTTAGTTCTTTCCAGGTGTGCACATCGGAAATGTCTCCGCGAGTTTCGGTGAGAGTCTAAAGTCGCTTCTTTAATTTGGAAAAGGTACGTTATTCAAAAAACTATATCAAACATATCAATTATACCGAATAGTATGCTCCTTAGTTATTGAAAATCATCTAGATAAATAGGAAACCTCGATAAAGATTCGTCATACCAACGTTTTACAGGATAACATCTTTCAAAACTATTTTTCGAATCCCTCCCTGAAGATGGTGCCGATTCGACTCCTTATCGGTGACTATGTGTATAAAAAAAATTCATAAATGTTGTTCATGTTGCGAATTTTATAATGCACTTTTGTGTTTTCCCTCTAAGCATAATTTTTTTCGAATAAGATGAAGTCACTAGGTACGGACGGTTCCAAAACCCAGGAAAGTCATAGTTGTTCTTGAAAATAATCTGAAAAAAGGAGCGTGATAAAAGTAATAAAAACATAATGTAGGTAATTCGTTAGGCCCAGGGGTAATGTTTAAGAAATTTAACTAAGATTTATGGTGATTTAATTTTTCTCCAAAACAGGAATAAATATGAAAGATACCCATGAATCTTATAATGATGTTGCTGCTGCTGATAGGTATCCTTTGATCCATAGGTTCATTAAGAAAATGGGGTATCTCACCTCAAATTTTGAATTTTCTGCTAAAAAATCTATGCTGGTTTTCCTAAAAAAATGCAATAATAAGTGAACATTTGATGCGTTTTAGAAGAGATTAGATGTAGAATTTAGAAATGCTGAACTTTGACCCCTTTTGTACCAAAATAAACTTTCATACATTCCTGGACAACTCATGTACTGAAAGAACTAATAACTACATCAATATTTTGTAAACATTTTTGGTAAGTAATGTGGTTGTAGTTTGGCAAAGTAATGGTTTTTCGAGCACACTCGACCAGTTTAAGAAAATTAAATTTATGTACTTATGGGGGATTTAAAAATGCTGTTCATAGATTTTTTGGAACAATTTTAAAAGTGAAAATTTTGAAAACTATTACAGTGATAACTAATCAGTAGTGTAATGCTCCCACCCAATTTAAATATCGAGCAAACCGTAAGCATATTAAGTTTATGATATTAGGTATCTTTTAATTTCAGAAGTTCTCCTGTTATATGATAGTTGCTTCTTCTGTAATGAATTTACTGTTTGGTTCTGTGTGGGTTAGCTTGATTTTGAAGTATCAGGTATATGTAAATCGAATCTCATAACACCTTATAGTTTTCACTTTTAACGAATCGTACAGCGGAAACGTGTAGGAGTTACTCCAATATACCAACTCTTCATGTTGATTTGTGTAGATTGAGTTTCGAATACGTAATACAAGCTAATATTGAAGTCATTGACCAAAACAAACCTCTTACCACCCACCTACCCCAATCTTGGTGTTCGAGTGAATGTTCACAGCTTCATCATCTCGAATTGAAAATCTTCCCGAGACGGATTTATTTCCAGCTCCCAGCCGTGGGTGGTTTCAACGATCTGTGAATGGGTAATTCATTCAGATCTTCCAACCGTTGTAATGCTTTCAAAATAACAGGTATTCGTGAGTGAGAAACGAAAAGAAAAATCGATTGATGAACCCTGGGATATAATCTCCGTTACAAATACATCGATCCTCGTTACCGAAATGTTAAACAGACGGATTCATTTCGGAAATCTCCCCGAGGAGTGTGTTTATGATAATCTAACAATGATTAGCGTCATTCATCAATTATTTCTGTCTATGATTGTCCGCTTGGGTTCCCAACTGAAAGCCAGGCACGGAGGCCTCTGGAGAGGTTTAATGTCTCTATTATTTCCATTTGCATGTGCTTTCGCTCTCCGTGGCGTATAACACCCCTATAATTTTACTGGGTGCCGACAAGATTAGATAATTTTAATCCATGGAATAATGGAAGAGGTCCCGAACACCGGCCTTCCGACGACCCCCATCCCCTCCTTCCTTAAAGATTAAGAAATGAGATACCGTAAATAACATATAGAACGGAAAACGAATGTATTCAGTGATGAGGCTTGAAAGAATTATCTCCGGTCTCCATTTAAGTTATCGACAAAATGACGTAATTTCGAGTTTGAAAGGGCATTTTTCGTCGGGTTCTGCCCTCAAGGAGTAAAGTCATTATAATAATTAAAATAATATCTTCGGTAGTTTTTAAAGTAGGGACAGCGCTGGTTTTCGAGCTACCTTTGGGAAAAACAACACCGAAGAAAAAATTCGAGGCGTTTTTTAAGGAGTAAAATAATCACTCAATTTATAGAAGAGGAACATTTTGTATTTTTTCGGGTGCGAGAGTGAGATGGTGTAGTGTAGATGGTTCTGGAAAAGGGTTTAAGCCGAAGGTGGAGAGTTATAAATATTTAGAAGATAGGCTATTAATCACAAAAACCTCTCGCGGTGGTGGTTTTTTGCCCTTTTTTACGCTCTTTCGGTCCGTTTCGGGCATCTTCGTGGGCTTTCGGTGCCGCGGCCGGGTGAGGGATAGGTAGAAGGGGGAGAACTATGATGGATTCCTCCGACTCGATAATTTGTAATGGCCGCCTCTAGAGGCTTCTTGTCTTGTGCAGAGCGAGTCCCCCCAGTTCGCTTGGCCATAGACTTTTCGCCCTTGCCCCACCCACCATTCCGCTTGCTAGTTATTCGCATTTCCTTTCTATTGTATTTCGATTACAATTTTCTCTAATAACAAAATGTCTGCCAAGTTGGATTTGGCATTTACTTTGTACCCGTGATGCGTGTAATAATTCATTGAAATGTTTTAAATTATCCTAAAAAATTCCATTAGTAATATACAGTTGATTAAGATGAACGTAAAATGTCAAAAACGGTCAATTAAGAAACGAGAAAATGATGCTTGAAGTAATTTAAGTTTGTGCATGCCCTGAGTGAAATCATAATTTGGAACAATGAAATTGGAAGGGGGCAATCTACAGCACAACTCGCACTTTCTCTGAAATTTTCATCAAAATCAGATGAAAATTGTGGAAATTAGACTCGTTGCGTGGATCACACATTAGCGTCTGGGCAGCAGCTACTATGATGATGATTTTTACAGGCATTCCACCTGAAAATAACTCTCACACCAATATTGACCATTTTCTACGAACTGAAATGACAAATTCCAATAGGTAACTTTTCGGCTCTCGGAAGCAAAATTCACACTTGACTGAACAAATTAATTTCTAACCGCTGTTCTATTTTCTGTATCGATCTTTTGCATGTAAGTGAGCGTGAAGAAATGTTTATTCATAAATAGAAAACATTGTTGCGTTTCAGGACTTAAGTTCAAAAAGTTACACATTCGCGTATGGAAAGCAGCTACTATGATGATGATTTTTACAGGCATTCCACCTGAAAATAACTCTCACGTCAATATCTACTGACCATTTTTTAATAACTGAAATGAAAAATTCCAATAGGTAAATTTTCGGCTCCCTATTTTCTGTATCGATCTTTTGCATGTAAGTGAGCGTGAAGAAATGTTTATTCATAAATAGAAAACATTGTTGCGTTTCAGGACTTAAGTTCAAAATTCTATCCTTACGCATCGATGCTCATTATTAGGTAATGTAACCATCATGTTTAACATTGTTAGTATTTATTTATCATCATTTATTTATTATTAGTATATAAATATTCCGTCAAATAAACAGTACTGAAAATGGGTGAAACGAGTTCACCCTGTGCGGCATTTCTCTGAAACATTAAATTTGATTTTTATGAACTGATAATTCTAAATTTGATTTTTATGAACTGATAATTCTAAATGTGATTTTCATGCAAAGAGAAAACTAGAGATTTTACAAGTTTAATACATAATTTGAAATTTTGAATTTTTGATTTCCAGTTCCTGGAGCAATTTTTGTAGATGTGATTTTCATTGAAATTCTATGTGAATACAAAGAGAAAACTAGATTTTACAAGTTTAATACATAATTTGGATCATTTCAAGCAAAGAGTTTTGAAATATCAAATAGGTATTCAAAAAAGTTTATATAGGTATCGAAATTGAAGGGAAACTTGCAAATGCTTACCTTTCAAACATCTTATTTTTCAACAATCTCTTGAGCTGATAAATACTGAGCTGGAAATTGGTTGAGATCGTGGTAGGATTTGTTCTGATGAGATTCAAGAGATGTGGGACAGGAATTTTTTTTGGGCTTTTCTTACAAATACCATGACATATCTACAAGACTGACTCTTCATACGCTACCATTAGGTGGGAGTCACGTCATATTTGTCTCCAAACAAACGGATTTGAATTGGATTCAATACATAAATTACTTGATGGTATTATTCAAGAATATAGGTTTGCCCGGGGAACTATATCTCCTGCGTGTACTTCACGGACTTAGCATAGAGAGGGAGCTCCACGACCGGAAAACTGGGCCTCATTGGACAGGCCATATCGAACCCGCCTTCCCCAACCCTCATATTACCTGCTTCTGCTTTAGGAGCCGCGAGTAATTGGCTGTGAATGCTCCTGCTTTTACGACAAAGAGCTGGATTACGAAAGGGTCGGCTGGAAGTGGGAGGGGTAAAGGGCACTTTAAGCCTTAACCCCCTCCACACTAGCCCAGGACCCTCATTACTGCCTCTTGATATATACGAGGCTGGACAGTGGTTCCTTCTGCTAAGTCCCGCGTTAATTCCAACTCAAGCATAACTGTTAAATATGGACAATTAAAGTTAAAGGAAAAAACATCTCAAATTATTACGCGAAGGTTTATTATCTCTATTATATTTGGGGATATAGGACATGGGCCTTTTCAGGCAAAGACGAAAGTCATCGGTCCTCCCTTCTAGATCGGGCTCCCACAATTGCGTAACAGAATTGCCCTCTTGCGCAGATCACCTATCTACAGAATTACTGAATTAAAAAATTGATGTTATAGGACAAAAAAAGTCACAAATTAGTAGTAGAATCGAACCCTAGTCGGTGGTGCGCCCGAAACCTGACACCCTATGTATATCGGGTGAGCGCAGTTCTGCTTAGTCGTCACAGCCTACAGCGTATACCCTCATACTAAGGACCTTTATAGTTAGGTATAAAGATCTACGACTCAGACTCTGATGAATAGAATAGAATAGAATTTATTTATTGGCAACCACAAATATTATAAAGCAAAATTAAGAAAAATATCGAAAATTAAACATAATGATAAATTACAAAATTCAATTCAAATAACATTGTTGCCCACCGAGAAATAAGTTCAGATGAACTTGTGCTTCTCGGTGGAGTTCAGTCAATTATCATTCAATATCTTAAAAAAATAAAATAAATCTTCTCGCCAGCCAATGTGCAATAAAAGAAAAATCAAATAAATAAAAATGAAAAACAAACAAAATCACATTAGAAATACTCGGATAATTTTTTTTAAAATGAAGACAAGTTTGAAAAATGAAAGAGGTTAATAGAATTTTCAAATAAAAATTTAATTGCTTTAACATAGGAGTTTCTTCTATAAAATTCAGTTTTAACAGTGGGCAGAAGTATACGAGATGAATTAAAATTACGGGTATTTATAGAAAGAGAGAGATGCTCATCTCTTATACCAGAACAAAATAAATGGATACAGGAATGAAAAAGGTACATTTGCGAAATATTTTTAACATCAAAAAGCTTATAGAGAACAGAAGTAGGAAATCTTACATTTTTATTCAAAATTATTTTTAAAATACGATTTTGTGCTATTTGTACTTTTTTAATATGAGATTTACTGGAACTTCCCCAAAGCAAAATACCATACTTAATAATAGAAAAGGCTAAACCATAATAAATGGTTTTAAGCTGCTTTTTCGACAGAAAACTTCGTATCTCTTTAAATAAATAAAATAACTTTCGCATTCTTGTTATGAGAGAATCAATATGTTTTTTGAAATTTAGATGATCATCAATCAACACCCCTAAATATTTACAAAAGCCATTAAACGGGAGAGAAGGGCAAACAACCCGAATCATCCTGAAGACAAGAAAACCGACTGTGGAACTTCAGACCACAATACTGAGGGAATTCCCTGCTACCTATTGAAAAACGGAGTATAGATGTTTTATCAACATTAAGGCATAACTCATTGGAATCAAACCAGTGCTTTATAAGAAACAGATCTGCATTAACACTATTCAGTAACACAATTCACAATTTCACAAGTTCACAATTTCATTACTTCATTAGTAGAACCGACTCTGCTGGACTGAGGCCGATGTAAGAGGTACAACTCAATCAAATCAAGCGGCAAACCACGAAAACCATAGATGGTACGTTCATATAGATGACGTCACTATATATTTTGCGAATAGAGCATTTCCGAATTGAATTAGATCTTTTCCACACAGGTTTTGACATTTTCCTATTAGGTTTAGACTTTTTTCTTTGTCTTAGACTTTTTTAACTTTGATTTTGATTCAGCTATAATTATTCCATAACTTAAAAAATTATATTTCTGGAAGATTTATGAGAATGTATTCAATAATAATTCAAATGATAAATAACCGAATCAAATAAATGGCATTTATTTGAACATTTTTGGAGTCATTCCAGTAGCTCAATTTTCTACGAGAATTGATCGTCAGTACGACTTTAAATTATAGCAAGGCAAGTAGGCTGAAGTTCAACTGTTCGTGATAATATTCCTTACTGATTAACCCAAAAGTGAAAAATCTTTGTGAATAGAATCACCAACATTTTAAATAAATATTGCGATAGAGGGGATTAATACAGGTCCCCCTATTTCCAATCTTCCTACCGCCCGATGTTACGAGTCTTGGTAAAATAACATACTTCTATCACGGAGTTTATTTGCATGACAGGTATTGAACGTAGATAAAAGAAGTTGAGTATTTATTCTTGATTATGAAATTAAAAAATAAGTTATTGTTCAAACATTTCACTGAATCTTAACGGTATTTTTCTCAACTGTACACTCTCTCACTTCTTTATTTTTTTCTATCATTGATAAATCCTTGAACGAAATCCTCTGATCATCAATCCATAAATTTAAGAAGCCATAAATTTAGGAAGAAATGCAGGTGCCTATATAGATCTCTCAGGACCCGAAATCACTCTGAGGGGCATTTGTGTCTAACGGTCTTAAACAATTTTTAAGGTATATTTATAACGAACGGAAAACACGAATGGTACCTACCTTGTATATTACATTCAGTGGAAGTAGTTTGAAGTCTCGTATGGTTTAGCTTTTGAGCGCTGGGCTTAGGTCAGCAGATACAGCATCGATCCATTACATCGACGACGTAAAGCTATTAGAACTGTATCAAATAAAAAATGAAATGACCGTTCTTCTCGTCCACGAAACCAACCATTTCCACCGACTGTAAATCTCCACAAGGAAAAACCCTGGACGAGGAAGAGAGCGGGCTTTATATAATAGATTACCAGCTCCTCTGGCTCCTATGAAACATAAATCGAGGATTTCCGTTTCTTGCCGCCTCCGCTCACAATGATATCCTCGCCAGCTCTGGCCCTGGTATATAGATGTTGCTGAAACTGCGGTTCCTGCTCCCGTTTCCACCCATTTTCTTGCCCTTAGAGTTTGTCGACCTTCCCGAGCAAAAACTTAAATAGGGAGCTAAACGGTTTTTGATGGCGTTAGACTCAGATCTCACCTCCGCTCCTCCCCCGGCCATCGCGTGCTTCAATTTTCGCGACGAGGAAAAAAACTTGGTTACTTGGTTGCTACTCGGTGAACCTAACTACCAGCGTGTTTCGCTTTCAATGGATCGTGAATTCACTCCAACGAGATGATTCCAATTCATTAGGCGATCCATTCTTCTAGCGGTACCTACTTAATGTTTCAGAACAATGTTCATCAGTATTCAAACCGTCATTGCAGAATTTGTCATCTAAATGCATTCCCACAATACAAATTTATTCAATGTATCACAAAACTGCGATTACTCTCTTTAAGGAAACGGATTTCATAGAGGAAACTGAACTATTTCGATCAATTTATCTGAGCGTTTCGAGACTATGAAGTAAAATGCCTACAAATGAATACATCTGATAATTAAAATATTTATAAAAAATAACAGTATGCATAGGCTTTTTAATAAAGTACCTACTTGATGATTGATATACATTGCTTCCAATATTTTATCTCCTAATAATTCTATGTGTCCATACGGAGGACTGGGGTGAATAAAAAGTTCTTTTTTTGATTAATAAATTATACAAAAAATTTTTTAAAACCGGTTCGAATAAATTAGTTTTTGATCTCGATTTATCTATTATTACCCATTTTCTACAATTTTAACGGCTTCAAATGAACGAGAAACTTTATTAGAGCTTGATAACTGCTCACCACGCCCCTCGGGCTGTTGCTTGGCCTGACCCTTTGTTAAACATCATGTAGCGTTCGTGTATCGTTCATTTTTTACTCGCTGTCTAATATCATTAGTCACGCTCGGTTTGCCCATTGGTGTAAAGCGAGTTAAACGCTCACAAAAGTCCTTGGGAAGGTGCTCATGGTTATGAATAAATTTTTTTTTCCACATCCGTTAAAGCTTGGATTCCTAAGACTGCCAGACCGTGAAGAACGAACGAATGCAAAGTGCAGCAGTTAAAAATATAATCGAGAGTAAATTTTGTCTCTCAACTTTCTCAACCAATTCACTCTGAGTCGATTTTTCTCTAATTACAACTAAGATAACGTGACAATCGCTCATTTCTTGGTATGCGACCTACCAATTTCACTTGAATATCTGACTGAATGTGCATGGTCTTCCGAGAAAATACCAAGTTTCGATTATTTATAATAAACAGTTTTGTAAGTCTTTCTTATTGTAATTTTGACATTTTTGAGTACATCAATTCTCTACGATCAAATTTATGCCATCGAATTTGTATCTAAATGGTGGTTTCCTTATTAGCCAATTATTCAATCTTTAATTAGAAGTTTCGTCGTTAATTCAGTTTGGGTTATGTTTCAGTGGTTGACGGGATTTTGAGGATATTGTGGGACTACTGATAGTTCAAACACTAATTTTTTTTTTTTTTTTTTTTAACATGGTGGGTAACTTCTATTGACTTTCAAGTAAAGATGGTGAGCCTCAGTATGCTTGGAGTGGTTTCTTTCTCTTCTTTTTTTCTTTTTCTTTCTTCTTTATTCGTAACTTTCGGAGAGTTGGCTGTCACACCGTGGTAGTGCAGCTCCGTCTTCCAATCCCAGGGACCTAATCTTCTTCCTAGTCCCACATAGTCTCATGGAGACTGCCCTTATTACAGCTAGCTGGGTTTTCACTTTCACCCATCCCAGTATGTGTGAAAAGGGTCGTGACCACTTGTCAGCCAATACTCCTGCCAGGCGACGTGTGAAGACGTCATATTCCCTGTGCATGACTCCATCACAAGAAACAACTAGCGCTAATGATTGATGTGTCCACACAAATTTGGCGAAACGTCGTTCATTACAGAATGATCAAAATCATTGACTCCAAAATTTTGCACAATGTAGTCTAACTTGACCAATCAACATTGTTATAAGTTGTTTTCCTTTATATAGCACATATTAATTTATTTTAACTTTACAATTACTACAAATTGAATACTTATGCTACTCCTCTCTTAAGGAAAATTTGATTTGAAAGGCGGAGTCATAAAAGAACATTTTTATTCTCCTATGTAACACAATTATGTTTTTAAAATGTACTAGAGTGTAGACGTAGAGACTAGACAAGAGTGTATATATAAGTAGTAGGTAGATTATCACACTAAAATAACTCACAACTCCTATTGATTATAGCACAATTTTTCAATCCCTATTTAATATAATAAAAATTGTTACTACTTTTGTGATAGAAAGCAGAAGAAACTAGTAACAATCAATTCTTATTCTACTTCTATAACAATGCAAAAAAGTGTTTTTATAGATGTAATGTAAATTAATTTCATGAAACGATTTCTCTTAGCTTCGTAGCAGAACGTTATAGCTTGATTCCGCAATAATCATAACATCTTTAACCAGCTAAAGTAAGCCGAAAGGGCAGCTTTGACACCGACCGAGAACTTGAGTGTGTTCCATGGTCAACGAATTTAGTTGAATTTCCAGCATTGATAACTTTCAACGCTTATAGTCCGATCAACCAACTCTTGAACTTTCAAAACCTGAAAATCCTTTTAAACAATGCATCAGTAGAATATATTAAAATTTTCTCTAATAGGTACATTAATTACACTATTTCGTATAAAAAATAACGAATCTAATAGTTCTTTAAGGCGCTCCACCATGAAACTCCATACTGCTTCAACTATTGCAAAAAAATCTATTTTTTTCTGATTCCTCTACATAAACAGAGTCTTTTTCTTAATCTTACCCTCATTGCATTCACTTGCTATTCCCATATCTTACGTTCATCGATATCCACGGCTAAGTACCTATCTAACGAGTACCTGAAACGTGCTAGATACTTATGAACTAAGACAAAAATCGCTCTTCAAAAAGGACGGATCGAGTCCAGGCTTGGGTTAACGTTTTAACATGGGGAAACGTTGGAGTTATCTACTTATTCCATCAAGAACCCAGTTCGTTATGTTCATTTATTTTGATTCCCTGTTTATTTGGTAATTCTTTTTCATTTGATAGGACTTGATAAGTCTTGGCTACATCCAACTCAGGCATAATCTCGGCTCCCAGAGATTCACTGATACACGACATTCGGCACTTCGGTGAGGTCGTTTTAAATTTCACCGGGTTTATTAAGACACACAAACCCGATATTCTCCAACCAAGGAATTCCAGGAGAGAAGCGGAGACGGATTGTTGTATTCTGCGTTTGTTTTCAACCGTAATATAATAAATTCCTGGGCCCGACCCCCGGAATGCGGACGAACCCTCCCGCCAACACGCGATATTAGAGGCCGAGAAATATTTACTATACCAACCCCTCAGTCCTTGTCGCACTTGCGGCTTGCGCGATATTACCCACATGAGGTTGGGGTGGGGGGAAACATAAATTCACACAGTTTCAGCCCAGGGTTAGGGCGAGTGTGAATAGGGCGCCAGTGAATTAACTTCACTCTGCCAGTATTGGTCGTTTTTGTTGCGGCATCATCTACTCGGAAAATATTATCTTCGAACATTAAGCAGTGCATTTTATAATGGTAATTTTTGGTGGCTCGGAATTTGAAACTGATTCATTACCATTGGAACCCTCCTTCTTTTGTTCCAATATTCACAACGTTTGGAATATCTCAACAAGTTAGTATTGATGCTGAACGATTTCAAAAAATATGTCTGACATCATAGTTGTTAAATACTGAAAGCTTTGGCTGCTATTCCAAAGGCGAAAGGCGTATATGATAAAATCTCAGTCGGACACTCCCCAATCGACAAATATTTATCAAATTGCTCGTTTTTTCAAATCTTTCACCCGATATATATTAATATACATTATATATATGGAATAGAAGTGGAGTACTATAGCTAATTTTCCAATCCAGCTGAACTGCTCGCTGAATATCCTTGATCGCAGAATATATGAGTAAAACTAGTATTTTTACTTCCTCACTACTCAGGGCTTTGGGTTCGTTCAAGACGTCAAATAACTGTTATTCTCTAAAATTCTAAAATCAAAATTTCCACTTTCTTTTAGCGAATTTAGCAAGAAAAATGAAGCTATTACAATAGCTCCCAAAATGTCAAAATAAAAATTTTCGAAGATTTTCCTCATTGAAATCTGTTTTTGGAAAATTATAATAAGAATTCTAGAGTTCAACGCTTTTTCATATTATATGGAAAAGCTTTAAACTGTAGGGTTCCTTTCAGAATGTCTCAAAACAGATTTAAATGGAAAATTTTTTCAAAAATTATGGTTTTAAATTTTTTAGAGCCATTGCAATAGCTTTATTTTCTACGGAAATATGCTTAAACTATTTCAGCACGTTTTTAGTGCTTGTCGGGATGTTCCGAACGAAAAAGAATTATCCCGATAAATTTAGTGGAACCTGAGGACAGTGTACCTGAAGTACTAGTGGCTCACTCCGCTTAAATGTCCATAAATTACCATTTTTTTAACGTAGAATTCGTTTTTTACGGTGGCCTTCCTCCTGAAATTTGTCATCTAACAACGACAAAACTCGAAAAAATTACGTTTAACAACGACATTTACCGAATACCTGATAATATTCGGCTACCTATTTCGTACGTAGATAATTCAATAGGAGTGTTTATTACGTATGAAGGAACCTATATAACAAAATAGTTCAGTAAGCTAAGTACTTGGAGAGTATAATATAGCTAAATAAGTAACTAATATTGATGGCTACTCCTCACGTGAAAGCTTTGAAGTGTTGAGTGCATTAATGCATTACCTCGAATGAAACATCTACTTATGTTGATTAAGTAATTAAAATTAATTCATTGCCAATAGCTCCAGGCAGGTTGATTAAGTAATTAAAATTAATTCATTGCCAATAACTCCAGGTGTGATTAATGTTGGATAATGCGAGAAAAACGTTCGTCTGCTAAAACGACGACTGCCTGCTCATTCTATGTGGTGGTGAGAAACTGTAATTCATTCGCTTTATTGGAGTTAGCAGTAGCCAATCAAAGCCGTACAAAGTGCAGGTTTCGCAATAGGTAATAATCATCTTGTTGGAAATGGACTGTTCCAATGAGTGCTGTGAGATTAACAAGTCGTCAGGTGCAATCAAGTAGGTAGTTCTGAATGTGTTGATTGCATCTCGTTATGCAGGCGTCTTAGACGGCAGAACATGTGGCTGGTCAAAGCTGGTGCTTACCAGAATTAACAACTTCAGTTTTCCTGTACTTTCAGTTTTGGGAAATTAATTTTGATCCGTAGAATAAAAGACAGCTGCCGCCTTCTCTGCTCCAATATCCTTGTTTACTGCAAAACTGTTTCCACTTAAACAGAACACTCCCACTGAAATCAAGTTTGTTTCTAACTTCGATTGCTGCGCTCAATTACTTATGGTGGCCGTGCAAGACGTGCAATGAAGCATATAATTTTATGCAAATAAACTCAAACCACCAACCACATCTGAAAGTAATTGCTGAACTGTTGAAAGTGCTTTTTTATGTTGAACAAAATTAGAAATTGAATCCAAAGAATCGGACTCTCATATAACAAGTTCTACATCAAATGCGTCGTTGTTTTATCATCAGTTCCTATTCATTTGAATTATTTCATGTCATTCAGGGGCAAAACTATTTAGACACATGATACAGCGTGAGAAATACGTAGAAACCGACCCCGAATTTGTATTTTGACAAAACATAATTTTTTACAAAAACCCTCGATTTCATTGAAAAAACAATGTTTATCAGCAATAAAACATCCCTTAATTAGCAAAGTGAAAGTAAAATTGACTACACCGTCAAAAAGCTGAGATCTTGGCGCAGAGTTTATTGTTCATACATCTTGAAAAAACACTGGTTCTCATAGTTCAATACCCAATTGAAAAAACTCAAGGTTTCCCCAATTAGGTAACATTTGTTGTTTCATGCCTCAAACCTTAATTTATAAAAAGTCAGGCATCTTTCCTATAGGAAACATAATGTTCTTTCCAACGGTATCCTCAAATTTGAATTTACACAGCAGATTGAGGGTGTTATAATCGTTTTAATGACAAAATGTCAAAAACTCAAAAAAAAAATCGTAAAAATTAAATTATATGAAATCTAAGCGTTAAAAAAAATCTCTATGAGGAACTTTCGATCAGAAATCCGCTCTAGATTTGACCCCTAAGTTTTTTACCTTGGGTCTGGGACACCCTGTCTAGTGAACAATAAAACAATAGTTGGATACTATGAAAAGGATTTACAGGTTAAAGCACGTCATGATTATTTGATTGAAATCCAATCAATCTGGAGGTATGATATTGATCTACACAAAGGTATGCTTTGGTGAAAACGAGCTTGTTTTTTCTGTATACTCTTGATCTATTGATCTACTGTTGAACTATTGATCTTCGCTAAACTCCAATCGCACGACGGATGAAATAGTCGTTAAGAGAGAATAGTCTCTTTCTAAGGAGGAAGATGGGAAAATCCTAGAAGAGGTCATGTCGATGAGAGAGATGCGGGGTCCCCAATGAGGGGCAGCACGCTTTTGTGGTTTCGGTCACGTGGGAGGTCTCTTCCCAAGCGGAGGTTTAACACGACTGGTTTGGAATCTTAATTCAACCCTACATCACGTACTACGTGATTTTCCGTATTTTTCCAGTAGACTGACGGATTCCGGTTAAATGCAGTAACATTCGATCAGAACCTTCCTGGCGGTATTGCAAAACTGTTGATTTTTGAATAGAAGAAAAAAACCTAGGAGTGTTTTTCGTTAGTATTTGTTGCACTGGGTTGAATGGTGACATTAACTTTGAGGATATAAAATGAATAAAAGGATTTAAAACTAAATTCAACGTTAAAATTAACGAAAGTTTCATATTTTAATGTAATTTGAGTACATTTTCCTGTCCAATCTCAAAATACAAAGAGAATGCTGATAATGCAGTTCTGGCGTCACCATCGTGTTCAGCACTAAAACATCTTTGAAATGATGTGTCACTTGGCGAAAAATGGAAGGGAAAAAAAATGATTAAACCTAGTACCCATACCCCTTTGGGTGTTCCATAAACGTTTGATTTCTTTCTGATTTTTATTTTAAAACGGACGTATACGCTCTTTAAATTTTTTCTTTGATTTTCCAAAAATTGTAGAGATAAATTTGGAGGAGCAGGTTCATTTTGGGGCACCCTACATGAACATATTTATAAGTTTCAAAACATAAAACCTCAGATATGTAACCGGGGAAAACCAAACTCTTACAGTGGCTTGTTGAAAGCGTTGGTTAGAGTGGGAACAGTCCCTAGACCGGAGGGAGCCGGAAATCTTGATTGACCCTAAATTTACTGTGGAGAAACATCCGATTTCTACGCTACTAGGTAGATTCATTAGGTACTTTATCATTGAACGATACATACGTTGTATGTATGTAAAATTTAATAAATAAGTTGTAGAAAGTATGTATATTCTTCCCAAACACAATATTATACATTCACATAATTTCCAAATTGAAAAGTGACGAGGAAAAAACTCAAGAATTCAAATATCAGGGTATAACCAAAGAACGAAAAAAGGAAAGAAAATTACTTTTTCATCTAAAAAAAAACGGACGGCAGACCTACGGTTCTACAGTCAGATCATTTAATAATGATTAATTTTACACATTATTAGTTCATTATGGTTACTTAGCAATATTAGTTTATAAATGAGCGTAATAAATCAGCTTTTTCCACCTCCCACGTGAAGAGAAATTAATGTCGATTCGCAGTAAATTACAACAACAGATCTACAATGTTTTTTGTTTATTAGAATAATTCGTAAGTATATTTGTTTTGTTCTTAGGCTTGCTAAAAGTTAACAAAAATCAACCAGCTTTTGACCTGTGAAGTGACGGCCAAGTTGTACTATGTAAAAGTAGAGTGTAGCTAACGTAATTGATTGTATATGCGATGATTGCGTTATACTATGATGAATATGATATGATTGCGTTAAAATATGGTAAATTTACATCAGGCTGTTTCAGTATAGACACTGGTGCATTTAGCGGAAACTATCCGCTTACCGCCATTACGTAAAATCCTGACAATTGAAATAATAAAATGCTAAAAACCAGGGGTGTTTTCAAGTTTGGAATGGCTCAAAATGTGGTATTTGGTAAGTTGTATTTATTGAGCTCTTTTATTATTGTTAGTAAACGAGTATCGGGTGCATCTGCTAAACTAGTTTGAATAGCTACTGTAGCACCCCGTTGACTGATTCCAGAGTAATATCTGAACGTCTGCTTCTAAATCTAGATTTTGAAGGAACGGTTGGTCGAATCCACGAATGTTACGCTCAAGGTACGTAATATTTCGAGTGTGCCAAAATACCTTGTGCCAATTCACCATACCATTGCGAATCAGGGCCCTTCGCATTACCGACATCTTCACTCATAATGGTAGAGGAGATCGTCGAATCGAAATGCTGCTGCGAATACCTATCCGCAATATATCAGAATCCGCCACTGGTAACAGGTGAACGCGATATCCGATAGCAGCATCTTGAAATAACGACTCATTAAGCTGTGGCACTTGTGCAGGAGGAGCCGAGTCGCCATTTTTAATAAGAGGAAAAAGACGAGTCGTGGTAGGAGGGAGGTTCGAGGAGAAGACGGCGGTTCATTTCAAAGCTCGGAGAAGAAGAAAACAAGAAGAAGAAGGAGACGGGAAGAGTGGGATGAGAGGGACCGCCTAATGAGGAGAATCGGTATCTCATAGGAGGCCATCGGCCAGCTGGTATTCCGATGGTGGACTTCCATTAGAAGCGTAAATCGTCCACAATCGTAGTCCTTCGCTACTTATAATTGAGATGAGTAAATCATTTCAGAATGACTGAATCTTCTTTTTGTAACTGGTTTGAACTATAGCTCGAATTCGGCCAGATTTTAAGAGAAGAAACTGTAAATTAATCGATTCCAACGTGAGGGTGAATTTTCTATATCCTGTAACAACGTATTTTAACATGGAATCATGTTTTAGCGATGGTTCCCCCGCCGAAAAGTGAGACTATAAAGTGAGATGAAAGTAGCGCCAATAATTGTGATGATTTCCGCTTACAACCGAGTCGTTGCTAGGGATATGATACTTCGTCGTTTTTCATCCCACAAAATTCGTTGACCATTCGTTCGAAAGCTCTCGATTTATCCAACCATACTATATTAACTACTGCGAAGTGCGTGGCCAACAAGCTGAGTTATGAGCATGGTTATATGAATAATTGTTTACACACAGGTGATCATTCTCAATTATTGATATTGTGAACATGATTGCAACCGCTTGTTAATTTCTGATGATTTCATTGAGCTGGTGTTTCGATTATGTGATTCATAGCAGGTGATCCGAATATTGCGAGAACGGTTAGTAGGTAATTTCTATACTTTACACTATAGGAAGCTGTAATTTCGTATGTAGCCTCTTTAGCCTCTTTCTATAATAAAGTGAATGTTTACTCGCGAGTTTCTATTAGGAGATCATCATCTCACAAGAGCTCAATCGTCGTGATCATTTCTATAATAAAGTGAATGTTTACTCGCGAGTTTCTATTAGGAGATCATCATCTCACAAGAGCTCAATGGTCGTGATCATTTCTATAATAAAGTGAGAGCGAGGAGCTAAAACATGATTCCATGTTTTTTACATTTTAGCAGTCAGGCTCAAAGTAATAACATCCGGGGGGGTCCAGGGCCGAGTTTTGTTTTAATACTACTTATAATATGGCCTTCATAGTGGTAATTACCAAACAAATAAATATTAATATTCTTGTAATTATATCTACTGAAAATACCCTCCTACCTACCAAAGTAAGGAGTTCATTCACAGGGCAGTGATGCATATCTCATGAAAAACTTCTGTGATAGTAAGGTTTAAATTTACTTTCTATTTAAATATGAGAACAATGAGTTATTCTTATAAAATGTGACATGTCCTGAAAAATAAACTAATTTTTGCATACCACTGGTCCAGCTCTTCATAAGAAGTTATAGGTTTCAATACAGTCCTTACACTCTCTGGTCGAAGGATGTACGTACATATTTTACGTCACATGTTGGCTGAGATATGTATGCTGAATATAATTTTGTGACGTCTGATGTAATGGTAGTCTCTATAATTACTTTTTCCATCGTGCGCTTGGTAGGTACCTGTGGAATGTTGCCCACTCTCCTGGAGCATTTGGGAAAATGTTAAAATAACTTGTGATTAATGAGTGTTGTTCGTTGATAGACGTTCTTGTTTATGAATACAAGTAGTACGTATGAGTACCTCCTTAGCTTTGTGATCCCAGAAGTTCGTTATCCCCTATTCGTCTTTTGTAGTCTAGTAAAATATGAATCAAAGAAGTTTTCATTTTATTAGGATGGGATTTTGGCATAAACCATGAGCTATTGGCCTACACATTATTCGTTCCTGTACTACTAGAGCATTATTTGATATAAATTTGGCTACTAAAAACATATATGACCACATTAAAACATTGATTAGAAAAATATAAAGCTAGATCTTGAAAGTCATGTTACACCCATAGCTTCCCAGAAAAAAGAAGGTTAACACCTGATGTACTAATTATCTTGCCCTGCTGCCATCTCTATACTAATGCATTAAAAAATATATCACCATATAGTAGTTTAGCAATATAGAGTCACCAACGCAAGGAAAGGGACATGCGATTGGTTCTATTCTCCATATTTCTGTTGTGCGTTCAATTCGTAGGTAATTTGACCAATAGCCAATGTACTTGTATATATTAGCGTTCGTGTAGGTACCATCTAGCGCTGAAAGTTTCATCATGAAGTCTACTTTCTTTCTACAACCCTTTCAGCCACCACTACATGAGATAAATCTTGGAAACAAAATCAACGATATGCTCCAGCAGGTCCAAAGCATGATGGCGAGAATATTACAGATGTCCCCAGAATGAAGGAATGCTCCAAGGGTGCCTGTGTTGTCCTTTACGTCGCTAACCCTTATTTACCGCCCCCAGCGAAATGAACTGCGCGGAAAATGCTTTCCTAAGAAGGGTCGTCCCCTGTTTACAATCCGTTGCGGTTCTCAGACGTTTGCACCCTGGCATTTCGGAAGTCCTCCCCTCCGTCCAAGATTACTCAGAAATTACAATTCAAATTGCCTTCCTCCGCCTCTTTCCGCCACCTCCTTGAGATAAATCTTAGGGCCAAGCGTTAATAAAGGGCGTGCTTTTAACCCCTTCCTTTTCCTTAGTGGTCTCCCAGACTCTCTCCTATGCTTACCAGTTTCGATTTAATTAAAATGAATCATAAAGACTACTTTGGTAATCCCTCTCTAATGGAAACGGCTCCTTGTATAAATGATCGCTTTAAAATTGCTTTCCTCTCTCTCCCCCACCACTCTCCGTCTTGCCTTTGAGGTAACAAACAACCCTTTTGAATTCTTCCCGTAATTGCTATGTTAATTTTTCTAATAACCCACCTTCAACCCTGCAGCTTCTTGTTTTGTGCCCCCAGACAGATTATGTGGGCAGATTGAGTCATTTATCTTGTACCACTACAAGCCTTAGCTCGCGGCCGGCCCGAATAATAAATGTTTCCAGATAAAATTACTATGTACACTTCGATCGTGTTGCTTCTGCTGGACATCTCATTCTTGTAAGCAAAACAGTGTCTCTATCTCAACTCACAACAGATACACTTAGTGGAAATCCTGTGACTTAATTTAGTTATCGTCTGATAAATTGCACCCCCCCCCCCCCCCTTACTAAATATGCATTTATCTTGATGTTCACCCACTGTAGGCATCTCACATTAGTAATTTGTTGGTCTTCAAAAGGGAAATGTGTGATAAAAGAGTCGAAATACCTAAAATGGATCGCGAGTGCAAAAGGTCTTCTTTGTAGATAATATGATCCCTGATCACGGCTTTGTGCAGCTCATCCGCAGAATTTAACGCAACAATTTTTTTTATTTTATGGCCGTTGTCCAAATATCAATATCAATTTGATTGAGATGCAATTAATAAAGCGTCATCCTAAACATCGTTCAAAATGAATTGTGATGGAAAAAATCGAGATTGTAGTAAATTAATGCTGTTTTTAATATGGTCCATTCATGTTCTTAAGCCCTGTTTCGCAAAATTCAAGAATTACTGTCTATGAGCTTGATCAATTCAAGAAACTAGAAAGACAAGCGGTGAGCGCTCACAATAAATCCGGGACATTAAGTCAGGATAGATTTGGATCACAATTTTGCTATCTCAATGCCTTTAAAAAGAAATACATGACTAAGTACTAAAATTAGACTTGAATCATGTTTAGTGAAATTTCAAGACAGAATACAAAACCCCTCAGTGTTAACCTGTATATCCGAGTGGAATGATTACAAATCTGAAAACCATAATAGGGGTATATATGTGTTCCAAGGGGAAAGTACCAATCGCAACCTGCAGCAGTTGAAACTAGCTATCACGCCATGAGCAGTTACACAAGAACCCGCAAAGGCTTGGCGATCCATCAGAGGTTCGAGCCTGGATCCTGCCACTCATTAGGGGCATATGAGACGCCGATCGCCTTCCAACCGTCTTATTACCCGATCAGCTTTACCTCTTGCCGGGGTAACCTCTTCTGACGATCTTTTCCCACTCCTTAATTGCAACAGCCGTTCTGGAATCAACCTTCTAATTCCTTTCGTATGGATCTCACTCTTTAAAAAGAGGTCTGCAACGTGTTTGCCGCGCTCAGGCCGTTCCTCAAGGTATTCGCGAGGCGTTGAGGATTATTAAACCGTCAGTTGCAGGGGAAGTTGTTTGGTTGATACGCCGCAATTGGCAACCGTATAATTACCAACCTGGCGCTCGAAGTACTTATGTCTCAATTGGTTGAAATTATGGTGGCGTAAGTGTCCAAAGTATCGCCGTCCAAGCTAATAAATGTAATATCGAGTGCAGCATTTCGTCCAACTGACGAACAAGAACCGCATATCAAATGAATATAGATGATAATGATAATAAAATTTTGCTTCTGCTATCAGCATAGCATTAATTATCACGTTAGATAATTGTAGGTTAAAAACTGAGCAAACAGTAATACGTACCATTCACTAGGAAAAACGGAAGTTAGTGAAAAACGTTGTCTATTTCCACGAAAAATGTTTTTCACTAACTTCCGTTTTTGAAATGGGTTTCCACAACACACCTTCTTTCTCGTCAGCTCATGGACAGACAGATTACAGATTGACCGACAGACCAAGCATCTCTCTGCAGACCGTGCATGCATTTCTCTTATTGGTGTTCCCAATCTCATGTAAAAACCATTGGATTGAAGGGATTTCTCCATGTAAAACAGCATGTATGAACCTTTAACTTCTCATCGTCAATTCGCTTCAGATGGAAGATACAAGAATCGAGAATATATCGAGTTTCCCGCAGCGAACCAACCATGGCAGCCCATCAACCTTGCAAAGCAGAAATTTTTATGGACTTGAGCAGTGAAACTACAATAGTAACATGAGTACATGTTTGGAAGGTAGTAAAGCCTTGCAGCTGGTGTTTCTTGGCAGTTTTTTACTCCAATGCGTTGAAACTCAACATTAGAATTGAAATATCTTCTTACTATAATCATTCGTTATTCTTATCAGTTCACTAGATAGATTGACAGACACATCTTATGGAGGAGGCTTAATTACTCCGCATTTTAAACTCACCGTCGCGAGTGATTTAGTTCGTGTTCACTAGAAAACACGTTTCATCTATAAAATAGATTCTAAAAATGCCTTCTTGAAAATACCTGGTAAAAAACAAAGTCCGTTAGAAAATCGGCTTTTGAAAGATCCACAAAAGAATCTAGAAATGAAATTGATAAATATTTAAGACCTAACCTGCCATATTTGGTGAGTAATAAAGTATCAGAGTTCGTCGTTTTCTACCTAAACAGGAGTTCCTCTACAATTTAATATTAGTAAATTCCATGCTGTAGGCCGTTTATCATCTTTCCCATAAGACATTCGTATATGAGAGGAAACGGCCTGATGAAGTCCGGCGAAGCCAAATGGCTGGATGTCCGCCCCAATAACTTGTGGACTGCGGATGTGTATTACAAAGCCCGGGGTTGTTATATTGCTTCTGCTAATGCCGTACGATGCCGAGCCATAGCTCAACCCCTCTCGGAGAACCTTTCGGGGAGCGGGCG
Source organism: Adelphocoris suturalis (assembly GCA_030762985.1). NCBI lineage: Eukaryota > Metazoa > Arthropoda > Insecta > Hemiptera > Miridae > Adelphocoris > Adelphocoris suturalis. Next base: position 23,054,572 of record CM061041.1, on the reverse strand, counting down.
AAAAAGAAATATTTTTTAATAAAACACTCGCGTATTGGACTTTCCGCAGATCAGGGCTTCTTGCGGAAGACAAGAGGCGGAGGTGGGGTTATTGCCTAAACGTGACACTGAAGTGGATATTGGAGTTCTTGGTAGAGGGGTAGAAAGGCCCGGGAGGTTCTCCCTTTTTTTCCTCTTTCTCCGCTCTTCTCAGGAAGAATATGAAGGGTTCGGCTTCCCTTAGCACAGAGAAGGATTCTTGTGTGGGAGGGGTTGCCTACATAGGAAAGATATATTGTCCGACGCTCCACCACGTGCTTCTTCTGAGCTGTTCAATACCCAACGGCGCCAGACCTCTGGGCGTCATTTTATTGCCTTGATAATACCTAATTTGGAACGAGGGTGTTATTAGAAACGCGAAGAGTATCACTGTTTTCAATCATGTTTTCACGACTCTACCAGATAAATGAATGAAAATCTATATTTATGTTGCCTGACTTGCCTAACATGACTACCTCATTTATGAGATATAAGTTGCACGAAACACTACACAAGAAAAATACTGGTGTAGTACGCAGCTTCCACTAACGGCTTTTAAAGCGAAATTTTGAAAGAGTAGGTATAGTTGATTTATGGGTAACGTAATTCCCAAGAACCACCTATAGTGATATTTGTCCAACTATTGGGCTGTCCAATATTCAGCGACGCCATACCTCTGGGCGCTATTTTATTGGTTTGAAAATACCTAATTTGGAACGAGAGTGTTGTTAGAGTCGAGAAGAGTATCCCTGTTTTATAATATGTTTTCACGACTAGCGGATAAATGAACTAAAATCTATATTTATGCTATTGCTTGGTTTGGCTCTTTTGTTCACAACAGATAATAACGGAACGTCAATTTGTTATTATTTAATGATTTAAGACGCACCTCAACCTGAAGGGTCATTAGCGGCATTGAACGAGGTAAAGGGACACTGTAAGTGGTACGATTCTAAAGGGAGATATGTAGCCCTTCGTCTATAAACAGAGTGGCATCATGAACTCCTCTGGCGAATCGGAAAGGAAAAAAACGAGGGGTGCAGTGATGACCACTTTCTAACCCCTAAAGCGGATATAAACCCTGGAAATAAATTAACACAACTAAGACGAGGGTGTAGAATAGGCTTATAACTAAATAATGTTACTATTCATAATCAGCAAAGTGAGATAAAACTATCCACATGAATATACCACAGATCAGATATCACAGTTATCAACTGAGCTCACCTGCTCCAGATAAAACGTTCATCTGGTATGCTGGACTCGAAGGTCCATAAGGTCCGAGCACTCCTCCAAGAAGCAGCGGATGAACAGATCACCCTCACACCTACCACACTGCTTCTGCACTAAGTAGATGTCCGTGAGTAAGACGGGTATGGCCAGTGGTAACAAGGTTGACCGCTATTCGGTACCGAGAAAAATATTGGTATCCTACGCAGCTTACCCAAACTGCTTTAAAAACGAAATGTTGGTTTCATTATGGTGCATTCATGTTCTTAAGTTGATTTATAGGCATTGTGTATCGTTCTCCGTACCCATCTAATGATTTCCGTCAAACTACTTGACTAACATTCGAAGTTGAGCGATATCGAATGTAGACATTTTGAGAGAAACGCAAGTTACAAAGATTTCCCGCAGTGGTGACCATCGTTCCAAAAAGAAAATTTCATAAACATCCGCTCAACTACAGGTGATTGAATATGATATAATAATAGGGATCAATCGACGGTGAAATTTGACGGAGATCTCTGGGACCTAACCCTCATGATTCCTGATGATTTCCTCAAAATCGAATTACGATTGATGTCGTTACTATAATACCATATCATATAGTTTTATTTTCTTTCGAGCTACACTTTCTCCGATCATGAGTTTACCTCACGTATTCCAATAGAACACTCGTCAAGGTCCAATCCCCTACCTCCTTTATTATTTGTCCAACTACACTACAACTGCGGTTTTCGAAAATTGATCAGTGAGATTCCCACAGAAGTAATCTAAGCACCCATACAAAAATTCATAAATCGTGGCAAAACTCATAATTACAATTTATTGATCGCCATGTTCTAATGGACTTTATTCTTGATTTAACTATATATTCCCAGTCATGGCGTGAAGGTATTGAATGGCATGAAATTTGTTTTTAGCTTCCCAATAAATCATGATATTTTTCTGATAAATCAGGAGTTATTCAGATTTCCTCTTCTCTGGCTCATCTTTTATTTACTCCTCTCAATTGTGTATTACCTGATTTTGCATATTTCTGAACTTGTACACTTATACCAAGATTGTAGTTTTTGGATTGTTACTTTTGTTGCAGGTATGTTCAGTCATTGGAGATCGATTCCATCCTTTCCCTCAGTACTTACTAGTAAGTATGGACATGAAAATCAATTCCACTCGTGATAGGTAATACCGTGGTAAGTATTTACTTCTATGACTTACGTTGCATGTTTCCGGCTACTTAAGGATGTCTTATTCCATTGATAGGTATCGTAAAGTTGGTAAGGGGATCTTCAGCCTCTCGTATTTACTCCGCCCCCTTTTATATACTACTTGTTTGGACGGGAAAGGACAATTTATAAGTTTCACCTCACCCATAAATCTTCCGGGTTCTTTTAGGGTATGCATAACACAAGCTCGCCCCCTCTCCAGTCGCTTTAATTAGAGGGGGCTGTATCCAACTTTCCCAACTGCATAGCTCCCTTCTCCTTCACTTGCTCCCTAATGGCTCCAAGACAAGTTTTTTGCATTAGGCGAAACCGAAAACCAATCTTTCCTGAGTTGAGACTCGAAGCCATGTGCGTGAAACCTTCCTGATTTATAAACTGTCAATGGACTCTCGTGTGAAAAGGATCAATATGCTAGTTGTTAACTCATTAATGACACTAAAACACCGTGAACATTATCTGTAATATTTCATCAGACACTTCAGTTTTAAATATGACATCAAAACATGTTCATGTCTTCATGTTCATGTTTTTCCTTCGATTTTTCGAAAACTGCCATCGAATTTGCTTACATTTCTCAGCATAATTTTGTCCATAATTTTTTTAAACGTATTCGTTCGTTGTTGATACATTTTTCTTGACTAAAATTAAATTAAAAAAGTAAATTTTACTATTTTTAACTGTTTTTTTTTTTTGCTCATTTTTTGGAATACATGCATTTTTATGTGCCCAAAAAGTACCGCCCAACAAAACAATCGTTTCATTCTGAAGCTTGACTTTTATGTGAAGAAAGGAAGTCTTATCTCAATCCTAAGGAGGGTAATCATCTGTAATAACACACACACGCACGCACGCGCGCGCGCGCGCACACACACATATGTATATCTATGTATTTATATATATATATATATATATATATATATATATATATATATATATATATATATATATATATATATATATATTCCTATTCATAATTGAATAATCACCCAACTCTTACAATTTGTTTCACAATGCCTCAAAATGGATTTCAATTAATACAATTTTCGAAAATTTTCATCTCGATTTTTGGAGTCATTGCCATGGGCTACGAACTAACAAGGTATACCACTAGGAGCGCTAGGGGGGTAGTGCCCTAAAGAAAATTGTCGTTGACATGATTTTCCCCCTGTCGGTGTCCCCACTTTTCGCTCTACTATTCTTCCCCCGCATCACCAACCTCATCAATCGTTTTCAAAAATGAAAATTATATTATTGATGAATTAATAATTATAATGAAGAAATACATGAAAACAATAGAAACGGAAGAATAAACAAAAACGGTAGGTAGGACCTACTGCACATGGACAACCACACTGTCATCCACAGAAGTAATCGACTACAAAATCATAGACCTCAACCACGCAGCAACCAAAACTACTTTAAGATAAAGAACCAGTTTGTTTATTAGTTTCCACCACGTTATAAGACATTTTATTATATTATTATTCATTAATACATCACGATGGTTACGTGTCCTCGTAATCCTGGTAATGTGAAAGAGAGATGTGGTAGAGATGAAACTGAAAAAACAGTGGATTATTGCACTCCATCAGGAAAAGAATTTTGCGATTGAAAACTCAACCAAAGATACCTAGCTGTTCAATTAGCTGCTTAATAGTTAATAAATCCAATTTGCAAATGTAAAGTAGAATAAAATTACAAAACACCATCTCAAAAAATATTTTGTTCATCTCAACTGCGAACTGGGGCTACGATTCTGTTTCCCCTAGGTAGGTACCTACTACCAATGTCAATACAGAACATCGATTGTGTCCGACACTTCTGCGTCATAGACAACAAAACATGAGAAAAAGGCTAAGGTCACTGTTTACGTGCTGCGCTCTACCTCAAACTTCTCATGCTCGGAGCCACATTGTTTCGTTTTTCTTATAATTTGATGCCTAAATTATGATTTCTATAGGGTGCTATCCAATAGAACCCCAATGACGAAATTTGAATGTCTCATATCGAGTATAGAAAATCGGAAATTCGCACACAAGTTGCACTTTCATAAGTAAGTGAATTTTACTGGTTTTATGAAGCTATAAAACTTCTCACCAAAATCACATGGCCGTCCGTGGGTTTCCCTGTTACGCACTCAACGGAGTAACTGGTGTGAAATTCATCAAAATTAGTAGACACAGGTATTGGAGTACTACAAAAAATTACTTTGATTTTAAGGTGGTGATTTTACTAATCACTTTCTCACGGTGAAAGAGCATTATGTTCATATTTTTCACGTAAAAGACGTATGAGAAAGTTAGATTTAGAAGTTGAAAATTAGGTGTTTAGAAGTTAGATTCAGAGAAAGAACCCAGCTTGGCTCAAAAATTAAAATGTTCATAATCATTTAACATTTAGGCTTTTCACCACAGTTTTTGCTTCAGTTCAAAGGCTAATAAACGCGTTGTACGCAGAACGTATTTCTTACTAAATGGAGTGGGGTGTGGATAAGAGAACTGGTAGGTACGTATGTTGAATGTCTGTTTATTGTAGTTTTGGGAGCTGCACGCATACAGTCACTATGCGATACAGGTAAAAATGGGTAAATTCATAGCGACGTTATCCTTTACAGTAGACTCACAACGAAAAAAACGAAAGTTCGAATTATTGAGGGGTTCAAAGCTCAGATGATTGCATCAGATGCTAGGAACAACTCCTGAAAATTTCAGTCCGAACCGATAAACCTTCGAGGTCTCCTAAACCCGTTTTTTGGTGATTGAATTATCGATTTTATAACACTAGACGCTTAGGACAAAAAGACGGTTAGGACATGAAAGATCCATGCGTCTGGACACTAGAGTATAAATACTCTATTCCTATGTTTTCGGTGTCGCGGAACAAGATGCCGCCATTATTGCAAGCGCAGAAGCTGAATTTCTTTTGATATTCAAGAAATCAGTCCAAATAAGTGATGGAAAAAAGGTATTTTTTGCCGTTTTTACCTAGTTTTGACTGGGAAAAAAATTGTTTGCGGGTCTTTTCTGCTTCGGACCTTGTTTCCTGGCTTGTTCCGAATGTAACAAGACCAATTTCGTCCTGTAATATATTGTCCTTTTGGAAATATCTGCACAAGAGCTGAGTTAGCTTTTTTAATGGTAACCGCTCTATACTTACCAGTAGCTGCGAAATCAAAATTTAACGCCCTGAAGCCCTTTTTATCCCATTATTTTATGTTTTTGGACTCGTTGAACATTACGTGCAAGTGGTAGTGCAACTATTGAATATAGAACGGTTACCATTAAATAAGTCGACTTGGCTCTTGAGCTGATATTTCGAGAAGAAAAATGTATTATAGGACAAACTTAGTCTGGTCATATTCAGAATAAGTCACAGAACAAAGTCCAAGGGAGAGGAGACACTCTTAAATAGTTTTTCCCAATCAAAACTAGTAGTAACCGGCGAAAAGTCCCTAATTTCTATTAATTTTGTCCACTGATTCTTTGAACACCAAGAAAAATCCACTCTATTAACTGATTTTTGACACCTAGCTCTTGATTATTAACCGAAATACGAGTCCTACGCCTCCACTACTAGCACGTAATGTTCAACGAGCCCAAAAACATAAAATAATGGGATAAAAAGTTACCATTAAAAAAGCTAACTCGGCTCTTGAGCAGATATTTCCAAAAGGACAATATATTATAGGACGAAATTGGTCTTGTTACATTCGGAACAAGCCAGGAAACAAGGTCCGAAGCAGAAAAGACCCGCAAACAATTTTTTCCCCAGTCAAAACTAGGTAAAAACGGCAGAAAATGCCTTTTTTCCATCACTTATTTGGACTGATTTCTTGAATATCAAAAGAAATACAGCTTCTGCGCTTGCAATAATGGCGGCATCTTGTTCCGCGACACCGAAAACATAGGAATAGAGTATAAAAAGTGTCCAGACGCATGGATCTTTCATGTCCTAACCGTCTTTTTGTCCTAAGCGTCTAGTGTTCTAAAATCGATAATTCAATTACCAAAAAACGGGTTTAGGAGACCTCAAGGGGTTATCGGTTCGGACTGAAATTTTCAGGAGTTGTTCCTAGCATCTGATGCAATCATCTGAGCTTTGAGCCCCTCAAAAATTCGAACTTTCGTTTTTTTCGTTGTCAGTCTACTTTACAGTGATGAAGTGGTCATACTGCTCAGCTATATTATCGTGCTCTTTGTATTATTCACCAACTCTGTCGAGGGTCCCCTTTAATGAACTACTAGCTATATGGGATAGGCGCTTTTAACTCACCTAAAAGAAAAGGCCATACTTTCGAGCTGAGTGGGGGCGATAGAAGTGCCATGGAAGTTGCTCCGGAGGCGAAAGAGATGGCGCTAGGAGGCGGGGGAAGTAGGAAAACTTGATAACAAGAAAGAAGAACGGTCCAACTTTCCACGGGTGAAATATCGCATAATAAAGTCGACGGCACACCAGCTCGGCGGAAGATCTCTCAAAGTCAATATTTTCCAACTTTCCTTCATACAGCACTCCTCCCCCTTGCCTACATTGCTTTCTCAACCGCTATAGGTTGGCTAAGGGTAGCGCTCGGCTCAAAGAACAACTTCCAAGCTTCCTTGGCACCAGCGTATGTTCAGTTTGACTACGTAGGGAACATAGATGGCCTGTTTTGATACTAAACCATCAAGTTTGAAGTTCGAAATTATAACCAAGTCATAGACAAATATTACATCCTTTGCATGCATGGGCACTACCATTTTTACTCCAGCATCTCTCTGAAATATACCTTTTCCTAACCAAATTCAATGTTTTTCGAATGATATAATATTTTCCGTGTCAAATGCAAGGTTTTCTAATGAAATCAAAGGTTTTCCTGTTTGAATTCCGAATTAAACATTTGCCATTTCAGACAAAAGGTTTTATAAGAACTCTCGGCGTTGAAGCGATGTACCTTTCACCATACTCACCACAGCTGAATACGGCAAAGAATATATTTTCAAATGTAAGGTTATCGCAAGAAAGCTTCCCAGCGAACGGCGTGATGCACTCAACTAGTGCGATGTGAAAAGTCAAACTGTAGCAACAGTCACCAGCACTGGTTATTCAAATTGCGCCATGGATATGATGCTGTGGAAAGTCCCTCGAATGGAATCTCCATGAATTACGCAGTATATAGCACGGCAATTGACCAAACACCAACTAAAAGAAAACAGCATTCTTGTATTGTATCTGTCATGCGCGACTCGTGAAAACTGTAAAGTTTGTTCCAATAAACAAAATACGAATACAACCTGGCCGTAGACTTGCTAGAAAAGGGAGAGTGCCTAACCTGTAATAATGGGATGTCCCCAGTGAGGGTTAGGAAATAAATAAGGCACTGTCGAAAGATTCATGTCGCTCTAGCTTTCAGACGAACTACCTAGTTCTTTTCTGTCAAACCTTCTACATCACTCTACGGGTACAAGTTAATTCATATTTCCTCTTCGTAGGCCACTGGTACCTTTGATCTGGTCATTCTTCCTTAGTTTATTGTTTTAAAGTTGACCTTCCAAATTTAGTTTTACTATTTAAGTTAATTAGAGCTACGGTCCTAATGTCCAGCTATTAGAGCTACGGTATAATGACCAACTATGAGATTAGGTAAGCTACGATCTAAATAACTGGATATTGGAGTTGGAGGCTAAGGTATTCCATAGGCTGCTAATTAGGGTTCTCGTCCAGTCAGCGCTTAATCAATATGGAGGTTCCACACTCATTCATGCGTCGCAATTTAATTAAATTTACTTTCACATCACACTCAACCAAAATACCTATGGATGTATCTATTCCAAACTTTGGGTAAAAATACTATGATTTCATTGTTCTCCATTCTCATAATCATTGTACAGTTATTGACCCAAGACGACCTTGAGTCGTTTTTTGAATTAATCGTTCATTGATGGCTACTAACTCAATTGGTGAGTAATGAGAAATATTGCCGGGAGACTGACCTGAAACAATGTTGTAGGACATTTACCAGCTTGTTCGGTCTGATTGGAGCAGTTTGCTTCATTTATTTTCACGCGGTTAAGCAATCAACACCTTAGCACATTGCATGTTCTCCCAGCTCGATTTTTCTTAATGATAGGAGGAGGTTTGTCTTGAATTCGTTAGGACGACGTCAGGGGCGTTAATTAATTCGGGAAAAGGGAGGAAGAAGGACGGCGTTTAGGAGTAGGCGGATCTCTGCAGGCCTCCAGCCAGCGGTTGGCTCGGGGAGTTTGTCTCAATATGGCTCGTTTTCCTTGTGACGTTAATGAGGTGCGAAAGCGACCTAAGCCGGGAGCGGGGTCGCCCTGAACGAGATTTGTGGGGGCTGCCTCCGTTAGCACTGGCGGAGATATAAGGGGTGTTGCGTGCTCTTCGCAAGCGGATACGAAGATACCGTAACGTATGTGCTCACTAACTGTGGTATCATGTGCTACAACTTCAATACTCCTCTCCAGTAAGAATTAACAATCTTCCGTAAAACCTCAGCGTTTGTCACTAAAGGAATTTGTGTTATTCATCTACGGTAGTAGATCACCGGGAAGAGTCGTGACTTGATAGCAGTTATTATTTGTAGATATTTCTACAGCTTTATCATTGGTAAAAGAGATGTTGAATTATATCCAATACGTGACTGCCTACATCAGTTACAAGAAATTAGCAAGGAGTGCATAATAATCATGGGTTGCTCTTCGCAAGAGGATACGAAGATACCCTAACGTATGTGTTCACTAACTGTGGTATCATGTGCTACAACTTCAATACTCCTCTCGAGTAAGAATTAACAATCTTCCGTAAAACCTCAGCGTTTTTCACTAAAGGAATTGTTGTTATTCATCTGAGGTAGTAGATCACCGGGAAAAGTCGTGATTCAAGATCAGTTAATGTTTGTAGATATTTCCACCGCTTTATCATTGGTAAAAGAGATGTTGAATTATATCCAATACGTGACTGCCCACAGCAATTACAAAAAAATTAGCAAGGAGTGCATAATGATCATGGGTTTTGATTATTTTGGATGCTGCATGGTAGCTTTTGTATAGCCTTATACTTAGGTGCTTGATGACAGTGGCATCATGTGGTGCAACCTCAATGACACTATCATGTAAGAAATATTATAATTCGTCACATCTCATCATTTGTAACTAATGAAGTTTCTGTTAGTCATCACTAGTATTCACTTCTATATAGTGCAACAAAGGGAGTCGGGTCATAATTATCACCTAATGCTTTTGATTCTAACCAACGGTTTCTTACTAGAAGAGGCAACGAATTGTAACAACCTACATCAAATTGGAGAAATTTGTGCTTGGTACATAATGGTAAAACATTTGAAAGCAAGTCACGGTTATTTTATGTAGTTGCTGCGTGTTAGAGTTTGTGAATTTCAAAACGATTTTGATATTTCTGGGTTACATGAGTTTTACAATTATTGAAGAGTTGTATAGGTACTTCAATGCAATAATGCAATTCTCATGGAAATTCGTATAGGAGTTTTGCCTGCTCTCTGTAAGGGGAAGTTTCATAACCTATTATAAGTAAATAAAAATTATAAATCATCAAAATATAATATATCAATAAATATGTTATACGTTTTATTAAATTTCAAAATTTGACACTGAAGGAGTTCTGGAATAAATGCCGTGGAACTGATTGACTCACGTAAAGACTGAAAATCATCACTATACATTGTTATTTTAAAATTTATATGCCAAATTATACCTACATAACGTGTCCTTTTCATAACTAATCAAAGAAATTGGTATTATTTGTTGATTAATTGTATCTTAGGCACTGGAAATTCCAAATTTTGCCATGGAAAGACTCGTAACTTTGTGCTGCCATGTAACATGGGGTATATGATCATTCTGGGGTTATTTTCCTAACAGTACTGCCAAAAGTAACAAGAGACATAAACATGGATGGTGATACGTTGTAATCCTCATTTCGGACAATCGAGAGAAGCGAGTGTGTGTGTGTGTGTGTGTGTTTGTGTGTAGCTATCATCTACATATTTATATAGGTAATTTTGATCTTGATTCTACTTGAAATGCTGAAATTTGAATAGGTGCTTCTCCAAGTGGAAGAATATCATTACAACTTGAGAAATTTCTTCAATCAGTCATGTATGCTCTAAAGCTAATTCTGTTCGTAATCAACTTAAAATCTGTCGTTTGAAACGAAGCCTTGCTACTTGCCAGAGAGTAAGTAGGTACTAATTTTTCATTCGCGTTGATGCAATTGGTTACAAACATATCAGATGAAAATTTGGATCTACATTTCGGTCAACAGTGGGATTACCGAACACAGCTAGTGAACAATAAGTAAACTGGTGTCGTAAAAACATACGTTTTGACAACATATGCAAAATAACGTGAGCTATACGAGGCGTTGTCACACTTCTTTGTATGTGTTGGTTGCCATTTAGATGAAAATAATTGTATTCCAAAATATAAAAGAGTTCAACCGAGCTTTACGTTTGAAATGTTACTGTCCAAATCTGGTCTCAAATTTTGTCTTTGGGGGAGAGTTGGATGTGCGTTCTGAAGATTTGAGCGAATGAACCAGGATGAATGTTTCTCGATGGAGAGAGTGATGTGACCCAAATGATGGCAGCCTAGTAATCATGCAACTGTCGTGGGCCACAAATTATTTGCTAATTTATACGCCATTCGTTTCATGAGCTTGTTATTATCCAACCTGACTCAAAAATGGCTGTTTAATGATCCTTAGGTAGTTCTTGTGTTGGTGGATAAGGCGGGAATGCGATCGTAGCGAAATGGGCGGTGTTTTTTCTTTCACTCTGAATCAGATAAGACTGTACTCCATCAGTGATAATTTCTGGTTTGAATGCTGTGTTGTTGAAACCACCAACTACTCCTCACTGAGCCATCAGCGGCCGATCGCGATATAGATGATTGTAGTCTTCGTACAACTCATTCAACTCAAGCGGTGAATATCAACGTTAATGATCAACGCATGTAATTGGCGCCCACGTTATATAATTGGAAGGGGTAATTCATGTATGGATTCTCACATGTTAACTTTGAAACGCACGAACAGTTCCTCTTCTCAGAAATGTTCTCTATATTTTTCAAATAATCAACGAAACTTGTGAAGCATTTCTAACACAATGAAGACACCAATTTAGTTGAGCTAGAGAACAGAACAGCGTCATGTATCTGAATTGAGCGGCTTTTGAGTTTTATCTAATAATAACTGCATAGACGTAGACAAGGAGACATTAATTAAAGTAAACACCTACATTTTACAAGCCATTCTATCTGTAATAAATAAGAGCTGACCTGCCAATGCAAACTGAAAATTATGATGTGAAATAAATCAGTTGCGTACCCTTCACAAGTCCATCTAAATATATGACAAATGTTATATTGAATTCGATTTCGTCTAGTGAGAGTTCTATTAGAATAATACTTATTAGCTTTTCCTACATCTTCGCAGTTTATAAGATGATTCTTACCAGGATTTTATGTTTCCTTAACCCGTCCGCTACCAACCCCCCTTTTGCAACGCACGCTACCAAGTGGGGTGACTGTGTCACCCCACGCGCTTTTTATTAGTATTTTAACAATTACCCTTGTTAACAACAATAAATTCAATTCGAATATTTTTTATTTTACAAAATGAATGACACAGATTTAAAATATGAGATTGAAAACACTAATTTGAAAAATCAACAAGAAAATGCACATTTACGAAATTCCGTCCCCCCAAAATTTTTTTTTCAACCAAAACTTCAATTCCTCTCACTCTAATTTTCACATTCAAGACACTTGAAAATGGTTTGTTTCCTTCTGTGGTTAGTACGGACAGGTTCGTGGCAAACACAGCACTTCAGTTTTGATTTTTTATCCATTTTTCTGCAGCAAAAATTGCATCGCACCGCCACAGGCAGAGTTGACGACAGGCTGCTCTGTGTCGGTGCTGCTCTAGCTGAGTTTTCGGAGTCAGCTGATTCCAGTGAAGCCCCTGCAGAAAGCTTGATGCAGTTTAGAACATCCTCTGTTTTCGTTATCAGAAAATATAAGTATATATATATATATATATATATATATATAGATTGGTAGGTTTTCCCAACTTCAAACTATTTTTATATATATATATATATATATATATATATATGTATATATATATATGTATATATATACATATATCTATCTTTTTTCTTGAAAGTTATACAAATGCCATTCTTATGTATATATTTTATCATGAGCTTTCACAATTCAAACACTCATCAACATTGCATGGCCAAATAAATTACTCACCCTATTTACAGTTCTTTTTCCATGGAGTGCAGCAGTTTTGGATCACATTTTCAACTTCCTAAGTGGTTCCAACGTTCATGAATCAAGTTCTCAATCGCTGATACAAGATCAAATTATTAAGCGAGTAGACTAGCGGTATTGGAAGCTATATAATAGAAATATTGAAAATTGATTGTATCAACTTTGCACAATGTAACCATACCTTCACCACATGTGCCAACTGTAGGAGTACAACACATAGCTGATCTCTCAAACTAATTACCCAGGGTACCCACCCGTTCTGGTGGGTGCATTTTTTTCGAACTCCTAAGATAATTGGACTCTTTTCAGAAACATCCCCAACCAAGGCTGGGATGAAAGAGTAATTCTGGTAACTCTTAACCAAATCAAGTTAAATACATACAAATGAACATAAATTATTGTACCCAAGATGCAAGTTTCCTAATAATTTAGTCTCTCAAGTTGGTATCATAAGGACCAACTCAGGGCTTCTCTGCTAGCCTTAATCCCTTCAGTTGATTACTCTACATCAGATATTACATCACGTGTATTTTTTCGGCTAGGATCTTAATATTTTGTAAAATGTTCCCATAAATTGGAAAAAATGAATATAATAAATACAAATCATATATTTGTAAATATGACTTGATAGCAACTATTTTTATTGTTAAATAACAATACCCTTTTGACCCTGCGTCAAAGAGCATGAAAACAGACGGACTTTGCCTAGCTGCTACGTTTTTCTTTGTTACACACACTACCGAGCGGGGTGACAGAGTCACCCCACGGGCACAACTCCGTGTTTTAATCGCCTCAAAGTAATTTTTCTGCCCGGCAGCTTATTTTTTTCATCAAATTGAGTGTTAATGAGCAAATTCAAAAAAGCTTATGCCCATACTGACGTGCATTGTTATCAAACTCAGAAAATTTGGACCGCTGGGGTGACTGAGTCACCCCACTCGGTACCCGACGGGTTAATCGAGTGTATGATACCACAGCTGTCATGAAACCAACATCAAATAGGTGACTGTACTAGATGATGTAGTAACCAAGGGAACCATAAGACTATAACGTCGCAAAGTCTCAGCAAGTAGCGCTGATTTTTTGATCTTCTCCATTAAATTCTAAGTATTATTAAATTAAAAGTAATTTTAAATATTAACCCTGGAATGCCCCGTGGGGTTTGTCAAACCCCAATCACGATTTAAAATCAGTTTATCATGTTGAATCCCGCATGTGTGGCTCTTCTCGCCCCCTTCTATATCACCCCCCACTTCTTCCCTAAAGGCTTCAGCCTTTTTCCAGTTTAGTACGTTCAAGACTTCTGTGTTGTGTAGTACTTTCTTGTGCCTGGGGTTTGACAAGTTAACCGCTAGTGATTTTCTCTATAGCAAGTGTCATTTTTGTGGGCGTTCCCACAGTTTTGTTATTGGCTAGTCATTAAAAATGGCTGAAAAACGCAAGTTTTCGGATCCTGAAGACATTAGATCCATTTCGGAACAGTTGGAGGAAGAAGATGTATATTTTGGCGGAGAAAATTCAAACACGGGAGATAAAGTCGATGTTACAAGAAGTTGCCTCCGATGAAGAAGCGTCAAAAGTGACAGTTTTGGAGAAACTAGTTCGATGTTCCTTCTGTGAACATCATAGTTCTTCAAAGTGTTGAGAATGCTGATCCTATTGCTTGGTGCCAATTTTAAGGTACCTTTTCATTCTAGTTCTTGGGTTTTGTAAGTGGTATCAAACTAATCTCAGAAAATTGTTTTGTAGATTTTATTTATTTATTTTTGTTTTCAAGTGAAAATGTGCTAATTTTATATTAAAATGTTGTTACAATGAGGTACCTTTCTGCTATTATTTTTTTCTTCAGAGCGTGAGGTTTGCCTTACTATTGCAGTTTTCTTCGTGAGTTTATGTACCTATTTCATGTTTCTTTACACTCTTGATAACAGAATAAAAATAAAATTTGATTCAAGTGTAACTTACTTTTGAATTTTCTAACATTTTTCAAAGTTGGGGTTTGAACACCCCACCAGGGAGTTAAGTGTTGGAAATTTAGCCGGGACATTCCAGGGTTAAAAATGGTGATTCAAACATCACGAGACTCGTCGACACAATTCTTGATGACCTTCAAATACATGGCATATCATCAACAAATCGTCATCATCAGTATCATAATTAGTTCCATGCAGATTAGTCCACATTTATCAAGAGTTTCATTGTCTGTTCAGCTCACCGAAATATCTCATTCCTCATTCCGACCACAACGAGTTACAACGAACTTCTCACCCATTGCCGCCGTAATTTACATATAGCCGTTCGTTTAAGCTTTTCGACGCATCGCGAACACCAGTACAAATACATTTCGAACTTTGGGAAGGCGGGAAACCGATGTTTTCACCAAAAATGTTTGGGAGTTGAGAGCAGGAGTTGTGTATGAGCCGCAACACGGGTCTCCAGGGACGGTGAATACACCTGAACTGAACGGTTTAGTTTTTGCTGAAGCCTCCCTTTATTAAAACAAGGTTTTTGTACTCGTCGGAGGATGATTGCGGTGACCGTATTAATTAAAATAAGCCAGTATGTTTTTCGTTATATAATATCAGCACGCAAATTTCGCATTTTTCATTCGGCTACAGACATGACCGATTACAGCCTGACTTGATCGTTTTTGTCACCAAATAATTGTTCTGGGATTAGAATTATGTCCGGCGACTACCGAACTTTCTATCCATCTTAACACTGTCCATCCATTGTGTAATAATTTTCAGCGTTTTATTTTTTCTGTGAGCTAAAAGATCTCAAAATGAGATTTCCGATCATGTTCAATTAATATGAAGTATGTCGGATGATTGAATGAAAAATCATGATGTTATAACTATTTGCGTCCGATTTTCGTCATTATTTTTTTTTTTTTGTTCAATTATGAATTAGATTTATTTTCGGAAAATATGTCAGGGGTTCTGGGTTTCATGATGAAAGAGGGTAAATGGAGGGGGTAATAGTGATGAGTCTTGATGTTTTAACTATTCTCATCACATTTTCTTGGTTATTTTTTGGTTCATATATTAATTTGTTGTTGATTTGGAAAATATGTTAGGAGCTTCGAATTTCATGATGGAAAGGGGTGATGGGGGGGTTAATAGCGATAAATCGTGATATTTTTGCTATATTCATCTGATTTCCGTGACAGTTTTCATTACCTATTTTTTCAATCTTTGGAACTTCCAAATTCACTGGTGGTGGAGAGAGTTGATGGTAGTGGGGGGTTAGGGACGTCCCTTTAATGCATACATTACTTACCAATATGTTAGTATGATAAGTTGACGACCACACCAATTAGAAAATTCCCCAAACCGTGATTAGATGTAAATATGGAGTGAAGAGACAATTACACGTGAATCTCGAAGCTCCAAATTTATATGGTCATCTAAAACTAATAATAGCTTCGTTCTCAGTGTGCTTTCTTTGAGTTTTGAACGGAACTGGGCTAGCGCAGTCGAGTTTTGTCGTTCGCAATGCCAAAATGCCGAGTTCGTCGTTCGCAGTGTTTTACGAACCCAGTTCCGAACGGATCTGACAGTCCCCGTTTTTTACCAGAACTGTCAGAACTCGAACGCAAGGACGTGGTTAACGCATGCGCATTTCACAAATTTTCGGATCTCGTGGAGTAAACAGCTCTCTTCTTCTTCGTCGACATCATACTTTAATCTCTATTCGTTAGAATAAGTACTTATTCTATAATCAAAATCTCAACATGCTCGTCAAGTTCGGAAAGCGATAGTTTCGACGATGGAGTTTCATAGTTTGTAGACGATGAGGACGAGATTGAAGTGATAGTTGGATCTCATCTACATCCACCAAACTCAAATTTTTTCGAGTATACTCCTCAGTCATCGTAGAATTGTTTGACATTTTATGTCTTTACTATGGCACATAACTCGAAAAGTGTGACGAAGAAAGCGTTATGAAAAATTTCTGATGATTTCCGCTTACAACCGAGTCGTTGCTAGGGAAATGGTACTTCGTCGTTTTTCATCCCACAAAATTCGTTGACCATTCGTTCGAAAGCTCTCGATTTATCCAATCATATTATGTTAAATACTACGAAGTGCGTGGACAACAAGCTGAGTTATGAGCATGGTTATATGAATAATTGTTTACACACAGGTGATCATTCTCAAAAATTAATACTGTGAACATGATTGCAACCGCTTGTTAATGTCTGATGATTTCATTGAGCTGGTGTTTCGATGATTTGATTCATAGCAGGTGATCCGAATATTGCGAGAACGGTTTGATTTGTGAAGCGGTGGTTAAATAATTATAATAGGTAATTTGTAAACTTTACACTCTAGGAGGCTGTAATTTCGTATATGGCCTCTTAGGGACATTTACCTGACAATGCTTAGGGTCCGGATCAGATGAGTGGCCCTTAAAGCTTATTTCTATTCTTTACACTCTAGGAAGCTGTAATTTCGTATGTTGGCTCTTTAGGACATTTACCTGACAGTGCCTAGGGTCCGGATCAGATGAGTGGCTTTTAAAGCTTATTTCTATACTTTACACTCTAGGAAGCTGTAATTTCGTATACAGCCTCTTTAGGACATTTACTTGACGATGCCCAGGGTCTGGATCAGCTGAGTGGCTCTTAGAGCTTGCATATGAGTCTGTACCACATACGATTCTGCAAATGAAGACATAAAATTCTATCGGACACCCTATATATCACGACTGGTAGCCTCTCGAGTCTGCGCAGAAGATAGAAATATAAAACAAACGGCAGTGATTTTCCGGGTAATTTGGTCCGAGCCCGGGGCCGAGATTTATGAGCGCAATTGCGGACGGGTTATCCATCAGCGGTAATCTCCTGCCACGCGGGGGCCGCCCACAGTTTAGGCTCCCCAGCTCATCCCAAAGCTTGAAAAGGTCCCCGACGTGGTGTTACGGTCCCCGGGGGCGGCGGGAAGGTTAAGCTTGGGCACGGCGGGGGAAAAGGACCGTCCACGGGAGGGATAAGCTCGGGTGCGGGACGGTGCAGCGGCGGGAGGGTCAAACTTGGGTTTTCCGTGCGCGACGAACGAGGAAGAGCCGGCAATCCTATTACTTCTGGACCTATTTTATCACGATGTGTGGAGGGGGGGGGGGGGTTCCCGGTAAAAACCTCCCGTTTCTCCAGAGCTTTTCCTCCCCCCTTTGAGCCCCCGGTGCAGGCACCCGTTTTAATTACGTCTGAAAGCGTTTGGGAGGTGTTAATCGTCGCTATATATCCCGGAACGGGGAGGGCTGTACGGCCGCTCATGGAGTACAGTGTGGTCGCTCATGGAGGACAGCGTGGTCTCTCATGGAGGACAGTGTGGCCGCTCTTGCAGGACAAGGAAGCTTAGGAGCGCCATCTCATGCTCGCCTCACCCACCGCGGCTTGTAAATCATGAGGTTTTACGAGGATAATCGATTTCTTCAATAAAACCATCTCACCTTCAAACCTGAAGGGTGGAGGGACCTAGTGATTGATATCTCACCAAGAAGTTTTTATTGACAGTGCTATCAATATGGATCTCTATTCGTTCTTGTCATTCATTTTCTATTTTGTATATTTATAAAAATACATAGCAACTCACAAGCTGCTAGTTTACCATTAAAATCATACTGAGCTTATGGTATCAAGAAACCATCGTACCTATTTCGTGATGAAACATCCGGTAATATTTTCTACTTTTTCTTTATGAATACTCATATTAATTTTATATTTGTTTTAATAAAACAAAGTTCAAATGCTCAATTTATTTGTGAAATGTTGGAATAACATCATTTATCATCAGATCATCATTTATTGCAGAAGAACTGCTTTGTCCATCATAGGGTGTCAATCACAGGTGCAACAAAAAAGGTGGCTGTCAAATACTGAGTCAACAAATTGATTTCGAAAAAAACGAATTTATGATGGTTTTGTGGCTTGAATTATTGATTTATTCAATACCAAGCAGCTTGAGGACATCCTGATGCAGCAATAGATGTAAGCTTCACGTTTGAACAAACGGAAAAAACATAACTTAATTGCTTGTCAAAGTCAGAATGCCTCTTACTTTTAAGGTGTCAAACACTGACCCCACCACCCTATAGCAGTTGTTCAATTAAATCTTCAAAATAATATAGAATAAACATTTTAAAAAGAGATTTTTTTTTTTTTTTTTTTTTTTTTCCCAGAGAGTGTCCCTATCAAATTTCAAATTCGAGAGAATGTAAACACAAGAGAATTTAGCTCACTAAGGGCCGGTTTATCAATAATCTACATTAACTGCAGGATAGCTATACTGAGTACAGCGCTATACTCCAGATAAAGAATGTGAGTCGTTTATCTATGCCGAATTAACTAGCGGATAAAATTATCCCTCAGGTAAATTCTCTCTAGCGGATAGCGCCGTTAGCATCCTCATAGGTGTCTGTAGGCGACAGAATAAGGGCGGTTTATATATGAAGCTACCACAGAGTAGAATAGGAGCTATATTTTCTTCATGGTTCGACTTTTAAAAGAACTGGGTCTGACGTCCACAACACGACAATGTCCATCGTGCTATCAAGCTCGGCAAATAAGAAACCACCACATTTTTGCCATTTGCTATTTGATTCATTTTTAGAGAGAGAAATACATACAAGAATTGCGATATTGCAACCTGAATTATTATCATTGAATTATTTTGATCAGTAAGTTGTGGATTTAATGTCATCTTCGATCTGTGTTAGAATGTAAAGAACGGTATCTTTGTCCAACCGAAACCTCAATAAAACCTCATCATAATGGCAACATCAGTTCCATCTGAACAATTTTTCTCCAAAGTTGGGCAAACAGTTACCAAAAACCGAAACAGACTAGAAGGAAATAAACGAGTTCCACTATCTGCTTTACCAGCAGATACCATGTTACAGGGATATGTCTTTGACTGGGGATTTCTTAACGGTTGTCCTCGAGAGTTGTAAACAAATCCTTTAACTTTACATTTAAACAAATCCCTGTGCCGCATCCCGACTAATTCCAACAAAACAACGGTTTACTTATAGAAATGTTGAAAATGACTGTGGAGGGAAGCCACTACAATGAGTTGTTGTTAACAGTCGACTGTTGTCAAGAGGATGGAAATGTTTCCTATGGAGTGGAGTAAATGATGCTCTTGCTTTACGTTAAGAATATCGTAACCGGCATATTAAAATTGTTTATAGTCCAAAAAACTTAGTTTAGGAATGTAACCAGGCACGTAAGGAGGGGGAAATTGGTAGCTTGAGATGTGAACATTTATCACATAAATCAAGCGCTTTCCAACGAGTGGCGAACGATTTCTGTGCGATGAAAACTGCGTAAGTTCTATTCCCCTAGCAACGGCTGGGTTGTACGTGAAAAACACTGAAATTGTGACACAAATTTTGCGTCACGGAAATTTTTGGTTGACCCCCCAGAGAAAAGACATATCCATGTCAAAATACGCACTCGTCCCATATTATTAGGTGATCTACAGGGGGTCTTACTTGGTATATATTTATGGTCTTCTTTCCCATTCAACGAATTGTGCTACGATAGCATCTTTGCCGTTGCTGCTATTTGAAGGCGAACCTCCAAATATATATTCCATTGGAAGGTACAAAAATAAAGACAATCAAACGAGATTCAAATAAGATTTTTGTAAATAAATAGACTTGTTTGATGTTAGAAAGCTCTAGATATATCATTAATCTGTAGTTATAATTTTTATCCTGTTATCCAGAGACCAGATAAATTAAAACGCCAGCGGGTTCTACTAGGGTTGGATAAACACCCCCTATTGTGTTATCCTTATCCATTTATGAATTTATCCATTGGATAAATGTGATTGACAAACTGGCCCTAATTTCAACATTTTTGCGTCTCAAATATTGTGTAGTTTTTTGGTAATGCTGAAAATTCAAAAGTTCGTGCTCAGAAACCTTTGGAACAGTTCTAAAATTATTTCAACCGTAGTTATTATATCAACAGTAATTCTACATCCGTGTGTAAAACCGATAAGCCGACCCAACACTTCCGTCTGTGGGATGAAGCACATGGGGCCGGTCGGCTTCTTTCGTGAGCACTCGGGAACGATCGGCATTCGCTTTACAAGAGCAGCCTACGGTTGCCAACACTACGGCATCGCTCCGACCGGTAAATCTACGGATATGCCAAGAAATAATATATTTATTGGTGAGGAGATTGTGTACCAGTCAATCCCTTAGTAAAAATGCAGATTAGTTGGGCATGTAGATCAGAATAATGTGTATACCTAGTTGGTGGTCTGGATGCTCGCATTTCAAAAACACATAACATCAAGAAGTCAATCCCTTAGTAAAAATGCAGATTAGTGGACATGGAGGTCAGAATGACGTTTTAGAAATATATTTCAGGAGTTGTACGAGTAAAAAAAATTATCCATGCAACAGTATTTGATGAACCCACGACCTTCGTCCCAGTAGACCGTTATCATTACCTATGAGCTGCGATTCACCTAGCGTTTCGAGTTGCATTCACAGTACTTAACCATTCCGTGCCCCAAGTACTTCATCCCCCAGACGGAAATCAATCCAACTCTCAACAACTGTCCTTTCACTCTTCACCATGAACGATTGATGGATCGATTGACCTTCAACGGAGCCCAAATTCCAATAAAATCGTCCACCAAATACTTGGGAGTCTATTTAGATCCAAAATTAACATGGGGAGTCCACGTCAAACACCACAAAATAAGATGCAGAATACGACAGCTAAAACATTTGTTAGACAGCCGTTCTTCACTGTTTCTAATCACTAACGCGACGAAGTTGTGGAAACCCATTACAAAACGGAAGTTAGTGAAAAACGTTGTCTATATCCACGAAAAATAAAGAGTTACAATGTTAAATCGATTTCGACGGTTAGGCCATCATCAGTAACAAACAATAACTGAAGACACATTAGAAAGGACAGCTTATATTGTGACAGGTGAAGGGAGATTGAATCCCATTGGTCGAGAGAAAGGAAAGGGGCAGGAGGTACAACCAATTAAGTGCATACAAAGTGAAAGGGGATTATAGCTAATCAGATGAAGTGAAAGGGGGAAATAACTACGAGTAAATATGGTTTCAACAGTGTGAAGGGATAATTCCAAGCTTTACAGAAATTTACCTATCAGTGGTGAAATGTATTGAGGTATATCCGCATTTAAAGATTTACCAGACCTGTAACTTTTGATAATTTCGAATTTTTCAAGTACATTCAACGTACCTCCCTTTCGGCAAAAACGAAAAAATTCTACAAACTGTCTGTCTGTCAAATCAAAATTGTAATTATGATTAGATTCCTTAAGATGTTTTGCAAATGTAGACTTACTCTTATTTTCCCTGAAATCCTCCATATGCTCGTCTATTCTTTCCCTAAATTTCCTACCAGTCTGACCGCAATAATTTCCATTTGCCTGTGTTTTAGTTACAAGGAGATATTTTTGTTGTAATGATTTCTATCATTACAGAGAATCAACTTAAGACTATCAAAGCTACCGAATTTTACACCATCTCGCACGACGACCATTTTATTGGAATCAATACCCTACCTTGAATGATTTATAGGTTTATCGAGCAATCGTCGATTTCCCATTTCCACGGTGACGTTAATGAAGTGCGGAAGAGGAGGGTAGGCGGCAACGAGGATCATCCTGAAATTGTGATTTGTAAGGGGAAACGCGGTGACAGATATAGGAGCTTTCATAAGAGGGGCGGGAGAGGGGGTGCGCTCCAGATACGTACGTAGGAGCGTAGAAACATGTGGTGCTCTCGGAACCGATACGGCCTGACCAGGATTTCTCATCATCTGCGCCTCGTTCCTCAAACTGTCAGCTTCCTCCGCTGTCAAATATCCTCCGCTCGGAGATAGAAGGCGACCACCTAATCATTGCTAACGTGGATTTATGGGGCTCTCCCATTAGAGCGGTGATTTGTGAGGTGATATGAGACCCTCCTCCTTACACTCACAAACACACTGTATTACACTAATACACAAATTCAGCATCTACTATTAGATACTACCAATTTTATTTCTGAACTTGGTGAATAGGATCTATTTTCTGATATTTCCATGATATGTACCATCTAAGCCTTTTGAAATAAAGAGGTGGGAGTAATAGAAACTTTCTAGCCTTTTAGGGACCGGTGCCGTATATTTACGGTATCACCTCCACACATGGCCAGGGCCAGTGCCGTATATTTCGGCTTGGCTATTTTCTTCATTTCTCTAAAACCTAGTGGGGGCGGAAGTAACTTGAAGTGTATGAATGTCGCTGTGTGACTTTGGAACAATTTTCCTTCTCGCTTCTGACTAATTCAGTTTTCGTCTAGTCGTGATTTCTCTGCTAGAAAAGAGTAAGAAACGCGTGTTTTCGGACAACCTGTGCCAATTTCAAACTCACTCAACACCATCAATTTCCACTTTAGTAGTGAATGTTTCAATTGAAACATTTTCAGAGATGCGAAACAATGACTCCTCAACCTGATCATCATCTGCCACGTAATTACTAAGTTGTACAAACTTTTAACACAGAATGTGTTTTAATCATGGACTAACTAGCCAAAAAAGCTAACGAAATTTCGTAACAAAATCTGGGACGACAACATGGATACGTACGGAACTAAGGATCGTGTAACCTGGTGTAACCTATGCGATATTTTGTTATGACGCGGTGATTATATAAGATTCTGATTTAGTGGGAGGAAAGTAGCGAAATTCTGATTTAGTGGGAGGAAGTTAACCAATGACACCGTTGATCGTATGTTTTGATGATACGGAACTAAGGATCGTGTAACCTGGTGTAACCTATGCTATATTTTATTACATATCACGTTTGATTACTAAATCATCACCGGTATTAGTGAATCATTATCCATTTGACGAAGAATATTTGCACGATGAATCCACCGACATACGGAAAGAGAGTATGATACAAAAATACGAACGGCGGCCACGCGATACTTTGGCTGAAGTTACTCTAGCCCAGTTCGTATCTAAGTATTACAAAAAGACGAAAGGACAATACATGCTTCGAGATGTCCCTAGGGTGATCAGATCTCGTCAGTACGAAATGGTTATGCTGCACTATCCATTCTTCAATGAAGAAATTGATTTAGATGGAAATAAATCTGAAGACTGACTTTTCAAAAGGCTATCGATGATACGGAACTAAGGATCGTGTAACCTGGTGTAACGTATGCGATATTTTGTTGACGCGGTGATTATATAAGATTCTGATTTTGTGGGGGGAAAGTAGCGAAATTCGGATTTAGTGGGATGAAGTTAACCAATCTTTAACCGAAGATTGAAGACGGGTTTATGTGAAACGCGTGAGCTAAAACACATTCTGTGTTTCAATAATTTCGTCCGAAGTATGTAAATAGAGGTAACCGGGGGTCTGGGAGGCGCGGAGCGCCGAGTTTCTTGAAATTATTTTTAGTACTATCTTATTTTTAGTAGTATCATTATAATTCTTCCTAGTGACAGGTTTACTGTTACCCTTTTTTTTTTTTTTTAAATTTTATTACATGCCCTTTTTAGATGATTTACTTTATAAAAATCGCATACCACGTCTTTACCCTTAGTATGACGGCCACTACAGGTAGAACACTTCTGAATCTTGGCTCTCCACTTGTTCAGCAGCTGGATGTTCGGTTAACTGGCTCCATCTTCACCCTCACTGCCAGACTTGCTGTCGACATAGTATATTGACGTGCTGCCGCCTCCTTCTCAGAAGTGATCCTCATCGCCTTATCCGACGTTAGAGTGAGTCTGTCTTCTTCAAACAGCCTGTCCTTGACTGGATCCTTTCGACATACCGCGTACAAAACGGTCAAGAAGTTCCTCCTTCAAGTCCTTGAACTTGCACGGACCTCAAAGCGAAGTCGAGCCAGCCACTCGTTCATAGATTCGTCCGGTTCACGAACGGCATTCACAAACATGTACCGAGCAAAAAAAATCGGAACTCCGGTAAAAAATGCGAAACAAAAAACGGTATCAACTCTTTATACGTTTTCGCTTCAGTATCAGATGGAACACTCAGATTGGCGATCAAACGATAACCCTCTTCATCTAGGAAATTTAGAAACAAGGCCCGTTTCGTGTTGATATCCGTAATGTTATTTGCCACAAAGAAGTTTATCATTCTCGGTTTGGCAATTATCCATTCATTGTTCGATGGGGAAAAAGTGTGCAATGGGCCGACTTACCCGATATGCTGCACGTGAGTAACCACTGCAACCTCAGGAACCGTATCCGACATCGCTCTCGCGAATTTTTTCGCGTAATATTTGCGCGAACAACCACCAAAGGTTTTTTGCACTATTCACCGCGTCAAAACTAATCAAGATCCACTAATCCTCGTCAAATAAAATAAATATAGCATTATATCGGAAATATAGCATTTCCAAGTTAAATGAAACCGTTTCGAAACATAGTGTATTTCAATAAAATAAACAAATTTTGAAGTATTATGAATTACGAGATCCTTGGGGATCAATCAGAATTTGGGAAATTTTTCAAGGAAGAAGACGTCAGACGTCATAGTGACGCCCGTTAATTATTGCATTTTCACGCCAAATTGGAGGTTTTACACCTCGATTTGGAGGTTCCCCATTTCAAATTTGAGGTTTACTCATCAAATTGGAGGATGACGGAAATGGTTCGTTTTACATGATCGAATTGGGGTATAACGTGAAATACCTGGCCCCCTACTCACCCAACTCTACAACGCCTGTGATTTGCAAGGTTTTGCTTCATTTGGCTCATTTTCTCAAAAAGTTTCATTTGGTCTGGAAAAGGTTTCATTTTACTTGGAAAAGGTTTCATCTGGTCCGGAATAGGTTTCATTTGACTTGGAAATTCTATAAATTAAAGAACGGAAACGTTGCGTTTATTAAATCATATATACCATTTCCAAGTCAAATTGAGAATTTTCCAAACCAATTTGTGATTTTTCCAAACCAATTTGAGAATTTTCCAAACCAATTTGAGATTTTTCCAAACCGATTTGAAAATTTTCCAAAACAAATTGAGAATCTACAAAAAAAAAGAAGAAAAATGCTTTCTCAAAAATCAAGCTTTACTTGAGAAACGTTCTTAGTGAGTCACCGCAGGACCTCGTTTTGAGTGAAGTGATAGCTCGAAGCATCCCCACCATTTCATCAGCTGATTGGAAAAATTGGATGAAGGACATGTTCGTGCAATTAACGAACGCAGCAGCTGAGAACCCTCTACATTGAATTTTCATAATACCTAATTTTTCTTAAATATATGAAAAATGTGATTTTTTTTTAATTAAAAAATGCGAATTTCTTTCTTTTATAACGATGTATTGTGCAATTTTATTCCTAATTAAAAGTTTTGATTTGGTTTGAAAAATTGTCACTTTGGTTTGGATGATTCCCTTCTCCTTTCTTTTTTAGAACATTTTTAGTTAGGAAATTCTCCAATTGTTTTGGAAAATTCTCAAATTGGTTTAGAAAAATCTCAAATTGGTTTGGAAAAATCTCAATTTGGTTTGGAAAATTCTCAATTTGACTTGGAAATGGTATATTTCATATCACTTGAAAGAGGGAGAGTTAGAAATGGCGGACGCCGTTAAGACTGTTGCCAATACACCACATAAATGTAGTGCCCCCCCACCGGTGACATATTGTTTGTTGTTTTGACGGAGCCATATTGCCTTATCGTTTGAACACTGAATGAAATATAAGTCGGTCGACAGCACATATGATCTTGGGTAAGATAGTGTGGGCCACCATTATTCTTCAGGATAGTTGAATCTTGCTGAAAGCGATATTTAACCATTGATATATAAAGGTAGCTTTTCTATCTATATGAACATTTACTGATACAGCACAGAGGGTCGAGATGAGTAGATATCTTTGCAAGCCATAGGCCAGAGCTGGTCTCAAACAAGCTTTGAACTTTACGCACAACTTAATCCTTTCTCGATGTTCATAAGCTGAATCCTGTAGAACTGTATTTCACCTACATCGCACTTCACAATGTTGTGAGGAACAGATTTATTACATGGCTTACTATATTCCTTGATTGTCTCTCTGAACTTGAATACATATTTCGAAACCCTGTACCATAAAACTCTACATTTTAGAGGATGGTAACAATTCCCCATTGAACCAGATATATGGACGCCTCAAAAGTAGTACCTTGGGAATAGTTTTCGTTGTTCAAGGCAATTAATAAAGTTCTGGAGACGAGAGAGGGGTAGAAGGATGAATGGGAGAAGTGAGGAAGAGCGCGCTAGTGTGCTCTACACAATTACCTCTCAGCAGGAGTTTCCTGCAAAGTTTCTCAGCCTCTCCCTCTCATCCTACTTCCGTTTCCTCCACCGCCGTCCTCGAGAGTGTAAATTGGGCTCACGGAGTTTGCTGGAGAAGAGAGGGGCAGCTTCCCCGGTTACTAAATACACTTGTCATAAGAGCTGTATTGTAAGTTGGAGAAGGTGGGAGCAGAGGAATGAAATAGGTGGATGGGGGTGCGTGCTGAGGTGGTTAATTAACTGTATAACTCACTTTATGGGAGGGCAGAGCTTCTCTCCGCTGTTCGGGGGTTCCACTCACCCCTCTCTCACGGTAAAGGGGTAGTTGTACAGAAGGGGTTGCTAGGTTTCATGTGAGTTCCACATAACAAGCTGTTGCACCCCCGCCACGCCCTCTGGCGCCCTCCACCTTTTTTCGTATTATTTAGGGCGATGCGCGCTACACAACGGAAAGGTTGTGAAAAACGTTCTCAATTAAAACTTCGAGCACTTTTTTTTAACACTTTCCCGGGGGTGAAATAAAGAACGATACACCGCAATAAAGCCCTCACATGCGATGTACGGCCTCGAGAAACATTTACTACACTTAACCAATGTATCACCACACTCATACGTTCACCATACGTTACAAAAACCAATCGTATCAACATTCTTCCATAATACTTTGATCAAAAATAACATCAGAGGGGAACAAGTAAAAATACAGCATATACTTAGCTACCCCAAATAAAGAACTTCAATGCACAGAATACAACAAAATACAAAGGAATTCCATTTATCAATAAAGCGTTTCAAATTACAGCTAATATGATGAACATAACCAGTAAAGAAGTTCCAGTCATGCAGCATGATCGTTTGAGTGATCTTTCGTGAATTATATTAGGTACTACATACTTTCAAATTTTTTTTTGAAATTTGAGCTTTTTGAATAGAAAGAAATGGCTAACTATTAATTTTTCAGCCAAAAACGTATTCTAGATAACAATTTGCCATTCAAAAAGGGATTTTGGATTTTTAGTTTTTTTGACAATTTTTAACGATTTTTTTTTTGCAAATTTGAATGAAATTTAAGTATATTTTTCAGAATAATTCTGTACATAAATTTTTGAATGTTCTATTTTATAGTTGATGAACTCAAAATATGATTTTTAGCTCAAATTTCATACAGTTTGGTCTAGTATTTTCGGAGAAAAGCCGCGGACGGCGGACTGACGGATTTTTTAAAATTCTATTTTTGGAGTCTATGTATCTTGAAACGTAAACCAAAAATTTCCAGGGGAATTTAAAAAATTTTTCTTGGTTGATTACAAAGGTTCATTATTGAAAATAATAAAACAAAATATATGGAAAATAAATTAAAATTTATTTTTCTATTGCGTTTCTCTATCCAAGGGTCGTACCTACTCCCAACAAACCCGATCATAGGAAGTAATTTTCGGTAGTTAGTCTTTATGTGTGAGTAAAATGACATACAATCACACCACAACCAGCTCGAAGTGACTCCGGCAGCAATTAAATCGTTAGAAATAGTAATTTCCATTCACACATGAAAACGCTAACGACACCCGTGAAAGTCAAATACATGTACATCCCTACATGAAATTAAAAAAATTGCAGTTCATTTACATAATTGTCAAGTAATCATAGTCGAATTATCGCTGCCGTGTTTCGATTTTGATAATAATTTATGCATATAACTGTGTTATTTTGTGCTTTATTTAGCTACAATTTGTGGGGTAGGTTGATAATATAATTGATCATGGTTATGCATTGTAACATTAGTTATCCAATCATTTATTAATAGTCAAACGATGGGAGGTTTCTACATAATTGTAAATAACCATGGTGTTTGAAGTTAGGGGAAAAGTATAGGAGACATTTTCAACGCTCATCAAAATGTGAAATTAGAAGCGAGTTCATTCAGTGGTTATCTGCAGATTAGTATCACACTCTCAACGAATCAGTTATATTAAATTGTGCTAATAATACCGTATTATTTTTAATATTTACAAATTTAGACCCCTAACGAATCACACCAATCAAGAGTAGGTAGGTACTATTTTCACTCAAATTATTATCCACCTCAAGTAACTCTTAGACCACTTGCAAGTATATATCGTTGCATTTGGCAGTGTCCATTCGTACAGTGAAACCCCAACAGTTTCCTCCAAAGTTGAAAAAAATTGCATCCTTGCCCCGAAACTTAAACTCTAGTTTACTTGTACACTATATTCTAGTGATCATCAAAGTATTTTCAGTAGGTACCTTGTGCTGAGTAGTGAAATTAAGGTCCATTTGAGAGGAGTTATATGCAACAGCAGATACCAAATGGTGATAAGTATCACACTCTCAACGAATCAGTTCTCCTGTTGTACTCGTACTAACAACAAATTTATTAATTAGTAGTAACAAATTTATGTGATTACAGAATCACACCTTATCCAGAGCACCATTTCCTCTCACACTATTATTCACCTCAAGTAACTCTAGGAGAACATGATCAGAAATGGTCAGGTGGTCTCGGGAGCCGTCATGGTGGGTGGGTCCGGGCCAGTCGGGGTCTTGATCGGCCAAACGTGGAGGGACGCATCGCCAGGATCATCATTCCTTTTTTCCATGTTGCCTATAAATAATAGTTTAAAAAATAGCAAGTATATCGTTGTAGTCCAACGTCCTATTACAGTGTCCAATCTCAAGACACAGCAAAACAACAATGACTCCCATCAAAGTTGAAACATTTTTCGCCGCAAACCTTTACACAACTCACACGTGATCATGAAGGCATTCTCAGTACCGTCAACTGAGTTACGATTATATTTGGATCTTATAATTGTAATAATTTTGTGTTTGAATAGGGGACTTTTTCAGAAATACATAAGTTTAATCAAGAAGATCGTTCACTATTGTAATCACGTTTGAGGTTGAGATGATTAGCTTGGTACTGTATCCATAAGATGACCTGGAATCTAAAATGCTCCCGATAGCACCTTGGGGGTGGAAATTTCATTTGACGGGAAGGGGGAACTGTCCATCAAATGTTGATCTAGGCTATGATTATGCCTGACATAAGGGAAGGCATTTTTGTATTTGTAAGTAATATGCCACGGTGATCAAAGTTATATATCAAAATATAGGAGTCTAAGAGTTAATGTTCTCCAAAACGCGTATGGTTACTTTAAGAGAAGTTATGTGTCTAATAAAACTACATCAACGTTATGTTATATGGTTGTTTGGTAGTGTAGGAGAGGAGAGAGAGAGAAAGCCTATTAGACGGAAGGAGGAGCTCGCAGGATTCTCTGCAGAAGTAGTGGAGCCTTGGTAACTAAAGACCCCGCCATGGGGCCAATAAATAATTTAAACCCGCCCCTCATTTGTCCTATATCTAATATACCGTTGGGCGTAAATCACCAAGAAACTACTCCTCCCGCTGCAGGGGAAAAGGAAAACCTCCGAAGTATATAAGACACCAGCGTTAGCACATTAATCCTGGCGAAACACCCTTCCGCACAGGGGCGGAGGCGGTAAGATGAAGGAAAATGGAGAAGGTGAGGGCCTTTTCGGGAAGGAATTATATAATTAAAACTTGATAGGGAATTTCCTCGCGGAATTAGACAACTGGAGGGGTAAGGCTGACAGGGCGGCCGTGAAGGGGGTAGGATGATAAAACGAAAGAAGGGTAGAAAGCCCGGGGTCCCAGCTGTGTTCCTACCGAGGAACTCTACAACACGAGAGGGAGTTGGTTTATTAACTGGAGGTTCTTCCCTACAGCGAGGAGCAACGCACAAGAAAGCCGGGTGGAAGGGTTTGGGAAGGAAACAATGGTCTGTGGATCTTGGCCTCATCAGACAAGTTGCGAAGCTTCCTTAAGGCCTTTTGTTATATAAGGGGCAACAACAAAAGGGAATGCTGATATAAGGCTTCCTTCTAAGTAGTTCGCCCTTACAAACGTTAAATCCCTTTTCCATGCTTTCCTTGTTCATGTTGCGGGCACGAGATTTTAAGACGTTGGCTCGAAAATCACGGCAAGACTCTTGAAGGCTCAGGTTGGGGTTAGCAATCCATACATCAGACCGCTTGTCCTATAAGATACATTCCATTGAACAAACCACTATTCCATTCAGGGTTCAATTTCGCTAACTTTGCTTTTCTAACTAATAATAACAACCTTCACCATTTATGTGATACCGCTTTTTTTCCTGTGCATCTACCCGCGCCTAGTAAGTTTTGATTATCATCCAGTATTAAAAGAGAAGGTGATATGCAGAACTCTCTCGTTCCAACCAAATGATATTTAATGAAAACACGAAATACCCCCTACGTTATTAGGTTTACCAGTATTTGAAAGATTCCATAACAATCCCGATGGTTCTATAATCTCAATGATGGTCACGTGAGTTGTATAAATATCATCAGTTACCGGTCCAGAAAGAGAAGGTAGAAACAAGAGAGTCATGGGGTAAAACAATAAAACAACAAGATCATGGAAATGAACGACATTTACTACACACCGTCTAGCTATTTGGCTTAAACTAAAATTGAATGACATGTACCACACAGGGTCCTTCCTCCCCCCTGCTGAACTTGTTGAATGTGATTGGAGTTAGGACAAAAAATGTAAAATATAACATTCCTAATACATTTGTCATAAATACTTGCCAGGTGAGTCTTCAAAAGCATTCGTTTAATGGTTTTCAAAATACAAATAAGCAATAAGCAGTATGTTGGTTGGCGATGTTACCACGAATTCCAATATACCTGATGATGCTCGAAATGTTTTGGCAGATACTCTTGTCCATGGAATCCTTGATTCCATCTAGGGAACCATACCATAATATTTTCCCATTATGAATAAATGCTTATTTATGCTCATAATTTGTTTTCTCAGGACTCTTAAGGTACAAATTAGCAGAAAATTCAAAAGTAAAATCCCACAGGAGCTATACTAACTGGAGGTTTAATCGCTCATACTAACGCTTCACTCGTCTTCCCATCATAATATACCCATCCGTTTCAAAAACGCCCTGCAACCCTCTGAAAAAAATCCCCCTAACTCGTTCGAAAACTTTTTCTTCGACTGTCCGTTTTGCACTCCTATTGTTCCGAATTCGTCGACTTTTTTTGCAACCCTGCGCCTTTTTTTCCCTTATAAAAAGCCCTTAGAACCATAAACCGTTAGGCCTCGCCGTCATACGACTTTCTCCAATGGTCTTCAGAAACTCTCTTCAGGGCAAACTCGGATGTCACCGTTACCTGCACCGGCAATTCCGCTTTCTATAAATTACTTCCCAGGGGTTGAAGGATCTTCCTTCTTTTAACGCTGTTTTTTTCTCTTTTTTTCTAACCCGCATTTCTCGAAATAAGTTGAAAGAGCAGGTACTGCAGGCCTTTTCAAGTGCACGTTATCGTGTTTACAAACCTACAGTGTTGTTGTTTTTCATCTCTCGTTTTTTCGAGTTCTTTCACTTCTCCAGGAGTACCGTGAACCCGGAATAGGTAGTTTTACCTTTGAGATTTTTTTTAGCAGTTTTACGACACTGCGAATTGACAATGCCCTTTTGTTCTACACACCTGGCGAGAAAGCAGGTAGGTGAAGGTAAGTATTTCCTGACTTGTTTGAATCACGATGACATGAAAACCTCACGCATGACGTTAAACTTGCCAATTTGTGCATAGGTTAGCCGGAAAATGGTATGCGCTCCACATTGATGGCATGGGGAACATTTATCAGTTGGAATTTCTCACTTTTGACCTCAGACTCTGATTAAATTCAATTCAATCCTTTTAGGTATAAGTACTGGGGTAGACAAAGGGAAATTAAAAATAGCTTGATATTATGATTTAAGTATTGGGGAACAGAATAGTGCAAAAAGATTTAGAATAAAGTTCAATTAGAGGAGAAAAAATACAGGAAAAGTTGAAGTACTGCAGTGTGGCCCAAAACCATTCGTTCAGACATAAGCTCGAAGCCTCATTGCATTCCTGACGACTCTGCAGATTGCATCTATTTTATCGCTGTCGTCTGACCAGTCGAGTAAATTTAGTGGGCATCATTGGAACAAGAAATGTCCCAAGATGTCCACCTCCTAACGTTTGCAGACCATGCAGTGTTGAGCTTTATGACCATTATGTTGTCAATGTAAGCTACAGCAGGTCCAAATGGGCAAATCCGAGAAGAGTAACCAATGTACCTCAAATTTGGGTGGCGGTGAATGTCAATAGACAGCCAATAGTTCGATGAGGGAAATTGCCTTTTTGTTCGAAATGCAAAGCAAAATTGACCTCACAACTACAACCGTCTATAGAATTACGAGTTCAGTGATTAGCCATCAACAAAAATTTTTCGAGCGATGCAATCAACTGAAGAGTTGATAACGTGGAAAATATTTTGATCCTTTGCTATAGAAAATGGATCACATGGACTGTTCCTTCAACGATTGAAAATGTCTGCAGTCCTTTATGCTGTTCTATATTAAGAAGTAAAATTATCGCAGTTTTAGACAGAGCCTTTCAGCTGAATGGTTTTCCAGTTTGGAGGACTAGGCTGGATTTTTTAGAGTTTGATCGGGTCTGGATCATCGAGGCGCACTGGTGTAGAAAAATATTTCTGAGGGTGAATTCAATGTGGACTCGGAACACCCGATCGGCGATTAATAATATTATATAGACAGAATTTAAAGTTCTTTCGTCAGGATCATTCTGTTGTGAAATACACGATGATGATGATACCATCAATGGGCTTTATAGAATCATCGCAACTCCAGAATAGTAAACATATCAAAGATTCATATTTAATTTGAATTGATCTTTTGACAATGGTGATCTATTGCATCTACAATAAAACTCTTAAGACTTATGTACCTACCTACTACCCAGATTAAAACTGGTTGGACCCAGAATCCGTGTATTACACAAGTTCAGTAGGTAGGTATTACATCTTCGTGGTGGCTCCAACCATTAATAAAAGTGAGAAAATGTAGCCAGTTCTTGTATGTTGTACCTGTAGCCGCCTCGGGCTGTATTTAGTGCTAGGAGGGGTTGAAAACCTGTGGACATCTGCATTCTATCAGACCAGACCGAGCACCGCTCAAATGCGGGGATGTTGTATTACGGGAACTTTACATATTCATAAAGCGGTTACCATCTCGAGCCTTCTCCTCCCTCCGCTCATGACAGCTTTTAGTTTATGGAGCACAAGGAATTCTAAGACCATTTGTGATTTATTCATGTCCTCTTGGAGGTTGTTGTCGGATCAAGGATCTATTTTGCATTTCACTGAGAGCTGTGCATCTACAAAGTCGTATTCATGGACACTAGGTTTACTAGTGACTAGCAGCCAGAACCAATGTAAAATTCATAGATTTTCGAGTTCTAAACAATATTTCGGTATTTTGCGTGTTATGTCATGTTGAAAATGAGGATTTTAACGTATCTTTGAAATTAAAGTCTAGTGAGTGTGAGTGAATAAGTGTAGAGGAGTGGTTTCCAGTTTTCTCGCCTTTTTTCTCCGAAGACTACCTATATATAACATTTTTAATGATATTTACGGGTATAACAACTTATATCTGTAAAAATCACGTACCGGACGACGATGCTCCCGAAAAATCCCGGTATTACAATTAGCCAAAAGGGAAGTAATTTAAGGGTGGAATATTTCGAAAATCCGTAGGTTAAAAATTCCAATTGTACGGTTTTATTTATTTTATTATTATTATTATTATCTTTTTTCTATCCTGATGGTTTATTGAATCGAATGAGACCATTGAAAGACGTTCATCCATTCCCTTCCTTAAAGAGCTTCGACAGAAAAAAAGACGTTGATGTAAACACGTGTGTTATCATATTGGTAGTTTGGTCGGCCGTAAGTACTTATTGTTTTGTACTAATTAGTCGGGATGCGGCCCAAGGAAAAAATAAATGAAATTACTTCATTTATTATTTTATTTGATGACGTTTCGTCCTCTAACTGAGGACATCTTCAGATTTCTACACGGACAAAAACAGGCATTATATGTTACAAAAAACACATACCTATTACATATAATGCCTGTTTTTGTCCGTGTAGAAATCTGAAGATGTCCTCAGTTAGAGGACGAAACGTCATCAAAAAAAAAATAAATGAAGTAATTTCATTTATTTTTTCCTTGGGCCGCATCCCGACTAATTCGTACAAAACAATGTGTTAGCATAGTTTCAGCTGCATTTTGTGCTACAACAATCGAAACACTTGATAAAATGAAAATGGCATTCCCTTGTATAAAAACCCTGTTTGTGATAACTTGTTTTGACAAAAAAACGGACTGGTTGATACTGGGTACCTATTTCATTTCATCCAAGCCGTTTCAAAGACATTTTTGTGAATAGTTTCGTCCGATAATGTGTCAGTGATTTGTCATTATTAAAGTACCTACCAATCAGAAAGGACTTGCACATAATTACGGTTCTTGTTACTATTTCATTCAGGTTACATTTTTAAGTTACATGCCTGAACGGAAAATTTGAATGAAAAGTTATGTTTATTCAAATTTAAAAGGTTCTTTGTTAGTTCACTTTAATCGAGCTGATCGTAACTCCGGGAATAACCAAACGGATTTTGAGCATACAACTAAATCGTTGGGCCGGCGCTAAAACATTAAAACCGTCGCGAAGCGTAAATTACGGCTTCGGTGGACAACAAAGGGCGTAGTCAGGATGACTATGTGCTCCGGTCAAACATTGGGAAGGTTTAGGAATTGTTTGCGGATCTCTACGCTGTGGGAGGGGGGAAAAGCGATGGTGTCTCCCCCTTTTCTCTGATACGTAAAACAAATGGACGGAGGCGGCACGGACTTGTGTGCTCGCCCGTTAATTACAATCGGCCGCTCATCATATGCGTAACGACGGACTCGATCGAAGCGATAAGTTGGTCCCATGACTCTGACCATTCTTTGTTATTTGTCTTGGAGCTCTCTCTATCTCTGCTGCCATATTGTGCTTACGAACAAGTAGTGAGGACTGTGGGTAGAAGATCATAATGAAATTGAAACTCTACGAAAAGGGTGTGCAAATCATGGTTGCCCATGGATTTTTTCACCTTCTCGACCAATAACTTCTTTGATATGCTGATTATCGTGCGTTTATTGATCGACCATTCATTGCTGTGTTCCATAAACAAATAAACCCTTAAATGAAATAAATTCTGAACTTTAGCAAGCACGTTATCCTTGCAATGAGCTATCTCAAACAACCTCCATCTGACATATTCGAATAATAGCTTTGCTCTCATTGAATTTCTCAGCATTAAATTGTCAGGCACTGCGCAGTTTTATTCAATAAATCTTTGCCTGTCAGTAATTTTTCATTATTTCGAATTAATTTTGTTCAAATGTTGATGATGAACAGTTTTCAGTTAACAGGCACATATCGAGCCATTTGAATCATTGAAGGTGGTACGAATGGGGGTGGTGGTACAGACTGCCCTTGTGTTTGAATGTAAAATTTACTTGTTCTGTAACTGTTTGGTTTTATAGCTTCTTTCACTCATCGTTATTACGTAGTGATTCATCCATTTATTTTGTAAAACAATCCGACAGGTACTCAAGAATTTTATTTTGCGAGAAAAGTTTACCGTTAAGAGCAGCATGGCATAAATTGGACGATTATAAAACCGTTTCATATCGAGCCGTCAAGATGACACGTTCCTATAAAGAATGTACAATTAACTTATTGCACATGAATTACTTATGTGGAGACTGCTGCAGCACTCCCATGTTCACTGATGTTTAAATTGACATCCTTGTAAACTGTATGTATCATTATTTGTACACATTTACTAGATAGAACGTATCAGATACGCTAGTACAGGATATAAATTCACTTGGCGCCTAACAAAGTAACTAAGGAATATTGATTTTATCACAAATAATCGTCGGTAAGTGAGAAAAACGGTTTGTTGAAGTGAAGACAGGAAATCATATGAAAGCTGTTGGAAATATTGATACGGAATGAAACATATGAACCACATTCCACAATATATCCTTGTAAATGATATAAAATGTCATTTGTACATAATTATAAGACACAAAGAAGCGAGCAGACATGCTAGTACAGGATATAAATTCAATCAGCACCTAACAAAGAAACTAACGAATATTGTTGCAATCACGAAGAAATAATGGTGAATGAGGAAAACAGTGTGTTGTAGCGGAGAGGTGGTACGAGCGGATGGTGGTAAATGAGTGGTAGTTGGTGAAGGTTGGGGTGGGGATGTGGAAAAAAACTTGGATTAGAATCGCTATGAGAGTAGAGAGGAACGGGGTTACAAAAAAAGGATTTATCGGTTGGTTTGTTTTATTCTAAAAAAAGAAAAAAAAATCCTCCGCAGTTTTAGAGAATGGCGAGAGAAGTGGTGGAAAAAGAGCGATGAGGGTCGAAGCCCCGGGAAAACTGTGGTGGAGAAAGATAGTGCGGGGTGGGGGGAATGAATTAAAACCGGGGAGTGGAGTGGGGAGAAAATACCATTATTCAAGGGTTGTCCGCATTAGGGATGCCCCCATATTCTGATATAGTGGCTAACAAGTCCCGCTGATTCCTCCCCCTCGCAACATGTGTTGGCCACCTTTCGATGAATCTAATTATTACACCCAACGTTTCACGGGTGCTCAAGCCCTTGTTTTCAAGTTTGGAGGTGGGTGTCCACCCTTTTAGTCGCCTTCTGAATTCTAAGTTTAGGGTGCGAGTATAGGTATACCTACTTATTTCTGCTCTGACGTTATTACCGATTGCATCTTCAATTTGATGCTTCCTAAAATCAAACGAATTTAATAATGAATGTGTAACAACACTCAGCTGGTTCGTTCAAAATCCCTGATCAGGCAGTAACCCCCCCCCTCCCCCCCCCCCTTCGTCATCCACACCATTTTCACTCGTCATGAGTGCTTGAATCGTTAGTGATGCGGTTCCCATCGCTACCTAATGTTCGTGGTAGTTAGGGGCCGTTTATCAATCACAAAAAGCTCAGGCAAAGTCTAGGTTACTGCTGGTCTCGGATCACCTCTCGTTGGCTGTTTATCAACGCCTTTTAACGGTAAGATTGCGCTAACAGCTTGGTATCTCTACCTGAGACTCTCCTTCCTCAGTTAGCGGTTTATACTAGAGGTGTGTTTTGTGTAACCTGTTGAAAATGCACTACTTACGAGTTTCATGAAGACATTTTAGAAAACATTTAATTTAAAAATTGTGTATCCATTGCAATAGCTTTATTTTTTACGAAAATTCGATAATATATAGCACACCATCATATCTACCAACGAAATTTCGAATAAGTTTCATAAAAGCTTTGACAGCAAACGAACACTTCGGGACTCCTGAATTTTTATCTAGGTAATACGGCTAAATCGAAACTTCGATCTGCCTACCAAAATTTATCTGGGCTTCAGAGGAAACTTTCATACTATTTTCCATGTTTTATTTATTTATTTTATTTTTACTTTTATTTTTGTTACGCAACAAAGAATTCTTCAGCTTTTCGTTTTTTAGGTCGTTCCTCAGTCATTAATTCTTTTCGGCCTCGATGCCAGTCTAGAAACTGAAGAGAGCAGATCAAGAAGAAAGAAATCGTATGCAAGATTAGCTCAATTTACAAATTTTTGTAAAACTCCAGTAGTTTAGAAGATAATCTATAGCTCTTGGGGAACTTTATGCTCTAAAACTTCCGTAAGCAGGTAAATTCCATAGAGCACTTGTAAGGGTGCATTTCTTTATTAATCATACCAACCCAATTCATTATCCGTACAAGCAGAAACAAAAATATAATCACACAGGAAAAAACCGCAAGGACAGGTGTTGTTGTTGTGTTAAAGTATCTACTTTTTACCCATGGATGTACGAAGAAGAACGAATAATACCATTGTTGTAAGGCTGTTTTGTGGGGAAATCATTGTTGTTGTTGTGGTATCCCAATTTCCCACAGACAAGGTTATCTGAGCAGTTAGCTATCAGTGGGGCACAAAGTTGATTGATAAACAACCTATCAAATTTGTTCGATAGGTTGAGGTAAACTCGAGGTATCTGCTGAGGTTTGCCAGGAAGTTATCCTTATAATTGATAAACGAGCCCTTAGTGACATGGATGCTCACAAGCACTACGCAATGCGCGCTTACATGTAACGATATAAAAGCAACAATTTATAACTATATTGCAGTTTTCATCATTCTTCATAATATCCCTCCTCATAGTAGAGTGGTATAACATTAATGGTTTAAATCAATTCCTAAAGCTCAATAGGGATATACTATTTCTATACCACGAGACAATTAAACTCCTCGATGTACTTTCGCGCTGGAAACTAGAACTCATCCCTACTATCTTGACTCCGAAATTCTCCGGAATTCTTTCGTGGATCATGGACAGTTTCGTCAAATATATCTAATATCATTCGAAGGAAAATTTAAACAAATGCCTATCAGTACTATAAACCGTTCACTGGGGGGAAAAAGGAAGTTTTTTGTATAATTCAACAAAAACGAAGAGTTACAATGTTAGACTCTTTCATCGATAAATTCATTTTTTATTTATTGTTTCATTTATCTTCTTTTTTTCCTTTTTGTTTTAAAGTGGTTTTCCATAACTTCGCCGCGAGTAATTTAGTTCGTATAAACTATTCAATTAAAGATTATTATTGTATTTCATCCATTTTTTAATTTATTTTTTGTATCTTCAAACATTTACCAATCAATATTTGCTTGCGACGGAAAGAGGTGGTTATTTGATTTAATAATTGATTTGGTGGTCGTTTGTTTATTTACTTGCCATATTTACGATTATGAAGGTATTGTTATGAACCATCAAGCTTTCACAATCAGTTTAGAACACTATATAGAGCAATTAGAAATAAGATACTACCATAAGATACCACCTTTAGTTAACTGTAAAACCATCCCTGAACTACCCCCTGATTTGTTACTGCATCGAGTAAATGATAAATTATGTATGCTTTTCCATTTTTGATAATCGTTACATGTTTGGAGTTAATTGAAAAACGGTTCCTTAAATGGAATCTCTGTATGATAATTCGTTCATCGTTTACCATTTGCCGACCCTGGGACCCATCTTATTCCGACCAACTCCGGAAATCCGTGATCAATTATTCTTCCCGACCACCCCCTCAAGATAAACTTTGTCCTATTCACCCCCTCTGGGAAATCAAAATAAAATTTATCAAGTTTTTTTTCTTCTCTACTTCGGGGTGAATACGTAATGCAATTAAACGGTATAACGTAACTTTAAAACTTCCTTTTCCCCAGTGTGATTGGAATAATCAAATGCTTCAAGCGAATAAAAATCAGCCATACTCTGATGACACTACCAAGTTAATGATTACTCTAAGAATTCTCTTTTGACGTCGATGATCTTCCGTGGCCGATTTCCTTCCCCCAATAGTTGCTTCAGAGTCTTCTAGGCAGCGAGAGATTTGTTTTCACTTTCGAAATGAAATAAATTTCCAAGCTCCAAAATCGAAATTTCCACTCGCATTTTGCGTTTGATGGCCACCTGAACAAATTCGGTTTCGTGTCTGTCTGTCCGTCCGTCTATTTGTCCACATATTCTTGTTCCAGCCATAACTTCCACAATTTCGAATGGATTTTGATGCAATATTCAGGAATAGTGTGGGTTCAGCCCTAAATGGTACCCTATTAGTTTCATCATGATTGAACCAGCGGTACGCTCTGCGCATGCGCGAACGTAATTTTCTCGTGATAGTCATTAGTCCCCAATGTTGAAGAGATTTCGGTCATAATTTCAGGGATGATGCGGGAAAGGTCCCTTGAGGTCTCTTCCAACATTCATCATGATTGAATCAGCGGTACACTGTGCGCATTCGCGAGCGTTTGTTTTTCTATATTTCCTTGCACTGCCATAACTTCGACAATTTTCATCGGATTTCAATGAAAATGCCTGGCGTAGTGTGGATTTAATGCTAAATGGTCCCCTATCAGTTTCATCATGATTGAAACAGTTGTACGCTCAGCGCATGAGTGAACGTAATTTACTTATGGCAGTCATAAGTCTGCGATACAGATCTATATATCTTTTGAATGTATGTCACTTTTTCAATCACGCCTAAACTTATAAACTACATAAACAGCATTTTTCCGGCGAATTTTAGCCGTTGCATGAGGGTAGATAAATGGCTGGTTAAATCTTATTTGGCCCCGTGCTTTGTATTCCCCAAAACTAAGAAGGTTTTAATTTTTGATTGCCAAGCAATCTATCGTCATGATCATGGTGAATCGGTAATTTTCGAAAATTTAATGGTGACGTACTGTGAAGGCCACTTCGCTGACTAGAGACCGAATACCGAAGTTGCATAGGAAGTGGTTCTTTCCTACTCAGAGAAACCAACAATGTTACAGCGAGGGCCAATATTTAGTATTATATGAATGTTTGTATGTATTTATATATTATCCGATGATTCTTGTGCATGTATAATATTGCTTTTCGGGCCCATCCTGATTTTTGTGTGGTGTATGTTATGATGATATAATTCTCAAGGCCTTCGGAACTTCGTTTACAATTGCCTTTTCGAAGGCTGTCAGTGCCTTTTCATGGTATTTCGATAACGTTGGTCTGAAATGCGGGGACGGTGTGTACGTTCAGGATCCTCACTGCGTTGTGTTTACAAAAGTAGAAGACAATAAGGACGTCCATAAGCATGACGTAAGAGTGTGTTTCTCCACATACATTTCGACTCAGAGATGGCTATCACTTCCAACCATCTTCATGAGTTCTCGACTTGGAGATATACGACAAATATTGAATCCCGATGACAGCAAATAGTCAACGTTTTCTTTAATCTGGAAGACTGCCAGAATTCCATTGGCTGATGCTCCATGACCTCGCGGCGTAGGGAAAAAGGGAATCTATCATGCCAACAACATTCCAGCTTCATAGGTTGGATAGCAAAGAAATTCACTCCGTAGCTCACTCAGATGATAATAGAAACTTCAATTAGGTATTTAAAATTGAGTAATTATTTGATAGTCACTCCTCCAAATATTACTACCATGACTACGTTTGCTCGTCTCGCGGTCCTGCGAAAAATGCGGTCCTGCGGTTCTTTGAAAATTCAAATCTCGGGCCATCCTAAAGACATGAACCATGTCAATGAGAAATTTTTAAAGCAATAAGTTTTATTTCCACCTAAAATCGTCAAATGTCGTCTGGAAGACCATAAAAATATGTATACAAGCATTGTTCCATCAGAATCATCTTTTCTCTTACTAAAGAATGTTAAATGTACCCTCGGGTAGTGCCCTACCGCGAATTTCAATATTTTGAATGAGTTAATAATTTAGATTTCTTCTCAGGAAAATAAAATTGTTTCAAGGTTGATATGTTTTATGTCTAGAGTTCAGTAGAAATTTGTAAAATAAAAAATTCAACGTTTGTTGCTAGATAAAAGTACATTTGAATAAAAGACACCAGCTGTTTCTATTTTATATACCTAGTTTGAATATTTATTGATGTTAATGAAAACGTACACATAGCATTAGGCGTAAAGCGTTGTATGTATATATATATATATATATATATATATATATATATATATATATATATGTATATATATATATATATATATATAGGTATATATATATATATATATTTTTTTTTTTAATTTAACCCTCGGATGAGCGCGGTCTAAAAAAAACGGCGATAGGCGCGGTGTATCATTTTGATACAATGGGTATTAGGAGGGGAAATGGGTTAAGGGAAATAGTATGAAGTTAACCATTGCTCAAATCAATAGTTTTATTGGACTAGCAAACAAGCTGACAGGTAGAAAACCTAGTATAACATTATAGAAAAATTCAAGAAATTAAATTATGCGGTTGAAAAATTAGGTAACTAATAATTTGAGCTAGGCATAATTGTTACGTATTTCCTTATTTAGTAACCAATTTTTTGGCATCATTCATCACAGATGAGTTCAAATCTTAACCTATGTTTACAGCAAACGTTTTATGGAAAAAAACGTTTATAGATAGGAACTATACTCGTAAACTCAAAGGAAAGAAATAATAAACTAGAAAAAAGAACGAAAATGTTAAGTAAGGTACATAAGTTGTGGTAACAAACGTATGTTAGGCGAACTTTTAGGTACCAATTTTCTTTTTGAGCTAAATTTACTTTTTGGTAACAATCTATACAAATAAGTTTCAAGTGCTCTGAACACAAAAATTTTTCACATAGTACGCAATTGTGAGTCGTCAATCTACTTTTTTTTGAAGTTTTACAGGGGTCGCATCTGTTGCGTTTTTCCCTGATATGGGTTGTGGAAAAGCACTCTCACGCAGTAGCATCGGCTGTTCCTGAGGGTGTTCTTCATCATTGCCATTGACATTTTCAATATCGTTATCTCAAAATTACCTGGATGGGCGCGGTGTATCAATTTGATTAAAAGCAGCCCTAACTTCTGTAGCTCACTCTTTCGACGCGTGAAGGTCAACTGATTCTGAAGACGGATTGAAGTTAGGAAGGTAGAGGGAAGGAGGCCCCCCTCCGCATGCGGTAGCGGGCGTTACAACCCTTCAAAGCCATGTTTTGTATCGATTTGATACCGCGCCTATCCGAGGGATATGTTTTGATTGTTTAAAACGGTTCAAGTTGATCTTTATTCGCAGATGTGCGAAGAAAATTGGTAGCGAT
Source organism: Adelphocoris suturalis (assembly GCA_030762985.1). Taxonomy (NCBI): domain Eukaryota; kingdom Metazoa; phylum Arthropoda; class Insecta; order Hemiptera; family Miridae; genus Adelphocoris; species Adelphocoris suturalis. The sequence continues at coordinate 23,010,802 of CM061041.1, read as the reverse complement.
AAAAAGTAATTTATCTTCTGTTTTTTGTCTTAACTTGGGTGCGAGTAATGAAAATAAGTTAACGATCTCGAATCAGCGAACGATTATAAGGAGAAGGGGGTAAAAAAAGTGTCAAGCACATAACGTTACATCTTGATACATTTTTAAAATTAACCAGCCCAAGAATCGTGTGAGATGCGTATCTGCGGTTTTGGTAAGCTCCGGAGCTTCTGGGAGAGCGTTACAGGGTTTTAATGATATGGCGGTCACGCACGTGGGGGCGGACGTTAAAAGCGCAGGAGTCACGTGTCACTGGAGGTAAAACGGTTTGGAGATGAGATAGATGGTTGGGGGGGGGGGGGGGGGGGGGGGGGGTTCGCGTTCCAACTTTGGTGAATAACAATCGTTTTCGTAAACGTTTGTTCGAACGACGGTGGAAAAAAAAAAGATCCGTTGTTGCGGACTATTATACTTGTTCTGCCACTCGATGAAATGAAAAGCGGATAAATAAAATTCCCGTCGCCCATCACTTGTTTTATTTAGTTTATAACAATTTTTCATCTTTTCATTCAATATTTTGAGCTCAAATACTACCCAAGTTCAAATGTGAAGCCGCGTTTACACTAGCGAAACTTTCTCGTGGAACTTCCTCGCTGCGAGAGAAATTTCGCACCTCCCAAGACAGAGCGCAAGAGCGCAAGCCTCAGTTCTGGTTTCGTAGTGATCATGGAAACTTGTGTCGTCCGTCCAGCTGCTGCGGCCGCATTTGCCATAATGACGATGACATTTTCGCTCAACAAAGGTAGGAAGAAGAAGAAGAATCGCCGCCCTCGACGATGGTAGAGTTAACAATTGTTTCTAAAAAGATGTCAATATGGAAACACCCTCATGAGAGAAATGGCACTGGAACCTATTGAAGATACTATTAAGAACTTCATCCGCATGAGTACCCTCGATTTCACAGCAATTCTTCGCGTTCGCAGCAGAAACAGGAAAGCTTTTTTTGGTACTAATTTCTATCTACGCATTTTCTCTTTTGTTGCGATTAAAATAGAACCTGTTCTTCGGATTCCACAAAAAATCGTAGGTTTTTTAAAGCTTGACGAGCTTCAAGCAATCCTCCTGGTTCATTACTCGCGGAACGTTTACACTGGTGAGTATGTTACGGGCGAAACACTTTGACGCGCGGACGAAAACCGACAGATCTCCCGCTCTCAGCGAGCGTCCTCACCCCGAAATATTTCGCGAGTGGAGGGGTCTCTGTCTAAATGGGCGAGTCTCCCTCCCGCAACGCCCTCGCGCAACTTTTTAGCGAGGAAGTTTCGCTAGTGTAAACGCGGCTTGAGGCTTAAAAAAAGCTTCTCAATATTATTTTGGAATAATGGTAGGTACTTATATCCTGTTTCGTTTTGATGAAGTTTGAATGAAATCATTGGCAACTTTGTTCTCGTTGTCACTGTTTAGAAATTCAGACTAAGAATGAAAGAGCTTAGAGTGACAATAAGGGGAATACAATCGTCGATTTAGAATAGATTTTCCGATTGACCATTCAACAATCATGTTCATTTCGTTTTAAATGGAGTTACATGCCTAACAGTTGAATGTACTAAAATTTAATCAAACAATAAATTGGTAATCATCATTGAGAGTGATAAGTGCGGTAAATTGGTAAATAAGGTAATATACCTACCAAGTAGTGTTCTACTAAGTTTATTTTTGTAAGTATTTAGGAATTATCTCTTCATAAATTTTTAAATCTGTTTCAATATATTTACGTCTGATCAGCCTTCATCCTACTTTATTTTGCCTCCACTTGATTTATTGTGTCTCCCACCCTTTCCCTTTTCTCGATCCACGGGATCTGAACCTTACAGTAATATTCTTTATAGCTGTTTAGTGAATTCCTTTTTTTTCTTTTTTTTTGTTGTCAGTTTCATTATTTTCGACCAATATAATTATGATTTGATCAATCATTAAACACCTTTTATAATGGGGTAAATATCAAACGAAAATTAAAAAAAAAAAAAATTCAAATTAGCTTGTGAAAATTATGTAGGCATACCTTTATGAAAAACTAGGTAAATCTATGAAAAATTGATGTACGTTGGAACTCACTTTCCTCGAGGTAAGAAAGGTAACCGAAAGAATGGTTTCCCTTTCTACCAATAATTTCTTGATAACCCTAGGAAGAAATGTACAGACTTGAATAGATACTTGGGGGAAAAAATATAAATATATTTAGAGAGATAGAGAGAGAGAGAGAGAGAGACAGAGAGAGACCCACAAGTAACAACCCCCCCCCTAAACTTTTTCGAGTTATCGAAATGAAACATGGAAAGTGTTTTTAGGGTTCATAATATTGAAGCAAAAATAATACTAATGTTAATTATAATAAAAAATTTAAAAATCTGAAGAAAATGGAAAAGTTTTTGGACTACTCAAATTAGTGTACCTTCTTTGGAAAAAGTACTTTGAAAAAATTATCCATCTATCCATTGATAAATGTTGACGGACAACAATTTGATAAACTAGAGGTTTATTCTTCCTTCTCTGAGTTACCGTTCCTAAGTATCACCCATAACTTCTGTTACCGTTTGAACTGCCGTGACCAAACCGTGAAACACGACCATCCCAACGGCATAAACAAGTGGAAAAGGGCGACCAGACATTTTTGTTCTTAAAAGCGTTAAAACCTTTCAAATTCCCTCGCGGCCCATAATGACGTTAACATGGCGCGGAACCGACCCTCCCCCTATTCGCGTTCATCCCTTGCCGATAAGATATTTTTGCCTTCACAATCCTATCGCCGCGCTTTCTGCCTGATACACTGCGACCCCAGTCGGTCCCACCTCTCGGGGGATGTAGTTCCTGCCGATGCGGCGTTTTGTGCGTTGCCATATTCCACACAGCCGGCCCGATGATTTGTTAGATTTATTCCCCTCCCTTCTCTCTCACTATCTCACCGGGGTCCTCGTGATATAACCTCGATAATTCCCTTTTGTTTCTGCCCCAGGTCCTCTCTGATCCGTTTTTTTTAGTCCACACTAAAAAAGAAAAAAAAAATCGGATCGGGGGGAAGCACAGTCTAAACCTAGTCACGGTTGAAATACAACTTTTGGCAAACCTCCTGTCAGTAAATCCCGACTTTTGTTCCGTTTCATTCACCATCCGCTATGGCAGTAATTGCTTCATATATATTTCGCTCCTCACGATTTATCTCTTCGTTCAAACCGTTCCTTCAAATGTAATCCCGAATAATCACGCCACCACAACATTTCATATATTTCATTTAGTAATTTTGAATCATATGATGAAACTTGCTCGTAAGGAATACATTGCGTGGTAGGGGAGCGAAAGGGATTTTCAAGATTTATTGGCGTAAAAGTTTGTGCCGGCACACGGCCAACGGAATACAGTAAATTTGATATTTGAACGGATTTCAAGCTCAAGTAGGGCGGAATTCATCCCTAACTCATGTATATGCTTTACTATTAAGTAGTTGGTAACGAGCTTATATGTGTTAAACAAAAACCTATCTATTTGTTCACTACAAGCATCGCATTCCAATGAATTATGCTTTGTACCGAAATGAGGTACCTATCTTTGAGTAATATAATCTATTGTACACATAAATTTACTCAGCAATAGATGTATGAAGCTGTTCTATATTCCTCAGGTTAAGACATTTTTATCGGGGTTCATCAGTAACCCTCCACTGCGACCCAAAAAGGATCTATTGCGGGTTGCCCCTAGGCTGCATTAGCCTAATAAAAAGGTTGTCCAAAAACCTTCCTCCCCATGCTTTAGCAAACCGTAGAAGATCGGCATGAGCCATATGGATATTATATCTGATTCAACCAAGTGCATCACATTACCACATGTTGTGTTTGGCATCTTCTGTTTCTGTTCTTCAGAAGCGGCAGGTATCCGTTGTTAATAGCCTCAATTTTCTTGAAATGATATTGAATACTGTGGCCCGTTAGTAGGCCTACAAGTATTCTGATATCTTTCTTAGGCAAGGCTATTAAATCAGCAGCCTCCTTTGTCGAGAATATCAGAAATAGTTTTGCCTGTCTAAGGCTTGGAAGATTCTGCCAGTATTCCATTCGCTTTTTCATCTTTTGCCACATTTTGAAAATAACTTCTGGTGGCTCCAAAAATTCTCGCTGGTCCTACATGCAAGGACCCAGCCCTTTTAGCAACATGATCAGTAGCTTTATTCCCTTCATAACCCTCATGACCAGGAATCCAGAGGAGAGTGACCTGATTGATCTGGGCCAGCGGATTCATCAATTAAAATACCTCATTTTGATAACAAGAAGCACTGTGCTGCTCCATCTCAAACATGTAATCATGGGCATCTTTCATCAAATTGGTTAAATTCATTGGCCTTAAAGTTTTAGATTGCTAATAAAAATTAACTATTTGAAAAGTGGCATTCTATTTAACTAGGAATTTCCCTATGATAAATCTGTGGTCACGAGTAGGGATGTAAAAGAGTCTTTCAACCGACCCAATCAGTATCCATAGAACAGGATCAGCTCAGAATGATGCATGGTGAATCAATGAAAATTAATGACATGCATATTTAATTAGGTTTGCAAAATTGTGTCCTGCTAAACTTCTTCCAAAACTCTGAAATCGAGGGTCGTGCCTCAACAATTTCAGCTGTGGTAAAGTTCAACCTTAAAAACACCTAGAAGGGTTATGAGGACGATCTTTGGAATCTTGAAATAGCTTGTATAGCTGCAATTTTTCGGATGAAAATTATACTCGAAGGAAATAACTCAGACACCCAACGGTGAGAATGACTTTCCATGGCGAAAATTTCAATTCGTTACATGTATCCTGGTTCTTTCTTTCGTGAAAAACCCGTTTGATGCCGTAGTTTTTTCTACTCGTGCAGTACAGCAACTTTCGGTTAACTGGTGTATAGTACAAACTAGCGCCTCGATATAAATGATTGTCTGAGCAAAAAGACAAACTAATTGTCGGGCTGCAGGTTTGTCGGGGGAGTTGTAAGCAATTAGGTTCGTGGGTTAGGGGTCCCTGCGGGGCTTCAACTAACACGGGGGCCCCGGGTTTAATTAAATTATTTTGCACCTAAAACCCCCGTTGCCCCCTTCAGCTGGCCTAAGATTAAACTCATCTGAGTCCAGGAGAGCGGGAGGTGAACTAGGGCCCTGGGCATTATGCTACGTCCAGGACTCTGCGGAGAGCATCGATTCCTTCGGCGAGTCGTGGTACATTAGAAGTGGATTAAACTTCGTGTTTGTCTGTGGAGGAACGGACCAAGTACGATTCAACAGATGTGAGATCCATTGGTTCAATTGAAAACAGTGCGTACCAGTACCTCTAGTCCCGATTGGTTATCTGATGATACGAATATGAATAAGAAAATCGTTCATACACTCTCATCAGACTTGAGAGGTACCAACCCAGATATTTTCGTCAATTGCAGCATATAAATTACTTACATTAGGTATCATCATAATCTTCAAATTGAACTAAAATACGAACTGTCTAAATTACTGTGTGCCTATATGATTGAGTCTTCGATTCCGTTTATGGCTTAGACAGTTTTGAAAAGAAGGATTTAATACGCAGGATTTCGTGGTATTCCATCATAGATCGGTGTTGAAATAACCGGTGTTTATTGGGAGCCATGAAAATAAAGGTCCGTCATACCTTCAAAATGTTTCATGGAACCAAGAAACCAAGAAAACTATTTTTCGTGCGACGAATACTATACACACTGGAACACCGTTTTATAGGTCCAAACTATTTTATTTTATTTATTTTTTATTTTTGGATTTTTTTTTTTACAGTTAGAAAGTGTGGTACTTTCAGAAGCAAGAACAATATTCCTTCTTTCCCTTTTTCCACGAAATATGACAGTAGATATCGTTGTTTAAATAAATTCAGTTGGTTACCTTCTTTATGTATAATACTGCTGAATATCATATATTAAATAAGTTTCTCAGAAGTTAGGATGCCCAAACATTGAAAATACAATGAAATTAGCCTAAAGTGCAGGACCTTATCAAAGATGTATAAGAATGCTAAAATGAAGATAACAACTGCAAAAAAAAGAGGAAAAACTAAAGAAAATTTAAGCGAATGGAAGTATCAGAAAGAAAGAAGAAAAACACTATTTAAGGGGAGGGATAATTTATTCAAGGAAAAGCCGATGGTAATGGAAGGAGTCGTTTGCTCTAGAACATAAATACGTGGGAAAGGAAAAGAGTTGCTGAAAGTATCTAAATAAATGGAAATCCAACCCTTCTTGGATGGGGTAGGGAGAAGTTATTTCATGCAATTCAAAGTAGGGGATAGGCAGGGATGGGGGAGTAAATCAGGAGATCCGTGCAAGGAAGTGGGGGCAGCGTATTTTTCAATGTTAGGAAAAACATGCTGGGAGGTCAGAGACAAGCAGATGTGGGATGTCTTCTCAGTGTTATGCGAGCGCTATTCCCCCTTCTGTCGATGCGAGTATAAAACACACTTTGGCTCTGGATTTTTCTGTGGAAGATTGTTGGCGATTTGTCATTTCAAGTACTCTACTACTTAGTCAATAGCTGGGTTCGTTGCTGTGGACATCACGGATACCTTCCCGTAATGTAGGAATCCCTGAAATACAGAATTTTCCCATTTCAGTTAGGTAGGCTTGAAAGATATATATATATATATATATATATATATATATATATTTTTTTTTTTTTTTTTCTTCTCCTTCTTCTTCACTAAAGCTACGGAAGATAGTTGGCAGGTTCATCGATCATTATCATAATGAATATATATTATTAGAATAAGTACAATTAGAAACCCTTATTTGGTATCAAAAACTTATTTCAAGAAATATTCGTTTCTATAGGTAGTTGAGTACCTACTTCAAATTTTTTATCTTTTTAGCGCATTTTCTTTTAAAAAATTGACAAGTGAGGGTAAAAGTACCGAAAGCAGTGATAAATCATTTGGTTTTCATTATAATGATCATAGTTATTTACTTCCTTACTGGGAAAATATCTGATCATGGATATGTCTGTTTTTTGCTGTAAGGGAGTAATTAAGTAATTTCGTTAGAGTGATAAATGATTTAACTCGGGAAAAAAGTAAGCTGCAGTGACAAACTACTGTGAACGTGAGAGAATTTAGCTCAATCAGGTAATCAAGAAAGAGCACTTCATTTCGGTTGTCTTTCAATGACACAGAGAGTTTCCCTGCCAATTTTCAACTTCTTAGAGAGAATTTAGCTCATTCAGCTGATCATGAAAGATCCCATTACTTCAACTTCTTTTTGACACGATATTGTTCATTGAGCTCAGCATTTCATCTCTTCTTCTCAATCCTTTACATAATTTACTGTGGATCAGCATAGAAATTAACTGTAGGAGCCAATCAGCTGATCCTGGCCATGTTCTGCATAAATTGTAAGTCCTAAGGTGATTAGAATAAAATACAATATTCACTCAAAATTTATATTGTACATCGTTGGGTATGGGACCTAAGTCATTAAAGTAATGTATCAGGCAGCCCTTTCTTCCTTCAATGGTTGACCCAAGTTTCACTCATAGTGGCAATCCGTTTAAATAGAGGCAAAATTAGCCTGGTTTTAACATGGCCACAACAAGCAGCGTCTTCTGTATAAGATTTTGAAATTCATAAACGAAGTAGAGCTCTCTCATTTGCACCAGAACCGAGGTCTAATGCACCTGTGATGCATGCAGTTACTGACAGATTCGTAGTAATTGTTTGCCATCCTTGAAATAAGTTAGACTTTAAGTTAGAATGCTGAGTCACATCAAACAGTTCTAATAATTGTCATTATTATACTGAACAATCGTGAGTGTAGCATAGATTTGTTTACCATTTCGATTCCCAAAATCGGTCGACGAAATGGTGAAATTGAGAGTCACGAATCAAAGGAAAAAAGACCTACTTGATCAATCTAATTAGGAACCTATCGGGAAAATGGGCCCAGTTGGACATGATGCAGTACATTGTGTAGTAATTATTGTAGTACTTAAAGCACTAATCCCGAATCGGAATCCAGTGGAACCTCAGAAATTATACGTCATACTCGGAACGTGGTAATATCTGAATGTGGCGATTAATGTTCCATTAATTTATTCGAACGATATTGCTGACATTTCTGGTTTGATTACGTTAGGTATACTTGTTTAGTTCTTGTTGGTTACACAGTAAGGCTGTGTTTAATGATTTTAGTTTATGCATTGTTAGAAATAATTGAATCATTCTATTTCAAATTACATGTGCAGACTTTGGGCTGGTTAGGTATACTGGAGAGTTGTTCCTTAACTAAGGGGTAGCCATTTTCTTCGTGAAGAAGTTCAAATATTGGACCACAACTTGTTGTTGGACCAGAGTCCATAGAGTTTCGAGACGAATTGATGATATTCTGTTGATCTCTTCTTGCAACGTGTTTCGGATGAACAGGAGATCCATCTTCAAACATTCGATTAGAATTGTTTTCAGTTTAATATCCTCCTTTAAGTTTGTTCTCCTACTTTCCCAGATTGTACCAAATAAATCGTGAGTAGAAATTCCATTACTACGATTTCCATTACCGAAATTAGATTGATGTGGCTACGGAAGGCTATCTCAATCGAGGAAAGAAGGAAGAAAAGAGCTCGAAATAAAATTAATGCATGAACGACCTTACGCAGAGGTTTTTTATGCGTTTCCAATTTACGTAAGCGAAAGCTGTATTACTGGTATCGATTCATAAATCTCGTGAGAAGACAGAGCGTATTGATACATTAATATATCAAGGCTGCATCGATGGTGGATTGCACTTCCACTTTTATTTATTGATGAAAATGCCTTTTGGGGAAAGACAACGAGACATAAAAGGGGAAAAGGATTCTTTTTTTTACCACAGTCAGTCAACGTTAAGTTAATTGGGTAAAAAGCATTGGGAATTTGCATAGGGGCGAGTAAGGGGGAAGGGGTGATGGAGTGTATGCAGATAGCACAGAACTATACCTAAGCGCTTGCTGGGTTCCGGGGAAATCGCACTTGGGTTGATTAAAATGGAGTGAATGGACGTGAATCAACGTCCATCTGTTTGAGGGAAGGAAAACGTCAGCCAAGTTGGTGGGGTAATATAGCTTACTCGCTTATTGTAATATAGACGAATTAGAAGGGTACATTTGCGACTAAATCAACGTTATCAAAAATTCGTGGTTGCGCATGTGCACACGTTACTATTGATTCTATGGCGACGGAATTTGAAGATATACTATCTAAACAATCTTTTTGGAAATCATACCTGACTACCCTCCGAGTTTGAACAAAATCGGACTTACAGATCTTAAAAAACGACATTATAGGAAACTCATGTTTGTGTATCCGCACGCGCCAATAATGATCTAGGAGGAAACCCTTATAATCCCTTGAAATTTCATAAACGTCGGTCTTTTAGTTTCAGAACTTCACTTGTGTCAATCAACTGTAGTTTTCCGCATGTGCAATAGTTATTTCTCGGTCAATCACGATACAGCTCATTGGACACCTTTCTGAATTCTTACGTCCGAGTTTATACGAAATCGGATGTACCTATATATCACGAGAAACCGGCTTTATAAGGAATTCACGTTCGTGAGTGGGCATGCGCCATTATTGATCCGACAACAATGAAATTCATAGGAAACCATCTAACAACAATCCCGCAAAATCCCGGAAAATTTCATTAAAAAAAGGACTACAACTTTGTAGGTATAGTTTTGGGCGTGACAAGGAATTGGTATACACAGACACAGAACCAGAATTTATCAGCAAGTCGGAAAAACTAAAATCAATTGAAAATTTTACTTTTGGGTGAAACACATATTTTTGATTTCTTGTACAAACACAATGCTTTCCTACCTTCGATACTAAGGAAGCAAAATAATAGTTTATGTACTACTGAGTAAAATACCTCAAATTCTGACTTCAGCAAACGTAGACAAAGAGATGAAAAACACAACTCATACGTAATGTTTTAAAACATTTACTCATTCCCATTTGTGTCTTTATTTACATCATGTCTGTCAATTGAATTTACTAATCCAAACAAATTTGTATAGAATGCCCACATCACCAATGTACTCATGTTTTGTGTTTTGTTGCAGGTAAGTCACGATCGAGTTTTGAAATTACGACTGCGTAAAAATGGTAATCTCCATCAATACGGTAATTAAGATCTTTGCACTACTATTATATGACATACCTAAGTAATACAAAATAAATACGTAGGTACATGTTCTATGATAATGGGTATGCCCTACTTCAATGATTTCAAAGCTTTGGCATTTTCGTTAATTATCGAATGAAATTTAAGGCAAATGATGAATAAGTACCTTACCTACTAATTTCTGAATGTAATTATTTCATGATATCCATGATATGATATTTTCTTGTGTGATGACTTTGGGGTTTTTTCTTTTCTGTAACAATTTATTGAAGAGTAAGAGAACTATTTCTCTGGAGATCGATTTAATTTATCTTCTTTATTATTGACCAAACTATTTTTCAAACCTGGGCGGTTTTTGCTACTAGACATGAGATGGTTGAATGTACAGAAATGAGGGTTTGGAAATATACAAGGTACGGGTTATGCAAGAAAATAGTGAGAGGTACGAGCAGTCACAAATCTACTTCAAACAACTCGTGCGGCATCCCAGGTCCGATCACTGTTCAGGATTGAATACTTTACAGAATTTTTGATGTTCAGTTGAAGAGATCTGAAATGGTGTACCTATGTTGTTCACATTTGTGTTTCTTTCTATAATTTACCGCTTTATCAAAGTCTGCGGTATTGGATTCCCCCTTGAATTGTCCAACCACAATTCTGAGATTAATACATAATGTGGTTTTGGTGTGGCTCGTAGACTTCAGATTCAGGTTGTGAATGATCTGTCTTGTAAATGATTCTGATTTTCTCCACACTTCTAGCGTGGATCTGGCTCCTGTCCATGTGTTATTGTGACCTGCAAAGTCAGATAGAAAAACGAATGAAACAGTCGTATTAGTGGTGAGTCATGTTGACGTAAAATTATCATTTTTGGTTGCTGAATTTAGGATTGTTGAATGTTGATTGTATGGCCTTCATAAATCCTTGTTTCTTTTACATATGTCACTGTATTTTTAGCAATTTTGCCATCTGACTTTAAAGATCCAGAAGATTGACATGAATAGTGCACATACCATGAGTACAAAAGCCGAGTATAAAGTATCATTCACTCAAGACTAGACTGGTCATTTACAACCTCAATACACACATCTGTGTATACCGTAAATACCAGGAATTGGTCGAAACAGGTTTTAGGGGTGCATCTACATATTAACCTGCACATTCCATAAAAATGCCAATAAATTCGGTTGAACATTTTGGACATTAATCTTGTTACAGGAACATGCGGACACACGACAGCACAATCCCCCCACACACGCACACGCGCGCTCGCGCGCACGCACACACGCATGCACAACACACACAACACACAAACAAACAAACAAAGAGTCACGGATCGAAAGTGGTCCAGAACCGTCTAAAATGTAAAACAAGTGTGAGAATTTTGATTTTGGGGCCGAAAAATTGTCATCTCCCAAAAGTGAAAACAATGCTTACACTACCTGTACCTAAGTAGACTCAGAAGCTAAATTATAAACTTCAACAAGTTGGTAAGAGAAACAGCCTACATTTTGCTCACCCTCAACCCCTCCCTCCCCCCTGCACCAGAGTAAATGCTCTGCATAACCACCAAAGTATACGTAATTACTGTATTAAAATTGGATCCAAACTCATGTTCGGGAGATGTCCTTTGTCAAATTTTGCCGGATCGCAAAACCTCCTTCAACACTTCGGGGGTCGTTGAGAAAGGAAAAAGTATTTTTCCGCGAGGGATTTAAGAGGCGAACAGAAAGTAATATAATAGAAGGAGGAGGTTGATCTAAGAGAGGGTTTTGTGACGGCCATTCTTGTCTCCTGAGCTCGCGAACGGGGTGACCCCTTGTAAGAAAACCTGTTCTCCTCTCCGGATCGTCTGGATGGAGTCATTCCAGCTCCCAGGCTCCCAGTAACTGTAGGAGTTGAAGGCAAGGAGACTCCCTGCCTCTCAATGGCTACCAAAGATCACTGAACTCTTCATCAATTACATTATTATCTGACCCTCCCTCATTTTTTAATTTTCGTTTTTCTTCTCTCTTCGCCCTCCCCAGTACCTCCCAGTAACAAATTTGCATTAATTAATATTCAAAATAATTTAAAGGCAACTCCGAGCTTGAGGCTTCGATGTTTCTGATTTATGAGAGCGCCTAAAATTTACTTTTTAGTTTCGTTACTTCAAGAATGTATTCTGTTTTTTTTGTTAATGCATGAATATTGCGTAGGTACGTACGAATCTATCTTGTATCTCAGATAATTTGAGAAATTTCCATAGCTTCTTCCTACCTGTGAGATACGTTTACCATTTACCAAGGATGTTTTATGAGGTGAGCCCTTTCTCACTCTTCGCAAATCGACTTACAGTTTGTACATGTTATTGCCGTCAATACCATTCTGATGCCTTATTCGCCTTTCTAGAAATGTTCCTCCTACTGATGCCAATAAATCCCAGAAATCCCATCCACGAAATTTGCCATCTTTTTTGTTCATCTTTTCCTTTACTTTTCCCTGTGGTATTCGTCGAAGCAACTCGTATTTACCTATTGTAATTCGTGGTATGATATCATCATATATGATCGTGGTATGATATTATCATATATGATACAATACTTAAGATCGCCCATCTCTTCATTCTTTTTTGTCTCTAGTATATTGTTTATCTCTTAATCGTGTGTATTTCTTTGTGACCTTTGTTAACCATTGGTACTCTGACCATTTCTCTATAGATTCAAAATTTGAAAGCATCCAATCGATGGATAGTAGTCGTCGTGGTTTAGGATCTCACATACTAGAATGGAACCACATTGCAGAGTAGCAGTATACGCGCAGTTGCATAAGGGGGTCTTGTTACTCACACATTTGCTCATTCTCCTAAATTAAAAGTTCCTACTATGTAAAAGAAGAAGAATTAATAGTTTATCACAAATAATACGGCAGTAATTACGGCATCGCAATTGCATAGCACCAATCTCTAGTAGTACTTCCCATCTCAGCAGAATTCAAATTGGTTTTGAAATATCGTACAAGATTCACCTCCGGTATTTAGCTTATTAAAACGGAACCTTATATTACTTATATTTAGATTCGGAGCTACGTCAACAGATGTGTCAGGGTTGACAATAGATATCAGTAAGCAACCATATCGTATGAAAACACTTTGTAACATAAATCTGTTGATGTAAGGCGATTTAGGGGATGTTATCTAATTTCCTACTCAAAGATATCCTAAATATGTTGTGTATAAATGATATTATAAAACACTGTCCTCCAGAGACTTCCATTTGTCTCTCCGAATTTTACCCAATGATATTTAAAAGAAACGATGGTAGTACGTACCATTGAAGTTATTTCAAAATACTCGACATTCAATTGTACTTTTACTAGGAAAGCACGTTCCCTCAATCCAGAGCTGCAATGTATCAAACAAAAATGCGATATCCATATTCATTTCACGAGGTTTTAAGAATTATGTACTCAGTCATTCTCATATTCCATTTCATAGGACCTAGTTGTGAAATATTCAACAATAACTATGCAATATATTGCAAATCTCTATAATTTGCAAATATTGAGATATATGTAGTGTGACTTGTGTGAAATACATGTGTTGTGTATTCGCGTTGCAATTGTAGTGCTGTTGTAGTGGCAGATGTGTGCACGCTCTATAGATATACTGGTAGGTAAATTACTTATATTGCAAGGGAACTATGAAAATTATGTTATTATTTTGCACAGGCGATCGGCATTTACTAATAAGGTCTCAAATCAAGATGTAGGTTCAGCGCGAGATTCCCCTAGAAAGGCTTGCATTCTTTGGAATCCCCAACTCCACTACAGATAGGTGCACCGGAGAAGGCCAGGAACCTCTGGCCTGGGGAGGGACTTAGCTTTAATATATTACGTCCAGAGGACCCCGAGTGTCTCCACAGATATTGTTTATGGCTCTATCTCTCTACAACCCCTTTTCTTGCTACCTTCTCAACATGTCGGTCCTGGAATTATGTTCTCGGTTTTTGATATATCTATATCGAGCGAACACCTCTCTCTTCATCAGCCTTCGAGGGGCGGCTGCGCCTTCTGTTCCAAAACGAAATAGAGTAGCTGAGCAAGATACCTACACCGTTGATCTTCCATTCTAAGAACATCATGGTACCAATACTCGGTCCAGTTTTGTAACATCAATAACAAAAGTGATTCTGTCATCACTCTGCTGTCTAATGAATGGGAATACATGTCAGAATATTTGAATGAATCGATTAGGTAATAAATCAACAACAAAATCAAATGGCGCAAGGCTTCTACTGTGAAGGATGTTCGTTATTTCACCTGAATAAGGACGCCTTTTATTTTTTAAGAGAATGATGTTAGTTTTAATGGTTTTTAATAGTCCCAAAGTCTCGAAGAATATAATGAATGGGCAGGGTACATTACAAGATATGATGCACACATAAACGTAACTCAATTCAAGCTCTCCGGAGTTGGTTACCAAAACGTCTTCCATGACGTTTAATCAATACTTATTTAAGCTAAAATGCAATTTTCCTCACCCATTTTACGTTTTAGACCATTCTTAACAACTATGTATTTTTGCGTGGATCAGTACTTGGGTGCGAAAACTATCAGTACTTGTATGCGAGAACGTAAAATAAATCAATCATACTTTTCTCACTATCTACTCGAATTCGGGGTGTAGTCTGCAATGAGCGATTTAATCAACCTCTGTCAATTCGAATACGATCGTATAATTAGTAGGTGCTGTTCGTCTTCGGGTCATTAACCATTTGTTTCTTTTCATTGAATGTTCTAAAACTTATGGCAGACGGAATAGAAAAATGCCGTATGCTTATTTGTTGATATTGGAACGAAATTGGTATTTATGTAATTTCCAATAGGTAAACCTTTTTTTGTCCTTCTTCTTGGAATCAAAGACATGAAAATTTCAAAATTCCTCCTCCGTCTTCTCACTTCACAAAATCTAAGACTACTTCATTTTGAATAACCAATAATCGATGAAACCCTATTATATAAGAGATTTTTACAGCCCTACTATTATGTCGTTAAAAAATCGCGATGGTACTCAATAAGTAAATAAAATGGAATCCTCGATATTCAGGATACCGATTATTCACCAATTATCGTGACATACGTTCGTGATATCACCATGAATTGATACGTAGTTGAGAATCGAAAGGCCAATACCTACTACATAAAAGAATATGCTCGTGTTGGATCCTGTTGGATGCAGTTACTTTCTAATCCCATTCTCTCCCTTGCAACGACCTGCAATCGTGCTTGTTGAGAACAATTGAGGGAGATGAGATATCCCAAACGACTCATTAAGTTGATGATGCTAATCTCAGTACGAAAATTATCGATGAGCTCGTGTAGTGATTATTCATGATTGTCGTTATAATATGTTCTTCCTCCCACTAGTCCCCTGTGTTTCGAATCCTTCAACAATAATTTACTGGACTTTGAAGCAGTCAGAAGAGGTTAACCGCCACAAGTTTTCATGTTATAGATCTGGCTCATTCGATTCCCAATGAATTTCTGATCTTCCTGTCTTCTCCTTATACGCAGTGGCGTTAGTATAGAGGTGGATGGGGGGGGGGGGGGGGGGGGGGAGTTTTCACCAACTTGGGAGAAGTTGGGAAAATTCGGGAGGTGACACCCTTAATTCGAAAAAACCTGTTTAGAAGTCTAATCCTAATTAAATCCTGATTTTCCCAACTGTTAGTACCTGATATTTATAAAATAGGATTGATTTTCATTTCGTGCATGAAACTGGAATTTTTCGTTCAAATTTTCCCAAATTTCCTAAGCACTCAATTATGTTTTTTTTTCCTTGGAAATTATGTTATTTTTGAAAACGGATGAGGATAGAAAGTTGCACTTGACGACATTTTACTCTGTTTTCAGTCTACTAACCGAAAAACATTTTTCACATTCATCTGAATCCACCCTGTAGTTCAATAGAAACATTCAGCAGTTTGAATAATATGAGTAATTGATTAATTAAATGATATCCAATAGTTTAGCTTTGAGATATTGGAAACATATGAAAAATAGTTTAAAGGCTACAATGACTGACGATTGCCTCGGTTCATTGTGGTGTGGTGTGGTACAAGCGTTGGCCAAATTGAAAAATCGGCATATCCACTTCCAATAAAAACTCATTCTTTTAAACACTGATCGTCTGAAGATAAAATTTTTATTTATTGGGTTTTTCTTATTATATTTCTTAATTGTAATTATTGTTTCAATTCAAAAAATTCAAGTATGTATATAACTGATTTACTAATGAACAATGCTATGTGCTTTTGATAATATCTGGAAGATTCATCCAGACACATTCTTCAAGTTTCTAATAATGACAATAATTATTGTCTTCATCTATAACTAATATTGCGGTCCTAATACAAAAGATACCTATAATATCAAAATTTCGTATAATAACTCACATGGAAATTGTCATTTTACAGAAGTGTTACGTGTATTAAATAGGAACTTATATCCAAAAGATATCAGCTGTAGGTAGCAAGTATAATTTATAAGTGATACTACACATTTTCTTCCTTTTATTTCTCTCTTTTGAGTTGAAAAAACGTTTGGATTCTTTGGGAATTACATGAAACTTCCTCCCGCACTATTTTATCTAGCGACGCCCCTGCTTATACGCTTCTTAACTTTGGGTTAAGACATGCAAGTTGATAGTAATATAAAACAAATTATAATGTGATGTTAGGATTGCCTTATCTTAGAATCATTTGGTGCTTGGACTTTTCAATTTAACTCGAAAAAGTATGTTGATAAAAAAAATTATAATCATTAGATATTTCATGTTTAAGACAGAATTACAACTAAAACGTAACGCTGTGATTGGAAATGTATTTTCATATGAAGGAAAATAGATTGAAATCTGAAGTTATCGCTACGCGCCTTTCTCGATAACTAAAAAACAAATTAAGAAGTTTAAATCAACATTTGTTTTGGTGTATTACCGATTCAAATTTGGTTCAAATTCTAGTGTGGGTCCGTATAATCATCATTATGAAATATTTTCTATTCTTCACTAGCCACGTGTAGGAGTAACAATTTCTGGATTTAGACATTTCTAACTGCTAAATCTGTTTACAATTTTCCGAATCATTTTTGGATTCTTCCACCGTATTCATATCTTATATATAGCTTATAACAAAAAATAAAAAAAATAAATAAAATTAAATAAAAATAATAATAATAATAAAAAATATAAATGAATAAATAAAAAAATAAATAATATTAATAGAACAGAATATGCAGAGCAGGAAATAGAATGGCATAGTATCCGCCCTCCTATCGGTCAGAACGAAACGTAGAAATGTTGATGCGAGCAAAACGTGGAAGGGAAAAGCGAGCATTAGATTTGGGGTCATTGGTAGCTATGATAAATTTCGGAGCACTTCAGAACCTGTATGAATAGTACCTACCAACGCGTTCCTGAACTATTGGAACTCTGTAGCACTGCGAAAGATATCAGGACACATTTTTGGAAAAATTAAATAAATAAATTATCCGGCTATGAAAACTAAGGGAGTTACACTTCCCTAGTAATGCATTGGTTGTACGTGAAAATCTATTTGAAACTCGTGACGTGACGCTCGTGACGTGACGAAAACAAAAGGAAACGTCCTGTTAATCATTATTAAATGATAAAAATCACTAAATCAAAAGAAAACGCTTCCATACGAGTCTGCAACACATTGGGACATTTTATGTTTTTGGTTGAAGACTCGTGAAGCTCTAAGAGCCACTCATCTGATCCGGACCCTGGGCATCGTCAAGTAAATGTCCTAAAAAGGCTACATACGAAATTACAGCTTCCTAGAGTGGAAATTACAGCTTTCCGTATGGAAATTACCTATTAATATGATTTAACCAGATCCACAAATCAAACCGTTCTCGCAATATTCGGATCACCTGCTATGAATCAAATCATCGAAACACCAGCTCAATGAAATCATCAGAAATTAACAAGCGGTGGCAATCATGTTCACAATATCAATCATTGAGTGTACACAATTATTCAAATAACCTTGCTCATAACTCACCTTGTTGGCCACGCACTTTGCGGTAGTTAACATAATATGGTTGGATAAATCGAGAGCTTTCGAACGAATGGTCAACGAATTTTGTGGGATGAAAAACGACGAATTACCGTTTCCCTAGCAACGAATCGGTTGTGCGGAAACCATCAGACAACCAACCGTAACGCTTTTTTTCAACGCTTATATTTAACGCTTTTTTTAACGCTTTCCTCGTTTATGTGCCAGAGTAAAGACATAAAATGTCAAAAGCGGGAGTCAGCAAAATAGAACGACAGCAGTAAGAGAATGATGTTGGTTGTTTTATACACAAGATTCAATAAATTGTGGAGTGAACATGCTTGAACAATTTCCTGGCAGTTTCGATCTGAACTTTCCGAAGAAGAAAGACTGTTGATAATGTGGGGAACAGAGCTTGCAAAGAACTGTGAGAACAGAACTCAAATTCGCAAGAAGCATGTGCAGAACCGTTTGGAACTGTCAGATCTGCCACAGAAGTTGGAGCTATTGAAAACCCTTCAAGATTCAACTTCATATAATTGCACTTTATTTCAATTGATTACTCAGTATATTTCCGATCTTGTGTTTGAAGTATTGAGTTCTGATGATTTCTCGCCCACGGAATGTAATTACACGGACGGATGAAGGGTGTGAACGGATCAGGATCGCATGATCGAAGGAGGGGGACGCTATGAAATATTGATGATGTGGTCATAGGCTCACGTTTAGGTCGTATGAGACAGTTATGCGATACGTGCGACGCATTCTGTTTCAGCCACGCGGGTTTCCTCTCTTTTCCGAGCCCGTCACTGGATGCATTTTTCATGATTCATCCGTTCCAGCGCCCCTCCGGCAGTTTTTCCCCGTTCGTAGAATTACTCGCGTTGAAAATATATCTCATATACGAAGAAGATTCCTCATAAAAGGGTCTTCGACCGTATTAAGAAGATTTACGTGATCTTGAAGAGCGCTTTAGACTACGGGAAAACCTCTAAATGAAAAACTGTAGGCTCGTGGTTCGTGAATCATACGTCTTTATTGTATTTTTATGTTGGGGGTGTTGAGAAATTCAACGATGCGTCATTTATACCGCCATGCGTAGTCTCTTTTTATCCCTACATAGACCACAAATGCTATATCCTGGAATTATAGCTTGAATAATTTGATTTTCGAATACCTTCTTTCTTTGAAGAATTTTCATTATGGGTCTCTCACGGATATGTCAGAAATTCAATTATGCTCTTACTCTATGAGCCGTTAATGGTGGTATTCTACTACATGAATTTGAACTTTTTTGTATCCAAAAGACCTAAATTAAGGTCCAGTGGAATTAACTTCCTACATCAGGTCACTGGAATTTTCTGAAAAGATACATCAAATGACAATCACATAAATATGTTTATACAGGGGCTCCCGCATTAGGTGATCAGTTAGTACTTCAGAGATCGATGCTAGAGCTCATTCCTTTTCGAAAGTTCCTCCTAGAAGTTTTTTTAACTCTTAGTTTTCGAGTACTTTAATTTTTAAGATTTTCTTCGTATTTTCGAGCATTTGTCACTAAAACGATTATAACTCCCTTATTTTGCTTTATAAATTCAAATCTGAGGATATCGTTGAAAAGAGCATTAAATTTTTTATTGGATAAATGCCTGTGCTGTCTTAAAAATTCAGGTTTGAGACATGAAAAAGTCCTCTCAAAAGCAAATCTTACATAAATTGGGAAACCAATCGAAAATTGAATTATGAGAACCAATATTTTTTCAAAACAGTGGAACGGTAAAAACTGCGCCAAAATCTCACCTTTTCAATGGTGTAGTAAATTTTACTTTTACTTTGTTAATTAGGGGAGAAAACTATGTTTTAATGCTGAAAAACATCGATTTGTTTGCTGGAATCGAGGGTTTTTTGAAAAATTACCTTAATGAAAATACAAGTTTGAGGTCCGTTTCTACGTTTTTTTTTTATTTTTTTTTCTACGCTGAATCGGATGGTAACACTTACATATTTCCCAAACCCCGTTATAACCGAGTTTTACTGAAGAGGTGAGCTTACTAGTTTCACCTCTAAAAGCACATAAAAGTTATCATTCCAAATGAACTCCAATTCGTGCGTTAAAATGTAGAACTGGGTTATATCTGGGTTGGGGAGGTATGGAACTATTAACATTTGATTCAGCGTAAAAACGTAGAACGTAGAAACCGCAAGGATTTCACATTAGCGCATGCGCAGCAGCTAATAATAATGGTATCATAATGAAATTTATATGGGATGATTGAATCGTGGTTTTTCTGCTATTTTATTCTCAAAATTAGAGCGACATCGGACGATAGGAGCTTGAAAAAATGGTGCTAGATGGAATTCCCGTTTGAGTATGAGTAAGGTGTAGTACAGATTTGCACGCGATGACATTGATAGGGGACCATTCACAACCTAACCCGCACATTCCATGACTATTTTATCAAAATCGGATTACAAATTTGGAAGTTATGCGTGTTGCAAGTATTCGTGGACACAAGGATAGAAACACTGACACACAGATAGACCGACAGACACGGAACCAGACTTATTCAGAATGGTCTAAAACGTAGGTTGAATGCGAGTGGACACTTATTCTGAAGAAAAAAATATATTTAATCCCCCAAAAGTGAAAACAATGCTTCCCTGACCTTCAGGTAGACTCGGAAGCAGACATTTTTATTTAGGCTTTTCCCCATTCAATAAAATAAATAAATAAATTTACGAGATCTATATTTCCTCAA
Organism: Adelphocoris suturalis; assembly: GCA_030762985.1. Taxonomy (NCBI): domain Eukaryota; kingdom Metazoa; phylum Arthropoda; class Insecta; order Hemiptera; family Miridae; genus Adelphocoris; species Adelphocoris suturalis. The sequence continues at coordinate 22,989,812 of CM061041.1, read as the reverse complement.
TTTTTTTTGTGTTTCTGTGTTTTAAAAAAAAATCTATACGTGCTACAACCCCAATTGTCGACGTATTCAACACTCAGGATTGAGTCATTATCGATTGATAAAAAAAGAAAACAAAATCTACAGATAGGCACAAGAAAAAGGGTGACCTGGACCGTGAAGGTGTGAACGGTTTGGATATATCGGGGGGAAAAAACTCCAGCGTGTACAACGAGACCTTCATTCTACAACAGCCTTCGATATTGAGATCGTCGGGTTTACTCTGGTGCCTCGGCAATGCTTATTATATTATGGTCGAAGTTGCGGCACGGCCCTTGGCTCGCCTGCCTTTTGGGTTTGGGTTACATGGTTATAACCCGTAATAGAGGTCCGGACTCGATGCTGCGTTCATCGTTTAATGTCTATATCTGTAACATTGGAGATGGACCTGCTCTTTCAACCCCGAGAATGCTACCTACGTGTTTGAACACAGGTCTCCACAAGATCGCAGGACAGATGAATCGATCAAATCGAACAGATCGATGATCGAAAAAATAAAAACGTGTGGTGCGAGGCTTCAGTTACTTTCTCAATTTTATGCGTTTTCTATGGTTTTCTGTGTAAAGCCATGGAGAATTCCTGTTGGGTTTTTAGTTACTTCTTAGTCACTCAAAATTTGATGGATGGGAAGGAAACGTGCATCAATTTGTACTCACAAAACAGTTAACTTATGTGAACACCATCATAAAGGATCAATGAATTTCATTCCATTTATTCATTCGCTGGAATAAAATACAATCAAAGTTATTGTATTCATGGAATGAATTAAATAAAGTAAAATGTTACTACTAGGTAACTGATTACGAAATAAGACGATAACTATCTATGCCCACTAAGACACAAGAAAAACAATTTAATAAATAAATAAAAAATAATCATAATAAGAAATAAATAAACAAATGAATAAAATGTCAAACAATCGTTTTACCGATCCATGAAATTCGGACTACAGCTAACTAACTATAATCGGAATACAAAATATTGAAGATTGAATAATTGATTATTGAGTGGATAAACTGAAATTTTATTTTTTTAAGCACAATTCGAAATAATGTGTTTGAAAGATCAAACAGTTTGTGAGGTCAAGAACCCTATGAAATGTGTGTTGGAAAGTTTATAAGTAGTGAAGTGTTGGAAGTATTCTCCATTACCACCTGAGTAATGTGTGGTGGAGCTCAATATTCAACTAAAAGATAATTCTACACGTTACAGTTTTGATGTATGTAACGGCTTCAATTTAAATATGTATGCACCATGAAAAAATGAGTGAATCTGTGACTTCTACAGTTCTTATTCTCTTGAAGATATAATACGTGTCAGTTAGTCTTCGTCCAGAATATCAAATTCGAACGGTTTGGAAAACGCCGTATTCCTAGTTGAAAAATTGGACCTCCGGGTAATCGGTGATGGATAGTTCGTTCGAGAGGGTGGGAGGCATATGGGAAATTTATGGGGCAGCGTCAAATTACCGTCCCCCGAACGTCGCTGGGTTTTTCGAGTTACCCCCGTCATGAACCCGAAGCTTTCCTGGCGTTCCATTCCTCTCAACTTGGCGTTTTTCCTCTAATAATCCCTAATTTATGGGCCTATCGGAAAATCTATAATGCCGCCCCCGTGAGCGGGCCTTTCGCCCGTCGGCTTTGACGCCGGTTCCGCTGGATCGTTCCGAAAAACTGCTTTCCATCTCACCTGGGCGTTTCCACCCACTTCATTATGGAAGCCGTCCGTGCCGAGGACCGTTTTTCATTCTGAGGGACAACCCCCCTCACCCTCAGCACTTTCAGGTGGAAAGCAATTCCCAAGTCCTCGATTTCAGTATTGGCTTTCACTGCGCATATGGTAGTTGTGCGCGGGGACGTGCTTTAGATAAGCTGATAAGAATAAGCAGATTACATGCTCCATCAGGGGCTATGGAATAGAGCTGAAAAATGTCTCTAGTATGCGAAACAGTAAACAATCAGCGGAGGATAGTTGTTTCAGTATGCTACTATCAATCTTCCTCCATATTAGATTTTAGGTAAATCATTCCATGCCCATAGCTTTCATACTTCATTTTGGCTTTATCGTTTCCTCTGGGTAAGTTCATCACTGGGCATGGAATTATTGGGGGGCAAACATCTGTTAATAAATCTCAAGCACATTATTGGCTCTATTTGGAACTGTGAGGTGTCGCCAACTCACGATTGTAGCAGCTTGGAGGAATAAGCAGTCAGACGAATATAGTATACGTGGCTTTTTATGTGCTAGGGTTCGCCTATAAAACAAAATATTTAAAAATCTAAACCTTCTGCAACAAAACACTAGAGGTGAACGTGCCAGGACGGGCAAACAACGACTCAACCACGATCTGGGGGTAGTCAACGTTTTAAACAATTATGAAGAACTTAGATGTCTTAAATACTATAAAAACACTGGATTCGAAAGTGCTATGTAAATAATAGTGCCGATATAACTGAGTTTCATTCACCCTGCTATCCAAACAGACTACTACGTTTTGTATAAACCCAATAATTTCCTAATGGTGAAGAAAAAAACACCCATGAAGAGAACCTTGAGAGACACAAACACGTAAGTGGATCGTTTATTATTAGGTCATACAGGGAAACGTTTTTTCTTTTATGTTCAAAATGCAGAGAGAACCATGCTAACCGGGTTTTTTTTAATACCCCTTTACTTGCCTATTTTTCGAATATTTTAGAGACTTTGAGACATTGCTAACCATCAGCTGATAAACGTTGATGTACCAACCGTGGACAACATGGAAAATTATGGCGCACAACATTTTCTGAAAGTAGTTGAAAATATTATCTAAATTGACTAATAATTGTTTAAAATTTGAAACGTTGCTCAAAACAATGTTATTCTGCTATGAAATTGGACGTTTTTCCATATTACTTACATGTATTTCATTTAAGAATATCATCCATGTGTCCATAATTTTCTACTCGATCTTGGTGCTATAATCGAATTTTATAAATAAATTACTCCGAGGTTATTATTAATACAATGTTTATGGGATGTACTCGTGAATATGCAATAAACTGTCTGCTGACAATGATTTCAGATCCGAGCCGTTTACTTCCTCCATCAATTTAAAGTTATTCGATGACAAGGCACATTAGTGAGGTAGGTAGGTACCATCAACTCATATCCGCTCCGGTACCTCTTTGAAAACCGAATCGTGAATAAATCTGAATAAAGCTCTTAGCTCAGCGGAGCGACGACAGAGCTACAAGATATTGCAGTCGACGATAAATCTTTCTCCTTTCGCTAGACTAGTGACGACGGGGTTTCCAGCCCTGTCCATCACATGTCTCATGCAATAAGTCTCTTGTTTGGTACCGTTTATGGAAGTTTGGCATAGTACAAAACAACGCGAGCGCCATCAGTCAAGCCCTGAGACAAATGGAGGGAAAAGGGGTTGGTCCAAACGTTTTCCACCCCCTTTCGCTCCCCTGGATGGCACGCAATCCTCCGTCGCTGCTACCTTCGGGAATGTAATTTATGTATCGAAGTCAAGCGAGGGCCATCGAGAAGAGTGCCAGGCACTGCACATTGATCTCACCTGGCTGTATGTTGCATCAATTTTGGTTATTCCATTGTCAACGAATTACTCTAATTCCACAGCTAATATCGACCTGATCTCATTTTTGAATAATTTGTTTTTGTAAATATACGGTAAGAAGCCAAAAGTTCATCACATTGACATTAATCCAATATTCAGACACCGAAGAAACGAAAACCTGGCCGAACTTGGAAAAAATTGTGTAATTTAGGGTCTTGGTTTTCCGACCTGAAGTAGGATTCGTATAGTTTTTGTAATGAACCGCATGACCTGTTAGACTTTCTTGTTGATTTCTATTCCATACTCATAAACTAGAACACCTGAATATTGTACCCTAAAGATTATAATTGTTATGGGGTTATTGAGAAGATCGAAGTTACTGAAAGCAAACAATACATTACAACTATCTGCGGCAACAATCTATCGATTAACTTCTAACCGATACTCGAAATTTCTCTTCCACAAAGATATGATTTTAACAAAATTGAATAGTCCGTCGAATTAATTAGGTGTTTAATACCATGAAAACGTTAGAGTTATGTATTTATCGTACATTTAAAGAATGAAAATGTTTATCAAATTTGTATGTCACTATGGAGTTTTAAATATAAATTTACTGATCTCGAGTAGATAATTGTGACTTCCGTATGATTCATATTAGGAGATTTTTGATATAATACCTAACGATGTCGATGAAACTAGTACAGCATTTTGAGATAGCTCCAATGTCAATGATTGGTAGACTGTCGATCCTGGTAATTATGTACCTAACTTTGTCGCCATATAGGAACATATAAAGCTACTTTAAGAGTCAAGCATACATAAACATTTTTCTCCCGTATTTCAGATTTTTCCTGAAACTTCAAAATTAATCTGTCGTTTATTGCAATTTCACATACATCATGATCTACTCAAATTTCAATTTAGGTTCGAAGACTACCTGAAATCCAATGTATGGTCTAATCCTGAGCATTTAATCAAAATAGAAAACCATTATTTCGGTGTTATTCACGTTTTAAGGCTTTTCAGACTGACAAACACAAAACGGTAATTGCTCAAGGAGCTGTGATATTCAGAACAGTAATATGAATAAATAATTGTCCATAGTGAGTGATATGACTTGGATAATCTGAGACTATACTCAGGCAGTCAAATTAATCAATTGATCGGTATCAACGTGGTTTCCGAATCAGTTTTATACGCTGACGTTTCTCATACGGGATTGAAGATGAGGCTTGTGCTATGTAGAAACTTAATTTGTGGACTAGTGCTTGTTAAACGTGGAAACATAATTTGATTAGGGAGTTTAATTTTGTTTTCTGGTGTTCGTTTCATAGGAAGAGGCCGGTGGTTTCAATTTATTCATGGCTTCCGAAGAAGAAAAAATTTTTAGGATGAACTCAGATTTTTTCTGCGAGTACTAAAACCACTACATTTGTTTCTTGAAAGAGCGCTATCAAAACCATGACTGCCATGATGGTCTCCTGCACTCGTCACGAGTATAAATAATGTCAGAAAAAGGTGAAGAAACAATAAATTCTAGAACGTTTGTTCTCCATTACAAATTGGGTGTGATTTTGTCTTACTGTGATCATAATGGCAATAAAACTGATTTGATTTAAATTGGTACGTAGGTAAGTTACTGTACACAAATCTGTCATTGTGGTCTTATTAGTAAACATTTCTCAAACGGGCGGACCGATCTCCCCGAAATATAAATGAAGTCATCGGCCGATTCTAATAAATAAAAACGTTCGCTCGAGCCTTTCCGATAGAGTCGGAACAGCCTACAAACCGGTTAGGAGTAGTGGACTCGAGAAGCTCCCCTAGAGGGGCCTACAGCGGACCAGTAGAAAGGAACAGAAGAGAAACGGTGATGATCGAGGCAGAAGTAAGTCCTCAGAATATACATTTATATTAATTATCCCTTGCAGAGCACCGTGGGCGATGACTATATGCCAAGTCCACCGAGTTCATTACATTTTTCACTCATAAAAATGAACAGTACTAAGTTCGCTGTGCGCGTATTATAACTCAGTGAACTGTGGGTTTCCCGTAATAACTCTTATTGGTCGGTGGGTTTTAACCTTTTATTTTTATTTTACCCTCCCTCTCCGACGAAGCTCTGCGGTAGGTCGGCCGCTCCCCTCCTCGAAGGTGCTTCGCCTTTGGCACATTATTCCGAACTCGAGATTGATGATGGGGACTTGATTGAGAAGATTGCCTTCCGATAATTGCTCTAATTGCTTGGGTTACGCAATGTACGAAAATAGCCGTCGGGTTGAAAGCCCTCAGTGCACCCTTCCTTTTTGGATTTGTCAATGCATGAATTAATGAATTTAAAAACACGTTAAAATCACTTACCCTTGAGAAGGTCAAAAAAATTATTGCAGAATATATTTAGTAGTGCCAATTTTTTAATGAATAATTCAGGAGTGATGTCGACATGCGATATTTTGAAACAAAGTAAATAATCTCTACGATACTTCCTGATTGAATCTGACTCGTATATTAATGTATTATACCAAGGTTTTAGAAACTGGTTGAAAAATCGATTTTCTTTTGCAACCAATAAATGAAATCATGTATCATGTTTCTGACGTCGTAATGTTGATCATACCAAAAGTTCAGCTTCCTCCGTCTATAGGAAAGAAATTAGCTCCCGACCTCACAAAGCTGATCACTTGGTAATTCGTACAGAGAAAGTCTATAACGGCTCAATACCAAATTTTAGTCTCCTAAATTATGACAAACAGATATTTGAAAGTATTAAACTCACTGTTTTATATTTCGGATTTTGCGTTTTGCCTTATATTTATAACATTATATGTATGATGGCCGAACTTGGCAATCCCTATCGATATTCTATGCGTTAGGCACTTCATGAATTATCTCAAGTCGGATATTACGTTCTGCAGAGATTCCTCGTCTTTTGACATTAGGCAATCCTCGTATTATGCATTCCACCCAAGTGGAAGGAGGATAGTAGTCGCCTAATACCACCCAGTAAGTCCTTCACACTTGATCCTCGCTTAAGTCAAGTTGCTCCCCTCGCTAGGAGTAAAGGACTTGTGCGAGTCCGGGACTTAAGAGTTGGTGCACCCCCTTTGGATAAGCCTTCTTGTTCAGAGTTGTACGCCCCCTCTCGGCCCCTCAGACGATGTTCCTTGTATTAATGAACGTGATGCCATCTCCTTCTGGCCTGGGTTTTAATAAAGCCATTACCCCCACCACCGTAGGGCATTAAACAAGGCTGAATTGGCTTTACTTCTGGGCCTTACATCTCTAATTTAGTTTCGAAAGTTATTGGACCCGGAATACAGTCATATCGGGTTTCTCGGAACAACCTGAGCACTCTACATCAATTCATGTGGAAATCAGAAAAGGAACGTTTCGTAGAAATTCTGCTGGAAAGCGTTTAAGTTATATCCTCGTATCTAACATATTATATTGTGTCAAGCTTATGAATTAATATTGATGGGCTTTGATATTGTTCATGTTAAGTTCTTCTAGGATATAGCTATACTGTGATCCAAGGGCTACATTCTTGAAGACCTAAAGGTATAATATTTGCTGAGATGTTCCAAATGGACATTTGAAATCAGGTATCTTTCGCCATAAAATTATTCCCAACATTATTCCCGCATCAATCATACCGGATTGCGTTTCACATGAGTTGAACGGGAATTTTTCGTTGTATTTTAAGTTATAACTTAAAAGTATTGTTCAGGTATTTAACCTATTATCATGATTCAGCAGTCGGACAATTGTATCTATCGAAATAATGTTTTAATAAATAAGATACATTTATTTCCACCGCCGATCATTCCTAAATTGTCAAATCCTCAGTTGCTACGCCGGAAAAAATAAAAAATAATAATAATATTGTTATAAATCCTTCGATTTATCACTTAATATTTTCTCGCATTTATAAAATGTTCATTATCACTTTTTTCTTAAAAATAATTAAGATGCAAGATTATTCTGAAATGTGTACTTAAATTTCATTGATATGTGCTAAAAATTGATAAAACAAACAGCAAAAATAAGGCTCCGCATTCAAAATCTTTCTTTGATTGCAGAATATTATTTAGGACAAGATTTTGTGCCATAAAATGGGATATTTACAATGAGCGTTACCAATAGTTGCTAAGAGGGTATTTTAACTATTTTTCAATGGAAGAAGATTCCATCCTAAGAAGTTTGGCATCAACCGCACTCTCCTATGATATGTAGTTTTCTTTCTATGATTTTTCAAAGTTTTGCACACTGGTGACGACAAAGCACCCCTCCCGCTTGAGCGGTACCTCCTGCCTACCAGTGTGAAGTCACCAGTGCAAACATTGAAAAATCATAGAAAGAAAACTACTCCACGTAGGAGAGTGCGGATCGTATTTATCTAGATTCTCTTTATTTAGATTTATTAGAAGGGAATCCATTTTCATTTAGAAATATAATATGATTACCTGGGTAACGCTCATTTCTTTGCACTCAAAGTGGTCAAAATCCAAAACAGTTTAACGCGATAGGTATAGTACGACAACTTACCAAAATTTGCTCATAAGATCATGCTGCATGACTGGAACTTTTGAAAGTTATAAGAATGGCCAATCCCGCGGTCTAATTTTCCCAAGTGTTTTGAACAAATGTTTTAAACCGTGCCAACCCTGATTCTCTGACATTGGATTGTGCCTTTCAACATAACAATGTGGGTGTATTGCAAGTATTCGCTTCGTTCCCCCAATTACAGATTCATAGGTACGCGATATCTGAGGTTTTAGATCAGGCTTTTCCACTTAGGTTCCGTTATTTAATCGCAGCCAAACGCGCACCTTGCAACGCCTCCCCCTCGCTACCCATCATAATGAGAACCGCTACCGCCGCCGGTGTCCGTGTTTACATTGCATTTAATGGTTCGATCCAGCGCTTCCTCGCTTTTTCTTACAATAGTCGTATTAATATAAACGACCCCGTGAATACGGGACTGAGCATGAGCGAGCCCATTTACAACGCTAGGATGATAGCCATTAGGGCGGGCCCCTGGAGCTCCCCGGGCTCCATTTCCAACGCGATGAAGACATTTCTCAAAGCGCAACCTTGCAGAAGCGTTGACCAATAATCACAAGGCTTGCGCCCAGCGATCCTCCTTCCTTTTATCTCCTTGCCGTTGTTGTTATTTACAGTCGTTAAAACCCTTCTGGAGAGATTTCTTCTTTTCAAGAGCGGTAATTTTCAATCGGCACCAATTTTTTTTTCCTTCTCCTAAATGAGCTCTCGTAAAGAAAGAGGTGTGAATATATTAGACGGTGGGCAAACCAGACGAGCCCATTCGCACGTGCCTTTTCACTTTGGACTTAAACAAGTCGTGAATGCAGATTTCAATCATAATTTTTCCATTCATAACATTGTGTATCAATTCATCTTCCCATCATATTACGTCGTTGTTGAGTCTATAGTGCAGGGTGCCTATCCATGAATGGCCTTCTTTTCAGATACATGAGTTCTAAATCAATATATAATATTTTTTCATTCGTCTATTATTATTATTATTTTGCTATACCGTTTCCATCATTATTTTTATTGTATATTTATGTAAAAATAGCTAACCATGGATTTCCCAAAGAAAGTATCTGTAATTTATGGAAAATTTCAGCGAACTGTTATTTTAAATGTTTGTTGAATTTAGTATTATTATAATATATTTTATTTGTATTATATTTTATTTTTTCCATGTTTAATCCTCGAGATTAATTTAAACAGAGTTTGGCTAGACTCCGTTAATCAATTTTGTGGTGAATTTGGGTGCCTATAGATCTTGGGATTCGACCCAAGCAGCGACCTATTTGAAAGGTACAGATACGAATTTATCTCCATTTTCCAAGCTTCCCGCCTCAATTCCGTCACGGCTATTTCCCGGCAGTAAACCATTTCAAAAAGCTGATTCATCCGAAAGAATACAATCCGCCCGCCATGCAGGTCCCGATGGACCCGGGAGGTAATCGACAAATAACTAGATTCCGCCCCCTCCCAACCCTCTGAGCAGTACCAATCCCTTGGGTAGCATAGCTCAATTCACCCCCATTTCTGCCTCCCTGCCTGACAATTCTGAGTCGGTTCCGGCCTTACTGTTTCTACTGCTCTGCATTCCAACTTTTTGTTGAACAACAAAAATTTATTTCAGGCGTAATTACAGAGCGTACAGACTTTTGCCAACACATATGAGACACTTTGGTAAAAGGAGAAGTAAAAAATCCCTCAAGGAGGTTAATCAGTAGCAATCACTCTTCATCCAATTGTGAGGCCTGCTTCATCACCAAGTACCAATAGTCGTACCTTCCGTCGAGTTCTCAGTTATCCTCGAAAGTTGCGAAATGCATTTTCGCTCTTAAACGTACTAATGTTTGTGACAATAACTACGTATATTGATGCCAAGTTGCTGACGTTTCTCTATTGAAATGTTTTGTATTATTTGAGCATCGCCCCGTCGCACAAGCAAACTATAGGTGTAAAGGAACTGCAAAGGTATCCTGCTGAATATTCATACGCCCTACGTTGCTCCTGTGCTGCTGTTTGAGAAATCTATGGCCATTCCCTGAAATAATGGGATATGGCCTCTGTGTTAATTAATATATTTTGATTTATTAGTAGCTGTACAGAAGCGACATTTGGAGAGAGAAAAAAAAAGGAAATAGATGATTAAATAGTAAATAGTTAGTTGTAATGTACAGAGAGTTCTGAGGTCTTAACGTTTACGGTTGTTTTATATACCAAAATATAACAAAGTACACCAAAATGTACCAGTTACTGTTGAGAGCAATACATTTTGAGGAGTCTTTCGGATCCAAAAATCTCATTCGAATAGAAGGGTTTTGCTTACTGTCTGTATTTCATCAGTGGCTATTCTAATGTTCTGAGAGCAATGAAAACAATTTACCGGTGGAATCACACAATCTACAAAAAATGCAAGCTACAAGGATATTCTGGAATTACAAGCTTAACAAAGATTTGCATATTCACAACAAACAATATTAGTGTTATAATGTTGATTTAGGAAGACATAATTAGGTATTGTAATCTTCTTTTTCCGTCTTTGGTCAAAAGGAAACCCGAATTGAAAATTCTTTCGCTTCCTAATGGTTCACTATAATTTATTGCTATTTTAATGCTATCTCTGCACTTAATAATGTTTCAACTTCACTCAGAACCACTCCTTAACAATCCTCAAATATGTACTTTCACAACTAGAGAATAATGTGAAGAAAAAAAAAAAACTAAAGAAATAGGAGTGTTTTACAACACGAAACTAGACCCTAGGTCATACCTACTCCGTCAGCTTCCATATCTAAATGAAAGTTCAATTCCACCTTCAAAGAAAGTTGACCGTCGTCAAGTTTTTTTACCAGTGATTTTTTTCTAAGACAGCTCTCTCCTTTTCTATTCTTGCGTTTTTTTCCTCCAACGAAGGGGTCCTAAGACTATACCTGCTACATGGGGAGTTTTTTCAACCCCCTTTTTTCGCCCCTTTTGGAGAAAGCATATCCAATCATTCTATTTTACCTTGTTTCGTTTCCTTTAGTCGTCAAGTGGGGTGCCCAACATTCAAACGCTAGGCCAAAATCAGATGCCTTCCCACGTGTGATTCATGCTCCTACACCTCCAGTTTTAATTCTCCTTGATCTTCTTGCAGTTGTTTTTTTAAATACACAGTAAATCCTCACCTTGGGGGATATATCCGCATAATGTTAATGTCAAACCTGTGCCAAAGATGTCAAAACCCTCTTACATGTATTAAGGTGTTACATGCCACCAATGCAGTTACCTATCTATGTGTGTAATTCATTCATATTTGAGAGCAGGAAATTTCATGAGCACAAATTAATTTCCAGTAGTTTTCATTCTAATGTTAAACCATTTGAATGGAAAACAGCGGATGAAATACTAGATTGACTTATTAGTGTACTGGTAATGATTGAAAACCGAAAACATCACTTATATGAACAAAGTGTAAACCTAATGAATTGAAGCATTTATCAGCTGTAAAAATCACGAAAATGATAGCCGTATTAGCAAACTAAATTTTATAGATTCAGCTTTTCTGATAGAAATAGCTAATAAATTATATGTTGACTTGTCAGAAAAATATTGGTGGGCACAGACTCGACTCGATGATATTTTGGTGGCTAGTTACGTACTTTATGCTTCTGTTGTGTGATACTTCAGCCGTCATGAGCAGTTCGCAGTTTGGCAATAGTAGATACCTAGAATAAGTACATTTTTCCACCTTTTTTAGAAGCAAATTACAGATGTTAATTTGTTGATTTGTTAGATTCATATTTTTCAAAGATGATGGCCACACCCCCAGCAAAGTCTTATACCCAACACTTCGGCATTATAATTGAGCGGAAATTATGGCGGGCGTCGCGTGGTGAAGTTATCGACCATTCTTCTAAGGTACAACGGTGGTTCATAGTGAAGGTACACTCATTATAAGGAGGGAAAAAAAGTTTAAAACCAATTTCGTAGATTACTTAAGAGATCCCTATCCTTTGGGTGGCGATGAAGTAATTTTACCTCAAGGGCCGGTCCCAATTATTAGAGTCCATTATGTTCGTCAAAGTTACTTTGTATTCTAACTCGCTTCAAGGTCTCTGCAGCGGATCCAAGGTTCCTCGGCACTTCAAGCGCGACGGTGCGACGCTGGATTTTGTCTTGATATACACAAGCCGAATCTATACGCTAAGTGGCCAAAACACCCAAATTAACTGGATTAAGTGACTTTAAATCAGCTTTTTTCAGTCTATTTGTTATCTATGTCGGATAGAAAATTGGAAATCACACTATAGGGACTGTGTACGCGTTTCATATTTACCGAAATTTCATACATTCTGAATCTGTAGGGGCTGAAAATAGAGGCTCAAAGAACAGTTCCATTTTGTTCCGCGATGAAATATTTTTTTATTGACTTCATATAACTCTCAACAATAATACGCTAGGTACCTTACTCTGGGATGTCTGGCACTAAATGGATTTCGACGAAGGATTGATTTTCTTAGAACCCTGTATACTTATTATTACTTACTTATTATGCATTAGTACAATTTCTGAGAACAACTTTTTTCATTCCACTATACCTACTGAAAATCACTGAGGAGATCTTTTATTTGGTAAAATTGCACATTTTATTAGCAATGTTGATGAAGTTTAATTGATTACCAATGCCCGACAGTGCATGACTTTAAACCCATTCGCTCTCACTGGAGATAACCAATTTCAAGAACGAAATGACAACATGACGGTGAATCACCTATCACAAGGAAAATTAGTAAATAAATAAATTTTAAAAAGAAGAAAGCCATGAAAAATATTGATGACCTAAGCTCATTGTGGAACTTGTTTTTCTATCAATTGTGTAATGAAAGGTTTAATAATATTACTGACCAGGATGTGTTGTATTTTCTATTAACTCGATAGTTATTTTATCATACAATTTGAGGTAGTCACATATAAACTCAATCCGATTTCACACAAGAAGAGGAAAAGCTTCATGACGTAATAATGTGAATCATTATAGTTATTGTTATGTAAGTTCCATAAAATCAATTTCTTCAGAGTGTTTTGTTCTTGAATAGTTACTTATCTGATGCTCCATTAAATGTGAATGGATATGTGGACAGGAATTTTGATTATTGGTAGCCAATGTCATGTCGATACTTTAGAAGGAACAATTCTGCAATTTCGTGATTTCATGATACATTACATTATAACCTAACACAAAATTGTATCCAGTAACTCCATATAGTGGTCGAAGATTGTTGTTTCTTGTGTTTTGCATGTTTGCATCAGAAATCATGTTTGACATCAATCAGTTTAGATTGCTAATATATGAACACCCCCCCCCCCTCCCATTCAATCTCATTGTTGTTCCAAAGCGCTATTATTTCACCTAACTCGAAAAAGTTGAGACGACGGTGGAGGGGTAATTTGAAAAAGCGCCCCCCTATGAATAATTGCTCTGTACCTACTTAGCCATTCAAATTCCGTCTTCTAGGCGGGTAATTGAGTCATTCCTCACGCCAAGGAAAAGTTCGCCCCAAGATTCATTACGCTCCCTTCTCGGCTTGCACTCTGCTGATAGGTATCACATCAGTGAATACATTAGCATACACTAACTCCCTCTCCTTGACTCCCTCAAGACCCGCCATCTTGAAGTACTGCACAGCCTTTTGTGAACTTGGCTCACGGCAAGTTCGCCCAACGCTTTAGGCAACGACGGGGTTGTCCCAGTCACGTCATGGGGGCTTATGCACATATCTGCAGATCGCTATCCTCCTTGAGACCTCCAATCTTCCTGATAATAGCCGCTGTTGTGACTAAGAATACCCCTCTTTTGGATCCCAGTTTCATAATCAGTAGATGGTTACTTTAAAAATTACGCGTTCCTACATACTACAGATACCTGTACAAAGAAATTTCTAATATTACCGTTCCAACTTATTATCGTAACGTACAATCCCGTTGTAAACAACAAAACACGTGTTTTCCCCGCATTCTCGATAGCAATCAATAAAAATATACCTACGATGGAGAACCCCTTATTCCAAACCTAATTCTGACGTGTAATAATATGCTTAAAAACTATACAGATATAATGAGATTGATCAGATATGCATATCGTCGTATTTAACAATGTTAAAGCACTGTTTGTAGAACTTGTAAACCTTATTTACAATTTAGTGACTTACAATTTTAAATCAGAATGACACACTTTCAAGAGTTTTCTCATACTTTGCGCGCAGGTATTGAAATCTCTATTTTTATTCCTACCTTTAGTCATAAAACTTCTTATTACCCAGTCGTCAAGCACCAATGAGCGTTACCCATTGATGCGAAAAGGTACTTTAAATGTTATTAAATGGAAAGAGATTCCATCCTAGAAAGTCTGACATTATCAGCACCCTTCCACGATGAATAATTTCCTTTCTATGATTCTTCAAAGTTTAGCAGTACTGGTGATGTCATAAGACTCCTCTTGCTTGGGTGAGACCCCCCTGCCCATTGTGATGCTACTAGTATGGAAAACATTGGAAAAGCATGGATAGTATAATCATAGTACTAATCATTTTCTGTGAGTGCGGACGAAGTCAAATTTCTTCTAACGGATTCCATTTTTATCTAAAAATAAGAATAGAGTACGTGGGTATCAATATTCAGGGTGTCCCCAAAAACTTCCCCCCCCCCCCCCCCCCCCCGCTAAAATCGTTAATAATGGGGCAAAAAAATTAAGTTTTTTTTTTAAATCTTGATGTAAGGATTTCAAAAATTACAAAATTGCGAATTGCGCACGTGCACGAACGCGCGCAATTGACATCAACTTCGTTATTTCAAATGAGAACTCGCACTTTTTATTGCAGATTTGATTTCTACGTGAAATTTCATGAAGAAATGACCCATCACTCTCCAAAATCAAAATTTCCACTTGCATTTTACTTTTTAGACCATTTTGAACAACTTTGGTTCCGTGTCTGTCTTTCTGTCTGTCTCTTTGTCTTCTGCCTGTCTGTCTGTGTGGTGGTGGTGTGTGTGTGTATGTGTGCGTGTGTGTACGCGTGTGTGTGTGTGCGCGCGCGCGCGTGTGTGTGTGTGTGTATGTGTGTCAGCAAATCCTTGTAACAAGTATATTTTCCACAGTTTCATCCGATTTGGATGAAATTCTCAGGGAATGTGAGGGCTAGGGTGTAGACGGTCCCCTATCAGTTTCGTCATTCTTGACTGAATACTTGACTCTGCGCAAGCGCAAACGTAAATTCCACCAAGCACCATTTTCTTACGCTCTATTCGTCCGATCTTTCTCAAATTTGGATGATGGGGGATAACAATTTGATTAGTCTATATCAATTTCAACAATTGTATGATTAATAGCTACTGCGCATACGCCTTTGTGAAATCCTTGTAACGACCTTAATTTCCACAGTTTCCATCCGATTTTGATGAAATTGTCACTGAACGCGCGGGTTAGATTGTAGATGGTCCCTACCTATCTTATTGTTCTACTCATCAGTTCATTCTGCGGATGCTCGAAAGTAAATTACATTGAGTATCCCTAATTTTGTTGTTTCTTAATTGACCAATTATGACGTCTCACGCTACTTTTTGGTTTCTCTATTCTGCTGTGGAATTTTTCGAAATCATAAAAATGTCAATGATTATACATTCATTAAATTAATGTAAACGAGGAAGCTATGAGCCACACCCAACTCGGCAGACGTTTTTTATAATCGTTGAACACATGATTATTCCAGCAACTCACTGAAGTCTTCCCAGATTTTAGCATGAATATGCTTTAGCCGTGACCTAACTACCGAAAAATGTCCCACGAGAGTGCAACGAAAGTAGCGCCAATAATTGTGATGATTTCCGCTTACAACCGAGTCGTTGCTAGGGATATGATACTTCGTCGTTTTTCATCCCACAAAATTCGTTGACCATTCGTTCGAAAGCTCTCGATTTATCCAACCATACTATATTAACTACTGCGAAGTGCGTGGCCAACAAGCTGAGTTATGAGCATGGTTATATGAATAATTGTTTAGGTACACACAGGTGATCATTTTCAATTATTGATATTGTGAACATGATTGCAACCGCTTGTTAATTTCTGATGATTTCATTGAGCTGGTGTTTCGATTATGTGATTCATAGCAGGTGATCCGAATATTGCGAGAACGGTTAGATTTGTGAAGCGATGGTTAAATTATTTTAATAGGTAATTTCTATACTTTACACTATAGGAAGCTGTAATTTCGTATGTAGCCTCTTTAGCCTCTTTCTATAATAAAGTGAATGTTTACTCGCGAGTTTCTATTAGGAGATCATCATCTCACAAGAGCTCAATCGTCGTGATCATTTCTATAATAAAGTGAATGTTTACTCGCGAGTTTCTATTAGGAGATCATCATCTCACAAGAGCTCAATGGTCGTGATCATTTCTATAATAAAGTGAGAGCGAGGAGCTAAAACATGATTCCATGTTTTAGGATTGATGGCAGAATGATAAACAGAGTTCAGAGGCCGATGGGGGGTCGGGTTCTGAGAATCGACGAGGAGTGAGTCGTGTACGGCTAAAGCATATTCATGTTTTTTAATTTTAGCCGTCAGGCTCAAAAAAACTGTGGCTTTTTCTTTCATTTATTTGTTTGTTATTTCATCAATATTTTCCCGTTTCTGACCAGTCGTCCATTCTGTTTCAGGTGAGTTGCAGACCGTCGCCAGTTTCCCTTGAGAATCCGAAGCCAGTCCAGTCGCTCCCGAGAGGTTTTCTGCTTTTGCGGCAAAAGTCGGGTCAAGTAGGTATGCAGTAAGAGCAGTCGCGGATGCAATGCACATACGTGTTGCAAGTCCTGCAGTGAAGAAGGGGGTCCGGGCGATGCCGGTAGAGGGAGATGTGGGGTTCATAGCAGGGCGAATCCCTTACCGACAAAAACAGCGACTTCCCCTTTCTTACTACCCGAAGCCCCTTGCAACGATCTTGGGGCCCTGGTGGGGGCAACATCGGCCTTCTAGGTGGACCCCCGTCCAACCAATTACCTCTCTGCCCCTCACCCAGCTCCCTCCTTTTGCAAGGCATTCCCGAACGGCTATCTGTTCTATAGATTCTAAAACGAAAACAGCCTTTTGTCCAATTAGTGGCTTCCTTCTTGTTTCGTGGCAAAGTTCAAGCTAAACCGTTATCCACTGTATCGTGAGTAAAAATCAGGTTATTGGTGAGGATTGCCAAGGACATTATTTTTTTATTGTCAATTTCGCTTTGGACACTAATACATCCATCGAAGCATTTCTCAATACGAATTACATTAAGTTAGAACACGTACTTATACAGCGTGACATTCATCTTCACGTTTAGTACCGTCATGAAGTTGATGAGGAAGGAGAGGAATCGAAAGGATCGAATATGAATCGTAATATTCTTTATGCAAGCTCAAATAACTTCATCCTTATAAACTGCAAATTCTACCTTCGGTAATAAGACTCTCGCATTGTGCTTCCTGAACCTTTTGGTAGATATTGTCTATGGATTGTAAAATAAAAACAGCATCTTGTCCAATTAGTGGCTTCCTTCTTGTTTCGTGGCAAAGTTCAAGCTAAACCGTTATCCACTGTATCGTGAGTAAAAATCAGGTTATTGGTGAGGATTGCCAAGGACATTATTTTTATACATCCATCGAAGCATTTCTCAATACGAATTACAATAAGTTAGAACACGTACTTATATAGCATGACATTCATCTTCACGTTTAGTACCTACCGTAATGAAGTTGATAAGGAAGGAGAGGAATCGAAAGGATCGAATATGAATCGTAATATTCTTTATGCAAGCTCAAATAACTTCATCCTTATAAACTGAAAATTTTACCTTCGGTAATAAGACTCTCGCATTGAGCTTCCTGAACCTTTTGGTAGATATCGTCTATGGATTATAAAATAAAAGCAGCATCTTGTCCAATTAGTGCTTCCTTCTTGTTTCGTGGCAAAGTTCAAGCTAAACCGTTATCCACTGTATCGTGAGTAAAAATCAGGTTATTGGTAAGGATTGCCAAGGACATTATTTTTTTATTGTCAATTTCGCTTTGGACACTAATACATCCATCGAAGCATTTCTCAATACGAATTACAATAAGTTAGAACACATACTTATATAGCATGACATTCATCTTCACGTTTAGTACCGTCATGAAGTTGATGAGGAAGGAGAGGAATCGAAAGGATCGAATATGAATCGTAATATTCTTTATGCAAGCTCAAATAACTTCATCCTTCTGTAATAAGACTCTCGTATTGTGTCACTGGAACCTTTTGGTATTGTCTATGGATTTTAAAATAAAAACACATCTTGTCCAATTAGTGGCTTATTTTTTTGTTTCTTTTCGGACAGTTCAGGCTGAACCGTTAAACAGTGTAACATGAGAAAAAAATGAAGTTTTTGACCAGGACAAAAACCATGGCCATGGTTTTTGCATTGATCAAGACATAATTTTTTCATTGTTAATTTGCCTTTGTGTCATTGTCATTGACACATTTTTGTCATTGTCATTGTTAATTTAGAGGGTCGAATATGATTCTTCTTCTTCGTGCAAGCGCAAAAGCTTTAATTCTCATAAGCTGCATATAATCATCTACGACAAAACGTCTCTCACAATGTGCCCCAGGAACCTTTGGTATTTGCTATGGGTTATAAAATAAAAACAAGATTTCTTCCAATTAGTAGCATCCACTCCGTTTTGTGACAAATTTCAAGCTGAAAATTCTCATTAGTTACTGTCTTGAATAAAAATTAGGTTTTTTTAGTGTGTGTCGTTATTCATTTTTCTTGATATTACTTATTCTGTCCACACATCCATTAAACGTGTTTCATATTACACTATCAGAATTATTCATTATCAATTCGCAGAATACACTATCAATTATTCATTTGATTTCACTATAATTAAAATCAGTTAAAACGCATGCTCGTAATGCGGTAATCATCTCACGTTGAAGTATTGGTGGTAGGGTAGAAGAGAAGATATAAGTTCCAACATGAATCGTCTTCTTCTTACAAGCGCTAAAGGGCCACACTATCAGTATAACTGAAGATTATCGTAAGGCTGTCGATGAATTTCAATCTACCGAACTGCAAGAATTTGTCTTCGGCGATACGTCCCTCGCATTGTCCAATTTGGATCCTTTAGTCTATTCTATGGATTCTGAAACGAAGGCAGCATTACCTATTTGTCTAATGTTATTTCAAGTGGATTCCTTCTTGTTCCATGGCAAGCTGAGCTGTTATCCACAGAAGGAGATGCAGAAGGTTCCACTCGTTTGGAATTTCCTTCTTGCTAGCTCATGGCTAATATCATACATTTAAAATAAAATGTTACTATCGTACATACAGTCTGCTAATCAAATTTCGGCAGACATTTCTTAACGTGCCATCAGAATCACTATAATTACAAAATAACTCTGTTGGAAACTAATATACGTTTTCAAACTATTACATTAATACGATTCTTTATGGAGATCTGGTACTTTTCTGCAAGCTGAGGGTATTGTACCAATATCTTCATGATGTACTGGAAATCTTCGACTTCTCAAGAGTCATATCCTTATGTCCATTGGTGTCATCTCATGTAAATTGCATAATTATTTGGATCATTTGCTAGATAAGCCTGGATAGTTTTTTTTTTCTATAGATTCTTGAGCGATTCTTAAACTTGTTTCTTGGCAAAGTCCTAACGAAACCGTTACTTATCCACTGTTTCACGTGTGAAAAAATCAGGTACCTATTTGATAAAGATCAGCACAAGACATAACAACTTTCGTTAAATCATTTATTTTTCATGTATTCACTTAAATTCTCTCTATTGGCATAATTTGTTTGGTATCGATCGGCACTTCATCGATGAATTTTATTATACGCAGACTAGATTGTTACAATTTCACAGTTACTATAATTATTCATATATTAAAAGACAAAACAGTTTAGGAAGGGATTGCTGAATGGTTGCTGAACCACTGGAATCTCGACTATCATTGAGAAATCCTCAAGTTGAATCATCCTGAATTACCCTTCGAAGTACACATTGTTTTTAGTTCCATCGATATTCCTATGGTAATGAAAAATTAATCATCATTCATGTTCATGCGTGTATTACATTATCGGTCAACAAAATCACCCAACAATCTTCAATATACAGGACTAAAAATATAACTTTTAGTTACATATTATGTAAAAAAGGTGGTTATTTCTCTCATTGATGTATTCAAACATATAGGTACATATTTCTTTACCAGGGAACCAGCAAGCGATTGAAAAATATATAGCTTGATAAATTGCCTGTGCTTGGCATGTTGCAAAACTTCCAACAGCTAAGCCTACTCTGAAATAGAAAATACCTATTCATTTTCATACTATTCATTTTTCCAGATTGAAATAAGTTTTCAGAATCCTTGGTTATTTGTCATTTATGAACGTAGATTCGAATATTGGAAATGGTTTTGATATAGGTAATATTGCAATATATGGGGGTATTCACATGATCCAAATGTAGAAACGTTGTGGCAAAAGATGCATTTTAGTTATGTACATACAGCTATGTTTGGATTTAGGAAACTCGTACAAAATAATCTGTATTGTGGAAAATTAGCTTGAATAGGTACATTCATTTCCTTCGTTACAGTGGATGAGTTTGTCCTTTGAATAATGTAGAACATAAATTGACTGGTTATTTTAGATAAAATCATATTTAGGTAGGTCATTCTGATTTCTATAGTGACATAAATCTCAGTTTTGAAAAGAAAAAAGTAACTTACCTATTCGGTTGTTTCTTCTTGCCTACAATTGTCGATAGCTTTCTTCCAGGGGACGGCAGCTGTCAATAGGTTAAATGTTGAGACTGTGTGTTGAATGTGTTGTTCAAGTTATCTTCCATCTTTCAGGCGGTTTACGGCTGTTCCTGAAAGAAATTCTGGTGCCCAGTATTAAAGAATAATTGACGGAGAGAAACGATGGACGAAATTACATACCATCATAGATAGCGACCCGATTTCGTGTGACCGCTGTGTGGCATCACTTCTGCGATGATCAAACTGTTATTCACTATGATTAACTGTTGTAGATACCTAACCGTGGGACCTCCTACAATATACCTATTACTACTCAGGTCTATTGTAGGGGGTCCCACCTATGTAGCCATTACCTACGCGGTCTTCAAATACTATTGTGGTAATACCTACTGTTTGTAATGAAGCTTGAATTAGGTACTTGCTACTCTGGCGACGCTAATGAACGCTATGAGCTCTCTGGGCTGGGAGACTGAAATGGTGAGTGGATGGGAGAATGGATTGAGGGGAGTGTAGGGACTGCTTGAAAGTGGGGCGTTGCGCGAGGAGTGGGGGCGAAGCCGGCATGGCTGTGAACGCAGTGCGCACGCGTCATCCCACCCTCCCAAGCAGTGGGGGCTCGGGCTGGAACCGAATGGCTGTTTCCTGCCTTACGTTTCTGTGCATGTCCACCAAAGTCCAGTTTCCAGTCAGCTCCGTAGCCGAACTCTTCGATTGATAAATTTTCACCGGCTTTGCTAGGTATTTAATTAACAACGGAAAGGGCAGGGGTAGCTACTCAAAATTCTACTGCTACAAACGGAGTCTCAGTCTGCGAATTCGCAACAAATTCTTGGGCATCTCTACCCCCTGAATTCGCAGACATTTCTTAGACTTGAACTTTATTACAAGACCATAATTTGTGACTTTTGGATACCTACACGATAATGAAATGTCATCATAAATAACTATCTATTTAACACTTGAAATTACATTTAAAAAATATAATAAATAAAAAACGGACGGTAGACCGAGGTAGGTACGGTTCTACAGTCAGATCATTTAATAACGATTAAGTTTGTTTCGCCAAAATTTCCGTCAATCGAAACTTTGCAGCTCATCAATGCATCAAAAGTTGAAATACGTTTTTGTTTCACCTCCCGTCAATGTTATTATGGACCGAATGAAATGTAGGACTGAGTCAGGTGATTTGCGTATGAGATCATAATGTGATTCCTATTCGCTCGCAACCAACATACCTAGAAACGTGATATAATTTCGATGGTGCAAATTCGATCGTGATGTGACGCTCAAAAACCCCACCGTGGCGTGACGTGAGGAAAACGAATGGAAACGTCCTGTTAATCATTATTAAATGATAATATTTTGAGAAAAGCCCACAAAAATATTTTGAGTCATGCCTATCCAACTACTTTTCAGGAAGAATGACAAGGAGAATGTCAGGAAAAAATTTTGTGACAATAAAATGCTAGGTAGGTACCTTCTTTTTTACTGTCGATGATTGGAATGTGTAACCTAAAATATATCATAGGTATCTATTATGAGAGGTATCATCATAGCAATGTGTAGTGTAAGCGACTAAATTTGTTATTTTCTCCAACCATATAATTAAGTAATACCTGCTTAGTTCACAACTCAATAGTTAGAGTTAGTAGGTATAGTATCTATAGTAGGTAAGTTAGTACTGAAGTCCCACTAATGTTTATTTTTATTGTATTTTAACTAACACTATCTTTATCATTTAATAATGATTAACAGGACGTTTCCATTTGTTTTCGTCACGTCACGAGCTTCACGTCACGGTGGGGTTTTCTATTGATTTTCACTTACTTAGGGAAGTGTCACTCCCTTAGTTTTCATAGCAGGAAAATCGTTAGCCACTTTTTGGAATGCTCTCATTTTATCAAAGCATCTCATAATCCCTAGGCCTCTGTAGTGTCAAGGAAAGCTGATTTATTATGCTCAGTTATAATTTAATATTGCTAAGTAACCATAATGAACTAACAATGTGTAAAATTAATCATTATTAAATGATCTCACTGTAGAACCGTAGGTCTACCGTCCGTATTTTTTTATTAAGGTTTAACCCGCATCTCAACCAGAAGGGGCATTAGCGGCAGCTACTAACCCTATTTAATACTAACTAACACTGTTTAATTTTATTATTATTATTATTTATTAGCTATAGATACCTATTTTAGCTCATTCTAGAAGAACTTTAGATCTGATTATAAAGAATCAAATCAGTATTCCCTAGCAATGATATAGTTGAACTTATGTTCGTTGAAATTATTGAATTAGGTTGGTTCCCGCAACATCATGGACACGGAAGAGGAGGTTCCCTAGATAGGTCCATGCAGAACATGGATGCTGCATCCGCCATATTGGGCGTGGTGGAAGGTTCTCTGGAATTCCGTTAGGAGCGCTAGCTCCCGGTACCCACCTCTACGGTCGGCCTTCTCCCTCCTCATTCCGTGAGGCCCCTCCCACATTCCTCCCTCCACACCCCATATTACTCTAGATCGGGCTTGCGGTCACGTGCAAACTTCTCATGCTTGTGCTTCACTTATATTAAGTAGAACTTATAACTAATGTTTATCTAATACATCTGTGGAATAACATAAACGTACCTACTCAGTATACACGTCATAATATTTTGCAATTTTATGGACTGCTACTCTGACCTATCGAAATCTTTTCAAAATCATGTAGAAGAAATTTAAAATTGAGTAAACAAACCTTCACCGTAGGTTATTTAGCATAAATCATACAACATTTACCAAATACCATTGTCATAAATCCTAAATACATACCTAAACCATCTCCAAACATACCTATATTTAATTATATCTATAGGTATAGGTATATACCTACTTAATGTTTACCTATTGTCTGCAAAGTTCATATATGGTATCTACTTTTGAACCATTCCTACCTATACCTAGGTGTATACCTGATACCTACTGCCGCTCTACATCTATCAGCAGAAAAGAATTTTAAGAATTTACCTAACGTAAAAATTATTAGATATCTATTGCTTAGGTATATATTTATCTACATATTGTATTTGTTAGGTACAATGCATAGGTACCTACCTACCACCTACCTACCTATCTACTTATTTAAATAATACCTAGGTATATCTAATAAGGTATGATTCTTATTCACTACCGAAGAGGTCAACATACCCTATTGTTTGCCTTCCAAATTAGGTAATTTACTTTTATTTTTATTTTATTCTTTTCAATTTATTCATTTTTTTAAGCGAATTATCGTAGAAAATGGAGCTATTGCAATGGCTCGGAAAATTCCTTAGAAATGAGATAACAATTCCGTTCTTGCGCCAAAAAATAGCAAAAAATGGCTAAAAATCGTTGAATTTAATTGCTCAAATAAATTTTACTAAGCATAAAATAGAATATTAAAATTCAAAATTATGCTGAAAATATACTCAAATTTCATTAAAATGTGCTAGGTACAAAGTTGATAAAAACTCCAAAAAAGTTAAAAATTCAAAATCTCTTTTCGAATCGCAGAATACCTATTTAGAAAGTTTTTCGCCATAAAACTGGTAGGTAGGTGGATAACAATTTCTTTCCCCTCAAAGTCCTTAATTTCCAAAACAATATAACATAATATAGTACGAAAATCCGCTCATACGATCATGCTGCATGACTGGAACTTTTTTTTCCCATTTTACCTTTTGATAGATAATTTTATCTAATGTAACACCAATTAGAACCAGTTGTACCTAATAGAGGAGCTTGGGTTCTTACTGAGGTGTAGACAGCAAGAATTACTGGTGACATTCATCAGCTGGCCAATGATCCAACAGTACATTATTTCTTTTCTTGCTTTGATTATTATTATTATAGACTCGCAGGCTTAGGATGATTTTACAATAAATAGCAGTTGAGAGTGGATTCACCTTGGGATTTGAGTGGACTAAATCCGTTTTCAGGATATAGCCACTGGTTTACCTGAATGCCACCGTTAAAACATTCGGGATAAAGAATGACGCATACGTACTAAACTACCTACATACTATTTTACAACCCAATGAGTTTCAATTCTTGTTCCTCTTCACTCGAAAACATTTGACACTTTTACATTTACTAGAACGGCTAGCTTAACAAATGCAAGAGATGAAAAAAGGAAAACCAGTGAGGACTATTAATTGGGGTGAGTAGTTCATGTAGTTAATTCCTCTGTAGACCAAGATTAATTGACTTCATGGGTAAATGTTGACCAAACTTCAATCAGCTGAAGCCCAATTCGTTTTGAAATTTGTGTGATATTTATAATAAAGTTCAATTTATAGGTTGACCTGGATTGTGATATTGGGTTGCCACGTTCTATAATTTTATAGTGTAATATAATGGTATTGTGGGGTTTGGCATTCAGGAAGCTTTCTTCGTCAGATCCACTGCTAGAGTAAGCTCTGGAGAAACACCGTCCGTTTTAGTTTTTATCGCGTGTAATTGGAAAAGTTGATCATAAATAAAATTATGTTCTTTCCACAATGCCACTGTACTTCCTGCCACCATTCCCTCTCTTGCACTAATGATATTGACGGATTACAATCAATGGTAGATAATGTAGACGTCCACACACCAATATGTTATTTTAATTTGAAACGATTGAGCGCGTGGCGGGATGACTGGAAACCTGAATTCGGTTCATTGAAATCAAAGCAGTGGCCCTCCATCTACATTATACTGGGGATTACACATATTGATCGGTTTTTTCAGCTATTAATTACAGGGTCAGGATTTCCATGATGAATGAGAGTAGGTGGCCCAAGATTTGTTTTTAGGGTATTGGAGAATATGCATATTTCTTCAACCAGTTCAATTGATCATAACAACTGGTATACCTGCATTTTTAACATGCTTGCTGTCCTTGGCTCCCACGATATCCTAACAGCTGAGGACCCTCGAAATCGATCCTACCGTCACTAATCGAAAAACTCTACAACCATTTTTGGTGCCAGGACATCAATCTGGTTTACAGTGCCAGATTTAATATGTTCGACATGAGGATAGCGGACTATTCAGGTAGGCAGAAGTATTTGGGACTCATTCAAAATGTCCAGATTGAGAGGGTGTTGTGCCAGTTGCATCTGTCTTCAAAGTTTTTCGTAACTGTTTATTATAGAGGTTTTTCTCTTAAGTTTAGAAGCGAGAGCTTATGCAATATATGCAATATGCAAGAAGCTGACACCCTCAGCCATTTTCGTCTACGTTGCCCGATCTTAGAACCCTACCGAAGGCAATTCATTGCGAAATACATCTGTGGGCTCCCAGTGGCTGAGGATGAGGATCGTCTGGCTAATTTGCTCGATTTTGGTGATGATAGGGAGATAATGTTAAATTTATTTCATTTTGTTGTTAGTGCACTAGCACTCCGATCAATTGCGCTCACCGAATAGGTGTCTGATATGTACAGTATTAGCATACCAGTATAGTGTATAACAGGATAGGCTTGTTGTGGATATTGTACGAGTACCACAGGTATAGCGTCGATGTTATGAATTCATAACGGATTATTAATATTTATATTAATTTCATATCGATGACCCCGTTTATTTTGCATGTACTTCATTAAGTTGTGATGCCCCGTTAACTAGATTAGGAAGAAGATATTTGACTTATTTCTTATCTATTATAGGTATATTTTTCAAATGATAATGTGTAAGTGGACCTGAACTCTTTGTAATAATCATTGATTTAAAACAATAAACAACTTACTACTACTACTGTATATTGATCGGTTTTAACAAAGTAATTGGGAATGAGACATTTTAGAATACATAGTAGAAACAAATACTGAAACTAATATGGGATTCTATTGCCACTAACTAACGTTAGATAAGAGCAGAATCTTACATTCCTCATATTTTCTGCACCGAACTAATACCTACTTAATTCTCAGGCCATGTTGGAATAAACTCGGAATTTCTGCTTCCCATCAACTTGGCTGATGTTCTTTCATAATCTCTACCTTATTAATTTATTGTTTTGGGAAACTGAAGAAATGTTCTCTTTTCTAAATGATATTTCCGTTTGGATAATGGTGGTATCATGTTTCTCGGGTTTTTCTGAATAACAATCCGAAAAACGTCCCCCAAGTTGCATAACCGAGCGGCCCCAGGCGCCAGCCCTGTTTCTTACCTTCCTCGACATAAATAATGCAGAGACCGGTAGCCGAGGTCCCCCCCGTCCGACCAATTATCCATAGAGGGAGGTTTCAAGCCCTAATAAGGGCAAGTCGTCTGGAGGGGAAGTGGCGGGGTGGTAAAAGGCCGGAGGAGTGGGGGGGTTTTGCCGGTAATGGCACGCCCTCATACATTATGATACGCAAGGCCTCCTTGGGGCCCCTGCGGAATTCTTTGTAGAAAATACATAATGTATGTCGGGAAGTAGATAGCCGACTTTGACGCGAAAACGGGAGGAGCTGAAGGGAAGTCGCTGCCTTCACTTATATTCAGAACATTTTCAAACCTCTTTCGCCGTCTCTTCGTTTTCTGTTTTCTTTCCCTTGGTTTGGTCTTTGAATAATGCTTGGCACGAAGGCACCCCACCCACCTCCGCCGGACCTCTTGAGGGCCAAAGCCGGCCATTACCTCTTTTTCTATTCCATTGTCCCTTATTCCCGTTGTAGGTACCTCTCTGAGAAGAACAGGGTTTCATTTTAAAGACAAATACCCCGAATGTCCTAGATGGTGATCACCGAATCCACTTGAATAACACCATTATTTCATTATTATGTGAAATCACACCGATCCATTCATAGTCAAACGTATCTTACTATACCTTGAAAAATTTGCTATGCGTTTGTAAGTAAGATCAAAACGTAAATAAGTTTATCCCCAGTTCAGGAAAAGGTAAGTACAAACAAACAAAAAAAGTTATTATAATAAAATAATTTTAAATACCTATACAAATTAGTAATACTATTGAATTATTTTAATACTATTAATACTGTAATACTATTTCATAAAACAAGTTCTGAAAGAGAAGCGGTTTGCTTATCCCATCCATGAAATAAAAACAAGGTTTCAATCGCAAGGCAAATTTTATCTACCACTTGTGCACACAACTGCCTCATTCAATTCATATTTTTTAGCTGGAATCAGAGCATTTAACAATCTGCCTTCTATCGTTAAAAATAAGTTAATAGATCAGCCTAGTCAAGTGAATGAAATTTTGAAAAATTGTTTCCTCAAAACACAAGATAATGATTAATAATACTATAATTAATAATACTATAATGATTAATAATACTATAATATAATAATGATAGTAAATAATGTAATATCATCTAGAATGTACTATTTATCCTTATGTAATGGCACTTTATTGATTTCTCCAACATGATATAATTATTTTTGTATTAAGAAATAAAAAATGTAATATTTAAGAACCTACAGGCTCATTGTAACAACTCGTTTTCCCTGTCGCGGGTATCACCCATTAGGGAGACTATATTTCTTTCATTTATTGTAGGTGAATTGTTTTTTTTTTTTTCATATTTTTTAGAAATAAATACATTTTCATTTCATTTCATTTTACAAAATTAGCACCGTCTACGTTCGTTTTCAAGCATTTCAAAAACCATTCCTGAGTTCCGACTTTTCCCATACACTCGTAGGTAGGTAGGTCCATACTTGACCTGGTTTTTAACAGTTCATGCAGCATAATCGTATGAGCGAATTTTCATAATTAATCTATCGTCTTATACCTAATATGTTAAATTGTATTGAAATTGGAACAATTTCAGTGGAGAGAAATTGTTAAAAACCAATTTTATGACAGAAAAACTCATTCTAAATAAAATTTGGCGAGTCAAAGGACATTTTGGACTTTTAGATTTTTTTGCTGTTTTTATAGATTTGTAAGCAAAATATAATGAAATTTGAGTACGTTTTTCAGCATGATTATGAAAAAACTTTTTTAAATGTCCTATTTAATCGTTGACAATTTAGTTTTAACTAAAATTCAGCTAAAAAATGTACCTAAATTTAACGATTTTTGGCAATTTTTCGCCATTTTTAGTGATTTTTTGAGTAAATTCTTTGAAATTTGACTAATTCAATGTGCTCAAAAAATGTTGGCCAACAAACTCATCCTTTCGTTAGGAATGCCCTCCTTTGTGAGTGAGTATGTGTGTGTGTGTGTGTGTGTGTGTGTGTGTGTGTGTGTGTGTGTGTGTGTGTGTGTGTGTGTGTGTGTGTGTGTGTGTGTGTGTGTGTGTGTGTGTGTGTGTGTGTGCCTGCTCTACGCTACAGATCCCAATTTTGTTGCTATCGGCTAGATAATCCTTAGACGATTGGAATATGCAGGTTTTGCTGTCGATTCGACACTATGTGACAGCGATATCTTTGATGACATCGAACGAAACAAATCAGAAATTATGGATTTGGTAGGAATGGATATTTTAACGTGTTGAGTCGATTGAGATGATTTAAGAGAGATCCGATTTTTTTTGCAACGACGACATCTTTGTCAATAATGTCGGGCGACAAATTGATCAAATTATGTGTGTTTATTTGTTTGTATGTCCTTTATGCGCGACCAGAATCATGAACCGACTTTGATGCTTTTTTTTTACAGCATGCCCTTTGAACACCAGAGCGAAAGATAGGCTATATCGAAATGTCTCTTTTTACTGCTTGCACGGAAAAAACTCATGCATAGATATGTCTTTCGTAGGACCCATCATGCTACTTAACTTGTAGGTAAGATAAGAAACAGTAGGTGAAATCACGTAAATTAAAAATTCGAGTTGTTTTGTTGTTGTTTCGTTAATTGCTAAGAAATACTGACTTCCTCATTTTCTGGATAAAGTAGCGTGATTAGTTACGTAATGAAGGTAGGTTACAACCTAGCTACCCATTACATTTTGTGATCATGATCACGCTTATTTTGTCTTGACCCCCAGCCAAAAGACATATCTATGTCAAAATTAAAAAAAATACTTTGACATGGATATGTCTTTTGGCTGGGCCTCAAGGAATTTTTAGCGTCACTATTTTTTTTCCACACAAAATGCAACGCTCCGGCACTTTAGATTATTATTATCTCGAAAAGAGAAGGCTAGGTAGAAATCAATGACATACTACCGCAATGTACTTCTTTCCCAACATCCCAACAGAGTGGAAAGTAATGTCCATTTTTACGTTCCCAACATCCCAACAGAGTGGAAAGTAATGTCCATTTTATCGAATTTGCTTAGAAAATAAAGCTATTGAAATGGCTCCAAAAATTTTAAAATAAAAATTTTTAAAAATTTTCTTCATCGAAATCTGTTTTGAGGCATTCTGAAATGATTCCTGGATTTTAACGCTTTATATATATATATATATATATATATATATATATATATATATATATATATATGTCATTCCAGACGATAACTCTCGATAGAATTGAGATAAAAACTTCGTTCTTTCGCCAAAAAATCAAGCATTTCAAAAGAAAGGATGAGTTCTTCAGACAACACTTTTTGAGCACATTAAATGGGCCAAATTTCAAAAAATGTACTTGAAAAATCACTAAAAAAGGCAAAAAACTGCTAAAAATTAACCAATTTCTATTTTTTAGCAGAATGCTAAAAAATTTCTATTTTTAGCAG
Source organism: Adelphocoris suturalis (assembly GCA_030762985.1). Taxonomy (NCBI): domain Eukaryota; kingdom Metazoa; phylum Arthropoda; class Insecta; order Hemiptera; family Miridae; genus Adelphocoris; species Adelphocoris suturalis. The sequence goes on along the minus strand of CM061041.1, from coordinate 22,959,199 downwards.
AATGCTACTCGAAAAAAATTAATCGAACATGAACTAGGACATTTAAAAATTTAAGCACAAAATTGTACTGAAAAATGTACTTGAATTTCATTAAAATAAGCTAAAAATCGATAGGAACACTTGAAAAAATCGTAAAAATCCACAAAATCGTTTGTTCATTGGAATATTACTGACAAAAAGTTAATTTGCTATAAAATGTATAATGAAAATTTTATTTGTCCCCAAAGTGCTCAAATTTCAACAGAATTTAACATAAATGTAATACGACCGTTTATGAAAATTCGCTCATACGATCATGCTGCATGACTGGAACTTTTACTTTCCCAACATCCCAACAGAGTGTATAGTAATGTCTACAACTTTGACATATCCATGATCTATTGTTTTTCCCCCCCAAGGGAGAAATTGTTGGTTCGTACGTCAGATTTCTACAACATTGTGAGGAAGTTGGTCAGCGGACCCACTAAGTTAGCTTACAAACATTTCATCCTGGGCTGTGTCGCCGTCCAAGGACACCGAATGTATAAAATTACTCGAAACGGAAAGGGGCTGCGGTTGGAGGTCTCTCTCTCTCTCTCGACAAGCCAAAAAGAAATTGGACAGGGGACGAGATTGTCTGGGCGGCGAAGGGCGCCCTTGTAGAGAAAAGGGCCGTAGGTGACCCCGGGGGCGGCGATTACCGGACAAAAGGGAGGCGGTGGAACGGCGGTAACTCAGTCCCCTGCCGCCCCCGAACACAATAGCCCGAGCTCTCCGCTCAAAACACCGCTGCTCACCTCCTATTGTGCCCCTCCTTTGGTAGCGGTCCCGGGGCCCCCTTGTCTCATTCCTCGGGTACTTTCTGAGTGGCTCCTTTTTGCATCCTTCCACCCTTTCTCTATCCTTCAGCTTCCGCGTCCTCTCCGACTCGATTGTAAATCTTCCCGCTCGTATTTTCTATAGAACGCCCAATCACTCGGGCCCATAAGAGGTTGGAGGGATCGTCCCAAATAAGTCTAAATCTGTGTTAGAAGAAAAAAAAAGTTCTACTTGTCAGGGTGCTATTCAACCATCAATTTGGTTTATAACCATGAATATTTATTGATCCCAAATAAGGAGTTTTTTGGAGAGAAGAGAATGGGTAGGTGTGAAATACAATGTCACCAAAACGTAAAACCTTCAAGAAACGTGGTGAGAATTGAATGAATGAATTACCAACCCTTCAGGCAATAACCGCACTCAGTAAAAAACTCTAATAAAGTTATTACAGTTTTTTACAGTTCTGTGACAATTTCAGTGATTGTCGTGATCAAAATGCTCACTTCTTTACACCTATACCTCTCTTTATTGATATTAAGGGTATAATTAAAGGGATACGCAATTTAACCTTCTTAAAAAGATTAAAGTTGAACTTAAAAGTTCTTCAATTTGAGGCAAGAAAATACAGCAAGGGATGAGGGTAGCTGATAACCTATTTGGTTATAGATATAAATCAATGTGGTGTGGGCAATAGTTGATAGCTATGCGCACAACGAGAGAAGCTCGTACCTTATCAAAATCTGGAATGGTGTGAGAGGGGAAATTGAGCAGGGGTAGGTTTCGCTTCCCGTTCAATGGTACAATTTCTTCGGCCAATATAGTTACCTGTTGGGCTGGGTGTGAGCAGTCTTAAATGCACTGTCACATGTGACAGATTTAGAGCTTTTCAAGAAGTGGTTAAATATTTGTATCGGGTGGAAAATTAACAAGTTAAAATTCCCTAGCAACGATTGGTTGTACGTGAAAAGCATTAGAAAATTTATTTTTAAAAAATGAGACATTTTTTCTGTCGGACGAAAAAGTGAAATGTACCCGTGAGCTACGACAAAAATATCCATGTCAAAACCGGAGGATAGTCAGGGAGAGACTGGTTAACCATTCAATATAAATTTCAACACGATCGTGTCATTAGTAGCTGCTGAAAGTGTGCGGATATGAAATTCTTCTAACAAGCAATACTTCCACAGTTTTCATTCAATTTTCACGAATTTGTATGGAAATGTGCGGGTTATGCTGAGGGTTAACTCCTGTGAAGTCTATCTTACCAAACTGGATACTTCTCAATGCACAGACGTAATTCATGGTCATTTTCTCACTGCCTATTTGACTGATCTCGCTGCATTTCGGAAGATAGAAGGGAAATTACGATTGACATGAATGTTAAGGTATACTTACGTACTCATAATACCACGTCAATTTATCTTTGTAACCACAATTTACGGTCCCCGGACACCCTCAGAATTGGTTTTTGTTCTCTAAATTACCTATCGTACCAATCTAGATCAATCATCATGATCGCGTGAATGTTAATGAATAATACTCATTTGTATAGTCGTTTGGTGAAAATAAAGCACCTTGTCCCTGCAGGCTAAAGACTTGAGCTTGGAACGTTGCTTGAACGGTTTTTTACGTTCTCATTCCCTCAGTTCTCCACTTCAAATTTCAGCTTCATGCGATGGATAGCTAATAAATTAGCTCCGGAGTTCACTCAGCAGACTTTGGGGGCTTCAGACTTTATTATTCCTTTTAAATGTCCCAAGTGGCCTTAATTTCGAATTTTAACTTTATAGGTTGAATAACATAGAAATTGGCTCCGGAACTCAGTCTGCTGATCGGGGAGCCTTCGGAGCCTTGGGAGGCTTCGAACTATGATTTTTTTTTTTTTTTTTTTTTTTTTTCAACAACAACACTATTATAAAATCTTACTGCGATTTTCTAGACGTCCCAAGGGTTCTCCATTTCAAATTTCAGCTTCTTAGCTTGAACAGAAAAGAAATCATCTCCGGAGTTTACTCAGATGATCTAGGTGCCATCAGACTTCATTACCTATTCATTTTATACGTCTCATGGGGCCTTCGTTTCACTTTTTTCTTTCTCTTTTTTTTTAAGATTCATAGGTTGATTATAAAATAAATCAGCTCCGGATTCGTTTCTAGACATTCAAAGAGGCCTCAATTTCGAATTTCAGCTTCATGGCTTCAACAGCGAAGAAATTCTTCAGTTTCGGATCTTACCCCGCGGATCTGAAGGGCCAGAATTTATGATTCGTTTCTAAATATCCTGGTTTTGTTTGAAATTCAAGCTTCAGGGGTTGATTAGCTACAAAATTACCACCGGTGATCACAAGGCAAAGGTAAACACCAGCCGTCTTGTACATGTCGTTGTTCAATGACTATTCTCGGCAAGTGGGTTTCTGTGAGAATACTTCCACTTAAAAACAAGTAAATCGTAATATTATATAAATAATAATAATATTAGCAATAATTAACTAAATAAATAAATAACGATAATAATTTTCTTAACACGTAAGTTTGAGGAACTATATATCTTTCCTCTGGGGAGGATTTTTCTAATGTTAGAATTGCTGCTGTTGCTGTTATCTCTATTTTGTCACATCAATCATAGATATATAAGTAAATGATCGCGGTTTTGTGCTCCCTGATGACATTTGGTTGGATAACGATCGTTTTACTTTCGCGTCTACTATGTTAATTCCACAGTAACTCATCAGAAATTTTAACTGTTGTTACTTAGTTCCTCATCAAGATTTTTTTTTTTGACATTTTATGTCTTTACTTTGGCACATAAACGAAAAAAGCGTTAAGAAAAAGCGTTACGGTTGGTTTTCTGATGATTTCCGCTTACAACCGAGTCGTTGCTAGGGAAATGGTACTTCGTCGTTTTTCATCCCACAAAATTCGTTGGCCATTCGTTCGAAAGCTCTCGATTTATCCAACCATATTATGTTAACTACTGCGAAGTGCGTGGCCAACAAGCTGAGTTATGAGCATGGTTATTTGAATAATTGTGTACACTCAGGTGATCATTCTCAATAATTGATATTGTGAACATGATTGACACCGCTTGTTAATTTCTGATGATTTCATTGAGCTGGTGTTTCGATGATTTGATTCATAGCAGGTGATCCGAATATTGCGAGAACGGTTTGATTTGTGAAGCGGTGGTTAAATCATTTTAATAGGTAATTTCTATACTTTACACTCTATGAAGCTGTAATTTCGTATGTAGCCTCTTTTGGGACATCAGATGAGTGGCTCTTAAAGCTAATTTCCATACTTTACACTCTAGGAAGCTGTAATTTCGTATGTAGGCCCTTTTGGGACATTTACTTGACGACGCCCAGGGTCCGGATCAGATGAGTGGCTCTTAGAGCTTGCGTAAGAACCTGCAACACATACGAGTCTACAACTAAAGATATAAAATGTTCCAATGTGATGCAGACTCGTATGCAAGCTTTTCTTTATAGATTTCGGAAAGAAATTGGTCTCGTTTTCAAACATCTTTACCGTGAAGCGTAAAACTGCAGGGTCTTGGAACTGAAAAGTGTGAACCCTTCTCAGAGGCAAAATGCGTCATGTTCTGATCCTAATTTGGAATATGAATAAAGTTCGTGGTTGGACAAATCACTCCCTAGTAGGTACGATCCCCACTTGAAATGAAACTGTATTTAATTTTGTTTATACACTTGATTTTTAGAGTTACCTATCCGTCATTTTACCTACTGTGGGGAAATTATTTTTATGATGGTCGGACAACCCATCGAAGTGTATTGAGGTCGGAAAACTAAGTTTGGCTTGGGCAATCCGCTCACGTCATGACGGGTTGCAGTGCAAGGCGGCGGCTGGTAGAAGAGGCAGGCGGAGGAGGGAAGGTGGAATGCCGGCGAGCTGCACAACTGCCCGCGAGCCCAGCTGAGCAGTTTCTAGCCCTCCCTGCCGTTTTAACCCTTCGCACAGATAAGAAAGCCCCGGCTTCCTCTCTCTAACGAAGTCGTACTCTCTTATTTGCAATCTCACGCAAAGACCGAGCGTTGAACTCTGGTAGGCCTCGTCGTCCTATTGAAACATCAGTTAAGGATGCTGAAGGTGTGGAACAGCACAGACCACCATCATTGGCGCTGGCAGACATGCAAATAAAAACGCGTTCCATGAGGATGTCAAGATTTGCTTGTTGTAATATGAACGGATGTTGAAATTTTGGTTAGGTACGCGATTGTATTTGGTACTACAGTGGAACCTGGATAATTCGAACTTCTTTAACTTGAAATCTTCTTTAATTCCAATATTTCTCTTGGTCCCTAGCATTTTGTATTTGAACATTGCTAAAAAATTATGGATAATTCGAATTTTATTTTGGATAATCCGAATTTTCGGCGTGATAATTAAGGTATAAATTTTAAGCTGCGACTCAAAATAATTGTAAATTTATCGGGAAATACGTTTTAGTAACGATATTCGGCAAAAGGTTTGCGTTAGACCAAATGCAAGTCAGTGCCATTGGCCGAGAGACTTAATTCAAGGAAACAGGCCAAAATATCATCGTTTTTTTGAAAAACAATAGATTGTTTTTTATGGTTGCAGTTAAATACAGTACCATTCCAGGTGTCTTTATATTTATTGTTCAATATTCTGTTGGTCAATACAGTATTCATTGTTACAGTACTTAACTTCGTACTGTAGTTTGTTAAAATATAGTAACTTATTCTAATTTATTAAAATTTCTTTAATTCAAATTCTTGGTTAATTCGAAGTTTTTGACTGGTCCCTTAAGGTTCGAATTATCCAAGTTTCACTGTACTTAGAGAGTGGAATCCTGTTAATATCTTATAGGCGTTTTGAAACATAAGCCAAAAATATCGTGATGCTGAACAGCAGAGTTTGCATTCATCGGGCACTATACATTCATGGCATTGCTGCAAGCCTTTCAATAAATGCAGTTCCTCATGATAAAACAAGTACCTATTGTGCATACGTACAGATACAGTTCCCATTAAAATAATGATTCTCAGAAATTTGAACCCAGGCAAGTCCTCGTCGTCCTATTGAAACGTCAATTAAAGATGCTGAAAAAATGTAACAGCTGAGACCACATCCATTGGCATCAGCAACGTGCAAATAAACATCCTTTCCACGAGGGTACCAAGACGTATTTGCCCTTTTGAATAGTGATTGAAATCGTTAGATTCATGATATCCTGTTAATCTTTTTTGGTTTGATAAAACATGAGCGGAAGATACTGAAAGTACTGAACAGAAGAGTTCAAGTTCATTGGTTAACTAATACTCCTGGACTTGCTACAAAGGCCTCAAAGCGTAGTTCTCTGTGATGAAATAAGTATAGGTACTGTTACAGATCCCATTATATTAATGATATGCAGAGCTTGAATCCCAGTTGGCTTTCATCGTCCTAGTGAAACATCAGTGAAGGTGTGAAAGAACTGAGTCCTCATAGCCGTAGCCGTAGCAAACATGCTACGTGTGTTCTGTGTGGACTCAAAAACTTATAACATCCTTTTGAAGGGTGGTAAACCTTTTGGTTAGGTAACTAGGTTTAGGTAACCCCTTCTTTTACGTAACTCTTAGACAGTAAAATCCTGTTTATCTCTTTTCGGCAAATAGAAACATATCCAGAGAATAGTGAAAGTGCCGAACATCCCTCAGCTAATTTTTGAATCTTAGATTTAATTCTGAGGCAGTTCTTCGCTCTTGGTTACTCCTCATAGCTCTTCCCACCTGAGTCATAATTTAAATTTTATTCTGGCCCGTATGGCAATCGGTGCGAAATATTTGCAGTTAGTTTCTGAAAGAGCTGAATTAAATTCTTAAATCACAAATGGAAAATTCTAAAAAGCGAATGTTGTTCATTGTCAGAATGAAACATGATTCCATTCAAGAATAGTAAGCGTAGGTACGTTTTTTTAGATCCTAAAATAACTACATCTCACTGTAAATGAGAGGCACTTCTCGAAATGCTGATTCGGAACGACTCCACCCATTTGATGACCACAAGGCGTTCTCACCTTCATCGTGGGTAAAGACCTCGCTAATGAACACATCAAAACCTCGAAAGCCCTTCTCGGCCCATATTTCCTTCCCCGGCCGACCCCCAAGTACGTCTAATTACATCGTATTAAGCTCGTTGCGCCTCTTTATCGGGCCAGATGATCTCGGAGATATTTTCGGTTCAAACGCTCCCGGCCCCGGCCCGCTTCCAGCAACGCGTATTAACTCTTCCTTGCTAACCCCCTAATGAAGATGCCCGTCGAAATCCCCTCGAACAGGTTTTCAGCTCGAGTGCAGTCATAGATCTTACCTCCTGGTGTACATCACTGCGGCTTCTATGTATATCCCTAAAGCTTCGCATTTCACAAATAATTTAAAAAATCAAGATATCCGAGAAGTACATATCGCACCTTGGGAGTGATACGTATAAGTCCAAAAACATAAATTCTAGGAAATCGCATTTAAAGATTTTTTATGAATTTGTTGGCGTACTACAGACACACATTCATATGTTCTCGGTTCTTTTTGGTCTGTGTCATGCATATACCATCTACCTATACTGCCCTACTTCTAATTAGCTTCTCCACCTTTCTGTTTTTGATTAACATAATTATAATTATAAACATTTCATGATGCACCACTAACACGGTAAAACACAACAAACCTTGACTTTTTCCTTCGTACAATATTGGTATATCGCGAGTTAATCACCAGGTTGCCTCAGTACGACTACTAATCTTTGGGGCGAATAGTGGTGCATTGCAAAATATGTACCGGTACAACAGTGAAAAACACGAAGAAGCTTGATATTCCTTGGTTCAATAGCGGTACTTCTTGAAATAGACCAGTATTGCTGTAAAAATAAAGGATAAATACCTGGTGTGTCGCATCGATTGTGATTTATGTCGGGATGAACCACTATTAACACCGAATTTTCCACCTTCGTTCGTTGACAGCTGGAAAATGACTGACATAGACCGACCTTTCCCCGACGCTAGATGAAGACTTTGACCAGAATCATTCTGGTTTATCCTGCTATCTACCGGTCACTTGTTGTCCTATGATTAAACCGATACTAGCCGCATGTAGAGCTCGTCAAAACGTACACAGTAGTATATATAACTCAAAACTGCCATTTTTGGACTTATACCAGTATCACTCCCAGGGTGCGATATTTGCAATTGGGAGAATCGGAGTTTTTATCATCAAAACTCATCAGTCATTGACCTAAATTGACTAACCCGCGCACATCCCTGGAAAATTTCATAAAAATCCGTTGAATAGTGTGGAATATAGGCTTGTTATTTAAGCTTGTTACAAGGATTTGCGGTTACACGATAGACACACACTCACCTACACACACTGACGCACATACACAGAAAGATACGGTACGAAAGTTGTTCAGAATGGTCCAATACGTAAAATGCGAGTGGAAATATTACCACTGCAAAAAAACAAAAACCGTTTGAATTTAGTGGAGACCACAATTTTTCTCATTTCTCAAAAGGGAAAACAATGCTTCCGCTACCTATAGGTAAACTTGGCAGCAATTTAGGAGAAGAAATCTAGCATTTAGGTACCAATACGTCACTAGTACGTACACCCTCACGGACAATAGTTAATAGAAAGTTTTAGTGACACGAAACTGACAACGCAAACGCAACCGTATTCCTTGGCCGGTAACGTAGCGCAACATGGAATTTAGAGCTTGATCGTCTAATCAATAGATCTGCTAGCAGCGCATTAGAAATCGCACTTAGAAATTTGAAACTGTTTCGATGTTCGAGCCCTTATGGAAAACGAACTGTCTTACGTACAGCGTTGCGGGTGGTTTAAATCGATTCTTTGGGATTATATTTTACCTTGAAAGTTTTTGGGATCTTTAATGCTCTTTAATGCCCCCCTTCAGGGTTGACGAAAATTGATGCCGAGCTTTTAGGACCAACTAGACCCCAAATGCGATTTTTGACCAAGTTTCAAAAAATTTGGTCTATTGATTTCGGAAAAAAGCCGTGGACGTCGAACGGCGGACGGACGGATTTTTCTTTCATTCAATTTTTGGATTCTACACATCTTGCAACGTAAACCAAAAAATTGTCAGGGGGGTTTAAGAAAAAAAAAATTTCTTGGTTGATTACAAAGGTTCATTATTGAAAATAATAAACCAAAATTTCGAAATCGGTAATTTAGGACATGGGAAAGTGATGCTTTAAGTAATTTAAGTTAGCGCATGCGCGGAATGGCGTAATGATTTGAGAAGAAATAATAAACCTTAGTGTGAAAAAAAACAACCTATCTGTCAAAGAAGGAAGAATTAAAATCATTCAAGGTAGCATATTATGTATATGTAGCTAATACAAAGACATACGGTCGGTCCTATCTAAAACGGTCGGACGCGAAAGAACGAAATGATGGGTTCATTTTTTATTTATTTTTTTGGAGTTCATTCACTTCAATTGATTTTAACATTTTAATGCTATTTTAAAAATGATATACCAAAACTTACTCAGTTTCATTGAAATAAAAAATAAATAAATAAATAAAAATATGTCTTCCAGAATGCAAAACGATCGCAGGAAGTGTAAACAATGTTCGCCGATCCTTAATTTTCCATTCAAATTGAAATGATGTATTTGGTTGTTTTATCGATCCATAGCTATAAATATGGATGCTAGATCGTAATTTCTATGCTGCCACCATCATGTTCACACTTAATTAGTTCCATGTTAACACATATAGATCCTCCAGGGGCTGTTACCCCTTCACACTCTCGTCGACAGTTTATGAATGAAACGTCGAGTTTAATTAGTTATCTTTTTTTTCCTCGACCCTCGACAAAACAGTGTTGAAGAGATATCCGCCATTGCCGGGATGATATCAGGAATGAGAAAAGAGGGGTAGAACAGTCGGAAGCTGTGTCTGTAGCTGTAGTTCCTCTCCGGTCGGGACTTTCACCCCTATTTCCTCTGTGAAACATGTTGCTTTCCTCAAGGGTACTATCTGTCACACCCCCTACAAAACTGGGGTTCCCGCTCCCCAGCGTCCCGTTTTATCACGGTTCAACGTCGGGGAAACTGCTCAATAAAAATAGAAAACGCTTCGCTTCTCCCCGGTTCGTGCTGTTTTATCCCCGCTGACGAGAAATCGATAAAAAGGTTATTTTGGGATATCATAAAAGTATTAGACGCTACCCACTGAATAAGATATGGCGATAGGTTCAGAACTCATGCATCTTCCTTGCATGGGCATATTTGTATATACTACCAGCCAATTCATTGACAGACACTTGCATTTTGAGGTTGATGGCTTTTTCAACATTTTCGCCAACTTGTTACCAACGTATACGAATGTTTGCGGGAGCCATGCATTCAGTTTCTAAACAAAACTGTGTTGGTCCAGTAAAAAAAATCTCCATTCCCATTTTGCTATTTTGAACTAATTTGGTCCCGTTGCGTATGCCTGCACGCTTGCCTATGTGTCTCAGTGATTACACGGCGCATGTGCTACATAACTTTCTCGCAACGTTCGCGCCTAATACATTACCAAATTTCAAGGGAATTCGCAAGGATTTTGCGGGTTAGACCCTACATATATATGACCTCATACGAGTTTCACTCCATTCTGGTCATAGCTGGTCTCCGCAAATGCTAAACTTCGCAAAACTTTCAGCATGAAAAGATTCTCAATGCTTACCCGGATTGGGCGGAATTCCCATGATTGGATAGATTGATTGTAGTTGTTTAGGACCTAAATCGTGTCACGAATCTCACTCATGTTAATCTGCTCATCATAAAAGCGATATAGGTCAACATCTTTGGAAACTTCTCTGCTTCATACATTTACATTGGATTCGGCTATTTCAAATAGTTTTGCTCTTGATGTGTTGTGTGCACTTATTGAATTGCTCACAACTCAATTGCACTTTAAAAGTTTTCTCGTGGGCAGACCGAACTTTTCTGAAACCCACACCAAAAAGGAAGCCACGGTTTTGATATTTCGACTCGGTGACACAGTTTTCCAAACTTTCTGTTCTGCTGTTATTCACAATATGGAATATAAAATGACGATGTCTGAACGATAATTCTGTATTCTGGCCGTCTTGGTATCACGGAACTATTGCAAAACGCATCATGGCGTATGAAATCTACCCTCATTGTCATCCTGCCATTGTCCGGCTGCCGTACGAGCGGTCCATTAGAGCGTGAAGTTCGCACGTGATCAGGCGTCCAACTTATTCAGCCCACGGAGTCAGTTGGCGCCACATCCTCTCCCATACGGACGGTTTTTATTAACCGACTCCTTATTAGTCCATCAAAATCATTCGAACTGACTTTGCATTGATAATCGATAAAATTATAACGCTGTAGGTCCCACACTTAGCGATGGACGCCGAATCGGCCACGCACTAAACATCTGCTCAGGGTTAAAATTACAAAGGGAGAAAAACGCTCACTTGTTTTCCTGTCATCGCATTAATGTATAGTTGATATGCAGCACACAACGCTGAACCTGTCTGCTTGAATGAGTTACATGTACCTGACTTGGTTTTACAGTACTATTCGTATTGTATACGAGTACATAGTGTACAGTTTAAAATGCCGCGAATAAGTGCCAACGAATTATGCCAATTTCTGCTTCCAGTAACCTTTGGTTTTTGTTGCGATTAGTACCTGATAATCTATTACCTGAACAGAACCAGAAAATCTTAATATTGCTGCCGAGTTATCTCGAACGATTTCGCTTGTCTTTAAATTATTTTCGGTTGGAATTGTCCATAGCTGGTACGAAAATAGTTGTTTATTATTTACCATGATCAATTATTGAAATAATTTACCTATCTGGTGTTTTTCTTTCGATGGTAGGCATGTTTGAAGAAAAAATTGAAAAAATCATCCGCTCGCTACCGTTCAATGATTGGAAAAATCCCAAACTACCTACTGGACCAAGTTTTACGGAATTGGGTTCAAAGACCCGTAATGTACTAAAATACCAATTATCTCAGCATTCCGTGGGGCAACATTGATGGATTCATTAACTGAAACTACATAGAAGAAATGAAAACTTTTTGTGAGATTTCAACAGATTTGGTATGAGTGAATATGATCAGAACATCACTAGTATTATGTAAGTCCATGGTTGAGAGGTTGAAGGTTGAGCACTCCGAATTTTGAGATAGAAATATATTGTCAATCCAACTGTGAATCGCATAGTGACTTTATTGGGATGCAAGAGTATATTGGTAGAAATTTTACTGATTTGGGTCCATTCTATTCGGTTTCATGAATTGTGAATTATCATACGTTTATTTAAAGGCCAATAACTACTGAGAATCACAGCAAGTAAGTGCATCCAGCTATCTATTGGCCACACTCCGGGCAACGGCCGGGCAATCCACAATTCTTTAATAATATCTTCATTTACCTGAAAAACGTAGTATGTACCTTATAAATGTCGACTTTAATTCTGCATGTAAATCCTGTGCTGGTTGAAGAAATGGAGCTTTATTAATCTTTGAAGCATTATCAAACATTCCTTCATAATGAACTACATTGTTACACAATATATATGGGTTCACTACTCAATATATTATATTTTATATGCAAGAATGAATCATGAATGCACTACTGAATATGAATTGTAATGAAAACTAATAGTAGAGGAGGAGCTACATCAATTTTTTATGGAGAGATGAAAACCTCCGACGGTAGTACCTACCTAATACATAATAATCATATCATTATCATCGATATCGGACTTCAACAACGCGCTAATCCACAGCATAAAGAGTCCGCTTGCCCCACTAAAACCCGATATCCCTCCCTGATACCGGGAGAGAGAATATGGGGCCATAAAATATCCGGAGCTAACACCGCCGGGTTTCCAATCATATAAGCCTTCAGCACACAATGGCCACGCTCCTTTCGACCTGCGAGCTCCCGATCCAACAAGTAATGAAGCCATAAACTCCGCTAACCAATCTAAATACAATTATTAGGTGCCCTTAATAAATATCCGGGAGATAAGATCCGTGCGGTAATTACACCCCTCTTTCTCAAAAGAGCTTCCCAAACAAGTTGCATGCTCTCATTGGTATTCCACCCTGCCGAGATAGTGCCAGAAATGAACCCCCCGCCATACCTTCCACGTGACACTGTATTTTTTTGTATCCCAGTTCGTTCTTTTATTCATTTAACATAACCGACTAATGAAGAACAGACGTACATTGTAAATGTAAGATTGTGAGTCTTGACTGTATTATTCATCATTATACCTAAATAATTGAGTCGTATTAAGTGTGCGGCGTCAAAAAGGGCTTCTTTGCTACCTAAGACCGGTGAATAAAATTAAGGTCTCTATATTCACCAAAGAAACTTCTTCTTTTAACTTTAGAGGTAGGTCAACACTGTCCCACATTTGTAAGGGATGTTAGAATTTCACAGTTCCAAACATGATCTTCATGGGTAAGTTGCAAAGTGGATTTCAACTCTTATAATAACTCAACATGTTTCAACTTAAAGGTTCAAGCTTAATCCAATTTTTCCATAAACTACTTCACACATGAGGCCACTACATCATGCAAGTTCTTGGCAGTCCTTGGTATTCCACCACGCCGAGGAAGTTCCATGAATGGAACATCACACGTGCCTCATTCATACCTACCACGTGGAACTGTATTTTTTTGTATCCTGCTTCGATCTTTCATTCATTCAACATATCCATTTATTGATGAATATTCGTATAACAGTATTATGTTGGATTGCCAATTTTTATCGATCATTTGATGAATTGAAAAATGACTAACGTAAGGTGGCAAAACGCGTTTTTATACAAGTACAACACAATCAGCATATTAAGTCAGAAAACATTAATAATACTATGTTATCACAAGAAACAGATTCAACATCGATGAGCTTTTGAGTTTGTATTCTAAAATAATTTGCGTAATGAGACGAAGGCGAAGACTTATCAATTGTTTGTATGTAGTGTCAAACTGTTTATGAAAAATATTAGAGTATGAATTTTAACAATGTTCAATAAATAACGGCAAACAAGTGGGTAATGCATGTCACCTGTCCTAAACCAAATATTTTACATCTTCACCTTTTTCCCATTTTATCTAATGTGTATATCTAAGCTATACCCATAAAATGTACCTTCGGTGCTGCAAAGTCCATAATAGTACAAAACAAGAACTTTTAGATACCTCGGTTGGTCTTGAAACCCGATGCTAACGAACTTCTTAACTCACAACTTTTTTACCCTGAACCTCTTTCAAGACCACACTTGAACATTACAAGTGGCTACTCGAGTCGGCACAACAAACGACAGAAACAGCAACACCCAAAACTTCTTTTTGTAAACATAACTACGAATTCTCAACAACCCAGTAATTAAGTTTTGATGACCCTGGAAAAGTAAAGTGCATTATAGATGCGGAAAGGGTTACCATGGTGTTTCACGTAGCTGCTTGACCAAAAGACTGTCCGCATTGATGAGCTTTGGTGAGATGATGTATAAGACATGAAATTAAATCGAAAACTTAGTGTGGATTAAATATATCAGTAAAGTGCTATAAGCAACATGGGAAACGTGACTAAGTTAACACATAAATAAATGTTCATATTTAGGTACAAGTGCCAAGTACTGTGTACTGGGTGTATACTCTTTATACTGCACTTAATGCATGAATGTTATTCACTATATTTTAACGACCAAACTTCCCTAATCAAGTTAGTACCACGGTTTGTACTTGCTACAAGAGAAACTTTTGGATGCTTCATAGGATCTGGATTGTTAGAAATGATGCCCAATCCATACAGGGGGTCAATACTCTGTCAAAATATTTCTATCCTTTCTGTATGATCTGTAGTATATAAATTGTTAGATAGAAAATTCATCTCTTAGCAAGAACAACATGGTAGAATGCCCAATCCTGGCCAATCTCATATGAGGATTGAGAACAGAATCGATGTAGATTTCCTCTATCTAGGGGAAAAAGGGGGTAGCTACCAATGCAATTTATACCTTTCTATTTAATTAAGGTTTACCCCCAAATTGACTGGCAAACAAGAGGATTCCCAGAGGTCTTCCCTCCCGTATAGGAGGAAAAGAGGCTGTTTTTACATTATGTAGGTTTCGACTGAAAGCCAACGGTTGTTGTGGGGAGGCATACATAATAGATTGCTACGACATGGTGTCAGGACCTGGAACGGACATTGATCGTGGGAACTGTTTATTCAATTAGGATCGATTTATCGACGAATGAGGCACCCTGGACACTTCAAGGTATCGCATTTCGTAGAAAGCATTTAGATAAAATTGCATCCTATAGATTATAGTTACTTATTACCATCCAATCACAGAGAAAAATCAGTAATTTTAATTAGAAGACTGGAAAATATTAATGCAAGTCATCACAGTGCATTCCTTACATCTAACCGACTTGCATTATGTGTCCAACATGTTTGCTGACGTTTTCCTGTGACGCTATACAATTCATTTTTTCAGTGATATTTTAGTAGTTTGTTAGTGAAATATATATATATAATTATATGTAAATTCAGAAACAACTATACCTTTTCCAAACTCCCCTAGTGGAGTGAGTTGAGCATTTAGGAACATCTGACCAACCTTCCCCACACATCAACTAGGGAGTGTTGGCGTTGTTTCATTACTCATTCTCTTGCCAGAACCAACAACCTAATCAGCAGTTAGTGATTAGAGATGTAAATTTATTTATATTGCATATTTATTTGCCTAATAGGTGTTTAAATGCTCTGATCCCCTTAGTGTTTGATGGAATGGAGTACCTATATTATGGGAGTTTGGACGGGAAGTCGGAAACCGCAAAAATAACGAACTTTCGCCTTAAATGGTTTTTTCGAGCTCATTACGCTTCAGTTCAGGTACTCAAATGCAAAGTTTTTGGTGTCGGGCGTTACGCTTTAAAGCTACAGACAGAAGTACGTATATTTGTCTGTATTTTATAGATATTTATTTATTTATTTACAGAACGGGCGATGCCCAATTACAATATTATTAACAAAATAAATTAGTATCTTGATGAGGAAACAAAATCGGTGTTTCAGAAGAAAAGAAAAAAAAATATATATAGATATATTTATGTATATATAAGGTAAAAATCACAAACAAACACTTCTTGTAGCTGAGTGGACAGAGATTTCAGGGCGGACGGTGGGTGGTGCTTAATATTTTTGAGCGGAAGGTTCGAGATGGCTGATCATGGAAAAAGTCTAAAGCTGGATTTCGTTGGAGTATATGGTTGGCCTGACGAGGGATTCTATTGAGAGGCTGTTCATACAGGCAATTATTAGTTGTGGAGAATTGAATATGAAAAATGGGTTGGTTACGGGAGTAAAAAGCTGCAATATATAGGTTGATTTCGGAGATGAGTTCGGGACAGTCAATCCGGTTGTTCAACGAATTGAAAAGGAACAACATGTCAGATACAATGCGACGCTCTTCAAGGCTGGAAGGCTCTTCAAGGATAAGAGAAGGTATAATATATTTTTGGCCAAGCTTTGAAAAACTTTGGTGTGGCTCAAGAAATATTTGCCCACCCACACTAAAAGAAAATAAGCTTGGTTTTTAATTGATAATTTAATTTAATTTTTCAACCCAAAGAAATGACAGCTCTTTGATCAGCGCGAACATGTACCTCCGCATGTAAAGCCTAAATTATAAAATAAACCACAAAAGGATAGAATTTAAAAAATACAGAAATAAATAACAAAAAACCTGAAAGGGTGGGACATTTTGAATGGGGTTGTTGAATTGTTCATGTTGTGGCCGTCGGTGCGTTAGCGCTAATAACGGAAATTGATTGGCCCGACAGTAAAGCTAATTGGTTTGATGGGTGAGCCATTTCACATGAGATATGACGGCAGTGGCGATGATGAGGTGGTTGTAGAGCTCGCCGATAGTTTTAAATTGGAGATTCATGACGGTCGTTTAAGTGCTAAAGTGCTCAATTGTTCCGGAATCAAAAAATGACTCGTATTTATTGGTTTCAACCGTTCCCGCTACTTGTGAAATGAACGCTACAATGATTTCGACGTTTTATTTTGGTGTGTACGATCCCGAATTAGAATGATGGCGGTGAATATTAGTAGGCTCCCCTTGTGATAGTAATTGGACTTTTCATTAGCTGATGTTTTAGAACTATGGTTCAAAGGCCCTCAGTGTTGTAGAAATGTTGGCCGAAAGTGTTTCTGAACTGTTTTCGGCGTAAAGATCTAAACAAGTGTTTCCGGGCTTGCGAAATTACATCATATCAATAGGGTCCCTACCTTCTCTATCATCCCATCGTACCATCATTTACATTCAATAAAACTTGAACATCCAGTGTCTTCAGAAGCACATCTGATGTTTCAGTAACAATAATTATGTTGTATTTGTGTTAAAATTATTATTTGTTACATTTGTTACATTTAGTGTTTGATTGGTTTCATACTATTGATTTTGTCGTTTGAACCGGTCTCACAATGTAACGCTTACTTCGTAGAAATTAAACACTTTTACTAACTTCCGTTTTCTTCATTGAAATGGGTTTTCACAACTTTGTCGCGATTGATTTAGTTCGTTTTAGTTGTAGTTTGTAATGGTGGTTTTTGTGGGTTCGAAGGTAAAACCGAAACGTGCAGGACGGAAGGAGATGAACTGTAGCAGGAACAAGGACTCCGGAATGGATGGGTCTCTTCTAGACGGCTAATTATCGGATGCTTAGCTAATGAACACGGGACTCCAGTTCCATCGGATTCCTTCTTGCCCCCTTCGGAGCGCCCATGTAAGGAATCTCGAGAACCGGCTGTAAACTCACTGCCATATGGCCTGAATGGAACCACCGTTCCAACACAACACACTACGACTTCTTCAATATTATTATTTGTTTCAGATATGTAGCTACTAGCACCAATAGTTAGGTATTACACCTTTTTTTGTTTTACACCTTCTTTGCTATGGCACACAAGCTAAAAATTCTCCTCGATATTGATTCGAAATTCTATGAAAACATCAGAAATTAACAAGCGGTTGCAATCATGTTCACAATATCAATTATTGAGAATGATCACCTGTGTGTAAACAATTATTTATATAACCATGCTCATAACTCAGTTTGTTGGACACGAACTTCGCCGTAGTTAACATAATATTGTTGGATAAATCGAGAGCTTTCGAACGAATGGTCAACGAATTTTGTGGGATGAAAAACGACGAAGTACCATTTCCCTAGCAACGACTCGGTTGTAAGCGGAAATCATCAGAATATTTTCGTGAGCAATTTCCGTGACGTTTTAACATGTATCATGTTTTAGCCCTGGGGTCCTAGCGAATTTTGCGAGTCAATTTTTTTCCGCGCACGAAATTAATTACAGTGATTTCCGCCTACAACCGAGTCGTTGCTAGGGAAATGGTACTTCGTCGTTTTTCATCCCACAAAATTCGTTGACCATTCGTTCGAAAGCTCTCGATTTATCCAACAATATTATGTTAACTACGGCGAAGTTCGTGTCCAACAAACTGAGTTATGAGCATGGTTATATAAATAATTGTTTACACACAGGTGATCATTCTCAATAATTGATATTGTGAACATGATTGCAACCGCTTGTTAATTTCTGATGATTTCATTGAGCTGGTGTTTCGATGATTTGATTCATAGCAGGTGATCCAAATATTGCGAGAACGGTTTGATTTGTGAAGCGGTGGTTAAATAATTTTAATGGGTAATTTCTATGCTTTACACTCTAGGAAGCTGTAATTTCGTATGTAGCCTCTTTAGGACATTTACTTGACGATGCCCAGGGTCCGGATCAGATGAGTGGCTCTTAGAGCTAATTTCTATGGTTTACACTCTAGGAAGCTGTAACTTCGTATGTAGTCTCTTTAGCACATTTACGTGACGATGCCCAGGGTCCGGATCAGCTGAGTGGCTCTTAGAGCTTGCATACGAGTCTGCAACACATACTTGTCTTCAACTAAAGACATAAAATGTCACAATGTGTTGCAGACTCGTATGCAAGCGTTTCGTTGATTTGGTTTACATTTCAAGATGCGATGAATCCAAAAATCGAGAAAATTTTTTTTTTTTTAAATACTCCATAGATTCCTCGCAACTGCCTCACACAGTTTCACTCCTGTCCAGTATTTCAAAATCGTTAACATAATAATCCATGTCATTTTATCCCACTGCTTGTCATTTTATCATCTCTCATAATCGGGGTTTGCGGTTTCTTCGTCAAAATTTTCAACAAATCACATGAACTATAGACGGTTTCCTAGGTCTCTCCTCTCAAGTTCATTCGTCATCAAACTGATCCGACATAAAGATTGGTACCGGTAGGTCCTGGCACAGCACTTGATCAGCGTTCATCCCATTTCAGTTAAATACCTTCATCAAGGAACAATGAGTTTGTCGATGGGTTAACTAACGAATGAACTTGGTTAAAACGAGAAAACTGAATAAAATCGACCAGAATTAAACACATTCCAGTCAACTTGTGAGTCTAAAAATCGATTTGCGATTCACAATGGTGTTAACTTTTATTCTTCTTCACATATTCAATCTTCGAGAAGTACGATAGTGCAGCTTGTTGTTCAATACTCCGTGTTGTCTCATTTGATTGATTGAAGCGAAATCAACCAAAACCAAACGAAAAACTCTCATGTTAATTCGAATGTTTCGAGATAATTATTTTTGAGAATTTTTAATATTTTGAGATTTGGGATTGATTCAAGTTTACGTCGACATTTTTTACTCACCCTCGATCGATATCTTAATCGTAATCTTTGAGCGAAAATCCGATTCATTGGTTTGGCACAAGAAATTCTCGACGAAAAAATTGAACATGAAATAATGAACCAAGATTGATAAATTCGAAACAAAATTTACCTACTCTTTTTTTTTTTTTTTTTTCATTTTCAAGGTTGAATCTATGGCTCGCGTTCTGTGGCCATTTTTCGAGAAATATCATAAGATGGAGGGAGGAAGTTAGTTTTGAAACACTGTATATAAGTGTACACAGAATTTACGACATCAGGTGAATTTCTGAATATGAATTTAGATAGATTTATATCATATAGTTAAATGTATCAAGAGTACACATTATTCAACAGTTTAAATAGTCCTGCATATAAGGATTTCAACTATTTAAGATTTTTCCATTCATCTGTACAGACTTCATTAATATTTTTTCGAGTTTGAACTGTAGGTTAGGTACATGTAATATAAATTTCTCGCCATCTCAGTGGTAATACACTGGCAACACGTTGAAAACTCAACACCCCAGCAGAGAAATATCCGAAGTGGAAATGTTCTCTTGAAGAGTGAAAATGTGTGCATGCGCTTAAGTGCCTCACGAAACACTCCCCCCGCCATCGCAAACAACCTTTATAATCCCAACGTAATTTTTTAATTGGATAAAACTTGGGGAAAAACTTGTGGGTGTGAGGGGAAAGGGGGGAAACTCGGAGAGGTTGGGGCCAAAAACGGAGAAACCCCGAAGGAATTAAAGGTTGAAAGAGACCCAAGAAGGGCGCAGAGAGGGTTCCACAAGTAGAAATACATTAGGTAAGTACGTGGTTAGATAATTACGAAAGCAGCAGAGCGTGAACTTGGTTCGGGAGCGGAGGGGGGTAGATAAGCGCCCTGGATGAAAAAGGCGAAAAGGCGAGAGGGAAAATCGGGCCTCCTTCTTTTCCCTTACCAAAGGGATAAATCTTGGAAGGGGGAAAAAATCGCATTAAAAATGGGAACTTGAAACACTTTGGTTATTAAGAGGAGGGAACTTGAAGGTAATTAGAAAACAAGGGAGGAACGACCCTGCGGAAGAAAAGAAGATGATGGTAACTGAGCTCCAGAAATAAGTGAGGGGGATGAAGTGAAGGTTGAATTCATAACTAACTAGCCATGGGTGTATACATGGATGTCATTATATCTGTTCCAATACTGTTCAAATTTGTGTATTAAAATCAAATAACTATTAAGATAATTTATAACCGTATCGGTAAAAAAAACCTTTAGTGTATGTATGCACTCATATATGCTACCCCTAATATTCAATATATGTGTAGACTATGAGCGTTACCTATGGGCGCAAAAAAGGTATTTTCACTATTTTTAAATGGAAGAAGCCTCCATTCTAAGAAGTTTGGCATCAAACGCACTCTCCTCATGTATTTCTATGATTTTCCCAAGTTTTGTATGCTGGTGACGTCAGAGCTCCCCTTCCGACTTGTGGGGGGGGGGGGGGGGAGGGTGGTGAATACCAGTGTGAAGTCACTAGTGTACAATTTGAAAATTCGTAGAAAGAAAACCAACCAGAGTGCGGATGGTATCAAATTTCTTAGAATGGAATCTATTTTCATTTAGAAATATAATGAATGCGTGGGTAACACTCATTGTTCCTCATGCGTGAGGGTGATATGTAACTTTGGTGAGTTGTACTTCAACTGGGTCCACTGACCAAGTGCCTCGTGAAATTTGAGGTAATATACAAATTTTCGCTACCAAACTCTATTTTTGATGATTTGAAAATGGCTGACCTCAGTTAAGACCGTTGTATTGTCGTCAAGGACAACTGTCAAATCATAGTGGTTTCAGTCGATTCTGAGTGGCGAAAACTATTGAAAACGGAAACCAACCTCGTTTTTTGTTAATTTGCCGACGGTCGCCATCGCTGACGATAAGTTCCTGTCGTTGATCGTCACCAAACATTTTAAAGCTAATTCCGAATGTCTAAAGAGGGTACCTACTAAATTTCAAGTTGATAGCTTCAAAATTGTGGTCTGTAGCGAGAAACACGGGCCCACGCATGCTGACGAGTAGAGAGTCACTTTGTTTGCCAAATATCTGTGTAATGGAGCCATCCGTTTCAGCAGAACCTGGCCTAATTCAGTCCTTTCACACTCTGCCATTGATAGAGATTTGGAAAGGGACTAATTTACTAACAAAAATTAAGCTATCGCAAGAACAGTATACACTGAGAAGCTGTCATTTCTTCTCCATCCCACCATCTATTTAAAAAGTCGATATGAAAATGGGAATCAGATATGACCTCTTTAGAACTACGAGGTAACAATGAAAATGTGTGGAACCACAGGTGTAGACCAGCTGGAGAGACGCTGATTTCAACCGCAATTCATCTCACAACCGTCACATTTAGAATGAAACAAGATTTTCAACATGTAGGTAGATGTGTGTATGGATTCAATAACCTTTCTGGGCAAGCTCAAAATTACCTTGATCAGCAGAGTTTGGTATAGGCTGATAGTTTGACGTGAATGACAAAGTGTGGAACCTCTTGCTTTATGGACGCCTGAATGGATGGACCTATTTTGAAGGAGCCTTTAACAAAACTTGAGAGATTACTATTTCAATGAAATCAACACTTGTCTGTCCACAAAAGTATCAAGTTTCAAACATTCGAATAAAAATTGACAATGAAAACAGTTCGATTACAATTATAATGAGTAAAAACTGGGAGAATAAATTACCTTAGCATTTATTAAATTTAATTAGATTAGCGAGCGGAATCGGTCTATTAACAAGAGTTTGGAAGCCCGTATCTGGGTTCTTCGAAGTACAAATGCAATGGGAACATTAGTTCTCGATACAAAGTTTCCATTGCGGGAAATAGCAGTCACAACATCCCGTGTGAAACTTTACCTGTCGATTTACCTAATAGAGAAATCATGGAATTTATCCGAAATTGTTCAATAACTATCATCGTAGTTGAATATAGTTGTCTAAAAAAGTATTGTTTGTAGGTAATAATGTTTCTATTGTTTCTTATTAAATAACAAAAATAATCATATGATCATTGACATTTTCCAACGTCACAAATGAAATGAATGTTCAAAGCTTACTACTAGTGTGAAAATATTTATAAAATACAAATCGCCTTCCAGATCCAAAACAGGAATATGATAATTGATGTTTTGAGAGTATCTTTTGTTATAATGGGAATAATGAACGATGTTATTTTGCGTACCTGTACAATACCTGTTACTTAGTTGTTATGAAGGTATGAATGCCATAGTTCCTTGAAGCATCAACTCAGTTGTTCGTTATGGTAACTGTGAAATATCAGATTCCTCTCCATGAAAATTCAGTGAAACTCGGCATAAACAGACATCTCGTCTGATCCTCTTTATGGGGAGCAGGGTCTTTCACCCTCCACGCTCCTTAGGCCTCTGCTTCGAGCCTCATAATTCATCTCTTTTAGGAAATCCCTTTCCTCAAGCCTCACCAAAGGTCCTTAGCCCTTCGGCTCAGATATCTCCCTAATGAGTTATTGATGGGCAACCCCTACTGCTTATCTATGCCTCCAGCGACAATGTTGAGGATGATAATGAGCGCCTTGGGGGAAGCGTCTTAATGCGATCCTGACGTATTGCCTGGAGACAATCCTGTTTATATACGATGAAAATCCGATTCTTCTGGAATGTATAAACAAACTAATATACCACCTGCAGTCCTTAATGGCTTGGCTGTGGTTTTACACTCTTCCGCCGCGTTGGGGCATGCCCGAACCATTTTGAAGAATCGGAGTTCACATCGTTGCGATGTGTGGCTCAGATAGTAAGCTTGTGTATATTTCTTCATAGTTAATACTTTAAACCTAAGAATTTCTACTTATTTCCTCTTTTTTGCATTTTTTTTTCCTTCGCCCTCACCATTAAATTTTAATTATGCGTTCCATTTTATCAGCTATTGAGACCCTTTTTTAAGTGTGTTGCATTTTCACCGGATTTTCGGCATTATTCCTTAACTCCTCCGATTTGCTGATATCCTATTCCATTTCAGTCAAGGACTAGGATTTATTCATACTAATCTTTTCGATCTAACTGAATGAAATCAGGCACATGATGCTTTTAGCATGCGTTATAAACAATTTTTTAGTCAGTTTCATCTCAAAAGCACCTAGCGACTGAACCCTCAACACATCGTTCCTTTTTCAAGAAACTTGTTGGTACAAACAGCTTTATCACCCGATTTCTTAAATGTCACTACTCATAAGCATAATCGTATGTTTTATTATAAGCAAAATGTGAGCCTTCCCAAAAGTTATAAATTGTATCCATTCAATTGATTTTTACTAATGACCGGCTGCTTTAAGATATAAGTACTACTTTTTATTGTAAAACAATAAGTTTTTCACTCTGGTTTCATTCTCTTTCATTCTAACTTCTGCTTTGCCAAACATGCTCCTCTACCTAAAAATTACACTCCTTTTTGATATGGTTTTTAAAACAACTTTTCTATCGAATCTTTTTTATTTAAAGCAAATTTTTCTAGAAATTTTAGATATTGCAATGGCTCCGAAAAATCGTTATATAAAATGTTTCTGAATTGTTCTCAATAACAAACCGTCTTGAGGCATTATGAAACAATTTCTAGACTTTACCGTTTTTTCATGTGTACCTACATATATATTTGAAATAATCAATTCGTTCTTTCGTCAATAAATCAAGCATTCCAAAAGAAAGGATGAGTTCGTTGGTCAACTCTTCACGAGCACAATAAATTGCACAAATGTCCAAAATGTGCTGCAAAGAACTGCTGCAAAAGGCAACAAAAAAAGACTGAGAATTGTTAAGTTTTTATTTTTAACAGAATGTGAATCAGGAAAAGTACACCAACTATGAGCTAGATCATTGAAAAATTTCAAAAATTATGAAACTCTAATATCGTTGGAATAGTAGGATATTATTTGAAACTACAGTTTTTGCCGTTAAATTAACATTTATCTGTTCCGTTGCAAACAAACTGCTTGAAATTCTAAACTACGTAAAGCTACAACAATTCTATCATGTGTAAAAATGAAACGTCAATGATAGGTTTTTGAATACAATCATGATGCTTGACTAGACCTTTTTACTATTTCATCACACTCATTTCGACGGTTTGGTTTTCAAATGATCAAGAGTGAACAAAATCGAATGAAATTGCTATTGTGTAGTATATAGGATGAACACACCCCTAAATTTAGGTATTTCATTCCAGTGTGTGAAGCCTCGGTATGAACCTGGAATTTATTTGGGGCCAAAGTAAATGAAGGACAATTTTAAATTATATTGTGATTGTATTCCAGAGTGAGGACGAAGAAAGAATTACTTCTTTATTAATATGATTATGTTTGTTTTTTTCCCCACGACAAACTCTCCCATTTTTTCGTTTCACATTCCTACAAGGACGCTATTTTGCAGTCATGTTGACCTTCAACGGACAGGAATCCACAAGGCGTTCCCGGCGGTATGAAAAGCCTGTCGCGACGCGACCCGCTCAATAATGAACTCTTGTCATTCCTCGCCTCGCATTATTTATCACTGCAGGGACGTTAAACTCGGGAAAAAATGTAACAACAACAACTAAAAAGAACGGAAAACCCTTTCGTTGATAATTATGGGCAATTATCAACCTTCAACCACGAACCAGTATTTTCGGAGCGTCGCCGCTGGGGGGAGCAGGGACTCCGGGAGATCAAACATGGCGGATGGCCACTTAGCGTACAATTACCCCTTCCATCGAGACCTCCCTTCCTCACCTGGCCCGCTGATTATATCTCTGAGCATGGCATTTCAATTAGATTTTGATTATTGCGTTACTACAGGTGAGAGAGAGAGCTTTCGAAGCGTAATCACCCAACATGCACCACTTTTGCCTCTCATTACAATCATTATGCAGTTTGGCAGTTAATTTTCTGCATCGACTATGGGCCGAGTGCAATTTCATAATTAGGTCCGATCAGAAATACAGGTGGTAATGACCTAAGCGCTCGACTCGGAGCGGCTTCCTTTTCTGTTCGCCTTTTGATACTCTGGGAGAGCGTTTACCCTCAATGCGTCTCAATTATCCACATTAAATCGTGGGATTACTGCAATTTTCTTTCAATTACCTCTAAACAAAAATAAATGGAAAATCTTTTAGACTTTTTATATATTCATTTATGTATGAAACTATAATTATTTTATTTTTTGAGCTAATAATGGGTAGGTACATTGATTCCCTCCCGTTCTATATTTATTTATTTATTTTAACACGTGAAATATGCTTGATGGTAGTGAACTTCACAAAAATTTATTATTCATAAACAAAGCTAAAAGTTTTCCCTTCTTTTAGCAAATTTTCATAGAAAATAAAGCTATTTCAATGGCTCGGAAAATTTTAAAATACAAATTTTTGAAACATTTCTTCATTGAAATCCGTTCTGGGGCATTCTGAAACTATCCACGAAGTTTGCGCTTTTTAATATATATATATATATATATATGTGTGTGTGTGTGTGTCTGTGTGTGTGTGCGCGCGCGCGCGCGTGTGTGTGTGTGCGTGGGTGCGTTTGTGCGTGCGTGTGTCATTCCAGGCGATAAGTCTCCTTAGGATTGAGTTAAAAATTCCCTTATTGCACCAAAAAATCGAGCTTTTCAAAAAAAAAAAAAAAAAAGATGAATTCGTTGGCTAGCACTTTTTGATCACATTCAATTGATCAAATACCAAAAAATCACTAAAATTGGCTTGAAACAGCCAAAAATGGTTAAATTTACAATGTCAAGCAGAATATCCGTCAAACCAACATTATAAACAATTAACTGGGACATCAACATTTTTTTGCACAAAATTATCCTGAAAAACGTACTTAAGTTAAAATAATATGTGCTTCTCAATCTTAAAAAACTGCCAATTGTTCATATATCGTTAGTGCATTACTATTGTAATTAATGAAAAATCATGTAATTGCATTCAAGGATTCTAATGAAGCGCTATTCAGTCCCAAACTTTGAATTTCGATTACCTCGAAAATTAGGAAAAAGTGACATTATTCATTTTTTCCGTGTGGTCTTCATTTTATATATTATATAAAATATTTGCCATTCTGAAAATAAATGTCACCTGAAGCATCACCCGGTAAATTTTGTCACCTTTGAAGGAAAGATCAACCGTTTTCAATTAATTAACATAAGTTCTGGTTTATGGTAGGTTTTTTAACAAAATAATACAAGACGGTCGGGAATAACCAGTAACCACTGTATTCTCTACTTCATAGCCGTAACTCCTTGTCTCTGTAACAATAATTAAAGCTGTATACAAAATTCTTTAGTGGTACCCTTAACGTTCTGCAAAATTCTTGTAAAAGCCCTCCAAATTGACCAAATAAATAAGGAATTTGGGATTCGCAAAGGCCGGTTCAATGGCATTGCTATTCTTGAGGTCACAGAGACCGTTCCCCAATACCCCTCCAATTTTTCTGAGAGTAGGTATTGATTAATGGATGGTGAGAAGTAAATAAACGTCATGCAACTATAATTCTCTATATCCTTGAACGTTTCATCGAAAACGGACTAAAACTCAGTAGTTATAATATTGTTATGCCAAGGGCCTAGAATAAGGAATAGCTTCAGAAAGTTGTGACAAGCAGTCATTTAGCAGCAACGCTTTCTCGGTTATTTGAAATAAAAAAATTTCAAATCGTTTTTGAAAGGGTTTGTCTTGTTGTTATTTCGAAATGATGGTGTGGAATAATTTCGGTATTATGAACGGCTCAACAGTTGCCACTACGTAAGACAGAATTCTCTCCCCCTTTTCGGTAGAACCATCGAAGGAGAAAATCCTTCCATACTCCTTTGGAGGGTTGCGGTAAATCCATTTTGGCGTGAGCCCTGAGACGAATGCAAAGGCTGATAAGGAGGAGATGCCGTTACAAAAAAAGTGAGATATGATTGGTGTGTTCTTATACAGGAGGAAACACTGAACGGAGGGTGGCAACGTTTCTGGAGCGTTCACTGCCCCTCTCTCTCCCCTAAAGCCTAGGGGA
This sequence comes from Adelphocoris suturalis, assembly GCA_030762985.1. Lineage (NCBI taxonomy): Eukaryota > Metazoa > Arthropoda > Insecta > Hemiptera > Miridae > Adelphocoris > Adelphocoris suturalis. Next base: position 22,931,545 of record CM061041.1, on the reverse strand, counting down.
CATTACACGGTATGGTTGGTGTAAGAGTAGTGGGGGATATGACAGACGGAGGCGCTCGACTGTGACCAATGAGGAGGGAAGAGGGTTTCTGAGATATCATTCCTATTTGAAATTGAACAGCGTCATGAAATATTTGTTTATTTACCGAGAATTTTATACTACAGACAACTCGTATTCCTTCCACTCCGTTACATAACTCGATCGCCCCATCATGAAAATCCGATTGATTAGCCAAGGTGGTTCTCATAAGACTATAGCGTTTGAAGAATGGAAAAAGTACATGGACTTCTTTAACGTGTTCGTCTTAATTCACCCCATCACACTACTCAGTCGCCCCATCATGAAAATCCGATCCATCAACCAAGATGGTTCTCATAAGGCTATATAAACTCGTTTGAAGACAGAGAAAAGGCGATCGTCAAATAGAAAAACTCGTTCACCACATCAAACGGGTCTGTGTAAGCAACAGACACACGTTTGGAGGAGTACAAATACTCGATGGACGGTAGTATAATTACATTGGAATTAAGAAAACCCCATCACCGCCTAACATTACTCGATGGTAGACAGATTTAGGAAACTCGATCAAACTTCTTGTTGCGAAAACACGATCCACTGATACCTCTACTCGATGGACCATTAACAAAACTCCATCAACTCTTAGCAACATTCAATAGAATGATGCAGTTACTCGATAGAAGTCGATTGTTTTTAACTAAAACAGATTGATGTTTACACAAACTCCATTGGTTTTAGCTAAACTCGATTGGTTTTTGGCTCTGATCGACTTTCCATTTAAGCACATTTTTCTCTCAGTGGTAATCCTGGCTGGGTAAAAACACTGAATGTTGATGACGTCTTTGTACGAGTATAAATTATTCAATCAGAAGGTCTACAAACATCTGATGTTTTTCTTTTATGATAGGGAAATTCAGACAAAACTTTTTTTCGACTTCAATCACGAACACAATGCTCCCTTCCTTTGGTAGTGAGGAAGCAAAAAGACCTTTAGCAGACGTCTATAATCAAAGAAATATTAAGTCGCTAAACACATGATTTTGAAAGGTAAAATCTATAAGAAGAGGGCTCAGCCAAAATTCTTCCTATTTTCAACCAAGTATTTGTAACTTTTGTATTTCATAAGATAATATAATTATCGTTCGATAGTTCGAATCACATGCTATTTTATACCCTAAAACTTTTGTATAGCAGGGTTTATAAATTACCGGAGAAAAACATAAACATCTGCAATTTTAGCAACCTCTGTGAGACTAGCATTTTGTATTAAACTGATCAGAGATCTTAGGCAGAGATTTACTTAATCACTAAAAATTGATTACATTTTCAAAATAGTATAAAACTATCTGTACTAATTAACAACCATTTTGGGTACCATAACTAAGGGAGTAGGTATAGTTCGCACACCGGTATAAGAAAACACCGATTTTTCCACAAAAACTTCTTGGACTGGAAACATGCTGAATTGGCTAAAAGCAGCGGGATGTTTCTGATAATGCCTTAAATTTTTAGAGTTACAGGAAGAGTACATAATTGTCAAGTCAAGGATAAGTTTGAGACGGCCCTTAACGTAATTAATAGATACATAACTTTTCTTTCACCGACGCATTCTATCACTATTACCTATACCGAACCAGTGGGAACGCGATGCTTTTTCCCCTTTGGGGACGAAAAAACGGTATTTGTGGAAACACCGTAGTTGGGGCCGCATCATCCATTATCCTATGGGCCGAATACCATTACGCTTGCTCTACGCTCCTAGCGGTAATTCACCGGCAATGTATTCGACTGTCATAGAGAAAAACGTGTACGCTAAATAAATTCAGAGGCTTGCGTGCTCTTTAAATTACAACCGGTGGCCTCCGCCGTGGTCGTGTGGCTATTTATCTATTCTCCCTCAAGAGTCCCGCTAGCAACATGCCCTTGCATCGGTCCAATGGTTCTGAACTTTGCAAAAAAAGTCATACGTATTGTACTCGATGACATGCTAAGTTCAGTCGTTGACTTTAAAATGAAAGATAGCTTTTGTACGGGAAAGTGATATCGTACGTAAACAAGTTGGAGGCCATAATTTATCCTTTTACATTACCATTAAGGAACAATCCCGGTCATTCATTATCCGGATATAGGTAGGGTCACTTCAAATCGGTTTCGTTCAATTGAATTCATGGAGTTTCATTCGTTACCTACCTACATATATTACAAACGTGCAATTCTATACCGTAACCGAACCACTGATTTTAGAGACCGCTTAGCTCGTCTCAAGAAATTATCAGCTACTAACTGATGAATATACCATGATCAGCGTCACATACTGTGCAATCTATGTTTGGAGGAGCATAGATGAAGTACTTTTATTTTATGCACTCAGTGCCGACTTATTGTCTAATACTTCCAGCTGAACTATCCTACACTTTGCATCTATCTCTTCATTGCTATGTCAGGATGTGTAAGAGTTGGCAGAATGAGAGTATTTTTTAAAGATTACCTACTTCGATTAGTTAGACTTGAATCAGTTTGATGATATATTGGATGAGTCTAAGAAATATGATTGAAGCCGAAATCTTATAACGTCACTACCAAAATCATTCAAAAACACCATTTTAAACTGCATTTATTACTTCTTCCATCCATCCTTTCCCACATTTTGATTCTGATCAAAGTGATGAAGTTCACTTAGATTCTGTCTGATTCAAATTATCGTTAGATTCAGACCACTATCAAGTATTACCCTTTTCTGTGTTCATTTTCATCGCCAGTGGATATGAACATAGAACTGCAGTGCAGACTGTTCACGCTGACGGTGGAAATGACCTTTGACTGTTCTGAGTTTTAGGAGAAACCTTTATTTGTGACATTTCCAAACATGGCATTTCACCAGTTCCGCGCTCTGCTCGCGATCTATAACGACCTATACTTGTTTTAATCGGGTCAGAAATACTAGATTTTGGCTTTTGACAAAGATTCTCTCTTTGAGATACAGCCATTATTCTTAGCTTCTCGTGAATAATCCTTAAGTAGGTACTTGCAACTACTACATAATTTGGGATTAATTGAGAAACGACCTATTTTTGCCGAATCTTTGCGTTTAGGTTATGAGGTGGTACCTACCTTCATCGAACTCAAGGTCACCCAACTGTTACCTCACTCCCCTTATAACCTGTGATTCCAAAAACTAAGAAGAAATCTAAAAATGTTTGCATTATATATATTCATCAAAACAAAACAAAACTTTTGAAAAACAAAAAAAAAAAAAAAAAAAATATATATATATATATATATACTTATATATATATATATATATATATATATACATACACATATATATATATATATATATATATATATACACTCGGTGCTTCGCGCCTCGCCGGGGGGCTTCGCCCCCCTGGACCCCCCTAATCTATACTCGGCGCTTCGCGCCTCGCCGGATCTTTTCTCTTTTCTACTGCGTAGAAAACGAGGATAATTTGCTATGCAATTCTTAGCCTGAATCAACTTAGTTTTGGAATGTAGCCAGGTACGTAAGGAGAGGGAAATTGGTAGCTTGAAATGTGAACATTTATCACATAAATCAAGCGCTTTCCAACGAGTGGCGAACGATTTTTGTGCGATGAAAACTGCGGAAGTTTCATTCCCCTAACAACGGCTGGGTTGTACGTGAAAAACACTGAAATTGTGACACACTCTATAGCAACTACTCAACTACTCGGTTGTACGTGAAAATAATCTTTAATTTCGTTTGGGACGTTACAATAAAAATTATTGGGGGTCGGCCTAAGAATTGCATAGCAATTAATATATTATTATTTTATTTTTTAAATATAAGACTAGGTCTTTTTTTATCGCAGATTCCGGGTTCAAATGAAAATTTAATGGGAACATGATTTGTAAATTTTACTTCTTTGTGTGCTCGAAAACGGAGGCACGTGATATGCGCGGTTCATACGCAAAAACTGAAAAATGATTTTATTTATTCATTTATTTTACAATGTTTCAATTACTACAAGTGATGCACAATTTCATCGTATTTTCACCGCTGATTGAAGTGGTGATATTAAATTTCTGCTTCAATTCGAAATGGGCCTCAAATTTAATATATTTTTCAAAAAATTAGGAAGTTTGTATAGTTTTTTTTTTACAATAATTAATACCTATAATTTTTTAAAATACATTTTGAAACTTTTCAGTTATCATGTGTGATATTTAATTTTTAGGTATTTTCCCCGCTGTCTAACAAGGTAGAGTTTGATTTTTTATTCAGTCCGTTAATTGATCCCAAATTGTATTAGTTTTTCTGAAAATTGAAACATGTTGATAGCTTTTTCGGATTTTTACTGTTTAATGTGCCTAGCTCTGGATGCAAAGTCAAATAGCTCGGATAAATTACCGATCACCAGGGTTTTTCTCGACGAAAAAATATTTAATCTGACTGAACCTACGTGGGGAAATCCTCCTAACAACTCATTGTTTATGGTCCGTTAATTTCCCAAATTAGGATCGTAGTTGGGTATAAAACTCCAGAATGTCATTAGGTATCCTGCACATTCTTTACCTCTAATAGTAGATTCCTTTGATCTTCATTTCTGCTTTCCCACCAAACACCAAATCTAACAATCTTCCATTTACTTATTTCTTTAGAACACTTTTTGTGGATGGTATCCAAGGTGTTTGAACAATTCCATGACCGGAACCGCAATTAGGTTTTGAAAACATTTGGGACCTGATGTAATCAGTGACCGATATTTCAATAATATTTACGCATAGGATACATGAAAATCACTGAAATCACACGTATTTCTAAAAAGTCCAGTCATGCAGCATGACCCCTTGAGCGAATTTTTGAAGAAATCTTCGACATTTCAGTCGCTATTGATCGTGTAGAGAAATTTTAGTTTATGATTTTGATAGACAAACATGGAATCAAATTATTAAAAATAATTAGGAGGTACTCATACTTTATTATTATTAAACTAATCTTGTAGATTTAAAAAATGTAGGTAAATATTCATAGATTTCGATGTCCAATGTGGTCAGTATTGAAAGCAGTTGAAATCTTAACAGTATCCTATCATAACATCATCAAATATTTACATAAAGGATTGGTTGTACAGGGATACTTCCATAAGAGTAGTTCAATCTGAATTTGGACAATGTTTCATGCAAATATTACCGATTTTTACAACTAGCGAACGGCATTATTTCGATTTTTGACTGATTTTTCAACTTTGAAATTTTTGAAAACTTGATACATATTCTTATAGGAAAGTTTACGCTGATTCCGAATATACCACATGTTAGTATGCTGAAAAAATTATTTCGCACAACAAATCGCAAAAAACAGGCTATTTTGAAATTTTTGACTACATTTTTGAAAATTTCAACCCGAAGATGTAATCCGATCATGCTGGCCAACGAACTTGAACTTTCGTTTTGTGTCCTTAACATTTTAAAATTTGTTTGAAGTTTCTAGCACAATTCTACGGACAGTTATCGTCTGGAATGACACATACATACATATATACATACATACATACATAAAAAATGCGTTAAACTTCAGAATATGATTCAGAATAGCCTGAAACGGATTTCTACATAAAATTTTTTCAAAAATTCACATTCTACAAATTTTGAGGCGAGAGCAATAGCTTAATTTTCTTCAAATATTCGCTAAAATTATGACGTCGTTCATCTCTCAAAGCTACGATGTTTTCTACACAAATACAAGATTTTTATGCTGCCCGTTATTTACTGATTCCCCCCTTCACATAAATCTATAGTATGCGAGTATGTCGAAGGATGACCCTTCCACCCCTCCTCTATCACAACTTCGCCCGCCGCTTTTCTCCGCGTCTTCCTGCAGCCAGGATTCTGAAAGGCTAATCCTGTTGTTTCCACTGCGCCACCGAGCCAACTTGGCCGCCTTCCAAATCCAACCGCTCCCCCGCCATGCCAACAAAAACCGCCCCCAACCCTCTCTCTTGATCATATCTGCTAATGCCCCCAGACATTTTACTCTCAGCCTATTTCTCTCATGACGGAGCATCTTTCCCCCGCCCTCACCGCCCCCTCCTTTTGTTCTAATTATACTTTAACAACCTCATCTACATTATGTTATTCCCCATCAAAAAGTCTCTGGAGTTACTCCTTGTAGTGCAGGTCGACTGGTTAATTGACCCTTGTTTTAAAAAGGACTCTACAACCTTGGTTTTATGCAAAACCACCTTTTCTACTGTCGGTTACATTATTTCTGGATTAGGACGGATCCGCTATGATTCTCAATTCACTCATCTTGAAAAAATTGCCATAAACGTGTCGCCCATCATAATACAGTAGCGTGCAAATTAATCTGAACACAGCGTAAAAACTCAATATTTTAATAAAACTCCATTTTATTACCATCACATTCGCAATCAGTATGAAATATGCCCTCTTTAGCTTTTATTACTTCCCTAACACGGTTGGGAATGGATCTGATTATTTTTTGACATACGTTTTTAAGTTCATCATTATGGAACCACACCTTAATCATATTACGAATCATGAGGATTTTCGTCGTATTATCCATTCTTCTCAGCCTGCTCTTCATGATAGCCCAGAGATTATCTATTGGGATTCTGTATTGGGTGTGCAAATTAATCTGAACAAAGCTCGACTTGACTAAAAATGAGGATCTTTGGTTAAAATTAGAAAAATATTTTCTTCTTTCACCACAAATTCGGATAATACGACGAAAATCCTCATGATTCGTAAAATAATTAAGTTTTAGTTCCATGATGATGAACTTTAAAAAAACATATGCCAAAAACTAATCAGATCCATGCCCAACCGCGTTAGGGAAGTAATAAAAGCTAAAGGACGGCTTATTTCATACTAATTGCGAATGCGATGGTAATAAAATGAAGTTTTAATAAAACATTGAGTTTTTACGCTGAGTTCAGATTAATTTGCACACTATTGTGGTATAGTAGTTTTCGTCCTGATTATTATTTGCGGATAATATCGAATGCCTAGCTGAATTAATAATCTAAGAATGTTTACTGGACTGTTCTACACTACAGCAACTAATATGACTTTTTAAGTAATAGTCCATCCAAGATTCTAGACTTTACATAACAAGATTTTAACTAAAACCTTTTTAGTTAGTCCAAGTACAGGCATATCAACAAACCTGTAAAATCATACTTATATTGAACTTAACTTTATTGCATGAACAACATTTATCGGAAGCTAATGTTACAGCTTTGTTCCGTTAATTGGGATAGGTTGATAGGGATCGCTCTGATACACACAATTTGTGGCGTGTATATTAACTTTTTGACTGGCATGAGGCTGGCGGCCGACTCAAAAACCGTGCTTTAATATTGCCATGAGTCTACCGGAATACTCACAGGTTTTCACGCAGAAACATTATGAAAAGTTGACCTTTTGGATTTCCTCCAGTTATTATTAAGTTTATGCGTTACCAAGGTAGCCAGGTACGGAATGGTTCCCGGGTTTGAGCATCACAAGCAATTTTACAGTACCTCATGTGATGATTTACCCGCTGTGCCATGAGTCTGCCGGCTGCTTCACTTTTCAATATAAATATGCGCAGCTATCTACTCAACTATTTACGGCTGTTCCGTACACCTGAGTAAATCGTCACCTGAGTCATATAATATTTATAAACAAAATTACAAAATAATTAATGTTCAGAGTGAGTTCACCGGCGACCTCATGACACGTAATGTGACTATTTCTGAGTTCGCCGGAGACCTCATGGCACACAGGGTGACTATTTTAACGTGGATATGTTTTTGAGCTGGGGGTCATTCTAAAATTTGCGTAACGACACCAAAATTTGTGACGACCTGGCACTTTAGATTATTATCAACTCGAAAAGTGAAGGCTAGGTAGAATTTCTATTGATTTTTCACGTACAACCAATGAGTTACTAGAGAAGAGTAACTCCCATAGTTTTCGTAGTAGGAAAATCGTTCTTCACTTTTTGGAATGCTCTAATTTTATCACAACATCTCATGACCTCTAAGCCATTGTAGTGTCAAGGAATGCTGATTTATTACTCTAAGTTATATAAACTAATATTGTTTTGTAACCATAATGGAATAATCTTGTGAAAAGAAGGCACTACATGGTTGGTATACAATTGAGTAGTAGGTACCTACTGGTAAGCCGTAGGTACCAGACATATCCATGATCTTATGTTTTTCCCATCAAGGGAGAAATTAAAATGCATGATTGTTCGCGATTTGTGGATACAACTTTGTATACTGAAATTGTATGAATTGTCTTATGGAAGACTGAGATTGAAACATACTAATGATAGGTAGATACTACTAAGTGTTTGAGTTTGCCGGCGACCTCATTGGCACACATGGTGACCGCTACCCTCGTGTGCCATGAGGATCGCCGGACGCCTCAGGCCTTAACGTGTGTATCCTAGGTGCAAGACTCACAAATAACACCCTGGTATGATATTAATTATATGTCAATAATATGGCCGCACAAGTGAAAAGTGCGTTTGGCACAGATCGGTATTTTTCTAATTCATTCAGGCTCTGGCAGTGAAAAGGTTAAAGACTCTTATCATCTCGGATTTCAATGATTATTTGAACTTTCTTTATCAAATGAGCACTGGACTGGTCTGGATAAATAGCTTTTGGTCGTTATTTTTGTTGTTGTAGCAAACCATTTTATTATTCATTGTGCATGTATGACGAAAGGTAAAGACCCCGAGGGATCATAAATTTGTTTCAAACTGTTGCAGGTGCCAATGGCCTGAGGAGACGGGGGCGGCAGACGTACACCCGGTACCAGACCCTCGAGCTGGAGAAGGAGTTCCACACCAACCACTACCTGACGCGGCGGCGGAGGATAGAAATGGCGCACGCCCTCTGCCTCACCGAGCGGCAAATCAAAATCTGGTTCCAAAACCGGAGAATGAAGCTGAAGAAGGAGATCCAAGCCATCAAAGAACTCAACGAACAAGAGAAACAGGCGCAGGCGCAGAAAGCCGCAGCGGTCGCGGCGCTGGCCGCGCAGCAGCAGCAAGATCATTAGATTCACCCCTCCGTACCTCCCTCCAAAAAGACTCTTTTTTCGTTATAAAAAAAACCTCCCCTCGAATTTATTTAATTTATTAAAAAGAAGAAATCAAAAATGCCAAAATGAATTATATGGAGACGTCATAGATACCATTGGCATTGATTCTATTATCATTATATAATATTGTATAAAGAAGAATTTTTTAAGTTGCCGTTTCGTGTACAGTGTGAAAAAGAAAATATGTGTTCGTTTTTGTGTTGTGTGTTCTTCACATGTGTATATGTGTATGTGTGCGTGGTCCATGCCTTGGAATATAAATGGAGAGCTACGTTAAACTGCAAAATGGAATGTCATTACAACCGTCTGCTCCCAGGCAATCAAGGTAAACCACAAGTTTTGTTAAAGTTTAAACAATAAAATTGTTATTCTTTTTTTAAATGCTTGTACAGTTTATTTGTTTATGCCCTTCTTCTCTCAAATCTAACAATGGATTTTCGATTGCAAAATCGAACGAGACAAAATATACTTCAAACAACACGGAGTTTAGAATTCAATCAGTAGATGCATCACAATCATTGTCCTACGTTAAATGTAGAGACATAAGTTTTTTCATTTATGCAATTTTCAATTTGTTTGATAATCACTCCCACTGGCATATTTTACATCTTCTACGATTATGTACTTCACGTCATACTCCTTGCAATCAGAAAGTAAACTTATAATATTCCAAATTTTTGAAAAATAATACTGTAAAATAGCTTGGATATGAGGCAAACTATAAAAATTTAATTCATTGTTCTTTTTTATTCTGTGTAATAAAATTCATCATTAAATATTAGGGCATAAAGCAAACAAATTGGTTTTGTTGCTTATTAAAAACTCCCGCTTTCAGTTTGTTTGATTTTTCTGCTGTTAAAAGTCCTTCAAGTGGTATACCTATTCCCGCATACTGCATGTTTGTTTTTTTATAATGATATACCAATTTGGTAGAGCTTTGATGTCACCCGCTTTGCCCTATTTGGATATGATTGCTCTTTAAAGATTACCGTTTTGCAAACAGTGTTTAGGAAAAATTAGAGGAATGTCGAACCGCGCGATGTTTCGTTGCTTCAGAACCGGTGACAAGGTAAGTTGGGTGTAAGGTGCGACGAAAATTCAACAGGGAGATATTTTGTGATCGTTAAGAGCCTGGAGGAAGCCATACTTTGCAAGGTGATCGCTGCATTAGCATAATTTTGGGAATAATGAATTAGGTAGGTGCAGCTCTTTCCAGGATTTTGCATACGTTATGAAATCCGCAGGTTTAGAAGGTGCTAAAAGACTGTTTGAAAGAGAAATGAAGTGTGAGACGGACATGTGAAATTATGTTATTAACTTTGAAACGTTGGTCCAACAGTTCAATAACAAAACTGCTTATCATGGAGGCAACGGTTATAAAGGAAGAATGTCAAAACTGGATCTGATGGACTCTCGATTTACAGACGTAAGGTTGCAAGTGGTCCTTCAAAGGGGAGTGTCTGAATTTTGAGTCATTTTGTATCAGATTATAGTCACGACTGCCGTCTTAATTTGCCTGTAGTTAGGAATTGAAATGCTGAGAACATTTCAATCTCAAGCAAACACAGTTTTATTATTTCTTCATTTCAAATACCGTTCATAAAAGCGTTAGTGCGGTGAAACTTACTGTCAGGATTACGACCACCTAATTTCTAACCATCAGATGAAACATTAAAAATAGTTGCGTAGTTCATTCAAATTCAATTCCTTTTCAGTAAGTCATGATCGTTGAAACATCTATGCCTATTCATTAAATCCACAAACAACTAAACAGTTACTTGCAACAGTCTATATGGAACGTAAATTAATAATCGCCATATAGAATATGGTCGTACAATACTAGTTTGTTAAATATTTTAACGATTAAAACAACAACAAAAATCGTAAAAGGTGGACTTTTTTTTCCGGAATGAAAAACCAAAATTACTTACCCATTTCCGCTGGAAACTCGGATAAAACGAACTAGATCGTAATCTTGTACTCAAATGACGAAACTAACAAATTCATGTCTGTTATGTACTTATTTATTTGTTTAATTATTTATTTCAATTCATGCTAAGTAGCTACATACATTAGGTGGAATGGGTATGATACATACATACGTATAAGATAGAAAGGGTGAGAAAAAGTGAGGATTAACTGAGAAGATCCGACATTGTCATCGACCTCCGAAGGAATCAAAAATAAAACTTTGGTTTTTCCGGTAAGTAAAGACAAACTATTAGTAATCAGTACTGTGTGTTCACAAACTAAAATGAGAATTTATGACGTTTGCATTGTATGGCAATGCAATTAAAATTATAAGAGTCTATCAAAGTGTAGCGAAAATGCTTTTCAACCAATTTTCGTAGAAATTACAGATATCAACGTTTCCAACAACTTAAGGGCTTTGTTAGGATGAATTGCTTATTCAGTCTATAAGAAATTGCCGCTACTTGCACAATTACTGCGTTAAAATCCAAACTGATAGATAGGTACTATTGTCATGAATTTTCTTATCAAAACGGAAAAATGTATTTATTTGAGTCGGGCAATCCATAGATGTTGGAGACGCTCTGGATCGGCATAATTAAGAATCTTGTCACAGCTTTGGATATCCATGCATCATAGTATAGAAAAATCGCCATTGAGTCTGAAAACTATTAGGAGGTGAAATGAACCGTTTTAAACACGTAGATGTTCATGATTTTTCCGAAATTCTCACTAAATATCCGATTGATGCAACATTGATGTTACTTCAAGTGTATTGCACTTTATGGAGAGAGAATGAAATGATGCCCTAAGAGGCTCTTGTTGCTGAAAAGAAAATGCTCAAGATGATCTGGAATAAACTTATACTTACCTACACATATATTGATAAGACTGGATCAGAAAATATCAAAAGATTCATAGAAATGACCAACATATTTACAGATATTGAGTTACTGTAGAATACCAAACAATTCAAGGAGATTACTTAACTACTTATTGGAGTTTATGAGAATATAAAGCAACCTTCAGGAGCTATGTGTAAGCCATTGGGCCTGAAGAAAGAATCTTTGTTTTTTTCCTAGTTAGGTTCTTTCAATTGGAAACTCTAAGATCTCTGCTAGTAAGAGAGGCTTAAAAATCTATATGTCGTAAAAGACTACAACTTCCTACGTATACTGAAAACCAGGGGGAGCACATAATTATGATGCTAGTAACCCAGTGTGAAAGCTCACCCCAGATTTACTTATGACTTACTATCATCATTATTATAATATTTTTAATCCCTAACTTTAATCTAAAAATTTTGTTTACCTATTTCCATCTTCAAATAAGTCAAATACAATCTGTGTTAGCCATCAATTTAGTACTAAACAAACTATTTCAATAAGCAGTAGTCATAACGATATGTCGTATATGGCATGTTATACATACTTATAGGTAGAATACGATAAGCACTCACAAAAAAATGAGTATTCAACGCTCACAGATATTTAGAGCCTTAATATATTAGGTATACATACATAATTTGGATGCCATCTGTAAATAAGTACATTTTCATAATTTGGGTACTTAAGCGAACCAATCGCTACAACTGATACGTTCACAAAATATATATGTTTTCATATTGAACATATCAAATCAAGATTACAAGGAAGGCGGAATACCATCATGTTACACTGTTAGAAGCTATCAAGTTTCCAATAATCAGAATGTCTATATAATTAATCTATAGCCATAAATTACTCTTTCAATATGCTTTTCTGTCCATAATCTATCCCTTAGATTTAGGCAAGAAAAAAATTGTGGATTTATTCCCACGGTAAAATGAGGGGGCGAGCCTTCCCCGAATTTAACTTTTTAATTAAGGCGATTATGTTCGTTAGCAGTATTGAGCAGTGCTCCCTGTTTTGGTTAGACGCATCAATTTACATATACCTAATTAACCCTCGAAAGAGTTATGGCCATTCGTTGCCTTGAGACGTGAATAAACGTGTATTTTCATTAAGGCGATACAAATTGATAAGTTTTTTGGTAAAATAGAGTGTCGTCTTTCATTATAAAACCCACAGCTCTTCTGACCAGTGTTTTTTCATCCGTAAAACGTGTTTACCTCACACACATCCGTTAGATAGAAGTACTTGTTTACTTCCCTGATTATTTAGTTCATGCTGTTTTCATGTAGATAACATTAGTTGTATTGAAATACTGAATTCAGTGGAATGCCTAATTTTTTATAGACTGAGATATGATCTTCAATAAACCTGAAAACAAGATGCCAAATTTAGAACAACAAGTAAGAAGCTAGTTTCGAAAATAAGTTATAAATACCGAACGTACCTGTACATTCTCGAAGGATCACGTTGGAACCATAATAAACATATATTTAGAGTTCAAATGTCAACAATAAACTAATCTGCTTCAACTGCTGGCTGAATACATGATTCGTATATTTACGTTCCCAACACGATGAACATTTCTCGGATCTCAATTATTATTCCATCATTGAAAAAACAACAATTATAATTTTCTATGGTTTTAATTATTCAATTCCGAGAGTTTGAATTCCTCATTTTTGATCTAAGATTTGGATCAAAAGATTTGGATTTATCAAATGGGAAATCACGAATCACTAAATTTTGGCTCAAAATACGAAATGACATGGAAAAAAAAACCGAATTGACGTCATGAATGGACGATGCTAAGCCCCCCTCCCCACCAAGAAGAGGCAGGGGTGTGATAGATCGCTATGACGTCATTCTGTTTTGTTTACACTCTCTTTCAATCATCTGATACACTACATAGTTCACCTTCTTGGGAAGTTCTTGGCATTATTTGTCAGCTGATGAAATAGGCGAAATTGTCCATCGAGAGTAACTGCTGAACTTTGATTGCAAATGAGCTCTGAAACTAAGCAAAATGTTTTGCATATCTCATTGTAATTAGAGCAATTGAAATTGTGTACTGTAAACGTCAAGTTCTTCACAATCGGAACCCTGTAGGTCTACATAAAACACAGGATTTAGAGGCGTGCTCACTACGAAGAGATGCACCGACTAAATATTATTTGCGTACCATAGAAACTCATGCTAAACGTTAGCCACCTCGGTGAGGTTTTCTAGAGGTAGTTGTGGAACAGTAGATACCCTTTGCCATCCTGTTGGGGAATAAATGAGAACCATAAATGAGAATCATATGATGCAGCAGTTTCCACGGACTCACGGTGGCCACATCTCATGATATGATGTGTTTGACAAGCAGATAGCAGATAGATATGTCCTCTGTCATCCAACGGCTGTGATCTGGGAATGGGGCAAGAAGCCTGACATTGTTGCCACTAAGCCCGATGGGTCAACCATAATGCTGGATGTCCAGGTTGTCTGTTGTCTGCGCAGACCTGGCTGGCCAAAACGAATAATTATGATAGAAATCATCTGTGGCAAGCGATATCTGAGCTAAATGGTTTGAAGGCAACTAACTTCAAGGTGGTGGCTGCAACCGTGTCATGACATAGAGTGTGATGGTGTGGGAGTGAAAGTATCAGGGAGTGACTCTAGTTTCTAAAAAAAAATTGAAAAAATTAAAAAAATGTGTTTAAATTTCGGTAATGTATGTGTACAGAATCGGTAAAAACTCTAAAACATCTTGAAACCCAAAATCTTTGTTTAAAAAGCATATTATTATTGAGAGCAAGTATTTTTGCAGTAAAATAGTATAGTTAACAATTATTGCTTTGCACTCAAAGTGCTCGAATTTAAAAACAAGTAAAAGACGATGATTTAAGAAAATTCGCTCGTGCGAACATGCCACATGATAATTTTTTTACTTTACGGGAGTTTTTCAATTCAATAACTATATTTACTTGAATTTTGGCTAATAAATGTGCGTATTAAATACATTAAAAAAATTCAGTGAATGTTTCCAAGGCAATAATAGGTCTAATGTCTGTCACATATCCCACATCTGCGTATTCCAATAGACAGCTATTCATTGGTTAACATTTTCTCGATCGTTTATGTTGGATTATGGCGAAATGCTACTATATAATTTAGTTGAAATCTCGAAGGCATTGAATTCTCCATGAGGTCATGACCAATTTATTACATTGGGTGTTATATATGCTCATAAGAGAACATCACTTGGATGATTGATCAACATGAATAGTTAGTTTAAATTTGATTGATAGGTCACAGAATTTATCAATGGGCACAGATGGTACACAAGGTGAACTGGTGGTTTTGGATCTGATTCTTACGATCACCCGCCAGGTGTTGCATATCACGTTGGACATGATAAGGAGAGCTGGGTATTGCAAAGGATATTATATTCTACGCCATCATGAATACCATCATGAATAGCTAGTCTAATTCTGATTGATTGGTATATCGGCTGACCCTGAAGGCCCAATTGTCAACGGGCACCAACTTTACGATCAACTTTCCATCCAGCGATCCTCGTAACATCAGGTATTGAAACGTGAGCTGACCCGACCACACTTTCAGACAATCGGGTGATCATCTCTCTAACTACCGGTTCGTATAATGACAATGGCTTCTCTCTAAACTCTGCCCTCGAGGTTGGCGCGCGCTCGTTGGATTTATGGCGGACAATAAAGCCATTATAGGGAGGGGGTTATGAGGTCTGGCTGCGCCTTGGAGGTTTACAACTGGTGCCGCAAAGCCAATCAGTTGTGTCGTGATGGCTGGCTGCATCCCCAAGAGAGATATCCCCTTGATACCGATCTCCGAGCTTCCGATGTGATTGCTGAATTCTCTATTGACACTTTAAAAGTCAATCTAAGTTGAGTTTGAGTTCTCCCTATAACATTATAACAAGCTTTCTTTATTTCCAAAATAAACCTTGGAAGTTCTAAGTTGCGAAAGATTCAACAAAAACGTTGCAAATTATTTCACAAAGGTTTATTGTTTATGTATTGGATAGCATTTATACCCAGGACACCTGTCTATAATAGGAGTATTATTAAACGAAGTTCATTATATATTAGGTATCTAAATATACTGCATAAGTGTTGACGTCTACCGAAGAGAAATTAATTGAATAACATCTACACATTCATAGTATTTATCACGAGCTGACCAACCACCTGAAAATGAAATATTTGTAATGAATCATCTACCTACTTACGCACCAACTAATAATTGATTATATAGAATAAATCAACTGCTTACGCTTCAGAAGTTCATCTAAAGGAGACAAAAGTTATATTAAACCCAGTTTCTGAACACCCCGAACCTGAACAACCCAGAACTGAAAATTTCATCGGAATTGAATCAGCTGATACGAGTGTGGCAGCTACGAGGAGATTTTTGCTATATTCCACCAAATATGATTTGCTCCCTTTTTTTAATTTATGTTGGTATTTAGTTATTTTTACCCCTTGCCAAAGATTTAACCTTTATGGAGATGAACGTGTAGCGACCCATGTGGGTTCGTCCAGTGCTTTGCGATGATACCAAAGAGTGAGTTGCCAAAAAATTACTGTTACCTACCAAGAAAATTTTTGAAATTTTTCAATTTTTTAATTTTCAGCATTAATTAGTACCGTTTAGGGTTGATCAGAATATTGATTCCGATGTTAATGACACATCCCCGGTTATTACACCAATTATTAAAAATAATGTTTGCAATGTTAGAGCTATTATAATATATAGCTAATACGTGTTATTTTTAGACTTGAACCCATATATCACAATGGATATATCTGCCCCCCCCCCCCCCCCCCCCTACCCCAATTGTCCAATACTAATGGAGTAAAGTGTAAAGGCTAGTGATATCTAAAAGTAGGATTGAGTTGGGAAATACTACGCATCGTGGTAGCCTTACAAAAGTACAGGTTGCAGCATGCAACCAGCAGCCTAGTTGTATGAAAGTGTAGGTTATGCTGCTGAAGATGACAAAAGTCTGTAATGGTTAGATGATAGTTGTGATGATGATATATGTGCGCTGTAGAGAGTTGTGAGATGTTCTTCAAGAACTGGGTGAAAAAGAGGAACAGTGCTAAAATTTCTAAACAAGCAGTTTAATATAAAATGATATTTTACGAGCATCCTGCATGACTGGAACTTTTAATTCTATGCGGTGCTGTCAGAATCCTACTGACTTTAATAAAAGAAGATGGAAGTAGGTATCAGTTATTTTCATTGGACCTTTAAACCATATCTAGGTTCCTTCAAAATAGAAAATCAAAAAGAAATGTATTTCTAGATTTCTAAGTGTGTGACTATATTCCATTATTGATAAGTAGGTACATAGTACTAGCAGTTGTTAAATCAACTGAGGTCGATATGCAAGATGCTTCCCAAAGCGACACATTCAACATTTAATACACGTTTTTGAATATTAATTATAGTTAAAAGAGACACGGTTTCTTTACATCACCAAGTGGGTGCTGTACATTGTTGCTCCAAGCAGTTCCCTCAAGGTTGTAGCTTGCAATTATTAATCGGTACTTTGGTCTTGAAAAAAGCGTTACGCAAACTTTCAACTTACCACCAGCCTAAAAGCATCCATGTTAAAGTCCATATGAATGCTTAATGTCTTTACCTAAGGTACTTGCTCGTATTGTAGCTATGGAATGTATATCCGAGGTATTCGTTGGTTTTTTTTTTTTCCATAGGGGCTGATATCGTGATATCGTTTTTGATGAAGCCATTACTGAAGGCCATTACAAGGCAGATTCGGAGTTCCGTGAGTCTCTCCCGCGCTTGAAATTATTTTGTACTTATTTGTCCTTGAGCGACGTGAAGGTTGTGCCAGAGTTGTGAAGTTATTTTTTTCTCTTTTTTTTTATATTGGTCGAATAGCTCGAGGATCCGTGCTCCATGCGATACATCAATTTTGTAAAACCATAATTCTCTTTTTTTTTGCCGTTGGTATCCAATGAGGATATAATAACCTATGCTCAGACTCGTCGATAAATATCTGAGCTAATAATCGGGCCTTGCGGCTCGCACCTATCAGAACCTCGGTAGGTAGGCACCGAACGCCAGATCTGTCGAGGAGATTAATCCACCCTAGCAAGTGCTTCTCTTTAATATCTCATTCACTGGGATAAAATTCCGAAACCGCAGTGACTCACGAGAAGATGAGACCGTGTCTCGAGTGATTAGAGGCATGAGACGGATGTAAATTTGCGTTTAGCAGTATTTAGACAGGCACCGTATTATCTTGTGCGAGATAGTCATACCTATCGTTAGACTTCCTGAGAACAATGCGTTTGCATGATCTGAACTTTCATTACCACGAAATGTATGTGTAGGCACGCAGATTGAGCTTTTAGCATTATCTAACAATGGGAAATTTTCATGGTTATTTTTTATTTAATGAATAGTAAAATATGAGTGAGAGCTTTCCGAAGAGGTGTCATATGATGGGTATCTTACCAGTTAAGCGGCTATTGAGATTCGCGATGACCTCCCTTACACTACTACGTCACGAGTCTTTTTACCCGTTTATAGGCCAAACTAAACGGTATTTTGAGCTGAAAATTGCTAATTGATGGTTTCAAGTGCACAGATGGCCGTTCCCCTTTTCCAGTTTTTGCCGATGGTCTCTGAGTAGTAAACGGAAAGTAAATTTCTACAAATTATAGAGGTTTGACGTTATATGGATTTCGACGGTTAGGTCATCATCAGTAACATACGGAAATTGAATATACAACTAAATCCAATGATACTGTATTAGTAAATATTCCAGTCAAGCAGCATGACCGTATGAGTGAATCGTAAGTTATCGTATAATTGGTTTTTATGTTGAATGAAAATTTGAGTAGAATGAAATGGCCTATACCAATTTGATGGTAAAAAAAAGGATTTTGAATTATTAGTCTGCTGTTTCTGCCATTTTAGGTTTCTGATTTTTAGATTTTTTGTTTGCAGTTTTTACTCATTTTTTAGTAGGTACATACTAATGAAATCATGTGAATTTTTCAACACAATTTCGTGCATAATATTTTTAATATTCTATTTTATAATTAGTTTACTCTCTTTGAGTAATATTCCAATATAATAAATGTAAATAAATGTTTACAATTTTAATTTTATCGTCTTTCCAAAGATATCGTCTTTCCCCTGTTCTTGAGGGGACAAGTTGGAAAAAAAAACCGAATTAAGGCCAGAATTGCCTTATTTGTAAACTTGTGTAATAATTTCATTGATACAATTTAAGAAACGGGCCATAAGTAGGTATATATGAGCATTAGATAAGGACATTAACATGAATTTAGTCCATGCAAAAAAAAAAAAAAAAATCTCCCTAGGTATTGTAGATGTAAAACATTGATTGGTCTAATTGATCTAATATATTTCATATTAGTGTTAACGTAAGATCCAATCAAAATCGCACAGCCAGAGTGACATCAATGATCACGTTAGGCAAGGGTACGAATGTATCCATTACATTACCTATAAACGTGACTTTACTTCATTATCAATCTTCAAGGTTTTATACTTTGCCTGTAATAGCCTATCAAGCACATTCGAATCTTCACCATTCTTACCCAATTGTAATATATAGGAAGTTTGTACTACAAAATTTTATTTCAAATAATATGGTCTAAAATATGATCAATAAACGTCAATTTTACATACTAGTTGGGCACGTTTTGGGCAAATGGAGTGAAGCCCGCATCAAATGGTTTCTTCATAAATACATGGTTTTCTTGCTTTTTTAATTGAGGAAATAAGTCTTGTGGCAGTACCTGTAATTTCCGAGAGAGAGCGTCTACCTTGAGTTGAACGCCACTTCTTCTCGCGTTCTAGAGCTGCCGCAATTGTGGATGTAGCCTCACCTGTTAGATCGGGAAGGATATTCCCAGAATGTAGCACATTTAAGCGCTAGTAAGGGAAGGGGCTGTCACACCTCTCCCCTGTTATTTATCTTGCGGATTTCGGCCCTGGACAACCAGCATCAAGTCCCATAATCTGTTACAATCTAGAATAACATCCCTATAATTGAAAGTACAGTTACATCTACTTTTCATGAATCCGTTAGAGACAACCGGATGCATGCGGAAATAAGGTCATAGTAACTCATCTGACAATTTTATAAATTCTGCCACACACTTCTAGTTTGTTCCAATTTCCATAGATAATGCCACACACTTCTAGTTTGTTCTAATTTCCACAAACGTTCCTTGACATGGTAATTACTGTCACAATTATCGTAGGCTCTTCCATGTTTTTAAATTTTTTTCTTCCAAAAGCAACCACCCATTTCTGAACCTCGCCACCCTATTGGGTCTCCTTGAACATAAAATGAAGGGCGAGGTCTGGCGATTACCATAAGGCAATTATGTCAATCATGGAGCGCTCCTGAGCAGCTAAGACGAGCGCTAGAACGGCGGCTCGAGTCCCACAATAATTACCAAGAATTTTATTATATTTCGGTCAAGTATATAATTATTTCTATTATTAATCGATAATGAGAGCAATCGAGTCCTGGGAGGACGGCGATTACAGCTATTATCTTGATGTGAGTTTCCGATTATGAAGATGCTACCATTTCATCATCATCCTTTCAACACGTCTGGAATGCACTTTTTAACTAAATATATTCAATATTCCATCTTGAAATGTAACGTCAGATGCGAAACGTATAAATAAAATAAAAACACGAATTGAACAGTCAGAAACTATAATTAACTCAAAGAATAACCTTGAAAGGCCTTACCCATTGTTTGACCATTCTACAAAAAGAACAACTGCTTACCTTCCAAAATTAAAATGTCCAGTCTATAATAAATGGTCTCTGTTTTGCTCTCATTTCTAAATTCTTTAATATTGTCGTCCAGTATCCAGGCATGATGGAAATTAATGACACTGACTGTTAAGTGTTTCAAGTGCCTCTCGGAATACGAAGGCGAAGTAATTGCACAGAGGTACCCCGTGTTGAATCTAACAAATTATACATTTATACATTGCTGTAAGTAGCTTAGGCGGAAAGTTTGATACAAAATAAATTTAAAAAAAAAAAAAAAATTAAAACGTAATGCCTGCAATGTAATAGTTAATGACAATTTATTTTGCCAATTCTGGTTTCTACACCATAATTTTGAATATAAGGGGCATATATTTGGCAATTCTTTCTTGTTGGGTATGAAATCGTGGCACCGAAAGAGGATTTAATTAATTATGTTAATTATATAGTAACTGCAGTCAGAGATAATAAAACACAGAAAGTGTCAGTATAATAGAGTAAAAGACTAACAGGCAGAGATACACACATTTTTGCTGATTCACATTTGCGGGGCTTTTATTGCAGTGCACGATAATTTAGTACTCCAAACATATTTGCGAATGGTATTCGCAGAAGGTACAGAAAGACCAGTTTCTTCCCAAACGTTTGAGGATAAAATCAACCATAGCTCTTGGCTTGGTTCAGTCTTTACCGAACATTCATATATTTTCGGCTAGAGCTAATTGAAGAATATTTATTGAAGTGTTATGTAAAATGACGAGTACAAAAACCATAATTTGAGACAAACCTGAACACGGTAGTAACAGTAGTTAAATAAATATAAATGGTGAAAACTTGGACTATTGTTCAGGACATACCTATATAGGGCGATATTTGTTGCATGACAAATTTAGCTAGTTAATGTGAAAAACTGACGATACGAAGGATTTCAATGAGGGTAGATAGATGGTGGAAAAATTTAATTTCACACAGGAATTCAAGGAAGGAATTGGCTTCACGAGTTAGGCGACCAGAGGGACGGTTTTATAACTGATTGGAAGCAGGGAAAGGAACCGAAAACAGAATAGTGGAGCGTGTGGCGTATGGAGGTCAAACGAAAATGAGCTGCACAAGAAGTTGAGAAAAGCTTTGAGAAAAATGTGATAGACACAGTGGGGCTGCGAACTAACAAGGTTTGCCACTAGGAGCGCTGTGGGGCCAAGGGCCTGAGGAACGTGGTGGTTGACATGACCTTCCCCTTGTCGATACCTTGCATCACTCCTTTTCTCACCACAATTCTCTTTCCTCACCATCAATCTCATCAATACTGGTCAAAATTGAGAATTATATGTATTATTAAATAAATTATAATAATAATGAAACATACAAACAATAAAAAAAACCAGGGAAAAAAATTATTTCCTTTACCTCTGTCCTTGTAGGCTACAAAAGAAGAACAAATCGTTAAGGTCATTCTTTACTTGCTGTGCTTTGCCTCGAGCTTATCATGTTCGGAGTCCAATTAGTCCGTCCACCAGGATAGACACTAAATACCTGATATTTCAAGCCACCTCTTGAAAAATCTAGGTTTTCGGATGATATACCAAGCTTGTGATCCAGAAACCACAAGAGTCACCACTGAATTTTTTCTAACTGCACATTGTAGCTTGAAGCCTCCATTCGGAATTGATGCTTTATTATTACTGTTGAAAAAATCCTTTGAGGGGAATTGAGTAACTTTCTGATATTCCTCACACCAGGGCGAAAATATTCTACTAAAAATGTCCTCCCCGCCGTTTGTTTTCTACTACATGGCTGACAAGGGGGAAGACCAGTTGGACCAGATGTCTTACTTTTCATCCCAAACTCATCAAGGGATCTGACATGCCCCAGGTATGTGAGCAATCATGTGTCAAGAGAGCTCCCTGACTTTCTATTTGCGCCAGCCCCGTTTTCCATTCGGCTGGTCGAGGGCGTGACGAACAAAGGCGCAGATGGTCGTGATAATATGGTGACCTCAAAGCGAATGGCACTGCACGACACCCAAGAGAGCGACCTCCACACAAAGAGTTCTAGATCGGATTATAATATAACGAAATCCAACAGCGATTTCATCGCTTCATCGAAAATATCAAATGTCACATAAAGACCTTCAGCTAAACCATAACGAATCACAGTGTCAAGGTTCTCCAGCGACAAAAGTGCAAATACATTCCAATTTTATCAAGACGTGAATTTTCCTCATAAGGGATTATCTGCAGAGTCCAAATGCATCCCTGGAAGTTGAAAAAATCAAATAAATAAATAAATAAAAATTAGTATCTACGAATTTTCAAATATAAATTATATTTATTGGTTTCTATCAAATCATGTTTATTGGTGTGTAAAGACTAGAAATTTTAAAGTACCTAGGTAGTATTAGGTTTTCAACACCATTCTAATTTTTGATTTTACAGTGAATCTAGAGGAGTTATCACTGTACCAAGTTAGGTATAGTCTGGTACCAAGATCCTCTTTGGCAACGTCCAATATTTACTCGGGTAACTTTGTTACACCACACGGTTTTCATTTGTATTTCATGAATTAGACTTGGAAAAGAACCAAGAAAACTAGGGTGAACGCTTTTCATTTCATAAATCAAATTAAGAAATATCAGTAAAGTAAAATAATTCCAGTAGTGCAGTATGATATATATGAGCAAATTTTCCTTCTTTTTTATCCATCTTATATTTACGGTAAATTGTATCAAAATTGAACACTTTGCGTGTAATGAAACTTACAATTTTGAATTACTGCAAAAGATAATTATGTTGCAATTAAAAACCAATTTATGGATTATTAACAATCTTTTGCAGTTTTCACCAAGTTTTTAGCACATTTTGATACAATTTGACTAGGTATGTTCTTTTTCTGCACTATTCTGTGCAAATATTTTGGTGGATAACCTTTTTCTGGTAATATTCTGCTATAAAATAAACATCTACTGCTTCTTTTGCCATTTTTAGTCAATTTATTGGCACATTTTTTGAAATTTGACCAATGTGCTGAGATCAAAACGTGCTAGCCCACAAACCCCTCCATTTTCTTGGAATGCCGGAGTTTTTGGTCGGAAGAACGGATTAAGAGCATAAATACAATACCGTTGTTCTTTGTTTTTTGTTTCGTGCACTACCTAGTGGGGTAACTGTATCCCTCGGTAGCAAATTGATGATTTATTCGACTCTAATTCATTCGCAGGGTTCCCTTTATTTTTTATTTATTTTTTAAACAAACAAAATGTTAATGTGTAACTACAATGAAGCTTGCGCTAATATTGTCTCGTAGTGTAACCAAACTCGGAAAATTCAGACCTCTGGGATAATTGAGTTACCCTAGTCGGTACCAAACAGGTTAAGGGCCACAATACAAAAAACCCGAGAAAGAAGTTTGTAAAACCTCCTGTATGTGTTACCTCTTTGTTTAGGTACCTCTATGAAAAAGCGCGGAAATACACAAATAATTTGAAATTTCCTCAAAATGGCGGAAATTTAGGATAATTTGTTTTTAAAAGTTTTTGAGAACATTGTAATAGTTAGCGATTCTCCATAGAAAATAACTATTGCAATAGCACCAAAATTTAAAAATAAAAATTTTCGAAAAATCATAATTTTTGGTTTGAAACGAATCCTAGAGTTTAACGCTAGGATTGAGCCCGTACCTATACCATATGTGTCATTCCAGAAGATAACTCTCCTTTAAATTAAAACAATTCAAGTTCATCAACGATAAACTAGAACATTAAAAAATGTACCTGGGTAGGTATGCACTGAACTATGCTGAATAATGAACTTAAATTTCCTTTAGTATTTAATCAGTAAAAAACAATAAAGACTGAAAAAAGCCACAAATCCAAAACCTCTACTGAATTGCAGGATATTATTTAGAAAGAGTTTTTTCGTGAAATTAAAATTGGTACTTAACAATTTCTTTGTACTTAAATTCCAAAAAATGTAGGTAAAAATAATTTACGATGATTAGGCGGAAATTCGCTTATACGTCCATGCTGCACAACTTGAACTTTTTTCTTAACAATTCGCTGATATAGTATTCTTGCAATACCTGCATATGCTCAGTTGCAATTTCATCATTTGTAAACTCACAACTCCGATGTCTTGTCTCCGGTTTGGGGCTGCAAGGGAGAGCAAAGAAGCTGGGAAGCAGGGGGATTAAGATGCTCCTGGACCTATTGTTGCCTCGGGTCTGACCTCTGGAATAAATCTCCGGTTGTCTTGCCTCGGTCGAGCCACAATAGAACCACTCCACCTTATGGTCGATAGGATGTTACCTAGAGTGGTGGAGAGGGGCGCGTCTTCTTTCGATTGATCGCACTTTACAACATTCGACACTTTGCGGATACTTTGAAGGCATTAAATATGCGTATATATCCACCAATGGAAGTTCATTTTGCTGAGTACTTAATCGGGTAGGTTTTCTTTATGAGAAAATTAATTTTATGTATTTTTAAAGGTGAAACTAGATAGCTGCAGTGTAAAACTCGGTTACAACGGGGTTCGGTAGTTCTGCAAGTGTTACCATTTGATTCAGCGTAAATACATACACCCTATAGAAACCGACCCCAAAGTTGTATTTACCTATGTAGTAATGAAAATGGGAAAACATCAGGATTCATTAAAAATCTAGGTAGGTAGGTAGCTATGTAAACTGTTCAATGTTCATTATTGACTTCCATAAAAAATCAAAATATTCAGTGATTTTTCTTATCGATAGGTACAACTCATACCTACATAGTAGAAACGCTTTTACCCATCAATCAATACCCGCTGTGGAACAGTCCCTAACTCATTTTCGGAAAAAAATGGCTTAGGAATGGAACTTTTAGCAAACACCAATTTATATTAATTGGGTAATTTTCATTTTATATTCCTATCATATATGCGTTAGGTAGTAAAATTGTATATAATCAAGTATACCTATCCCGTCTCAAGATATTTTAGCCTTTGTTGGAGTAGGGAAAGGCGAAAAGGGGGAAAATATGCCTGAAAACAAATCAAATCCGCGTTACATAGGGGCTCAATATAGCGGACATTTTATTGTAGCCTCAGGTAGCCATTAATCTCTCAGGGACGGAGTGGTCGGGTAGGTGGTGCCCTCCCCGATGGTATACCAGAATCGTTTCCATGACAACGCCTGAGGCCCCATGATCGGCTGACTGGCTCTCCTATCTAGCGGTTGTTTATTGTACTATCCCGTCGTTAGTCGGTCCAGCTGTCTCCCGCTAGAGGGCGACACGTATGGGCTCAACCCACGTGTGCCTCCTAACCGTTCCCGCTCAGTTTGACGTCTCTCCGATTCGTTCCGGCGTTTGGTATCAAATGAAGGGTCGCAGAAAATAACTATCAGAGTCACTTCTTCACAAATCTGCGAAATTCAAATTTTAAACTTTCAATCTTAATATTTTGAGTTTAGGGTAAATAATTCTCAACTTTAAATATTAATTTCATTGAAAAAACACATTTTAATGAAGAAACCAAAATCAAAATGTTTTAAAAATTATGAAGAGAGTGAGAAAACTGATTTTTTTTTTTTTTCAAGAAAACTGCTGGACCTTCATCTTTCTTTCACGTTAACTTCATTGATGGGTGGATTGTCCAGATCGCTGAAGTCTGTCGACATTGATTATGTTTGTAATATCAAAAAACAAAACGAAAAACTCCGAACAGAATTATTTCATTCCTCGTATTGAGAGACAATCGAGCACTGAATGGATGGATGGGCACTGATCAAGAAGTGAAGTTTTTAAAACTCAGATCCTTTTTAGCCTTCAGCGCATGGACTCTGATCGTTGTTTCAAACAAATAGGTAAAATCTTTCCCTCTGTATTTTGATGCTCACGTTTATCATTCTTTCCCGAAGCGATTCATGCTTCGATTCGTTTCTATAAGACCTGCAAGATGGCACCAGTATCTCATTTTGGACCGAAAATTGACTCAGATCGTTCTTTCCCGTGACCCTTCATTTGTTACTACCTGAAGGATCATGTTGATGAACTCTAATTAACCCAAAAAGACTTTTCTGAAAATTCAGCAACACATCCGTTTCGACCTTGTGATTACGAATCCGAACACTAACCGGTCTACTTATCCTCAGTTCAGAAAACGCACTCTTAAATTTTATTTCGCTTCCGATTTCACCAATACCTAGCAATGTAGCAATTGGAAGCACTGTTTTCACTTTTGTAAGACAAACAATAAGTACTAATTAGAAATTTTAATGATCCAAAATCAGAATTTCCTCCTGTTTTACGGCTTAGACTATAAAGTATTTCTGTTTCTGTTCATTGTGTTAGGAAGGTACCTACCCTACTGAAAGTTTTTTTTTAAGCACATACGAACGAAATAAGTTTTGGTATACTTTTAGGAGGTACCTATACTTTATTGTTTACCACAGTTTTTAACACCAAGTTTTGAATGACATATTTCACAATAACTATGATAAACTTCTTCTGAGTCTGCGAATAATAGCCTGATAAAAATAAAAATCTAACAATTTTAAAAGCCGCTTTACCTAGCACACGAAATCTTACAATTTTTTAGCACGTAGAGAACATTTTGGAAATGTACCTACCTACCTATATTTCTAGAGCTTTCGAAGCCATTGCAATAACTTCATGATCACCAAAAATTCAATAAAAATACTGCCCATGTGTCCATGGATCAATTGAGTCCTCTGCGCATGCGCAAAAATCAAGTTGTCAACACGTCTATGTAATGCATTCTAAAATTTCGTTTTGATTTAAATTTTGAAGATAGCTCACGGGTGAATGTCAAATAATTTAAAAAAAAAAAAAAATTTCATCATTGGCCAAGTAAATAGGTTGTAGCTTGTGATTCATTGTAGCACTTCTTAATTCCACAGTTTGATCGACTTTAGATGGAATGTAGGGTATGTGCACCTGAGCAATTCTCAAAACATTCTACTCCAAGTTTTTTTTAACATGTATCATGTTTTAGCCCTGGGGTCCTAGCGAATTTTGCGAGTCAATTTTTTTCCGCGCACGAAATTAATTACAGTGATTTCCGCCTACAACCGAGTCGTTGCTATGGAAATGGTACTTCGTCGTTTTTCATCCCACAAAATTCGTTGACCATTCGTTCGAAAGCTCTCGATTTATCCAACAATATTATGTTAACTACGGCGAAGTGCGTGTCCAACAAACTGAGTTATGAGCATGGTTATATAAATAATTGTTTACACACAGGTGATCATTCTCAATAATTGATATTGTGAACATGATTGCAACCGCTTGTTGATTTCTGATGTTTTCATAGAATTTCGAATCAATATCGAGGAGAAAACATGATACATGGTTGAAATTTTTGGTTCTAGAACAGAAATAAGTTTCATTTTTTAGTGTAAAAACTTATTTCGTCATGTATAATGTTCACGCAATCAACCAAATGCATCAGTAAATGCATCACAACACTTATTAAATCCTGCCAATTAACTCATTCCAGTGATCTATCCAATCATGTTATGGGTACGTAGAAACTAGGTATGTGCTACACCTAACTTGGCAGAATTTTTCGTTTGAGAGCGACCATATTTATGACAAAATAAACCGTACCGAAGTGTGCGGTAGCTACGTAAGTATGTCTGTTATTCTATCTATGTACTACACGATCATTTTCATTCAGGTATACTGTATACACTACTCCGATTCCATCCGAAATTCAAAAACCAATGAATCATCTTTAGTAGTTTTAGGAGAAATTTAAAAATGTATGACGAATTGGATGTGGCACATAGCTTCCTCCTACTCTTAACTTTAATGTTTAATTGGAATGTGTAGGTAATCATAAAATGTCATGGCATGCCCAGAAACAATCGTCATGCGATTTACGATAAGAATATGGAGAAATTCAAGTGGGACGATCGAATCGGCTTTTTCGAACTTATCCACCCAGTTTGAACAAATTCGGTCAATTAGTCAATGAGGAAATGGGACTTGACAGATGTTTCGTTTGCGCATGCACAAAAGGTAACAGCGACTAGGGGAGCGATAAAGTTCATTGGGGTCTTTTTGAACCGTTCAGTCCCAACAAGCCATCTTGTCCATTGACAAGATCTGAAGGTTTTTCTCGCAATTGTTATTTCATTTATTTGCATATTTATTTATTTTATTTATTTTTTCTTTAATGCGATATTTGCTTGTGCCGTAAACATATAAAATGCAAGAAAATTAAATAAATTTCATTAAAATTTCATCGAAATCGAATGAAAATTGTAGAAATTCATGCGCATGTGCCGAGTGAAATATTGATTTGTGAGGAATGCAACTACTAGGGGATTGTCAACAGCCTAACAAGCATATTTCTTGAAAATTTATTTAAATCAAATTAACATATACATCTATATCTATAAAAGAGGATGTATGTATGTATGTATGTATGTATGTATGTTGCCTATAGACTCCGAAACCGCTCGACAGATTGTAATGAAACTTTCAGGTATTATTAGGCATGATTCAAGGATTGTTCCTGTAAAGTTTGGTGCAAATCCGTTCAAAGGGCTCTGACCCAGAGGGCATAAAAGGGTGCAGTGTCAGGTTTTAGAAATTTATTTAACTACCCAAGCCAAGACCGAAGGCAGAGTGATGCCGAGGGTGAGGCCAAAGGATGAGGAGGAGGATGAGGGAGGATGATGAGGAGGAGGATGAGGGAGGAGGAGGAGGAGGAGGGAGGAGGATGAGGGAGGAGGAGGAGGGAGGAGGAGGAGGGAGGAGGAGGAGGGAGGAGGAGGAGGATGAGGGAGGGGAGGAGGGAGGAGGAGGGAGGAGGATGAGGGGGAGGGAGGGGGAGGGAGGGGGAGGGAGGGGGAGGGAGGAGGAGGAGGATACTATTGAACATCTGCATAAAATGACAACGAATCCAGGGTCATTGTAGACACCAAAGGCAGAAACCAAAGGCTAAGCTTCCGTCCATCAAATCACCTCTTAATAACAGTTTAAAATTACGATCAATAAACAAATTTAATTTGGGCGCAGCAACGCTCGCGGGGGGAACGCTAGTTACATATACATACATACTCACAGAGAGACGCGAAACCGAAGTGGTTCATATTGGTCTGAAATTTGGAGGCAGAGTAGAAATTTTAACTTAGGAGAAACTTTAAAAAAAATATTAATATGCATACTGCAACCGTACCTACTAGAATTCTAAGGAATAACACAATTCGAACTGTAGAAATTGGATGGATTTTTGTAGATAGGGCGAATGACTTCTATTCCACACTTAAATGTTAACTACAATATTTATATATCACGAGCCAGTCTTTGGTTAAATAGAGTTACTGATATTTTAACATGGCATTTCAACGCTGAAGTTTCATCTTACTCAATCTTTGAATGTGACGCCGGGATTTCACTCCTTCGGCTGGCTAAAAATTTACATTTTTAGCCAAATTTAGTACATTTTGGTTTAGTGTAGTTAGGAGGAAAAATAACTTGCAGAAAAGGAATCGTTCCTTATATTACTACTGTTTATATTTATTTTTATATCATTACTTACTATTTGTTCGTTTTATGTTCCTATTTTTTATTTGTTTTCAGAATAATGACTCTTAGCCGTAGAACAGCACATCACTTTGTCTATCCAGATCCGGCACTTTGGCTTGTATAGAAATTTTCAAAATTCACCTGAATTTTCTTGTTCCATCTATCAATATTCCAACTGTTTTACCAGCACTCTATTTTTATTAAAAATGAGGGAAAATACGGGGAATAATCAATAAAACAAGAAAATATACAAAATATAGGAGAAGTGTTTCAAATGTGAATGCTTAAATGTTGTTTGAAAAATTGACATGAAAAATGTTGACTTGGACTTTTTTAATGTACTTTGTATAATTTGGAGTTGTAGGGTTCATAGCACACCCTATGAAAACAATCAAATTGACAGCCTTCGACAGATCTGACATTGGGTAGGTCTGGTGGTGTTAACATATGGGATGTTTTTGTCTTCTTGTGTTTACTTCTGTCGCGAAACGAACACCTGCGAATAATATTTTTCTAATAGCTGGGAAGAGATTTTGGTGGATGGGGTGGTGGTGGATTAATCTCGTTACCCATCACCATTTCGCCAAACTAGATGGCGAAAAACGGATTAACAAAACTTGGGGAAAAGATACAAGCTATATCTGTAACAGCCCACTGACCTTGACAAACGATCCAAACGATAGCTGATGAAGTACTGAAAGATTTTCCAGTGCTAGAGGGAAAGATAATTGTAGGGGATCATATACATGGGGACGGAAAGGCGTTTGTTGTAGGCAAGATTCGAAGTGTACAACGTGTCCCAACTTGGTAGGTATGGGATGCCAAGCACCCCACTATACTAAAACACTCCAGGGTTGAAACAAAACGAGAAAATATTGAAGGGTATTAAAAACAAATTTTACTTGGTCAATTCCAAACAACCGTTAAAAAAAATGAATAAAAAAATAATTTTTTTAAATTTCAATTAGGCTAGCAACATTAGAGTCGTTACTTTTGAGATGTGCATTGCATCTTGGTCAACAATAAATTGAAATTTCCACTTTTAGACCTCGACTGTTTCTGATCTTGTTAATGCCAGTCTATCATACGCCTGACCTGTATGAAAGCTCCTGACACTTGCTTGACCACCACCCCATCATAACTTAAGAAAGAACGACCTTGAGTCAAGGACGACCCGGCGCCACATGCTTGAACTTTCCACCAATTTCTTCCACTGATTTTCTCTGCTGATTGGCTGTAAAGGATGATGGAACCAGTTCCGGAGCATTTATTCATCAACTGATATGATGATTTGCTGAGCAAAACTGGCTTGGGAGCGTTTTTGGTGCTGTTCAATCGCACCATGCAAACTGCTGTCTGACGAGTTCTGGATCAGAGACTAGTTGAGTCCCCAAGGCAGCTACAGTGATGGTACCTACTGTTGAAAATAAAAACATTGAAGTTAAATTTGACTTTTGATTTTTATACTGTTCTGGAAGGCCAACCAGAGCAAACTTAGCACTAAGGGGCTTTTGGGGGTCAGTCGTTCTGGTCAGCTTCTACTCAATGGTTTTCAGGGATACGGATAGACAGTGTCAACACATTCATATTGTAAATTTCGAATAATGGAGACATTTTTTAAGTTTCGAAACGTATCCACGCTAAAGGGTACACTCGTGTGTGGGGTGAAGACTCGTAGCATCAAGTTGCCCGAAAACTATTAACCACATTTTGAGAATCTTCTACTTATGTAGGTACTTCGATTAGCCACGTAGGTATGAAACGCATTCCCTATCAATGCCGCCTTCATTCGCCGGTGATCACAATAAAGGATAGCGTTGAGGAAGGAAAGAAACTTGACACATTAAAGAAGGTACCGACAGACGAGCTCTTTTGAGCTCATAGTTGAGAATGTTCTAACGTAAGATTTTCGTGGGATCAAAACTGACAGTAAAGGGTTAGTTGAACATACTTCAAAGCCATAAGGAATTTCATGAGCATATTTTTGGGGAGCAATTTCGCTTACCGAATTTCCAGTTAATGTGCCGAAGCCTCCATGAAAATGTCAAAAAAATAGTTCGGCAATAAGTAGGTAGTAGGTTCATATTTAGGTATACGTATTCGTATTTATCGATGTTTCTATAATATGCAGTAATTGCAACCACCATCAAACGGCTGGACGAACATGATTCAGAATTTTTGGAAAATCACCAGAAAGTTTAGATATTTTCAATGGAAAAGTTCCTCTAAACCTCGGAAATTACGGGCTCTAACTATCCTGT
The DNA here is from genome assembly GCA_030762985.1 of Adelphocoris suturalis. Lineage (NCBI taxonomy): Eukaryota > Metazoa > Arthropoda > Insecta > Hemiptera > Miridae > Adelphocoris > Adelphocoris suturalis. The sequence continues at coordinate 22,898,944 of CM061041.1, read as the reverse complement.
TCAACTGAGTAAACTAAATTATTTTCTGTTCACCTCGGAAAATCGGACATTGAGAGACGAAAGAAATGAGGAAATAATTGAGAGACTCTAAATTAAAATTACTGTCACCAACGATCTAGGTTGCAATGTACTTACATATATTCAATAGGAGTTGCTGGAAAATTCTATATTTTAACTTTCATTGTTATATATATAGTTTATTGCCCTCCCTAAAGATGCCCCAGTTCCTGGGGAGAAACAACGCTGAAGGAGAAAAAAAAAAAAAAAAAAAAAAAAAAAAAAACATTAATTCAAACTAAGGACAAAAAGGCCTATTTTACTCAGCGTTAATTGAAATTTAAACTGTCCATGAAAACAAAAGTTGCATGAATTTCCAGGCTCCTGTTCATCTGAGTGAACTGAATTATCTCCTGTTTCCCCCTGGGAATTTGAAATTCGATAAGGAGCCTCCCTGGGACATTAAGAAACGAATGAAATGACTGGATTCTCCTTGATCAGCTGAGTGAGCTGAATAGTCTCCTGTTTTTCTTGGGAAAAACTTGTCTGGCAGCCTCCCTCTTCAGGACAATAAGAGACGAATGAAATGACTGATTCCATTCTGATCAGCTGAGTGAGCTTTATTCTCCCCTGATCCTTCAAGGAATTTGAAATTTGTTTGGGAGCCTCCCTCTTCAGGACATTAAAAAACTAATGAAATTACTGGCTTCTCATTGATCAGCTGAGTGAGCTAAATCCTATCCTGTTAACTAGGGAAATTTAAACTTGACAGGTAGCCTCCCTCTTCAGGACATTAAGAGACGAATGAAAAGACTGGCTCCATCATCAGCTGAGTGAGCTAAATTTATTCATGTTCACCATAGGAAATTGAAACGTGCCAGAGAGCCTTTCTGGTACAAGGTCGAATGAAAAGAGCGCCTCCCTTATCAACTCCTCAATTTTCTCCTGTTTCGCCCCAGGATGTTGGATTTTAGTAGCAATTCGAGCAATAAATTAAAGATCGAAAGACGAATTTTAAAGTGATAAGCTTCACATTCATCAGCTTCAATTTTTCCTCTTCACCCAATGATGCTCTGTAATTAGACTGAGAGCCTTTCTGGGACCTATTAAATGACGGGCTCTTTCCTCATAAGATATTGAGAGGTAGGTAGCATGTTACTTTTCTAAATGTAAGCTGTTAGACCTTCAAGAGAGTTTCCAATGCGGTGGAGATTAGTTGAGAAGCAATCATTATAAAATGTGGCAAACGACGATTAGATAGGTATAAATGGTAAACAAATAGGAATAAATTATTGTAAAACTATACCTACCTACCTACATCAGGTACTCCCTGACACGGGTAACGACTGAGTAGGTAATCTGATAGATAGATAATCGTATCTATTATATCATCTATAAGAAGAGGTTTGTCACTCTTCAGTCGTGCGTTGATTTATTCGTCGTCTATGGTTAGGGAAATCATGACTGTTGGTCACTCTCGTCTTTATAATTTCTTGGGTTATTAACAAATTAGAAGGAACTTCGTCATTCAAAGGTTGAGAGGGTAGGTATCACCAGGTACTTAGGTACCATGTCTTTGCATAAAATTCGTATCTTCCTACTCACCTACCTATCATTAAGACTATACTTATTTACCTTCTTGAACTAATTATTTCCTTTGGTCTGAGTTGCCATGTTAATAGTGGGTGATTGAGGGTGAAAAATGTAAGAATTTGGCTTCTTCAAATCCCAGCTGACTTCTAGAAAGTTTTATTCCTCTTTCATATTTTAACATTCATTCTGTTTTTTAGTAACCATGACTTTGATATGGAAAAATATATATCCTCCCACTCATTACTTGCCAATTCACAGTGAGAAACATACACCCTCTAATTTATGATTACATACAAGATCTTCACCTTCCAGTCATTTCCTGATGATGCCTGAACGAGGCGAAACTAGTAGGAATGTGACATCGAATGAATTAGAAGAAGCCAAATTCTTACATTCTTCACCCCCAACCACCCAATTATTTGCTTCCCTACTGGTGAATCGGTGAAGAAAGGGAAAAGAGATTCTTATTTACAAATATTTAGTATAATTACCTGCACATCCTTCAACCTTAAAATTATAGGTAGGGTGGAGGCACCGATAGTAGCCACCCCTGCCAGTAGTAGCCATCCATGAACTTTAGATTTGAAAAATAAGGATTTGGCACCATCAAGACATTCGACATTAGCACCATTTTAAAGCAGGAGATGTCAGCTGCGCATTCCAACCGTTCTCGCCATAATTAAGAAACCAGTGTGATTAACAACACGCCTTATATAACCCAAATGGACTGCCAGTCGATCAGATGAGCTCCTCGCCAACGGTTTTGATTAAGGACGTAGTCCTTGTTTACCTCAATATTTCACTAGGACTTTTTGAGATAGTTTCGTTTTATTCACGTTCCTTGGTGATTTCTTGATGTATTTCAAGTTGTTTCACGTAGGATTTTAGACAATTAGGGTCATATTTGTGGGGTGGCTACTACCAGTTCTTGAAAACCTTGCGAATTTCTGTAGTAGCCATGATGTGGCCACTACTGAGTTTTCGTGTTTTTTTTTTTTTTTTTTTTTCACATTAAACATGAAAATAAGCTAGATTTTCATCAGGATCCCAGTGATATAATTAGTTTTCCTGAAAAATTAGAGGTTCCAGTAGTAGCCAGGAGGTGGCAACTGCTGGTCCCTAACAGTGGCTACTAATAAAGATTTTGGTGGCTACTACAAGCGACAGATCTTGGTTTACTTTTCTTCGATTTTCGTAAAACTAATCAACACATTCGATTTTTAAAAATATCCATTCGATAGAGCAGACATTGGGGTAAAGGAAAAAAACGGGATTGGAAGAAAGAACGAAGAAATGAAGAAATTACGTTGTAAATACCGAAACTGGGCTGCTTAAGGGTGGCTACTACTGGTGCCTCTACCCTAGGTACATCTAAGTAGTTAATTCATAAATTGTGTAAAAGTGTGCAGAGGGATGGAGGAGAGAACTCTTGAAGGACTCTGGTGCTCGAGCGGCAGGCCCTCTTCAGTTCATCGTTCTTCCGCTAGATGGCATTACCGGCCAATAACTGAAGCGGTCTCCCGTGGTACTAATTCTTCTCTGCCTTTCCCCTCCGGCACTTGCCGGTCCCATTACTGGCTCTCGGTTAACGATTTGTTTGGGTCCGTTTGTATTCACCGTCACCATAACCTCCTCCCCCCCGCCATAACCTCCACATTTCCATAACCTTCCCACTCTTTCGCGCGTCTCCCGCCGCCGGTCTCTCATCGGTCGTTTTTCGTCGCTCGTGTTCACTCTCAGTTTTTCGCTATTTATAAACCTTTGCGACCGGCTATCGCCCCGATCTTAATGAGTCTCTTCATCGGAACATCGAATTACAGCTCGTTCGTTTCCCGATGGGCCCATAAAACGGAGATATGACATTCATGAGCCTTCGGATCAGGACACCACTAACCCAGTTATCGAACTCATAATCTGCCACCTTTACTGCCCCTTTATTATTCTCCCATTAACCTGTTGACTTAATTACTCCAATATTTATGTGATCTCCTACTTTATCACCAACTAAGCGTGGAAACCTAATAAATCACTGTTGGCTCATAATTTACAAGTACACAAGTATATACCTACTCATAATTACAGGTTGGTAGATTTCCTCCTTGTTAACAGGAGGAACCTACTTACCTTCACCTCGTAATGTGTACCATAACAAATTAAGTACCTACCAATTACAATGTGCCTTAACTTGGTATATTTGCTAGACTATTCCTACTTAGTTATATGGGTAGGCTTCTTTCTATTTCTCTAAAATATCTTATGCCACTTAGGTAAATTTTTATCCCATCGGAATTGGTATTTCTTACCTACTTGACGGTGGCGAATTGGTTCACCACTAGATATTCTGACGCTTTAAAATAGGTATATAATTGTGGTGAACTCACCCCCAAAATAATATACAGGGTGTCCCATATAAACGGGCCCATCGGGAAATTACAGCCTTACGGTGCGAGCTATAGAAAAATTGAACTGGAGCTTTTTTATAGTATTTCAACTCAGCTTCACGATGCGGAAGTCCGATTTTATTTTTCCATGTTTTAGGGTCTCAAATCATTGATTGAAACTGACGGTTTCCCCTTGACCCCCCTTTTTTATTGCTTTTTTTCGATTTTAGGTTGAATTTGGAACAGAAAATGCCTCATTGAAATTTTCGTTTTGGAGCTTCGTTTCTGAGTTATTCCACTTTTTGCGAAATACAGAAAGTCGCCGATTTCTTTTAGACATTACCAACACTTTCTTACTATTTTTATCTTCAATTTTTGAGATGTTCACCACACTTTTGGAATCAGCATTAAACTATCCATCATAAGACCCCAGCGTCCATAATCAACAATCACCATCAGGGGGATGACATTACACTTGAACCGCTTACGATTTAAAAAAAAGTTTTCCAAATCGTCGTTTGAAGAAAAAAAAAAACCCCTCAAACTGTTCAGTACTGAAAAGAAGAAAATGCCTCATTGAAATTTTCGTTTTGGGGCTTCGTTTTTGAGTTATTCCACTTTTGAAAGAAAATTTCATTGAGGCATTTTCTGTTCTAAATTCAACCTAAAATCGAAAAAAGCAATAAAAAAAGGGGGGTCAAGAGGAAACCGTCAGTTTCAATCAATGATTTGAGACCCTAAAACATGGAAAAATAAAAATCGGACTTCCGCATCGTGAAGCTGAGTAGAAATATTATAAAAAACCTCCAGTTCAATTTTTCTATAGCTCGCACCGTAAGGCTGTAATTTCCCGATGGGCCCGTTTAGATGGGACACCCTGTATAAAAAAAAGACTGTGATACCGGACCTATAATATAGGTTATAAAATGTAGGTTATAATATTTTTATGTTTTTAAAAAAATACAGATTCAAGAGGAAACTGAAATTTTCTGGAAAAACTTGATTTCTAAAATGTAGGGGTAATGGTGGGTTTGATCTAACAAATGGGTCTTTTATCTTCGGAGTGCTCCTGAATTGGTAATCAAGACTAATTCAAATTTTCGTAATATGTTTAACAATTTAAAAATAGGTTTTGTTTATTTTCGTTTTGTGAACAAATGATGATAGGATGAGTTATTAAGTAGTTAGTATATAGCTAGGTAGTTAGTATAGAGTAAATATTGTTGGTATTAGTCTTAAAGAGTAGGTACATGGGTACAGCTATCTGTATGAAAGGATCGGAACTTATTCAAAGATTATTAATTTAGAGTAGCACCTAACATAATATAATGTAATGAGTAAACACATTTGAGATTCCAATACGGCTTCTCTGATTTAAGATGTCTAATTAATTCATTTGAATAAAAATGAAGTCTGATTTTGATTATACCTATTGGATGAATTGGTCCAAGGATTCTTAGTGCCTAAGCAACCTGCCCCTACGAGTAGGTACAATTTATTGTCTATGCTCTATTCGTTTATGTGACAAATAACGCAGTACTTATATGATTTGATTCAATTTTCACTGACTCCTAACATAAAAAAAAGCAGGACCCCTTTAGTGATCGAAAAGAGGTTTCGCCATCAAGAGTTTCGCCGTTTTCGGAAGAAAACTAGAAACTTCTAGTTAGAAACTTCTCGAGAGCCTATTAGGAAGTATGTAGAGAAGGTTCCTTATAAACACGTTTAATAGATCCATTTATCATTAGTGAATGCTCCGACTTCAAGCTTCTCAACTATTTCATTATGGAACATGCTTTAGCTATAACTAAACAGTTGTACTCCTTGCAACCAACTTTCACGCCTCTAGCACAGCTCTACCCTCAAAACCCCAATAAAAAACCAAAAAACCCAGTAATCTCTTAATTTTTAACACAATTTGTATTTGTATATTGGTACTTGTATTCAATTTTTGTAAACCTTTGAAAGAGACTAATTGAGCGATAATTTTTTGAATACGTGAAAATCGATTTTTTTTTTTTTTTTTTTGCATAATCGACAGGTATTGTACGATTCGGCCACAATTAATCTGAGTTTTTCGACTGTGATCCCCAAATCCATGATCTTTTACAAAATCGCAGGATTTATTTAGAACGAGTTTTTCCTAAAATTGCTAGATAACAATTTCTTTTCACTCAGTCCTTGATTTAAAAAAAAAGTAACATGAAACAGTAGGTACGATAATTTACGAAAACTCGTTCATACGATCATGCTGCATGACTGGAAATTTTTTACTATCACTGTGCTTGAAGGTACCTTGTGGTTGCAACACCATTTTACACACTAGTGTTGGTAGGTATAAATTACTTACAATACCTATCGACGAAATCGGGAGGTACAAGCAGCTCTTTAGTGCCCTCCAATAAAGAAAGCGGGACACCAGGTATGTCAAAAAGGAGTGCAAAAGCGGGACACATCAATCGGCAGGATGGAGGCCAAGAAAGCAATTCGGTTGGTCAGCTTGGCTATTAGATGCATAGACAGTCGTAATTCAGGGTTTAAAATGTCGATACCCACCTGATCACAGGTATAAGATGGGCCGGCGTCATCATTTCATTCACGAGCAACCAGGCCTGCGTAACCGGTAATTTGACATTTTTATTAGTTCAAGGGCTCCGTTTTATGAGGGTGATGACTGCAAGGAAGGAGGGAAGGGTCGGCGGGGACGTGGAGGCCATGAAGTCAGCTGATGGAACATTCACGGGGGAAAAGATCCGTTCAATGGCCACCCGTCTTGCGACCTTGGTCTCCTGTCCCACAGCTGTTACTCCACCTATTTCCCTTCGTGTCCTGTTGGTCCTTCAAGTCTGGAGTTAACATTCTACATATTAATGGGTTAACAGAAGTTTATAGACTCATCCCAGGCACTAATAATTCCTAAATGGGCCCAACTATAGCTGCATAAACTGTTCGTTTGCCAAATTCGTTAGCTTCCTCTGATAACTTATTCCTAACCGACTTCAACGAATGAAGTTCTCTGTTTCGACCGTATACGAATGATTCTTATATCTCTTCACTTTAAATTTCAATAATACTTGAGTAGTGGCATATTACTTTCAATAAAGATAATTTTTTCCAAAAAATCATCACGGGGGGGGGGGGGGGGGGGGGGGGGGATCTGTATGTTTGCCGCCAGGATAGTTTCTCCAATACTACTTCAACATCGTTCACGAAATTATGATCCTGAATCGTCGTCACCACAGTCCATCAACCCAGTAAAGAGTAAAATTAAAAGGTTGAAATATTAAAATATCAGGATCTCCAAAACTTTTTTGTTACCAAGTCATTGATCGATTTCAGGTCATTAGAGAATCGAATGATACCCATTCCGGTGTGAATGTTGTAAAAATTCGAAAACTTTAGACAAATTTAAAAGCATCTGCTTTTAATCAAAGTAATACTGCCAATAAATAGCTCGGTAGAGCAATAGTGCAGCGTTTGACTCTCATGGGAACGTCAGGGTTCGAATTCCTGAAGGATCATTTTGTGGAGGAAGTTAAGAGAAATTTATAAATGTAGGGAAACCCCAATACTTATTTTGTTAATTTCGAAATATTTACATATGAAATGTTTAGTTGTTACCCAGAGTTAATAAACAGTACAGTTGCAGAATTAAAAAAAAAAATAGTATCTTATATTTTGTTAATAATAATTTCCTTTTAAATTTAGCATTACAAAGTGGTGACCCCGATTTCTGAACCTGCGAATGACTGCATTTTTCGTAAAGGTTGACTGGGTTTCATTTCTCCGAGTTCAAGGCCTGTCAATAATTTTTTAAGTTGCTTGTCTTCACTTTCTTTGAATAGGTATATCAAGGAGCCTTTTTTTCGTAGTAGTGTATGTTGCAGCTTCGTCACTAGTAATCGTAATTACCTATATCCCAGATATTGTCAAGATACTTAGTGTCTAAATTTGCAACTAGTTGATTAAACTTACTGGTCTCCTACCTGATTTTTTCATTCCAAAATGTTTCCTCTATTTGAAAAAACCAGATTTCGAGCTTTTCCGCCCAGAAAAGAGGAAATTTCAATCGAACAACATTCGCTTCATCATTGTTATTTGATGTTGATGCTTGTAGTTGGTTTTTTTCTAGGACTTGATTGTCCGCCATACACATTTTCGATCAATTCCGATATCAGATTTTAATTTAGATTTAAAACGTCGGGGATTATTTCACAAGGAAATAATCAACCTTTGGGTAATATTTTGTAGCGTTTTAATACTTCATGCAGTTATTTTTTTTTTCCGATTTGCACAGTGTTTTTCAGTAAGACCTCCGTGATTACGGTGAATGTAAATACTAGAAACAAATAATAGAAGGTATGTTCTATACATATGTTATTCATTTGGGGAAAGAAAATACGAAACAAGTATCCAAAAAATGAATTACGACGAAATTCAATCCTCTCGGTCCCACCTCTATCGACGAGCGCCGGGCCAGAAGAATAATGATTATGGATGGCCCAGTAATGACAGACCTCGAATTTGTCTGATAGCTATCACTAGGAGATTTATTGCTTACTTAGCAGGTACAACACACTATAATACCGCTCTCGTTCACTCCCAAGTTTCGGCCTATATTTAATATTTATCGCGTTCATGCCCTCTGGGGGAGAGAGAAAATAAGGAATGTGTTAATCCCATTGAACTCCGGAGGGTATAAATCACCGATTAACATGTGTCGAACCTTTTTTTTTTTTTTTTTGAAGGTCATTCACGTGGTTAGAGCAGAACTAATGTGGAAAAGGTTCGTGGCTCTGTAAGTGGATTCGAATGCTTAACCTTTCAAAAGATAGTTATATTATTTTATTACTTCAAAATATGTGTGGAAATTATCATCAAGATCATTTTGTTAGTGTCTACTTCAACACATCTGAGATTCAGCATTTTTGGAATTCTTCAGACTGTACGTGTAGTACTAATCTGACTTGAAAAGGAAGGTACGTAACGTAGTGTAGCTACCCTGGAAAGGGAGGTCCCCTACCAGGGACACAACCATATAGGCACATACGGCAGGAGCTCGGTTGGTAACATTACTCTTGCACTTGAATAGGTCTAGTTCTCTTCAACTTCAACCAACTCTTATACCTACCTTCAGAAGCGACGGTGTCCTGGACTCCGGATTCTTCACCTCCAATGCTCGGGCAACGATGTCATAGACTCTGGAATAACGCTCAATGTGAGCAATGATGACCTAAACTTCGGCCTAATCCACTACAGGAGAGATGTCTTTAGTATCCTATTACAATCTTTACAATTTCTTAAGAAGCTAAAATATACACTGGAGTACTATAGGAACCTTCCCATCCCCGTTCCTTTATATTGGTGAAGGCAATAGCCACTCAACCACAAACTATATTAAGCTAGTTGATCAAATCATGTATTAAAAATTAACGCCAATTTTGTTTTAAAAAATCGCACAATGCATCGAAGATATTTAAATTGTCAAAACTAATCAAGTAGTACATGTTGAAGCGCTGAATCACTTTTCTTTCCACACAAATAGTAATAGAAAATTCTTCTCTCTCAGTGGCATACCTCGTACATTCAAAGATGTGCTCTACCGTTTCTGGGTCCTTTCGGCAGGCTCCCTAGGGGATCTTCCTATCTTGCTGAGGTAGTTGTTCGTAAGGCAGTGTCCTGTTCTAATTCTCGAAATTGTCTTCAGAAACTTTTTGGAGTTTGCAAGTGTAAATGTGTGATCCATCCAAATGTTGACCCTCCCAATCTTCTCTACGTGGTTTTTACCCATAGGGTATATGCTGTGTGGAAAATTTGCCAATCCACCATACCACAACGCCGTCCGCCCGTTTGCCATCTCTTGGATACTGAGACTGATGTCAGTGTAGGGGTATATCAGTGGGGGAGTATTCATTAGTAGGTTTACAGCCAGTTTTTCTGATAAATCCACTGGGTCATTTCCTCTTACGTCAATATGGGCCTTTATCTTCAAATAATGAACCTGGGTTCCGATTGGGACAATGCCGCTATTTGCCGTTGTGTATTTCCTTCCGAGTCGCCGAATCTGTTGAAAGTGTAGCAGTGTTTTCAATAATAGTAACGCATTCTGCAAATCGGATATTATCATTTGCACTTGGTTCGTTCTTTGTATGTACGTCTTGTTTTGCGAATGTCAACATACAGATCCGCCGAGTACACTGAGCTTTTATCTTATTAAGGCGCTTGTTGCTGGTTCATAATACGCACACCCTATTTTTCTTAATTCTTGGTCCGTCTGTGTAGATTTAATTATCTACTCTCGGCCACATTTTTCATGTCGTCCGCCACTGCGACCGGGTCTTATACGACATTCTGAATCCGAACGTAATACAATGTGTGGTTTATTAAAAAACACAGAGAAAGGGAGCGAATAATTTTCCTGACGTTTTACCTGTTTGGGTGTTAAGGAAGCTATTGCAAAGTAGGGACATAATCTTTTTTTTTTTTCAATGTCACTGTGTCGGAATACTTATTGCCTAGTTTACCAATAAAATGTTACTGTTTACAAGACAATGTTTTTAAAACACTTAATGACTAGGTTCGCCCTGTAGATAGTAATATCCAATGTCACCTTTATTTGGCGAATAATTGGAATTTCCTAGAACTAAACTGTTTGAAGTACGATTACAGTCTCATGAATCAATATATTCCAGGAGTTCTAGTGGTCAATCAATGCAGAATTCTATTTCCTCGAACTATGCGGAACAAAAATCGTTTTAAATGAGATTAATCAAAGAAAAGTAGATAAATGTGTTGAAAACGTAGTTTTTTTTTTGTTTAGAGTTTATTTCACGGAAAACCCCATTCCAGGTATGAAAACATTGGAAATATTCGGAATCAACGTAAAATTTCCTATGAGGGCGAAAAATAATTTTGTCCAGATAGATCGGTCATTCTTTGTTACGGTTGCGGAATTGTGGTTGTGGATATATTAAGTGAGATGCATTTTAATGTACCTACTTTTATAAATCATGATTTGCGAAAAGCTGGTACTTTTGTTTATCACTCGCATTTCTAAATCGGAATATGATTGTGAGGCTTGAATCAAATACTAAATTAATCTTAGCAGTGACAAAAAATTACAAAGATACCTCACAAAGTTGAAATTGTCAAAAATTAGTATCTCAGAAGGATTACGGATAAAATAGTAGTGCGTTTCATTCAATTTTGTTAATCATTATTTCACTGAAATTGAATGATACTATCCAGAACAGTTTGAGTTTCCATGCAGGCTGAGGCGCAAAACAAACCATCAACAAGTGAGTCGCCAATTCTTTTTCAAACGTTCAACTTCAGCTGATTTAAGTCTGAGTACTTTACATTGGTCACATTTCAAAAAATTTGCTAATAAAATATTTTCAAAAATCACAAAAAACTGCTAAAAATTGTTAAATTACAGTTTTCAGCGGAACATTACTCAAATAATGTTAATCAACTAGGTATGAACTGGAAGATCAAAAAAATTATGCACGAAATTGAGCTGAAAAACGTGCTCAAGTTTCATTGACAAATGGTTTAACAAATCGATAAAAACTGCAAAAAGTTAGCAATAACTCACTTTTAATATAGGGACTATTATTTAGAATACGTTATTTGCCTTAAAACCTATAATATTTAACAATTTCGTTGCGTTCAAAGTGCTGAAAGTTCTAAACAATTTAAGATCAATACAATACGAAAACTTACGAAAATCAAATTTAATTTTATCCATGCTGGCATAAGTGATCACGCGAACAAAAGGATGTATGTTTGTGAATGACCTCATGCTCATTCATCAACTAGTAGGTGACTAACGGAAAAAATATATTAGTTTGATATTAAGATATTGTTCCGAACTTCGGAGAACATTGGCTTATATAAACCTACATAAGTCTTATACCTACAAGAACAAAAAAAAAAAAAAAAAAAGTTGTGTAATTATTTGCAGCGAAATACTTCAACTCCAAGATCTTAAACTTGGGTTTATACCAGTTATTTGCCTACTGGAATGCGAAACTAGGCATCATCTATCGAATATAAGGGTTTATCATCATTATTATCTAATCATTACTATATTAGGTAGGTACCTATACTTATATTTGAATTAATCAAGAGATTTTCAGTGCTCTTAAAAATCACCAGTGAAATTGTCCAAGATGAATGCCACATCAGATGATTGACGATATTCCGGAACCGGGTAAATAAACCAGATTTTCATTTCAGAGCGTGAGGTCGTTTTTATTCCCTCCAAAACGTCCGTCACGCTGCTCGCTCTAAACGTTTTGGCCCGAACTCCAAAGCCACCCATGACGGTACATAATCAGTTCAGGCATTCATCCACAACCGTTCGAGACACGAATAACTCTCTTACAAGTTCAAGGGAATCTAACCAGACTAATTCGAGTTGTTTGTCGGTTCAGAGGAAAAAACGCTTTCTGTGCGGCACCTTTCAATTCCCCTGTAGTAATATGAAAGCCACAATACGTCATATTAAAGAGATTTAAAGATGGACGGGTAAGATAGTGTGATCCAAAGTCGGTTTTAATTGATTGCTACAACTTCAACTCATTCTAGAGAACCGAAATGTGACCTGTACATTGACTATTTTCCTTCACATTTAGCTAAATGTTGCTAAACTATACATGGAGGCATTCGCAATGGAGGTGAAAATCGCTACCAGTTTTTGTATTCAGGCATTCATCCACAACCCCAAGTTCAAGGGAATCTAATCGAGTTGTTTGTCGGTTCAGAGGAATAAGTCCCTAAGCTCACAAAAAAACGCTTTCTTTGCGGTTTTGTAGTCGGTTTTAATTGATTGCTACAACTTCAACTCATTAATAACAGTAACCAATGGAGGTGAAAATCGCTACCAAACAGTAACCAGAAACATTAATCGAGGTCTTTCCTGCCCGTATAAAGGCTTCAATCAAGCGTACTGTCCTCCTCTGAAATATCATGTTAATAATTGACTGTCAAAAAATCCACAACGATTGTTATGACAGATCGCTCGTTTTTTATGTGGGAAGTAGATAGGCGTTCAGAATGTAAATTCGTGAAGATCTGACTTTGTCAACCACAACTGAATGGCTCAACCCACGAAAATCGTTTTGGTAGGTAGGTATCTTTGGATTTGTAATTGTGAGTCCGATCCACTAGATCCAATCCCAACCTCATTTGGCGCGTAAAATAGTTAAACATATCAGGTCGTTCCTTACTTAACGGGCAACATGGAAGCCCAAGCTGACGACGTAGGAGGAGGTATAGGAGACATTTTGCAAAAACCCGAAACTAAATTCGGTCAAGCCGCTTGGACATGAACCTACCATACACTGACAGATAGACATACTTCTCTCTTTTCCACAAGAGAATTATGCATTTATATGTATCAAATTAATTACGGAATAATTTGCCCTTTATTGATAGTAACGGAGGCAATTCGTTCAGAGGATCTTTCTGATACTGTACTACTTGGGTAGTACTCTGAACCAATCGGTACTCCATACGGGCTGTGATACTCATAACTTATAAGGAATCAAGTGGGCACTAACCCGCTTAGCCATAGAATTATGAAATTTACATTAAAACTGAGCTGTAGTGTAGTGTGTATAGATACCCGTGAAGAGGAATTGTGGACAGGGATGCAGGTGAAAAGACTCGAATAGGTAGGTAGGTATAACTAAGTTTAACTTGAAATCATATTCCGTTAGCTAAAGTGATTCTATAGCACATTAATTACAACCAGTCATTTATGATTGTTTTGAATTTAAAATATATTAAAAGGTGTATATCATATATGTTTCCAATAGGCACGTGCAGAAGATGTGGGCAGAAATAATGCTTCATATATACGTTAGGCAGACCCCAACAAAAAGTTTAGGTTCTTGTAGATATAGGATACTGAAGAATCGGATACCTATATCATAACGTTATCCCTATCATATCGCATTTAATAGGTACGGACAGGAGTAATGGTGTTGGTTATGGATTGTTCTGGGAAGGGCCGTTCTGCGATTAGTTTCAAGGACCACGGACAGATAGCACTGAGTCCTTTTTCTCCCTCGATACACATTGGGATCGTTTCATCGACCTTGTCCTTGTTTCCTTTCGTCGGTTTGTGGGTGTCACCTACGCAGCTGTGGCTACCGAATGAATCAATATTGCCGGGAGAAAGTGCTAATGATTAAAATTATTATTCCTCGCTGAAACCAGGTTTCTTTACTGGTGTTCGGAAGCTGATGACTAACGAATAATGAATTGACCTTTGATTAATGAACAATAAATTAGTCATGACAATAAGGTAAGGCACTCACCCTTTGGGGAATATTATTTTCGTAAACAAAGAACGACTGGTGCATAGGTACACTTTAAAATTCATAAGGAAATGACCACGAGTGTCGAGAGATAAGTACCTATACTTCGAATCATATTATAAATACCTAATGTGATTTATTACACCATAGTCACACAAAATTGGCTTAGTTCTTTCATGTAGGTATCATTGCGTTACACACAAGATACCCTTCCAACCAATCAACCTTGTTTGTAAATAGAGTTCGTAATTCTAATTAATACCCTGAATCAGAACCCCCCCCCCGACCATCACCCTTCCCCTGCCTGTGAATCAGTAAATTTGATGCAACTTTGAAATTTGAAAAATTGGTACACTTTAAAATTCATAAGGAAATGACCACGAGTGTCGAGAGATAAGTACCTATACTTCGAATCATATTATAAATACCTAATATGATTTATTACACCATAGTCACACAAAATTAGCTTATTTCTTTCATGTAGGTATCATTGCGTTACACACAGGTTGAGATACCCAACCTTGTTTGTAAATAGAGTTCGTAATTTTTATTAATACCCTGAATCAGCCCCCCCCCCCCCACCATCACCCTGCCTGTTAATCAGTAAATTTGATGCAACCTTAGAATTTGAAAAATTGGTCCCGTCTAATTGGTCCGTTTGTACATTGTAATATAGTACATTCCTCCAGCATTATCCGCTCAGTGGACTTGTTCGCTCAGCCAACCTTTTTTGGACGTCTATTCTGATTGTTATAATTTTACTCATTCATTAGCATCACGAAGGTCATCAACTGATTCTTCATGCATTTGATTAGCATAATTTGTAATATTTAATACACTTTGTGATAGTTTTCATCCATTAGCGCACCTGTCATTCGGTATTTTTATTAATGAGTATTTTCTTTTAACGTCACATTTGCAACTAAACAAACCCCAAGGTTTGGTTTTTTCCTTATTCGGTCTGATTTCTAGATTTAACTCACAAGGTACTTTCGTAATTAATGTGTTCATTCTGAAAATTCCGCATTTCTTGCTTAATGAGCTCACTTGTGAATCTAAAATAAATTAAGTACCTACCTACTCCCACGTGCTTTGTTCTGAATCAAAATATTACCTACACACTCTCGTTTTGCGTTTCAAGCTGACTATATAACTATAATTCTTTCTCTGTACCTATGTAAATACTCCCAACCATTTATCTGAATTAAGTAGTACACTAAACTAAATTTTCAAAGATGGCGTGTGACTTGGCCTGTTGGAGAAGCGGTTTCAATAAAATTAGTGCTACTAGCCATCTAGCCCAGGGATAACATGAAATTTACTGAATAGAAGTCAAACAAGTTTTGATGACAGGTGATTTTAGCGAATTTTCGTAGCAAATGAAGCTATTACATTAGCTCCAAAAATTATAAATCAAAATTTTTGAAATTTTTCTTCATTGAAATCCGTTATATATATATATATATATATATATATATATATATATATATATATATATATATATATATGTCCTTCCAGACGATAACTCTCCTTAGGGTTGAGGTAAAAATTCCGTTCTTGGGCCAAAAAATCAAGCTTTCCAAACCAAAGGACGAGTTTGTTGGCCAGCATTTTTTGAGCAGATCAAAATGGTCAAATTTCAGAAAAAGTTCTGGAAAAATCACAAAAAATAGCAAACAACGGCTAAACTTGATAAATTGATATTTTTTTTAGCAGAATAATGCTCAAATAAAGTTTATCAACTATTAAATAGGACATTAATAAATGTATGTGCAAATTATGCTGAAAAATGTACTTAAATTTCATTAAAATGTGCTAGAAAATCTATGTAAACTCCAAAAAAGTTAAAAATCCAAAATCTCTTTGAATGGCAAAATATTATTTAGAACGAGTTTTTTGCGATAAAATTGGGACCTAGTTAACAATTTCTTTTCTCTCAAAGTCCTTAATTGTCAAAACAATGTAACATAATGTAGTACGATAATTTACGGAAATTCGCTCACTGGAACTATTATCAAGTAATGGATATTTTTGCAGAGGGAAGGCGTTGGGTTGAATGGCTTCATGGCCGTAAAGATGGAGGGAACTCAATGGAGATTTGGTGGGAGTTAGGGTGGGCGCGCTAGCATCGGATGCTGCGCACGCACGAGGTCGATCCCCCTACTCGATACAGCTCTAGTCAAGAATGCGCATGTCTGACCGTTGTAGGTATTTTACGCCTCACTGTAGTGGCATGATCAACCGAATAGACTATTGATGTCCCATCATGGAAACATGAAAATGTAGAATTACAGTGTACATAACAACAAGATTTCATAAACTGCAAAGGATATATAGTATGAAAATAAATAAATCATGAGTTGAATGCATAGTTTCGATGCATAGTTGAATATGAGTCTCTTAGTTAAGGAAACGTTTCTTTTAGTTAGTTTTATGTCCCCAATTCTAAAACACAATTCTAAAATTCCCAAAGCTAAGACAACTTCTAACAATGATTATAGTAGTAGGCGACACAGCTTTAAGATTTAGACCCATATCAAATGATAAGCGAATATTGAATAGTAAAGGAGGGGAGGCATAAGTAGTTATGTGTAAAGAATTAATACAAATTAATACGAATACAGAATTCGAACTAAATCGTTATGAGATTATTGTTGGTACCTGATACATTTTTTATTGATTATTACTACAAAGATATTGTCATAGAGATTTGTTGGATCGTTTTATTAGATTGCATTTTTAACAAGTAGATTGTAATTTATAGTTTTACCACACATTAACTGTAGTTTTCACTAGTTGTCACTGTTGTATCGTTGCCTTGTGATCTCTGGAGCTGAATTCTTCGCTGTCCAACCCATGAGGCTAAGATTTGAAATAGAGATAAAATACGTTTTCTGCCCTCATTACTCTTTAGCCTTTAGGCGCAATGTTTTTCATTTATTTATTTTTTAAATAATTTTTAAAACTTTTGGGAGGTATTTTATTTTTTTATTTTTTAATAACTTGAAGCAAACAATTAATCACGAAGCATCCAGTTATAAAGTTAGTGAATCCGCCGAGCGAGTATAATTTAGTTTTATTAATATTAATCGGACGTAAGGACGTCCCTGTATTACATGCATTAAGTACTTACAATGTGTTTATTTCTGCTGAGATAGCCGACGTACTAGCGCCTTCATCCAGTACGTTTTCGACCGAATTCATCAAATCCAATTGCTTATCTATTCTTCGATAGCTTTAATTCATCTGCTTAATGCACTGACTCGATAAAATAGATCAAGATACGCATAGCAGAAAAGATACCCAAGTCGCTGAACGTCACAGTTACACAGGAATCAAGTAGTTTAGTATGACTAATATAACCACTAAGTGTGATCTCATGCTTACCCTATCTACTTTTTCTTCAGTTTATTTGTGTAGCTAATGAGAAATTGGAGAAAATTCTCAAAAAGTCAGTAAATTTGGAACGCTAAATAAAATCGTTAAAAACCATAAATCAGTAATCAATTCCTCAATATCAAGCGTCACGTCGAGCTCGTTCTACCGTTCATGACATTAAAAAAAAAAAAAAAAAAGTGATATTGGAAAGTGCACTTAGGTATATATGACATACGAAATGAGCTAATAGGTATGTTATCGTGAGTTCTGGGATGAGCAGTATTCATATCACAGAATTATGAAGTCGTAGGTACGAAAAATGTATTGGTTACGCCTAGCAGGCGTTAAATAAATATTAATTTAAAAGTAATTAACTGTAATATGATAGGATACGTATAGAATAAATTTTATTCAGTGGGCATACCAACAATTCCTTTATTTGCTTTCGGAAATAAAATATGCTTGTACTGTAGAAGGTGACAAATTCGTTTTGATTCAACTTTATAATTAAATCAGCCCGCTTTTGCGGCTCAAAAGTATATTTCAAAATCGATGGTTCACTATTTGTAATCAACAAAAATATCGGAGAAGATTCAAACGGTAATGGATGACACTGGTTTTGTATCATATGAACTTTTCCTCCACTGCATGTGAAATTTAATCCAACTAATTGGACAGATCATTATGATCTATAGTGAGTATAGGTCGTTTTCCATTTAATCATCGGTTGTTATTTATTAGTAGTATAAAGTAGCATCAAAGTGATAAGCTCAAAATTGAAAATGAAGTTGTATTTATTTCTCATAAAAGGCGAAGCCTATCGCTGTTGGAATACGAAAATGAGTTGAAGCTCCTGTGAATGAGATAGCTTTTACGATAATCGGCCGAGTGGGAGTGAGTGACCAGCTAAAAGGTGTACGAGAGGGAGTTTTATGGGCTATAGAACCGACCCTACGGTCGTTTCAATCAATTTAACCTTCATTACCTCCTCAATTATGGTATCTGAGCTCGTAAAAAACGGCCCCTCTCCTTTTAACAAAGGCGAGGAAGGAGAGATTTCGAAAATTATCATCCCGGAGTTGGTTTAGGTATAAAATACTTTCGAGGCGGGCTGTACCGCGGGAGGCTGGGCGATACCCAAATGCTCTCGTGGTGTCCCCTGGTGTTTCTAGAAAGGGGGGGGGGGGAGAAGGGGGAATTGTGGGTTTCGGAAAAAATAAAAAGGTTCAGGAAAGAGAAGGAAGATCTGGAAAGAGAGAGAGGGATGGAGGTGCCCGAAGGTGAGACGGAGACCACTTTTCAAAAACAGAAACTCCGAGGAATGCTTGGACCTCTTCTCCTGTTCCCGGTATCCTACGCTCCAGAATCCCCTGACAGCTTGCGCCCACTCCCACAAGGTCTTCGGATGAGACAGGTCAGCTGGGTGTCTGTCGAACTGAACTGCACCTGAACTACGTAATTCGGTTAATTATTTGCATGTACCGTTCATGTGCATTCTGCCCGTCAAGGAATCGCCCTTTCATTTGCACGAGGTTTCAAAGTGTCCGAAGAGCTTTCTTAGCTTCTTTGGATTTAGGTGATTTTGGTTTATTATCTATTATAATAATAGGATACATACAAAGTGATAACGCTTGAACGCCTGCACCGATTCTCTTCAAATTTTTTTTAAACTGACCGGCATGAAGAAAACTGGTGCAGATAATTCTACCAAGTTATAAATCAGATTCCTTCATATTAAAAAACAAGAAAATGTAACTTTTTTTAATTAAACTTGAATAAATAAAAATTAAGTTGAAACAGAAAGATTTTGCTTTTTTATTTGCATAATTAAAGTTTGTACTTGCATCCCGTGGTGACACGGGATTTTCCACTTGTTTTCAATCAAGTCTAGCCTATGTGATCGTATAGCAAAAATTTTAATACCCCCCCCCCCCCCCCCCCTCAAACTTTGGCATTTTACGTTTCAAAGTGTGTAGAATCCAAATTTGCAAAGTCCGTCCGCCGTCCGCTGTCCTCCGTCCGGGCCATAAAAGGCCTTAGAATTGATTTAAAAATCCGTTCTTTCGCGCATAGACTCCACTTAGGGTCTAGTTGGTCCTAACTTCTCGCCAGCTCGATCGCTCCACACCCATGGGTGCTATGAGCCAAAAATAGGTGAAAAAGTGTCTTTTTTGAGGCATGAATATATGTTTTTTTCTAGGTCATATTTGTGTGTTAATACCAATGCTTTGTCTACACATATTTAATAACATATCCTCTCGACTTTTCGTACGTACTTAGATAATGATATTATTAAGGCAATAATTATTTGAATAGATAGGAGCTCAAATCGAGAAATATAAACATGCGTATTTATATAACTATAGAAGTCTAGGAAATAGGACACGCCGAGGAGTCTGGACGGGCCTTATGACGTACGCAAGCCAACTAAAACTACGATCATACTCAATTGAAAAAATAATAAACCTTTGTGAAATAATTTGCAGCGTTTTTCTTCTTAACTTCTTCTTCATCATCTTCTTCTTAGGCCTAGGGTTCTTCATTAGTCAGATTTTAGCAAATTTACATAGAAAAAGAAGATGGCACGAAAAATTTTAAAATCAAAATTTTTTGAATAATTTCTTCATTGAAATCCGTTTTGAAGCATTCTGAAACGATTCCTGAAGTTTGCAATTTTTCATCTGTATAAAGGGTGTCGCAGCTTCGGGCACCCCACCGTCTAGGGTTCGATTCTACTACTAATTTCCGACTTTTTTTGTCCTATAACAAATATTTTTTAATTCACTCTATCGACCATTTTTTTCACCTTTTAGGTTTTTTTTTTCGCGTTTTCGACTTTGTGTAACTAAAACTATCATAACTTCCGAAATTTTCTGTCAAAACTCAAATAAGTATGAGATTTCCTATCTTCTATCCCCCTTAAAAATTTTTAAATGGAACGAATGGGCAAGAAATGATCCGTAAGTCAACAATTTGTAAAATCCCAAAAATTTTCACTTTTTGCAAAGTTCTGTCGAAACCTCCTGGATGGAAGTTTTCATACTGTAAGCCTAAAAGTTGCATAACTATCCCAGCTTTCCAACTGTGTAGTCAATTTTTATTTTACTTTGTTGATTGGGGGAGAAAAGTATGCTTGTTTGCCGAAAAACGTGGTTTTTAGCGAATTTTTGAAGAAAATTAAGCTATTGCTCTCGCCTCAAAATTTGTAGAATGTGAATTTTTGAAAATTGTTTATGCAGAAATCCGTTTCAGGCTATTCTGAATCATATTCTGAAGTTTAACGCATTTTGTTATGTATGTATGTATGTATATATGTATGTATGTATGTATATATGTATGTGTCATTCCAGACGATAACTGTCCGTAGAACTGTGCTAGAAACTTCAAACAAATTTTAAAATGTTAAGGATACAAAACGAAAGTTCAAGTTCGTTGGCCAGCATGATCGGATTACATCTTCGGGTTGAAATTTTCAAAAATGTAGTCAAAAATTTCAAAATAGACTGTTTTTTGCGATTTGTTGTGCGAAATAATTTTTTCAGCATACTAACATGTGGTATATTCGGAATCAGCGTAAAATATCCTATAAGAATATGTACCAAGTTTTCAAAAATTTCAAAGTTGAAAAATCAGTCAAAAATCGAAATAATGCCGTTCGCTAGTTGTAAAAATCGGTAATATTTGCATGAAACATTGTCCAAATTCAGATTGAATAACTCTTATTGAAGTATTCCTGTATAACCAATCCTAGAACCATGCTGTTTAAAACGTAGGTAGTAGGTGCTTAAAAAAAAAAAAAAAAAAAAAAAAATGTAATCACAACTGATGAGTTTACTCTGTGCATGTGTTAATAATTTGATTCCATGTTTGTCTATCAAAATCATAAACTAAAATTTCTCAACACGATCAATAGCGACTGAAATGTCGAAAATTTCTTCAAAAATTCGCTCATGGGGTCATGCTGCATGACTGGACTTTTTTTCTATGAAATCAAGGGTTTTTGTGAAAAATGATCTCCTAAGAATATATTAGTTTGGGATCGTTTTTACGTATTTTTTCACGCTGAATCGAATGGTAACACTTGCGGATCTATATAACTCCGCTATAACCGAGTTTCCGACTTTAACTAACAAGTTTTACCCTTGCAAAAAGTGTTTTGTTAAAGTGTTAAACTCGGTTGTAACGGAGTTTAAGAGATCTGCAAGTGTTACCATTCGATTCAGCGTGAAAAAAATACGTAGAAACCGACCCCAAACTAGTATTTTCTTAAGGGGTCATTTTTCACAAAAACCCTCGATTTCATTTTTTAAAAAATGTAGTAAAATAAATAAATAAATAAACCAAAACACGTTTTTCAGCAAACAGACATACTTTTCTGCCCCAATCAACAAAGTAAAATAAAAATTGACTATTCCTTTGGAAAGCTGGGATTGTGATGCAAATTTTAGGCTTACAGCATGAAAATTTCCTTCTAGGAAGTTTCGACAGGAAAATTTTGAAGAAAGTGAAAATTTTCTTCCTGTACATTCCATTTACAATTTTTTTTAAAGTCATTAAAGAGGTACCTAGGAATCCCTTCCCGTTTTAATTTCTCTTTTCCCATCCTCAATCGCCAATGCAGCTATTTATGAATGAGCATCAGTTCTCAGCTATTAACTATTCCACATAGTTAACATACTTGATCTGCAATCAAGTATGTCTTCAAGGGGAGGAGTGTAATTCAGCTTAACCTGGCAACGTAGCAGTTATATAGTGCAGGTAAATATGACTGGTCGGTGACCCGTCCTTACTATTGGTCTCTCCTTTGATATTGGTCACTACCAAAACTATAGAAATAGAACAGAACGAATGTTTTTAATAATATACTGAACAATTGAGCGTAAATGAAAACCGTTTTTCCCCTAGGGTCTTCGGTGATTTACGAGTCCCCTTTATCTATACCGAAATAAGTTTTCGCGGGGGAGAGTAATGCTTCTAGATATTTCTCCTTTCCTTTTCCCGAGGTTTATGTCCCTTGCGAGAGATATTCCGAACGTTGGGAAGAAAAGAAATAAGCAACGGAGGAGAGGGGGACATTAATAATTGGAAATGGCCCCCAGGGAACGGTTTAATGACAATATACAGATCGAGGGCACGGTGTTTTTCTCGTGTATTACCATTAATGTAACGTACGAGGAATGGGAAAGTGTAATTTAAAAGGAGAGTTCATTACATGTAAGGTAGTTGGTGCGAGATGAAAAATATGTATGTTTGAGTACATTGTAAAGTGGAATGAGTATTTCAAATATTGGCTCTTGATGAACGAGAGGACGGAATTCTGCGCTATTGGTTGTTGTCAACTAATATGCAGAGAATTTTTCATACGATAAACGACCTCTACTAATGTATCATATATTTACCGATTATTAATTAACACCTACTTAACAATTGTGTCGCGATATAAGATATTAGGTGACACCCCTATGGTAATATCCAAATTAGGTGAAACGAGTACATCATGAGAGTGCCTGACGATCATTCTCAGAAATACAGGCACCTACTTGTTAGTGTGCATCGTTGGCAGCTGTTATTCCGGGGAGCTCTCTGAATTTCAGAATATAATAACTGAGAGATGATTAGACTCCTGAAATCAAAGACCAGAAATTTTAATCCATTCAAATGAATATTTGATATAATGTATACAGGGTGTCTCAACTTAAGTAAGTAAGACTTCAAGGATCGATTTTACAAGTAATTTGCAACAAAAAGAACCTCCTAGAGTTTTGTTTTTTAAAGGCTTCGTTTTCGAGTTATTGACGATCTAAGATTTTTTTCTTGTTTTCGATCTTATCTCTTAAAAATGGCTGTGACCCCTTCATTCTTTGAGTATTCTCAAACCTGAGGATACCGATGGAAAGAACGTTAAATTTTCTATCTTTTTCATGCCGAATCATAATTATTCAAGAGAGTTAAAAGACCGAAAAAAGAGGTCAAAGTACAAACTTTGTAAAATTCTAAAAATTTGGGTTTTTTTCAATCTGATTTTTCCCTACATAAAAAAAATGAACAGTCGTTTGCAAGTACAGTAAAAACTTCAACATCTCATCAGCTTTCTAACGGTATAGCCAAAAAATTGATAAAAGTAACAACAAGGAGAAAAAACGGCTTTTGAATGCGAAAAAACGTGGTATTTTTAACGAAAATCGATGGATTTCAGGAAAAAACGATCCCCCACAACTTTATGATTTAAATGTCGAATTCTACGTAAGTTTTCACGCTGAATCGAATGGTGACACTTGCAGACCTGAATGAATCAGGGCGAAAGTGACCCCCACCTACATGGCTGCATAGTAGCATTGAGTTTTTAAAGGGCCCTTCTCTGAGGTTCGAGGGTCAAAGGGTACTTTTGCCTTTATTCGTTAGTCGTAGAGGTCTGCAAGTGTCACCATTCGATTAACAGGTCACCAGTACTCCACTGCGGACTATATAGCGATTCTTCTCACCATGGCGACTGCAGAGAGCCTGCCTTATATATTTATATACTTATTTGCCTTGCCTTCTATCATTATATAGAATCCCATTCGTTGGGGGTAATTCGCCGATCTGCTATTTGTCATACTCAAGTCCAGCTATTCAGGATTTCAGGATACTCTCAATCCATGAATAATTCCAACTACTTCATTCATACAACACCCTTAGGTAGATGACTGGCTAATCTCGAGTACAGGCTCTGCCTGAACATGAATATTATTTTAAATGGCGAATTCGTACAAATCAAGTTCTTTACATAACTTGTGTTTGATGAAGTACCTATAGAATAATAAATTCCTCAATATTGAATTGTACCTTCATCTTTACATGACTATTAGTCTATGCAAAGATGATTTTATTCAGTCATTCATTTCATTAACTGAATGATTCATCAGCATGGTAATGTTGGTTGATTGTTGGTGAACAGTTCATGGTATGGCAAACTCCACACGTCTCGTCGCAGGAAGTCTTTTAAATTTCCAATCGGACCGAGTTTTGTGAAGCAAATGATGTACAGAGCCGAGGCGGTTTGAGCGAATAGCTTTAGGGTCATAGTGATTATGAGTCAGACAAGAGGGAACATTATTCATGCGCCGCCTTCGCGCCAAAGAGCCCGGATTGAGCCATAAATAAAAGAGGGTTTGAGGGTCTCAATTACAATGTGCCTTAAGAGGTGTCTCAAGATAAGAGTTGGAAGGGGGCAATGGGCGAGCGGGGAAGCAGGTCGGGTTATAGATGTGCCCCGAGTCCCAAGTGAAGGTACAATGGAAAGGCGAACTGGCGAATGGCTATTACTTAGCTAGTGTATCTCAATAGCAGTAGCGAGCAGCGAAACTTCGTTAATCACGGATCTAAACAACTCCACTAAGTAGGCGTAATCAAATCCGCCGATAGCGGCGGCTTTGGGGTCTTTTTCGCGGCCCTTTCCGTCGCATGCCGACACTTCCGAAGTTCCGAGTCCGAATGGAATGGGCGCTGTCACACTGAAAGCCTACGAATCCAAGACATTGTATGCTCTTGATGTGGGGTATGTGAGTGAGAAACTGAGCGTACATTTATCTCTCAATTTCTATACCTTGTGTGAGTCACTATAGCAACGTTTCTTTATTTGTAAAATCTCACTCTAGCAGCCTCAAAAGTACTAACATTCTATGTTCTAGATATTCTAATATGTATTGACTAAACAGCATTATATGCAAGTACACCAAACGAGCCTTGTTTAATAGGAAAGCTGAATACGTATAATGAATAAATAAATAAATGAAAAATAAAAAACTCAATTATACATATTTAAAGTTACAGAAGAAAATTGAGATGGTGAAAGATAAATAGATATGATAAGATATGAAAGTAAACGAACAAAAATAAATAAAATTATAATAACATTTAAATAATAACGTCTAGGCATGGATTTATCAAGTAAAACCAACATTAACTGATATGGTTTGTAACAGAGTTACCTCCTGTGAGGTCCATCGAGGTCCCGTCAGGGCACCAGAGATAGCGCTGTCGGCGTTCCGTTGATGAAACAACGGGCGCCTCGGCCTTTCTCGATCATTTTTAGCAGCTGGTTTGGTGTTCGATGGGATTCCAGGTGACTGGAAAACTAGAAAACAATCTACTCCGAACATGGCTCATTAAAAGCTCATTAGTAGGAGTGGTATCTCTCTGACGGGATGCTGTTACTCTCCTCTACATTTTAATGAGGATTTAGGCCCCCATTGCACCTCTGGGGGGGGGGGGGGGGGGGGCACCTAAATTCCTTATAGGTTTTAACAGAAGATGAGGGATTGTCGAAAAAATCAAGATCAGACGGAACAATCTGCAGAACAGTCGGTGATAGGTACAACTATTTTGTAGAGAAAAACAGAATCTAAAATAAATTTACCGATCGTATTCCAGGGCGTGAGATAGAAAAGTCTACCTTGGACAAGTAGTGCAGGCGATGAGTTCACCAGTCCCATCACCAGCTTGTTTAAAAAGGTGACATCCTCCACACAACGGCCACGCGCAGGACTCAGAACACCCAAGCTCCTGCCGTTCTTATTGAAAAAAAATCTATTGATGACGATATCATCCTTTATTTCGATCGTGACAAAATTGTGTTACGAAAATCGGTCACGAATTGGTTTACAAAATCACTTTACGATTTCCTTACTAACCTAGGGCGCTGAAATTTGAAATGCCGTTTCATTTGATACATCTAGACAACAATTACAAGGAATTGATCAGCTAAGGGACCTTTGAGGCTATAATTTTGTTCATACGATGCAATAGAAAGGTATCAAGACGCACTGATTAGCCGATGGCTTCATCATACAGCGTTTGGTTACGTAAAATTTACTAAAAGTAAAAAAAAATAATGATGGTGAAGCGGACGACAACTCTTACCGGGCGCAATGCTCCAAGTACTGAATAAATTATTTATTAGAAGCCCAATACAATATAAAAGTTGTAGCATATTCTAATGTCTAAAGAAAACAGATAGAATTATGAGAAAAGTAAATAATGACTTCATGGAAGGGAACAAGAGAAAAAAAAGTTACAAGAAAGGAAGTTCTGCGAGTATAACATCCACAACTTTATCAGTAAATGCAGCATACCTATGAATTATGGAAAACATTCATATCTGGGCGCTCATTTATGCCAAGATTTGGGCCATTTTGAAAAACAGGTGATGGTGTAGGTAGGTAATTCGTTGGTGAAAACGGAATACAAAAGAGGTTTCTTATACGGGAGCCAGTGTCGGCGATCCAAAATTTTACTTTTGTTAAGAGTGCTGAAAAGTCCACCAGACCCCGGACGAGCTTTTTAAAAAAAAGTAAAGTTGGACATTACGATTCAGCAAAGTAGAACAAAATCGACTACCTCTTTCGGAATACATTGTTTATATATTATGTACTGCATGGCGTAGGGTCCTGAACTTGAAATCAAACCTTCCGCTCTCTAACATTTTCCTTCCAGAATACTGGCCGAAATTGATACAACATTGGGTAAGAAGTCACCTATCGACCGAAAATCTGCATTATGCACAATTTTTAGACCATCACTACTCACTTCTAATTGCAGAAAGATTACGCTCCCAGCTTTTCCATTCTATTGTAACGGCCAATGAAAATGCCTTTGGTTTGATTTCAGTATCACACCTGTGTGGAACTGAGTGCACCAAATCGTGTAGGTGGCTTGATGTTCAAGTGAGCCAAGCTATTTTCCATCTCCCAGCTTGCGCGCGTACAACTGTTTATAACTTATTCTATGAAATCCCTTAACATTTTAGATTTCCTAACAGCACTCATAATGTATGACTTCCAATATATATATAGTTAACAGCATGTTGTTTATCATGATAAGAATAAAATCATCATCATTTACTAAATGCTATCAAACCTTCTTCTAGAACGATTTTGTACTGATGAAATGAGTTTCTAGAGATTGGCCAATCTCCCCACAGAGGCGTTTCAGCAGGTGAAAATCAGCTCAATAAAATTTCTGCTGCGACTCATCCAACAATAGAAATTTTTATTTTCTGTAAACCTCTTGCCTGTTAACAAAATATAATGCACTCGTATCAATAAATAATAAAATTTAATTATTTATAATAAACACCAGAGGGATGCATGAATTTTATACAACGCAAAATACAATTGATAGGTGACTTATATTTTTGTGGAGTATGCTATAGGTACGGAATGTTGTTCCTTACAGTTATTGAGGGATAACTCTTAATTTAATGATAGGGGAACACTTGGGTTCTGATTTTCAATACTTCTCCATTCCTCCAACCTGCATTATCCTGATGGATAGGATATTTCAAAAACCGTTCCCCCCAAATTTTAGCAAACTGGAATAGGTAGATTGTCATAGAAGAACCAACTGTAAATTTGGCGGAAAAACTATGAAGTGAAGTTAATTACTCGTTAGCCTTTATAATTTTAAAACAGTATACCGCCCTTCATCATTTGGATGGTATCATAACCGATGTATTGAATGCTACCATGGTTTATAATGGGAGATGTATCGTCGACAGTGCCATACTGACGGCAACGGGGGAACGAAGAAATAATGGAGGGACCCTCAAGCGAGAACGACAGATGAATCGAAAACCTCAACATGAATATGTCATGCGGTTTTACCACGACAGTCGCTAAAGCTGGAAGGAGCGGCAGAGCAGATGAGGAACGGCGCTTCCCCCTGGAGCCCTTGGGTCATCAAGCAGTACATTGTTGCTCCCGACATGTATATTAACTGAGACCGCTCTCCGATTCATAACCGCATATGTATGGATCTCGTCTCTGCGCATAGTACCAGTCCAATTAAACCAACCCTTTTTTTCTGACAACCCTAAGTAAAAACAACAGGGTTGAAACGTTGTACGGAAAAAAAAAAAAAAAAAAAAAAATCATCGATATATTTTCGGACTGCTCCACAACTGTTCTTTGACGCTCGTGGACCCTTTTTCCTGGACAATTCCCCGAATAATCATAATAAAGACATATACGGGTGGCTGGAGGGGAGAGGTTAGAATTGTTTCGATGCTGACTCGATGTCATGGTGTAATGGTTTTACTGGCATCTGGGGTGCACTAACCCCTGCCACCTTCTTGCTATGTAATTTCCAACCCTCCCTCTTCTTCCCTTACAATTCGGTCTCGTCTTTTCCAAAGACAAACTGTCTATCCTGGCTTCTCCCCCCTCCCGCCGAAACCTTCGCGTCGCTTTTTTATTCAAACCGCTTCTTGCCTCGTTTTTAAAGCTATGCCTTTTCCCCCGGTTAACAGGGCTCTCGTGGGTGTCATTAAGAATCCTCCAAATGCTCGCTAAGGGTTCGCTATTAATTTGCTACTGTTCGTCTTTCTTCCGTTTCCTGTTTTAATGCTCGTGACAAGGCGGTTTCTTGTGTTTTTCACAAAATACTGATGAATTTCGTTTTAGTAAGGTATTTTTAGCAACTAACTGCTAGGTATATAGGTACCCACAAGAAAATCCAAGATTACATCAGGATTCGGCTTAAAACTTAATTTTATTGGTGATATAGGCGTAATCACCTTACCAAAAAGGAGTAAGGATTCGAATGGAATATTTTCCAAGATTTTCCACTGTTATCGACCAGGAGCCAATCTTGGTTGACGGACGTTGGAGGGACTGCGACGTCCAAAAGATGTTCCAAGAGCCATTTTCGGCTGCCTTCTAATCTACTAGATTAGCGCCACAAGTTCCCAACCTCTATTTGTACTTGAATACACACTTATACAATTTATGATCACCCGAAAGTTATAGCTGATATGTACCTAAATGTTCATTTGCATTATCTGCTCACCTATGAATCTTCTAGAAAGATTCACCGGGCAGTCTTCAAGAAATATTGTATACTTATTGTATGACAAGTTCACTGCTAAGCTCGAATTTCGTAAGGCAAGGTCAATGGACCAGAATTCATTATTATTAGGAAGCTAAATAAAAAAAGATATATTTAACTTGATATTACATTCTATCAAATTGCATAGCAAATATACTGCTGGCAATATTGGTTACACAAATTAGCCGTCCCCATTCACATCCGTATGTTTTGATTGTCCCAAATCATGAATTAGGTACTGAAACAAGTGAGATATAACATTGAGACGATAGCTGTTCATGAACAATTACATTTGAAGAAAAACAAAAAATTGATGTTTAAGATTGTTTTTTAGTATGAATCTATTGTCACTCATCACTTCCGAGGACCAGCTTTTGGAAATAATGGATCCGTTTACAGTCTCTTCTTCTACCATCCCGCAAAATAAAAAATCTCATTTATCCATTGAAAGCCTTTATTATGTTTTTTCCATAGGGACAATGTATGTATATCAACGACTTAAGGTTTGTGGTATTTACTATTATCATTTCATAGCTTCTACTGCCTTAGTTGATTATACTATTCTTAATGGTCCCCCGTGGACAGCCGCAAGCCCTGTAGATGAAATTTCATGCTCTATGAGGATAACTGATCTGTTTTTATAGTGCTTGAAACGTTAGTGAACTATTCGTGGTGTACTGCGTGTTTGTTACTGCGCAAGTTTACGCCATTAACGCGAATCTACGTTGCACCAATTTCGAAGCGAAGAGGTCACTAAATGCTGTGAAGAGTAGTCTGGCAAGATTACGAATCTGATAGTAATGAATGTTTGTTAAGCTTGAAGAAAGAAGCGACATTCAAATGATTTTTTCACGTTTTAATTTCCACCGTGGTTACTTCAAGCATTTACTTTGATGAAGAGGGCTTGTAGCTCACAAGTAGCTTCCTGTAGGACACAGTAACTTCCAGTTGTTGGACGCAGAAAGATCTTGTAGCTCACAAATATCTATGCCCGCTTTTAGAGCCGTTTCTTAAACTTTAGAGTAAGCGTGGCGGCTGATAGCTTGTATTCTGGAAGCATCTTACTGTTGAAAATATATGACCTATATTTCTTGTTCATTTGTTTGTGCGTGATCGATAATGCAAGCGTAATATATTTCTTCAGCCTCATGGCACAAGTTTGAGTTCTGTGTTAGATTGTTAAAGAAGAAGGCTTTCGATTGGTTTGAGTTGGAAGGAGAATAAGGCGGGCCCATGGGCGGGACGGGGGGCAAGGAACCTCTGGGTGTCCGAACGGTTAATATTTCCCTTTCAGATGGAACATAAATCTTCGAACCATTCCCTTGTTGTTGGTTGGAGAGAAACAGCTCAACAAGATGCCCGCGGAGCCCCACCGTTCTCCTCTCTTTTCCCCGCCTCGCCAAGAGTCAGTTGAGGCCAAAAGGAAAGGATACCAGTAATTTCGAATGCTCCGGCTTTGCCCGGTTCAAATTCCCCCTCCACCAACTCCACATCCTCTGCTGCTCTCTAGCACTGCATCCACAAACGTCGTCCCTCCCGCGCAGAAACAAGAACGGAATCTGATCAATGGCCGCATCCTGGACAATTTGTAATGAAGCCATACATCACGTCGGGCACTTCAATTGACTCCGGTCGCAAATACGTCTTCATTCGCTCTCGGATGAAAGCGCATTTATTACTGAATCGTGTAGGTGCGACCCATTCGAACAACACATCCTATTTTATCCTTCCACTCATCTCCTGTCTGCCCAGCCAGTTGGTGCGATGAAAAATTTCTTTGGTTAATTTGTTACAAATCATGCTCCGTATTGAATAATGCATACGAAAATGAAACTATGTAGTCAGTTCTGCTAACAACAATCGAGACGATTGCATGCACCCTTTCCACACGTCAAGAGATGCAAGTGAGTGAATTTTTATGAGCTGCCTCACGCCTCACAATTGCGTGCTGCTTTTCACGTACCGTTGTTCCGTTACCTTTTCGATTTACTAATCTCGTAAATCTCACAAACTCTCCATCAATAAGCATATATAGAATTTTCGTAGCGTCTACTTAAAGGGGTTCCTCAGTATTTCGTACAAATGGGGGATAATTTTACTATTAACTCACTCCCTGCATGTGCCCAAATCAAACATTTTTATAAATATTAACAACATCTTTGAAATATCTTCATCAGTTATCCTATTACTGAGTATCTAAAGAGCTACGAAATTTGAGAGTGAAGAAGATTCTCTTCTGCCTGGCGGTGCCTGAATAAATACCTAGTATAACAGAGCTGAGTGTACACATTCGTTGATATATGTACGAATAAGTTTATTGTTTATCAAGAAAAAATAAATGCATGCAAAAGCAGTTAGGGCTTTCAGCCTTAGACGAAAATTGCACGTTTGGGATCATACAGAATTGTAAAATATTGAGGAACGTGATTAATTGTGCCATAGAACCAAGAGAATGAACTTATATACTGAAGAC
Source organism: Adelphocoris suturalis (assembly GCA_030762985.1). NCBI lineage: Eukaryota > Metazoa > Arthropoda > Insecta > Hemiptera > Miridae > Adelphocoris > Adelphocoris suturalis. Next base: position 22,866,929 of record CM061041.1, on the reverse strand, counting down.
TAAAATGTATGGTGATGAGTTATGAGCCAGTTATGTAAGAACAGCTGAGTGTACAATGAGACACTCAGATGACTGAGTTTTAAATAAATCTATAAGCATAACTAAAAATGGAGCTTGATGACCTGCAGTCAAAAACCACAATTTCTTGGTTAGTCTGCGTCAAACTTTAATGTCTTAAAACAGATACGCCTACCTGTTTTTCAGGATAAAATGTGCCTACTGAGTAACGTTGGGAAAAAACTGCTCTCTAAACTTTGATCTTTCCAAAAAGGCGCCATTTGATGGATATCTTACGGACCCCGCCCGCCAGAGAGGAACCCTCAGCTCCACTGCGCTACTACGTCAAGCGTGATCTTCCTACCCTTTTATTGGCGAAACTAAACGGTCTTTTGAGCTGAAAATTGCTTCTTGAGGGTTTTTCAGGGCGCTGAATTAGAATTTGATGTAAAAAATGTGAAATTCTAGCAGATGAAAGTTCCTCAATGGAAACTCTCTTTCAACTCAAACGGTCATTATGTACAGCATCTCGTCTGAAGAAGAAGAATTGCTTTTTAGCTCTCCGTCCGCTCAATACACAAAAAGAAAGTGGATATACTATGGTAATGTACCTACAAATTTCGTGTTTTAGTGATCTTGAGGCACTCTCTGTTCAAGAGGGCTGTTTTTTAAACTAAATTGTAGTATTTAATTTAGATAAATTCTTGTTACTTAATAAATATAATTATGTTGTCAATATTTGTATTCCTCTATCTACTATACTAATAAACTTATACTCACACCATTTCGTAGATAATGGGGTATGCGCCTACACTCCTCTTATTCTTTCGTTTGAAAGTGTACCTACTTTATCCTGAGAATTTCGACACTAACAACTGCACTCTTCTCAACTCTCGAAATTTTTGATTTTTGTTTCAAGATGCGTAGGATCCAAAAATCAAATTGAAAAAAAAAAAAAAAAAAAAAAAAAAAAAAAAAAATCCGTTCGTTGAAAGTGTACCTACTTAATTCTGGGAATTTTGACACTAACAACTGCACTCTTCTCAACTCTCGAAATGTTGGTTTTTGTTTCATGTTGCGTAGACTCCAAATATCAAATTGGAAAAAAAAAAAAAAAAAAAAAAAAAAAAAAAAAAAAATCCGTTCGTCCGCCGTACGGCGTACGCCGTCCAGAGCTTTTTTCCTAAACTACTGGACCAAAGTTTATAAAATTTGGCGCAAAAATCATACATCGGCCGGGGATGTGCCAGTAACATCGGCATCAGTTTTGATCAGCCCTAAAAGGCAGTATTAAGGGCCAACATATTCTGAAATCGAGATCTCAAAAACTCTCTAATTAACAGTGAAGAACTACTGCTTGTCAATGATAAATTTAATCTCAAAGAATCGATTAAAACTATCCCCAACGCTGTAGGTTGAACCGGTCGTTTTCTATGAGGGCTTGAACGTCGAAAAACACCTTCGGATTTCCTTCCAGGCGCGAGAAGATGATGTACTTCTACTCGTAATCTAGGTATTCCATGTGAATTGGTGGCTCATTCAGTAGACGCTGCAGTTAGCGGCGTCGCAACGGTTCGTTTCCCGTCGGCGGCAGAATAATTTTTTTTTCCTGGCCACTTTCAAGATGTTTCTTTTTACAAAATGGTCTATTTTTTATTTTTATTATTGAGTTTATCGTAACTTTCGTCACCTACAGATGATCAGTGAATCTTAGCTAGGTGTCTTATTTTATCTCATTAATTTCAATTCGTGGATGCCTCGATCGATGTATATTTATACGTGTGATATGTATCTACTGTTTTACTTAGATTTCAGCTCTTGTTATGTTCAAAGGGGAGAATAATGTGTATTATTATGATGAATTGAATTATATTAATTTCTCTATGTTTTGCTTGTCACTGATAACTATAATCCCAAAGGATCGCCATCCGCAAAGTTGTACGTTGAACATATTTTCTTTAAACGACCTATTGAAATACTTTAAATTTAATTAATGTGCAAAGAAAATCAGTGTTTCAAAACAATATACAGTGTATAAAAACCTTTTGCGTAATGGGAAGATGACCTAGTCATAGATCATTTTGTTCCTCAACTTTACTATAAAGCGTAAAATTATGGGGTCCTAGTACTGTAATGCAGTGATCCCAATTGCGGGTGCGAAGCCCCGAGATTCAATAGTAAATAATATACTAGGTATAAAAGGGGTTTAATAATCACGGACCAGTGTTCTGCGTAGAAGAGCTATCTAATACAGAAATAATAAACCTTTGAGTAATAATTTTCATAGTTTTTTCTATGATTTCTCAGTTTTTCCAGATAAAGTAGACAGAGTACCTAATTATTTGAAACTTTGAAAATCATGGGAAAGAACTAATAATTGTTCGAGAGCGAGGTTAGTATCAAAATTATATGGATTATATCTAGTTTAGTTTAAAAATAATAATTCATCACTATTCTGACCCATGCGCGCACTCCATTCCCAATCTGCGTTCTGTTTAACATGGTCTTTAAAGTCAATATACAAACCTAGTTCAATATCTAATCAAGCTTGCATTAATTCTTCTACCCGTATCTTTGTTGTAAAAGTGAGATCTGAATGTTTTTAAAATTATTAATTACTTTATTTGACTAACTTAACTTTATTTGGCACTATGGTTTAAGAGTTCATGTTATACAGTCTTCCTTGATCAACAGTCAAATTATCCGAGGTTGGTTGAATTTCACGAGTTCATTTCGAAAACGGGGGACTCAACCAATAATGTAGTGGCATTAGACTGAAACAGCCACCGAGTCGAGACATTATACAACCAACCTTAAGACGAATTGTTGTGTTCCCTTAAACCAAGAAAAGTACGAACTTCCACTGAAGGAACTGCGCTCCGAGTGAAACAAGGGAGGAAAACTCGGAAGACGGAGAAAAAGATGAATGATGTTTAGCGTAATAAGACACGTCTGCTCTCTGTTGTGGCAACTTTTGCAAATTACCTTCCAACCCTCCCTAAGTTAGAAAAGTTAGAGGGTGTGATTATAAATGGGAACACGGTCTTTCCCTACGAGCCCTCTGAAATATTATGTTGAAGTTCTCCCTTGGACCCCCCGAGCGACGATCGCGGTATCTCCAATTTCAGAAACATTCATCCTCGAATTTCATGCTTAACGCGGGTTTAACGGTGGTATATAGCTCTTCGATTCGTCCTGAATCATAACCCGAAAAAGAGGTTAGCCATAAATAAAGTGAGAATACACGGATGGTAAATAAATTTATGTGAGCCGCAATTGGTGTTTGGTGTCGAAATAAGACTCTTCAAATTATTACACATTAATCTATCAGTTCCGTGTTAGATAGAACTTCTGCGCAGATCACTGATTGTTTTTTTTACAATTCAATTTGAGCAAAACGTTCATCATGAAACGTAGTTTCCATTCCTTTTCTAAAATTTCCTGTATCTTCATTTTTTAGAATTTCATAACTAATAACAATGAACAAGTCTGAACTGCCTATATAGGGATACTACAAGGAGCCTATAATGAGATATTCCATATTAGGAATATATGTTAATCGTTTTTCAGTTTAAATGGTAAAATTCTTCTACTCACAAGTCACAAATAAATAAGTTATTTTGTTAAAATTGTCTACCATTGTACGGGTATAAATGATATAGATGACCATTCAGTTGGCTCATAGAATAATATAGAATAAAGAAGCCATAGTGGCTGCTGTTATGGCTGTTGGAGAGAGAGGGTGGGCTACTTGGAGGCTTCCAAGAAGAATGGTGTATCCAAAGGGCTCCTGAGCAGTTACCTTGGATTCCAGGGTGTTCAACTTCCACCTTGAAAAGCACTCCCAGTACTTCCTTACAACTTTAGACCTCTGCCCTAAAGGCCAATTTCGTCATCGTCATCCCGACCTGGGACAGTTCGTCGTTGGAAATCGCATAGACGGTAGGACCTCTTAGCGCGTTCCCAGTGGAACCCCACCTTGAAAGGGGGCACACACCATAGCAAGGCCTACTTTCTAGCCGCCGCCCCCCTCGGTAGGGACAGGGGCGAACTGCAAGGGCGTGAAACCTACCACCCTCGGAAACCATTCTCAAAAGGGTGATAGGGGGGCCCCACCCACCCGCGGTAACAGTATGGGCACAGCCCTTAAAGGCCAAGAATGGTCGCTGGCCCGGCACAGAGAAGAGGACTCTGCACCTACCGCTTAACCCCACCCCGTCCTGCATGATCGCAGGTCTTGTAGGGAGGCCACGGTTGCCTCTGGGCCTGGGTCCGCACGTATGCCACACGTGTAGTGTCATTAGACACCCCCAGTACGGGACCAACCTGGGACAGCTGAGATCTTAACTTCCTCCCCGTGAAAGCTCATGCTCGAACTAAAGTAACAGATTAAGTACCATATAAACTTGAAAGATAACTGTACCTACCAGGCTAAAGAATGCAACAACCAAGACTAGCCCTAAAGCTCGGAAAACTCAGAGTAAAGTGAAAACAGTTGCAGCTTGGATGGAGAAGAGGAATAGATCAGTATCAAGTGATGAAGAGGCTTGCAACAATGAAGTGGATCCGCTAATACGCTAATTGATACAGTGATTGATACCAAGATTTTTATGAAGACGATACCGAATTGGGAAAACAGGAAATTTGTCGTAAGTGAATTTTTTCAAGCATTTTGATGAAAATTAATTGAAATCTGGATATAAAATATTGAATATGGGATGTTAATGAGCAATAATAGCAAAAACCAAACGTTCCAATTGTTTTTGGTTGGCCTCTGTCACCATTAAAAAAAAGTATCTCATATTAGGTCACTTTCCCCTACGTCATTAGCTAAGTACTGAGAGAAAATTAATGGACAGAAATAATCAAACACCTATTCTTCACTGGTTCATGTATGATAGGTAGCATCTATACCTAATAAACCCGATTCTGTTACAAGAGGACTCCACTAGAAGTATCTGGTATTCGTTGTATTAAGGAAGAGGAATAATAAAGGAAGACAATTGAGAAGGAAGGATGTTCATGATGGTAGAGCGATTATTCATTCTCACTTCTGTTGAGGTTTATTATTGCCAAATCCTTCAAGGAGAGCAAATGGTCAAACGCATATATAGTCAGTAGGTATTGATGATCCCCATTCTTTAACATAAATCTACCAATAAATAAGGAAAAAAATTAATTGGATAAATTAAATATGGTAAATAAACATACTACTAATTATTATACACAAATAAAACGCTACACATTATTACACAAAGGTATATTGTTTCTGTGTTAGATTACTCTCTTACATAGAGCCACTGGTCCATAAAAAATCACCTATCAAACTGAGTGCATTATCAAATTATAACTGGAAGATGTCACCTACCAGAAGAAAATAAATGAAATAAATGGATAAATGGGAAAAAAAAAAAAAAAAAAAAATCTTGAAAGTAACCAGGAAGAAAAAATTTGTAAATGCTATGTCTTCGCTGGGATATGAGCTGACACCAGTTGGATTCACGTGCGGCGTGCCGTTTCCAAAATCGAGTACCCTAACCACTAAGCTACGATCGCCTGTATGTTAGCAGCGCATAATTTCTCTAAGTTCTCGCGCTTTGGAATCCAACGGTGTTTTTCCGAAGTTTCAGCCCTTATGGAAAGCGAACGGTTTAGCGTACAGCGTTGCGGATAGTTGTAATCGATTCTTTTGGGATTATATTACTTTCATTGACAAACAAAAATCATAACTGTAACCATGAAAGTTTTCGAGATCTAGATTTTTGAAAATGTTAACCCTCAATTACGACCCCTTGGGGTTAATAAAAATTGATGCCGATGTTACTATAACTTCCCCCGCCAATTTATGACTTTTGAGCAGAATTTAATAATATTTGGTCCAGCAGTTTCGAATTTTTTTAAATTCTATTTTAGGATTCTACGCATCTGGAAACGTAAACCAACGAATTTCGAGTGTGGAGGGGAGGGTGTAAAATTGTTCTTTCTTGGTCGATTAGAAAGGTTCATTATTGAATTAATGATCAACTAAAATTGAGAATCATCTTCGGTTCGTCAGGTATTGCTAGCGTCATGCGAACGAAAATAAATAACAACAAGTCCATGTTGACTCTGTGCAGCAAAGTTACACTTTTTTCCTTTTCGCTATTACTAAAGCTCAGTTTCCCTTTAAAATTCGATTTTAAAATTATGTCAGTTTTATTACATGAACACCTGTTGCTTTCGAATCAACCCAGATTTCAAAAATCTTCGAAATCAAGGTGTCGCACTCTAAACTCAATATGCATCAAACGCTGCTTACATGTTTTAGAGTTTCAACGTATATTATTTGACCTCTGAAAGTGATATTTTTTAATGCGTGAAAATTTGCCAGTGAACGTTGCAATGTGCTCTTCTGTACTCTTCAACAATCTCGCATAAATCTTGTTCTGTGATGGATTAGAATAACGAGTTGGGGTCCTGCTCCTCATTTTCGCTCTATCTGAAGATCGAAACTCACGATTATCATTCTTGCTCAGAAAAACTCTGGAGGGAAAAACTAAGATACTCGGAAAGAGAGAGAAAAGAAAAACAGAAAGAAATCTCATTTCAACGGACCTCCCCTCGCCTCTCTCCCTTCTACCGTCTTCGTCCCCAACAAAAGAACGAGAGAAACCTCTGAAGGCAACAAGGGACGCACTGACATCTCCTTGCTGCTTACAACCACCACAAATCTCCGAATAGCTGACACTTATAAATAGGATTTTGTCACCAGCTGCGAGTTATGGGCTCTAGCTCTGATAACACCTGATAAATCACATATTCTCGAAGGAATGGACATAAATAAAATGGCGGTGTGCCGGGGCCTCTGGACCGGGTTGGATACAATTAATCAAGAGTTGAGTTTGGTGTACTCCTTGTATCACTGGGCGGGAAGCAAGGGGGTATATTCTCCGGCTGTTGCCACCCCCTTCCATATGGTGGTAGACGCTGACCAAATACTCATACTGTATGTCTCACACTAAAATGAAATGAAATGGACATTTATTCATCCAATATAATAGTCAAAAACAATATATTTAACAAATTAAGGATTTGGCAACAGAAAAAAATGGTCTTCTAGTTAACGGCGTTTTGTGTTTCATGGTTAAAAAAAAAGTTATGTTTCTGGAAAGACGCTGTTCCACTTTCTATTATGCCAAATGTAATTATTTGGAATTTTGTAATTATTCATCCAATATAATAATTACAAAATCATTAGAGCTGAACAATAAACAATAAAATCAAATTACTTCCAAAATTATATCACCACTCGGTGAACAATGCTCATTTGGAGTGGGAAATACCCGACCATTACACTATATAATTAAATAAATCATTATTGAGTAAATGATTAAATAAAGTTTGAATTGTATACTTTATACATATGCTATTGAAAAGCTTTGACAGTCCAAAGTTCTTACCTGAATGAGCCATGAGAAAATAAGTATTTTAAATGAACTTCTAGCAAACTGATGTGGTGTTCGGTAGCGAAAGTGGAATTTCAAAGTTTATAGGAGCCAATCAAGCTAGAGAGGACGCTGGGAATGGCACACTGCGTAGAAGGACGGACAGAGTAGGAATGCTGCTGCTTTAGGATGTAAAAATAATCCGGATGCTTGTTGGAGATTAGCAGACAGATTTGATGTGGGTCTGATCGCCTGAAAAAAACAGAAGCATCCTTGAATAATTGCACTAAATAGAATCGAGGGTTTTTGCATAGCATCACTCTAATATAGATCATTAGGTTTCGAATTATAATTATTATGTACGCAATGTCATAAATCCTGACGGTAATTAACTTAGGTAGGTACCTGTTTATTGTTCCCGATTTTGGGGAAAATGGAATTGTTTTGTCCACCTATCCCTGACACATTCTAAAATAGTTTTCGAGTAATAAATGTATATGTTATGATCGTACATAGTCTTAGGGCTTTACGTAACGTGCTAGCTTATTGTAATAATTGGCTAGATCATCAACGCTTCCTAGTACGCACTTGGAAATCAGAAATTAAACAACTATTATACTTGAAGATCGAAACTAATTGAAAAACAATTACGCAATCTGCGTATGATCTGAAATCCTGAATGTAATAATTGGTTTACGAAAATTGTTTGAAAAAATATCACAATGAACCTTTTGCGTGATACCTTATACTTCTGTTTCTAATGGCCTTGATACAAGTGAGTAAGTAATAAATTATGAATGTGATATTAATTAATCAACGTTACGTGTTGCATTAACGTCAAAATCGTGTGATAATGTATCATTATACACCTAGCTTTTCTTTCGAATTGAGTAGAGGGTCGTACAGTAGCTCATAACCCCCCTCCCGACCCACCCATCAAGACACTCGCTACTACCGGAACTGAAAACATCCCCGTTCCCCAGAGTGGGATGCTGCTCTCTCTCATTCACTCACCCTCCAGGGAAATTTAGTGTTGGTTTTAATCAGGGGGCTGGGCTTTCACCAAGTTTAAATTGAGTTTCGGGCCGGGGAGAAAGGGAGGCAAACACTTTCAGCGGAGTGACGTTGACAGTATATATTCAACAGCATCCATTTTACATAAGGTTTTATATATTCTGATACGTCCGGGGGTTTCATCTCGTCTTGCACCCGGAAGAAAGAACTGACAACGAACTTCGTGGAATAACGTGGACTCAATTCAGCCATTCCCTCATGGCCTACATTCAAATTCAACGACCCCACGACCAACCATTCCAATGATCAAAATGTCCTATAAGTTAGGAACTGAAATATTTTTCAAGTGGAAAATTGCCTCATATTGGTGCCTAAATAGAAAATTGTTCGTGTAGGAACATTGGCTTCCGATTGTTACGCCAAGGTTTATTATTTCTATATTATATAGCCTAATATAGCCTTCAGACATCGAGAGTTATCTTAACGATTAAGTTTCAGTCAAGCAGCACGATCGTTTGAGTCAGTTTCGTAGTCCGGCTATCGCCAATTTTGACGCGAATTACCTCTCCTATTTCTCTCTTGGTCAACGATAATAGCTGATTATACTGGAGGTAGGTAGAACCTTAGAATTCACGCTGAAACCTTATTATATCCATTTCTCCCGTCAGCGTTCCACTATTGGTGCTCAATCCACAAGTGGTGCCTTATAGTTTTTTAATTCGGACCCAAAAAGACCAAGGGTATAATGCATCTATTAAAAAAACCTTTTATTGCCTGATTGTTTCCCATATCGATAGGATTTTCCGACAGCGAACAAAATAAGGTTTATTTCTCCAATATGGCTTCCAACCTCTTTTTTAGCCATGCCCATACCACGCAAATCGTACTCAGCTTATTATTAAGCTTTTGGATCATTTTAATGATTAATTATTATTTACTATCAAGCAGTATGCACCATAGGTATCCATGCCCACACTGTGCGTAATGATCTGTATAATCTCGTGATGATTCAAGTATTTGGATCCTGGAATAAACAAACATAACGTGAACTAGTACCTTCTCTTGTACTGTGCACAGGATTGATGACCCACGTATTTGATTTCTCCAATTAAAATATATTGCCAACTAGTCCCTTTTTTGGTACTGTGTATGTATAGAATTGATGACCTATGAGCATAATGTGAACTATTACCTTTCTTGGAGCTGTTTACGTCAGTCCCATAAGAAATATAACATGAACTCGAAACATTCTTGATGCTGAACATGACTGATGACTGCTGACATTCTTGATCAGCATGACATGCTGATTTAACTAAATATAAAACTAGTTACTTATGAGATGGGTGACACAGGTACTGCGGTAAAATCTAACACTTATTAATGCTGTAGTAAGTAATGCTATAAGTATGTTGGCATATTAATGTTCCATTGTGGGCAGCGATATACCACCCACTTTTCGGTGTCTTCATTAGTATATCTGACCTCTGCTGTGATGCTTTTATTGACTATGGACTGCAATATATTATAAAGAACTGGGAACCTGTGGCATATTATAATAATTTCGTAAGGGTTATCAATGTTCATTATTGGAACAACCAATTACCTTCTGCCGCTCTTATCAACTGGACACTAACTGATGAGAACAGGTCCCTAGTTAGTCTATCCGTTAAGATTGATGTAAGTTCAGTGTTACGAACTTAATTATGGTAACAAGAGGCTATTTTAGTTTGGAGTCACCTTTGCATTCGCAGCAATTGCGACACCTCTAGATAGCGGACTTTTTCATGTCACCTGAGAGTTAGCTATCTTTTCTTTAGTTTCACTATTACCTGTCAATAAAATATGTTGCTCAGAGCACCCAGCACATAATCTTCCTCTCTTTCCCGCCACCGTCATGATATTACGTAGGTTTTCCTCTTGCATGAAAAAAGGAAGGAGGAATAAAAAGTCATAACTTATATTATATATATGTCTTGGAGGGTTTAGTCGACGCTTTAAGTCTTATAGAACACTAAATCAAGAAGGGTTTTACGATGTGTGCAAAACAAAGAATGCCCTCTCCTTTTTCCCCCACTCCAATCCCCACCCCTCCATCCTGGAGCTCTTCCGAGCCTTTTTTTCTCTCCACTCGTAAGGGCTATATGTCTTGGGATTTATACCCTTCTGGATAGGGAACGGGAGGAATAAGGGCAGTTTTTAGGAAAAGAGTAGTCTAGACTTCCACTCCGATAAAACTACTTGGAAGGCAGGGGAAGTGACGTGGACGGCGAGGGGTGGGTAGGTCCCACATAAATATTTCAGACTTTTGCCTCGACCCGCACAAACAAACACGCGCGGAATCACAATTATCTTGGAGATAATTTATGGTTTTGTTTCGCAATAGATCCGTTCATCTGACCCAACATTTTCTTGAGCTTCCCCTCCTCCTCCAGTATTTTTCTGATCTCGCCGTAGTATAAATGGTGTTTTCCAGCTTAGGGGATTCATGCCAGTATTTGTGATTTTCTGTTCATACAATTTCATGGGTCGGTATAGTGCAAAATATAATAAATTGTACCATCCGTTACTCACACCAACCTACATAAGATACAGTATTAAAATGAATAAGTATCTTTGAAAAAAAGTCCTTAAAAGTGTCTGCCACAGAAGCCGTTTATAAGCCGTATTGTAGATGTTGTAAGGATGAATTATTACAGTTTATTACATTTTATAAAGAGATGAGACAAATACTCCATCATCTTAATCCGCATTTTCATAAAATAAGTTGAATATTTACCGTATTAAGAAAAATATAGTAGATACTTATTTTCCAATGATATCACTTTGATGAGTGTGAATATGTCTATGCACAACCATCCCTCAATAGCCTATAATGATTTCATTTCATATCAAAGGGAAAAAGAAAAATAAAAAAGTAGAAAATAAAAATCCTTCAACATTAAAAAAAGAAGTTCCAGTCATGCAGCATGATCGTATGAGCGAATTTTCGTAAATTTTCATAATATTTTATGTTACGTTGTTTTGAAAATTAAGGCATATGAGGGAAAATACATTGTTAACTACCAATTTTATGGGGAAAAAACTCGTTCCAAATAATATTCTGCTATTCTAAAAGAGATTTTTGATTTTTAACTTCTTTTGCAGTTTTATCGATTTTTTTTAGCACATATTAATGGAATTTAAATACTTTGCAGCAAAATTTTGCTAAAAAAATTTTCAATCTTCCATTTTATAGTTAATAAACTTTACATGAGCAATATACTGCTGATAAATATATATAAAATTAACGATTTTTAGCCTTTTCTGCTATTTTTAGTGATTGTTTCAGCACTTCTTTGAATGTTGCCCAATTTAATGAGCTCAAAAATGCTGGCCAACGAACTCGTCCTTTCGTTTGGGAAGCTTGATTTTTTGGCGTAAGAACGGAATTGTTATCTCAATCCTAAAGAGAGTTGTCGTCTGGAAGGATATATATACACGAAAAAATGTTAAACTCTAGGATTCGTTTCAGAATGTCTCAAAACGGATTTCAATGAAAAAAATGTTCGAAAATTTTGATTTTAAAATTTTTGGAGCCATTGCAATATAGCTTCATCTCTTACAAAATTTCGCTAAAAACATTTTAGTAGATGTCAGTAATCAATAGATATACTGAAATAAGTACTGACAATGTCGAGCTAGCAAATAATATACCAATGATTATAAAAAATAATTAATATATTTTGTTTCTTGACCAGTAAAACGGGAGAGGAACAAACTTCAGGTGAACATAAGTTACCTAATGCGTGCCAAGCTATATGGAGTGGGAGGGGAATACGATATTTGGCATCTGAAACTCATCTCAAAACCTCGTGTATTACATTGGAAATAGAAATGAAGGATGATTATCAATTTACTTCACAGTATGCCTCCACAACCGTTCTACTCTTTGATGTTGGAAGTACAAGGCAAACGATTAACCAATCATAAGTTCGGTCCCAAAAGTTGGAAGTCCTAGATAAATAATGTTACAAACTCATTTCTTGGAAGTTTTTATACTCTCATATAATGATATATTTCGGTAAGGGCAAGAATTCCATTGTTGCATATAAGCCAGCGAATCTGCAGTACAATTGATGATGGTCAGCTAACAAAATCAAACGCAATCCAGTTTCTATTGTTGCAAAAATAGGATGTTTTCGTTTGAATTTTACATACAATTGAACGAAACGCGACTGAATTTAGAAGATATATGAACGGCCAAATCCACGCTATAGCTGAAAATGTGCCCAAGATAATGGATACTTAAGGATATGTGGGTGAGATAAGATTTGTGTAGGTGGAGACAAAATTATAAACGGATATATAAACTCAAATTTATGTATACCTATATATAAAATAGGTATACGTATACATAAATTAATTATTCAGAAAGAAGCAATGTTTAAAACCATCTCAACGCATGGTAGGCTTAGTGGTTGAAGGCTAATGAGATCGCAATATCACTACCTATTAACATTAAAATTAAACTTGAGCAACCAAGCCAGCCACTAGTCTCACATTTCCAAGCTTTCAATAAACCATTGTAACGAGACGCACGACCTCACCCTGTTGGCTCAAACTTAATTTTCTTAACTTAACTTAATGCAGAACTAAAGTGGGCTGTAATGAGCACTGTACTAATACACAGTAACATTCAAGTAACATTCATACACATGTCATTATAATTTATAAATTAAATATCATTCAACATTAGGAATATATTTTCAGTCTCGGCGAGATGTGTGAATCCAGAACCGCACTTACCAGTACAGTTAGCAATACCAGTGCGACAGGCGAAAATCCGATCCCAAACGCAGTCAAAAAGAGTGAGAAAATCCAATTATTGGCTTTGCCCACATTGGGATGATATCATGCATTTTGAGGCTTGGCATCTTTCATTCGTAATAATGCCAAAATTTAGTAATGATAATTTAATAGTTATTTCAATCTAAATTTCGACCTATAACTTTGAAAGATATATTGTCCAATGGCATTTGAGTAAACAGAATTATCTCATTCCTACGTCTAAACTGTCAAATATTGAACGAAAACGAAGTAGAACGTAATTTCTTAATATAATATAATTTTATTTAGAGTCCAGATTGATGGGAAAGCTGAATGATTGACTAGAAATAATATCATAATGAAATAAGCCAACGTTTGAAGCATGATCGAGCACATCTATCACAAATACTAATAATAGTACAACAACGTCGAAAATATGGATTGCGAGATTCCCCAGAGTAAGGGTGATGCAATAAAGATTGTAACGTTCTCTGCTTTACAATATTGTATTCACAAAATAGTACTCGTACAACTGTAGACCGTTTTCGACTGGTAATGTCATTCACAGTCCAAAACGATTGAAGTTTTGTCATCAATACTGAAGATAACATTATTGATCGAAACTGGACTCGTAGTTGTATCATTATTATTAATACGAATATGTAGAGGAGAGGATGTCACAATCTTTATTGCGTCACACCTTACTCTGATTTACCACCTCTGCACCATCAGAAAAGTTTACATTGTGAGATTCCTCAGTAATATGGATTAAACTCGGTTGAGTGGAAGTATATTTCAAGGGCGTAAGTATCTACTTAAATGGAGAATTTCATAGACCTGAACAGCATGAAAGTAATAGGGGATATTTCCACCACGATATTCAAACAAAGAATTTTCGAAATCGGAAGATAATTGACGTTGTAATAAGAACTATGAGAATTTTAGATTTGCGCATGCGCATAGTCTGTCAATGCCGGCTGCTATACAGTGTCCTAAACGTTTCCCCTCTAAATTTTTTCCACAACTGTTGAGATGTCAAAGTGAAACTTGGTGAGCGTTTTTGTGGTGTTTTATGAAGAATAAAAGAAGAATAATAATAATAAAATAAAAATAAATAAATAAATAAAAATAAAAGTTTCACGTCGGCATATAAAATATTGGTCAGGGAGGGGGGGGGGGGGTTAGTTTAGGGACATCCTGTTGATGATGATGGCATACATGGAATACCACATAGGCTCTGCCTTACAAGATCTCTGAAAAGTTCATCAAATTGGATGATAAATGATGGACTGAAGTCGGAAAAATTAAATGTTAAGGCTGTCCAAACCCTCTTTTAGGAGGGTTACTACATTTTACACAACTACTACACTTACTACTACTACTACTACTACTATTGATCTATTATTGATCAACTACATTTTAAGTTGTTGATCAATTTTCACACTCCAAAGCTTGATTAGTTCAATTTCGTTTGTAGTTGTTCCTTAACCAAAGAAAATTTTACATTTAATTTAAATTGTATAAAATTTGTCAATATTTCATGTTTCAATATTCAAAATGTCAGAATTTCAATATTCCGATTGGCAGTCCGATTCTTTGTCTGATGTCCAGTGGAGAACCCGACGTATGGTATGTATGGTGCAATGATTTGCGAACACATTCAGCCCATCGACGCAAGGGACAATAAATTTGATGCTTTTTGATTCGATTTTGGATCAGAAAGCTCCAAAAGACGAAATCGGGGAACAGGTCTGATTTAAATTGAGGCACAATCTACCGTATCCGAATGTATTCACGAGGTTTCTGCACTTTGTGTTGTTTTGGAACCCCGAAGATAAAAATCCAAATCTCTCCAAACGTTTTGATAGTTCAATAGCTTTGATACTGTCTGGTCTAGAAACTTACTGAATTAATTTACGATTCCCTCATACCCCGAGACCCGGGCCATCATATTCCATTTACAAAGGTTCCATCCCTCATGAATGAACCATTACCTCGGTTCCTCTCCCCACACCGGACCACTTCACCCGAGATAATGGTCACATTCAAGGATCTTCCCCCCCCGGAGCAGGGAAGTATTACGAGGAATCAACCGCATACTACAAGACAAGAAAAGAAAAAAATAAATAAAAAAACACCTTTCTCTCCGAGACATGATTTGTGGCTGCCCCCTCCTCACCCCTTCATTCACATTCTACAAATAAACAAAAGCGACGGATGATGAATTGACTGAGAATCTATATACAAAAGGTCACACCTACTCGTTCACTATATTAATAACCGTTCTTGACAACCCACGAAAAAAATCTCTCCCCTACCCCCTCCAGTTCGAATCATTACAAGAAGAAAAAAAAAATCAAATAGAAAAAGTCCTTTAAAAAGAATAAGAATCAAAATGAAAGTGGTTGCTGTACAGGGAGGGGGCCGGTGGAGATAAAAACCACGAAAGAATATCCCAAGCAGCGCGTCGCCATTTTATCTGTTCTATTCAATAAGCCGTTGTTTATCAGGGTCGTAAATCATTTTGAAGGAAAAGGAGGGTATCGGATAAATCACTCAAGGAAATTACCCACCGTCGAACCGACAGTGAATAAAGTCTCGCTTGGGGCAGAAGGAATCGATTCCGACGTTATTTGAAGTAGGTTTTTAAGTTGAAGGAGGACGAAGTAGCACAACTTCAACTAGTTTTGAACTGAAGCACCTTCTAGCGATTGCAAATTAGTAAACACATTTCAAAAATAATAATCTATATTCCGTTTGATAGTAACTGATAAGTCATTTGGTAGGCATAAAACTTACTTAAATTTCGTTTTTCTTTATTTTTTCTGTTAAAATTTCCATGTTTTCCACATCACATGGGGGTTGTTTCCCCATTTTTTCGGTCCTTCAATACGGTTTTAAAACTTAAGGGATGTTTTCTATGTTCAAAAGATTTATTAAGGCTACAAATCTTTTTTGAGTTGGAAAATAAATTGTAAACGATTTCTATTTTCTTTTATCTAAAATTGTGCTAATAAATCACATGTTTTGGACCAGGAAAAAAACCCTTATGTTTCGTTACTCACATAGTATTTTTTCCTTAAAGGGTACATATAAAAGAAGCTACTGGGTGAAATTGAACGCCGTCTTTGGCCGTATGGGCTCTCAGTTGACATTCCAATGTATATTCAGGTAGTTTCGAATTTCGGCAAAGTATCTAACTTGTTGACCTTTGGGACTTATCTAAATTTTTTTGTGCAGTAAGAAAGTTGTAGAAGATCAAATTTTGCATTGAACGAGACTACCACCAGCTATCTAATTCACTTCTTCGATTTTTGACCACTTTTGAAATTTTTCGTAGGTAACTAACCTCTCATTTTTCGTGGGTTTTCATGGGTAGATCAAGAAAATTTTGAAAAATCGCCAACAATCTAGAAAAAGGGTGAGGGAGCTAGTGGTGGTCTCATTCGATTCAGATTTTTTTTTTCGATTAAAAAGTCAGTTCCAAAGGTAAATAAGTGAGAAAAAAGTCAATAGTTGATTTTTTTTTGGTCAAAGAAGCTGTTTTAGGTATAGGAACATGGGGTATATTCAGAATCAGCCCAAAATTTCTCGTAAGAATGGAGCTGAACTTTAGTTCCTCCCTTTCCCAAAAAAAACCTTTTTCGTTAAGGGATTGACTACTTTATGTTACGTTTTTTTAGATGCGATCGTATCGCGAGTATCTAGACTACTGATCTAAGAAAATGACTGATCTGTGTAAGATCTCCCCAAGATTGGTCGTAGACTAGTGTACGTGTTACATTAGTTTTGACTAATCACGCTACGTCGTGTTTAGTCACTATGCTCGCATCTCAAAAATACACTGTCAAAGACATGGCACAGAAGCTTCCTCGTGGCTTCCACGTGACTTCAACAAGAAAATTACGTTCACGCATGCACTGAGCGTACCGCTGACTCTATCATGATGAAACAGATACGGGACCATCTAGAGCTAAATCCACACTATCCCTAAAAATTTCATTAAAATCCAATCGAAATTGTGGAAGTTATGGCTGTGGCAAGGAAATGTGGAAAGACAGACGAACGGACGGACAGACAGACACGAAACCAAATTTGTTCAGGAGGTCATGACACGCAAAATGCAAGTGGACATTTTGATTTCGGAGCACAAAAATGTTTTTCATTTTGAAAGCGAAAACAAAGCTTCCGCTGCCTCGGAAGCAATACATAACAAAAGTGATTCAGTGAAAATTCCGTTGGTAAAAATTCAGATTATTTGGACAAGGCGATTTCGGTTTGGTTTTGACAATTAAGGACTTTGAGGGAAAAGAAATTGTTAACTACAAATTTCATAGCAAAAACTCATTCTAAATAATATTTTGCGATTCAAAAAGTGATTTTTAATTTTTTTGGAGTTTATACAGATTTTTTAGCACATTTTGATGGAATTTAAGTACATTTTTCATCATAATTTAGCACATAAATACATTATTGTTCTATTTTATACTTAATCAACTTTATTTGAGCAATATTCTGCTAAAAACGATGAGGTTGTATCTGATGATCATCAAAAACGCTTGCAGACGAGTCTGCAACACATTGAAACATTTTATGTCTTCAGTTGCAGACTCGAATGCAAGCTCTAAGAGCCACTCAGCTGATCCGGACCCTGGGCATGGTCAAGAAAATATCCTAAAGAAGCTACAAACGAAATTACAACTTCCTAGAGTGTAAAGTATAGAAATCAGCTTTAAGAGCCACTCATCTGATCCGGACCGTGGGAATCGTCAAGTAAATGTCCTAAAGAGGCTACTTACGAAATCACAGCTTCCTAGAGTGTAAAGTATAGAAATGACCTATGCTTCACAAATCAAACCGTTCTCGCAATATTCGGATCACCTGCTATGAATCAAATCATCGAAACACCAGCTCAATGAAATCATCAGAAATTAACGAGCGGTTGCAATCATGTTCACAATATCAATTATTGAGAATGATCACCTGAGTGTACACAATTATTCAAATAACCATGCTCATAACTCAGCTTGTTGGCCACGCACTTCGCAGTAGTGTACATGATATGGTTGGATAAATCGAGAGCTTTCGAACGAATGGTCAACAAATTTTGTGGGATGAAAAACGACAAGTACCATTTCCCTAGCAACGAATCGGTTTCGGAAATCATCAGAAAACCAACCGTAACGCTTTTTGTTAACGCTTTTTTCGTTTATGTGCCAAAGTAAAGACATAAAATGTCAAAAAATATGAATTTAACAATTTCAACTGTTGTTAGGTACTTATTTTTAGAGATTTTTTCAGCATTTTTTCTGAAATTTGACCATTTTGATATGCGTATGAAAAAATGTTAAACTCTGCTATTCGTTTCAGAATGTCTCAAAGTGGATTTCAATGAAGAAAATTTTCATTTTAAAATTTTTAAAGCCATTTAGCTTCATTTTCTAGGAAAATTCGCTAAAAGTCTCGAGATCACATTTTTGATGAATTTGTAGGGACCCGATACAAAAACTCGAACTGCGAACAGCAAGTGGGATAAAGATAGTGAAATCACTTAAGAAGAAGGCGGGAAAGGTATAACAATAAAGTGCGGCCAGCAATTAAGGTAGGTTAAGGTGAGTGTAATGAGCCGTTAGTGTGTGCCTGGGTGGAGATGGCTCTAGGCTTGGGAGCGGCGCCGCACGGGGGGTTTATTGGCAACCTGTGGTCCTCAGGAAACTACCCTCGTTACATATGTCTTGCCGCCACACTAGTGGGCCCCCTTCTCGCTTGCCTTGTGCTCTTCCACCGTGATCCCTTCTCTCACTATTTTGCTTTAGTTGCTGCCAGCGGAGGAGAGATTTTATGGGATCGACGTCAGGCCGAGAAAGTGTGGTCCTGGCCCATAGCAGGTGAAACTTACAGTATCTCAATTTATTACAATGAACTCAATAAGCCTGAATTAATAATTGGTATTTTATATCCGCTGGGCAGGGATGCGCTCAGAGTAATATGCGCTTATCGGTCGGAAATCAATGACTGCAACTTGGCGTGAAGCATCTACTGTAATGTGGTTGAAGGATAGTGATCAAATACCAGGATTTGAAGCAGTCGGGTAACTTGAAGAAGGAAAGAACTAAAAATGAGCTAGGGAAACATTTAATTCTCCTCATAAACCTAATTTCACCGGTACACACTCTGATGGGAGGACTAAAGACATGTAGAGAGTGCTTTGAAAGGTATATTGAGTAACTATTCATGTCACTACGTGCTTAAAGTCTTACTAGACTCAAAGAAATCATTGCAATCAACTCAAAACAAGGAACCATCATGTAGGTCATTAAGAACTTTCGAACTGAGATTTATTCTTGACTTTTCAATTGAATTCTTGGTTTTCCTTAATCCTAAGGATGTTAAAGACTGATTACGGCTTATCAGTCTAATAGTACCTCCATGATAATCGAAGACGAGAAGCAAACTTGAAGAGGTTTCAAGGAATTAGTTCCAGACATGCTGCATGATCTAAATTACCTATAGTACTATGAAATGTTAAATTCTATTGAAATTTGAGCAATTTCAATAGAAAAATTGTTAAAAACAAATTTAAGGCAAAAAAACTCATACTAAATGAAATTTGATGCTCCAAAAAAGATTTTGAATTTATAGGTTTTTTGCAGTTTTGATAGATTTTTAGCAAATAATAAATTTGAGTACGTTTTTCAGCATAATTTTGTGAAAAAATACATCATTGAAGATGATAACACTCCTTAGGATTGATATAAAAATTCCGTTCTTGCGCCAAAACTTCAAGCTTTTCAAACTAAAGAATGAGTTCGTTTGCCAGCACTTTTTGAGCACATTGAATTGGTCAAATTTCAACAAATTTGCTTAAAAAATCACTAAAAATGGATAAAAACTGCTAAAACTGGTAAATTCCTATTTTTCGGCAGAATATTGCTCCAAATGGTAAGGCCCATGGTGGCGTCATGATCATGTTAAAAAATAATGTGCGAGTCGAGCTGTCAACAAAAACCTCCAGGCAGTGGCTGCCAGAGTTGCAGTCCCTACCCCCCTGACTACTCTTCCTCTTCCCCTATCTTCCAGATGGAGTGTGGGATGAGGCCGCTTTTGCGGACCTCCTTCATCAGGTTCCTAGCCCAGTGCTAGTACTTGGGGATTTTAACATTCATAACACCTTATGGGGATTTTACAATACCACAACACAGGGAGCCACTGCTAAAATCACGTTCACAGAGTTGGATCTCCTCTTCCTGAACGATGACCGTCCAACATACTTGTTGCCTATCCGTGGTTCGATGTCCGCAATTGACCTCGCCATGTGCTCTCTCTCCTTGGGGGGTACATTGGCTTGGAATCCTTTGCCGGACCTTCATCACTCGGACCACTTCCCTATCAAAATTGATACAGAAAGACGGCATTCACCTTTCACACCACTTCCAAGCTGGGAGTTGGAAGAGGCTGACAGGGCTCTTTATAAGGAGCAGATGGTGCACGTCAATCTTAGTTGAAACATTGAGGATGACGTAAACAACTTTACCTCTGCTATCCTTGAAGTATCATCAGCTGCTATCCCAAAAACTGGCCCCACCAAGGGACGCAATCATGTCCTATGGTAGAATAGGAAAGTGCGAGAAGCCAACAAGGCCAAACGTCTGGCATTGAATTGATTCCGCCGAAGATATACTACTGAAAATTACTCTATATTCAAGCGAGCCAGAGCGCGTGAGCACCGGCTCAAGCCTCAGGCCCAAGTCAGCTTCTTTCACTCATATGGCAGTGAAATTAAGGATGCTACTCCTCCTAAAGATGTATGGTTGAAGGTACGTGCAATGAAGGGTCTCCCACCGCCAACTATTCCATTTATTACCACACCTCACGGTGAAGTGACTCGGGAACCCAAGCACGTTGCTCACACATTGGCTTCTCATAATGCCCATGTGTCCAGTGATGAAGCGTACCCGGATGACTTTAGGCGACACAAGGCAGAGGTTAAAATGGCACCTGATTGTTGATCAATATTCCATAGCAAAAAAAGCGCACTCTCTTGAGGCTGTACAATTCAGTCTATGTCTCAGGTAACTATCCATCTGCCTGGAGGGAGGCTGCCATTGTCCCTCTACATAAAGAGGGCAAAGACCTTTGTGAAGTAGGCAGTTACAGGTCCATCTCCCTTACTTGCTGCATGAACAAGATCCTGGAAGTCAATTATTGCCTGGTATGGTTTTATGAGAGCAACTGCCTCATCAGCCAATATCAAGATGGTTTTCGGAAACGCTTCTCAGCAGTTTACTAACTCTCAGCTTTTGAGATTTATATCCAGGACGCCTTTTTGGTCAGGAAGCATGCCACTGGTGTGTTCTTTGATCTTGCTAAAGGCTATGACACCACTTGGCATCATAACATCCTGCTAAGACTGCAGCAGTGGGGAGTGAGAGGGCCCATGCTGGGCTTCCTTTGCACCTTTCTTTCTCACCGAAACTTCAGTGTGTGTCTTGGGAATGTCTTCTCCAATCTGCACCCTCAGGAGAATGGCATCCCTCAAGCTCTGTGCTTAGTTGTACGCTGTTTATGGTCGCTATAAATGGCCTCGCTGATAATATCCCTGAGGATATACGTCTTTTACTGTATGTTTTACTGTATTTTCACGTACAACCAATGCGTTAGTAGCGAAGTATAACTCCCTTAGTTTTCATAGCAGGAACTTAAAATTCATATATAAAGATTAATCTTTTATTAGAAAATGTTAACTAGATCTAAATTATCTTTTCATTATAGAAATTCACCTTCAATAGAACAATTAATCTTTTTCCATGACGATACCATAATAATTTTATGTATAATTACCATTATAGTATCATATGTAATATTAAAAATAATATATGGAAAGCTCCCATTTGAAATCCCCCCTCACCTCCCCCCCACCGAAAAACAACAAGAATGCTCTCGTTTAATCATAACATCTCATGATCCCTAAGCCATTGCAGTGTCAAGGAAAGATGATTTATTACGCTAAGTTAAAAACTAATATTGCTAAGTAACCATAATGAATTAATAATGTGAAAAGAAGGCACTGGTATTGAGAAGTAGATACTTGTAAGCAGTAGGTTCTAGACGATGCATGGACCTCTGATTAGCTGATGGACACCTGACTGATAGGTTCCTAAACATATCCATAATCCATTTTTTTTCCATCAAGGGAGATATTAAAAAGATTTGTATCCATTTGATCTGAAAATTCGGTCGATTTAAAAAACACATAACCCACAGCCCTCAAACATATCCATGTCAAAAATAAATGACTGGTCCATTTTTTTTTTCCACCATTTCGGTTTTGATTCGTCATTAAAAGAACAATCCAGAATTTTTCATTCTTAAGAAAATTACATTTTTATGTAACTTTCCCATAATTTTAGGGGCATTGAGAAAGTAAAACACACATAGCTCATTCTCCGGCTTTCCTCCGTCATTCTAGGTGGAATTCGGGGTCGTGGCGCAGGCACCGACGCTGTTTAACAGGCTGTGATTGACACGAAGCCGGTAGTGTACACAACCTCGTCGATCCGACCGAGTTCAACTGCTCCGAGTCACGAAACGCCCCTTTCCAAACCCTCTGGGGCCATTTACCGGCAAGAACGCTGTTTCTGAGGTCATAACTCTGTCGCCTCCGCGGTTAAGTGGCGGATAAGAACTCTCGATCAAGGCGCAATCAACTCCTTTCCTCCCACAACAGGTGTGGAATTAACGGGAATCACCACATGTTTCACGGCTTCGAATGATAATTTATTGAGACATTTGTTTTACCCTGAAACTGTTTTCAATTCGAGCTGGATTGACATGCTTTTAAAATTTACGTGATATTAAATATTATGCTTAAACGCAGAGGTATACCGATTCAACCCTGAACGTGTCTTAAGGAAATCAGGCTATTTATTTATAATCAGCTATTTCACATAAGCCAACTTGTATCACACGAGTATTTAATGACACGCGTGTAACATCTACATTGCATGATTTGTTAATATGCCAAACTTACGTTAAAATTACGCGTAAAATTACTTTTCTCATTCCTGTCTTTGCCAAAATTTTCTCTTCCGGCTGAAATTTAATTTAATACATTTTAATAACCGATATCGTATTTATGATTCTCCAATGAGTTGTTTCAAATACAGGTCTTGAACATTTATCAAAGGGGTAAATAATCCCACTCGAAGGTAAGTAAATATACGATTTAACGCAGCAGTGTATATAGTAGGGCGAAATTTGGATTCAGTATCTGATAGAAGGTCTGAAATAACTAATAACATTGTGTCAGATAGAATCTGAACATCATGAGATTGAGAAAAGTCCTGTACCTCAGCATTACCGTCGTACCGTGACCTAATCTGACCTCATAAATATAAGTATACGTTAAGTGGAGCCTGGGTCTGATAGTTTTTGGTAGATACTTCAGACGAAATATCTCCCTTTTCCTCTTATAAAAGGCAATTTAACATTTGGTGTTCAACAACTTCAACAATATGTTCCCTAAGCTTACAGAATGTAATTCATTATTCTTTGAAGGTTATCAGAATTATACCCATTCCATCAAAGTTCATAGTGACTCGGCGCTACTTTTCTGTTGATGCTTTTCTCGTTATTTGTTGTAGGTACTGATAATTTGATCGATGTGATATCTGCATTTTTGTGGCTTTAACAGAAATGTAGCTTACGGACAATTTGAGCATGCGTGGTTAAAGATCAATCGTCGATTATGAATTGGTCCACGATATGCAGTCACGAGACGTTCTCGAACAATCAAGTCGTGTCAAGAGACCCTGACATGCTCTTTAGTTCGACTACCCACCGCGTGGCATTCCCAGCGCTCCAGTCGCCATGGTATTTTACACAGGTCAGTTTTTTTCTTAGATCAGCGGTCTGTATGCACGTTACGCTCGTATCTCAAAAATGCATAACATAAAGTAGTCAATTCTTAGTATAAATTCAGATTATTTGGACAAATAGATTAGTAGCAGGGTGGCGGATCGATAACCGTGGGTGGCCTGGCTGAACATGACAGCGATAACACGGCGACTAGGGCGCTTGGAATGCCGGGCGGTGGATAGCCGAACTAAAGAGCAAGTCAGGGTCTAGAGTCACTTGAATCGACTTGATTGTTCAAGAACATCTCGTTATGCAGCGGATAAGAGAGTGACTAATTTCAAATTTGTGAATAATTGAATTCAAAAGTTGTTGTCTTACAATTTTTTCAAGTTGTCTAAGAGTGTTATCTTCTGTTAGATTGTTGTTATAAAACATTTGGTAAGTAATGCATGCATTTCAGGGACGTCCCGATGACTGGGTTGTCTTTAATTTCGGTTAGAATTAGAAAAAGAGAAGAAACGAATATATGATTTGTCAAAATCTCTCCGTTCACCACCCACCACCACAGCGAATCCAAAACTTCCAAGCTTCGTTGAACAACTAGACGGAAGTTGGAATAAGAATAAGAATCAGAATCAGCATCACGGAAATTGGTTGAGAATGTGGCCTGGGCAGCGTCGACAAAATTTGTCACACACACACGCACACACACTTTTTCCCCTGCGAACTCAGTCTTAAATGGTCTGAAATGGATTTGTATACTGTTATTTTTTGTTTATCATGGTTGGGTTGTCTCACACACCCTGGATCAATTCCAATTAGTCGTCCCTCTTACATACGAAGCCTTGCCTGTTGACCGGTTACCGGTTTGCCATTTTTGAGACATTGCTTTATTACGGTTTAGGATATCTAGATTGAAGCATTTTGCATTAACCTGATACGGGTCATTTTGAGCAAAGAATACATACTCTCGAATATTTCCGCTTGACAGGTATCTGCTAAACTATTGCCAATAAGAAGTAGGTACCCATTGGTCGGAAAATGTCGCGTTTCCTATTTTGAAATGAAAGTACATTACATTTTGATGATTTGTCAGTTCAATCAAACTGTGACGTCGCGTTAAGTCCCGTAAAAAGCGAGAGGGGTGGAATGACGTAGTTTCATGCTAAAACTTTGAAAAGTTGTTGACATGATTCATATGGTAGAATAGTGCGGGTGGTGTATTCCTTGAATTAATGAAAAATCCCGAAAATTTTATTTGAAAACATAAAACGAACACACGGGTACCCCCCCTGCGTAACCATCTATTTTCGCCTACACGGTTTTGTAACAAAATATGACGGTTTCCAGGTAATTCCAGAATTTGAAAAATGGCTTGTAGTGATTATCGCTTAGGTACCTTTTTCTTGAATAGTTCGTCAATCAGGTCCCGAGATTGATATGACTATACAAAAAATATTCAAAGAAGCCATAAACTAAATTTTGAAAATTTTGTTACCCGATGATTGAACAACTCCATCTAACCGTTCATTCTAACGTGTAGTTTGATTTTTATTCAAAAGTATTTTTTAATAAATGGATAGGTAGATACATCGCGAAATCTGTGTTGAGTAAAATTTAGAATTTAACATTTAAAAAGTTCCCGACAAATCTTTTCATAGCAATGAAAAATGAATGTTTCAAGCACAAACACGATAAAACTGCCAGTATTTTTCATCATAAACCGCTTTCTTCAGCTGAATTTTATGAGAAGATCCTTGTTGACAAGCCAAAGAATCCCTCCCTAATTAATTTCACCCCCCACGTACTTCCGCTCGCCAACAAAGTTTTCTTTACATCCTCAGCAACCTCTTCCCTTTGCTCCCCACTTCGGGTTAATTTGAATTTAATTTTCACCTTCGTTATTTAACACGTTTTCGCTTCCTGAAAATAAAATAAGGAAAAGGAGGAGGTCGGCGTTTTTAACAGGTAATGAAAGTAGATTGTGTGTGCATGGCCAGCATGTTTTCAGGACCTCGAACTGAAAAAGGGGGGGAGAAAATGGGGATCATGTTCATTCCGCATTCACGCGGGGGAGGGAGGAACGTTTCTTTGGTGTGTGTATCGTAGATAAGACCCTTGCTAAAGCTCAGAGCTTTTTTTTCTTTTTTGTCTGGAATGTTATTCATGGAAGGTTTTTAAAATTGCAATAGACCTCCGTTTGCGTCTCTCCATCTTGGAGCCGGAGCTCTCCGTTTTCTCTTCGGAATCCTGATGGATGAGGTAGGCCGCGTTTTTCCGCCCGTGCTGAAGACGGTCCGGGGGGTAGCACAATTTGCCGAGGCGCTTCAACCCCTTGAGTTACGGCTTTTCCCGCTATTCCGAGCCTTCTCCTCCGGGAAATTCCGGCACAAGGTGGCGGTATTTGAATTGTAACATTTAATTGAAGTAGGGGATGGAAGGCAGGAACAAAGGTCTTAATACGTCCTAACATTCTCAAAAATAATCAGAAACTGGAATGTTTTACTTATGTTGAAAAGTTTTGTACTTCCTGAGACTTAGAATCTATTCAAGCAAGTAAAAACCAGACATTTTTCAGGTTTATTTGAGACTAGCCTAGTTTTCTCGCTCGCTCCGCTCTCTCGGTATGACTGTATAGATCCGATGGTCTGTATTGTTGTGTTGAACATGTAAAGTGATTGGAAACGATGGATCACTAAGGATGATTTGAGATGTGGAGGGGATGTTGCTCGCTTCGCTCGCTGTCTGTGGGATGTATAGATGCGATGGGATATAAATAGTCCATCCCAAGTTCATAGGTAAAACCCCGTTGACATCCGACTTTTGTAGGGGATGTTGCTCGCTCAATATTCTTATAATTAAACTTTTTGTGGTTCCACATGATCTTTATTGGATAGCCCTTCTACGCAGATAAATGGCCTGTCTGTATTAAACCTAATAAACTTTCCGTGGTCCCACATAGAAAATGGTGCGAATTATTACATAGCAATTTAAAACGTCTGTCAAGTTGGGTGGGCAGTATAACTTCCTCACATGTTGTAACATTGACGTATAGAGTTAGTCGAAGAATTGAAATTTTCATAAAACTATACTTTTCGTGGTTCTAGGTACATACTCCTTGTTAGATACCCCTTCTACTGAGTTATATGAGATTTATTTACATGGGGTCATGTGGTTCCACATGGTCTTCATTGGTGAGCCCTTCTACACAGATATATGACCTATCTTTATTAAACCTAATGACCTTTTCGTGGTCCCACATTGAAAACGCAGCTAATTTTTACACAGCAATTTATTCTTTTCGTTTTGCCCCTTTTATAAGATTTATTTATTTTATTCATTTATTTATTATTGCTTTTTTGCCATTCCCTTGGGATTGTCTATAGAATGGGATTGTAAGCAATTTTCAAATTTTCCACTCCCATCCGAACCATGGGCTGTAGGTCTCGATGATATGGGGACTACATCCAGTTGCATCTATTCATCTCACACCGAGCGAGTGAGAAAACCCACCCCTAGCGAGCAAAGCGAGCAACATCCCCTCCACATGTCGGATTTCAACGGGGTTTTTCCTACGAACTCGGGGTGGACTATTTATATTCCATCGCATCTACACATCCCACAGAGAGCGAGCGAAGCGAGCAACTTACCCTTCACATTCCAAATCACACTTAGTGATCCACCGTTTCCAACCATTCTACATGTCCAACTCAACAGTAAAGCGAAGCGAGCGAGAAAACTAGGCTAGTAGTATACATTTGTTGGCCTGAATTAATCAGGCTTAAGAGATAGGTAGTTGGACGATCGTCCCAAAGTAATCGGGCAAATTGAGCCGTTATTAGATTACAACCATTGACCTTTTGTAAAGCAACGTTTGTATCAGATGTGAAATGGAAACTAATCTGCCAAAAGATGAAAATTTCAAGAATTCAGTGGGTTAGCTTAAAAACGGTCTCCATAGGTTCATCGCGTTCTGAGAGATAATACTTTTATTTATTGCAAACATTTTATCTGTAAATAACAGTAGGCAGTTATATTTGTATGCCCGTTGTCCATAAATATTATAACAAGAAAGAGCCCACCATTCACGGCAGACGTTTTCCAGAGTTACTTTTAGTTAAGTTTTGTTCTTGTTATTCATCTCTCCTCGATGCGAATATATGAAGGAAATCTATGACGTGCCCTTAATTTTATGAACTTCTTCTCATTAAATTAAATGTCATAATCAAGGTTTTTGTATTCCCTAATTATTATGTTGTATACCATACATATAAACCTTAGGAAGTTAATATATAGGAAAAACGTTATTTCGGTGATCCTCCAGCAACTATGAATGTGGAGTCATCAGCATACGTAGTAACCCGACAGTCACTGTCCTAAAGAATCAAAGGCATGTCCTTATCCAATAAAATGTAAAGGTAGCAATGGCCCTAGTGAGCTGCTCTATGGCAACATTCGGGATAACCACTGGTTCTGGTCTCAGGAATGATGCCCTAACACCATGAGCTCTAATTCAAGGGTGTTTTTTTCAAAGGGTTCCACTTTTTTGTTTTTGTCCACTGCCCCAGACACCAGAAAAGTCCAATTCGCTAAGAATAATATTGTGTAATACCAAGTCAATGGCTTTGGATAAATCAACAAACCATCCAAAGACTGTGGATCATTCTTGTGATTTATGAACTATGAGGATGATCAGTTGGCTGAATTGCTGCAGAATTACTCTCCATAAAACCTCACTGAGTTACCGAACCAGTACCCGATTCGTAGCCTACAATTCTACGATGTCTTACAAATATTAAAAACTAGTTATGTATCGGTATTTTTAAAATAAATGTAGAGGTACCGAGATTGGATTTTACCAAACTCTCCCATTCTAAAACGAAAGGTTGCAGTATTATTTTGAGCAAATAGAAGCATATCCTAACTACCCGTTGTTTATGTTGCTTGTACATACTGAAGTGGGAAATGTATCATGCAAGGAGTCAGGGGTAAAAACCGTAACTAAGACCTTTGTTTCTCTCATTTTATTCGCTGTACTGCGTCTTAATTATTTGATGATATATGAGATTGGGCTACAGTAAATTTATAGAGTTGTCATATTTCACATATAACTCATTATTAGGAAAAAATCGCCGTTGGGCGATCCTAACGAACCGCAGTGTCTTATTGTATAATGGATTGAGAGATTGCTTTATAGGAGAGGTGATGCAGAGGGGGATGCGAGGGGGTAGAGGAGGGCGTCAGCGTCATATCGATTACAACACACAGCCAACGGCCCCAGACCAAGTCCAGGGTTGGATGACAACCTCCAGTATATCATTATTGTACCTAGGGAAGATGTCTTCCCCGTGTAATATACGGTAACTCCACTACTCTTCGTATAAATTATTCCCTGGATCTCTTCTCCATGGAGGCTGAGGGGGTTTGGGATAGCCTCTTCCCGGCTTCGCACTATGTTACCCCCACCCCCTTCCTACTCGGCACCATTCCTCAAAGAGATGGGAGCGCAAAGGGGTGTTCGGACGGCGTAGTGGGGGGATTTACGGCGTACGAAAAACTTGTTCACAGGGACGAGGAATAGAGACGTAAGCTCTAAGTCATATTTATTGCAAGCCTCGGGGGGGACCTTCTTTTCTTTCTTTCCAAGATGTATATACGTTTCTATGTATTTCTTGGACTCCGTTCGTGTTGTTAGGAAAACGCGTAAATTTTATGGAAAGACGCCACGAGCGACGACTCGGAACTACCCTCGAAATCCAAGTGATACATCTTATCAAGAACATTTTCTATATTGGGTTGCGAAACGTCCAAACACATTCTGAGAAGGGTTTGAAGAATTTCTACAACACCCTTTGTTCAAAATACACAAAAAGGAAGTATGTTGCCTCAGCGATCGATGGAAAACATCGAACTCTAAACAAAAGCTCAGACGGTTAGATATAATATAAATTATATATTCTATACGATAAATTTCTTCAATATTTATCTAATACGAATCTCCACCGATTCACCAGGTACCTATATTATGGTGAACTAAATAAAATTGTAATTCTTGCTTGCTGGATGAAATGGTTTGCTCTGGAAATATATGGAACCTGAGAAATGAGAAACCGTTTCTACAGCTGATGAATTGCAGACCAAAGTTGGCAATGTTTCTTCATTTGGACATTTCATATGATAACAAGACTTACACAAAAAAAAAAAAGCCTTTACCTATGTCCTTAAATTGGATTTTTATTTATATTTTTTTGTAATGTCTTGTCTCTTGTAAAGTCGAAGTTGGCAATGTTAACAAAATTTACTGGTTACAGTGAAATGTCATGTTGTACAATACGGATAAATATCTCTTATATTTTGCAAGTTTCATCTGAATCTAAAAACGTTTTTAACCCTTGAATCACAAGGTATAGGTTGGATCCAAGTGAAGTGACATTCACTCAAGAGTTCATTATCATTCCTTCCTCTCAGTGTTAGTGAGTGATTTTGTGTACGCTTCCATAATTCCTGCTGATGAAGCCCTTGCAACCACACTAGCAGTACCT
Source organism: Adelphocoris suturalis (assembly GCA_030762985.1). Classification (NCBI taxonomy): domain Eukaryota; kingdom Metazoa; phylum Arthropoda; class Insecta; order Hemiptera; family Miridae; genus Adelphocoris; species Adelphocoris suturalis. Next base: position 22,836,289 of record CM061041.1, on the reverse strand, counting down.
TGATATCCTATTATGAAGACCTACATGCTACCTAATCAGGTGTTATCCAACTCGGGTGATTACTTTATACCTATTCAGAAGATTAATTTGTCAGATGAAGTTTTCTAGTGATATTAGGCGAGATAGAGCAACCAAATATTTTATACAATTGCAAATTGAATTATGCTAATTTGCTATTCATTTCTCGTTCGAATACCTATTTCTGAGATCATTTTACTATGGTTCTACATAAAATATATTAATGTAGTGCGCATATGAGATTGTTGAAAGGAGTTGCAAATACGTTTTATCATTACAAACGTTTGTCATATCCATTTATTGAACCTTAGAAAGCCACATTAGTGTAGAATAATAATCCAACCCGTGTATGGATCCAACCCGACCTTGCCTGTAAGTAACAAAATATTCACCTTGGGGGTTAAGAAACTGATTTTCGAATATCTGATATTACTGTCCGATAGTATAATGATAGTAATATGCTCAAGTAAAACTTCTTTAAATTTTGATGGGATTCGTTTTGTTACAACGTAGGTAGGTATGTACTTGATGACTGCTCTTACCCAGCTCCTCAAGCTATGCCTATTTGGTGGATCCCATTAATTTGTAAATTCCTCATTTCGAAATGTTCTCTACCCTCTCTCTCCTTCACCCCCCTCTATCTACCCCCTCTCACTCTATCTTACTCTCTCATTTTTTTCTTTCTCTCTTACTCATCCCCTCTCACTCTATTCCACCCACTTGATATCTCGAGCTTCTCACACCCTCTCTTTCTCCCTCCTCCCTCTCTCTCTGTCTGTCTGTCTGTTTCTCTATCAAACTCCGTTGCATGTGTTCCATAGGTAAATTTTCTCATTTTCACTCTTTTACCTTCGATGCCTTCATTGTAATTCAAAATGAATACTGTATCGCCTCACGCTAGAACCGCCCTATACAGGAGAGCACAAAACCAAATCCTGAACTTTAAGTAGCTAAGAACGGTTAATTAGAAGTTTTTTCTCCAGTTAACGTCATTACTCTCCTATTACACTTAAGAGAGGTAAGGAAAGTAAAACGGCCGCGGGAGATGTAAAGTGCACGCTATTATGAAGGTTATGAGTTCGGAGCACGTCCCGCCCTCGAGCAGCCGCCCTATGGGGGTTTCATCCCCACAGAGTTTTCAACCCTCTTTCGCTCGACTCCTGTCCGCCCTTCGCCTTTCCAGACAAATTCCTGCGAGATGGAAAACTTTCCCTAGTAAATTATCCACTTAGGGTGCTCCACCACTTCGTTCCCTCTTATATGTTTTTCATATCCCCCTCCCCAACTTTCTTCCTCAGCCATCCCTCTCTTTAGTTTGGCCCTATTTCCCCTTTTCACCCCCTTGCGAACCATCTTTTTTACATCTATTCCCCATTAGTGGCTACCGTTATTGCGTACATTTTCGTGTTTTCCAATAAATCTACCGCAGCCCCCGACATCTCGTAAACATTTGAGTTGAGTATGCAAATGAAATTCTAATAACACAGTGATCGAATCTGCAAGTCATACAGCTTCCGAATATACCAAGATAGTGGAGGCGTTGGTACAGTTGTTAGAAATAGAATGTTTTGGACGTCTGGAATTACCTACTATGGTTCTTGTGTCTGTTGGTGTGACTGTCCATGCGCCCAATGATAATTGCAATGGACAAAACTAGTTCAGGTACTAATAAAAATAATGCATTTAAGGTGCAGAGATAGCATAAATATGACAGAGACCCTTATAAATTTCATCAGTGGTCACTAGCCACTGCGCATGCGTAAATAATCAACTAACTTCTAAAAATAATAATTTCTTAAGTGTTAATCCAATTTTGTTTCTAGTGTTTGGCGATTGTGCAGGTTGCGTTCTCGACAGGATGATTTATTTTAGCCACTGGTGCCAATGGTACATTGTCTTCTGGAGTTTCCATCCGATTTCATTAACGATTTTAGCACATGTGCATATTGTGTGTGAGTTCTGCATAAATAATTATATTAGAAGTTCTCCTTATTCTGAAAGATTGTGCATGATAATTTCAAAAAGGATATAATTATGAACCCCCCCCCCCCCTCCTTCTTCTATGAAACATTCCAACAATCTACTCATTATAATATGGATATAATAGAGCTATGTGTCCGATTAAAATTGTTGTGTTTTTAGCTTGATTTTATGGAACTAATTTGAGAATAACTGGAATTTTGTATGTTCTTAAATCGTTTTAACTGCCTTATCAGTTACTATAATGTAGTCTACAGACTGCCTACTGGCATATTTATGCATCCGACTTTAGATATTCAGAGGTGATCTAAAGGAACCAGTTTCCAGTTCCTTGGTGTACTGCTAAGTATGTAGTAGAAATACCTACTTTCTTTCCAGAATGTGTTGTAAATTATTGGAAGTTTAGAGTTATTTGTAATTGTGGGGGGGAAATCCAAAATTAATATTGAGAACAAGATCGCGATCAACTAGTTGTTTGTATAATTGTGTTTCAATAACTAACATACTTAGCAGATCACCATGATTATTATCGGGCGAAAACAGAGATTGATTCCGGTATTTGCACGATTCATATTCTATCATTCATAGACATCTGTAAGTTTCAAACAGAGATTAATGGAACTTTATCTGATCTTCAATTCTCAGATTTAGGGCTCTATCGACCAATGATCAAACAATTTATTGGTTTTATTAGAGTTTGTTACCTTCTCAACCCACGGCTTGCCGCACCACGGTCCGCTGACCACCAACAAAATACCGTCCCCGCCGCCACCGAAAAACGTTCCGACTTAATCTGCGAGGGACCTCTAAATCTTCCTAAAGTGACAATCCGGTCGAAAAAGCAATCTAGAAAGCTGATGAAGAAAAGGAGCGCGAGCTTCCCGAAGAACCGCCGTGATGAAGATGTCCCCCTGATTTACTGGCGCGCTATTAAAATGTATTGTGGAGCTTTATTTATTGGTTCACCCCCTACCCTATCCCTCCTACAGGGTGCAGTCCCGCATCTACGACCATTGTCTTTGAAGGGGTTAAAAAAAACCGGTAAAAAGCATTGCTCCCACAACTCATGGGGCGGTTTTTCATCAGCTGATTGTTTTCAGTGACCGTGCCGAACGCGCTGTCCGTTCTTCATGCTTCCCCTCTTCCCCACTCCCCGAGATATCCAGGCAAATGAAAGTGAGAATTGAACAAACAAACCAAAAAGAAAAAAAAGTTCAACCATTTTTACCTGCCATCTAACTGTTATTTTCCACGCGTTTCCCACCGCAATATATACAAATTCAGGGAAACAAAGGAGACAATAAATTATCTTTATTCCAGGTTCCTATTCACAAGGTACACAAACCTTTTCAATGAGCGGTTGTGAGTGTTACGGATAGCAGCAACTCAATCGTCTGTACGACCATCAATTCCTATTGATGCAATGAATTTTATTTATTTATGCTAAGCTAACAATTCATCAAATGCACAACCAGATACCTTGTGCACTATCAATAAATTTAGAAGAAAAATAATAAATTAAAACGGTTCGATCAAATTGATATTAAATGAAGCGTGAATTCTGTTTAAAAACAGTATCAGGGGAGAGTGGGGTAATACTGCGGGCCGGGTAATAACGTGGGAGGTTCCCGAAACTAATGCCGTGTTTGGACGCGTTGGTAGGCTTATTTTTCTAGAAGTTATTGCAGTGAATATGATTCCATAAGCACTGTATGTACGATTTCAAATTATTTCCAAAATTTTTTGACATATTTCAATAGTTTATTCCATCGGTTTTCTGGGACATAAGCAAAATTTGATTTTTTGCGTGAAGAAATCACCAAAAGTGTAAATATTGGGGTCATGGCGTGCTCAGAACGAGACTTTATTGTCGATAGAGACGATAATCTGGCAAATTGGTGTAACAAGAGGTGGACTAGCTATGCATAATTTGCAGTGAGTATGAATATGATGCACCAACTTTGGAGTCCAGGAGCCAAGGCCAAAAATAGGTAGTAATTTGAGGAGAAGTTTTGGGATTAGATTTCGAAAATTTATTCCGTTCTGTGTGAGAAAATCGTTGTCTACCATCTCGAAATCGGTGGAATACAAAATGAGGGTCTCATGAAGATGGCTTAATTTTCCTATTCTAAAGTTTTTCATTAGTAATTCCTAAGCCGTAAATCCTACAGAAATTTGTATACTTAGCAAAGTCGTAGAGCTTAAAAAAAGTTCCAGTAATGGAGTATGATTGTTTGAGCGAATTTTCATAAACTACCTATCTATCGTATTATAATATATGTTAAATTGTATTGAAATTTGAGCGAATTCTGTAGAAAAAAATGGTTAAAACCCAATTTTATGGCAAAAAACTCATACTAAATAACATTCGGCGATTCAAAAGAGATTTTGGACTCTTAGATTTTTTGCAGTTTTTATGGATTTTTCAACCAATATTAGTGAAATTTAGTTAAGTACGTTTTTCAGCATAATTTCGAGAAAAAAAATATTTAAATCTCCTAGTTAATCGTTAAAAATTTAGTTTTGAATAAAAGTCTGCTAAAAAATATATATTTAACGGTTTTTGGCCGTTTCTAGCCATTTTTAGTGATTTTTTTCAGTACATTTTTCGAAGTTAGACCAATTGCACTCAAAAATTGTTGGCCAACGAACTCATCCTTTCGTTTGGAATGTTTGGTTTTTTGGAGCAAGGACATCTCTCATCCTTTCGTTTGGAATGTTTGGTTTTTTGGAGCAAGGACAGTATTTTTTATCTCAATCCTAAAGAGAGTCATCATCTGGAAGGACACACCACACACACATACACACACACTCTTTTTTATTTTTAGTTTTTTTTTATTAACCCCCCCTCAAAGGCGGAGACATTTCTCCCACGTACACTTTTTCATATCTACCACTACCACAAGATTTATATCATATACCTTATGGTAAACCAAGTCTGATCATTTACTTTAGAGAATGGTGTCTTGGAATAATTTGAAATGTCCAATTATAGAAACGTTTAACGATTCATCACAAAACCTTTAGAACTAGAAGGATTCATTAGCACAATGAGTACAGTCCATCAGAATTGGTTAGGGACACCGAAAAGCCTCCATTGGTCCAAGGAAATGCTCTTCACTATTTCATGCTGTTATTGATCATTATAACATAAGGGTGGGGAGTTTCTGGGAGCGTCTGCAAGAGGGTTGGAAGACTGCGGCTTTTAATCTCGAAAGCCGGAAACAAGGGGTAGTTTGAGGGCTAGTTAATTAGTTTTTGAAATGGGATCCTGCAAATAGGAGGGTGAATAAAGATGATGGGTCTTCTCCTCTATACTTGCAAAATATGACTGTAAATTGAGATAAACTTTCCTGCATGTTTTTAGGATAAAGAACAAATTTTTTTGACAGAGAATATGCTAATTTACGTTGAAATATTGCTTGAAAGCTATAATACTTGGTTACTCATGCCTTTCAGATACCATTTAGGTACTTTAGTTTTAGTGAATTTTCGTAGAAAATGAAGGTATTGCAATGACTCAGAAAATTTTAAAATAAAAATTTTTGAAAAATTTCTTCATTGAAATCCGTATTGAGGCATTATGAAACGATATATATATATATATATATATATATATTGAGATAAAAATTCCGTTCTTGCACCAAAATATCAAACTTTTCAAAAGAAAGGATGAGATTGTTGGCCAATAATCTTTGAGCACATTTAATAGGTCAAATTCCAAAAAATGTACTAAAAAAATTACTAAAAATGGCTAAAAATTGTCAAAAATCGTTGAATTTGAAATTCTTAGCAAAGTTTCAGTCAAAACAAAATTATCAACGATTAACTAGGACATTTAAAAATGTTTGCACAAAATTATGCAGAAAAAAGTACCTACTAAAATTCCATTAATATTTAAAGAAAAATCTATAAAAACTGCAAAAAATTCAAAAAAATTGTTGAATCGCTAAATTGTATTTAGTATGAGTTTTTTTTGCCATAGAATCGGGTTTTAACAATTTCTTTGCGCTCAAATTGCTCAAATGTCAATACAACTGACCACATTATATACGATAGGTAATCTGAGAAAATTCGCTCGTACGACGGTGACTGTTAACTTTTTTCTTGTTAAGTAATTTCTTGAAAAAAAAAAAAAAAAAAAAAAAAAAAAAAAATATATATATATATATATATATATATATATATATATATGTATATATATATATATATATATATATATATGTATATATAATTATATTGATAAAAATAAAAAAGGTTAATTTTGAGTGGGTGTCGAGACAAATAGCATGAACAAGTCAGACCTTATCTCAATAAAGGAGGAAACAATACATTTCATCAAGCCAGAACCTGTCTTGGGTAGGGCAGGAGGCCAGGTAAAACCACTTTGTGAGTAAAAATAAATCACATAAGACTGGGAAAACACTGGAAACAATGATGAGGGAAATTCCAACATACCTTTTCAGTTGCAGTGTATGTACTATAACATCGAATTGCTATATAACATTCACGCCTACATTTAGTTACTTGAACTAAATCTACAAACTCTGAACTCCTGTTTTTTGGTCATTGGTCCTAATATGTTCTGTGTGAATACTCATAAATAAATTAAGGAATAAATAAATTAAAAAATAGTCCAAGTGCTATGTAATCGCCATAAATTGTCCGTAGTGGAGCACGGTTGCACAGCTAGTAATGCATAATACATTTATAAGTAATGAGTCAGGGGAAAATTTTCAATCAATTAATTATTACAACTATGTATGTTTTTACATGCTTGGCAAACGTTGGCTGCAAAACTTCGCTTGATGAACAGTAAAAATGGTTTCTCGACAAGCATTCCTAATAATCTGACAAGAAAGGAGGCTATTTAGAATAATAAATGACCAACTTCCTAATAAAAAACCAACTGCTGTATTGTAGGTATCTATTTATTGATTATAGTACAAAATGTAGAGGCTTGTCATTAGTTCAACAAAGTTATTTGTTATACAAACTCATCATTATTCCAGAACAAATGCAAATACCATTCAAGTCGTGTTGTAAATTTCAACAAAGCTCCTCCCCGCTTTCTTTCATCTATAAGCATTAATGTTAAAGTTCTCCCTCTTGTTTGTTTAAAGGTTCAAGATGTTAAGGGGAAGTTGTTTGCCTTTTATAAGTTATGTGCAGAAAAGCGTATAATATCTTATGAAGGGCCTTCTTCCTCCATTATTTTTATCTGGTTACATTGATTTTCTAATCTTCAAGGCGCACTTGAGGATGTTCGGCCCGACCTCCCCCATCTCAGTCGTATATCACCTGTTCTAGACAGACAACGCCCCCTGGAAAGTTGGAGAGCTTTTTCTCGAGAGAAGGGAAAATGGCGGGCGAGCGTGCTCCGGGGCACGAGGGGAAATATTAACATTAAGAAGGGATGGCAGAGGAATTGTTGGGAGGGTGAATTTATATCAAGGTGGCAACGCGACTCAAGTGAAGCTGACCACAGCAGACGCAACTGCAGTGCCGGCGTGCTGAGCGCTACCACTCACCCCTCCGGAATCCCCAAGCAATATGCGTTTAGGGGTCCCCAACCGCACGCCCATGAGGGTGTTGAAGATTAGATGCAGTTTGTCAAGAACTGAAGACGCCCATACTTCACCCCGTTGAGGGTTTGAAAGTCATTTGGAAGTAGGTTTAAATCAAGGGGACGTCTTCTGCAATGGGTGAAACGTGAGAATCCATAATACCGTGAACCAACTGGATAGTGATATATTAGTCTCCAGCTATGCAGGAGATTTGCTGTTATTTGAGACTTTTTCGGATGAATGATTAGAAATAAACATGAACTCACGAATCACTTCTAGTTTACTTAATATTTGTTTATTTTTATCATCTACTAGCTGTACCCTGCCCCACTTCACTGTGGCAGACTCTGGTCACGTCGCAAGTCCAATTATTTACAGTCCTTAGTTTTACAGTAGTTCACCAGTTGTAATTTATTATAAGCACTGTAATTCGTCAACACGAAAGTGAAGATTTCCTCATTACTCGTGGTTAATCGTTACCTGAGGTCTCGTTACCATTAACGGTTTATCCGTTACCTGTGGTTTGTTCCGTTATCTATGATTTACCCCGCTACCCATAGTTTATCCAATTATCCGAGTGGGGTGTCAAATAAATTGAGAGTTTTCTAACGAGTGGAAACGATTTTCGTAGGTGAAAAACCAACAGCATAACATTTCCCAAGTTACTGGGATTATTCTAATAATTTCCCATTGAATGATAGTTAAGTAAGCAGTTTACGACGTCCAGTAGATTCAGAACGTATAGCTTCGATGAAATCAGTTTTTTAGAAGAGTAGTACTTAACGTGTCACATCTTCTTTCGTGTGCTTAAAAATTTTGTCAGTTGAACGTAATTCAAACGCTTGCTCAAATTGAGATTTTTAATATTTACAAATGACTGACTGCTTAATGCTATGTAGTCTTCAGATGCGAGCGAAGCGAGCATCCAAACTTTCGATCTAAGCAAAAAGCTTTTAAAATCTGTGTAGTAGACGAGCTTATACTAAAAGATTGTTTGTGGATGAGCATGGACTAGTTTTTTCAAGTTAAAAACTAATATTGACGATTTCGGATATTTACGGAACATACATCTCAGGAGGGCCCTCCAACGAATGGTGAATGTGTATTGTGGGAAGGAAATCATGAAGTTATATTCTCCCCATCAACTGTTTGTTATACTAGAACCATTCTACAAAAGCGTGACATTTTTTCCTCGGTCGGATGGAATTTTGGAATCTACACTAATGCTAAGCCTTATGCATGTTAAAAGTTTATCATTATGATGTATGGGTTCCGATCATAAGAGTGCTTCAATGTATTAAATAAAAATAATAATTATACTTCTACGTTAGGTATACCCTCGTAAAACCAGATCATTGATACTATCAGGTACTACGCTCCCAATCCGTCCTCCTCTGTCGCTATGTTCTATGAGGAAATGACGAGTAGTAATGAACCACAAATCGGTAGTTTGAGGCTTCAGGGTCGTTTAGTTCTTGAATTACAGATTAAAAATCTAAGATTACGACTTGTCGTAGTATAGGGCTGCCATCCGTCCCGATTTATCGGGACATGTCCCGATTTTCGAGGTGTCCCGGGCGTGCCGTCATGATTTTTGAAGCTTCCCGATTATTTTAGCGAATTTTTGAAGAAAATTAAGCTATTGCTCTGGCCTCAAAATTTGTAGAATGTGAATTTTTGAAAAAAACTTATGCAGAAATCCGTTTCAGGCTATTCTGAATCATATTCTGAAGTTTAACGCATTTTTTTATGTATGTATGTATATATGTATATATGTATATATGTATGTATATATGTATGTATGTGTCATTCCAGACGATAACTGTCCGTAGAATTGTGCTAGAAACTTCAAACAAATTTTAAAATGTTCAGGACACAAAACGAAAGTTCAAGTTCGTTGGCCAGCATGATCGGATTACATCTTCGGGTTGAAATTTTCAAAAATGTAGTCAAAAATTGCAAAATAGCCCGTTTTTTGCGATTTGTTGTGCGAAATAATTTTTTCAGCATACTAACATGTGGTATATTCGGAATCAGCGTAAAATTTCCTATAAGAATATGTATCAAGTTTTCAAAAATTTCAAAGTTGAAAAATCAGTCTGGCAATGCCGTTCGCCAGTTGAAAAAATCGGTAATATTTGCATGAAACATTGTCCAAATTCAGATTGAACTACTCTTATGGAAGTATCCCTGTATAACTAATCCTAGAACCATGCTGTTTAAAACGTAGGTAGTAGGTGCTTGTTTAAAAAAAAAAAAAAAAAAAAAAAAAAAAAATGTAATCACAACTGATGAGTTTACTCTGTGAAATATTCCGTCCTCCGATTCTCTCGGTCGCTCTCTTTAATGTTTTACGCTCAACTGTTTTAGGACTTGATGTAGCTTTAATACTGACTGTGGCTTAGAAAATATCAGCCATGAAATTATGAAGAAGTTCTATTTATGTACGTACTAGCACGCAGACCCAAGGCCTCGCTCCGCTCAAAATGTCGAAGATTTCTTCAAAAATTCGCTCATGGGGTCATGCTGCATGACTGGACTTTTTTTTATCATCTACTAGCTGTACCCTGCCCCACTTCACTGTGGCAGACTCTGGTCACGGTCGCAAGTCCAATTATTTACAGTCCTTAGTTTTACAGTAGTTCACCAGTTGTAATTTATTATAAGCACTGTAATTCGTCAACACGAAAGTGAAGATTTCCTCATTACTCGTGGTTAATCGTTACCTGAGGTCTCGTTACCATTAACGGTTTATCCGTTACCTGTGGTTTGTTCCGTTATCTATGATTTACCCCGCTACCCATAGTTTATCCAGTTATCCGAGTGGGGTGTCAAATAAATTGAGAGTTTTCTAACGAGTGGAAACGATTTTCGTAGGTGAAAAACCAACAGCATAACATTTCCCAAGTTACTGGGATTATTTAATTTCCCATTGAATGATAGTTAAGTAAGCAGTTTACGACGTCCAGTAGATTCAGAACGTATAGCTTCGATGAAATCAGTTTTTTAGAAGAGTAGTACTTAACGTGTCACATCTTCTTTCGTGTGCTTAAAAATTTTGTCAGTTGAACGTATCAAACGCTTGCTCAAATTGAGATTTTTAATGTTTACGAATGATTGACTGCTTAATGCTATGTAGTCTTCAGATTCGAGCGAAGCGAGCTTCCAAACTTTTGATCCAAGCAAAAAGCTTTTAAAATCTGTGTAGTAGACGAGCTTATACTAAGATTGTTTATGGATGAGCATGGACTAGTTTTTTCAAGTTAAAAACTAATATTGACGATTTCGGATATTTACGGAACATACATCTCAGGAGGGCCCTCCAACGAATGGTGAATGTGTATTGTGGGAAGGAAATCATGAAGTTATATTCTCCCTATCAACTGTTTGTTATACTAGAACCATTCTACAAAAGCGTGACATTTTTTCCTCGGTCGGAAATGACGAGTAGTAATGAACCACAAATCGGTAGTTTGAGGCTTCAGGGTCGTTTAGTTCTTGAATTACAGATTAAAAATCTAAGATTACGACGCCGTAGTATGACACTGCTTTGTGTAGCTTTTATGGAGGAGTTATAGTTGAACAATGTACATGCTTACATGGAAGGAGCTGAACGAATCCCTGCATCAGACGTAAGCAACTCCGGTTATCCACCCAATTTTCTCCCACACCTCCAACTGCCGGGAATTATTCCGTCTCAAACTTGAATATTGCACAATTTCATTCCACTAATCTCGCATCTGTTCTCTGAAACCCGAAACCGGCAAAGCGTATCGCCTAATGTAAACCACAGAGCCCCGGCAGTGCATTTACCACATATAATTGTGTGAAGCAACCCCCCCAGCCCTACCCACTGCCTTCTCGTCCCTACAGTTCCAACGTACGAAGGGCCCGTGATTTATCACTTTGTGGTTGTTTCCTGGTGATATATGCCGGGCCTGCGCGGACTGCCATGGCGTATTAATGGTCTTCATCCGTATTATCTCACCTTCACAAGTTAGGCCCTCGCACGATTTCAAGCCCCACACGCCCCCTCCGCCCAAAACTAATACGTGCCTTCTCCGGATAATGTATTATTAGCAACTTATTATTCTCTCGGAAAATGTATTGGTGTAACCCGCGGGAGCGCTCAGGCAAACTTTGTCGATTTCAACTTGAGTTCAAATGAAATTCGTTCCAGTTAGCTCAATTCCACAATTTATTTCCACCAAATAAATATCATTTTATGAATTTCTAGAACGATCCGGAAGTGTAGAGTGGGATGCACGTTGAATTATTACGTGAGGTATACACAGTGTGGAGCTGTTTCTGAGAAAATATGTACTGCCAAGAAGCGCCAATGCATTCTAATCCTTGGGAAACCTCAACAAAAATTGATTTTCTTAATTTTTGGAAGTAATGTGCATAATTTGAAACAGTGATTTATATGGCTGTGAAACATAAAACCCATGTGAAATTCGGTCATTTATACCTTCCTAGTTTCCAAATATAACTTGAAATTGAATATTCTGTGGGTTTGATAAAATTGATGCAAAATTATTATCCATTAGACCAAAATACCCTTATAACTACTTTTAGCTAGCTTCATTAGTGAAACGTTTAGACCTCATAATAATTATTTTTCTCTCTATTTATCTTATTTCTATCAGTTTCCGCTATCAGATATGGTAATAGTACCGCAATATGAATTAGGGTCGATTTTTGTGATTTGGGAATTTTTTCCACCGAAACCCTCAGGATCGAAACACTGCGTCGCCCATGTGTAGGATATTGCAATTATTGCAGAAAACGAGAGGATTATGGAGAGGAGGTAAATGCGCTACACTTTTGCCCACCTGAAACAAACGTATCACAGGCCCAGGATGTCCCTATAAAAGAGGTCGTAGATAGACTGAGATTGCCAGAAAAACCTACGAAAACGAGAGAAGAATCGTGGAATTCTGTTATCCAACAGTGGATAGGGCGATGATGATTTTCGGAATCACATAAATGTAAACTGTTCCACCGATAACAGGAGGCCAAAGGAGGGTGCCAATTATAGATGGGCGTTCCCAAGGCGGAGATGTTGAAGCAGTGCCACAGCATCCCTACTGGTGGACAATTTGGATTCTGAAAAACGTTGGTGAGAGTAAGACTTACTTACTTCTGGCCAGGAGTGGTCAGCGATGTTAAAATATGGTGCAGAACCTGTGAAATGTGCCAGAAAGTTAAGGAACCTGGAAGGCTCAACTGAGCCGAGTCGGAGTCACATTTGAAAGGATAGGTTCTGGACATTTTGGGCCCATTCCATTTCCCACGATTTTTCACATGGATTGGCACTTGCACATTCATCGGTATATAACTGTCAATGTAAATAACCAAATCTCCCTAAGAATTTCGAGTGATAACCATGTTGCAACGCATATCGTGGCAATCAGAAGTTGTAGCTCAGTGTAGTTTAATATCTTGTAGAGCTACAGAATGAAGGAACGCTGGGAATAAGAGTGCGGTTATGCATGACACAGGTAATAGAGAGTTCCTAAACGATAATATGTCAATTGGGATGAGTTGTTTGGGGATTTTATCATCTGTGGCGAGCCACAGCGGATGGTAACCTGATAAAATCAAGAGGGTCGAATTACTTAGAGTGGTGACGCTACTTATCTTCAAGTAACGCTGAACCACTAAGAGCATTTTCCCGCCTATTCCGTGTATTCAGTTTCCAGCATTTGTAAGTTTCCTAGTTCTTTTCTTATTCACGAATAGGTTTCGCAATGGCAGATTTAGAAAACTTATGAACAAGAAAATGAATATAGACTTTTCGATAATCATGAATGCCAACAAGAAATGAATACCTACCACTATTATCGATGTACAAGGTTACTACGCGAAAGGGAGGAAGAGATGAGATAGGTTGGTTCGGGACAAAGCGTCTTATGTTTAAGTGAAAAATACATTTGTCTTATTGGAATTGAGGCGCTAGTGTTTTCCGTTCATGATAAGGCACCTCATTTCTGTCTCCCGATCGCTTTAGGAACTCTCTAATATTTATGACAAAACAACCTTGCGGTTCAGGTTCATAATTCTTGGTGGTACAGTATGAGCTTTTGACGGTGTCTGCCTGACCTTGGAAATTTTGATTGAATGCTAGATCATCCTTCATAATGAGGTAAGTAAGTAACTACGTAATCGCTCATTGAGGTAATAACTGCATATTGCGGTGCGAAGGGCTGAATTGATAATTTCCGATAGACTGCCTGTTGGAACTACACATTCTTTGATCTGGAGGATCAGAACATCCAGATCATCGGCAGGTTGGTGATTTTTACGACCTACCAAAGTAGGCTAAAAATAGTCACTCTACTGATTGTTTTCGCTGCTAAGAGCTCATCTTGAATGAGGAAGCCCTTGAGTCTCCAAGGAGTAGAGCTTCGAGCAATTATTATGAAAGCAATAAAATTGTTTTAGTTCTCAACAAGCTTTTGAAGGTTCAGTGGGCTCGGCAGGTTGAATAAAATAGGGAAAGTAGGTATTACCTTTTTGAAATAGTATAAGAAATATAAGAAATTTATATGAAATAGTAGAGTAGTCTTTTGTAGGTTTCCTGAGGGTCGTGAAATAAAACTGGTGACTGGTGAGAGGGTAGGTATATCAGCTAACATCCCACATTCGACTAGATGGTGGTCTTTCATGCTAATTTCACTACGCAGCACCCTGAATACAGTAACTTTTTTTCTGTAGGGCACCTATCTAAATTCATGGGGAACCTAGAGTCACCATCCAAATTTTCAGTATTAGGAATTTTGAGAGTAAAATATTTCACTGTGACATACTTAACTCTTGCGCCTGCGTTCAGCGTGTGATTGCCATTGATTCATTTTTAAAAAATTTTTTTTAAATATTTTTTTTTAAGGTTTAAGCCGCCCTTCAATGATTTAAATCTTATAAAGTTTAGTGGAGTCTAGGTATCTTGATACCAGTGTCAAAATTCATTGGCATCGGGATTTCATCAGAGGTTTTGCATACTAGACGTGTAGGAGCTTGGTCGGATCCCGAACCTCCACTACTCAGCAGCGACACTCGGCTAAGGACCTCTGTGGATGAGGGGCAAAAGCTATCGTTCTACGGATTGGAGAGTCATGGGTTCGAATCCAATGCGGCATCCTTTTTCTGTTAGCTGTTTCAACTTCTGAAACATATTTTCAAATAAGATTCTGATCTATTTGTCCAACTAATCTGTATTCTACTAAAATTAATAATGTAGGATTTTTAAAATTATTTTTGAGATGCGAGCTTACCAGTGTATCAAGACAACGAAGCTATTACACACATTATTCTGATACATTTCGGAGGCCTGATTATTAGGCATACGGAGGCAGATTGGAAGTAGAAGTTATATTGGACTAATGTCATAATTAATTCCCTGCTGTCCATCTCACTAACTTTCCTCTATTTTCTTGTACTAAAAGACGTTTATCTTGTTTCAGGTGAGGGTCCCATGCTCTTTATACTCTAGGAGTATACACTCGCACACTATCGCTAAAGTAGGTATGTTAACTACTAAAAATTAAGATATTTATGTATGCAATTATAAATTTATTTATTTATTAAGATATTTATGTTTTAAATGATATAATTTACAAATAAAAGAAAGTAAAACATTATAAGTGACAAAAATAGGTGTATTACACATAATCTAAATGAGAAGATGCAAGAATTCGTTCAAGGGTAGCTCAAGACGCGTTTGTAAAATTCCCGTGTGAGATCCATGAAAAGCTGTGTAGGATATTTGACAATAATTATTAAGAATCTAGAACTGAGAGACTAACGTATAGGTTCGATAACAGAATACCTTAGTAATACGTCGATATTGTGATGCAGATGGGCAGGTTGAAAATCTCTTGCTTACAAATCGGACGCTCAGTGTTTGCTGCGCAGATCGGAATAATTAACCAATAATGCTACTTGTAGTTAAAATCTTCCGATTGCTCAAAAATAGTATCTTGATCTCCCGTCTAACTAAACAAGGTGGAGAGAAATACTAATTTCTGTGTGAATTCCCAGAGGGATTTCGGATATAACTATTTAGGTAATTCGCAGTGAATACCCTGTGGTTATCAGCTGTGGCTGGGAGGGTCGAGATCATAAATCCAACTAGGTGCAAGTTATACTCTACTTGCTGGACCCATATATCTGTATCATCAAGCAAACGATCATATTACTGGTCACCAGCTTGTAAATATTTTGCATCTCTATGAGAGAGCTAGATAAATCAAATTTCAATTTGCTTAATTGATGATGCATTTAAAGGGGTGTCTAGTCAACGATTTGAACCTGTAACGTGAACCACCATAACCTCAAAGAACACACAATCACTCCTTTCGGAAACTTTATCTTCCACTTCTTATTGCCAACCATGCCTACCTGTATTGCATCCTAATCACAGTCCATACAATGGTAGATAAATGTGATGGATTCCGTGGGTGATTTAAAGCATTCATGAAACAACCATTAACTTCGGTAGAGAATCGCCCAAGCATCGAGCGATGCTTTATTTAATTAACCGAATCGCCCACTCAACCACCCTAATTTATTTGGGAGGACTTACGTGCCCCCAGCACATTACCGAGTTGAAAAGGAATGTGCAGAAATATCGAATCTCCCTCCCAAGTTCCCTCGAAAAACGCCCAACTACGTGGAGAGGCATCCTCCCCGACACGGTTTTCGAGGCGCGTGATAAACTCCTCTCTAAACTCGCGTGTCCGGACTCCCCCGTCCCATCCCTTATAGTTTCCACAGTTTATGACCTGCCAGATCCGACTGGGGGGAATAAATAAAATAATAATTCCTCGAGAAAAATAATTGATTCAAACCCCTCCCTCCTACTTGTTTCCTTCGTGAGAAAATTTGTCCGCCTTGAAACAAAACAACTTCGAAGCGCACTCCAAGTTTAGCAGCTCAACTTGATTCCCAACCAAGATGAATTATGACCTCGTTTTGAAGGAGGTTACTTCGAATAAAAATACATTCATATGATTTTCAAAATAGGTACCTACAAACCAAACAAATCTAAAGTCGAGTGCTGCCTAATTCAGACACTCTAGCTCTACGGTTATTCCTGTTGTATTCGATGGTTTAACAGATATATTACAGTCAAAGTAACTGACCAGACGTCCTAAGGTACATAGAGTCCTCAGGAGCCTAATATTGTAGCCTAATAGTATCCAATTAGCCAGATCATGCCAGGGGTTTGTCGAACTTGACACAGCAATCCCGTTTAAAATCACTGAACATGCTGATTCAAACTCAAAAGTTTGTCAAGTTAGTAAAAACATCATCAGATAGTTTCAAGATGAAAAAAAAAAAAACAACTCTGATGAGTGGGGGGTTAAATTTTGAACTAATTTTATTTGAAAATTCTGAATTTTGTAATAGGTGCGTAGAAAATAGAAATACCTCTGTTTCCAAATTTATCTCAAACACACAATTATTTGCCATATATGTATTTTCCCTAGTTAGTAGTCTAAAAACAACGAGTAATTAAATAGGTAAATAAAGTAGTGATATTCCTTTAAAAAGGTCCATATGTTTTCGTCTCACGGCTGATGGATGATTTTGGAGCATTCTCTTTGGTTTTGGACTTTCGGTCTGAAATTTTGGGGAAAATTTTCAAACTGCGTGCAGCGGATGGACGGTGCATTTTATTAGATTTTTTAAATACATGTATCTTGATACGTGGACCAAACAGTATTGGGGGGAGGGGGGTTATGAACTTCATTATATTGGTCGATTAAAATGAAATAAACGGATATTTGGGGAAAAGTAACTATTCTGATTAAAAAATTTAGTCACGTTTTTAAATCCCAAACAGCCGATAAGTAATTTGAAGATACTACTAAGTAATGCTGCATTCTAGAAACAAGTGTAGCTACAACTTAGAGCAACAATCAATGGCGAATCCATAGGTCAAGATTAACTGAAAACGTACCAACTTAATGGAAACGTGGACTTATGATGTTATTTTTACGTCTATCACAGACTTATAAAGCAATAAAGTAGACACATAGGTACCTAGTGACATAAGTAGTAGTTTATTTGCGATAGCATATATATATACACCAGTAGTATAGGAATGTACGTTCTGGACCACTGACTTCAATCTCTGTTAAAACTACTTTTGTGCTAAACCCTGTTAAAAATGCTTTTCTGTTAAATCCTGATAAAAATGCTTTTCTGTTAAACCCCTGATAAAAATTTTTACCACAAAACATCAGAACAAATTTTTTAACACAAAACATCAGAACCAGTAATTTTTTCGGTTTAGTGACTTAAATTCCTGTTAAAACTTTTTTTAACACAAAACATCAGAACCAGTAACTTTTTCATTTGGGGGGGTATGTTAAAAGAATACATTCTATAATAAAAATGAATAAGGAACTGTTATTGAAAAAGATAAATTTTGAAAACACAACTAATAAACTCACGGAGCTGGAAAAAGGAAAACCGTATAAGGTTTTAAGTTTCGAGTTTGTAAAAACTAAATACTCTCAAGCAAACAAAGAGAGTATAATTGCTAACTTGGGGGAGTTCAGGGTATTTTTACCCGAAAGATTTTCACTCAGTCATGAAAAATCCGAGTTCTTAAATCTACTGAAACATGATGTTAGTTTAGTGTATCATGGAATGATTAAATCAAAAAATGGAAATCCCATGCATGACGTCAAGTTTGTTTAATAAATAAAAAAACGTTTTATTGGAAAATTTCCACTAAAACAATAATATTTCGGCTCCAATTATCGAGTCCTAAAATTGTTAAATCGCCATAAAGCTTTGCGGTTGGAATTCCAGCCGCAAAATCTCATACGAAATAAAACAATAATATTATACTAAGTTGTTAAAATACGATCAAGGTAATTTTATATCGATAATATTACCATCGTCCACAATTATATTTTTATCTGGGATCATCTTTAAAAAAATCTTTACGTTCAACTCTTGTAGAAATTTCTTATCTCGTTTATTACGAGTAACGTAATTCTCCAACATATTTTCTTTGATATTTTTCCTTTTATATTTCACGTCTTTTTCCGGTTCTTTAGGCATTGTTTTCTTCACGGTATTTACAAAATTTTCAGCTCCTACATTTTTCAACTGTGTTTTAAAATTTACAATTTTATCAGCGGAGATTTCTCCGTATACTAGTTGCTCAATAAATCTATATACTTTCATATCTCTATCTCTATCGATATATGCGAAACATTCAATGAATTCGACATGCTTAAGTGAAAATTGTAAAAATGGATGAGACATTTTTATTTTAATGGAGAGATCCTTTTAACTTACCCCTCATTTTTTCATTTCTTTCTCGTTTTGCGTTTTCGTAAGTTCCTTCAAATGATCTACGAAATTTTCTTTTTCTATTCCAATCGTATGATGTCCCCAAGCAAGAGTATCCATACCATTTTTCAGAATATACCTTTTATCATCGTAGGCACTGAGCGCTTTCTTGTTCTGTTCAATGGTATAAATATCGTGCTTGTTTGATCTAAACATCATTTGCTTTTTGTAGATCGGTTTCTTAGTTAACAGACATTCTTTGAAATCATTGAATTTAATGTCCTGTTCAACAACATTTTTCTTGATTCCTTTCGCTTTCTTTGTTTCTTTTTGATTCTCGAACGTTTTGTGCGCGTAAAGTTTCGATCTTAGTCCAACAAATTCCTCCATTATTTTTCCGTTCATTTCATCTTTGAATTTTCCAAGTACTTTTTTATTCACCTGCTGAATTCCATACGCATTTTCTTTCAGATAATCGGACGTATCAAACTGATCGATCATGTTGTTTTTAACATCCGAGTAAACATCCTCAGTCTTTATGTCCATGATCAGACTGTCCGTGTCACAGTACATCAATTTAACATTTTCTCCATATTGTTTCTTAATTGTGTTATAATAAAAGTCGTACATTAGAGTTTTAGAAATTTCCAGAATGCTCATGCCAATGTAGATGGGTTTGTTGAAAAGAATTTTGGTCTTTTTCATGTGAACTGCTGCTAAATTTTCAGTGAATATCGTTCTACGATCAAAAGTGGGTTTTGCTATCAATGATTCCAGTTTCTTTCCATTTGAACATAATTTAATGTCGACTCTTTTCCTAATATTTTCTATCGTTTTTCCGAATGGACTGTTGTTCATAAATTTGAAAAATTCTATTTCAAAATCATTTTTTGCTTTCGTTCTTAGGTTCGTGTTGAAGTCAATGTACACTTTCAACCAATCCGATTGGTCAAACTCCAGTACTCTATGTACTTTCTTTAGCTTCATCCCCATGCTCAGACATTGTTTCAAATTCCTGTAGTGCAAAACGTATTTATCTTTGTCGTACAAAGTCGTCATCAGTTTAGGTAATTTCGTATTTCCGATTCTGTTTTCCGGTGCAAGTGGTAGATCCGAATGTAAATCATGCAGTTCTTTAGGATATTCCAAGTCAACTTCTAAAATATAACCTTTGGGAGACTCATCACTTATATTTTCAACATCTAAATCGTCCAAGTTATCTACCCATTTAAAACCTCCGTATGGTAAGTACTGAGACATAGCCCATCCGTACAAGTTGTTTGCGTCAAGGTACATTATATAGTTGGAAGGTTTAGTTGAGTCATATTTATCAATCATATATTTGTTGTTTGCTTTTGCATGTCTGTTACTACATTGAGATATTCCACCGCGAATTCCCTTTTCAATCATTAAAATTTTATCGTAATCAGTCGACAGCTCCAGTTTTACTTTTGTCATTTTCAACATACCATCCCATGCCAATCCAGGAGTTGTATAATACCAAGCTGGATCTAGTTTGTAATACTCCAGGGTTATATCTCTAAAATTTTCCATTACATCTGCCAGGAGTAATACATCACATTTGTTGTAAATTTTCGTAAATTCCCACATGTTTTTTACGTTGAATTTTTCCCAAATCTCCTGCGCATTTCTATACTCAGATGCTTCTACGTTTTGTTTATTTAGTGTGCTGTAAAATTTTTCAATAGGAGGTAGAGATGTTTCATCGTACTTTTCCAAACAGTCCATGTACTCATAGGGGTAAGCTAGTTTCCTTTTCAAAAGTTCCGATTTCTCCGGACTGAAATGCTTTTCTAATTCTTTAAATTGATCTTTTGCTTGGTATCCTACTAGTTTTACCAAAGAGCTCGCTAGAAATTTGCACGAATCCACGAACCTTATTTCAATTTTATTCATTACTGGGTTTCCTTTCTCATCCAATTTTCCAGAGTCATAACTGAGAATCTTTGAAAATGAAATGTACTTTTCCTCAGTATTTGGGATCAATCGTATTTCCCCTTCATCCTCTCCGAGTTGTTTTGCAAATAGGTGAGCATCGTAACCAGCCAGGTTGTGGAAAAATACAGGTATAAACTTTGGATTTTTATATCCTAAATTACAAACCGCATGGGCAGCACCTCTAAATTCCCCTGACAAATGGTCATGATCTTTTACTTTTTGCGAATTCAAATCTATCAATTCAGAAAGTAAATATTCTAGTTCTGTCTCATATTCCTCTACTTTTTCCATATCGTTTAATCCTTCAAAGTATTCTTTCGCTTTAAGTATAACGTCTATCCTTGATTCCACGAGAGGTGGAAACTCCTTGTTTGTATCGAAATATCTTTCACAAATATGGCAACTCTCAGCACTATCGTATTCTCTTTGTTGTTCTTCGGTTAAATCTTTCATTGGCACTATTTTATCGTAATATTCTTTAGCAATGTGCAAAACATCCTCTTTCAGTTTCTGATAAAATACTTTTGGAGAATCCGAACCAGAATATTCGACTGGAGGCTTATAATATTCGTAATATGAAAAACTGCTAGCTTCGTGTTTCTGTATCTTATTAGTGAACACCTTAGTTTCATCAGGTTGACAAGTTTGAAGTTTTCCAAGCAAACTTTCAAAGTCCGAGTAGATAACGAATGGTACTTTTAAAGAGTGTCTATAATTTTTGAATTGTAAAACATTATCATAAGGTTCTGGTAGTTCTACTTTAACAGCTTTATGAGTTCCACAATATTCTTTATGGTCGTTTAGTTTATCCTGAGTTCCAAAGCTATTCAAGCACATTTTACACAAGTACCTTCGTTTGTGGTTTTTTGTTAGTTGACTAGGGCCTACCAGTTTCCACAGATCTTTAATCCAGCAATAATGTTCAGTTTCCTCGTTTTTTAAGTACAACAAGTCAATGTGCCTTTCCTTTTCCTCTTTCATTATTTCCAAGGGAACTATATTTTTTTCATTCAAACAGAAAACATTAATGGAAATCCCAGTTCTTTTCTCAAATTTTTTCACGTCTGTAAGTTTCATAGGAAAACTGATATCTTTCAACGCTTCATCAAACTCATGTTCCCATGTTATGTACTTTCCTATTCTATCAGAATGGTTGTCTGCTGGATGTAAAGCTGAAAGAACAGACCAAAGGAAACATTTATTATCGTCATTTTTCACATTTATGATTGCTTTCCTACTTTTTAGAAAAGCAGGGAGTGAGATGTAAGACGATCCTCTCAAAGGAGTGTACTTGTTAACGTTCAGTTCCAAATGCTTGATTTTGTGAAGTTGCCATTGAGATCCTTTTATTTCGAACGTTTCCATTTCATTTAGAATTTTCTGTTTCATTTCCTCGTAACAATTTGGTACTTCTGCTAACTGCAATATTATTACGTTTTTAGTTTTGAAATTGAGTTCCTGATACTCCGTGTTATTTTCGTTAGTTCCTTTTTTAAATTCTGCGATTAAAACTACATTAACTTTTAGTTTCATTTCTCTAAGTTTCATGTTGATTAAACCAGTTACGATTTTTTTAATACTGTCAAGAAATTTGGAAGCATCTTTAAATCCTTTCGTATTTTTAATATCGTAAGTCACTAATCTAGATTTAAATGCAGCTTCCTTTTTTACAACTTCCGTTTTCGGTTCTTTGCTTTTTTCAAATACTTTTTCACTAAAATTAAATACTTTGTGTAATTTCCTCGGATTTACAAATACAGGTTTCGCTTTCCTAGGTTTTTTGATAGTCATTGTCCGGTCCGGGTCGTTTTTTCCATGGCGCTTAGACTTTAGGTGTCTAGCCCAATTTTTATAAGTAGTGCTAATATCGCACTTTTCACAATGTCTTCTCGCATCATACATTTTATTATAGAATATATTCTTTTAACTAGCCCCTCATTTTTTTTTTTTTTGAATTCTTAAAGGTGGGGGTGAATCGCCCTCACCTTTTTCTTTTGTCTATTATAGTAGAGATCCTTTTAACTAGCACGGTGGTTGTTTAGTTTACCATGGAATCACCAAATCAAAAAATGAAAAAATACATGCATAACATCAAGTTTGTGGTAGTTTCGTTATTGTTGTCTCCTTTAATATCGTATGAAATGAAAAAGCCGCGGCTTGAATTCCAGCCGCGGCTCACATGTGAGCGTCGGCTCTAAAATTATGAGCTTTCTTACGTTAAACAGGGGGAGCAAATCGCGACCCCCCTCTTTAAGAATTGTGTTTTAAAAGAAATTTTTAAAAATTTTTAACGGGGGTCCGATGTTCTCGACTTGTATTCGACTTTAACGTTAAAGAGGGGGCCAAATTGGCCACCCACTTTAAGAGTTTTAAAATATCCCTATAAATGTTCTCGACTTGTATTCGACTTTAATGTTAAAGAGGGTGGGTCCGATTTGGACCCACCCACTTAAGAGTTTTAAAAGAAATTTTTAAGTATTCTCGACTTGTATTTGCCTTTAAAGGTGGTGTCTACTAGACACCACCTTTACGAATTGGGTTTTAAAAATAAAAGTGTCTTGTGTTTGCCTTAATAGTGGCGGTGAATCACCGCCCCTATTTAAAAAAATATATATATTCTATAATAAATAAATAGAAATGAATAGGGAGCAGCTATTGAAAAAAATTAATTTTGAAAACAACACGAACAAGCTTTCCGAACTAGAAATCGGAAAACCTTACAAAATTATAAACTTTGAATTCGTGCCAACGAAATACTCGTGGGAGGCTGTTATAGCTAATCTAGGAGAATTTAGAGTGTTCATACCAGAAAGATATATTGAAAAATTTGAAAAAAATGAACTCCAAGCTCTAGTTGAGTACGGTGTTTGCTTAGTGTACCATGGAATCATCAAATCAATAAATGGGAGAGACATGTATAACATCAAGGTTGTTTAATAAAAAACGTTTTAATGGAAATTTTCCATTAAAACAACAATATTATACTAAGATTTTTTCAGAATTCAATTTCCCTCTACATGTTTTTAAAACAGTTTCATAATCTTTTCCGTTTGAAAGTTCTTTTAACACTATCAAAGACAGATGACCACAAATTGGAGGATCGTTATACTTTTGAATTTGTTCGGAATTGTAAAAAATATGTTTATTTTCCAAGTATTTTACCAACTCTTTAGGAGGTGGTGCGTTTCCATAGGAATCGAAATAATATTTTTCTTTTTCGGATTTTTTAAAATAACAAGTCCAGTGACTACCATTTTGATAAGAATTTTCTAAATTAATTATTCCACATTCAACGGGTTTAGATCGATCAGGAAGTTCATCTTTCATGAAAATACCTCGGAAATGTTTTATTTTAAAATTTTTCGCGAAACGATGTAAATCTAAATTACTCAAAGGTTGGTAGTTTTCCGTTTTTTTCGTTTTTTTAAACCGGACCCAATACTTAAACTTTTTGCTTTTTGAGCTAGTTTTTCCATCTCGAGATTATGACGTTTTATTTCCGCTTCTTCAGCAGCTTTATGTTTCGAATCTATTACTGAAGATGCTACTGCAGCACCTCCACCTAATAACGCTCCAAGTGCTCCCATTCCTGCAAACACCAATGGTAAGAATCCGCCCGTGTGATTCAATTGTAGTTGTTCGTAATCCAAAGTTAACGTAATTCCTTTCTTTTCTCCTCTCGCTTTTTCAAATGCTTTTGATTGAGTTTCCCACAGTTTGATTTTATGTTTTCCGTTTCCTGAAATTTGTTTCGCTGTCAAAAGAATTGTAACACTTCTGCGCTTCTTGTAAGCGGCTCGCATTTTGGTTAGTTGATTTTCGGTTAAATCTATTTTTTTCGTAATCATAGTTATTTATTATAGTAAATTTTTTTTAATAACGAACTCTCATACCAAAGGACCGTTTACTCATTGTAACTTCCTCACCAAAGGATTGTTTACTCATTTCAACTCCCATACCTTCAACTCCCATACCAAAAACCTGTTTACCTTTCATTCCACCCATCACTACAGCTGCAGCAGCTTTTTCTTTCCAACTTGCATCACTCGCGAACATTCTTTCTTTTGCTACTTTTTCCAGTGCTTTATCCGCTATGTGTCTTTCTTTCGTGCCTGTGTGATCTCTGTAAAATATATCATGTAGCTTACAGCCTTCGTCCAATTTATTAATTCCAGGATCTCCTCTTTTCAATCGTTCATCTAGTTTTGTAAATGGGCCACAATAGTTGTATCCGGGTAAATGCATTTCAGGTACGAAACCATCTAGTTTATTCAGCAAAGTATTTAAAACTCCGGATCCACTTTTAATAATTCCTTTCGGCAAACTGTTTACAACTTTCATCAGATATTCTATTCCTTTGGGATTATCTATGTTTTTTTCCAACTGATCGCTTATAAACTTTACAATTCCTAATTTTTCATTGTGAAAATTGTTATTACCAGCTCGTTCTTGTGCGTGCAAATAGAACAAACGCTGTAGCAGCTGTTGGAGGTTGTCAATGTATTTAAATTCCACTGGATTTTCAGAATATTCTATCAAACCCGAACCAACTTTACTTGCTTTGATTTCTTTCCAAATAGGTGCGATCAAATCTTTCCATTTTTTCCCCGTACTAGACTTTACTTTATTGGTAGTTGGATCGTTCTTTTGGTATAGAGAGTTCGTTTGAATGAGAATTTTCTTGTAAACTTTCAAATCCTCTTTAGTGTATTTATCAGGATCAGGTCCTAGAGGATCAGTTAACAAACGCCATAATCCGTGAGTTCCTTTGTAAGTTTCATTTTGAATAACGATTGCATCTCCATTTACTTGAATTTGTTGGTCTCCGATGTAAATTTTGTCCTCTTTTCCCCATATACCAAATTGTTTATCATCCTGTCTGATGTAAAGTCTCGCAATAGGACCAATTCCTTTCGGACCAACGCTATTCGATGGGGTTTCATTCCGATCTACCATATCCATGATGCTTGATAAGCTACTTCTCGTGTTTACTACGGTATCATCTGACGCAGTATCAACTAGTGCAGAAGCTCCTTCGTTTGGATTAATGTCAAAAGTATTAGTTGGTCCAAAAGTTACAACTTTCTTTCTAGGAGAACTAGTTGGCTTGTAGGGAACAATTTCTAGTTTCTTTATGATGTCTTCATCAGCTTGTTTCACAGCATTTATTACTTCAACTACTTTTTCAGTGATGGGTGCAAACATCTTTTCTTGAGTTTCTCTTTCGTTAAACTTATCTACTCTAGCTTCTCGGAAAGCACGTCTCAACTCTTGTTTTTGTTTTTGAATTTCGTTAGCTTCCTTGACAGTCATTTCTTTTTTAGGTTTTTTCAGGAAAATTCTATTTTCTGGTTCTGAATCATCAGGTTGATTACGAGTTTCTCTTTCGTTAAACTTATCTACTCTAGCTTCTCGGAAAGCACGTCTCAACTCTTGTTTTTTTTTTTTGAATTTCGTTAGCTTCCTTGACAGTCATTTCTTTTTTAGGTTTTTTCAGGAAAATTCTATTTTCTGGTTCTGAATCATCAGGTTGATTACGAGTTTCTCTTTCGTTAAACTTATCTACTCTAGCTTCTCGGAAAGCACGTCTCAAATCTTGTTTTTTTTTTGAATTTCGTTAGCTTCCTTGACAGTCATTTCTTTTTTAGGTTTTTTCAGGAAAATTCTATTTTCTGGTTCTGAATCATCAGATTGATTACTAGTTTCTGAATCATCACGAGTTTCAATCTTTTTTTTAATTTCCTTACATTTTTTCAACAAAAATTTTTCTAAATGTTTTTCAGTAGACATTTATTATAGTAAAAAAAAAAATTTTTTTTTTTTTGTCGAATATTTAAATCCAAATTTAACGGTTATTTTAACGGTTATTTTAACGGTTATTTTGATCGTTTAACGGTGTTTTTGACCGTTTATTCACCGACTCGAGAAACGTTTTCTCAAACTTTTTCATGTATCGACCGTCTTTTAATTGTTTTGTTAGGTTTATCGTTAGAAATCCAAAATCATCGTCCCAACATTCGTTGTATATTTCTTTGAATCGTTTGAAAGTAAAATCCGTTCCAGCATACTTATCGTAAATCACTTTCATGTAATCTGGATCTTGCTTGAAAATACACAGGAAATTCAGATTGCCTCTAATCAACTGTCTATCAACTTTAGTGAATGATTGAGTTAGATAAATGCAAGAAATATTCCTGTGACGCCCTTTCGCGTAATAATCTTTTATAACTCGTTGATGTTCAACATTAACACAATCATCGAAAACTACAAGACTGTTTGGTAGGCATTCATCTAGTACAATTAGTTCGTCGCAACTATCGTAAAAATGCACTATTTTCATTTCAAATTTAGCCTCTATTTTTTCACTATTTTTTCTCAAGCCTTTATAAAATTCTTGTTCTAAAGTTGTGGAACATATGTAGAGATTGTCATGGGGAATTCCCCATGGTTTAGTAATCAGGTTGTACAATAGAGTGGTTTTTCCACATCCGCTTGTTCCAACTATTAAACATCGAAGAGGAAGCGGTAGTAATCCATTATGAACTTTGTTTGATTCAAATGGATGAGGATCAATATTGTATTCATGACTCATTTTATTTATTATATATTATATATAACAAATAATGTTTATAAAAATTTCAGGAGATACAATATGGTTTGAGGAACCGATTCCACTCGATCCGAATAAAGAGTATCAGTTGGGCATGTCAGCATTGATGTTTACAACTAGGAAAACGTTTGAGATAAAAAACTTCAAGTTTTCATTCACATTTCCTTTCCCCGATGAAACTTACGATGATGTGCATGAACTTAATGGTGAATACACAATGAGTTCGTTCAAATCCGAGTTGATTAGTCATTTGACTAGTTTTCAAAGTATTTTGTTAGCGAAAATAGATACTTTGAAAAAGCTCGAAAACCAGACGGTAGAAATACCAAAAGATAAACAAAAAGATAAACAAAAAGATAAACAAAAAGATACACAAAAAGATACACAAAAAGATATATACAGAAAGATATACAGAAAGATGTACAGAAAGATGTACAGAAAGATATACAGAAAGTTAATCCGAATAATTTGAAATTCAATCTTGAACACCTAACTGACGATACTTACAGAATTGCTGCTAACTTCCCCATGGATATGAAAATTATAAATGAAGGTAACTTTTGTGACATATTCCAATTGAGAACTTGTTCCGATAATTCATTCAAAAAGAACACCAACTACGTGTCAAATAACAATGCTACTCAACTCGTATTTTCGAGCAAAATAATCGAATGGCATTGCAACATTACGGAATACAGCTTTACTAATCACGAGGAACACCCACTTTTGCACGTTGAACATGAGTTATTACACGTTTCTTTCATAGAGAAACCACTGTCACCTAATACTATTTACACGGAAAAACCAAAGAAAGTAGTTTTCATTCCACTAAGAAAAGGACTGAAAGAAATAAATATGATAAAATTGTCAACAACCACGGGAAATAACGAACCCATTCGATTCAACGATATTAAAGCTTACTTGTTGCTGAAAAGTAATTAATTTTTTCATAGTAAATAAAAATTATACTGTTCACGTTAAAAGAAATTTTTAAAACTTTTAGACCCGGTAATTTACCGGGTAAAAAAATAAAAAAAAATTATATTTACTATAATAAAGTATGCATCAAACTAAAAAGGTATTTGATAAATATCAAGACTTTATTGTGCGAAAGCAATTTCGTACCATTAATCCAACTTCAACTCAGAATTTAAATGCAGAGAATAAAAGAACAATTTTCAAAATAGATTTAGGCGACGATTTTCTGTCTAAAGATATACAATATAACGTGGAGGGAGTTCTAAAGTCAAAAGATCCAACCAAGGAGTATTCAGGTTTAGATACTGTTAAGTTGGTAGATAATTTCGTAGGTCATATGTTTTCGAGTATAGAAGTGAAAAAACATAATGTGACAGTAGATGAAATTGAAAATCCGGGCATTTGTGGCTTGGTGGAAGGTTTTGTCACTCAAGAATGTCCAAAAGATTATAACGGACAAGGTATGAATTCAGGATTCAACTCAATAGTTATCGGAGGAGGGAATTTCAATGCTGTTGGTTACCTTGGTGACTTAGGTTTGGGTTTTTTCAAAGATTTAACAGTTCCAATTTTCAAGGGAGGTTTTGAAATAACTTTTGTGAGAAACAGCGATAATAATATTATTTTTAGATGGAAAAAAGATAGAGAATCTCCTATTCCTAATGAAGGTGTTGTAGAAATTACCTCTTTCGTTTTGAGAGTTCCGGTGATTGAATACACGAATGAAGCAAAAGTTAATTTGATCACAGATTTGAGAAGCACTCCGTATCAACTCCAATTTAAAAGTTGGCAATGCATAGTTAGGAACGTTACTGGAAACTCGTTACAGTTCGATTTATCTAGCGTTTACAGAAACGTTAATAACCCATTATGGTGCTTCGTGGTATTTCAAACTGATGTTTTGAACGATCAGACAAAAAACAATTCTGAATTCCATCATAAAGATGTGAAAAATTATTGGCTTGAATTAGGAGGTAGAAGGTATCCTGAGGAAACGCAGGGTTTAGATTTCAATAAAAATAGATATGGTTTGGCTTACGATGCATTTTTAGAGTTCAAAAAGACTATAAGTTCTAAACAATCTATTCCATACATCATGCCTCATTTTTTCAAAAAAGAATATCCAATTTTTAGCATCGATTTGTCTGATCAACCTCAGAGTCTATCTAGTGGTAAAAGCAATTTGATTCTCAATGTTGATTTCAATACATTTGTAGAAGCAGCAACAAGTAGCGCAGTAGGTACTACGTGTTACGCTATTATTGTAAGTGGATCGAATTTTGTGTACGACCCGACTAAAAATATGATTAAAAAGGAAATTTTATAATTATTTTATAAGCTATATATTTTTAATGGAGTGATCTCCATTAAAAAAAAAATCGTATTAAACTTAAATAAATAATGTACAACGAAATTTATTGCTGTAAGTGTAAGAAAAAAACGAAAAATATAAACGTGAAAATTGTACAAACTGTGAACGGAAGGTGGAGAATTGCAGCTAAATGTGTTAAATGCAATTCTCATAAGAGCAAATTCATTCAAGATCCTAACGGAGAACAAGCACCAATTCGTGCCATTTTTGATTGGGCTATAGAAGGCAAGGTACCGGACACATTAAAAAAATCGTATTAGACTTAAATAAAACATGGAGGATGAAATTTATTGCCATAAGTGTAAGAAAAGAACAAAAAATATAAACGCGGAAATTGTACAAACTGCAAACGGAAGGTGGAGAATTTCAGCTAAATGTGTTAAATGTGAGACTAACAAAAGTAAATTTATAAAAAATCTGGAAAATGAGGAAACTAACGTAATTCCTGAAACTGAAGTTATAAATTTACCTGAAAACGAAAAGTTAGAATTTGCGAAAGAGTTACATAAACCCGTTAGAAAAAGATTTCAGAAAAGAAAAATTGTTACTCATGGAAAAGATGATCTTTGGGCTGCGGACTTGATTATAATGAAACAATACGAGAATGAAAACAAGGGGTTCGGTTACATGTTGAATATCATTGATACTTTTTCAAAGTACGTTTGGTCAATTCCATTAAAAAAGAAAAACGGAGTAGCAGTTTCAAAAGCTTTCAAAGGCGTTTTGGAAAATGTGAAATTTCATAACCATTCCACTCCTAAACTCCTGCACACGGACAAAGGTTTAGAATTTGAAAATTCTATTTTCAAACAACTTTTAGACGAGTATAAAATTAAAATGTATCACACGGAAAGTTTAGAAAAATCTTCAATTATCGAAAGATTCAACAGAACTTTAAATCAGAAAATGAAAATTCGTTTCGAGGTGAATGGAAATAAAAATTGGATCGATATTCTACAGGAATTAGTTAATGAATACAACAAACAAGACGTTCATCGTTCCATTGGAATGACACCTGCTCAAGTTGACGCGAGAAATGAAAATGAAATCCTGAGATATTTATTTAAAAAGAGTGGAAAAAATGGAAAAAAGAAATTTAAAATTGGAAATCGTGTAAGAATTACGAAATCAAAGAAAACTTTCGCAAACAAATACGAAGCAAATTGGACGAAAGAAATTTTTGAAATAACTGAGATTTTAGAAACGAATCCAGTTACTTATAGAATAAGAGATTTAAATGGAGAGGAAATCCAAGGAACTTTTTATCCCGAGGAATTACAACTTACGAAATTTTAAAATAAATGGATTACACTTATAGATATGACATAAGAATTTTTAATGAACACAGCTCATTAAAAATAAAATCTCCTTCATACCCCAAGCATTCTGAGCTTTAGCAAGCGTAAAAATTATCCTCAAACTGCTTCTTCAGTATAGCTTTATACACAATGTAAGCCACTAATCTAAGTTGATGTTCAGTGGCATTTTTAGGAACCTTAATATTTTTTTTATTAAGGAATGCCTTTACTTCCTCCTTTGTACGGAGTGGTGGTTTACCATCGACACCAAATAAACCTTCTGTAAGCATCAATTTACTAAATCTATACTCCTTCAATTCATGTAAAATATTCTCTAGTGCGTAAACGTTTTTTTCATAAAATTGAAATTTAGGTGTCTTTACAAACTTCCAGAAACCTCCATGTTCTTTACATAAATCTAATGCTTCGTCGTCTAAACCCATATCTCTTTATTTATTATAGAAAATATTTTTTTTTTTTTCCGGGGACCCATCTTTAAGTATTCAATTCAGATGAGGGGTTAGTTAAAAGAAAATAATAATAAAATAGAAGATGGATAACGAAATCGTATTACCAACTGAAATTTACATGGAAATCCGAGATAGGATAACCAATCCGGTTGATCATATCAACTTTTGTAAAGCAACGAATATTCCAGTAAATATGCATTTTCTTTCTGATACTCTTTCTAGTTGTGCAGAAGTAACTGAAGATATATTAAGAGAGTATGAAAATCTTATTGATTGGGATCTCATTTCTCATAACGTAAAACTATCTGAGAATTTCATAAGAGATTTTCGATACAAGTTAAATTGGGAATATATTTCATTTCACCAAACACTATCTGAAGAATTCATTAGAGAGTTTCAACATAAAGTGGATTGGGAATATATTTCATATAAACAAAATTTAAGTGAAGAATTCATTAGAGAGTTTCAAGATAAAGTTAATTGGTATGATATTTCATCAGAACAAAAACTATCTGAGAAATTCATTCGAGAGTTCAAGGATAGAGTTGACTGGGCTTGTATTTCAATAGAGCAAAAACTATCTGAAGAATTTATTCGAGAGTTCAATGATAGAGTTGACTGGTATTATATTTCTAGACTAAAACTCTCTGAGAATTTCATCAGAGAGTTCAAGGATGTTTTAGATTGGTGTGCAATTTCATCTTGTCAAAACTTAAGCGAAGAATTCATTCGAGAGTTCAAGGATGTTTTAGATTGGGAAATGATATCCGCATATCAAAATTTAAGTAAAGAATTCGCCCAAGAATTTCAAGATTTCATCCAAGAGTTTCAAGATTTTTGGTAAAAAAAATAATAGTTTAAAATTGTTAGTTTTAATGAAGGTTCTTCATTAAAACATATTGAACAAGGTTGTTCTGATGGGTCGATCTCTTTAAAATATTACTGCACTAAGTGGATCGAATTTCGTGTATGAACCTACTAAAAATATGATTAAACAGGAAATTTTATAATTATTTTATAAGGTATATATTTTTAATGGAGATCACTCCATTAAAAAAAAAAAAAATCGTATTAAACTTATTAACTTAAATCGTATTAAAGAAAAGGGGGAAATAATACAAAATCTTATAATTATTTTTATTGGGAATATCTCAATAAAAACAGAAATAATATTTCTGACGTGTGAAGAAAGAACCTTGAAGGGGCTCTCACAGGAGCCCCTCCAAGGTCACAGGCAGCAAGATGTATGTGAATCTTTCTCATGTCAAACTCCAGAAACGTTTATATTTATCATTTTTCAACATCATTTCTATACTTTTCAAATGTAAACAAAACAATCTAAATGACATACTTAACCATTTGAATTTTTGATGATCTTTCACAAGCACACCCACTTTTCTCAATTTTTTACTATAACTTAAAGACACTTGAAATTTTTCTTTCAAACAGTGATTCCAATCACCTCCTGTTGCCTTCACATGCTGAAAGTATACTTCCAAGTAGTATCCATAAGCAGAAGTGTTATAAAAAAGTTTTGATGTTTGCTTCTTAATTGTTTCACCAGATTTTATAAGGTAATTCTCCACTTCCATAATATTATTTTGATCAGGAACTTTTACCTTTTCAAAATCATGATCAAAAACCAAAAACTTCAGAAGATATTGATGTATTTGCTCCACACTTCTTGATATTATTCTTGTAGGTTTTGGAATTTTCAGTAGTTTATGAAAGTCACAATGTTGGTTCTCTGGTATCATAATACGTTTATCAGTCACCATTTCACGCGCATCTTGAACACTTTCACAATTTTTCAGTTTTCCAACAAATTCTAAGCACTGTTGATAATATTTTTCCAAGTTGTAAACTCGATCATGAAAGTCTAAATCATCACAGTAAGTTAACTTTAAATACTTGGATGGTTGTGCCATGTTGAACAGTTGTAAAGAAACTGAATATTGAGATAGGAACTGCAAGAGAACTATCTGAAATGGGAATGCAAGGTCAACTAGCTGACCTCCTTTGAGATAGCGTACGGAATATTAATCTCGCATTATTTATCATTTCCTTTAGTTCACAAACACCAAGCTAGATAGCATGAGACTCTAGAAATCTTAAGAGTTTTTTCATTAAGGAAAATAATAACAGCTTTTACTCATTTTATTATAGAATGTATTCTTTTAACATACCCCCCCAAATGAAAAAGTTACTGGTTCTGATGTTTTGTGTTAAAAAAAGTTTTAACAGGAATTTAAGTCACTAAACCGAAAAAATTACTGGTTCTGATGTTTTGTGTTAAAAAATTTGTTCTGATGTTTTGTGGTAAAAATTTTTATCAGGGGTTTAACAGAAAAGCATTTTTATCAGGATTTAACAGAAAAGCATTTTTAACAGGGTTTAGCACAAAAGTAGTTTTAACAGAGATTGAAGTCAGTGGTCCAGAACGTACATTCCTATACTACTTATACCTACATATACTACATAATATGAAAAAGTTTTAAACTCTTAAAAGGATTCGTTTCAGAAAGTCTCAAAACGGATTTCAACGGAAAAATTTTCGAAAATTTTGATTTTAAAATTTTTTGAGTCATTTGCAATAGCTTCGTTTTCTACAGAAATTCGCTAAAAATGAGCTGTTTAGATGGCTTCGAAATTTCAAATTTGGGTTTGAAAGGTCTGGAACCCCCTAGAAATCCGTTTCATACATCAAACACAATCCTAGATTTTAACGTCGTATATATATATATATATATATATATATATATATATATATATATATATATATATATACGACATGAATATATGTATATATATATTCATGTATTTATCTACTTATTTATTTATAGGGTGTCTTTCCAGACGATAACTCCCTTTTAAAACTGCGTAAAAAATTCGTTCCGAAAAAACCGTCTTGGCTAAAGACAGTTCAAGTTCATTGGCCAGCAGATCGCTCCACAATTTCAGGCTCAAATTAACAATTTAATGGTTCAAAAAATGCTAAAAACCCGGTTTTTTGACAAAGGGGCGTGTGGGGTATCACAGTCGAAGTATTTTTCAGCACTGTGCCAATTTCAACCACTCCCAGGTCTCTAAGGTTCATAAAAAAGTGAGAAAAATGAATTTTTATGTAAAAAATGCCCATGATTGACAAAATTTTCAACTTCCGCAGCGTGTTTTAAGGCATATTCTCCTTCAGTTTTATTCAACATATGACCAGCCTCAATGATTAGTATTCAAGACCCTAATTTAATATTATTTACAACTTTTCCTTACAAATTGCTTCTATCAGTCATGCTGCATGACTGATTACTATTTTCATCATATCAACATTGTTCGCCAGTTGGAAGGATTTCAATTCATGCTAAAACTTGACGTTGCCTATATCCCTCCATTTGAGGTTTTTTTACTCTGTTTCCTTTCTATGTATCATTTTCTAAACTTCATAGAGAAAGACTGATGTGTAGATGTAGACTACATTCCCAAGAAACAGATATCCATGATTTCTAATGGTAACTACCTATCGCGCATTCCCATAAATCCTAAAATTAATTCACCTCCGAGACTAATGGACCGATTTGCATGAATTTTTCAAGGATTGAGCCTCTTTTATTGATTCTATCGCCTTTTATGACTTTAGGAGGGGAAGGACCAATATAATCATGCTCTGTTTTCTTTCAATCATTTCGACTAGTACTCGTTTGTTGTTCTACTAATCATTTACGTCGATGTTACAATATTTGACGTTACTATACTACCCGCCCAACCTGGCAGACTTTTTTTTTTACGGGTTTAGCGAATTTTCTTAGAAAATAAAGCTATTGCAATGGCTCCAAAAATTTTAAAATACAAATTTTCTTCATCGAAATCTGTTTTGAGGCATTTTGAAATGATTCCTGGATTTTAACGCTTTTTCATATGTAGGTATGTGTCATTCCAGACGATAACTCTCGATAGAATTGAGATAACAACTTCGTTCTTTCGCCAAAAAATGAAGCATTTCAAAAGAAAGGATGAGTTCGTTGGACAACACTTTTTGAGCACATTATTTTGGTCAAATTTCAAAAAATGTACTTAAAAAATCACTAAAAAAGGCAAAAAACCGCTAAAAATTAACAAATTTCTATCTTTTAGCAGAATGCTACTCGAAAAAAATTAATCGAACATGAACTAGGACATTTAAAAATTTAAGCACAAAATTGTACTGAAAAATGTACTTAAATTTCATTAAAATAAGCTAAAAATCGATAGGAACACTTGAAAAAATTGTAAAAATCCTCAAAATCGTTTGTTCATTGGAATATTACGGACAAAAACTTAGTTTGCTATACAATTTATAATACAATTTTTATTTGTCCCCAAAGTGCTCAAATTTCAACAGAATTTAACATAAATGTAATACGACCATTTATGAAAATTCGCTCATATGATCATGCTGCATGACTGGAACTTTTTGTTTTTAACATCCTGAAATGGATTTGTATTCGCTTGTTTTTTCTTCTCATGCTTGGGTTGTCCGACCCCTCTGAATCAATTCTAATATAGGCCGTCCCTCTATTGATGAAGCCAAGCTTCAGAGGGGCGTCCTAAAAAGAAGTCAAGGCTCCGCATTTCCTCTTGCACTCATCACGGTGCAATACGGAAACTTGCCCATCCGATAAATTCACCTACTGCTGGCTTCCCGAACATGGAGGAAAAAAACTCCCTACCCAGCTACCCATCCAGCATCTCCCTCCCCTACATCCTTTTCTTTATTCCAGCAAAGCTCCCGAGGAAGAAAAAAAGACAACTCAGGGGTTTCACTTTGATTTAGTGGCGTCGATATTGGTCCTTTATTAGACTCAAGTCCGCCCCTCTCACCCAGACCTCTGCCCAGTTCTTCGCCGGGAAATCTCGCAGAATTACAAACCTTTTGCTCATGGTGGTGCGGAGAGATGAACTGCTGCTCGGGAAATATATTGGTTTAATATCCCCACTCTTCCTCCGTCGTTTGCTATTCTCAGCAATAATTAATTGCTTTTCCAGGCGTTTTGGTTCTTTCATTCTTAAAAAAAAAAAAAAAAGTATGAGTTGAGGTTAAGAGGTAAGCTAAAATGCCCGTACCTTCATATATGAAGCTGATCAACGATTCCCAAAATGCAGCTCACAGTACTGAAGATCCGAGTAACATTCTTCAGTGGCAATGCTTTTGTTTTCCATTTGTACTAAAAAAATAAAACGCTTGTTACATATTACACACCTATTATTTCAGTAATGGCAATAGCCCTTCTACGTTATTTGTTTAACGCAATCTATTGTAGGTACATTATCTCAATATAGTGATACAGATGTAAATGCCTGAGGAGAAAAAGGTAAATACAATCATATAAAACTCCTACGCTTTGCTATCACCTTTGTATCCAAAAAGGCACATACAATAGGTACCCATCATGCTCGGAAAAATGATTTATTGGAGCTTTTCAACGAGAATCGGGAGTTGATGTTGGAACTTAGGAGTTGTATTGGAAAGTTTCAAAGTGAATTTGAATTATGAACGATTACGAAAGTTGTACTTTCTTAAAATTTGAAGCAAATGCAAATGAAGTGTGTGGTTTACACCAAAATTAGCTGAAAGTTAAAGGGAAGCATCAGTGGAAGCATCCTTTTAAAGAAAGAAGATGGTTCATAAGGAATAAAACTATAGTCCGTATTCGATCCTTAGCAGTGAAGAACATGCCGATAAATCATCGATATCGGCGTGACGCAGCCATTCGTGAACAAAATATCTCCCTTACAGACATCATTAGCGGCCTCGGTTTCCCAACCCGAAATACCGTCATGATGAATTTCTCCATCTTTGAAAACATAAAAGGGCTTTCAGCGCTCAAAGTTTGTCCAAACGGATGATGAAGAGCTCTGGAATCGAAGGGAGCAGTTGGTGGAAGGTTGGAGAAGGACGTGAAAGACTAATTATGCTGGGCTAACAAGAGATTTAGAGAGCATAAATCCGTTGCAGAAAAAGGGTTGGAAGAGGAGCGAGCGGAGAGGAAGGAGCGCCTGGCGTCATTTGTGAAGAATGGTCCGCGGCCTTCTGTCGGCAGATGCAGTCCATTGCATATTAATCCTTCCCGTTCTTTCTGTTATAATAATCGGACCGGAGGCGCCATATTGTTCCGGATTCCTTTCCCATCGCGGGATTCCCCTCAGTTGAGGAGGAAAGAGGCAACACAAAAAGTGTTTCCACTGTTTTTCCCCACTTCTGGAAAACCCACAAGAGTTACACAAAAAAAGGAGAAGGGGTGAAACGGTAAAAAAAAAAAAAAAAAAAAAAAAAAAAATTAACGCCTGGTGGTAATTTAACGGGCATTTCTGAAGAGGGGGAAGGGGGAAGTGAAGAAGTACCCCCTCTCTTCTCAACTCCCTCAACCCCTCGAGGAAACTCTTCTCACTAATTATGTAGGGAATTCTTCGCCCCAGTTAACCCTGAACCTCCTATTCACCCCCTCCCCTGTTGTACGATGAAGAAAGGGTGTGAGGGTGAGGGGTGGGGGTGAGAAGGAGCAGCAGCGTGGTGGTGGTTGGATTATTTATAGGGCTCCGCCCTCGCTGTTAACATTGTCTGCATTTTCCAAAGAGGCCCCCCCCCTCCCCTTCCACTCCTGTTTAAGGGTTTTTCGCAAGACTTGGAATTAGAAAAATTTTTACGTTTTAAATATCGCTTTTTCTCCCCTTGTCTTCATCCCATTGCTAAGGTTTTAACCCAATTGCCCTCGCATAAATACTTCTCGCGCCCTCTGAGAGGACATTGTCGCACGGAATGTAAATTGGTGGTCACACCATTGGTCTAGAAGGTGTTTCATGTTCAGCACCTACTCTTTTTCTTTTGGATGTATTATATGGCTTGTACTAGGTACCACCTAAGTGGGAAAATACGAACTAATATAGACTATTTGTCGTTGCTTATAGCGTATTTGAGAATTAAATGATAATCAGACGTTTCTCAATCTGAGATTCTCGTCAAAACAATAAGAACAAAAGTGCTGCCATCGTCCGCAGTTGATTTTAATTAGTATTTTAGTGCAAAGGGAAACAGCAATTATTACCGAGAACTCAATTTATTTTCTAATTTATATCATGAACTAGAGGCTAATCATGCTTTGAAGAAAGAAAAAAGGAATGAAGTTTCATAAGCTTGTTTCGTTACCAATATTTCTTGTGAAGGCGTCTTTGCGAGGCAGTATTAGCTGGGTGAGCGTGATTTCAATTGAAAAAAATTTCCGAGTCTGTTTCAACTTATCGAGTTAGACTCCAATTTGTTTTATCGAACATGTCTGAAGTTTCACCAAGCATCGGGGATAGGATCACAGCTTCATTCAGTACTACATTGATAAAATTATTAGATGTAATCAAGGATACCTTTATAAGAAGAAAATTGGTTCTAATCGTTAAGGTTGAGGTATTTAATCTTAAAAAATATTGAGATACTCTGAAATTGATCAATAAAAATTGCTGTAAAGTTCCTTATAGAGCCAAGGGGAGCATTTCAATGTAATACTGGGTGATGTGTATTATAACGTGTAGTAATATAATTTATACATAATGTTATGTAGGCACCTGAATGTTGTCTAAATATTTATGCTCCGAAACAGTTTAGAAAAAAATTCGGGGTTCATGAAAGAAGTGCTACTGAGTGTGAAAGCTCCAGTCATGCAGCACGATCGTATGAGCGAATTTTTTATTATATTATTATAAATATTATGCTAGGTACATTATTTGTAGTTGTATTATTATGCTAGGCAAAGAATAGTTAACTAACAACTTTATACAGAAATATGAAGTCTTTCCGAATAAAATTCTACGATTCGAAAATTAGATCGATCTATATTAAATGTTTAGCAATTTTTCACTTTTTTTGTATACATTTTTCAGCAAATATTAATAGAATTTAAGTAGATTTTTCTGCGTAAATTTTATAGTGTTCTAGTTCGTTGTTGATTAACTTATATTAACTAAAATGTTGCTAAAAAATATAAATTTAACTATTTTTTTGTCGTTTTTAGCCGTTTTAGGCTATTTTAGTAATTTTTTAGTAAATTTCTTGAAATTGGACCAATTTAATGTGTTCAGAAAGTGTTGACCAACGGAATAATCCATTCGGTTGGAAAGCCTGATTTTTTGGCGCAAGAACGGAATTTTTATCTCGATACTAACTAGGCTTATTGTCTGGAATGATGACTCATATATATATATATATATATATATATATATATATATATATATATATATATATATATATATATATATATATATATATATATATATATATATATATATAAGCGTTAAACTCTAGGATTCGTTTCAGAATGCCTCAAAAACGAATTCCGATGAAGAATATTCTCGAAAATTTATATTTCACATTTTTTAGAGCCGTTGCAATAGATTCATTTTTTTACGAAAATTTGCTGAAAGTATGAAACAATTGTTGTGTCTCGTCATTTGATAATATTATGTCTCCATCAATATGAAGTAAAATAACATAAATAATTACGTCTCCCTACACCTAATTCATGAAACTAGTAAGTTCAGGGCGATTATTACATGGCAATGTCTTATTCAGTATCTCGCTCGATAGCATTGAACTCAAACTACTCGTGGAAAACTGAAACCTCAAGAATCCTTTAGCAGAAGTTGGATATAAAGAGCCATTCAAGCGTAGAACGAGAAAGTCGAAATTCGTTTTGTTTTATTGAACCAGGAAAAGATCTTCCTGTTCTCTTTAAAACGAGAAACCGATTTTTTCCATAATATGGTTAATTTATATTCCGTCCTTGTAGCCTTCAAAGTGGGCGGGGGAGGAACGAAACAAATGGACGCCCGGATAAAATTTTCCGCACGATAAAAAGTTCACTCCAATTTCGAAAGAAGGATGGGAAAAGGGGTGGAGAAAGGTTTTTGCACAGGACGAAGGAACCAAGTTCTAAATCGACTCAAAAAACTCCTCGGGACCTCTCAAAGAGTCATCCTTCGGGAAGGTATAGAAAAAGACTGGAAATAGTTTGGCAATAGCTTCTCCATGGGAATAAGTTATACAGGAGGCATTGGGGAGAAGGAGGGAAGGTATCACCGTCTCACAACTTATTAACTCCTCCATCCCTTTCTCCTCCCTCTTCACCATCACTACTTTTCCTTCTTCCCGTCGCTTTTGGGAGATTTATAAACGTTAAAAGTTTAGCCGGGGGTTTGCAAATCCAATCTGGGCACGGGGGGGCCGCACCTGAGCCCGCTGACGTGGGACATCCGTCTTCCGGCGTTCCCATGGAAACTCTTCCCTTCTCCCCACCCTTTCAGCCTATTTCTTACAACCCTCTTTTCTTCCTCTATTCTTCTTCACCGGGGAATTACGGGTGCGGGCATGAAGGACCAACCCCTATTTTCCCTTCCCCTGGATTAGATTAACTTGAATTATCCCCAATAAATTATACTCGATAAATTTATCGTACTTGGGATGCAATTCCTTGAACATAATATATCCTTGAATTCTACCTAGCCAAGAAATTACCATTACTTATGAGCAGAAATAAAAGCTGCCTTCTAGATGGGTAGTAAAGTGGAGAACATCAAATTAGTAATTGAAAACGCTAATCAATGTATCTGTATCCTACATTACAGCTCATACATCAAATTAAAATTTCAACTATAGTTTTTAGGACGCCCCTCAGAAGCTTGGTCATACGGGCAAGGCTACTTATTTAAGAGGGACGACCTATTGGAAATGATCCAAGGGGTGGAGGACAACCCAAGCATGAGAGAAAATAATCATATACAAATCCGTTTCAGACCACTAAGACCGAATCTGTGAAAAATTGGTGTATGTCAGTATGTGTGTGTGTGAGTGTGTGACAAATTACGCTGCCCAGGACACAATTCTCAACTGATTTTCGTGATCTTTTTCTTTGTTCTATCTTAATTTTAGTATAGTTGTGCAGCAAACCTCGGAAATTTTGAATTTCTTGATGAAAGAGGAGGAAAGGAGGGGGTAAAGCAGGAAAAACTTGTTTTTTCGACAATGTTTGTCGACGCCACCCAGGTTACAATTCTCAACCAATTTCCATGATTCTTATTTGGTCCAATCCAAAATTTAGTCGACATAGGCAAAAAACCTTGGGAATTTCGGATTTACTGTTGAGGTGGGGGGTGGAGGGGATAATCACCGATTATTTCAGGAGCTGCCCAACCTACAAACCTCGACAGATAATCGTGATTTTTATTTTGTTCCATTAATAATTGAATACTGTTTTCAAGAGTTTTAAATTTCATCAAGGGAAGGGATGAGTAGAGGGGGTAAAACTGATAAATCGTGGTGTTTTACCAATTCTCGTCCGATTTTCGTGATTCTTTCTTGTTCAACTATGAATTCAGTCTAGTTTTGTATCGCATATCAATAATTTCAAATTTAATTATGAAAGGGGGTGAATGGAGAGAGTAATAGTAATAAATCGTGGTGTTTTAACTATTCTCGTCAGATTTTATTTTTCTTAACTAAGTCATCAATTTGGAATAGTTTTGAAAATTATGTCAGGAGTTTCGAATTTCATCCTTTTAAGATAGGAATTAGCAGTCGCGGGAGGGAGTTAATGGGGGGGTGGGGGGGGGGGGAGGGGGGGGGAGTCCGATGAGTCATGATATTTATTTTTTTTTTTCTTATTTTAAATCTCTCCAAAACTATATAAAGTCCATTCATAGGGACGTCCCTGTAACCTGTAATGCATGCATTACTTACTAATATGTTTTCTCGGTTTCTGAATCTTTCCGGTAATACCTTGAGAGTTCCGTTGCTCAAAAGAACTCGAATAAAGCGACTTTGTCCACTTCGACGGAAAAGCGTTGAAACAAGGGACATTGCCAGTGGTGGGGGAGGGTAAAGCGGACTACTTGTGAGGAATGAAAATTATTGTCTATCAGGAGAGACTCTACAACTATATCGGACTCATTAGGCCAATGAAATCACCCTTTATTGTCTATCGCTATCGTTAGGTTCCTGCTACGACCCGAAAATTCTCACTTTGCTATTCAAAGCCAAATGAATAATGTTTTGGGGAGTATTATGTTTCAGTTGAATAACGTCTTAATAACCTTCCCTAACATTACTGTCGTTTCAATTGAAATAGTTCTATACGAATCCAAAAACTCAGAGACACACACAAGCTTTACAATGCGAAAGAAAATTTAAACGTGAGAAGTCCTGTATTAAAGTGTAATCACAGCTTCTCACAATATTTACGGACTAGGGGCTATAGTTTCTATTAAATATAAACGTTTGGATCTCTCCAGGTGAACAAGGCAGAGAAATTTCAGATTCTATAATACGATGTTAATTATTAAGAATGACAAAAGATGCCAATACGACCTAATCTCTTAACCTCCTGCCTTTCTTCTCAACCCTAATTTTGAAGAATATTGAGGCCTTTAGTGAATCCAACTTCAGGGCTTATTTAAACTGCATGACATGGTATAGTC
The DNA here is from genome assembly GCA_030762985.1 of Adelphocoris suturalis. NCBI lineage: Eukaryota > Metazoa > Arthropoda > Insecta > Hemiptera > Miridae > Adelphocoris > Adelphocoris suturalis. The sequence goes on along the minus strand of CM061041.1, from coordinate 22,793,231 downwards.
TCTTCACTTTAAGAAGGGTATGCAATTTTTAGGTATACACCTCAGCTCTCAAAGTTACATGATATAAGCTTATTCTTACTTTTCGGGTGAAGTAGTTTCTCTGTTGATTTCATCGTTTCATCAGACCAGCTGAGAGCTATGGAGGCTCTTCTATAACGAATTGTATGAACTCAACATTCTTGCTCCTTCGTTTTTCACAATTTTGGATTCTATTCTTAATTTGTTTCCATCCTATGTTGTTTCTTTGTATTTTAGCTTTTTGTGCATAAGCGTTTTTTGGAATAAATTCTTCAATAATCAATCAGCGATCCGCAATTTAACCTGGAAGACGACCTTTCGGTTTGATTGTTTGGCCAAAAAATTTATATCACATCAGATTGCCTTTGTAGTTGCAGTTCTAGAGAAGTTCAGAAAGCGTTTGGGCAAAAGTAGTGAACTCAACAAATAGTTTCTAAAGGTTCGATTGTAACTCAATTTGATCCTGAGGTAGGTAGTTAGATTCTGAACTAGATTGATTTCCAATGGTTGAATACTGTATATTTATATCAACACACCTATACTACCGTACTAAGAACAGATCCCGTATCTGACCAATCCCTACTTTTGAGAAAATGCGTCTCTAGGTTTTGAGTCGAAATTTCCTGATATTAGCTCTATTTTACGTTGTCTCGAGCTCCAAAAGAACTCATTCCAATCGAAATTTCTCGCTGAATCGATTGGTGTGGCTGAAAAAACATAATATTGGCTAGAAAATTGCAAAAAAGGTGTAGAATGTACTAGGAGATTTCCTCGTATCTGGTGCACATACGAGTATTCGTTTTGCAAAAATACTGATTGTTTTTCCCAATAAAAAATTAGTAACGCCCTAAATGGCCAGGAAAAAATTATTTTCTCGTATATGCATGATACTTAGAAAAATAATCTTGGTTGCCGAACTCCTAAAACAGTATCTGATCTGACAATAGCAAATACATTTGTTTGATCAAAATACTGGGAAGATAAATCGTATCTACCCCTGATTCCGAAATCGTATCAGACGCCGCGATTCATAAAATAGGTACTAAGAAATAAATTCTGATCTGGACTTTCAAGAGTGTCGCAATTCGTATGTACCTGAATGCTAATAAAATAATCGTATGTGACGCCCAGGAGCGGTTTTTTGCTCTAGAAAAGGCCAGTTACGGGATTTTCATTAAGTTAGTCGAACCAAAACGTAGTTAATGCGATAATCGTAAGCCGTTTTTGAGGCATTTCCAATTGAGATCCGACTTCGAGACTAGCAAAATCGAAAGAAACCACCCCCCAAAACCTTCAACCTAATACCTAATACCTTCAACCTGGTACCTAGTACCTTCAACTTAATATGGCCAAAAATGCAGATACGGGATCTATTCTTAGTACGGCAGTATAGTTTTGTCAGTTCGTGACATTGATGACAGTGATGCACTTATACTACTTGTCATAAACTTTATCGAAAATTATTGTGAACTAAGGGAAATTCAGACCTAGGAAGGACATTTTATCGATAAATGAGGAAGTCATATGGAACGGAAACTGAATATCACATTTAGGTCAATCCCGAATCCCTCTTTAAAATGAAGGTAAAAAAAAGAAGAGAAGAAGGGCTTGAACGGTAATGCCGGTAGAAATGAATAATTCCGTACAGAAAACGAGGAGATGCGGACGGGAAGGTCATAACCTGAGCTCAAGTGCCTCAGACCGTTACATTATTTATGAAAGGAGGGAAGTGATTGTGAAGTATTGATTGATCCGGCGGGCTTTCCGCACCGGCCCCCGAATGGAAGCGTTGACCGGGTGGGCTGGCAGAGGAGCTATGAGGTATTGCCCACCTTCAACGCCGCCCCCAGGGATGGACGGCGAGGTAGGGGATGGGGTGGTAGGGGATGGGGTGGATAACAGCATCAATTTTTGCGCTCCCGGGAATCACATTCGTCACGCTATGAAAGAACCAACGGTACTATTCATCTCGCGAATCGTATTTTTCAATACAGGTAAATACTGACCTGGCTGGTATTTGCTGACCCATTTCAGTCTACCTATTTTTCTGACATTAACAAATCATTCTGTCATGGTCTCTGTGAATCGTAAAAACTCGACAGTTTTTATTTGATAGCATGCCTACCAATTTCATGCTGATTGCGTTTGCCGGTGAGACTTTCGGCTTCGCTAGTTGACATTGCCAGCTGTCGACATTGCACTGAAATTATAGGGGATTTTCGGTGTAAGAAGGAATGTTGCTAATCACTACCTGAATGCTTATTTTACTTCCCTTGATCATGATACATAGAATGAGGGGGATATTCGCTTGAAAGTTTTAGGTTTCTCTTCTACTTTTGTGGGTCATCATTTTACTTCCCTTTGTTGAATGGTCGAAGTTAGCAGGAACATTGAGAGACCCATTTCAGTCTACCTATTTTTGACATTAACAAATCATTCTGTCATGGTCTCTGTGAATCGTAAAAACTGATGAAGTAACCAATCATCGACAGTTTTTATTTCATAGCATGCCTACTAATTTCATGCTGATTGCGTTTGCCGGTGAGACTTTCGGTTTTGCTGGTTGACATTGCGAGCTGTCGACATAGCACTGAAATTACAAGGGATTTTTGGTGTTAGAGGGAAGTTGCTGAATCACTACCTGAATGCTTATTTAACTTCCCTTTGTTAAATAGTCGAAGTTAGCAGGTACAATGAGAGACCCATTTCAGTCTACCTATTTTGTTGACATTAACAAATCATTCTGTCATGGTCTCTGTGAATCGTAAAAACTGATGAAGTAACCAATCATCGACAGTTTTTATTTCATTGCATGCCTACTAATTTCATGCTGATTGCGTTTGCCGGTGAGACTTTCGGTTTTGCTGGTTGACATTGCAAGCTGTCGACATTGCACTGAAATTATATGGGATTTTCGGTGTAAGAAGGAATGTTGCTAATCACTACCTGAATGCTTATTTTACTTACCTGTGTTGAATGATCCAAGTTAGCAGGAACAATGAGAGACCCATTTCAGTCTACCTATTTTGTTGACATTAACAAATCATTCTGTCATGGTCTCCGTGAATCGTTAAAACTGATGAAGTTACCAATCATTGACAGTTTTTATTTCGCAGGATGGCTACTCATTTCATGCTGATTTGCGTTTGCCGGTGAGACTTTCGGCTTTGTTGGTTGACATTGCACTGAAATTATAGGGGATTTTCGGTGTAAGAAGGACTAATTTCATGCTGATTGCGTTTGCCGGTGAGACTTTCGGTTTTGCTGGTTGACATTGCAAGCTGTCGACATTGCACTGAAATTATATGGGATTTTCGGTGTAAGAAAGGATGATGCTAAACACTACCTGAATGCTTATTTTACTTACCTGTGTTGAATGATCCAAGTTAGCAGGAACAATGAGAGCAAAGCTCGATTCTGCTGGGTATAGGAAATCCGAGGGCTTCCTTTATTAAAATTCATTTACATGCTGCCCCTAATAGGCTTTGGTTTAAATTCTCATCTATTATTTTATACTCCTCTCTGGTTGGTTAGAACAAATTTTTCTCACAGTCAGGACTGTGTTATACTTGGGCTGTCACATTACTAGATTCTGAAACATAGCTTACTTACTCTAAGAAGATGGCCAGGACCCCAATTCGTACTTAAGCCCCAGAGGCTAAATGAGAACACTGTGGAAGAACAACATTCTTGAAACTGACCAGGAGATGTGCATGAGTCTGGTTTGGAGGACTGTTTTACTTGGATGCAGCCTTTGCTCTATTGAGATAACATTCTTGCGATATAGGCCACCCTCAACACCAAGCTATTTGTATGGTAGCTGGATAGAGGTGGAGGGTACTGTTGTATGGAACACGTATGTGTGCTTAGGAGTTCTCCCCGAAATGGCTCATGGAAACACGTTGGTAACTCAAAACTCCATGAGCTTCATGGTTAAAGAAGTTCATGGGGTCGATTTGATGATAACAGGCTGCAATGAATTAGAGACCAAAGTGGTCAAACAACGATATCGCTATGGGTAAGTTGAGCAGAATTGGAATTGGAAACTGACTGGGATGGAGTTGGGTTGGGCTCATCTTAGGATGTAGGGTGTTAGAACCTGAAACTTACCTGCCCTCGGTGTGAGTTAGAGTTCTTTATTATAATACCAACTCCTCAATGGAATACTTGGATGCTGATACCTGAAAACAGTTTTAATGGGACTTATGGTTAACGACAACACCAACAAAACCATTGGGATAAGGTGCCCTCCAAATTCACTGGTAGAGATATATGACTAGTTTCTTTCTTATGAAACCTAATCTGTAAGTAGTGTTGTGTCCATCTTAAAAAAAATATGTAGTTCTCACAAAATAAATTCAAGACGATGAGCCCTAAGTGCAGATGCGTGCAAAAGAGTAAGGAATAAAACCCCAGACGGAGGAATACCAGCCTCGAAGGAGAAACAAAAAATTCCTTCTCTGCTCTAAGGACAATCTTTTGCGGTTTCCGCTCAACCGAATAACCCTCTTCTTTTCTTCCAAACCTCATATTTCAATTTACAATATTATTTTAATTTCAATATAACCTATCTTCCCTTATTAGATATTTCATTTCAAGTGTAACTATATCTTTTCACCTTCTTATTGTAAAATAATTGTTAGTACATTATGTTATTCAAGTTAGTGGTTAGTTAGGCATATGGGCATACTTGCTGTGGTATTTTTGGCTAAATCTATTTTGTTATACTGTCTTCCTGCTTGGAGTGGCGGATATAAAACAGCCTACAACCCTTTAGTTAGTTCTCAGAAATGATTGTGAGGACACTAAATAGGGAGGGCTATTCAGCTCCTTCTGAACCAATTTTTAAAAAACTAAAAATACTCCCGTTTGGAAAACTTATGTTATGTGAGCCAAATAACTGAAATTATTTTTAAAAAAAAGCAATTTAGGCTCCCTAAACACGAACTACCAACTAAGAGCAAAGACGTTGCTATGCTTGTACTTCCTTTTCAAAGGACCACTCTGGCTCAAATAAATTATTTATATAAGGGCGCACCAAATTTCAGCGATCTACCTAAAAAGATAAGGAAAAAAATCTTGGAGGGGAAGGTAAAACGAACTTACTCGTTCCTACACGAAGTTTATTCACAAGCAGAATAATAAAAATTAGCAATAATAATGTAATATTTAACAAATAAAAACAAGAAGCTAAATGATAATATGCAAATAATAATAAGAAATGTTATTTTATATCAATTTTTGTTAATTTATAGATACTTAGAAAAAGACTTCTGGACTCTAGACCCTGCCGCGAGCTTTATTCTCATACGGGGCTATAATTTCCATTAAAAGTTGTGTGAATTCACCTAGTTTTACTTGCAATTTCATCATTCAATTTTTTTTATTGTACCTAACAGTGGCGTAGTTTGAGGAGGGGCAGGGTGGGCAGAGCCCCTCCATAAATTATAGAGGATGCAGAATTTTGTTATATGGATACAATCAAATTAAAAATTTTACGGTTCCAATTTCTTACAGCCTCTCGGAGAGGAGTAAAATCACCTAGCCAACGAAACGGAAATTTGGATACTGCAAATTGAAATCAAGTCGTTCCCCACTACCTTCTGGGGCGAGCCCATATGCGATTTTTCCCTAGAAAAATATCCATTGTTCAGTATCCACCAATTCCCCTATGAACTTCCCCTACTTTTCACTGCCTACTTGATCATACTTGGTTGTTCGTTTCAAAACAGTTTCCCGTTGTATTATACCCATTCATTTACGAATAAAATCCCAGTTAAAATGAAGCAAGAATACAATAAATAGAAGCCTGCAGTGGTGATTGAAATAGTTTAATAGAAAAGATTAAAATAATCTAGTGTAGCAGTATTTCTATTCTAACCTAGTATATTGCAGGTTTGAGTTTGTTTACATTTTTTTATGTTTCTTGATCTCGGTTTCATGATGCCCTGTATTTCATTTCGTGTAGGTAGGTCCCTACTTTTAAAAAAAACTGTATGATATTGTCCAGAAAAAGTTATCTTCACGCGGAAGTAACAATTCAGGATAAACCTGTATGTAAGACAGCAAGTCCACTAAGGTTTATGAATTTGCATGCAGTAAATCTAGAATAATAGTATAATAAACCTAGTGCTCCTCAATTCATTGGTAGGTACCTATTCGTATTTATCGTAATTTTTCACGTCCTGATTAGTTATTTGGATAATATTTTTTTAAAGTAGTATTTATGCTTTGATAATCCATAGGTAGGTTCATGAATATGAAAGCGTCCGTGATTTCAGATCATTACAAAAATTTGGACAGTATATTAAGAGTCTTCGTATACTCAGCAACGAGCGCTAAAAATTAATAGCAAAACTGTAAAATAAAATTGAATCCTCGACTGTTGCCCCTCCATGAGAAATGACTCAGCTACGCCACTGGTACCTAATGACTAAAATGGAAATAAATTTAATTAAAAAAACAAAAAAATTGTCCGTTCAGAATTCAGTTGCTGCAGGAAGAAATACGATTATATAATATAGGTATTTATCACCTTCCACGCATTCACGGTTACTGTGTTACCGATATGCAAGTTGTTAGGATAGGGAGTCTCCCATTATGGTTATCGATGTTCGGGTTCAGGATTCCCGGGGGTAAAGGAGATAACGGCGCGGGAGCACGCGCATACAGAAGAGGTCGACCGTTGTCGCATACGACGGAATGACGCGTTAGCGACGCTCGCCCTCGAGGCAGAAGGTTGCGATCTCCGGAGGTTTCCTTCATCCGCCCTTCCCGCCCACGGCGGAGTGATGTAGTGCGACAGTGCGGAGGCGGCTATGAGGCGGCGGCCCCCGGGGGCAGGAGGGCACACATCACGCCCGCCCCATACATCCACTTCGCCCTTCTTATCTGGAGATTGCTTCTCCTCCTGCTCCACTCCTTTCTCCACTCTCCGCTTCCCCTCCCTTGAATCTTCTCGTACTCTCACCTATCACGCTCTTTCTCCCCTCGAGCCGCACATTGAGCAACCGCATGAGCCAAGCGTCTCGTAGCACCCCCACCAAAACTCTTAGCTATCCCTATAGTGGCAATATCTGATAAAGGATAAAAATAAGATCGAATGTGTCGCAATAAAGAATAAAATCCTGGTATAAATCAGAATTGATGTCTTCCAGGTTAGTTTGCACGTGATGCACGTAAGCTATTGTCTCTGAATCGTTATTATTTGGCACTTGCTAAAGGTTCTTTAAAACCACATAAGTACCAAGACGGTGAAATCGAAAAGGAAACTTTGACAAGTTAGCTCCAAATCAGAGTGGAGTTTTGAATTTCGTTCCTATGAATAATATCTAATAATATATATTAACGAGGGTTTTTGGGTGGTGACCAATCTAGTCTTGTGGTTGGATGGAGGTTTTTATTGTTCCATATATATAAAAACGACGTTTCGGCTCTGGATCTGAGCCCTAATCATGTTTGTGTATTTATTGCCTGGTAGGTAGTTGCTAATTATAACTAGGTATGCATTGTAAAATGCTGAACAGAAATGAAAAACAATGGTTCCTGTCAACTAGGGAATATAAACAACATTACAGTTAGTGTGTACACAACATATTCCCTAGTTGACAGGAACCATTGTTTTTCATTTCTGTGAAGCATTTTACAATGCATACCTAGTTATAATTAGCAACTACCTACCAGGCAATATATACACAAACATGATTAGGGCTCAGATTCAGAGCCGAAACGTCGTTTGATATATATGGAACAATAAAAACCTCCATCCAACCACAAGACTAGATTGGTCACCACCCAAAAACCCTCGTTTCTATCGAATCCTACTAGTTAACAAGATTTTCCTGAATTATTATATACTAGCCGCTCCGGCTCGCTACGCTCGCCTCCACGTCCAGCCGGGGGGCAAGCCCCCCGGACCCCCCATTCAATTGCTCGCTTCGCTCGCAAAGTGTGGCATGTAGGGAATATTGTTCGCTTCGCTCGCAAAGTGTGGCATGTAGGGAATGTTGCTCGCTTCGCTCGCAAACGATAGATCCCTAAGGGTAGGTTTAACTTCTGTAAGGGATGCTGCTCGCTTCGCTCGCTTGAGGAAGTTATACTGCCCACCCAACTTGGCAGACGTTTTTTTCTGTTGGAAATTCTTACAAACAAATTAAATCTTATGAAACTACGTGGAACCACAAAAAGTTTATTCGGGGATGTTGCTCGCTTCGCTCGCAAGGAATTGCTGTATATTTGTAGGAAAAAATCCGAATTTATTCTGTTGACATGGCTCTCGCTTCGCTCGCAAAGTGTGGCATGTAGGGCATGTTGCTCGCTTTGCTCGCAAACGGGGTCCCTAAGGGTAGGCTTAACGTGTGTAGGGGATGTTGCTCGCTTCGCTCGCAAACGGTAGATCTCTAAGGGTAGGTTTAACTTCTGTAGGGGATGCTGCTCGCTTCGCTCGCTTGAGGGAGTTATACTGCCCACCCAACTTGGCAGACGTTTTTTTCTGTTGGAAATTCATACAAACAAATTAAATCTTATGAAACTACGTGGAACCACAAAAAGTTTATTCGGGGATGTTGCTCGCTTCGCTCGCAAGGTATACCTGTATATAGGTAGGAAAAAACCCGTATTTATTCTTTTGAAATAGACCTGCAGGTAACATTGTGAAATACCTGACAAACCCCTTGACGTCTTCGTAGAGCCTTCTCGCGAACACGGCAAAATTAATTTCTGATGTTAAACGCTTCTTCTCGCTTCCGCTCGCGATTTGACCGACTTAACGTCACTTTTTTCGATATCCGATTTCGGATTCAGATTCGGCGGACCCAAAGCTGTGTTTCGCCCGCGAAAACCGTTCCGAAAAACGTACCTTTATGGGGTATATTTTAATCGGAAAAAACCAAGTTTTTCGGCGGACTTTTCGAGAAAACGGGTCCGTATTCTCGCATTTTTTTAACGCATTTCCCGATACTTTTTTCGCGATCCGATCGCGCCGTCGTCTTCCTCGTTCAAAAACCTACGAAACCCGTATTTTTCCGGAATTGTCAACGGCCGTTTAGAGGGGTAGGGGAAGCGGGGAAGTCCAAAAAGCGCACATTAATTCTTACTTCGACCCCCCTCCCGCCCTACGGCCCATGGTTCGGGTGGGATTAAACAATTTTAAATTCGCTCGCTCCCACTTTTGGAAAATCTCAAGAAGATCCCCCCACTCGTACACTCCCCTCACTCAGCCGTTTGGCCGTGCATAGACACGACAGACAGACAGACAGACGGAGTTTCATTCTTATTAATAACTAGCCGCTCCGGCTCGCTACGCTCGCCTCCACGTCCAGCCGGGGGCAAGCCCCCCGGACCACCCATTAGGTTGCTCGCTTCGGTCACAACGTGTGGTGTGTAGGGAATATTGCTCGCTTCGCTCGCAAAGTCTGGCATGTAGGATATGTTGCTCGCTTCGTTCGTAAAGTCTGGCATGTAGAAAATATTGCTCGCTTTGCTCCCAAAGTATGGCATGTAGGGTATTTTGCTCGCTTTGCTCGCAAACGGTAGATCCCTAAGGGTAGGTTTAACTTCTGGAGGGGATGCTGCTCGCTACGCTCGCTTGAGGAAGTTATACTGCCCACCCAACTTGGCAGACGTTTTTTTCTGTTGGGGAATTCTTACTTACAAATTAAATCTTATAAAACTACGTGGAACCACAAAAAGATTATTCGGGGATGTTGCTCGCTTCGCTCGCAAGGTATACCTGTATATAGGTAGGAAAAAACCCGTATTTATTCTTTTGAAATAGGCCTGCAGGTAACATTGTGAAATACCTGACAAACCCCTTGACGTCTTCGTAGAGCCTTCTCGCGAACACGGCAAAATTAATTTCTGATGTTAAACGCTTCTTCTCGCTTCCGCTCGCGATTTGACCGACTTAACGTCACTTTTTTCGATATCCGATTTCGGATTCAGATTCGGTGGACCCAAAGCTGTGTTTCGCCCGCAAAAACCGTTCCGAAAAACGTACCTTTATGGGGTATATTTTAATCGGAAAAAACCAAGTTTTTCGGCGGACTTTTCGAGAAAACGGGTCCGTATTCTCGCATTTTTTTAACGCATTTCCCGATACTTTTTTCGCGATCCGATCGCGCCGTCGTCTTCCTCGTTCAAAAACCTACGAAACCCGTATTTTTCCGGAATTGTCAACGGCCGTTTAGAGGGGTAGGGGAAGCGGGGAAGTCCAAAAAGCGCACATTAATTCTTACTTCGACCCCCCTCCCGCCCTACGGCCCATGGTTCGGGTGGGATTAAACAATTTTAAATTCGCTCGCTCCCACTTTTGGAAAATCTCAAGAAGATCCCCCCACTCGTACACTCCCCTCACTCAGCCGTTTGGCCGTGCATAGACACGACAGACAGACAGACAGACGGAGTTTCATTCTTATTAATAACTAGCCGCTCCGGCTCGCTACGCTCGCCTCCACGTCCAGCCGGGGGGCAAGCCCCCCGGACCCCCCATTAAGTTGCTCGCTTCGCTCGCAACGTGTGGTGTGTAGGGAATATTGCTCGCTTCGCTCGCAAAGTCTGGCATGTAGGATATGTTGCTCGCTTCGCTCGCAAAGTATGGCATGTAGAAAATATTGCTCGCTTCGCTCCCAAAGTATGGCATTTAGGGTATTTTACTCGCTTTGCTCGCAAACGGTAGATCCCTAAGGGTAGGTTTAACTTCTGGAGGGGATGCTGCTCGCTACGCTCGCTTGAGGAAGTTATACTGCCCACCCAACTTGGCAGACGTTTTTTTCTGTTGGGGAATTCTTACTTACAAATTAAATCTTATAAAACTACGTGGAACCACAAAAAGATTATTCGGGGATGTTGCTCGCTTCGCTCGCAAGGTATACCTGTATATAGGTAGGAAAAAACCCGTATTTATTCTTTTGAAATAGGCCTGCAGGTAACATTGTGAAATACCTGACAAACCCCTTGACGTCTTCGTAGAGCCTTCTCGCGAACACGGCAAAATTAATTTCTGATGTTAAACGCTTCTTCTCGCTTCCGCTCGCGATTTGACCGACTTAACGTCACTTTTTTCGATATCCGATTTCGGATTCAGATTCGGCGGACCCAAAGCTGTGTTTCGCCCGCAAAAACCGTTCCGAAAAACGTACCTTTATGGGGTATATTTTAATCGGAAAAAACCAAGTTTTTCGGCGGACTTTTCGAGAAAACGGGTCCGTATTCTCGCATTTTTTTTAACGCATTTCCCGATACTTTTTTCGCGATCCGATCGCGCCGTCGTCTTCCTCGTTCAAAAACCTACGAAACCCGTATTTTTCCGGAATTGTCAACGGCCGTTTAGAGGGGTAGGGGAAGCGGGGAAGTCCAAAAAGCGCACATTAATTCTTACTTCGACCCCCCTCCCGCCCTACGGCCCATGGTTCGGGTGGGATTAAACAATTTTAAATTCGCTCGCTCCCACTTTTGGAAAATCTCAAGAAGATCCCCCCACTCGTACACTCCCCTCACTCAGCCGTTTGGCCGTGCATAGACACGACAAACAGACAGACAGACGGAGTTTCATTCTTATTAATAACTAGCCGCTCCGGCTCGCTACGCTCGCCTCCACGTCCAGCCGGGGGGCAAGCCCCCCGGACCCCCCATTAAGTTGCTCGCTTCGCTCGCAACGTGTGGCGTGTGGGAATATTGCTCGCTTCGCTCGCAAAGTCTGGCATGTAGGATATGTTGCTCGCTTCGCTCGCAAAGTCTGGCATGTAGAAAATGTTGCTCGCTTTGCTCGCAAAGTATGGCATTTAGGGAATTTTACTCGCTTTGCTCGCAAACGGTAGATCCCTAAGGGTAGGTTTAACTTCTGGAGGGGATGCTGCTCGCTACGCTCGCTTGAGGAAGTTATACTGCCCACCCAACTTGGCAGACGTTTTTTTTCTGTTGGGGAATTCTTACTTACAAATTAAATCTTATAAAACTACGTGGAACCACGAAAAGTTTATTAGGGGATGTTGCTCGCTTCGCTCGCAAGTCCGTATTTATTCTGTAGGGGATGCTGCTCGCTTCGCTCGCTTGAAGAAGTTATACTGCCCACCCAACTTGGCAGACGTTTTTTTCTGTTGGAAATTCTTACAAACAAATTAAATCTTATAAAACTACATGGAACCACAAAAAGATTATTCGGGGATGTTGCTCGCTTCGCTCGCAAGGTATACCTGTATATAGGTAGGAAAAAACCCGTATTTATTCTTTTGAAATAGGCCTGCAGGTAACATTGTGAAATACCTGACAAACCCCTTGACGTCTTCGTAGAGCCTTCTCGCGAACACGGCAAAATTAATTTCTGATGTTAAACGCTTCTTCTCGCTTCCGCTCGCGATTTGACGACTTAACGTCACTTTTTTCGATATCCGATTTCGGATTCAGATTCGGCAGACCCAAAGCTGTATTTCGCCCGCGAAAACCGTTCCGAAAAACGTACCTTTATGGGGTATATTTTAATCGGAAAAAACCAAGTTTTTCGGCGGACTTTTCGAGAAAACGGGTCCGTACTCTCGCATTTTTTTAACGCATTTCCCGATACTTTTTTTGCGATCCGATCGCGCCGTCGTCTTCCTCGTAGGAAAACCTACGAAACCCGTATTTTTCCGGAATTGTCAACGGCCGTTTAGAGGGGTAGGGGAAGCGGGGAAGTCCAAAAAGCGCACATTAATTATTACTTCGACCCCCCTCCCGCCCTACGGCCCATGGTTCGGGTGGGATTAGAAAATTTTAAATTCGCTTATACACCCTATCGGAAAATCCCAAAAAGATCCCCCCACTCGTAGATCCGGCCCACTCAGCCGTTTGGCCGTGCATAGACACGACAGACAGACAGAGTGACAGACGGAGTTTCATTCTTATTAATAATAGATATATATATATATATATATATATATATATATATATATATATATATATATATATATATATATATATATATATATATATAATATAAAGTGCACTCGGTTAGGTTGCGGCTGCCGTGAAATAAACCAAGTAGCAGTTACTCGTTACCTAAGGGTGGAGCTTGATGAGTGCTTGAGGTGGGACGGGCATATTAACGCACTTGTGGTTCGATTGCGCAAGCTGGTGTACATTTGCCGGGAAGTGAGACATTTTCCCAATGTAGAGGCCACTAGAATGTTCTACTTTGCATCGATACAATCTCTCATGATATATGGAGTTTCTGCATATGGGGTGGTAGTAGTGCAGTTCTTCTATAGGTACTCTATGTTTGTGGTACACAAACTATTGATTAAAGTGATGCTTACACTTTGACGTTCTTCCGTTTCATTCACTGATGAATAAAATTACTACTATTAAGATACACAAGTACGTCGACAATAACGATATAGATTGGCCTTACTGTATCTGGATGATTCAACTATCCTCCTGCGAGGCGATAATCTGAAAAATGTGAGTGACACATTACAACGTGCTATTGATGCCATCTATCAAACAGCGTGGATGCAAGGTTTTAGTTTTTCACCAGCAAAAACTACCTGTATCTTTTTAGCAGGAAGCGCAAAGCACATGATGAGTATCCACTCTCAATTGGTGGAGTCGCAATACCTTACACCACACACATACGTTTCCTTGGACTCATAGTTGACCTCCAGCTGAGGTGGACCCAACATATTGAGTACTTGCGCCAAGCTGCCATGCGGGGTGTACAGTTGCTCTTTCCAATTATAGTTGGGGTGCCCAGCAGGATGTCTTCTTGAGGAGTTTCCATGGAATGGTGCAATCCCAAATTGATAATGGCTATGCAGTTTTCGGCTCAGCAAGAAAGTCCTTGCTGCGTAAACTGGACCCTATATTAAACAAGGGTCTTCGTTTGGCCATGGGGGCCCGTACTACCCCGACGGCCTCCCTTCAGGTGCTTGAAAATAGTCAGCCACTCAAAATTCGGCGAAATCCGCTAGCACCTCGCTATATAGAGCGATTGCGCTATTTCCCAGGGCACCCCTCCCATGAAGTGGTCACCCCACCCTCCCTAGATGAGACATATTCCAGGCTCCAAACACGAACTCGCCCATTGGGTATTTGTGTTCAATAGATGGGATACCATATAGAGATACCATCTGGTTCCATACGAGGTTCCCCCTGGCCCTTGTCTTGGATGCGTGTTGACCTTCGCATGAGGGTCGGGGTCAAGGGCAATACACAACCTCACATCCTCAGATGTCGCTATACTGAGGCAATCCAGCAATATACTGCACACACTGATGGCTCAAAGGCACCAGATGGTGTTGGCCTTACTCTACAGCCCCAATTTCCAAGTCACTAGACGCCTACCAACAGTTGTGTCTGTGTTCACACCAGAGCTGTGGGCAGTGACACTGGATTTTCGACAATGCCAATTATTGGGAGAAGGGAATTATGTGATTTGTAGCTATTCACTAAGTACCATTGAGGCGATTTGGTACTCATATTCGGATGATCCCCTAATACGATGCCTACACGGATGGCTACACCAAGCCACGACATTGGGCTGAACCATAACTTTTTTGTGGGTACCGAGCCATGTGGGTATTCATGGCAATGAGTGTGTTAGATGCCCTTGCAAGGAGAGTCATTGCTGATAACTACATTGATATGTTGCCTATACGCATAGAGGATCGAATCTCCTACATGCAACCTAAAGCTAATTCCATCTGGCATGAGCAATGGCAGGGTGAGGTTACTGGTCTGTGTGGTGTCCTTAAGGACTTGAGTCCGGTATGCCAAGATCTGAGCAAGAGCCTTCCGAAGAGGTACCATTTGATGAATATCTGGCCAGTAAAACTACTCCCTAAATTCATTTGCCCTATTTCGTCAATGCCCCGCCCACTTGTGGGGGGCCCTCAGCTCACTTGCCCTGCAAGGAACGTCACGCGTGATCTTCCTACCCGTTTATTGGCCAAAATAAACGGTATTTTGTACTACATTGCTACATAAATGGGTGTTTCAAATAGCGGTGAATCCAAATCTGAGGTCAAAAGAGTAAATTCTCATCGATGAATGTTCTCCATCAGTATTTTCAGTCTCCTACCTCATGAAAATGAGTGTTCCCCACGTATTCATTTTATATTTTTTAATTTTTAAGCAATTTTACACCAATTGCACACTCCTTGGATGAGGCGAGTAGGAGCAGGTGGAAGTGGTGGTTTGACGTCACCAGTGCTCGAAACTTTGAAAAATCATCTCTGGACCGAACCTTATTCCATTTAAAAAATCTGCTAAGTTGAGTGTGGCACATAGTTTCCTCCTTTCCATCATGACATACGATTTATAGAACAAAGAAACGTTTAAAGTTTTTTTTTTTTTTAGATTCCATAGAAGAAATTTTGGATTTTAGCAAAATCTTCAATCAAACGATACAAAAATTATGCTTGATCGATGTTGCGTTCGCACATGCGCGAATAATACCAGTTATTCGGAAGCGATCATAACTATCCATAGACTAAACTTACCAATCTCTCAAAATTTCGTTGAAAATGGATGGAAACTATATCTAGATTTCATAAGGATTTGAGGTTCTTGCATGCAAAGCAGTTACTATTGACACGATTGTAATAAAACTCATGTGAGGTAATCGAATCGTCGTTTCCCAACCACCTTTCAAATTTAAGCGAGATCAAAAAATGTATAAGCTATGAGAAAATGAAGCAGGATTGATTTTACGTCTGCGCGTGCACAGTTGAAACCATTAATTTCTTAGTTATGAATTTTATGTGTGAACATTCTCAGCCTAACCTGCTCATTTTCAGTAAATTTATTTAATAGGTGGAGAAAATTTATTCCAAATCGAATGAAAAGTGTCGAAGCTACGCTTGTTGAAGGGATTTCAAACTTGCGAACGAGCTGTCGCTAATGATGATACTATTGTGTTTAGATTGATACTGAATAATCAACTTGTCTTTTTCCAACTACCCTTTGTATTTGAGCGAGATCGGGCGACTAGAACATCAGAACGTGATGTTTGATGAAATTTACGTTTGCGGATCCGTAGACAGAAGTATACAATGAATCTGTGTACAATGAAATTAGTAGGGACTATGTACAGTTTAACATACCCTCTTCCTAAGAATTTCCTGGACATTAGATGAGAAATGATGGAAATTATGCGTGTTGCAAGGATATGCGGACACACGGACATTACTCAATAATATTATTGAGTAATACACACACACACACACGCACACACAGATAGACACGGAACCAAAGGTTTTCAGAAATATCTAAAACGTAAAATGTGAGTGGAAATATTGATTTTGGCGACGAAAACAATTCTTCTCCCAAAAGTGAAAATAATGCTTCCGCTATCTCTAGGTAGACTCTGAATCAATAGTCAAAGTGCCTTTTTTTCGCATCCATGGGTAACACTCATTGATGAAGCAAAAAGCCTCGTTCGTATCATGGATATACTAATTAAAAATGGGAGAAAAACACAGTTTGAGTTCAACATTTTATTGATGAAAGAAACTATTAGCTCTTTTAGCACCATTGTTTTGCACAGGAATTCCGTGTCTTTGTAACTTACTAATGAAGTTGATGGAAGCATCCAAAACGTAAGCCAACAACTTGCTCTGGGCGTGCTCTCATTGCGATTACTACAAAAGTGTAATTTCCCTGATGACTCCAACCGCACTTGTACACCAGGTGCCATAAATCCTCGAAATAAACGAAAGACGACGAGAAAAAAAAAGAAGATAAGATAAGCACAACAAGACTCAAGAGGGTGCGAGTACCGCGGTCTGCGGTAGAGGGGGAAAAGGCATTAAAGTGCACTAAAACGAATTGGGAAGCCATTGACGTCAGTTTGAGGGGGCGAAGCTACGCCCAGGCGAAAAAATGGGGATCCCTCCCGAAGTTCAAGTGGGTATTTTTTTTTTTTCTGAAGAGATCGGGGGTTGAAAAAGATATTCCTTAATAACTCATAGGGTCCTTCTTTCGAAGAGCGGTTTTTTTTAGCAGGAGATAAGGCGAAAGGAGGAGCGTGGAATGGACGGGTAGATACCGACCTGTTGGCCGTCCATGGCAGTTACGATAGGAGCATTACGCATTGCCGGCGGTTTATCATTTTTTCATTCAGCGGCGAAGAAATAGGAGAGGGTGATAAACTTTGGTCGGGAGTTTTCTGATCGAAGAGTTCGCTTGGGTTGGAGGGGTTTCGGGAAGCGATAGTGAAGGTTGAGGTTTTCCTCTTCTACTCTTTCGACTTGGTAGAACTGATGTGTTAGGAAGGAAATTGAGATTCTGAACGTCAATAACTCCACTCCGCTAATGTTCTGAAAAGTCACCTTTTGACTGTCCATGCTGTGGAACGGCGAAAGCGCCATATTTTCCACCCTTCTGATCTTGTCATCAATTCAACAAGCTCCATAACTACGTGAGCTGCTCGACCTCACTAAGGCATTTGCTAGGGTGTCATGTCTCACAAGCATACCTATTAGCCCTATTGTCCTCTCTGGGCGTACACGATGATCTCCTTGCTTGGATTAATAGTTACCTGGCCGTTAGATTTCCGAGAGTTGGGTAAAAACTGCTATATCTTCGCCGTATTCTACTACTTCGGGTTACCTGGCCGGTATCCTTCTTAGATAAAAAGTTAGATAAAAAGCACTATTTCTTTGCATATTCAGCTACTTCTGGTATTCCACAGGGTTTTTGCATTGGGTCTCTCTTATTTATACTTTTGATAAATATTGTGGGTAAAATGATTTCTTTGGAAAGGTCTGGCGTTCTCATGTTTACTGACAATATTTTTGGAGGTTTTTAAATTTGTCTCTTCTGTGCTTGACTGACATCTGCTTCTACGCAATGTTGCGTCTCTTGTTGCAACTCTTGGTGTTATACCATTCACCTTTCATCAAATCATCTGGCTAAGTGCTCAGTTGTTTGCTATGCAAGATAACGCAAACACTTGGAGTACGTCTACCAGGTCTGTGTAGCTCCCCGCAGCAGACATGATGAGACAGGAGACCTGGGAGTCCTTCTTGATTCTCAACTCATGCTCAACACCATGTTGATGAAGCTGCATCGCATGCTCTTAGATTTTTGGGATTTCTTAAGAAATGCCCGCGAGCTTTTACTTTGGCAAAGGCTGTTGTGCTCTAATATATATCACAGCTTCGTCCTATAATATAGTATGCTGGCCCGGTGTGCTCACCAAATTATGAAGTTCCTCAACATTTCTCGAATCGTGTTCAGCAGAAGGTCATTAGGTATCTTGCATTCAAATTGAAAATACTAGCAGACTATGGCAACTTCCGAACCTGTGCCTATATAACTGACTTTTAGATAGCCAAGTGGTGATTGACATTGTTTTTCCACCACCAGCTAGCAAAGCGGCATTCGAAAATACCTTCTCTTCTTTCAAAAATTTGTTTCTATGTGCCTGCTTACCCCCTCGCAATTGCTTGCTGTTCCTTACCCCGATCCCCCGAAACTACCTAATGCATCGCCCTCTACATCGCTTACCACGTAAGACAAACGCCTTCCTGTAGGAAACTAATGTTGATGACTTCACCATCTCGGGCCAAGATCTCAAGTGCCGACCATCTGAGTGCAATTTTCAGTAATGATTAATTTGTTCTTTAATTTCTTTGGTTTCTGTTAGATTCCCATTCATGTTTACATACCTTATTTACTTTTTGATCACATAGGTATCAATAGGTAGATGGGCCTTATAAATAACATACTTACAGTAGATAACTGTTTTAATTCGTTCATTAAGCAACTAGCTTTTTCTATTAATAGGTGTAGGTGTGGTGACATAAGGTGATGGTGAAATGGAGGAATGCGAATTTCGTCCTGAACGGTTGCAGGTAAGGTCTTCTGTTTACAGTTGCTCGTGTTGCTGATTCAAACGACGTTTTACAACCAGTAGCCCTTCAGTGAGTTTGGAGAAGGGTTTGGAGACCATAAATGTTCTGTGAACATATCCTTCAATACTGAACCATTTTCCAGTGGTTTGTTGATTGACACGGATGTTGATGATCCTTCTGATGATAGTTTTGACATGTTTCATGTCTTCAGGATGGCCTGTAATTTGCATTTTGGAAGGACCGCAGGATAGCATTTTATGCTGGACCGTGAGACGACAAACGTAGTCATGGTAGTAACAAGTGGAGGAGAAACTATTATATAATTACCTTTTGACTTTAGGATTACCTAAGTTACCTAACTACCAATATATTATAAATTATTCAAATTAGGTCCCTAAATTGAAATTATTGAACTTTCTATTACCTTTATTATTACAATCTGTGTGTTATGTGTGTAAAGTGCAACTTTCAAATCGAGATTGCATTTTTCAACAACCGACAAAAGCGGATGGGCAAAACTTACGAAAACTATCTATGAAAAATTATGTATGATTGTTACTGATGATGGCCTAACCGTTGAAATCGATTTAACATTGTAACTCTTTATATTTTGTGGAAACAGACGTTTTTTCATTAGCTTCCGTTTTTTTCAATGTATGGAAACTAATGTGCTCAATATAACTTTAGCTACGTTAAAATTCTTGCCGACCAACATTGCGGCAGTTAATTATTTGATACTCTCTCCTACGCATATTATTAACTACATACTTTGGTAAACCAACTACTCGCAGACCCTACGAAAGAGGTTTGTGTGCCCCATCTCGCGAACACGTCCGTCACTTAATAACCAATAATGTGATGTGGCACCCATTCATGGCGAACCCTGTTACGTTCGGCTAGGATATTGAGGGGTGTTCAGCAGCAAACCACGCGGGATGAGCTGTAAGAGCTGATATCGAGGCTTGACTATCGGAGCGGATACGTGCCTGGGTTCTTAGTGCCACTTGCTGAAATACTCAGCAACTCCAGCCTCGATCGCCACTGTTTATGGTATGTAGAGGTGTATTCCCATTGTTGAATAGAGAAATAAACCTGTAGATAACTTCTCAGGCAATCCCAAGGACTTCATTTTAATTTAGACGAATATTTTTGGCTTCGTTTCTTCTACCATGAATTTTAAGTTTGCGCATGTTGATCCATATATTATAAAAATTCATAGGAAATCATCTTCATGACCTAAATACCAATACATTTTGAGCGGATTCTTTCGTCTGATTGGGTCGTCAATAATACGTGTCTAATGAAATTCAAGATCGCGCGTGTGCAAACATTCGTATTGACTAAGTGCCTATGGCCATAGTTTTGGGGCAGATACGGGCAATCCCTGAAAAATACGTTTAAGACGGACAATATTAATTTCATCTGTCTGGAAAGATGATTGGCCCCAGACAGACAAAGTGGATGATGGAGACAAAATAAAAATCAGACCGTTGTGAAACTAGAAAATATAAGGATTTAGGTTATGGAAGATGCAACAAATCTCATATTCGTGCACAATTGTAGGTGCATAATATTTTCCCTTCCTTCGGTGGAAAGGGTGCAAAATGCATTGAGCATAAACGGTAGAAAGTTGAATCAAGAGCACATAATATATCGTTACATTATTAAACGACGCCGATGGCACGTTATAACGATAACTACAAATTGGTTTAGTTTCCAAACAAATGATAAATTTAACATACCTACTGGCTTACCATTCATTCGGAACACCTTTCATTAGAAAAACGGAGAATAAATTCGACTTCTAATATTATATCGCTCCATTATAGTTCATATGAGCTGCTTCTTATGTCACAGTTGTGAAGGGGATTTTTACTATTTGAAGGCAAGATAATGACTGCGGTTCTCTTTTAAACAGTATGATAAAAGAACCGTTATGCGCTTGGGTAGCACAAAAGAGAACACTTATGTTTATCAGTTCTTTCTTCAAAAACTACGTAAGTGACGAAGACCACTTAGTGGTATTGGTGCGGATTGTGTGGTGCCTGTATCAATATCCATATCATCATGTGGATGATAACTGTGAAGGTAGTTATTTGCATACAAAGAATCCAAATATAATGCCTGTTCACCATCCTCTTCCGAATAATATTTTGATAATAATAGTTAATGGTAATATGACAGTAATAGATTCAATAATGTAACAATTCAGTTTTTCGTGGCATTATTTCCTTAGGTGCGCGTATTTCCGTAGCTTTATATCTTCATAGAATGAGTGTTTTCTTGTTGTGACTTTCATAAAATAGTATTTGGGTCCACGAATCATCATATATCATATATCTTTAATTTTCCTCTACCGATAAAATATAATCAGGTAAGGCGATAAATTATGGGAAAAGAAAAGGACCTCGAAGTGTTTGGAAAAGGACCACCATGAAATATAAGGGAGTTATCTGGAGAGATCTTCGAGAAGGGAGGTTCGGCACAGTCCTGCCACCCTCTGTCCCTGCAGTGGTGGTGTATGGGGGGTGGAGGAAGATTTATTGTTGCATAGTTGGCAACTCTGCTATCCTCCTGGCAACTGAAATATGTCCCAACGAGTCTAGCGTCTTCACCCTCCCCTCTCACGCCACTCCTTTGGCTACCACGCTTCCTAGGGATGTAGTAGGCGTTCGGAAAAACAGAACATAATTTCCAAGAGAAAGACCTACATAAAAAGGAAAAAAAAAAAAAAAAAAAAAATCCTGCAGTGAACGGAATTCCATAAATCTTTTTAAAAGCGACGATGGATGACGGTTCGAAGAAAAAGTAATCTATAAAAGTAGTACTACTATAAAAAAGTTCATTTCAGTTAGATTAGATAGAAAATATGTACATCTCGCTTTAGCTTTAACTAAGAAAATATGAACTTGAAGAGCTGAACAATTCATAAAATCTGTTTTCTTATCCCCCCCCCCCCCTCCCTCAAAAAATAGTTTTGGTTTTGTTAGTTGATTTTCCTTTTTATTTAATAGTTTTTGTGAAAATGAATTGATTCAAGTTTCCTGAATCGAATGTGAGATGGTATTCTGATACGATGTTCGATTAAGCATTAGGCGGTTAAAATCACCTCGATATACGAAAATAGGTCATTAACCGTTTCTAAAATCACAGCGCTCAAAAATACTGATCAAATCTTCTGCCAAGTTGCGAGGAATAGCATCCTCGAATCCGAAACTTGAGATTATAAATCATTAAAATGCTTAAAATTATTTTATCATTCTACAGCTGGTTCCTCTGGTTGAGGGAAATGGTAAAATAAGATCGAGTTTGTTTTTAAACGACTAGGGCGTGAGAAAGTGATGCTTGACGGGATTAGGCTTTGCGCAAGCTCTGAGTGAAATATTTATTTGGGAACAATGAAACTGAATGGGAACCAAATACAATCTAATCCGCACATTTCCTGAGGATTTCCTCAAAATCAACGAAAACTGTGGAAATTAGGTGTGAGTCAAGGATTTCTAAACACAAGACAGACAAGACAGACACGGAACGAATGTTGTTTACAATGCTCTAAAACGTAAAATGCCATTGAAAATTTTGATTTTGGGGGCAAAGAAGATTTCATCCCCTGAAAGTAAAAACAAAGCTATATTCCGCTACCTGTAGGTCTCCTCGGAAGCAATAAGAATAGAGGTATCTTGCAAAAACCGAAAATTACAAGGTTACCTCTCGATGGCCTATGTGAACGGAATTTTCATATTTCTAATTGTAGGTACGTAGGTATACTAGGACATATTACAGTACAAATCTTACCTTTCCTTTTATCAAACCTATTTGAGCACCTGATATTTAAATATTACTTCATTACATACCTTGAAATCGAATAGGTATCTAGAGTAAATGAAAGTCTGGGTGCCGATTTCGTGTCAATTACGTTGATTGCACTCATTTCCTTTTAGAGATTTCATTATGTAATTACCTAAGAATTAATTGTTCAACACAGCGTATTACATTAGGTATGCGTTACTTTTGCCTCTTCGAGAATTCATATACTGATCGTCTGGTTAAGCATATTTTGTGCGAAACTATCAAAAATTAGTTTGACTATTCATGCAAACTCATTAACAGTAATTTGGTAAATAATGTAGTTTTCCTAAACAGTAAGTAGTCGAATCTACCCCTCGGTTTTCCCCCCTCCGGATCGCCAGTGAAGTCCACGATAGCACTCCGTTTAGTGACGGAACATGGCTCCCCTTGGAATCGCCCCACTTGTAGTGTCGCTTTAGACATCACATTCAACGCCGCCAATGACCTTTCTAGTTGACGCGCGGCTTAAATGACTAAATGCGTGCAAATATGCTTAATATTTTTCATCTTGAAATATATCTTCTGCTCAGGAAAACACATATCTTTGCATTTGTGATAGGGTATGAATTCGTATTTATGAGTTTGATCCATCGGTAGAATCATTAACAACACCTCATTACTTATTCGTAAAAATTTCGTTGGAGACTAGTATGAACGGCGAGTTGTTTTAACCAAGAAACAGAAGATGATATGATCATCTTTCTACGCCGTAATTAAGACTTAAGGAGGTATCATTGGCGACTGATTCATATGCCCAACGATTATTATTACAAAGTTTCCCCGGGCGGTACTCCCGGTGCCCGATTAATCAAACGTACTTGGGATTGGAGGGACTGTGCTATACAGCAATAAAGCAGGAGCCGAGGGGACCCAGGCAATGTATCAGGGCTGCGGTCTTATGCTTTATTTATGTCCGTAGGGGGTAAACAGAGAGTAGAGAGAGAGAGAGTGAGAGAGAGGCTGGCTCGATAGCATCCCCCCTCCTCGTTCTCCATCTCCGCTTTAACATCGACTTCCATTTCCCACCTCCTCGTCCTCTTCACACAAGAGTTCGATCCGTCTCGAGCTCGAGAGGGAAGCGAAACTTTCCTGCAACACCTCTTCAACGAAGCGTGTTTTCCTGAGAACGACAAAAGAACACTATTTTGCACCTGACCCACAAATGCGATTCATCATTTCGCCTAATTTAAAGCAGCAAAGAGTGTGATAATGTAGTTTATTCTCTACACTCATTTCTGTTACTACATGATGCTTCATTATGGAAAAAGAATTCACCGTTTCACGGGCCGTCGCACCAGCGTAGGGGGAGCTTCAATATTTGGTGGAGGTTATTTTTGGTTTATTATTTTCAATAATAAGCCTATGTGATCGTGTAGCAAAAAATTTTTATAACCCCCCCTCAAACTTTGTCACTTTACGTTTCAAGGTGCGTAGAATCCAAATTTGAAATGTCCGTCCGCCGTTCGCCGTCCGCCGTCCGCCGTCCGCCGTCCGGGCCATAAAAGGCCCAAGAATTGACTTAAAAAACCCGTTCTTTCGCACATAGACTCCATTTGGGGTCTAGTTGGTCCTAACGTTTAACCATCCCGATCGCTTTACTCGCATAGATGCTATGGGCCAAAAACGGGCGAAAAAGTGTCTTTTTCGAAGCTTTGAGTGTTAGACTGACGTGTTAAAACTCCAACCTGTTCAACGACAACTGCGCAAGCTTATATTCCACGGTTAGGATAACAATGGGCAGTAGGGCTTCGCAACAGAACACTTTAGGACCAGATCATGCACGGCCACAACTGCACGACCTAATTATTATTCTCATGTTAGGACAAAATTCACTCATCTCAAAATGCAAAACTTTCAAATGAATATTGATGGAAAAATATGAGTGATGTAATAGTGTAAGTGTAATAGGGCGGTGAACCTCCGGTCGTGAAGTAACGAGACCTAGGGAGTACCTCCAGGGTGGCGTGGAAAACTTCCGACACTTGTATTGCTTTCGAATTTCATGTTCCTTCGAGGCATGAATATATGTTTTTTCTAGGTCATATTTGTGTGTTGATACCAATGCTTTGCCTACGCATATTTAATAACAAATCCTCTCGACTTTTCGTACGTACTTAGATAATGATATTATTAAGGCAATGATTATTTGAATAGATAGGAGCTCAAACCGAGAAATATAAACATACGTATATAATTATAGAAGTATAGGTTGTGGCAACTCGAAATAGGACATGCCGAGGAGTCTGGCCAACTAAAACTACGATCATACTCAATTGAAAAAATAATAAACCTTTGTGAAATAATTTGCAGCGTTTTTTATTTAGAAACTCCTGTGAGTTGTAACCAGGGTAACAAGGGGGGGGGGGGATGATACGTGCCCTTAACACGTCTTTTGGTTTGGCGTTTTCGTAAACCTAGAAACACACTATACACTAGACACACACTGATGACTGATCTTTGTTGTAATTGGGAAACTTGGTGGAAGGGAGGGTAGGTAGGTAATACGCGTAGAGTCTCTAGATTGAGAGCAGTCACTACATTTACAGACGGAACGAAATCTACATAGTCATCATGTAGCCAAAACAAATATCTAAATAGCTACATGTTCCAAACAAATTCGGATCGAACTTCTCGTCGTAATTATTTTTTCTGATACTCATTACGTTAAGTTGAAGGTTGAGATTAAAGTGCAAGGTAGCTCAAACAATCAAATATGACTAGGCATTGGTTGTGTTTGCTGTATTCGTCTCTTCTGAACTGATTGAGTAGGCATTCAACTCCCCTAGGAATAGAGCTTAATCTGTTCGGTGTTCAGGAGGTGGAGCAAGTGGGTATAAGGAACTTCAGCATGGAGATTGAGGGGAGTTTCGCAGGACCTGATTCTGGGATACTAACTCGTACAGACACGTGCCTCTCACTGGGCAGAGGAAGCTGGATAAATGGGATCCCGGGATGCCTTGGGAGAATGCGGTTCTTTATACCAAACTTAGGTTAGTAGCAGAGTTGAGGGTCATGAGTGGAATTTGTTTGCCATCTTCCTCCTCCTTAACTGTTGGGTAGGGAGATACTAAGTTCGTTATAATTTTGCCCAAGGTAGATTCTCCAGTATTTCTTTCCCTCATCTCAGTCAAATTTGTTTGTTTCATATTATTACATACTCTCTCGAAAAACTGTGCGTGGAAATGTAGGTTATATTCACATGCTCAACTTTATCTACCCTGCAGTGTAGGTTATAGAAATATATCATGGCGATAATAATTGTATGGATGTTTTGCAAAGATCTTAGTTTAAGCCTCCCCTAATCTTTATAAGCTAAGTACCCGAAATTGCATACTCGTGACACTAATAAAGGTAGAGCTAATTAGGGAAACCAAGATTTAGTGAGTGAATTTTTTCATATTTGTAGTACTTCGAAAATATGACTCTCTTACACGATCGTTAGTTCCAATGGGCTTCCTAGTGTTGAAAAGTTCACGAGGACAGTGGGATTTTTTGAAGGGTGAGGTTTTTAAAAATGATCTTTCAATTATCTAAGCATATAGTCACGTATTAGTGAACAACTAGGTGAACATGGAAATGTTGAATTTAGTTTACAGTTAAGCTCGTACGTTTACTCTTTTACACTCAATAAATATTACTGACACTGAACACGTTAGGTTCAAGTTACAAGGAAGGGAGGAGTGAACAAATTAAGTGGCTTATATATCAAGAGAAAGTCACTCCGCTAATTAGCGCCAAGATCTCTGCCTCCCTCTGTCCCCAAAAAACATCAATCTCTTTCCGGTTACATCTTCCATTCTTCGGAAGGTCATCAATTACGTGGGGGTCGGAGACGGCTTTTTGATTGCAGAGATCCTCCATTTTCTAGCCCCGAGAAGGAAGAAAGGTTTTAAAATGAGAGGAGCCGACAGACTCATTCCGTCCCATATATCTGCTCCCAAACCTCAAAGTAAACATCAGAGGCAGAAAAAGGCGATTCAAAAATACTCCGCCCACAATTCACTATGGAAGATACCCCCGAGAAACGTAATTACGTAAATATAGACCGAGATAAATCAGAGTCCATTAGGAGGCTGGAGTCTACGTTCTACGTTGTCATCCGACGTCGGGAAAGCTACGGTGGGCGCGTGTTCCAATTTGGGGGGCTATGATGGATTTTCGATACAGGAGACTAATAGAGGGCTACTTTGTGAAGCTCATCTTGGGAACACATCTGTATTTCACAAGGTATTCGTGTCGTCTGAAATGTGTGACGGGGTGATAAAGTGGTCGACAGCTGTTCCAGGAGTTTTGCTCCGAATTGAAAACCCTGAGAGGACTATTTAGCTCATTTTTCGTGTGCTTGATTATTGTACCTGTCCTAAATTAAAGTTCCTACACCAAAATACCCGCAATATAAATACAATATGTAAAAATGATTTTGTCTTGAATAACGTAATTACGAGTACAACGAATAACAAATTCGGTTCAAGGTGAAGTGAGAAGAGACCCAACATGGTATAGCACTTCATATTTATGACCTTATAATAATTCTCAATCATGTCACCTGCTCAACCTCAATCATGCTGCCTTTTAGTGGAAATCGGTTTGATATTTAAATAGCGTCCAAATCAACATTGCTTCAAGAAAGGAATGAAACATTGCAAATTGTTACACAAAGGTTTTTTATTTCTGTATTAGATAGTGGTTCTACGAAGATCCCTGGTCCATAGAAAATTTACCTATCTGAGTCCATGGTGTATTATTGAAATATAACTTTACGATATCACCTACCGGAGAGCAATAAATGAATAGACAACAAATAAATAAATACAAAAATCAAAACTACTGTGAAGCAGTAAAAAATTATTTTACTCCTCGTCCCCGAGCCAAAGCAGCGGCCTCACATGCGGTAGTCGATGAGCACCAATTAATTGTCAAGCACCCACCATGCTGGACATGCTTGTGGAATGCTAAATGTTCGTTGCCTGCTGGGATGGCTACAACCGAGCATTGTCAAGCACTGGTTCAGTGCTGTTTCCGAATGTTCTGTACTTTATGTAATTAATTATTTGTTACGGTTTTTATTTGCTTGGACACTTTTGTGGAGGACAAGGGCTAACTGAATAAAAATCCACGTTGGCCCACATGGCTCATCATAGGTTTGCTTAGCGGTCGAGTACGCTATTTTGATGATATCAATGCAGTAACCTTACAGTCAAGGAAGACCTGGATTATCGTACGTCCAAACGATCGCCACTAATAAAAGGCTTACATGCTAAGCTGGAACAGCCAACAATCTAACAATCTATCATTGTTAATAGTAAATCGATTTTCATTTGGTATCTGTTATTTTTATGTTCTATTTCCCAGTAAATTCATCGGATTCTAAAAGCAGTGCTCAGGCAGAAGGTATATTTTTTGTCTCATACGTCTAACACATTTCTCCTACATAAGAGATTTATTTATTTTATTTTATTTTCTCACGAAGATTCCTTCTTCACTGGATTCTTCCTGTAATAAAACATTACTTCGTTGTTGTTTCATTCATTTAATAAAACTGACATGCTGATTACGGGTTATCTATCGGGGACTTGTTTACAATTTCTTCTGTGTCAGCTCGGCGACGACGGGGAAGCACTGGCTCGGAAAAGGGAAACAGCGGCGAACTTGTCTGGAATATTATTCAACTCTGGGAGAGGGAAAGAGATGCGATGGAGAGGGGGGCACTGCCCCTCATAAACTCAAGGGTATATAGATGGGAACCGGCATATGCGGAAGTCAATGGGGTGTGAAAAGGTGCGGTTGGGCTGGAGGGAAAGAAGAAACCTTGAGGATATTTCATGCATCTTTATATACGCCCGTTCCACTTTTCCGGGAAGTTTTTCTCCAGGATTTTGTTGAGTTAGGGGATATGGGCTAGAATCGGACGTGGGGACCGCAATACATCTCCAATTCCGAGTCCTATATCTTGTAGAGTCGAGGAGAATCCGTTTTTGCTGTTCTTGGCTAAACGTGAGGGTCTTCAATGTTTGTAAACGGATTTTCCTCCAGACTTGGCGTATGGTGTGGTTATATTGTTTAACTTAGAATTTCGTTGTAAATTAGTATTTTTAATAGAAATTTGTTGAAACTATTATTAACGATTATATCTTTGCGCGGGGGGGGGGGGGGGGGTTGGGAGACACTCTCTGTATAGAACCAGTTTTTTGACATTAAATTGGCAGTTAATTTATTTTCATTCAAAGTCCTGCATATACTATAGTACGATAATTTACGATTTTGATTTCTATTTCCAAAGAATTATTCATTGATACTAAATTAAACAAATCTAAATATCCTTGTAGCTTTAACTCATTACTTTTGGATAATTTTAATAATAAAGGTGAATAATATTAAATTTCAAGGAAGAATCAACTAAATCCAACCCCACAGATGCCTCTTGTCTGAGTTTTTGGTTTATTATTTTCAATAATGATCCATTGTAATCGACCAAGAAAAATTGTTCTTAACCCCCGCTCTCAAAATTAGTTGGTTTACGTTTCAAGATGCGTAGAATCCAAAAATCAAATTAATAAAAATCCGTCCGTCCGCCATACTCCGTACTCTGTACATCGTATGCAGTCCGCCGTCCGAAGCTTTTCTCAAGAAGTATTGAACCAAAGTTTAAGAAATTTGGATTAAAAATCATTTATCGGCAGGGGATATGCCAGAAACATCGGCATCGCATCCGATCAACACTAAAGGGTAGAACCTCAGGGCGGAAATATTCAAAATTCGAGATCTTGAAATCTTTCTATGTAACAGTGATGATATTTTGAGTTTCATTCATTGGTATCCGACCAAAGAATCGAACGAAACCACCCCGGTCGCTATGCGTATATTCGTTTGCTTTCCCTAAGGTCAAAACATCAACAAGAAAAAAATATATCAACACGGGAGTGAATCGTAACCGGTAAAACATAAATATAAAAATCGCCTTGAAAACTATGACAATTGTATCAGCTGATAATATAATTCCAATGGAATTCTGACTCCCGAAATCGAGTTAATTATTACTTCTGTATCCTATTGGGCTTGTGAAGCGAAGGTATGTAATCACCCCATGGATTTTCAGTTGTTTGGACAAGGATGGTGCTAACAGTAACAACCTGGAAATATAACGACAGAGCGTTGGGGTTACCATGATGATAGAGTGACAATGAACAATTGAATAAATGGAATAAAGAGAAGCTTCAGAAATTTTCGTACGTAGATAGGTATTGTACAAAGCTATATTCAATCGAATCAAATCTTGAATTTGCTGAAATCATTGCTTTTGGTGTAGGTTAGTGCAATACGGAGCCTTGCATTATTCGTTGACACCAGTAGCCAATAAAGCTGTAGATCAGCTGGGTAAAGTGTGGCTCTTGCAACGGAGCCAATATTTTGACAAATTTTTTATATTTGAAATACATCCAACATAAGCTGCCAAGCTTTGAATTATGATGAACTAATCTTGAACGGAAGAGGGGCGAGCGTACTAATTTCCTTGGTGCCTCTCGTTGATATAATGTCACCTAATTGGTTCACCCTCCATCCACCCTTGTACGCTATCCAGAAGGTATATTGGGGATTTTCAACAGAAAAGGGGATTGAATGGATGGGTAGCGAACGACCATGGTAGCGGAGAGGGGTTGGAGAAAGTCGTAAATTAAGAAAGACGAGTTCCGATTGGCCCAGGTAAAACGTCCATCCCCTCGCCCACTACCACACGTCCGATCACCTAATGGTCACGAGTCCTCGGGCAGATTTACGGAGCCGATTGATGGATTAGGCAGTTAGAGAAAAGGGTAAGGATAGAAGTCCCCAATGGAGGTCCGGTCCCGTCCCAAACCTACCTAACCCCACCAATCGTCCACCTTCTCAATCCCGCCATTCCCTCCTTCCCTCGGGGGGAGAACAACCCCTGATGTCCCTAATCTTTTCCTTCTGGCCCTCTTGAGGTAAAGCCCACTGGACAAAGGCCGGAGAAGGCGATAAAAACAACCTTGGTAGACAGCTCTAAAAAGTTCTTCCTATTTTCAACATGATTGTAGATCGAAATTCATTACTGTACGTACTGGGTGTTCCAGGAAACAGGAATAAATTCAATAATTACGTTCCTACCGAAAGTGTCAAATAGACTTTTTTGTCTTTTTTGTCGTTGCAAGGTTTTTCTTTTTTATGTATTTTTAATTTTTTTGAACCGATCTTGTGTTACTAAAAAGACGCTCGAATTCCGTCTTACCTAAGCGTTTCGTTCTAACGCCGATATGGAATCGAGTTATTCGGTCTGAGCGTATTTCCAATCCAGCGCCACTTCTTTCTTCTTAACTGCAGTGCCACCCTGCATATATGTCCGAGTGGTCTAAGGCACGATCAGAAGCCACTCGTAAGGAAGCAGGGGATGCCGGGATCAATTCCCGGGATGTTAACGAAATTTGCCATACCTAGAGTCAATACACAATTACAAGCGAGATGTATTTTATTGTTTAATGTACATATTGAGATACTCATTAATGGGTTAACTCGAAGAATCAAAATTCGATTTGAGGAAGATTTGTCTAAGCGGTTTGCACTTTACTCAATAGTGACTGGATGGACACTGTGAACAAACCACGATGGATACTATGCAGCTAGTGATAGGAAAAAATGTCCTCTGCACGTCACTGGTAAAGTGAAATTCACGTCGCTATTTAGGGCTGCCAGATGTAAACTAATATGATATACCAGTAGGTAGGTAAATAGGCCTGAGGTTTTGACCAATGGTCTAGACTTTTACTTAAGGTGGCTCACCAACAGTGTTTTTGTCATTTTGATAACCTGATTTCTCACCTATTTGAACGATAGATATAAGAAACTATGAGAAACTCATGATTAACGTGTAAAATGGTGCAGGAACAGCTATTTGCTGGCCTGACCTACGTGAATATTATATGTATAACAGAACAATATGTACTGAAAAACTTGATATAAATGTGATGAATTTGACTGATATAGGATATATTATATGGAAACAATAATGGTTTAAGTAATTAGAATGCAATGGGCTGAATAATATAAAAGTGGTATGAAAATGAATTACAGAAAATGTCAGTGACGCTATACCGTTAATTAACGGGAAAATCAGGAAGACGTTCTCGCTTGAGCCCTCGAATGCTTCACGGATGTGGTAGACGTTCAAGCGTCTCGGTCATCAATATATTGAAATGATTCTCTGTTGAGGAATATTAGTTTACATTATTATCCCGTCCCGTCTGTATGTTTATATGGCCTATTCACCCCTGACCCGCCGCTTCGCTTTTGCCTCTCTTCGTCAAAGTTGACCCCTCTGAAAAATAGATTGTTCCAATACTTCATACTTTTGTGTTCCCGATCAAGTCAGTCCCTTTTCTACAGCTCTAACAAAGCCGCTTGCGCTTTCCTCGTCCAAAACGATTTTTGCCGATCTGACCCACCTGTGTGCATCCTGTGTGCATCGATTGCAATCGGTGTCTTGCTGCGACATCAAGAACGACGAATCAGAGGTTTCTGAACGGCCAAGTCACTCGTATTTCCTCATTCATCCGACGTCAGGACCCTCATCACCAATATGCAGGACATCCAAGGTCAGTCCATTCCAATACATTTTTTTAACTGGTAGATCACTAACAGCGTAAGTTCGGCTGACCGAGTTGTATGATAGCTCTCACACTCGCATTTCCCAAACTACTGCGCAATTCATAGCACCACCACAACCATCAGATTCAACAGTTTTATTTGTATATGAAATAAAAATGTCCTCGAGAAGAAGAATATCATTATTTTATTTAGTCATCAACGTAATTCAATATATTTTACCACCAGCTGGCTTAGGTAGGTATCTACTCATTAACATAGCATTGTAAATTATACCTACAATAACATGGCAAATACATTTTTTCTGTACATTTATATTGAACCAGTGTTGAGGAGTAATTTGTTTTCCTTCATTCCCAATTAGGGTCTCGCTAACAAAAATCTGTCTCTATTTTATGCTAGTAGCAAGCAGTTGGAACACGTGCTAGTATAACATAACACCTCAATTGAAACCACTCTCCACTGATCGATGGAGATCAATAGGTATAGTTTTGTTGAAGTAACTCATGCGCAGAAGGTATGTAAAGATCGCTGTGAAGTACGGTGTTTCTTACAAACCATGGAGCAGATAACGCGTTGATGAAAGAAAAAACTCATCATTTGATAGCTACCCAACACGTAGGAATCCCTAATAAACAGCGGAGTGAGGGAGCGACAGATCGAGAGAAAGGAAGAAATGCAGCGTGGAAAACGCCATCGTTCTTTATCACGTAAACGTGCACCGACAGAATGTTGAAAAAAGAGGGTGTGAAAAAATTAAATAGACAATAATTGCGAGGGTGGCGAACAACTGGGGATGGGAGAAAACTAATTTAAAGCCTCCAGCCGAAAGG
Organism: Adelphocoris suturalis; assembly: GCA_030762985.1. Lineage (NCBI taxonomy): Eukaryota > Metazoa > Arthropoda > Insecta > Hemiptera > Miridae > Adelphocoris > Adelphocoris suturalis. Next base: position 22,760,083 of record CM061041.1, on the reverse strand, counting down.
GGGTTGCTCGAGTAATTTCGGCTGATGCGAGAGAGGGTGGGAAGAAATGTGGGTATCAAAATCCTGAAATCAACCGCTTATTATTTCTTCTGTTTCTTATTCTTCTCGTTCTTATCGCCTTCTTAAGTCTAGAGAAGTCCATTTGCTTGAAACTGAGCTTATTGTTTCAATGTTATGTATTACGAGTATGTGTAATTGTATATATTTCCTCCCATATCCTCTTTCAGACGTTGGCGGAACATCACTAAATAGCTAGATTTAGCAATTGTAGGTAATTCAAACGTTGTATCTTTCATATGCCACCCTCAATAGCTTCCTCTGAGTAATATTCCTGAGACATGACAACCTGTTTCGACCGATCTGTTGATTGCTTAGGACATTAGGTAGTGTGATAAATAACCTATGGTTCCATGTTTTAGGTCGGTACGGCATACATTTACACATAAGATGTTTAGGGAGCCTGATCCAATTCAACAACGCGTTTGTACTTTCCCATTTATAGCTATTCAAATGCCTTCGAGAATCTCGTTCATGAGCATACAATCATCTCAAATGTCATCCTCACAACTATGAAGCAACACGAACTACAAATAACGGCTCACCTCACTATTCCGGATATGAATTGAATTTGCGAGAAAAAAAAGTTTCAGTCTCTCACTCTTTGATTACGAATAGGTGACCTGCCCACCATTCCATGATCACTCAACTCTACTCAACCTTCTGCAAAGAGATTACAAGAATACTTACCACCAATTACGAAATATCAAATCTACATAACGTTAGCCATTTCTGGTGGATTTATTCTTTCTGGATCGCAACCTACACCAAGCTAATGGTGCATGAACAATTATATGATGCCGCCATGAATAATATGAACAACTTAGGGTACAACTTTCATATCTGTTAACAGTGATCATTGTTTGGCGTACAGTGATAAAGAGTTTCTTGGTATCCTAATAGAATACTCTGTTTCGTTCATTAATCAGATTAATGTGATCTCAGTTGAGGTCATATAACCCAACCTTGAATGATTAAGTATTTTAGCGTAAACATACACACACACACACGCGAGCGCGCGCCCACAATTGCACGAACGCGATAATCATAACTATGACGAAATCGTCGGAAAATCACTGCAACTTATTACACAATGGATTTAATTATTTCAGTATTAGAGAGCCCTTAACACAGACCACTGGTCCATAGAAAGTTTGCTATAAAACTGAGTCTATGGTTCGTTATCGAAATACAACTACTGTACGATGTCACCTACCAAAAAATGAATAAATAGGTACTAAATAAAAAGAATGAATAAATAGGTACTAAATAAAAAAAATAAAAAACTATAATAGATGAATGAACTAATAATAATTAAAAGATTAGATTAGATTAGATTAGATTATTTAAAAATTATTAGAAAAAAAGAAAGAAAATGACTTGAGAAGAACTAAAGGAAATTTTGAACTCCAGCCGCCAGCGCTACCACTGGACTAACGAAGTCTTGACTGAACATTCAGCATCGTCAAAGGTATATAATTGGCCTGATAGTATACATATAGATATATACATATATAAGTTGTGCCTGTAGAGTGGAACAGACAGGCAGACACAGACAGGCAGACACACACACTGGAACAGACGAGAAGTGCACTCACTTTGTTCATTAGTGAGACAAAAAGTTACCTGCTTAATCATACGCCGTTTTGTTGAGTTTATTTTGAATAGAAACATATCACATTGTTCCCCTCCAGATATTTCTGGAAGCAAAACTTTCCTCCGACCCTCACTAATGCACCTTACCTCTCCACTCCCCGTCGTCCCGGCATTTTGTCAACGTAATTTCCACTCCGGCCGTTCATTTTTCCTCGACCAAAGTTGAGAGCTCCCGCTAAAAACAACTTTTCAAAAAGCTCTTTAAAAAAGGAAAACTCTTTTACGCCGTTTTGCCGTGAAGGGAATTTAAATTCTAATGTTTCCTCGGAAAGGAAAGCACTCCCCCGTCTCAGTGCATTACGGCCTCCCTCTTCGCTCCTTCGCACTCTTAACACACAAGTTCGCAGTCCGACGTTATATTGCTCTGAATGTATTGTTTTAATGGACGTGGGTAATTATACACTTTTCCACACATTGTCGAGGCTTAAGAGGGGTTCGCGTATCCCGAGATACCAGGAGTTACAGAAACACCTCACTTTCCTGTTTCAGTGAAACTCATTTTATTTGCGGGTTAAATTTCTTCTCTATGCTCTCCCACTGAAATAATCTATCTGAAATGACAACAAATCGACTATGTGTTTTACGCGTATAAAAAACGTCTGCCAAGTTGGGTGTAGCTTTTCACATATTGTAACATGGACGTTTAGAATTATTTAAAAACAACGTAAGAGTAGAAATGATTGAATGCAAAACAGAACAGTAATATATATATATATATATATTACCATCGCCACCTGACCATCGCCACATCCATTTTTAATTTTTTTTCAAATTTTTTTCTAATTTTTTTTCAACTTTTTTTCAACTTTTTTTCAAATTTTTTTCATTTCTATTTTTATTTGTTTAATTTAATTTAATCCAGTGAGACTCCAACTCCCTCCTAGTCACCAATAATGCTGGTACTGTGTTGCTTAGGAGGTAATTTCAAAGAAGCAATCCTGCAAGACTAGGAGAATATTAGTTGATTGACAACGAATAACGAAACGTCTCACAGTGAGTCTCACTTTTGTGAATTTATTATATGTAAAAATCTAAGTATATATATATATATATATATGTGTGTGTGTGTGTGTGTGTGTGTGTGTGTGTGTGTGTGTGTGTATGTATACATGTTTCATCATCTACCTCATGTCCTCGTATATACGAGGCGATGGACCTTGGTAGGACATTTAATGGTTGACCTGCACAATCCTTAAAAATTGCATAAAATTGGTCCATTTGTCTCGGATTGTCAACCAGTATTATTTTTGCGCATGAGCAATCGTTATAACTCCTCCAAGCGCGATATATAGGGAGTTAGGGTGGTTTAAAAAGAAAAAAAGTTCTAGGATTTCTGGTCCCCATTGTGTTTTTGCTTTCTCGGTATGTCAGGATGACCCTCCTAAATTTTTAGCAAAAAATATTAATCCTAACCACTTTACCTGGGTCGATTTTGGCCAGTTATCGACCGCTATCGTAAACCAACCTCTAAATTGGTGCCGACGTGATGATTTGAAGGACGGATTTCAATTTTTTGGGGTCAATTTATGGGTTTTCGCATGCGCTGAACACGATGAACTTATTTATTTTACGCTCCGTCCACTAGTTATCCGGTAAACTGGCAGAGGGCACTGCTTGAAGATAAGTAAAAATCGAAAATTTCACCGAAAATGCTGTCGCCTGGTTAAGAATTGTACTAGAAACATGCTATTATGGTCGGATAATATGCTTTGGCATGTTCTGAACATGATCCCGTTTTTTAATGTACTTCCCCGCCGATGCTTGCTTCGTTTATCGGCCATAAACCTCAAATTAATGGTGGGATAATAGACAAATTCAATCTAATTTCACCGGAAACTATGTTGCGTTGATAATTTGAGGTCCCGAAATACCTTGTGCCGATAAAATTTGGTATTTTCCAGGATACTCGGTACAACGCCGTTGGTTATTTGGCAAGGACTTGTACTTATTCGCCAAATATAGTGGCAAAATGGAGAAAATAGCTAAAATTTTCCCATTTTTCTGTAAAATTCCTTAGTTTCTATCGGTTTTCCGGGGTCAAATTCGTAGTTCTGAATTGTCTGAACTGTGATTGGATCGTTTGAGCGTAGGGTTAGTTAGCTATTGACGGCGGTATCGGTCACGTGTAAAAGCTCGACTCAAGTAATGTCGGGAGCGTGAAACGCACATAGAGGTTTTGCGAACTCCAATACAAAAATTAGAATTTTGTATGTCGCCAAAAAACCCCATATATATATTCTCACCATATATTGGTATAGTACGTTCATAACAGCTCGAAAAATGTAAAGTAATATCTACAATTGAGTTTACCTATGCGCATAGTTGAAACATTGAAGACTGTTTGAAATTCTTTTTTTTTATGTTTCGATATTTTATCGTGGTTAATTATTTTTTGTATGTTTTTATTATATGTTATTCTCGTTAAAATGTTATGTTCTATGCTCCACGATCATGGATTCTTTCAGCTTATCGACCAAATTACAGATTGTCCCTCGAGCGGGTGAAACACTGAAATCATATTACATTATTTTCAATCATATTTCATCATTTATTATTTAACGACCAATCACAGTTCAGAAAATTCAGAACTACGAATTTGACCCCGGAAAACCGATATTAACCGATAAGAAATTTTACAGAAAAATGGGGAAATTTTAGCTATTTTCTCCATTTTCCCACTATATTTGGCGAATAAGTACAATTCCGGTTCAAGTCCTTGCCAAATAACCAACGGCTTTGTACGGAGTATCCTGGAAAATACCAAATTTTATCGGCACAAGGTATTTTGAGACCTCAAATTATCAACGCGACATAATTTCCGGTGAAATTAGGGTGAATTTGTCTATTACCCTACCATTAATTTGAGGTTTATGGCCGATAAACGAAGCAAGCATCCAACCATAATAGCATGTTTCTAGTACAATTCTTAACCAGGCGACAGCATTTTCGGTGAAATTTTCGATTTTTACTTATCTTTTTACTTATTTTTAGCCCTCTGCCAGTTTACCGGATAACTAGTGGACGGAGCGTAAAATAAATGTTTATCGTGTTCAGCGCATACAAAAACCCATAAATTGGCCCAAAAATATTGAAATCCGTCCTTCAAATCATCACGTCGGCACCAATTTAGAGGTTGGTTTACGATAGCGGTCGATAACTGGCCAAAATCGACCCAGGTAAAGTGGTTAGGATTAATATTTTTTGCTAAAAATTTAGGAGGGTCATCCTGACATACCGAGGAAGAAAAAAAACAATGGGGATCAGAAATCCCAGAACTTATTTTTTATTTATTTATTTTTATTTTTATTTTTTTTTTAACCACCCTAATAGGGCATTATCCAGTACGTATGCACAAAATCCCGCCAAGTTTTAACGAAATCGGACTGGAAGATGAAGATAAATGGACGTCATAAGAAATTAACGTTTGCACACGCGCACAGGATACTATTTATTCGGGGATAATGATAGTTATAAGGGGCTGTCTTGGAAATAACCCGGAAAATTCCAGAAAAATTAATCGAAATCGGCCCATTAGTTCTGGGGTTATGTTTGTGTCAATCCGTTTAAGTTTTACGCTTACCTAATAGTCATTACTCAATCAACGGCGAGAATAGTTTATAGGGCATCATCCTATAAGTACACATACCTACCCAACTACTCTCCGAATTAGAACGAAATCGAAGTAGTAGATAATAGGAAATGGATGTTATAAAACATCCACGCTTGCACTTCCGCAGAGGCTATTATTGATTGACCAGCAATGAAAGTTATTGGCGACCGTCTAGGAGCTAATTCCCCCCCTCCTCTCTGCTATTCCATGAAAATTTCTCCAAAGTCAGACTGTAGCTTGTTGTTGTTTTGGGTATGACAATGATTTACCACATAGACAAACGACGAAAATCGACCAGCAACCTGTGAAACGCAAAAAGCAAGTAGAAATTTTGATTTTAGTAGAGAACAACTTTTTTGGCTTATCGCACGAACAAAAAGCTCCTTACCTTCGATAGTGATGAAGCGAAATAATACTTTGACAATAACCGACGTCCGTGGCGACGACGTCTAATTGTAGTAAAGGACAACTTATTATGCTTTTATAATGGATTATGTGTGGTGAAGGCTATAAAAAGATACCAAACTCCATTGTCGACTGATTTGACGAAGATCGTCGTTGCCGACGACAAGTTCGTATCGTTGCATCGCCATCATAAACTATGCAGCTGATTCCAGATTTCAAGTTGATACCTAGGTCCAAAATAGCCTACAGCGAGGAACACTCACACAGGCTGACCAATGCTAGCTGAGTCGAAGTGGAAACTCACTTCGTTCGTCAATTAAATGATTATACGCATTAATTTCTTAATTACCTAGGTAATTTATCATACAGTTTTCGAAATTGCATTAGCTAACTTTTCAACGCAGATTTGCCAATATTGTGCCGATATCTAATGGAAATTACTACTATAGAGCACAGCCTCTTGCATACCAAGCAAAAGGACTCAACGAAATTGTTAATCTTACCTTTAAGAAGGGTGAACGATGAAGCACATTCACTGTACTAGAATCCACGGAAGCCTAAAGTGGTAGGTATTCGACGTTGTGAGGTCAACTGACATTGGACATTGTCTGACACTAGCATGGCCTGAGCATTGGGCCGGTCTCGATACTTCCACCCCAACAGCGGACGAAAACCCTGGAAAAAAAAGCTTCTTTTTACCTAAACAAAAAACATGGAATAACTTCAAGGGCTGCGATCTATTGTTGCGCTTTTTTTACACTCACCTTTTTTACAGAACAACGGTACAGTGACCTCGATGCATGGAGGAAGAAGGTCATTTGAATGCACAGGGTTGTGGGTGTGTTGACCTCTCATTGTCACCTACCCTACACCATCAACTGCTTACGCGAACATCAGGTATAACGTTTCAAGGTTGTTTTTTATATTGGGTATGGATTCTTTAGGACATCTAACAATACGTAACGGAACTGAACCCACCCTATATTTGTTGGTCATCATTGTCGACAAAACGGTGTCCCTAACTTTTGTAGTAGGTAATCACTACCCATTTTGGGTTGCGTGGCTGAAGTAAATCCTCATGCTTCCTCATTACTGAAGATTATTCTTCGTGATTTTCTCCACTGTGAAATGTTGTTGTCGAATATTTAATGTGATAGTTAAATGCTACTAATATGATTTAGTTTCTTGACCGCTAGATGATAATTAGCATAGTTTTAGGATATTGAAAGTCGCTCAGGATAATAAAATTCAAGTCTTCAAAGCCAACGTTTCGATGTAATTATACACCATTATCAGGGCTACAACAAGATGAGGTTCCAAAAGTCTATTAATTGAACAGCTGTCGTTTGACATCTTATATTATGACAAATAGAAAAAAATAATAATAACTGTACATAGTATTACATACATTGGAGGATTTGGGCAGGTTTCTACAAAGTCATTTCGTAGTTTATAGCACATGTAGTATGTTCATTTATGTCATTTACATACACTAGACATTCGACATGGCTATAAATGTTCGACCTGCCGATCCTCTTGTTCCTATTGACCCTGCCCATACGCCTTATGGATCCCCTTTAAGGCTTTTCAAATGCGAGGCACTCGCCCGTCTTAGCCCGAGATAGCGCTCTGGTTCTATCTTTTTGGGACGCCCTACTGAAGGTAGCTCTTACAAGCAAGGTTTCATTAATAGAGGGGCGACCTATTAGAATTGATCCGGAGGGGTGTGTGACAACCCATTCAAGCATGAGAAAAAGTATCAATCGAATACAAATCCGTGTCAGAACAGTCCAAAACCAAATCCATGTGTGTGTGTGTGACAAATTTTGTCGACCCTGCTCAGGTTACGAAATTTTGAACTGATTATAGTAATCTAGTTTCTGTACGTTGTCGTATTGTTCGCTCACATTGCCCAAGAAGATTATAACAAGCACGAAAAAAAGAAAGAAAAGCGCCTAAGGCTAAAAAGTGAAGAGCGTATAATACGGTTTTATGATTTCGACGTAAAATTTGCTACTCATAGGTTCAATAGTAAAGAAGTTAGCTCCGCTGCTCACTAAGGGGCATCAGACCGTATGATTCGTTTTTAGATGTACAAAAGGGCTTCCAATCCAAATTTTAGCATCAGATTTTGAGTACCTAGTAAATAAATTAGCTCCAGAGCTCATATACTGACCTAAGATGTTTCAGAATTTTTAATTAATACATATAAGTTCCAAAAGGCCTTCATTTCAAATTTCAGCATTGTAGGTTGAATAGCAAATAACTTAAATCCAGATCTCACTCAGCTAATCGGGGGGGGGGGGGGGGGGGGGGGGGGGCTCTAGATTTTGTGATTCGTTTCTAGACGGTCCTGTCAAATTGTAGCTTCATAGGTTCAATAGCGAAGAAATTAGCACCGGATCTTTCTCATCAGATCGAGGGGGCTTCAGACTTTATGATTCGTTTCTAACTGTTTCAAAAGGCCTCTATTTCAAATTACAGCTTCATAGGTTGAACAGCAAAGAACTTAAATCCAGATCTCACTCAGCTTATCTTTGGGGCTATAGACCCTTATTATGGGAGCTTTCATGATTCGTTTTTAGACGTCCCCACGGTTCTCCATTCCAAATCTTAGATTCAAAGGTAAAATAACAAAGAAATTAGCTCCATGGGTTCAATTTCAATTTATATTATAATACTAGACGCTTCAACACTCACGGTCATTAGAATGTGAACAAAACATGAGAACTGTTATGCACATAGCTCTGCTAGTCATTCAGTCACAGTTATAGTGAACAGGGAAATGTTAGTTAAATTGAGAGTTTTCAAACGAGGTGAACGATTTTCGTGGGTTAAAGAGGAATGAAGGTGAACAAACGTGACAACATAGCCGTTGCACGATCAGAAAGTTTTCCGTCACGTTACAATTTTCCATTACGCTTTGTGTGACGCAAATTGTAATAATTATCTTAGACGCAGTTGTTGATTTGGTGTTTAAGTCGGCTCTCATGAAAATGAAGGAGGCCTGGAGATGAAATAGAGAAATTTATAAATTCCATTTTGATTGTAGTAAGCGCTTTTTGGTTAGCTCCAATGATTTACCTTCTTGGCCCGTGGAGCAGGGAATATTTTTTTGATTTACGCTCAATTTGTGCTCATTGGCAACATTTACCATCCCTGCAGTCTCCGCTCTTCGCTCGCCCGGAAACTTATAAATAGGGAGAAGGCGCCCTTTTCGGGGAAAAGAGCCTGAAGTTTTCGTGGATGAAACAACCGCAATTTATTACAAGATGATTTGGCAGTATATTAACCTTGATTTATCATCCGGGCGTCTCCACGACTTTAAGAGCGGCGCGGAAAGCCGTGCGGAAACTGCGCAACTGAAAGGGGGGGCCTACACGGAAAGTTGGTAACTTCGAAGCCTCGGTGGCTTCAAGCCTCCGACCCCGATAAATAATATGAAAATAACCGGACGTCTTAATAAAATATTGATTTAGATGGCTGTGGACTTGGTTTGGATAGAGTCATAAATCATGTCAGCCCTAAGTTCATTATCAGTTAATATATAATAGAAGCGTTTTATAATTTATGCTCGCTCCTGACTGTAATATATATCTGTAAGGCAATTACCTGGTGCTCGAGTCAGGAGGGGGCCACACCTCCCTAATTATAGGAAGGACTACTCTTGCCTTTCGCTTCCTTGCCACCTTCCTCTCCTTCCCTCGGGATCTTCTCTGAAATCTCTTGTTTCTATCCCAATCACCTCTCTCTTGCCTCTCCTTCCAGTTGGATTCTTCCTCTTTGTCTTTCTTGAATTATAATATCGAATCACGCCTTCCGCGGGCTGTTAGATAAAGGGATATTCACCTCATGGAATTTTATTTATGAATTCGCATAAAGTGTTATATCGTTATACGATGTGTGTTTCAGTAGTTCTTAACAGGTAGTTCAAAACAAGTACATGACATAGTTCATAACAAGTACATTCAGTAATTCATGACAATCACAAACATAGTAGTTCAAAACAAGATACATTCATAGTAGTTTGTTCAGAACAAGGTACATAACATCATACTGTCTTCTTATTTAATTCAATATTCCAACGGTGAAGTCTGTGTCCGCCACACACATTTTTTGTGAAGAATGGTGACGTGTACGACTAGTAACTTATAAATATTTTTACCAGTAAACCAGCATTCACCGGCGGCAAATTCCGTTGTAGAAGAGGTGACCCTTATTATTGAAGGGAGTTGCCACTTTGGGAGGGAGTTGCCTCCAATGTGTAGTTTACTATAAATTTCTTAGTAAGAGACACGCATTTATACTCATACGTTTGACTTGAGCTTATCTACATCTAAATCCATCCTCCCTATTTCGATGGGGTGCTAGTACTGGATCTAGACATTCTTTCCTATCCTCTGACCAACGCTGACGGGGTGAAAACACTGGCTCAGAACATTTTCGTTGTCAGTTTATCAATTCCGTGTCAGCCTAGGGGGCACCGGGATGATACCCAAAATTTTTCTCCATGGAGTTTTGCATGCTGAGGTAAGATTCAGCATCACCCTCTTCCATAATCCATCAATTCAATATTAGAGAAGGTTTGGAACAAGCACAACAAGTAAATTAAACACTCAGCTAGATTCATTTTTCCTCGACATAAAAATAATTTACGACAAATGAGATGATAATTTTTCATCTGGCAAGATAGTTTCAGTCCCTGAAGTTGGCAATACTGGCAACAATGTAAACTCAACAGATATTACTTCCTGCCGTTGTAGCAATCACAAGTCAAGGTTGAATGTGATACGTTCTATTGGTGATCCTGCGAATATGTCTATATTGTAGTAGTCTACGCAGTTTCTTTCAAGAGGAACGTCATAAAATGATACTACCTACGATAAATTATTTTTTAATATGATTTCATTATAGGAACGGTGGACAAAAAATTTGAAAGTGAAACGATTCAGAAATAACGAAAGTTTTCGAAAATTTTTAATAGAAACTCTTCGCTCTAAATTAGTTTTAAGAGGGACCGTCAAATGAGGAATTATTAATTCTGTAACACTTGTCTATCTGCATAATAATTTCCTATGAAAAATGTTATATGCTGGATTGAGAATATGCCGTAACATCTATTAATTCACAAAATGTCCAGATAGACCGACCTAAAGAATTTAATTTAATGAAGATGTGGGGTAGAATGAGTGATCGGCTGTAAAATGACTTACTCAGGGTCAGGAGTCATGGTAAAATCCAGCCTATTAGGGCCAGAGAAGGGACAAAACTGAAAACTGAGAAAGGAGGAAGGAATACTCGTAATTCAAAAAATAGATTAAAAATTGTGAGGTTGGTTATCGTTGTATTTTAGAGGAGTTATCTTCTGAAAATACACCCTATATATATATATATATATATATATATAAAGAAATTTGTTACAACGCAGAAAGATTCATTTTGGCAAAGAAAGGTTCAGTTCGTTGGCCAGCCCGATAGCTCCAGAATTATTTCAGGTTCAAATTTACAATTTTGTGGCCCAAAAAATGCTCAACATTATGTTTTTTGGCTATAGGGCTTTTGGGGTGTCACAGTCTAAGTATTTTCAGTGCTGAGTCGATTGCGACCACTCCCAGATTTCTAAGATTCGTAATAAGTGGGCAAACTCAATTTTTAGGTTAAAAATGTCCATTATTGACTAAATTTTGACAATAGGGCATTTGCGGTGTCACAGACAAAGTATTTTTCGGCCTCAATGATCAGAATTGAAGGGCCTAATTTTATGTTACCTACAACTTTTCTTTAAAAAATCGCTCTATTAGTTGCATGACTGAGTACTTTTTTATCAGTGGGTATAATAAATCGGAATATGCAATATTTAGTTTTTTTTTCTCTATGGCTGGTAACATTTGACAAACAGGACTATGGTTTGCAGACTGAGAGTCGGACAGCTCCGAAAAGTATGATTACCTGTCTTCCTCCCATCACATGGACTTCTTCAACCTTCGAAACAATAACAGCACCATGTTAACATATATGTTGGATCAGATGCGTTCTCATTTTTTTCGATTTCCGCAACCTTTTGAGGTGAGGAGGCCCTTACGTGCGTCGGTTACATTTCTATCTCTGTCTCATTTAATCCTTAAACAGGGATCAACTGGGGGTGGATAAACACCTACAGTTGTTTTATTTGGGAATAACGCTATACACAATACATAGATAACCTACATCTATGTTCTGTGACGCTATCTCACGAGTAAGGCTGCCTTATCATCGGAATACATTATTGTGATTCCCCCCCCCCCCCCCCCCCACACACACTTTTTTTCTTATATCCGCACTCGTGATGCCGAAGGAATGCGATGATCACCAAGGGGGCTGTTTGGCGGATCCCTTTCATATCTCGACCTCCGCTTGGGGAGGAGAACAAATCGACCGATACAGCTCCGAAGCAGGAAACATCGCTATTGTCTTCTTACCACCACTTTGAAAGACAAGCGTCACATGCCCCGGTTGAAAACATCCTCGAGATTCGTTTTTGCACGCCACCTCCTCAGCTTGTAAGTTCTTATACGTCGATTGTTGCTGAGAGGTAACTAACTTACAGACTCAAAACAATCGTCACAAAAATTTAATCAATTTTCAAAGCCCCAAAGAAATTTGGGAAGCCACATGCATAATCAGATCACGTATTTTCAGATGAGTATTTCATTTCCTAAGCTCATTGATATGTATATGTTGTGACAGAGTTCCCGTCATAGAGTTCCCGTCGGGATCTCAGAGAATGCGCTGTCGTCGCTCCGTTGGTGAACAACGGGCGTCGCACGCCTTTTCTAATGTTTTTGAGAAGCTGAGTTTGGCGTTGGATGGGTGATCCAGGTCCCTGGAAACCAATCTACTCAGAACATAGCTCATTAATGCTATTAGTAGGAGTGGTATCTCTCTGACGGGATACTGTCAACCTCCTTTACCTTTTTATCGAGGATTTAGGCCCCCATTGCACCTCTAGGGGGGGTGCCTAGATCCCTGATAATATGTACAGTTTTTCGAGTTGCCTCAGACTGGTTTTTAACGTTTAGTAGGTACAGAGCAGAGAACTAGTTTTCTCAAAAAGTGAAAATGGAAATTAGACGGGATGAAGTTTCTGTTAATGAATCCACTGATGAATATTATATTGGTCAAAGCTACTAGGAATATTTGAACACAAGAACAGAAACGCTTTCATGGACAATACAAATTATCGGATCCCCAAGGAAGTATGTGTCCCTGTGGCTCTCTAAAACGTTGCGCAACGTAACATCAGCGGACAGTGCTCGTTCAACTTCCCAAACCATTCCGATCGCCAACAATCCCAGGTTTGAACGGCAGCATCCTCTCACGGTCGCAATTTATTGCAATCACATCTGACAGTTCACCCACGGCTGCACAATTTGTACAGTATAGCCCCACGCTATATTCAGCACCCTGGGGAGATGTCCAATTTTCAAAGATTACGATTGCCATTATTTTGGTACTTCTGGGCAATGATGGCATTAGAAATTTCCTGGATAACTCCCTGTCAGCCACGATATGCAGCACAGCCTAAGCTGGTACGAAGACAGTCAATTTTAGCTAAAGGACACATCCTCCTTTAAGACGTTCTCGTCCGAGTGCATTCAAAACCTTTCTGAAATACCAGAGTGAGAAACACGTCTACTTTAAAACTCATATCAACGTTTAAATTTAGTGAATGTTGCGTGTTATTATTTTTGGCTTGGAAAGCTCATACAGTAGAGTAAATTTTTTTTAAATTCAGCTTTTAACTATTTTTCAATGTACCATGTCATTTTATAACTAGCCAACCTTTATAAATATCCATAAGGCTCACAGAAGTGAAGGAATACCAAATTATTCATAACAATTGATGTTCTTCAGCTCATTTGCTGTCCCTATTTGGCTTGCAAACCGTAACCTAACTGGTCATGGTCAATATTATATTGATGGGAGTGCCTTCTGATATTGAAATGTCTCGGTAGAGATATACCTATGGTAAAGCAGAAAGGAATATAGTACAACAGAGCCTTTTCAGTACCACTTGCAATAATTCTAAGAATAAGGTGCATTTTCATAAGTACATATATCTTTACGGCGGATGAAATTAAACAAAAAAATTTCAACCCGTTCATTCCTCAAACTTCTACAAATATTGATTTTATTCAATTTTCTATAGCAATTTGAATTATTTTAAACAATGACTTTTTTTAAAATCCCAACTTTTTTTCGATTACGGCCGTAATCACAAGTTTTTTTATACGATATTCCCTATAAAGAAACGCTTGCATACGAGTCTGCAACACATTGGGACATTTTATGTCTTTATTTGAAGACAAGTATGTGTTGCAGACTCGTATGCAAGCTCTAAGAGCCACTCAGCTGATCCGGACCCTGGGCATCGTCACGTAAATGTGCTAAAGAGACTACATACGAAATTACAGCTTCCTTGAGTGTAAAACATAGAAATTACTTATTAAAATGATTTAACCACCGCTTCACAAATCAAACCGTTCTCGCAATATTTGGATCACCTGGTATGAATCAAATCATCGAAACACCATCTCAATCAAATCATCAGAAATTGACAACGATTGCAATCATGTTCACAATATCAATTGTTGAGAATGATCACCTGAGTGTACACAATTATTCAAATAACCATGCTCATAACTCAGCTTGTTAGCCACGCACTTCGCAGTAGCTAACATAACATAATATGGTTGGATAAATCGAGAGCTTTCGAACGAATGGTCAACGAATTTTGTGGGATGAAAAACGACAAAGTACCATTTCCCTAGCAACGACTCGGTTGTAAGCGGAAATCATCAAAATATTTTCGTGAGCAATTTTCCGTGACGTTTTTTTAGTTTATGTGCCATAGCAAAGACATAAAATGTCAAAAATCCTAAGGCATCGACCAAACTGAGGACTACCTAATTGATTTTTTACTACCTAACTGGCTATCACGTATATTGCAGCCTACTTCAATGAAATTTATAGTAATATATAATTTCCCTTGAACGTTTTTCACGCTAAGGATGATAAATCTCTCGCCGCAATTGCATGCCAAGTTCACTCAACAAGAATACTAAGGATGGAAGCTGATTTGCATACCAACGGCGCCACAGTATTAATTTTGACCATTTCCAATCCCCCGTATCCGTCGTAGACAGGAAATGATTTCCGCTATTAACTTTCGAGACGGTTGAAATTGTTAGAGAAAAAGAAACATGAGATGGCGGTAAAACGGGAGAGAATTTTCCAAGCCGGTGGGCCCAAAAGCTCGATGGGCATTCCGCTGGGGTGAGCTCCTCATCCACATCTGCGTATCGCGATATTCCCTCTGAAACGTTTCCTGAAAGTTGGATTTTCTCCCCTTTTTCACTATAGTTTTTCCTGTTCGTCCTTGGGAATCCCTAGGGCAGCGGCGAGGAGTGATTTACTGTCTCGAGGGAGAGGAGACGAGGGTATCCTGGAGGGACGATGTATGGAAAACAGGGTGCTCCGTCATCATTCCTTGTTTCCGGTCTTTTCT
Source organism: Adelphocoris suturalis (assembly GCA_030762985.1). NCBI lineage: Eukaryota > Metazoa > Arthropoda > Insecta > Hemiptera > Miridae > Adelphocoris > Adelphocoris suturalis. The sequence goes on along the minus strand of CM061041.1, from coordinate 22,744,808 downwards.
GAAGGAGCCTCTACGGTCTCAAGCGCTAGAATGAGATGCTGCTATTGTGACGATATTTGCGCAAATCTACGCGCAATCAGAATCAATGTGAGCTGGATTTCACATTTGACTTGAAACTTGAAAATACTCCTTAAAACATCAGACGAACCCTGCACACATCTACACGATTTGAATATAGTTTGACGCATGATGCAAGATCTAACTCTCAATACGCATCAAACATGGGTTATTGTAAAGCCACAAAAATCTCTTTTCTATCCATATATCTCAGAATGGGATATAACTTCTACCTTAAACCACCACCAAAAAGAAAAAAAAAAAAAAAACTTCTACGTCTTCCAACGTAAACTGTACCTAATCTATCTAAATTTCATGAAACTTGGTGGGTAATTTATTACAAATTGTTACACAATGGTTAATTATTTCTGTATTAGAAGGCTCTCCGATGCAGATCACCGGTCTACAATAAATTACCAGTCTACATAGTAGATTATCTTAAGGGTTCGCTCATTCACAAAGCTAGGACGCCCCAAATTTACGTATTTCAGTAATAATGTAAATAAATGAAACGATTCATGACAAGGTCATCTTTCCACCTTGCCTAGATAGGTTGCATAACGGTGTATTGACTTGAAACTATATTTGTCTTACGGACATAAAATCCCAATTATAGTTAATGTTGTTCACTAGATCGATTAAAAATCAGCCTCGAAAGACCGTCAGCTGACAAGAGGTCCTTCACAGCTTGTAACATTGATTTATGGGGTGTCAAAGGTGCTATATTTATATTCCAGCAAGGTAGGCCGATTAGGGAAGAAATTCGCCACAGAGGCCCATCAGCTGATCACTGCGCCTTTGTAACTGATCATCGTTTTCTAGTTGTGCCTCAAGAGCTTCATTTCACGGTACAGCAGCAGAACTATTGATTAAGAAATCAATTAGGCTCAGAGGTCCCTATGCTGGTCTGTGCTCCTACATGCAGTAAGACGGTACCTATTCTAAATATCTCAAAGGATCTCGGCGGACGGATGAAAATGTTTTTCTTATATAACTTACAGATTCTACGCGTCTTGAAACGAACAAAATTTTTTGTGGGTAGGGGGTGGGGTTTAAAAATATTTGGTCACAGTCGATTACAAAGGTTAATTATTGAGAATAATGAAACGAAATTGCTAAAAATGGTATTTTATAACTTATTTTGGTTTACATTCAACAAATAATTTGTTCGTCTTTACAGCAAAATTTTACTCACTCAAGGGGGCATAAATAATTCATGACTTTGTTCAGGAATTCGGCTTTAGAATGGTGAAAAATGGATTGAAAGATGGTTTTAGCGAATTTTTGTAGCGAATGAAGCTATTGCAATGGCTCAAAAAATTGTAAAATACAAAAAAATATTGAAAAATTTCTTCATTGAAATTCGTTTTGAGGCATTCTGAAACGAATCCAAGGCTAAACACTTTTTCATATATATATATGTCATTCCAAACGATAATTCTTTTTAGGATTGAGATAAAAATCCCATTCTTGCACTCAAACTCAAAATCAAACTTCCCAAACAAAAGAATGAGATCATTGGCCAGCATTTTTTGAGCTCGGTAAATTGGTCAAATCTCAAAAAACGTGCTACAAAAATCACTAAAATCGTTAAAAACGGCTAAAAATCGTTAAAGTTATATTTTTTAGCTGAATATTGTTTTTAGCTGAATATTGCTCAAATAAAGGTTATTAACTCTAAAATTGAACATTAAAAAATTTATGTACAAAATTATGCTGAAAAATGGGCTTAGATTTCATTATTTTGTGCTTAAATCGATAAAAACTGCAAAAATACCGAATCATCCAAAACCTTTATGAATAGGAGATTATTATATGAAATACTTTTTTTTTTTCTATACAATTAATAGTTAACAATTTTTCGGTCTGGAAATGTTACTTATGGTAATATTTAATAAATTCTGGTTCCTTGGTTTTTTTTATGGGGAGAGTTCATTAATTCACGGTTATCTGGTGATATAATCCCTCCACCATGATTATCGCTAGTAAGAGTAGGTACAGGTGCGCTTCAGTTGGACCAAGAGTCGTGAAATCAACTCAAACCCCGTCCGAAGCAATACTCATCACTCATTGATGATGAACAAGATTGATCTACACTTCCGTCCGGACATGGTCGATAATGCGGCTCCTCTCGAATCAACTGATGTACGAGCGGTGTCAATAGCTAGCAGGTAATTACAAGGCCCGGGTGTAATGGTGGTCGTAAACCTCCGCGTTTCACGTGCTCCATCACTCCCTCCCCAAGCCAACCCTCCACAAGTGTCACCCCGCCGCCGCCTTTGCCACCCCATCAGGCGCGGATGACGCTGACGTGATCTATTATCGGCCATTGATTCCCCTCTCATCTTCCCAAATTATAAATACAGCTCTCGCTATTGCATCCCCTGAAGTGCATAACGAAAAAATGGTTGCGCACAGCTCTCGGGAGTAACTCAAAAACGATTCCCATGTTAGTTACCTATTACCTACATAAATTTTATACCTATAAAGTTACCACAACAACTCTGAGAGAGAGAGCGAGAGAGAGAGAGAGAGAGAGAAAAACCATAAATGAATTTTTCCCTTGAGGGGAAAAACAATAGATCATGGATATGTCAAAGTTGTAGACATTACTTTACACTCTGTTCGGATGTTGGGAAAGTAAAAATGGACATTACTTTCCACTCTGTTGGGAAGTTGAGAAAGTAAAAATGGACATTACTTTCCACTCTGTTGGGATGCTGGGAAAGTTAAAGTGGACATTACTTTCCACTCTGTTGGGATGTTGGGAAAGTAAAAACCGACGTTACTTTCCATTCTGTTAGGATGTTGGGAACGTAAAAACTGACATTACTTTCCACTCTGTTGGGATGTTGGGAAAGAAGTACATAGCGGTAGTACCTCATTGATTTCTACCTAGCCTTCACTTTTTGTGTTAATAATAATATAAAGTGCCGGAGCGTTGCATTTTGTGTGGAGAAAAAAGTGTCGCAAAAAATTCCTTGACCCCCAGCCAAAAGACATATCCATCTCAAAATGAACGGATTTCAAATTCCCTCAAGCTCCAATATCTAAAATAGGAATTTATGGTGGACTCCTTTTATATGGATGTGGTTTCCTGTATTAATCCGAGATGTTGGCCTGTGTCTGACCACATCCACTGTTGTTGGTTGAAGCCTGAGTTGAAGCAGTGCTGCAGGAACGAAAGTGTATGCAGACTCGACTCAGCCTCCATTCAATTCACAACTACATTCTTATCTAGCTCGTAACACTTACGAAACAACTCGTTATGAGTAGCGTTCTCTATCTGTAGGTTCTCATAGCCCCAAAATATCAATAACATGGCATTAATAATCATGGGATGAGATGATTTAAAAGAAGGTAAATACACAGTCAAGGCAGGGGTTTGAACGTTGAAATCTATGGGGGAATTTTTAGGCTCTGAAAACGGAAAAAAATTGGCCAATAAGTGCACATTAAAAAAATTATATTTAAGATTGGTCCTGATACTCTTTATGCTGAACTTCGTTCTTTTTACCATTTGAAAGTATTCGTTTGTTCAGTCTACATTCCACATTTGCATTTTACAAGATATATGGATGTCCTGTTTTGCCATATAAAGCTTGATAGCGTCTGATGGAAAAACAACTGATAGCATTCCAAATTCAAAAGTTCCTCAAGACTCTCTTTTTATAAAGAACCAAATTATTTAGTGCGAGCAAGAACAATGGCCATTATTAAGATTTAATTTTGACTGATATGAATTACTTTTAACTGCTCTTGGGTAAATCTAAGAAGTCTACCAGTGAGAAAAATGTTTCATGTTTGTGATGTTTCAGTCCAGGTTATGGGATAAAAATGAAGAAAAAAAATGCATGTACCTATAATAATACTTACTGAAATGCTAATACTTCTGAGTAAGTCGGCTGACTTAGTGCTGGTTCAATCGAGTGAACTTCAAAGCTTTTTTTTATCCAAACAATAGAAGTGAGCAAGAGATATGCAGCCTCAGTAAAATATGTGTTCCATAATAATAAGGTAAATATGGGTAGCATCTACCCGTAAAGTCGTACCCGAAGAGATTTCTCATCCGGAATTGCTTGAGGAATATTATTATGCTTCATACCTCTAAGAAAAACATACGTCCTTTAATCTAGGGTGAAAAGTGTTCTTCGGACCACCATATTTTCTTCCTTATATAAAGCAAGTCTGCCGGAGGCTGTGTGAGGATGGGGAGGAAATAAAGCAAGGAATAGGAAGCTCCCGGCGAAGGGAGACACTTAGTCACGTTGGTGCCAGATTGTACCTATTTGGAGATATATAAGGGATGTGCACCTAACTCATGTGAAAAACGGGGGAGTGAGAGGAAAGGGAAAAGACAAAAATGGCAATAAACAGGGAGGGAATGATGGAGCGAGCCTACGTGGGCACGGGCAGATATTGCGTCCAACGGCTCTCCTCCCAGCCGGTTACAAATTAAATACTGCCGGGCGTCACTATCAGTAAATCAGGAGTTGGCGCTTGGATTGGACTTTACCCCTGGAAAGTTGATCCTTAGTGGCGTTTCGAATCGGTGTTTCCGAACTGCAGGGAGATTGATGTGTTCAATTCTAAAACGTATTCGCGTTGAGTGAAAATAAAAATTACCATCAACACCGCTTTAATTCCGGTACCTGCTCTGTTCTACGGCCCGTATCAACGAAGAATGTCTGGAACAAATTGGAAAGATCGAGCTGCTTGACAACACATCACTCCATTTATAGCAATTGAAATCGGGAGGCTTTAATACATTTCAACCGTTCCTGATATCTTTCCATAATATAATTTCCATAAGACCATATTAAATACACCATATTCCCAAAGGTGATTAAGCATTAGAGACAGTATCTTATAATGTTGATGTGAGGATCCATGAGCTGTTTTACAAGAGGATATTTTGCTACCATAACTTCAATTTACTTGTCCGGTGTTCGGATGGCGCTTGTTCCACTCGTGTTAACAGTTGAAATGTAGGGGCATACGAGGAGTAAGTATCGTTGTAGTCATCATTACGTCATTGTAAAACATTGAAGGGAGAGTTCTGGGATTTGTTTCGTATTCCGACATCATCAGCGTTGGATGGACTATACCTTTATGATTTGGAAAGGGTCCCTACAGCACGGAGTAGTGCGTAAAATTTTCCTCATTGCTGGACCGAGAACCATCATAAGGGTTGATGGTTTTATGAATTGATCCGTGACACTAATGGAGTGTGCACAGCATGAAAAGGCAGAGCTATCTTACGGTGAGATGAAGCTTTACCATCTTGGCTTACCTTGTTGGAAGGAGTTTGAAGCATTTGCATGTGAAATAATTCTGTAGATGGGATCTACATAAACTACGCAATATAGAAAGGGGAAAAATAATTTTGTTCACTGTACACGAAATAAAATACATTCAGATGCCCTAGGACAAAAGACCGATGCTCAATAACACCATTACTGCTGTGGCCCTTTCCCCAGCCGAGAGTTGGTATTTAGCCTAACTTTGGAATATCTAATCAATCAAATCACAATCAATGGTAATCAGTGGGAGCTCTGCTTCTGTTCTGGCTCGATTTCTGAGTGGAATAAGCAGGAAGGATCAGCCTGCTGAATGGGGAAGTGGTATCCAATTTTGAAAGCTGCTGCTTCTTCAGAATCTGAATCATAGTTTCACGAAGCAGAAGGGCTAGTGCGCCATCTATAGGATTAACTTGGTGGGAGGGACCTACACCACCCGCTAATTGGTGAGGTGCAAAGGCACGCTATACAGTGCTCCTGATCAGGCATCTGGTAAAAGTCGAGAAACCAGTATTAAACTTTCTAGAAATAAGGGCACTAATATATAGCCAGATACTCCTTGAGCACGATTCAATAGCTTCCTTCCCCCAACAAGCCGCGTACGGATGTCCAACGGGAAAATTAAGATGTCCGTCAACTGCTCATTTGGTCTCAGATGCAAACATTATGCTGACTACCGTTTCTTCGTAGGTACCCATTGGCTAGGAGACATGAATCGGGGTGAACCCTCATCATCTACGAATATGAGCACAGTTATGTAACTCAGTCAAGATTTTGAAATATTCTTAATGCAACGGAAACAAATCCTAATACGCACTACTATAAAAGCAAAGATACCTTTTTTCGAAGTTATGACTCATATCTCAACCTGAAAAGCGAATTTCCCAAAAAGATAAAAAAAAAATAGAACTACGAGTACCTATAGTTTTATCTCGGTTTCTGAAACCGCTTATTGACCCATGTTGCTACTAGCTGCGATTTTTTTCTATGAACTTATAGGTTAATATAGGTAATATGATATAGCTATTGTTTATATTATTGTAATTTTAAGTATAACGTAGTGAGATTTATTTATTTTTTCGATTTGGCTCGAAGTTTAGAACAATATTCTCTTTTTTGGAATATTGTCGTCCTTCAAACGATTCAAAATAAGGTTCGTCTCCTCATTTGTATAGAATGTCCATAAGACTAATATTTATGTCCCTAATAACCATTTCATTATGAAATGACGACTAATTGGTTTCAAAACAAATTATAACTTTTATTTTTTCCCTTTTTTTTCAGAGACAAATGGAGACGGACCACTGCTGAGCCAAAACGAAGCACACATTTTTTCTTGGATTCCCAAAGATTAAACTTTGCTACGCAAAGAGGAACGCCAAATGTGAATAAACTAAGTTCATCTTTCTTCCCCTTTTACAATACGAAGCTAAAACGTATTTTCCTAAATCGAAATCGAACTAAATTAGGGTTATAGAGTATTTGATGAAATTTCGTATTGTTACATCATGAAAACTTGTAAAAAAAACTATATATAAATGTATGTATGATTCAAATTTGATGTATAGATTCGTTAGTGCCATTTGGGTAAGCGATTAATGATATCGATTGATATTAATATTGTAAATAAGTGTTTTTCCGATAACGTGCAATACGTAGTTTTGTGATGAACGACGACGAAAGTATGGAAGAAATAACAAAATATGGGCATGTTTAACGCAAATGTAAATTTTATCATCCCATTTATTGATATTCATTTGTTGAAACTTATATACGTAATACATGTTTTAGTCCTGAGAGTCGTAAATCTAAAATAACGTACAATTTATTGGCATGATGAGATGGGAAAATTTTCTCCAGAGATTGAAATCTTATCTTACAGTGTTATACAAAAGAAAATAACACAGTCTAACCAAGCCATGAAGGATCTCTATTTTGTTTTTGTAGAATTCTGCCTAGAGTCGTAGATATTAGCTACTAGAATTTACTCACTTTAATTATTTCGATGGATAAATTCGTAGAGATCACCGGAAAAATATCCCTTTGTCGTAAATTGGAACAGGAGAGAGGAACGATGTGATTGATCAACATTGATATTTTAGGTTAGAAAATTTGACGTGATTATTTAGTTTCCTTTGATCAATTGGTAATCTTGCATTACAGAGTCAGGAGAATATTTCAGCCAAACGATTAAGTATGTTCTGACCAATTATGCAGCCAACGTAATTTACCTTAATACAGTAAAATTGATAAACCACGTTAATGTAACAGGCCTTAAATATACTGTAGGAAATCAGGAATTAGATAGAAACAAAGCCGTTTGATGGTATAGGTCATGTATGGCTTCGTCCAAAGAGACTCCCTTTCAAAATTGATCCGGTGGGTCGTACGCCAACCCAAGAATGAGAGAAAAAATTACCTTACGTCGTTTCAGACTGAATCTGTAAAATGAGAAGAAAGAATAATAAATAAAAAAATAAATAAATCCAGTCTTGCAGCATGATCGTATAAGCAAATTTTCGTAAATGATCGAATTGTAATAAGTTACCTACATTGTTTTGAAAATTAATCATTTCGAGAGAAGAGAAAAAGCTAACTACCGATTTTATAGCCGAAAACTTGTTCTAAATAATATTGTGCAATACAAAAAAGATTTTGAATTTTTGACTTCTTTGCAGTTTTTATCTATATTTTGGCAAATATTAATGAAATTAAGTACATTTTTCAGCACAAATTGGGTGAATAATTTCTTTAATGTTCTAGTTCATCTTTTGACTACGATTTTGCTAAAAAAAAAAATATATATATATATGTATATATATATGAATTTTTACAAATTTTAGCCGTTTACAGTGCTTTTTTAGTATATTTTGAAATTTGACTAATTTAATCTGCTCAAGCAATTCTGGCCAACGAACTCATTATTTCGCAGAAAGCTTGATTTTATGGCACAAAAACGGAATGTTTATCTCAATCCTAAGGACAGTTATCGTCTGGAAGGAGACACACACACACACACACACACACACATTTTTTTTTTTTTTTTTTTTTAATTACAAAACTCCCTCCAAAGGCGGATGGGGCTCACCATTATTTTGAGAAAATAAATCGATAAATAAATAAAATAAGTAGGAAGGACGCCCAGGTATACCCAACGCCGGCTCTAGGGATGAGGGAAGTTGCAGAAGGATTCGGAGGAAGAACAGGATGAAAGAAGCGCCCCTATAGAATGACCATCAGTTCAAGTACGAACCCCTCAGGACGCGGGTGGTGATATCAAAGAGCACTCCCACCAAGATGCCCAACTCGAGTAACTCGGTGGTGCTTTTCCCGCACCACAGCCTGCGCCATGACACGGTCGCCACTCCTTTTAGCTTGGAAATCGCTTGCCACATATCATTCCTATCATACTTATTAATTTTTGCCCGCCAAGTCTACTCTATGCCCACCCTGCCACTGACAACCTGGATACCCAGGACTATTGCAGACCCAACGGGCTTGACGGCATTGATATCCGGCGTCTTGCCCGTGTCATTCGGCATGTGGTATAGTTCCTCCCTTTCGACATCCCAACCGTTGGATGACAAAGCGTCTGCTTTCTATTTGGCAACTGCATCGTGATGTAGACTGCGCCCACCGTGTGTACGAGGACACTGCTGCACAACATGATATAGATTCTCATTTTTACCCCAACAGGCACGACAAAGGTTGTCCACTGTCCCGCGACTACTCTTTGAACACCTCACTGAGGTGACTGGTGTAGCCACCCAGACGGCATGAAAATGGCGATAGTCGCGGGCCCCTATGCCCTCTGAAGCCCATTCCAACTACTGGGAAGAAAATGGGAATTCAGAGCACTATGGTAGTTCTTTACCATCTACTGATTCTGCAGAGCAGCAGCGAACTCAACAGATGAGCTGGGTTTGGGAGCAGTTGGTGTTGCTTGGTCACACCACAGCAACTGCTGCTTGACAAAGTCAAGGTCAGCAGCAGTGCGGTCGACCTCCCAGCTTGAGCCCCTAAGAGCAAGCGGGTGCTGGCGGCGTGATGATGGGATGCTGGCCAAAAGAGACAATACCAGGCCCACCCGCCTTGACCGGTGCGTGGATGCCCAGGTGGGAAGCCAAGCCAGGAGCACACAGCAGAGCGAATTTCACGATCTAACGCGAGCAGCCACCCCACAGTAAGCCTGCCAAAGACTATCCCATAGGTTAACTTCGGCAGTAAGTATGTGCGAGGGAGGCGCAGCTTCTCCTGTGGCTTCAATGAAGCCTTGTTAACACGAGCTAATGGTCTACCAAGGTCCGACGGGTAATGGCTATAATGGCCACACCCGTGAAGTCAACATCAAGGTACTGCCAGACCTCAAACACGGATCCCGCAAGGATCAGTGTCTGTCCTAAGACAAATCACTCCTGATCCACTACCTTCACCTTATGCTGACGGCCTGACAGGACCAAGGAGACTGACCCACACTTAGAAGGGTTCAAAACTCGACCGCACCTGGCTAGCTGCTCGGCAAGGCATTGAGGGCGATCTGTAAGCCCTCACGGATTTCAGCAAGTAGGATACAATCATAGGCAAGAAGCAATGCACCTACTTGCACCCCAGGGGAAAGATGAAACCCTATTTAATCTGGCAGCTTACCCAAGGCTGTATCCACGACCAGGTTGAAGAGGACTGGCAATAGAGGATCCCCCTGGTGTACTGCCCAATGGCAACATCTATTAGACGAGCAGGAGTACCGATATCTACGAAACCTCGCCAAAAAAGCAGGTGTATGACTGTATGGGTGTGTAACAAATCTTGTCGGCGCTGCACAGGCTAAAATCCTCGATCGATTTTTGAGATTCTCATTACGGGAATGTGAAAATGCAGGAGATAATGACAAAAAACGTGATTCCTCGACAAAGGTCAAAATTTCATTGGCTGGGTTCTCGATAGGTATCTGTGATTCTTGTTTCGTTCAATTGAGTATTTGACCTAGATTTGGGACATATTTTAGGGATTTAAAATATCATTGATGAAGGATGAGAATGGAGGGCGATAATACTGATATATAATTACAGCTTCACTTTTCTTGCGAGTTCCAAATTTGTATTTACGGGGATAATTACAAAAAATCAAGATATTTTTCCTATCTGTTGTACAGAATTTTTCATTTGAAGGAATCATGATTCATACGTTGAACGTTCTTCATTTCTAATCGTTTTTGGTGATTCAGTGTTTTTGGTGAGGGTGGTCTTTTATTTCTTATAATTTAAGATTAGCTGATCAAATCCAATCAACGCATCTGCAAATCGATAATCTTACATCTACAACTAAAAATTTAGATTCACAACTACTGACCATACAGGGACGTGAGCGTAATTAATTCATTACTTATCATATGTTTTTGTAATGATCATGGTGATTCTCCTGATTCTGTAATCAATTCATACTGTAAAGCGAAGAAGTAAATGATTAAGAAATACAGTATGTTAAGTAACACATATACGTAATAAAAAAGTCAACAAATACATTAATAACTATTAGGGTATTATTATACTATTTTTATTTATATTTTATACTTAATATATATCATTGTGATAGTGTTGTTTGTTTCACACGTTTATAATTATTGTTTCCGATTCACTTATGTTTGTTTATTTGTTTTGTTTGTTCATTTTATTCTTGCCACGGCTTTGGGACTTATTTGTGAACTGTACTTTCTTTATGTTCGAAAACAGACTAATTTAATGCATGATTTCAATGTACTGATCCACACGCAATAATAAAATACCATATCTTCTAGATAGAAATGTATCAATAATACCGTCCAGATGGTATACTTTTCACAAAGAAATCCAAAATACGGAGAGAAAATAATCAAATAAAGCTTACGATTCCACGATTATATTCTTAAACTTCAATTTTACTGTTTTATATGAATGTTTGTACGTTCCTAAAGATGATTATATTAATATATGAATATATTTGAAGATAAGCAGGTTCCTCTTATCAATATAAATAGCATGTACCTACTAAAGTACTTATTCCTTGTTGTAAATGGTCCCAAATAAGGTTATATATAAGAAAAAAAGTTCTTAAAATCCGAGAAAAAAAATTAGACACCAGAAAAATACATAACCTTTTATTTTTTGTTAATGCTTTTCAATGTTGCTCAAAGTTCTATGAAACATAATTATGAAACATTGTGTATACCATTAAAATTACGAACAAGTGTTGTAGAAAATCTACGTTTAATGACATTTGATTTACGTAATTAGGTAACATAAGTTAATGTAATTTGGTACCTTTGTGTGCGTGTTTTGTGTGTACTGTAATTTATTTTAAATAAATTAAAATATTGTAATAAGTATTGTTTCTTTCAATGGTTCCTCTTCTAACTCGAATGAGGTAGGTCACAGGTAGGGAAACTAAATTTCATAAAACAATCTAAGATGGTTGATCGAGGATTTTTTCGACTGAGAACAAACATACATCCTTTGGGTGCTAGGAATAGGAGATTTAATTCAGAATTTAATAAAAATATTATTAATTAAAAATTTAATAATGATTAATATATAAAATAAACTGACAGTCGATTTCTTTGGTTTGGGATTCCGGTCAAAGAAATTGGATGGATAAAAGGTGAAATTTTCATCGAGAAACAGTCAAATTATCATACTTTATGATTAGTAAGATGGTCACTCAAGAGTTTAAGCGCGGATGACCGAATGAATTGCTATCTATTTATACGATGCTGTTAACAATGTGATCATTAGATTGATCCATTGTGGTTTGTGAGTGAATTAATCTGGAGCAAGGTGGGTAACCGACTCCAAGTACACCAGAAAACTTAATACCAATGTAACAAAGCTGCAAATAATTAAACAGTTTTATTGTTTCTGTCTATTAGATAGCCTTGTACGTAAATCAATGTCTATCATTATTTAACTCCGTAAATAGTAGGTACATCATCAAAACATGAAATTTCACGGCCACAGCTTATCGGAGCCCCTCCTCAGTTAGTAATTATATATTCTTGGTCCCAAAGAAGCTCCATCTCAGGTTACAGCTTAATTAAATTAAGAGTAAAATTCAGCTCAGAAGAACCATCTTCTTAGCAAATTTTCGAAACGCGATTCCGTGGTGGTTGGGCGAAACAATGCCAATACAGAGCGTTGGTTTCCAGGATTTTCCATATGTAGGTATATTGATTTATTTATTTAGGAAATCATGTTTTCGTGGATATAATTATCGTCCTGCATTCTTGTAATTGCGGAAAATTTTTGAGACATATTCTAAGAGACATTACAATCAAATCCATCCAATTCGAATGGCAAGATCTAAGAAAGGTGTTATGAGTAAAACCTCGTCTCTCCTTCACACCTCCACAAATGAAAATATGAAGAAAAACTTGTCAGAAATCTCATAGTAGGTTGATAAGCACAAACACAAAGCCATATTAACTGCCTAACCAATGTAGAACTTCGTACCAGGTATGTATAATTTTGATGCATTCTTAGTAGGCTCAATGAGCAGGTATGGTATGCTGCTGTTCTACTCTTTACGTTTTGACCTCTGATAATTGACACATTGAAATGGAATAATACTCTTGAATTATTCCCAATTCCTGAATTATTTTGACAACCATTGGTCAGAAAATAAAATCGAGAAAGGAAAGGAAATATAAGAAAACAACCCACCAAAACTCTCGGCAAGAGATTAAGAGAGTTCAATACGAATAAAAAGCAAAAAATCAAATGTACTATAATAATCATTAGTTACTTACCTAATCCTGAAGATTTTAGTGTATTGCATCAACGAAGGAAATCGTAAATAGCTAGAAAAGCGCGTACAGCTGCTTGATCTCAACTCAGTCTCTACTTTAATAAAAAACTGAAAGATCGCTGGTATCCTGAGCATTACCTTCTTTTTAGACAATACAGTGTAGTACTTGATGGAACACAAAATAAAAAGAAATGAAAGATCAAACTGATCTTTCCGGTCTCATGAAAGCTTGATATTAGACACCAAATCTATAGACAAACAAAAACGCGTTTTTCTCAAAACAGGCTTTTTCGACATTTATGTACGTTTTTCTCGAAAACTATTACAGCTATAGGAGTTCTGTTTTTTCTCTGTATTCAGAATATGAAAGTGTATTCGTAGAATCTCGAACATGCATCAGTTTTAAATTTCTAAATTCAGTAGAGCCTAAAACGCAAGTTTCCGAAAATGGGCGCTGGAGCAACGCACGGGTTCTCGGTTGGTTTGGACTGATTTTTCATTTCCAATGGAAGAAAAAGACTGTAGATTAAAAACAATAATAATAATAATAATAACACCAAGCCACAACATTGGGTTCAACCATAATTTTTATGTGGGTACGGAGCCATGTGGGTGTTCATGGCAATGAGTGTGCAGATGAACTTGCAAGGAGAGTCATTAGTGATAACTCCATTGATATGTTGCCTATACGCATTGAGGATCATTGAGGACCTCCTACATTCATCATAAAGCAAATTCCATCTGGCATGAGCAATAGCAGGGTGAGGTCACTGGTCTGCGTGGTGTCCTTCAGGACTTGAGCCCGGTGGGCCCTTTCGTAACCCAACTTCCAAGGAGGGATCGAATAGTGGTCAACCGGGTTGCCACTGGCCATACCCGTCTTACTCATAGACACCTGCTTAGTGCAGAAGCTCGAGATGTTGTGTGTGGGAGGTGTGGGGGTGATCTGTCCATAAGCCACTTTCTGGAGGACTGCCCATCCCTTGTGGACCTTCGATTCCAGCATCAACCCCCGTCTGTGGGTTGTTGTTTTATCCGGACCAGACAAGGTCCGATCCCTGTTGTTGTACCTGAGAGCCGCTGAGCTCTACTACGAACTGTGATATCTGATCTGTGATATATTTATATAGTCATAGTTTTATTTCACTTTTTACTGATTGTATATAGTAGCATGTATATAGTTATTTCCCTATCTTGCATCTAGTCTTAGATGTATAATTTTATTTTTGATTTTTTTTTCAATCCACTTTGGGGGCTAAACAGTGCTCATCACTGTACCCCTCACTTTTTCCCCCTCCGAGTTGCCAGTGGAGTCCATGATGGCGCTCCTAGAATCGTGCCACTCCCAGTGTCCCTTTAGACACCTTGATCAATGCCGATAATGAGCCTTCTGGTTGAGATGCGGATTAAACCTTAATAAAATAATAATAATAAAAATAATAATAATAATAACAAATAAACAAAAAATGAAAGAATAAAAATAATATTAAACAAATTATCATAAATAATCCATACAACAGGGGCTGAGAAAAATGTACCGAAAAAACCCAAATTACTGGGAAGTACTGAACCCCCTTAACTCAGATTTATCCTTCCAAAGGGAAGGGTGGGTTCACGAGGAGGCGCGGAACCGGATTATCGATGAATTATTGTTATATATGTATAGGAAAACCTACAACAGTGGTGTTGGTATGAGATATCGGTCAAAGGAGGGGTGGCAGAGGTAAAATCCTCATTCAAAAGCAGTCAATTCACCGTAGGGGCAGCAAGATGGAGGTGGTGGGAGGGCGAAGTTTTTAGGCAAGGACGGTCCGTTTTCTACCCCTTTTATTAGAGGGTGAAGACAATAAAGTTGTCCCGGATGATTATTAAGTGCGGGCTACCGGTGTTTTAGCCCTTTGGGACTTTCCAGGGTGTTTTCGCTCTTTCCCCTTCAGGTTGGAAGGTATTAAACGTACATAATCGTTATGGTCGAGTCATTGTCGTAAACGGGGTTTTCGAACCCAGGTGGAGAACGGGGTTCTCTTCGAAATTTGTCTTTCTTCTTTTTTTTTCGTGGCAATTTTCGCTGAATATGATTTACTTCGAATCGTTCGTTATGTGGATATTCTTCCAAAACATAACGAATTCTCAGCATTGAGTACCGAAAAGAACAGCAAATGCTTCAACCACCAATATAATTTATTATCCTTTGTTATTGGATTCAACAGATCAAAAGAAAATTTTATAAAATAAAATGATGAGGCAAATCACACATACTGCTTGAGTTTTTTGGTCGCTAGTGTCAGTCTAACCTGCTGATATCCATTTCGCTTCACAATTCCGCTCGTTCTTTTTACCTCCTGAAATTTAAATTGTTTGCAATCAACAAGTTTCAATAAATATAATGGATGGTGGGATCAAAAACATGGATGTTAACTATTGAAATGCCAACGGAGTAGGTAGTATATACTTAGCTGGAATTGCCAAACCTAAACTATCATATTTAGTTTGACCTATGTATTACAAAGCAGCCTGATGCGATTCCAACTAGAATGAAACGTGGTAGGTAAATCTAAACGGGGATAACACACACTAGATACAGTTTCCTTATATACCTTCCCGCAATTTTTGAAACAGGATTTTCACTGGGCTCCTACGCATGAAGCTACGAGGTAGATGCCGCAGCCCTATAGAGGCGTGTTGGCAAACAGTGTTGTTATCTCACAAACGACAGAGCTATATGTTATGATGTACCTAATTTGTGCGATGGCTGAAAGTACCTATTGCACCCAATCGGAACGATACGTGTTACGTGTCAGAGCAATCAGTTCCCGTGAATTTTCTTGAAAGTCCGTATCCCATCGTTTCGTGTCGTCGATTGTGCCGTCGTTTCTCGTGTTTGTGCTGAATGGAAGAAAAATCCATGTTGAGCCGAATAGGCAAGAATGTGTTAGTGATCGACAATTATTCATTTTCTTAAAAAAAAAAAAAATAAATAAATAAATAAATAAAAAAAATAAATAAATAAATAAAAATAAATAAAAAATAAAAAAAATAATAATAAAATAAATAAATAAAAATACAGCGATGTGGATAGTTTTAATCGATTCTTTGAGATTAAATTTACTCGTATCATTGACAAGCAAAAAATCATCGCTGTTACCTCGAAAGTTTTTGAGATTTTGATTTTTGAATATGTTGGCCCTTAGTTATTACCCTTTAGGGTTGATCAAAAGTGATACCGATGTTACTGGCACATCACCGGCCTTTATAGGATTTTGGCGCCAAATTTCATAAACTTTGATCCAGTAATTTTGGAGAAAAGCTCAGGACCGCGCGGCGTACGGCGGACGGACGGATTTTTTTAATTTTTGGATTCTACCCATCTTGAAAAGTAAACCAACAGATTTTTATGGGGGTGAGGTTAAATTGTTTTTTCTTGGTTAATTACAATGGTTCATTATTGAAAATAATAAACCAAAACAGGAGCCAAGCGGGTCAACCACCTCATCGAGATTCCTAAAAATGAAGAGAAAAATTGCCAGAGTGAAGAAATTGATTGGATAGACCTGTTGAAATTATAAAAAAAATACACGAAACAAAATTTGTGAAAATAGATACCTATGATGTCGCTGTTTGTATTTAGTGTCAATCCGGCTCAAATGGATAGCGTGAATGATTTTAATTCCTGTCTAATGGAGTACTCGGCTGGACAGTCAAACAAGGCATTGATGAATTTTACTTACGAAAGAGTAAATTAGAGTCACGATGGAAGTATGCTACTTCAAAATTTTAAAGTATTTAATTCAGCTTTGAATCCCTACTAGCATAAAATTAAAATAAAATAAATAAAATCAGGAAGAAAACTCAAATCAAAACAAAACAGAGCGATACATGGGCAAAATTATTCCGAGGTGGTATTGTTCTTTTAACGATCAGCCCTCTAGAACCCAAATGTAGTTTTGTTATATAACAAGCGGTAGGGAAATAAATCACTTTATACGCATACAAAATTATACAGTATGATGCGTCGTTGTGTACGTGCCATTTCTTAGAATTGAAACGTAAAAAAATCACGAAACTCTGGTGGTGTAGGAGGGAGGGGGGGGGGGGTATTGAGTACGTAGTATATTTTTTCCTCTATTTTTTCCCGACTGAAACCTCATTTAAAGTACTTTTTAAAGCGCTGAACACTATGGTGAAGCCATAACTAGGATATCTCATTCAGTTCTCAGAGTGGAGCTGATGAACCATGGAAAAAGAGCTTTTTTTAACCCATTGATTGAAGGGGGGTGGGGGTTATCTTTGAGACACCCTGCATAATAGCCACACATCAACACCACACATACAACATTTAAATTCCAATAAAACCTGCTGAAAAAATAAACATATCTTGTCATAGATTTTGAAGTTTAAGTTTTTGTGTACGTATAAATTGTGCTTCTATTTACTCTGAAGGACTTAAGTTATATTACAAATAGATGCATTTATGATAATTAAAATATATGAACAAATTCAAGGAAGCTATTGAGGTCACATCACCCGGCTGGAGGTGTTTAAATTCATATATTTACAGGAAATAGTCCGAAATTCTCGTTATTTAGCACACTTTCCAGTTCCCTAAGGTGTATTCTAGAGCCCCATTTCGCATAACACCATTACAGTAATTGAAAAAAATATCACGATCGTACTATTGTGACAATTTTCGTTTGTTACACCTGTCTACAGCATTTTGTAAAACAGACGACGCAGGAAGTCAGTTCGATGAAGTTGGGTAATGAATTTCGGTCAGTCTGGCACGAAGATTTTGATTTGTATGGAGGCGAAGGGAGTGACAATGAAACCCAGCGCAGTTCGGTCGGTCTCAATTATTCATCTGCCCCTTGCCTGAGTTTCTCTCTCTCCATCTTTCTCCGTTGCATATAAATTGACGCCCTGGCCTCGGGAACTTGATGCATTGCCTTCGCCCGGATGAGCGCTAAATGTGAGATTTATCTATTCATATGCG
Source organism: Adelphocoris suturalis (assembly GCA_030762985.1). NCBI lineage: Eukaryota > Metazoa > Arthropoda > Insecta > Hemiptera > Miridae > Adelphocoris > Adelphocoris suturalis. Next base: position 22,726,685 of record CM061041.1, on the reverse strand, counting down.
CTCATACCCTTTGCAAATCCTGACGTCCACACATGCGATATCCCTTCCGAGACATCTCAATGCTCTTGACCTGTCTGAAACGCCATAGATCAGACGTGTATTTGAGAACGGATGAAAGGGAGCGATTTGTCCATACGTACTCAACAAGGCAAAGAGTTTCGGGACATAGATAGTCCCGGAGTCGAGGCCGAAATTGAGTGTTAATTTTGACAGGCCTCTCAGCCGACAAGGCCTCTCACGAAGTTTAACAAATTGACGTGATATTTTCATAATTAGTGACATTTTATAGATCGAAAGGCTATACTGGTTCAGGTTTCAACACACTCTGTTTCTCCAAGTTCAATTTTTATTTTCTCAGCTCGCTAGACTCACTTAGCAAGAGTTTCTTCACGCCATACTCATTTGGCTCAATTTCAATTTAATTTCTCGCACGCATAATTCACAACACGTTAATATGAAGATTTGTTTGCTAATATTTTCATTGGACCTGGATCTATGATTAGTAGGTTTCTGTTTCTTGGTAATATGTTGCAATTGGTTGTTTTATTGTTTGGCTATGTCTGTCAATCTCTGTCATTGCCGTTATATTGCAAGAGCCAAGAACGAAAACAGGTAGTAATTTGAGGAGAACGTTTGACATTAGATTTTGAAAATTTAGTCCGCTTTGTGTGAGAAAATCTTTGTTTGCCGTCTCGAAATTAGTGGAATACAGAATGGTGGCCTCGTGAAGATGGCTCGATTTGCCCATTTTAAAGTTTTTCTCTAATAATTCCTAAACCGTGCATCCTACAGAAATATGTAAACGTAGCAAAGTTTTAGAGCATATAAAAACAAAACGATTCGATCTCAAAACTCTGAATTATCTTTCAAAATAAGCGAATTACAAACAATCAAGAATAGGGCTAATTATAGGCCAGTCCTCTCCTCTTCCTGTCTAGACTTTTGTCCTTCTAAAACCCCTAGCGACCTCAATATCACTCTGATTCAGGTCTACCAAGCCTCATTCAATCCTGGGTAAAATACATTCCAAAGTGCGTATCGAGCAAGTTTTTGCGAACTTTATATGTAAAATGACATACAATTCAGGTGTTCGGCTTTAAGTCAATGGTGGAAGGTCTCAGCTAAAATATGCTCGATACGAACTTTGGAAAGTATTGAATCTTGAGTTGAACGAGCTTTGGCGGACTGAAATCAGACAAATATTAACGCCACAAGGTGATTTTGAAAGGTAAAATTCTTGACGGAGGGAGGAGAGGGCTGGCCCAAAATTAGCCCGTTTTTCAATTGTATGTAATTTGCTTATTTCAAGAGATAGTTCAGAGTTTTGGGATCCAATCGTTTTGTTTTTATGCTCTACAACTTTATGTTTACACATTTCTGTTGGATGTACGGTTGAGGAATTATCAGAGAAAACTTCAAAATTGGCTAATAAGGCCATCTTTATGAGGCCGCCATTTTGTATTAGACCAATTTTGAGATGGCAGACAAAGATTTTCTTACTCAGAACGGACTAAATTTTCAAAATCTATTCTCAAACCTTCTCTTAAAATGACTACCTATTTTTAGCCTTGGCTCCAGGACAGTTTGATTGTGTTGATAGCGCTTTAAAATGGGTTTACTTGACAGGCGGTATGAATTCATTGTCAACATAATTTTGTTTCATTTGGTTTTATATTGTAAGGCGTTCGTGATAATAAACATTCCTCCTTCTATTTCTTCATATATTAAACTTATGTTAACAAAAGTCAGTGGGTCTCATTCCGGATCAATAACTTTCCTTAAAAGCTCAGTGCATTGGGAAGGTATAAAGAGATTTTGGAGCGTGTATTATCCTCAATGAATCGTGTCGTATAGGCTTCGCGAGAGCCGCGTTATTTGTCAAGTCCCACCCGGCCCAGGAAATATAGGAGGAGGCTTCGAGGGAGGATGAGACCCCGGCCTGCGCCGCGGAGGGCCGCGAGGAGGCTGCGGCCTCCCCTGAGGTGCGGCGGCGGGGGTGGATAAGAGAGAGGGAAGTCCGGGGACGGGTCGCCTTTTCTGCTACCCCTATTTCCCAACCCTTCAACCCTTCCACCCTCCATGAGATGTGGAGGAGGGCGCGATGCGCGGGGTGGCGAGGGGATGAGGATCCTGAAGGATTAGGGGGGCCGTTCCCGAGGCCTGACTAATGGCTCCGGCAAGCCTCTGTAACGCCTAATCCACCCACCGCCCAGCTTACTTCATGGCAGTGACATATAGCTCCCAGATATTCCTCGGCTTAGCTGCCTCCAGATTGTACCAACATCCCTGTTTCCTGGGCTAAAATACACTTTCCTCTACTTATTGTAGCAATACTCTTGTTTTTCACCCCTTGGTTAACTTAGAATTATCAACACACGCTTTAGTATTCCAAAATTAAAAACGTACACGTTACTTTTGGTTCTTTTCGAATGTAAAATCTTGCTAGAAGTTTAAAAACCAAAAAGTAATATTTACTGGAGGGTGAAGATGACAGGAGACGAACGGATGAGAGTGATGAAGATATATACGTTTCTCAGCTGTAAGTAGAGCTCACCAGATGGAACACACGGAAATGAAATGAGATGGAACACTGTTAGACTGTGAATATTCAAGAACTAGAAGGTACCTTTATAATTGAACTTTATACTTTGAGATTAGTAGTTCAATGGGTATTTTAAGTGCCAAAGAATAACTGCATATATGTACGCAAGTGTCTACTTACGTATAGTTTTTTTGTCATTTGCCGTGCCAATGCAATGGAATGGAGAGCACAACTTTATTATATTAATGGAGTTCGGTCGCCATCCACAATGCCTGAAGATTTTACATATTTATAAACAGAGATAAATGGGTTACGACGAGAATTTAGGTAAATTTGAATAATGATAAGAAATACGGAAAAAATTAATAAAAATAAGAACATTTATAACTAAATAAATAAAAGCTTATTTGAGGTCATATGTCAGAAACCCACAAAGAGGATATACATTGCCATTGGGTTGGGAACTAAAAAGTTAAACTACACATCTTCAGACCAGTATCATTATTTCACCTACCTCATTATTAAAGGAATATTGAAGGAAAAAAAAAAAAAAAAAAAGAAATCCTCGGAGGCTAATATTTATTAATACCTGCCCACGAGACAATTTACTTGCACTTTTAGTACTGTCTACTAGTAGTTGCACTGTATACATTTTTATTTATGCATAATGTCACACAGATTTGTCATGATGGTCGAGGTTAGCTTTAGAATAGAATTTGCAAATTAAATTCAACGGGGCTATTATGGCCTTAAATCGCCTCCATCACTGGGAATTCGATCTTTATTTATTTATTCATTAAGAGTAATTTGCAGGAACACATTAAAATACAAAACATGCTACGACTTTTTAATGATAATATACTCGTACCAATAGTTATAGCTTCACTTACTATATAGCAAGACATTTTGAAAAACCCAATTAAAATTTAAAAAAAAAAATACGATAAGTACTTACTACTGAATACTCATGGAATCAACTGAGCGATCAAGCCGAGTGGCGGTGATCGTCAAAGAGTGAGGCGGCAAACATCAAAGCCGTTGATGTTTGCCGCCTCACTGGCGGCGGAACAGAAAGTTGTTCTACACTAGACGATTCAAGATCATTCCTTCATTTTGCCTATATTTATAAGTGGGTGGGTGGCCCGAACTTTAGTTCAGTTCTATTTGAGTTACGAAGTGACAAGTTCGACAAGGGAAATCCTAGGGAACTGCTAGTGCCGTCAATTTGCTTTGTGACTTTGTGTGCATCTTGAGTGCTTAATAATTATATTCTTTTTAAGTTTATCGAACGAATTATGTATGGTGGAAATAAACGAAAAGTGGACTGAAGAATTCTTCTTTATCTTGCACAATGGTAAGCCTATTTTTTTGATGTGTAATGAATCAATTTCAGTGATGAAAGAATTCAATATTAAGAGGCATTACTCGCATTACGCTGCTCTCACTGACAGAACAAATAAGAAAAGACAAAATCCAGAAACTTACCGCGATTTTGAAAAAACAGCAGCAAGTATTTCATAAGCAAATAACACAACTTGATAATGTCGTGAAAGTTAGTTTTATAGTTAGTTCAAAATTGGCCAAGTCATTATAAAACCATTTGCCAAAGGAGAATTTATCAAGGAGTGTATGTTAGAAGTTTGCAGTGTTTTGTGTCCTGAAAATAGAAATGAATTAGAAAAAATTTGTTTGTCAAGACGAACCGTTGTACGACGTATAGAAATGATGACTAATGATGTAAAAACAACATTGACTGGCCGTATGGCTGGTTTTGAATCATTTTCCATAGCATTAGACGAGAGCACCGATTTGTCTGACACAGCTCAACTGGCTATATTTATTCGAGGTGTTGATAAAGAGTTCACTATTACTGAGGAATTGCTTCCTTTACAGCCGCTAAAAGGAACCACTACAGGAGAGGACATTTTTAATGAAGTTCAAAAGGTAATCACAAATTTTGGCTTGCCATGGTCGAAATTAGTTGGAGTATGCACGGATGGTATAATAGCCGATCTATGTTCGGTTTACGTAAAGGTTTCATCGGAATTTTGAATGAAAAAGCAACTGAAATAAATGTGCAAAAACATGATTTGATAGTCCTTCATTGGATTATTCAACAACAGAACTTGTGTTCTAAGTTCATTTGACTCCAGAATGTTATGAATGTGGTAGTAAAAACCATCAATTTTATTCGATCCCGAGGGCTTAAGCATCGTCAGTTTGGATGAAATATCAGCTGAATGTGACGACGTAACATATTATTGTGAAGTCGGATGGCTAAGCAAAGGGAAAATTCTGAAACGGTTTTACGAGCTGAGATAGAAGACTTAATGCAAATAAAAGATAAACCACTATCTGAAATGAATAAGGTAAAACCCCCAATGGCGGACACGCTAAGCCCAAATTCCAACTTCGTTCTTCCTTATTTTATTAAGTTAGTTATATTTTCAACTTCTGAGGGTGTGATTGGGACCACAAATTACTTATCTTTCTCCTTAATAGCTGGAAATTCAATTAACGTTATTACAATATCGAATAATTGAGAATTTTCGATAAGGGGTATGTGCACCAATTGCGGACATGGCAAAAATCATTGAGCTCCTAATAAGGACGTTTGAAATCCTAAGGCGGACAGGTGCAAGTATTACTTAATTATTACATATTTCACTTCTACAAGAACGAAAATAGCCACTTTACAGGGGGTTAATGGGTACATCAAGTAGGTACTCACATTCTAGTAACAAAAATAATGATTTATTGATATAGTTTCTTACATTCTAGTTAACTTTCACAATTTTACTAGATTTCATACCACAGCCTAGTTCGTATTGTATTATAAACTAGCTGGTTTGCACAGGTTGACTTGAACATCATCAAATAGCCTGTGACCCAAGTTAAAGTAATTTTGATAGATTCGCCCGCTCAGATCCCCAGTTGGTTCAGCGACGTTTGAAACGATTTAACACCCCCCCCCATTCCCCTCAACACTGGGTCAGATTTCAAAAATTTGAAAAAATTAGTATTTGACTTGAATTAGAGTAATCCAAACATATCCGACAATCAAATCCCCAATTCGTTCAGTGGTGACAAAGATACCCTATTTCTCTCCCCCCCCCCCCTCTTCCCCTAAAATACTCCCTTCTATGGGTTAGTTTTCAAAATGTTCAAGTAGCCTGTGATTTAAGTTAGGATACGCCAAACATATTCGACTACTCAGATCCCCAGTTCGTTCAGTGACGTTCGAAACGCATTAACTCCCCCACCCCCTCCTCCTCCATTGTGGGTCAGAGTTGAAAAATTTGAAAAAAGTAGTCTTTGACTTGAATTGGAGTAATCCAAACATACTCGACAATCAAATCCCCAGTTTGTTCAGTAATGACACAGATACCCCATTGCCCCCTCCTCTACTAAAACACCCCATATGGGGCAGATTTGAAATTCGACCTCGTGAATAATGTCCCAATGTGAATAACGACACATGCTGATTTTAAATTAGGTTGGTAAAAATATTTTAGATTAAATTGCCCAATACGAGCGAAAATACCCACTCGTTGGCTCTATTTTTTCGAGGGACCAATCGTGAACATCAACCAAATCCAATCCCGGACACCCCTCTCCAATTGCGGACATCCATAAACTCCAGTCCCGGACACCCCTGTCCAACTTTGGACCGACATATTATAACTTATAGGGGCGAATTCCTCCCTTTTACACAGTCCAGAATAAGCTGATCTACGTTAAAAAATCTTCCTAACAAAAAAATCATATTTGATCCAAAGGCGGACAGGAGTGTCCGGGATTGGGGTATACTGCAAGTTCATTAACCCAATAGCGGACACCCTTTTATTCCCGCAAAACGTGACGTTTCTTGAAAAATTGCACTATGAACTCGTTCTACAGATGTTCAAGAATACAATGAACACCACTATTACGGAAAGTAATGAAAAATAACATGTACATATCTTAATCTTGAAGGCATCTTCGTAGTTCGAACTGCTAAGAACAGTCGCCGCAAGAACTATAAAATCACCTGTTCACTTCACCGAGTAACGCGACGCTTTTGTTCGGCTTATTAACGGCTGGCCTTCCCATCACATGTTGGAAATATACTGCAGAAGGCTTAAAACACGCGGGAACCGCATAGGAAAGATAGAAGTCTTATTATTCAATAAAATAGAAGCGACTGTCCACCATTGGGTACCTGTCCGTCTTTGGGGTTTTACCTTAATTAATAAATCAAAACATCTTACATGGCTGACTGACGATAATTTGGAAAATTCTTTTTATCAGTGGAATTGATCAAAACATCGATGAATTAGTTTCCCGAATTCAAGCTCAAGTGTCTCAATGATTTCGGTGTCGCTATTTAACTTTCGTAGTTTGTAAAAATTCCAAATTTAACAATTTAATTATAATACTGTACCTAATTTTTTCATTTAATTTTGTTATTTTAATAAATTGTATTATAATAACATTGTCGTACTATTTCATGTTTGATATATATTGCTAAAAATGATGAAAACTACTTTAAAATGCACTACTTTTAAACGCGGCCCTCGAACGTATTTGCACACTCAAGTTTGACCCACATGTCAAAGGTTGCCCATACTTGCCATATAGTATAAAGAGTTACATAGGAAGGAAAATGTATTCTCTCTACACTCCTGTTCTATGAACCAAAAATACTTTTTTTTTTTAAATGATGTGAATTTTAAGGATTTGTAAAAGGTTTACATATCAGTTGTGATCACGCTTAATGTTAGTAGACCAGTTCTAACTTACGTGGAACGTGGAGAGAGGGTGGTGTCCATTGATACGCCTTTCATAAATTTAGCTAACAATTATCATATCTTATTCGAGTATACTATATTTAGTTGCATTTGGTAATATAAATAGTTGCAGAAAAATTACATAAATAACTTACATAGGTATATATCTTGTGCGAATGGTTTTATAAATAATGTTTAATTAATAACTCCTGCTTACAACTTTTTCAAGTTTTTATAACACTAAATCTCTGACTCGCTTTCTTTTAAGTCTCCTTTGTTCTTGCTCAGGTGGTTGGTTATCCAGGAGTAGTTGGAGAGTTCCGTCGAGGTTTTCTTGAAGTGATGAAAAGTGGCGATGGCTGGTTTCTTTGATGACTTCAGCGACCGTTGGACTGGTTGAGTTTCGAACTAATCTACATTCGTTATTAATTTGAGGATTATGTTCTGAAATGGTTTGAGTTTCTTTATTTGAGATTTTGAAGCAGATCCCCATATTTGACGCCCATATTGCCAGATCGGCCCAATCAGAGATGTATAGTTAAGGCATTTTGTGCGGAAGTGTTAGGCCAATGTGCGGAGAGCTAATGATGGACTGGAGAGCATGCGTTTGAGGATGTGCATTCAAGTTCTTGCTTTCTGGAGGATGGATAATACATGTTCGTCCCAGGTTAGCTTTTTATCAAGTGCTAGGCCAAGGTATTTTACATGATTTGATACAGGCAAGTTTGTTCGGTTCATAACGATTTGATGATGAGTTACTTTTCGACGGTATGTAAAATTAATGAGAGTGGATTTTTTTCGGATTCACATTTACTCGCCACCGTTTTGACCATGTATCAATTTTGCCAACATGTTCCTGCATCATTCTGCTTGACTCCTCGCACTAGTAAATACTACTGCGAACAATTGAAAACAACATCTACACGCACCTTCGTCAAGCACTGAGGTATGAATGCACAAATAACTTACAACCTTGGGATAAACTATTGAAATGTTTACCTACAATCACTTGCAGCATGTTTTCCTTCAAGCATTTTCGTAAACAATGTGAACATATAGCATTCAAGGAGTTGAGGGGCGTAGGGTGGAACACGGTTTTGAGTTCATTTAAGCACACATTTAGATATGTGTTTGACTGGAAAGCCGTATTTTTCATCGAAATATTAATGGATTCTCATTAATAGTGCAATGTAATCCCATCGAGTTACCTATTTTGAGAATAAACTAATCAATCAAGCCAGTGTGTACCTACGCTTAAAACGTTCATTCCACCGACTAAAACTCTCATGAAACAGAAAAGCCTCCACGTTGAATTAGGACCGCAGGAACTTAGTTACATTTCCCTCTCATGTGCAGCTCTCCACCACATCCCCTTCCTTTAATTTAATTTGGACTCATTAATTACGAACAAAGTTTATACAACAGCGTACTCCACCAACTTACCTGACCTCCTGAGAGAATAATCCCCGGCTTTAGGATGAACGTTGATGAAATCTACACAACAATTCTTGTAAGCCAGCCCACTACCACCCGGCTTCTCTCGACATCACGCATTTAGTCAGGCGTATAATATCAAGTTTTCTGAAAATATCTTTGGATAGTAATATTTATATCTTCTATATGAAGCATAGTAGTTAATATCCTAAAAGTTGAATACCTGGTTCGATTTCACACGTCTTAATTTTGGTTCATTATTTTCAATATAAACCTTTGTAATCTACCAAGAAAAAAATTAACACCCCCTGAACATTTTTCGGTTCACTTTTCAAGATGCTTAGAATCCAAAAATCGAATTAAAAATAAAAATCCTCTGTACGCCGTCCGCGGCTTTCCTCCAAAAATACTAGAATAAACTATATAAAACTTGTTAAAAATCACATCTGGGGTCAAGATGGTCCTAAAAGCTCGGCATCAAATTGTATCAACCCTAAAGGGTTGTATTAAAGGGCTATACATTAAAAAAATCGAGACCTCGAAAACTATACAAGAAAAGTAATAATTTTTTGCTTGACAATGATAAATTCAATCCCTAAGAATCGATTAAAACTACCCGTACGTTGAATAGTTCGCTTTCCCTAAGCGCTTGAACTTCGAAAAAATTGGCCGTGCGATGTACCTACTAGTGAAGTATTGGTACCTAAATGCTAAATTTCATCTGTTAAATTGCTCCCAAGTCTACCTATAGGTAGCGGATGCATTGTTTTCACTTTCGAGAGATTTCAAACGGCTGATTTTTTTTTTACATAGGCAAAATTCCTGCTCGAATTTTACGTTTTATACTATTCGGAACAACTTTCGTTCCGTGTCTTTCTCTCTCTATCTCTGTGTGTGAAGTTCGCAAATCCTTGTGGCCAGCTTAATTTCCACAATATTCAACTGGTTCTTATGAAATTTTCATGGTATTTTCGAGTTAAGGTGAAGATGGTCCCCTATGAGTTTCATTGTTCCCAAATCAATGCATCACTCAGCACATGCGAAAATGTAAATTCCATCAACCATAATTTTTTCACGCCCCTGTTGTCCGATCTCACTCGAATTTGGAGGATAGATGGAAGAAGTTAATTTGACCATTCTCTAATAATTTCAACATAATCCTGCCATTAGTAGCTATTGCGCAAAAATGTATTCCTTTTTAAACGAGCCTTGTTTTAACAGTTTTCATCTGATCTTGATGAAATTTTCAGGGAATGTGCCGGTTAGTCTGTAAATGGTCCACTATTAATTCCTGCTTCTCAAATCATTACTCCATTGTGCGCATGCGCAAACGTAAATTCCTTCGAGCATCCTTTTTTTTACGCCCTAGTCGTCCAATCCCACTCAAATTTGGCGCATAGTTGGGAGACAATGGTTTAATTATTCCATGTTAATTTCAATATGATTGCATCGTTATATTAGCTCCTGCGAAAGTGTACTCCGAGGATCAAGGTCTAGTTTTCATCAGATTTTGATTACATTTTCTGCGAATTTGTTGGTTAGGCTGTAGATTGTACCCTACCAATTTCATTTTTCTCAAATCATCACTCCATTCTGCGCATGCGCTAACGTAAATTACTTCAAGCATCATTTTCCCGTTTTTTTTAAACATCTTAACTGTGAAGCGTTAAATTGCGAGGTCTTGGAACTGTTAAAGTGTGTACCTTTTTCAGAGGCACGGTGCGCCATGTTCTGATCATATATTATATACTTAGGTACGGGGTTTAATAATTATAGGCCAATGATCTGCGTAGAAGGGCTATCTAACACAGAAATATTAAACCATTTTGTAATAATTGGCAGCGTTTTAAAACCGAATCCATGTAGTTGCGATACGGGCTACAATTCGTATGGAATTTCAAAATACAAACCTTACGAGTGAACGGAAGCGGTATTGGTCACTTAAGGACAGAAGCAGTTAAGATCTTGTACCGTTCATCAGTTTCCTAAATTTTGTGACTTGACAGTGCGAAAACGATGTAATAAGGGTTCTTCCAGCTCAAACTAGATTTGAGCTGTTTTATGAAGAGGGTGGATGGCATTCGTCGGAGCTTTCATAATGCCACGTCTCACTAGTATTTTACGATGGCACAAAAGAGGAGGTTCATGAGGATTCGATGCGCAATTACCAGATCCATTTAAGTTGCAATGATACCTTCACCACTGCTCCACTGGTCTGAAATATAATGTAATGGAGCCGATCAAATCGAATTAAAACTTTTCAAGATACATCCCTATTTTCAAACAAGGTAGTTTGCGTACCTATTTATTCTATTTTATTTGGTTTTCACGTCAATTTTGACGTGACCTTAGGTCCGTGTTTCAAGCATTCTATTGGGTTTCAAACATAACAATATGTTTGAACCCTAGACCTAAGGTATATTTATTCATTTTACTGCGCTAAGTCAAAGTCTGTCGATGGTTGAGGATGTTTAGTGATGCGGAGATGATTAGCGATAGTGAGATGGTTAAGTATGTAAAAGATGGTTAGTGCTTGATTTTAGAACCAGTGCAACTTTGGATCATATCATCAAATGCATCATGTGTGATCCATGCATGCGTGAACAAGCCCTTAAAACATGCATAGCTCCCCACATTTAAGATATTGATAAATTCGCTTACATTATTTGTACAAGTAAAGGCTCTCAGTAGTACGCTAAGAATTTAATTGAATATCGAAAAACCAAAATCTAAGTAGCAAGAATGGCTTGATTTGGAAGGGTTTGCAGCCATGAACTAAAGTGATCATGATAGATTCCTTCGCCTCCGAATGAATAGTAGCCGCTTACAGGTTTATACTCAGAAAATTCAGTGAAACATCCGTCATTGCTGTACAAGCTTTCTTTATTATATTTCATACAAATATACTCCAATCCATACATACGATAAAATAGAGCAAACAGAGAAGCATATATTATGGGACGCCGGACGTTTTTTATAGAAACCAGATTTCTGTCTGTTGATATTATGTTATCCATCCTATATCCTATCCTATAACATAACTCTTGATATTATGTTATCCATCCACTTCGTTAGTCGTTTTGAGAAATGATCACTTTCATTTTGCTACAGGCTAGAAATAATGTTGTATTTCTTAACAATCCTCTATTTGATCAATCAGTTTCAACTTATCGTTAGTGATCGACTGAATCTCCCTCAACGGTGATTTTTCCTTTTCCTCAAAATCCATTTGGGCAGGAACCGATAACAAACTCAGGATAGGAATACGGATTTTTCTCTTCTTTCTTTATCTCTCAAGATGAGCATAGATTTTCTGAAATCAAATGTGGATGTCGAATGAAAATTATGTGGACAATGAGGAATTACGTTTGCACACACCTCGTTGACAGTCTGACATACTGTTTTGCACAAATGCCTCTTAGGAAGATAGGTCTTCATAAATGTTCTCAGGCCAATTTTAATGTATTACTGTTGTTTGGAAAGCACAAGCAAATAAGTGAACGAGCGAATATTTGCAGCGATTCTTACACACTTATCAACCGATATTTTACAAACATTGGATCCTGGAGAGGGCTGAGTGTTCCCAACTACCGGTTTCATCATATTTCGATCTCATATGCAAATGTACTCTTCTATAAGGGAACTCCTTCTGTATCAAACGTATCAACCGATCTGATAACGACACACCAACCGCGCCTTTGCGACGGGGAGAAAATCATTTCGGAAATTTTAATAAATTCCCGGACCGTAAATCATATAAGGAACCCAATCAGAGGAACGGACGGCTCTTTTTCCGTGACGCTTAATCTGTAACCTGCGTCTAAACCCTCCCCGCTCCTAATGGAATTATCAATTCAAATCTCCTCCTTCCAAAGGAAGACTTGAATACGGGAATTGGGTATTAGGATGATGTATCACTCCATCTACATGTTAGGGACGGAAAAGTAATCCCCGTTGGAGCTCAGCGGCTGCGAAATGTGTGGGATCTAATAAAACAACTCAATTCCCCAACAAAAGTCTCGAATAAGGTTCTCAAACGTACACTTTACTGTAATATATTTTCAATACTCGCTTATTTATTTATCATCGAATAGATAATTAGACCATTAATGTCATGGAATATAATAATATCTCTCTTTTTTACGATGTTTATTAGCTGTCTCATTGTGTGAACATACGGCAGGTACAATATAGCAAGTTTTGCGTGATTCACAAGGGAACCCACTCATAAGACCAATGTCTTATCCTAGTACGGTTAGATTCTGAATTGAGGAAGTGTTAGGGAGCAATTAGAATGATGATTTTATGAAAGTACGTGGATCGCAACTGTTGACATGTCGGGTTGTTGCTGTTTAGTTGAATCCATTTGCAAAGTCACCATGGCGTTCCCTTTTCAGGCGAGGGGCGTTCGAGACAAGGAAGTGGACATCGATTGGGAATTATGTTGATTAGGTAGTTTGAATGAAATGAACAATTTCGGTGGGTTGACAGAATATTTTACAGAACATTCAGGTCTTTGTGCAGTAGTCCGTTAAGACCACACCACGGTGCATTCACAATGATTCACAATTAACGATTTTGTAGCACTTAGATTTTGTAGATCAGAGTCGCACATTAGAGTGATCGCCCATTTGGGTGGTTCAAAATTTAAGCAAAGGTCTCAAATTGCAACGCTATTCTGCACCTAGCTTTGTATACATGAACACACGATGCTGCTAAATCGTCAGCCAAAATACCTAGAAAAACTTGTTAAAAAAGTGTTTTCTATTTTTCATGAAAACCGGTTAACGATTGATTTTAGGTGTAGGAACATGTGTATATTCGTTATCAGCATTAAATTTTCCATAAGATAGGCTCATTAAAAAATCCTAGATCGGTCATTTCGCCTACTGTGCTCTGTAGGGGTTAAACAGTAGTCATCAGTGCATCCATTGTGACAGAGTGCGTCGATGCCGTTCTCTGTGGGATATTGTTACTGTTTTCCTCTTTGATCTGACTTGGCAATGCGTCCATGATCGCAATCCCTTTAGTGAAGTTGGTTCAACATGGTTCCCCTTAGAATCGTACGCTTGCAGAATCCCCTTTGATATATTGTTCAATGCCCCTAATGACCTTTCAGGTTGAGGTGCGGCTTACATCGTGAAATTCAAAAAATATAGGCATTTTAAAAAAAGAATGGTTTTCATAGTTATTACTCTTCTATAGCTAATAGAAAATAGGTAGTAATTAGGTAAATGTTATTATCCACGGTCTCGATCACTGCTAGATGTAGGATAATAATATTTCGAACACAAATTTAAAGTTGGTAAGTAAGTAAGCCTATAATTCTCTTTTTCGGTATAAACTGAAAAAAGTTACGATAAAGTCAAGTCCTTACCTTGGTGGGGCCCTAACGTATAAAATAACCTCATTTCGCTGTTTATCCTTTGATGAATAAGGACGGGAAAAGCAGTTTATGAAAAGAAAGGATGAGGAATGTCCGATCTTGATAGTGCCATTTGGAAGGAGTTATGGCTCGGTATTAATTTGACTTAGCCCGTAAGGGGGTAGGTGGCGCTGGGGGTGGCGGAAGGTGGAAACACCAGAGTGGGGGGCGGCGGGTGCTTGAGTGTACCGGCAGATAAGAGCCTTCCCCACACTTTTCCCGTTGATACATAGCGACACCAACTGTATTTATTGCCTTCCCAGAAATTTCATTCGTTGGGGAGAAAAAAAAGAAAAAAAAACGGGGTGGTGGGGCGGGGAAAATCAACCCCCAAAAAACCCATCCCACTTTACCAAAGGCTGAATAATTAGGGAATTCAATTTCAATGTAGAAAGTACTGGCTACTCTAATAGATCGTTCCACTAAGTATACATTGGAAAGCAGCGCAAGCACTTCTTTAATAACTCGCATTAATAAGTAATTGTTCCGAATCTCGAGGCGTATGCATCAGGGTCCATTTTCAGTTGGTCCTCATTTTGGTTGGCAGCTCTGAGGGAGGGCACATTCCTTCTCTCCCCCTTCACTACCTGTCATACCCAGAGAAGTTCATATTTAGGATATATTATTATACGATGTATTAGTAATGATGCAACCCGTTGGGGCGTTATTTAGTGTTTTATAATTTTTCAGCGCATTTTCTTAAACAAAAAGGAAAAATTAGCTACTGTGTTCACTTCGTCCTTTGATGTCGTTTTAAATGCCAGCGTTGCAACCGTCTTCGAATGGGTGAAAACTATCTTGCTCCAAAGGATTGGGATGATCTTTTTATTTGTTGGTTTCGTAGAACTTGGTTGCTAAATTGGAGGGTATTATCATGAGGAGTATACAGGTCCAAGTTTTTGAATAGTATATGGTTTCGTTTCGAACGTATGGGGATGCCAAAACAATTTGTTCCTGGAGAAAGTAATTTACTTACCTAGAAGGATTTCCTGGAACTTCCTTAAACTTAGGCATGTGCTGAGACGCAATCTAGATTTATATATTTACCTATTTGTTTACGTCAAAGCATCGTTTGTGTTTGTTAATAATAAAGGTTGTAAATAGTAATTAGTTCGATGGTATCTTATGAGTGATGTCACCAGTTGAATGTTTTCAAGCTACCTATGTCTGATTTTTTATTTTTAACCATTATTGTTCTCCTCGTTGGCTACTTCTCATATTGTATATTTTTAGGTATTTACGTATTCGTTAGTGGATAAAATGCTTTATTAGTTCTGTATATTGGCTTTTGCCATTCTTATGAACCAATTATTAATAAAAAGAGCGAGGGTGATAGAGTTTTTGAGAGTTTATCAAATCAATCCTGCTATATCTCACCAAAATAGTCTGAAAAATATATCCATTTTCTGCTGCTGATCATGGGTTTTACATTGCACACGCTCGATGCCCAAGCGTATATTTTCTATTCGCAAAAATAAAACTTATCATTCCGATACGTTTTTCAACCACTAGGTATTACATTTTTAGCAATGTCGGGCTAGTTGATTGTGAGACATAGCTGTCTCATGGAACAAATCATTGCACACACGCTCCTCAATGTACGCAACGATGCTACCCTAAAAGAACATTCTAAATGATCATTTAAAAAAACTAGCAGGATAGTTTTGTTGTTTCGCTCTGGGTGACTTCAAATTTTACATTTTCTCTGGCGTAAAACTACAGTTCTTTCTAGAGTAATCGCTGATTTAATAACTATGGGACACATAGGCAGTAGGTAATCTTGAGACGACCCCCCTAAAATCCACCCACAGGTTTGGGCAAGTTTCGGCAATCATGCAGAGAACAGCAGGCAGTGATATCTATCTTAATCTGTGTTTGATAATGCGCTCACAACATCAACGATCTGATGATAATGGAACTCTTTTTTTTCAAATTGTATTGGTTGTGCTACAACGTCACATATACCCAGTTCAGTTGATATTTGAGCTATTTACATCTTCAGTCGGTTCATAATTAAAATTAAATCATGAAATAAAATTGCACTAGTCACAAAACTATTCCAGCTGTCTTCATATATGTAATCAGTTTCTTGTAGTTACTGTTTTTGGCGTGTCGAAGGTATAGTGTGAGGTTTTGGTCTTTTTTAATGGGTAACAATGCTGCTCTTTCTTCCACATAAAGTGGGCAATTTTCCACTCTATGAACAACATCGTCCACTGTATCTTCGCAGTAATCACAATATGGTGTATTGCTGAGGTTGATCAGGAAGTGGCATCGGTTTAGTTGGCCATGTCCTGTTCTTAAGTGGATTAAGTACTTGGATTAACTCTCTTCGTGGAAGTCGCATGTTAAGGAGTTTGGGCCGTTTTTCGAGGCAATACTTGTTATACCAGTATTATTGTATTATACCAGTATTATATTATACCAATGGAACTCTCGAAAAACTTCCCGCATGCTGACCAGAACGATCCCTGAAACTTTCATCATACCTACGCAGCAGATAGTTTGGTGTTTTGCCACCGGATGAATTTCAAGTTTACGCATGTAGCGTCAGTTGCTTCTACCTACCATCTGATCCATTTCCAATCTTCCCTGCATTTTAGAAATGATTTAGATCTTTGAATTAGGAAATATGGAGTTAAGGAGATTAAGAAATGCAAGGTCTGGAGGCAGTCTCGTCTATCCCTAAAGCCTACAAGTTCTCAGTCCTAAGTTATCTACATTTCATTTTGAAAACTTTTAGTTCCGTTTATAAACTAGAACAAGTTTTCAGTATTCACCTGATTACTGAAATATTAGTGACCTAGTTATGAATAATCCTTTATTCTCCAATAGACGCGAAACGTTGGTTACGCGTCGTGGTCAATAATTCCCGAAAAACTGCTATATCACTACAGATCAAATTCACCGTAAGAAGAGTCAAATCGTTCATACATGACTTAACAAACCGGCACGTATACTAGTGGTTCAACATGAAGCTGGCGTATCTTCATTGAGCGAAGGGTTTATAGACCGTTCTAATGTACTCGTACAAGGAAAATTCTCCTGTCTATTCCGTGAGTATACTTACTTGGCAAGCAAGATGTTGAAAAATAACATGGTAAATGTATAGGGGGTTAACAGTGCAAAATTATTTGGTACTTTGGGCCCTATTACCGAGTAATTGGAATTAAAATTAGGTTTTTGGATTCAGTAAAATCGCACCAGTAGCACAACTTTAGTTTCTAATCATGAACATTAATAATTTTAAATTTTTTCTTCGTAACCTAGCCTGAAAAACGAAATACCCGCTCAAAATTGAAAAAAAATTAAAAAAATAAATAAATAAAAAACTGCACAGTTCCTGAGTATGTTGGTGGAAAAAAGATCCGAACCAATAAAATCTGTAATATCAGAATCCACTCAGTGAAGAAATTAATATCAATTATACAGGCTAATAGAAAAAATAGCCATTTTGTGTCGCAATCGTTTTTATTGATAAGGTTAGCTATAAATAGATAATAATAGGGCTTTTTGGCGAATTCACGGTAATTTTTCTATTTATTTATTCAAAATCATAAAAATGTTTTATTGAAAATCTTGAATATTGCCCTTTCTCTTTTTGGGAAAATTTCCGTAATTTGGCTGGGATAACTTTTCAAAAATGCAAATTTTCGTGATAATTGAAGCAGGAAGTATGCGGACGATCTCATTAGAACCTTTCCAATTGCTTAGTGCCTTTTGTTATGGTTATCAACCCTATAAAGTGTTCAAAGAATAGGAAATGTCAAACAGTTGTGCAGTCAGAGAACAGCGGTTATTTCAAATTAATGGGTTAGAATAAATAAATACATAACAATTTAAATAAATACATTTTCCAATGAATTATATCTTGTTGAAGTGAATTCAAGAGGTTTTTGTTATATAATAGAAAAATATGACGTAAAAAACCAAATTTTTGGAAAATGTGCCTTAACTATAAAAATTTGAAGTTTCGTAAAGAATGGATGTGATTTTCGGATTCTTCACTCTTTGAAAATTCCCATACAAATTGACAAACCTTGTTTTCGGAGTAGGTTATCTTTTTTGGTTCTTACTTATATAATTTGGTATATCAATCACTATAAACTGAAGTGTGGGAAACTGGTTTAGAAGGGACGCATGTAAGTACTTCATTGTTGGGTAAAGTTTTAAAGCAATCGTCCAGTCACATAAACGTATTCACTAATAATGTTAACATACTCAAGAGATTATATAGATGCTGATCGTATTTGGATATTACAGAGCTGCTCGAGTGAGAACTTGGGATCATGGACCAAAGATAGGCGATGCATGCGTTGTTTGATTCACGAATTGGAGGTGAGTTGACAATTGTTAACCATATCCCATCCCGATCCCTGGTTAAGAAAATTTAGATAAAAATTAGAACATATCATAACATCAGGACGTTCGGCCAAGGAGTGCCCGGTTTTATATTTCAGTGAAGAACAAAGAAAACACTCAATTTTTCCGTAAACAATGAGCTAACCATAAAAATCGAAGTTGCATAGTTTGACCAACATTTATAATCTGAGATATAAATGTCACATAAAATTCGAAATTAATTTCAAAAAAAAAAAATGGATATTAGGCTCGTTTAGAATGAATTTCGTAACATCATTCTAGCTCCGGCTGTTGGATTGATAGCTTTTTGATTATATACAGTGCAATATTATCCCGGAAGAATGGAAGTACCACCATTCTGCCGTCCCATGGAATACCGCAGTACCTACGACAAATGTCGTTATTGTTTGTTACTGAAGATGACTTAACCGTTGGAATCGAATCAGTAGCATTGTGACTCTTAATTTTTGCGGATATATACCAAGATCTTCATTGATTTCCGTTTATAATATGACGTTCCTCTGAAGCTAGGTATTATAGGCAAGATCGTATATTGTGGGACGACCAATTGAAATGATCTAGAAGGGTGTGGGCAACCCAACCAAGAGAAAAACGCTGCGAATTATAACACAATGGTTTATTATTTCCGTATTAGATAGCCCTTCTACGTAGATCATTGGTCTATACAGATTATTAAGCCCCATATATATATAGTAGGTAAATGATCAAAACTTGGCGCAACATGCCTCCCAAACCTTTACAGCTCAGGAAAAAACCTGCGAATTATAACACAATGGTTTATTATTTCCGTATTAGATAGCCCTTCTACGTAGATCATTGGTCTATACAGATTATTAAGCCCCATATATATATAGTAGGTAAATGATCAAAACTTGGCGCAACATGCCTCACAAACCTTTACAGTTTGCAACATACCTCTCAATTTTACGGTTTGTTGTAGGTGAATGTTGGAAATTTTTCTGAAAATTTCGAAACAACAAAACATAAAATTTAGTAAAACGGCAGGTCGAAAAGGAAGAAGTTAGCTTCAGAGGCCCCATCAGCTATTCAGTGATCCTCAAACCTTGTAATTGTTTTTGAGGTATTCCGAAAGAGCTCCATTAAATTTCAGCAACGTGAGTCGATTGGGAAAGAAATTAGCCTAGGAGGTTCCGAAGCTGATCAGAATAAAAATAACCAGGTGATTCAGAAAGAGTAACGCTGAGACCACCGAGAATTTTCAACAACTCTCCGTTTGCGCGCTAATTGGAAAGAACCAGAAATTTTTGATCAAACTCTCCAAGTATACACATATCAAAAAGCGTTAAAGTAAAAAGGAATTTCAAAACGAATTTCCGCTAAGGAAATTTTGGATTCATTGCAGTAGCTTCATTTTCTTAGAAAATTGGCTAAAACGTTCCGACCTTGATAGACTCGAAAGTAATTGACCATCAGTTGTTGAAATAGAAACAATAATTTAATTAAGAGTAATTCCTTAGTATTCACTAATAAATTTAATAAATTAATAAATTCACTAATAAATTTAATAAATTAATAAATTCACTAATAAATTTAATAAATTACTCAATATAATTGAAGTAGCTAATTTGAATGAATACAGCTTTGTACCTATGTTAATTTCTAAAGCTTCACTTTATTCCATTTATTCACTTGTTCATTGTCACTCTATCGTCATGGTAACGCCTACGCTCAGTCATAATATATGTCATAAGATTATATACCTATTATTTCTGGATTGTTACTATTGGCATCATCCTTGTCCAAACATCTGAAAATCAATGAGGTTTACACGCCCAATAGTATACAGAAGTTATAATAAACTCGATTTCGGGAATCCTATTGGAATTATTTATTATGTGCTGATAAAATTGTCATAGTTTTCAAGGCGATTTTAAATATATTTTACTCCTGTGTTGATGTCTTTTTTTCTTGTTAATGCTACATATAGCCCTTAGGGAAAGCAAACGAATAAACGCATAGCGATGGGGGTGGTGTAGTTCGATTCTTTGCGCAGATACCTAGAAACGAAACTCAAAAATCATTATTGTTGCATAGAAAGATTTCAAGATCTCGATTTTTGAATATTTCAGCATGAGGTTCTACCCTTTAGTGTTGATAGAACGTGATGCCGATGTTACTGGCACATCCCCGGCCGATAAATGATTTTCAAGCCGAATTTTTTGAAATTTGGTCCAATACTTTCTGAAAATGCTTTGGACAGCGTAAGGCGGACGGACGGTTTTTTTTATTATTATTTTTTTACGATTTTTGGATTCTACGTATCTTGAAACGTAAACCAACATATTTTGAGGGGGGATCAAATTTTTTTTTTCTCGTGGTCAATTACGAAGGTTAATTATTGAAAATAGTATACCAAAATGAACGAATAATAATCCGTTTCAGACCATTCTAATACAAAATACGTTTAAAAAAACATAGGTTTATGAGTGCGTGTGTGAGAAATTTTGTCGACGTTGCCCAGGCCACAATTCTCCACCGATTATAAAGATTACTTCTTCGTCCGATCTCAATGCTAACCTAATTATGCAACAAACCTCAGAAATTTTTAATTTCAAAAATGAAGGGAGGGAACGGAGGGGATAAAATAGAAAGAAAAAATGCTTTTCTACGACTAATAATGTCGACGCTGCCAAGGCTACAATTCTCAGTGTATCTCATTGGTTCATATTGTCTTCGATCCTAATTTTAGTAGGTACCTATAGTTGTGCAACAAAGCTTGGGATTTTCAGATTCCCAGTTGTGATGGAAAGTGGACGGGGTAGTTACCGATCCATTCATGCGTTTCCCACACTACAATTCTCGACCGAGATTCATGATTTATTTGTTGCTCAATCTAGGTGTGGGTCTGGTTTTAAACATGTGCCATCAGGTTCAAATTTCATATTAAAAATGGGTGAGTGGGGGGAGTAATATTGATAAATCTTGATATTTACACTATTCCGATATGATATTTCCTTAATTTTTTTTTAAATTAGGAATTTGGTCTAGTATCGGAACATATGTCAGAGGTTCCGAATTTCATAATGGAAGGGGATGAATGGAGGGGATAATAGTAATAAATCGTGATGTTTTCTCTAATATCATCTGATTTCCGTGATTACTATTTTTGATCTTTTGTTCAATCATAAATTCGGTGTGGTTTTGGAACAACTCTTCGGAGTTTCAAATTTCATTATGGAAAGGGTTGAGTGGATGGAGTGGTACTGATAAACCGTAATGCTTACATTATTCTCGTCCGACTTTCAAGATTTTTTAGTTCTGAAACATAGGTATACGGCGGAGGTTTCAAATTTCATAATGGAAAGGCATTGATGGAGGGGATAGAATAGTAATAAACCGTGATGTTTTTTCCATTATCAACTAATATCCGTGATAACTTTTTTCCAATAAGGCATTCGGTCTAGTTTTGGTACATTTCTTCGGATTTTAAAATTTCGTTATGGAAAGCGGTGAGTAGAAGTTCTAATAACTCGTGAAGTTTACATTTTTGTACCTTATTTTCTTGATTATATTTTTGTTCATTTAAAATGTTGTTCTAGTTTAGGAATATATGTCAGAAATTTCAAATTTCACTATGGAGTGGGGTGACTAGAGGGGTTAACAGTAAAAAAGTGTTATTTTTCTATTCTTAATCGATTTCCGTTCCTGGTTTCTGAGTTCTTCGCAGCACGCCCAGTGTAACCACGATCCGATCTATTCGCATTTCTGCATGCATCATTTAACAATACGTTTTCATTGAAATGGGTTTCTACAAGTTCGTCCCGAATGATTTAGCTCGTCTTGTATCAAAAGTTGTCATGAAAAATGATATGAAAAACTCATTGTTCTTGGGTGTGCTAGATGTATGTTTCTTATTCTGTTCATTAACAAATAATTTTTCTCTGTAATTTACTCGAGGAGATTTGAAACAACATGAGCAGTGGTTTTGATAGAAACTAGCAAAATTCTTTTGGGTTACATGGTTATCATGCATAGAAGTATAGGTTATTCCAATCGCCAAATCAATGGATTTTTTCCTTGCGCCGCAGCCAGTTGCTAAGGGTTTTTGAGTCCTCAACGAGGCCAAGAGTCGGAAATGAAGTGATAAGCTTGTAGTGCCGCCTCTACATAGAAAATACCAAGCACCGTACCATATACCATATATATTAAGCAATTATGCCTTGTCTACTCGTACTTACGGCTCTTTCGCTTTAAAACTAACTAGATCTGCGCCTGATTAGAGTATAAGGCTTGCTTCAGGGGTCTAAGTTAGTTTGCATAGACTCTCTCCTACATAGCTCTCTCAACTTGGCGTCTTCCACGCGAATGGCGTCCTTCAATTCGTCCAAAGTTCGGGGCTTGTTCTTGTATGGATAAATCTGGGGACCGAGGGGGCCAATGAATATCGCCAAACCTGGAAATAAGGCGACCAGGGAAATGAGGGTGAATAACGCCCATTGATGCTCTGGCTGTGTAGCCCCATCCTGCTGGAACCACACACGTCGGTTGGAACACGTTGCCTTCTTAATTCAGGGAAAAGAAGTTGGTGATCATTTTGACGGAGCGCTCTGAGTTCACAGTAACAGCATACTTCCAAGAACAACTGCATCAACAATTTCGGCCAACACTGATGTGATTTTTCACACTTCACTGTCTCAAATGCTATTTCCTTGCAAACCTTATCGCATCAATAAATTTGTTTTTGAGTAAAAATTAACTATTTTATGAGTTTTTTAAAACCAGTTATGAAAACAAAAATCTATTTTCCAAAATTTTTGGATTTGATTTGTCTTAGACCACCATTGTTTTGATAAAGTTTTCCCTCTTAAATTCGAATTTGAACCTATGTCGGATTCTGGATGACTCCAAATAGATTTTAAATTCCTAAAACACTCAATTGGATACATCGGTTCAGTATTTATTTCAGAACGTGACTGAAGGGGACGGAGTACCGACTAAAGGGACATTCACGCGTTCATTTTCTGTGGAAAGTGGAGAGTCATTCGCCGAATTATTCAAGAAGAGCGAAGAGGTAAACGGCGTTGTTGGCGCCTGAGTTCCTCGTTTTTGGCAATGGTGACAGCAAAGTTGATGAAACCAACTAGTATAAAAGAAGGGGAAGGAAACGAAAGCATGATGGGCAGCAACAAAACTTACTACAACTCTAAAGGTACCCAATTTTATCGCAGCCTGCATAAAGGAAACCCCCATAGCCGCAGAAAACCATCAAAAATGTTTCGAAAGACTCTCAACGAATTAACACAATGATAAAAGAGGCTTAAAACAAGGAGGACAAAACAAAATTCAACTCGTAGGGACATTGATGCTGAGTTTTTGCCTGTTGAAAATGATTTATATCTTCAAGAAAAATTTGGTGAAAATCCGAGTTGCTCAAATTGCTATAGCAGCTCAAAACTTTAATGGAGCATTAGAGGAGGATTGCAATTAATGAAACAGGACCGATTTGGAAAAAACGTTACCACTGCCAAGAATTCCGACAAGTATCGTATTTTACAAACGCCAACAGTCTCGGCAGATCAAAACGAAATATTAAAATGGTTTTGATGTTATGTTGTCTGGAGTCTCACCCTAGCTTAGAGACGATAAAGCTGAAATTTTTGGTGTCTGGGCACAGTTTCTTATAGACGGCTCTGTCCCACGTACAGAGACTCTACCTGCCTGAAGACAATGTCAACGTAATGAAAAATGCAAGGAAGAAGAAACCATTCGTTGCTACCCAAATGACATCACAAGATTTCAAGGGGACCCAAAAACTGGAAGGAAAAATTACTAACAGGAAGCATGGAGCCAGTAACGAAAAAATCAACTGGTTAAAAATTAGAGAAATTAAAATTGAAAAGAAGGACCCGTATGTTATTAACTATTCAGTAATTAACTTAGAGAAAAAAACAGCGAGAGGGAAGAAACCCTCTTGTGAAGGGACCACCTTTTTCCAAGAAAACCTAGAGCCAATGTGGAAAAATGGGAAACCTATTGCAGCTCCAAAGCTGACCTTAAATCGCTAATGCACCTGCTAACCAAAGAAGCGAAACCGTTTTACAATTCCTTGGAAGGATGAGTTTAAAAAGCTGCCGGGGTTCATCATTCAGATTTCAGTACAGCGATTTTACATTTTTCAGAATGGAACCAACCAAATAAAATCTTGATTTTTGGACGTTCTGCTAAAGTAATTGAATCGTTTTCTCAACAAAATGACGTAGAATTCAAGCAAGTTTTAAGGGGGAAAAAAAAAACTCTCTGGTAACGTTTTTACCTGATTTACAAACGTGAAATAACTTTGATGCCTGATTACTCGAAACTAGGTTTTTGTGGTTGGCTCCCTTCTGCTTAATACCGTCCAGTTATGAAAACAAAAATCTATTTTTCAAAATTTTTTGATTTGATTTGTCTCCTACCGACTAAAGGGACATTCACGCGTTCATTTTCTGTGGAAAGTGGAGAGTCATTCGCCGAATTATTCAAGAAGAGCGAAGAGGTATAAACCACCAACTAGTATAGACCCAATTTCACCAAAAATTCAAACGAGTTTAACTCGAAATGATTGAAAATTAATGGAGATTACCGATCATACATAGTCTTGGCAGATCACAGTGAGAGTTTAAAACTCCTACTGATGCAGTCGAGTTTAAAAGCTCGAAATCCGGCCAATAAATCTTGGTAATTTCTGATTGCCGTGAAATCATCAGCCACGTAGCTTTTTTTGCGGAAGTAACTTCAACTTATAGCACGCTGCTAATTGTCACACAAAGGTTTATTATTGGTGTATTAGATAGCCCTTCTACGCATATCATTTGTCGAAAACTATAAAACTCCGTATATATTTTAGCGCATCACCAAACTTGGCGCTTCGCGCCTCCAAAAAGGTTCACACATTTACAGATCCTGATCCCAAAAATTCAACAATTTTCAATGAATTTCGAAAAATTTAGAAAATAAAATTAGAATATAAGGTACCTTAGGTCGAAATTGAAAGCAATTGGTCTCCGAGACCCCTCAACTGATCAGTACCTTTCGCTTCCGTACAAAGGCGCTCCACAGCTGATCAGAGCCCCTCAAAACTTTTTAGTTGTATTCTTGATGTTCCAAAGAAGCTTCATTTTAAATTTGAGATCCTTAGTTTGATTCAGAAAGAAATTAGCTTCGTGGGCCCCTTAGCGTAAGGCACCTTACATCGATTTGTGGAATTCAACTTCGTGGTGGTCGAGTGACTGGCTGACTTGGCCATCAATATGAGAACGTAGATATATGCACCTACAAAGAGAAAATTAATGCAAATCATTAATATTTTTACATTTGACTAGTTACCCTGATCTAAGTTTAACGACATTTAAGTAGGTACCTCCCAACTAAAAATGTATGAGATAGAATTAAAAAACACCTACTTACGCTACTATATGGTAATTTCACTAAAATTTCCTTGTAAAGCTAATAAATTCAACCGCAGAAATGCTCAGAATAATTGGACGCATATTGAGAAAAATATCTACTTGATACAAAAAGTATTTGATACAATACCTAATAATAATAATATTTTTATTTTACTATTTTGTACATAGGTACATTACAGTTGTTCTTTAACTTTATATATAATATCATGTGCACTGGATCGGACTCAAGGGTTGTCCACTTTACCGAGTCGTACAAATCTAACGATCGAGGGAGAAAGGGAAGAATGAATACCGTTTCCTCTTCTATCATCGTACATTAGGAGGGGGTGGGTTTTCAATTATTTCCAAAAGAAGCTCGTTGGAGTGTTCCCTCACTCGTTCTTGGTGTTGATCATGATAATTGTTTTTTTCGCTGTATTCCACCTCCAGAAGACCCAGGTCGTTGTGCTTGGATTATTTTTATTTGTGAATCAGAACCTAATCGCAAGATAACACGCCCATATTGCCAAATAGACCGAAGCAATAGGAGGTACACAATTTTTTTCAAGTGCAAAGTCAAAGACGGGATTGTTAGGAAATTGAAATTTGAACGGATAGTTCAGTTGACAATTTTGAAAGAAATGTACATATCTACTTACTACAGTTTACTGTAATGCTAAATGGGTTGACAACGAAAAAAACATATTGTTGGAGATCATTGTTTTGTTCCAGAGCTCAAATTGCTAGTTTAGCAATTTTAAATTCTCTCAATTTAGAATTTTCGGGGTACTTTCGTCCAAATTGCAGGCGTTTTCTTGGTATTATACAATGGGACAAGTTCAAACTGTAAGCAGTGAAATCACGGTATGTAATTAACGCTATATCGCGCCTGATTAGTGATTCGTACGATTTTCTTCTAACCGAGGCTTCATGTGAAAACAAAGAGAGTCAGTGAATTAGTTTATTTAGAGCTGATAAGTGATAAAAATTGGAGACATTGCGAGAATATTTTTCATCAGGTTTGTTTGAATAGATTGTGATCCCTCCTCGTCCGACAGAGTAACTGAATTCGTTCAGAATTGAATGTTACCGTTCGGAGAACAGCCCTAAATTGTTCGAAACACGATAGTTATTGATCTTCTTTGGAACCAATTATCCTGTTCTTGCACACTCAATGATTTCCCGTTTCACTAGAATCGCGTCATATTTTCCTGTGAAATACTTGATGAAAGAATAAGGTGATTATTATTGTCAAATCCATGAATCTGCGTTTACCAACGAAATGCCACAATTGATGTTTAGCTTACACAAGCCAACAGCTGAGTTACCAATAGCATTTCTCTAATTCACTGATTGACCAAGATACGTATATATAGATGTACATGAATAGCACATAGGGCTATCAATAAATGATAATGATATTAATTTCGTAGGGAAAAAGTACGGGGCAGGTGGGTTACAATTCATCTTATTTCTATAACATAACCTAGTTTCAGAGGGTATAAAAAGGTTGTCCATATTGAGCCACCTTGAATAGTACCTGCAGGAAATCATTCGACTTTAATCAAATCAAGCATTTCTTTTCATCAAATGAATCAAATCGTGTCGAATAGAGACTTCTATGAATATATAGGTAGCATTGGTCATATACTCGACGAACTAGGAAGGAATGTGTTTAGATATGTTTAATATGGTTAAGGCATTCATACACCTTCAACTAGCAACTGGTTGAGCTGCGACGGCAACATTCAGTACATAGTACTTAAATACATGAATAGATTATAATAGTGCGTTCATCCACCAGGACTTTAGTGGGGAAGGAACAAGGGTGCTGTTCTGCAAAGCGCTGGATGTGACATCGGACGAAGATGAAGACAAGAGGGGATTGAAAAGGACCTACGAAGACCGAATGGAAAGAAAGAAAGGTGGACGGTACAAACGAATTTGTTCATCGGTAACGATCTTTCTATAGCGATAAACATTCTGTAGCGCTTTACACTTTTTTTTAAATTCAGGCAATATCTTCCAAATTATAGTTTTGTTTTCTTCTTCACACTAAATAATATTAGAATATTGTTCTGCAGCTTAAATTCTGGACCCTGTGCCTGATTTTCGCTTCTCGCCCTTCTAAGTCATTGCCAATTTTGTAGGTGTATATTAGACTGACAACGAAAAAAACGAAAGTTCGAATTTTTGAGGTGCTCAAAGCTCAGATGATTGCATCAGATGCGAGGAACAACTCCTGAAAATTTCAGTCCGAACCGATAACCCCTTGAGGTCTCCCTTTTGATAATTTAATTATCGATTTTAGAACACTAAACGCTTAGGACAAGAAGACGGTTAGGACATGAAAGATCCAAGCGTCTGGACACTTTTTATACTCTATTCCTATGTTTTCGGTGTCGCGGAACACGATGCCGCCATTATTGCAAGCGCAGAAGCTGTATTTCTTTTGATATTCAAGAAATCAGTACAAATAAGTGATGGAAAAAAGGCATTTTTTGCCGTTTTTACCTAGTTTTGACTGGGAAAAAAATTGTTTGCGGGTCTTTTCTGCTTCGGTCCTTGTTTCCTGGCTTGTTCCGAATGTAACAAGACCAATTTCGTCCTATAATATATTATCCTTCTGAAAATATCTGCTCAAGAGCCGAGTTAGCTTATTTTATAGTAACCGCTCTATACTTACCTACCAGTAGCTACGAAATAAAAATTTAACGCCCTGAAGCCCTTTTTATCCCATTATTTCATGTTTTTGGGCTCGTTGAACATTACGTGCTAGTAGTGGAGGCGTAGGGCTCGTATTTTGGTTAATAATCAAGAGCTAGGTGTCAAAAATCGGTGAATAGAGTGGATTTTTCTCATTTTTCGTCGGATTTTTTGCCCAAGGTGAAATTGATTTCTCAAATTTGTTTCCCCCGGCGCAGATTAGTTTCTTAATTCACTCTAATGAAACATAACCAATTTAAGTATAGAATACTACTGCCTTTCACTGACGTCGGTCATAGATCAAAAGTTCAGTGAGAATATTTTAAATAAGTGAAATACGGGTGTGCAAAATAAATTCCAGAAAACCAGTGTTAATAGAAACAAAGTATAATATGCAGTGTTGAGTCTATTTGACAACGATTGGAAGATCAAATTATAAAACTATTATACAGCAACACTTTCACTCAGAATTTTGAGTTTTGTCCAAGCTTTCTATAGTGTCCTTCTTATTAAACGATGGAAAAGTCTTCCTATGGACGTTCACTCCATTTAACAAAAATTGGTACTGATCTTCTTGGTATGTAATGACATTGGAGAAATCTGACGCCATCTTTACTCCCCGTAAAAAGTGTTAAGTGGGTGATTCTGGAGAAACATCAGGCAAAGAATCAGAAAAATCCACTGTATTTATCGATTTTAGACACTCATCGCGGGAATATCAAGTCAAATACGGGGTTATACCGCTAGGATATTAGAAGCAATATGATCAGCAATCCCGAAACCACGAGACAATAGAAGACAAAGGGTTCCGCCACATGAAATTTTAATTTTTTAGCCACTGGTAAGTATAGAACGGTTACTATAAAATAAGCTAACTCGGCTCTTGAGCAGATATTTTCAGAAGAATAATATATTATAGGACGAAATTGGTCTTGTTACATTCGGAACAAGCCAGGAAACAAGGACCGAAGCAGAAAAGACCCGCAAACAATTTTTTTCCCAGTCAAAACTAGGTAAAAACGGCAAAAAATGCCTTTTTTCCATCACTTATTTGTACTGATTTCTTGAATATCAAAAGAAATACAGCTTCTGCGCTTGCAATAATGGCGGCATCGTGTTCCGCGACACCGAAAACATAGGAATAGAGTATAAAAAGTGTCCAGACGCTTGGATCTTTCATGTCCTAACCGTCTTTTTGTCCTAAGCGTTTAGTGTTCTAAAATCGATAATTAAATTATCAAAAAACGGGTTTAGGAGACCTCAAGGGGTTATCGGTTCGGACTGAAATTTTCAGGAGTTGTTCCTCGCATCTGATGCAATCATCTGAGCTTTGAGCACCTCAAAAATTCGAACTTTCGTTTTTTTCGTTGTCAGTCTAGTGTATATACATTTTTGAATAACCGTTATTGTCTTATTTTTAATCATAGACTCCTAAGCATATTGGAAAGACTACTAACTCTTCAACTAGTTTCATCATTTACTAGCTGGTTCACCCGTGCGTTGCACAGGTTGACTTGAATATACGCAAGCCCCCCTCAACCATCATTTGGGACACCCCTATGGATCTGATTAAAAAAAGTCCTTACTTAAAAGTACTTAGTAAAGTACATACTTATAAATTACCTATTAGGACCAAACTACTGAGATCAACCCCCACTCCCTCTCCACAAACATCCCCCATATTTCAGATTAAAAATATTCTTGATAGGTAACCCAAAAGAACGTTCAGACTAATTCAATTTCATTCGTCCGAACATCAGACCACCAGTTCGTTTGGTGATGACCAAATTATTCCATTTAACCACCCCCTTCCTCCTCTGAGTTCGAAACGCTTTAACTCCCCCACCACTCCCCTTCCATTGTGGATCAGATTTGATAAATTTGAAAAAAGTAGTATTTGACTCGAATCAGAGTAATCCAAACATATTCGACAATCAAATCCCAGTTTGTTCACTGATGACAAAGATACCCCATCCCCCTCTCCTCCCTAACATACCCCCTATGAGGCAGATTTGAAGAATTTCAAGTAGCCTGTGATTTAAGTTAGAATAATCCAAACATAACCGCCCAATCAGATCCCCAGTTCGTTCAATGGCCAGAAACCCCATTTCACCCCCTCTTCCTCCGCTAAAACACCCCCTCTGGCTCAAATTTTGAAAACTTCAAGTAGCCTATAAGTCATTTAAGTTGGACTGATACAAAAATTTCCCAGCACTCATATCAGTTATCCAATGACCTCTGTAACCGTGAAAAGTGGACAAACATACGGACAGAGAGACAGACAGAGAAAAATTGAGAAAATGGTACCAATCGTCTAAAAATACCATGAAACGGAAAATAAATGCGAAATTATAATCAATGTACGGACAGACATACTTACGATTTATTATTGATAAATCATTCGGTTAGAAAACTATTGTAATGGGGGATATAACCATGTGATTAAAAACCTCAGATTTTCCTACAGCTGTCATACCTACTGACATCTTAACATTGTCATTTAAGTTACCGTACAGTAGGTAACACTGGCCAGGTGAGGGAGACGAACCATAATTTTCGTAGGTAAAGTACCTACAGTTCGAATTTCGGCATAGGAAAAACAGATAGAATTTGCGCAGTTCCCCTCTTGGTATGCTAACACACATAGGTCCCAATTAAGTAGGTCGGATGATTCGAAAAACAATCTTACTTCATTTCAGGAATTTTTAACGTTATTTGTATTAGGCTGCAAAACACCTTGAATATAATGGGGTGAAAAACAAATATGTCCGGAGAAGAAGATTAAGAGCATTCATAAGCGGCAAAATAAAAATAAACAAATAAATGAAACAATTTTTATAAACTTTAAAACTCCTGTATTAAATGCTGAACCGTTCTATTTTGACATGTCAATGGTTGGTCATCATATATAACTCCTGTAAATAGCTCTCAAAGTTGGACCTCGACCGCTCCTCTGGAAGCACCTCTTCAAACGCCGTGATCTACTCTATTATTTCGAGCTACAATCTATTTCTTTCGAATTCTTCATTTTTTGTGGTTGTTATTTTTGTGATATTTTATAGTATCCATGTATGAAGGGGATTTGTTGAGATTCAGTTCTCCCTCAAAACTCCACCAATAGCTACAAACTAATTCATTTTCAGATTTTTATGAAATATTTACTCTCCTTGAATAAAAGGTCCTTAATTCATGAAGTATCGAAACATCTGATCAGGTTGATATTTTAATGTTTCCAGCTCCTAATTAGATTTTTAACGTTTGGATCTGTTTTTCTCTTCAAATGTGGGTCCTAGTATTAGGTAGTAGGAGTTTTACGTTTCCTCGATCCTATTTAGTTATTTAATATATTCAGATATCAAGGTTTAACTCCACATCAACAAAGGTCCACCTCAAAAAATTTTGATGACAAAATTCTAACTAATTTTATCCAGATTTGTTAATTTCATCAGCAAACATTATTTTGGAAACACAAATACAATTTATTCAATCTGTTAATTTACGAAAAATATGAGAGTAATTTGCGGTGTTTTCCAGTTTAAAACAGTAGGAGAGGCTTGAAGAATCGAACAGTGATACAAATACTATTATTTGAATCGTTTTGAAAAAAAAAAAAAAAAAAAAAAAAAAAAAAAAAAAAAAAAAAAAAAAAAAAAAAAAAGGTTAAACAGTTGCTGTGAAAAAACGTTACAAAGAACAGTAAGAGTGAGCCTAATGGTTACTATAACCTGCTCGAATTCCTTGCCTGCTTGAATTCCTTGTTACTACACCTTTCGAATACCTCGTGTGTTTAATGTCTTTGTATAAAACTGTAAAATTAACAAAAAAAATGAAATCATTCAATTCATTCTTTGAATTCTCTCAGTAGCCAGGCAGAATTTTGATCCGATAAAATACTCACAAGAATCATTCAATACAATTAAACTGATTAAATTTGTGATTAAAATTAGGACGACTTCGGCGAGAGATACCGACCCTCATCCAAGTGCAGCGTGCGATCTGAGGTTCGAAGACCTCCAAAACCATTAACAGTACGTAAGCAGATTTTAAAAAAATAGTATTACATTTCAATAATAAGTTTCAATAAATTAAGTTTTTTAGTAGTATCAATAAAATTAATTTAATAGTATCAATTTTTAATATTATTAATGTGGAATACTATCTTATTTTAAAAGACAACTGTATAATTGGAACTGAACATTATCGAATCAATCACTAAGCCAGTGATTGTAATCGCCGAGGCTGTATTCTTACACATATCAACTATGATATTAAATTAGACTATGACCATGATAGTCAGGGTGAGAAAAAATAACCAAATGCGAAGCACCAAGTCATTAGTCATTTATTATCATTACCCATGTTTCGGTGCACAATTTCCCTCATACGTACCTCTTTCAGGGAACTCTAGATGTACCTATATCCTATATGTACTTCACACCTCCCAGCAAAACACATGCTGGTATAGTATATCGACGGGAAGCTACTCAACATTTTTCGTTTCATCAATTAACTCAATTTTCATTTTATGAAACTCAACTCAATATTAAATTAATTTTCCAAGTTACCCTATTAAGTTTCAATGAGAGTTTTCTCACTCAAGCTGACGAGCTTCAGAAAAGTGGAATCATTAAATAAAAATTCAAAAATTAACTATACTTAAATTGCTAAGAATACTTAGTGACAAATTACTCCGCACATTTATATAGGCAGTGGGTATCACGACGAAGTAATGCACTCATTTACAGATACAGGAAGTAATGTAAACTTCTAAACCCATCAAAATCAACTTAACAAATTATTATCAACCAGTAGTGACATATATTAACTATATATATCAAGAATAATTACATTCTATTGACATATTATTTTATATCAAGAATAACTAATACTTACGAAAAAAAGGTGGAGTTCTGATCGATTAGATAGCTGGAAATACTTTGTAACTACCTAATGTTCACTGAAATTCATTGCTATTATGATTAAGAAATCAATGTTTTGTACACAGGAACTTACAGCCATCAAAAAAAGATCAAGACCATCTTTAAACAGATCTCATCCATCTTCATGTTCCCAGCGAGTAAGTACGTAATTTAATGAAATAATATAAACACTTTCTTTCTAGAAACATTTTCTTCACTGATGAAATATCCATAGAAGAGCTATGAAAAATCTAGCCATAGTTCACAAACTAATCAATTCGGGTACCCGAGGTATTTTTAATTTATCGTAATAGGGTGTATGAAGAACCTATTAGGGCTGGTTGCAGTATTTTTAATTATATATAGGTTCAGCTCTGATTGTAGTATTGCTGCTTGATGAAATAAATGTGATGTTACAGATAGTGGAGATGGAGTCAAAAAGTAAATTGAAACCCTCCAAAGTTGTTCCAGCACATAGAGATATAAATAAGATACCACTACGAAAAAATAAACATCGGATTGAAGAGAACGACGAAGTTACCATTTACGAAAAAACGATCATTACTGTTACATCCAGTGATAACTACTTGATGGGAGACCCTATGAGTCCATTGCTCAAGTATAAATCCGACCTGTCCCAGAAATTGGCGAGAGCTATGTCATCTAAAATGAAGCCTGAAGGTCACGTGCCGGCAAGCATAGGTGTCTACGGAGCTAACAAGAGCGCTTTAAGGAAAGGGTTGATGAAAAGGGA
Organism: Adelphocoris suturalis; assembly: GCA_030762985.1. NCBI lineage: Eukaryota > Metazoa > Arthropoda > Insecta > Hemiptera > Miridae > Adelphocoris > Adelphocoris suturalis. The sequence continues at coordinate 22,692,365 of CM061041.1, read as the reverse complement.
TGTGAAAATGAATAGATCGAACGACGTACAGATACTCCCTGTAATACAGGAGCTCAATATGCAGGATGAAGGTATAAACCATCCCAAGCCAAGAAGTTCGGTATCTTCGGACAGTGAATGCATAGATAAGCCAAAGCGTCACCAAATGAGCATTGCAGTAAAAGGAGCCAGAGGCACGGTGGAAAATAAGGCCCAAGTACAGGGAGTCCACTCAACCCTATTCCCAAATTCTTGCTTGAAAAAAGTGTCGGAAAAATCGAGCTCTAGTAAAAAATCCGTGAGGTTTATGGTTAGTGATAGTCAAAGCAACCTGGGTGGGGAAAAAGTCCCAAAAAAATCTTTGCGCTTGGAAAAGTTTCCGTCAAAATCGTCCGTGAAACCGCCTTATGGAAATGACGGAATGGGTACTTTGACCGCAGCTCCTGTGGTTGTGAGGATAGAGAATACAAAGTTGGAACGTATGGATTCTTTGGGGGGAGATGGGATTAATAATATCATCCACACTGAAACGGCGCAAAGAATTATTCAAGAGCAATTGATCAAAAACCTAGACTTCATCCAAAATATCAATACCAGTCGAGGACAGGGTATGAATTTATTGAGAAGTCCTTCTAAAAACACGACTCAAGCGACGCAATTTGAATTTTCTTTTGAAGATTTGAACCAAAGTATCGTGGGCCCACACGTCAGATCTTTTTCTATGAAACGTCTTGGGGTAGAGAAGAGCTCAACTGAGGTGCATTATACACTCAGTGATCTCGGAATTCCAAGGAAAATTATTGACAAAGAAGCAGATATCGAAAAAGGTAATGCCGACCCTGTTCCGATTGAAATGCGGATGGTACAAGATACAAAGAAAAGTTCGTTGGATGAAAGACGAAAGAACATTCGTCTCAAGCTAATCGAGTCACACCCCAAAAATAAAGTAGCTGATGCAAGAGATGATAACGAAACAAACACTGAAAATTCCAATCCGGTGAAGTCGAGTTCTGGGCGTGCAAGTAGAATGAAGTCGTCAATCAATAATAAAGAAAGATCGGGAGTAAACTCTGGAAATCGTAATACCAAGGGTAATGAAGTTGGAAAAGCTCGTGTAGGACGTGACAAACCCGAGAGTAATAAATCTATGATTAAGAGTGTTACTCGGAAAGAAGTAATGGCAGCTAGAAGGTCGACTGAAATTCAGAAGAATGGAGGCACGAAAAATTATGATGGATCGATGAATATCAAATCCCAAAGTAGACCTACTACAGCTGCCTCAAAAACTATCGTTAGAGACAATGCCTCTTTTACATCTGTGAGAAACGCTACAAATGGTGCGTTGAGGCCAACGTCTCAAGAAATAGGGGGTATTAGCGAGCAAGTTGAAGGAGATGTGAATGCATACGGTAGCCATAGCAGGACACAAAGCCCTAACAGACCTCCCTCTCGCAAACCCCATTTGAGCATGATCGGCAGGGTTAATGACGACAGCAACATTCCACCAGGGAAAATTCATAGAGCGCCTAGGAATTCATTAACTGTCAGACCCAAAACTCAACCAGATTTGAAGAAAACGTCAGCAATCCGTCAGCATCTTCGGTCAAGCGAGGGGAAGTCTTCAGCTTTAACAAACCCGGATATCGATTCGAAACGCAGAGAAACCAGGCCAAACAAAAGTCTAACGAGGAAATTATCTGGGCATCCTTTGAAAAACAAGACATTATCTGAATTTTTAAAAGAAAGGAAAATGGGTCCGAATAACAATAAGAAGAAGAATGCGAACGACGCCCGAAGAACTTCTGAACCTGTAAAACGAAACGGCTGAAAAATGTTTCATCCTCGTATTGCCTCGCTCTTTCCTTTCGTTCCTTTGATAGGTTCGAGTCACTAAAGCAACGAATTCAAGAACTCCTAAGGTAAACGTATATTAATAAACATAAAATACTGAGGGATATTTGTGAAACAATTTAATTTTATCAATGATTTTTGGACTTCAAAATGTAATAGTTTGTGAAAAATTGAGTAGCGGTTGATCTTTTGGACTACTTATAGAGGTAGAAGATAGAGAAGAGGCGGCCTATGCCTAGAGAGGGTTAAAATTTTCGGAAAGGAAAGAATGAATGAAGGATCAAAAATGGTAAAAAAGAATAAATTGGTATAGTGACCTCCAGTCGAAACAATCCTCAAACTCAAAATGTACGTGAAATAGGACAAACAAATTTTTCCATAAATATATATATATATATATATATATACTCGGCGCTTCGCGCATCGCCGGATCTTTTCTCTTTTCTACTGTGTAGAAAACGAGGATAATTTGCTATGCAATTCTTAGCCTGAAAAAATTTGTATATAAAAAAATGTTCAAGCCTGGCTGGGATTCGAACTCCCGATGCGAAAAAATTAATATAAAAAAATTTGTATATAAAAAAATGTTCAAGCCTGGCTGAGATTCGAACCCACGAACTCGCGCTTCCCGTTACGGACGATAGCAACGGTTGTACGTGAAAATCATGTTAAAAAAGTTTGGGACATTACAAAACAAACTATTGGGGGTCGGCCTAAGCGTAACAATTAATATATTAATATATATATATATATATATATATATATATATATATGTGTGTGTGTGTGTGTGTGTGTGTGTGTGTGTGTGTGTGTGTGGGTGTGTGTGCATGACTTGTTCATCCCCAGCTCCCTCCAGTACCTCCGCAGCTGCACGAGCCGGATGCTTCCTCCACAATCTCTGGACACGCTGGTATTCCCGCCTTCTCGCTTGCTTGGCTGCTCTGCGACCTCCACGAGGCACCACATTAGGAGGAACTCCTCCCTGGTGCCTCGCCACGGTCGCTTCCTCAACCTGCGGGAAGATCCTCTGCACCTAGGCCGCGACCTCGTCCTCCAAGCTATTTGGCCCCTCAACAGCCCGCCTTGCCAGACCCTGCAGGTAGGCACTCTCATAACCAACAATGTTGCCTACCTGCTCCCCGAGCCTCAACACATGTTGCCCCCTCTCCAGGAGTTTTTGGATTACTGGGAGCCACTTATGAGTGCTCCCAGCCACAACCCTGGTGAGCCAGTGGTACCCCCAGCTTCCACCAGGGATTCCTTGCGCAGCATCATGTGCACACCGGTGCTTCATGACGAGGCACATAAGTGCCGTGTCAAAAACTCCACTTCTGCTGGACCCGATGGTATTTCCGCCCGACGCTGGAATAAAGCTCCAAAGAATGTTAGGCTGCTCATCCTCAACCTGTTGCTACTATCTGGAAGACCCCCGAAAGTGTTGACCCGTGCCCGGACAATTTTCATCCCAAAGAAAGGGGGAAGTGGGCCTGGAGGCTACCGTCCGATTTCTATTTCGTCGGTGGTCTTCCGCCACTTCCAAAAGGTTCTGGCATCTCGCCTCCAAGTGGCTGGTGTCATAGGTGATGTCCAGAGAGCATTTCGGCCAGCGGATGGCACAGCGGAGAATCTAACAGTTCTCCAAACTGTCATTTCGCTGGCCCGTATCAAGAAACGGCAGCTCCATCTTGCCGCTCTGGACGTCGCTAAGGCCTTTGACACGGTTAGCCACTCTGCCCTGACCGATTGTCTTCGTGGTGTCGGGGCACCTGCTCGTTTGATTGAGTATGTTGCCTGCCTGTACCACGAAGGCGTGACGGTCTTCGAGGCACGAGGTGAGATGTCAGGGGATGTTGTTATTGGGCGCGGGGTACGCCAGGGGGATCCTCTGTCGCCACTCCTCTTTAACCTGGTCGTGGATACGGCCTTGGGTAAGCTGCCAGCTGAAATAGGGTTCGATCTCGCCCCTGGGGTGCGAGTAGGTGCATTGGCTTTTGCTGATGATGTCATCCTACTCGCAGAAACCCGTGAGGGCTTGCAGATCTCCCTCAACGCATTTGCTGAGCAGCTAGCCAGGTGTGGTTTGGTGGTGAACCCAGCTAAGTGTGGGTCGGTCTCCTTGGTCCCGTCCGGTCGCCAGCATAAGGTGAAGGTGGTGGATGAGGAGTGTTTTGTCTTAGGACAAACTTCCATCCCTGCCTGATCCGTGCTGGAGGTCTGGCGGTACCTTGGAGTCGACTTCATGGGTGTTGCAACCATTGCCGCAAGCCGTGTGGACCTTAGTGGAGCATTAGCTCGTGTCACTAAGGCTCCATTGAAGCCACAGCAGAAGCTGCGCCTCCTTCGCACGTACTTACTGCCAAAGCTAACCTATGGGTTAGTATTTGGAAGGCTTACTGCGGGGAGGTTGCTTGAGTTAGATCGTGAAGTTCGCTCTGCTGTGCGCTCTTGGCTAGGCTTTCCACCTGGTGTCCCAAGTGCTTATATCCACGCACCGGTCAAGGCCGGTGGGCTCGGTATTGTCTCTCTTTCTGCCAGCATCCCATCTTTACGCCGCAAGCCCCTGCTTGCCCTTAGGGGCTCGAGCTGGGAGATCGCCCGCACGGCTGCTGACCTGGACTTTGTCCGGCAGCAGTTGTTGTGGTGCGATCGAGCAACACCAACTGCTCCAAAACCCAGCTCATCTGCTGAGTTCACTGCTGCGCTGCATGAGTCAGTAGATGGTAAAGAACTCCGACAGTGCTCTGAATCCCCCATTTCTACCCAGTGGGTGGAATGGGCTTCAAAGGGCATTGGGGCCCGCGACTATCGCCATTTTCATGCCGTCCGGGTGGCTACCCTAGCCACCTCGGTGAGGTGTTCGAGGAGTAGTCGCGGGACAGTTGACACCCTTTGCCGTGCCTGTCGGGGTAAAAATGAGAATCTATATCATGTGGTGCAGCAGTGTCCTCGTACTCACGGTGGCCGCATTTTACGTCACGATGCGGTTGCCAAGCAGATAGCAGGTGCTTTGTCATCTAGAGGTTGGGATGTCGAAAGGGAGAGACTATACCACATGCCGAGTGACCGGGGCAAGAAGCCAGATATCGTTGCGATCAAGCCCGATCGGTCTGCCATAATCCTTGATGTCCAGGTTGTCAGTGGCAGGGTGGACATGGAGCAGACCTGGCGGGCGAAGAAAAGTAAATATGATAGAAATGATCTGCGCCAAGCGGTATCTGAGCTAAAAGGAGTGGCACCTAATAACATCAAGGTCATGGCCGCGACCGTGTCATGGCGCGGGGTGTGGTGCGGGAAAAGCGCCACGGAGTTACTCGAGTTGGGCATCTCGGCAGGAGTACTCCGTGGTATCACCACCCGCGTCCTGAGGGGTTCTTACTTGAACTGGTGGTCATTTTATAGGGGCACATCCTTTCATCCCATTCTTCCTCCTCGTCCTACAACTTCCCTTATCCCTAGAGCCGGCGTCGGGTAAACCTGGGCGTCCTCCCCACTTTTTTATTTTATTTGTTTATTTTTCAATTTAATGGCGTGCCCCCTCCGTCTTTGAGGGGAGATTTCTTAAAAAAAAAAAAAAAAAAAAAAAAAAAAAAAAAATGTGTTTGTGTGTGTGTGTGTGTTTGTGTGTGTGTGTACGTGTGTGTGTGTTTGAGTGCACGGTCGAATGTCACAGGTATTTGGAGCTAGAAGGAGGCAAACTTTGTTCCACGTTGTCTCACACTGCAGGCACATGACACATCATCATGGATAAAATTATTGTTTCTTAGCTCACAAAATATTTTCATTCCACATTAATGAAGTATCTCACAGTTACACATGAATTTATTTTAATATATTTACATTCACATAAACTAAATAAATCTAAAACATATACAAATATATTTAATAGCACATAAAATACATACCTATAAGATGTACATAAAATCATACATGACCTTATATACGTCTAACACGTATTATGCAATAATACATACTAAATACATACAAAATACATACTAAACATACTATACATACAATACATACTAAAATACATACATACCATACAAATACATACAATACATACTAAATACTTACGTGATCGCTAGAAATAATGGCTACAATGCAGGTGTTAAACCCCACAACTTTTTAAACAACAAGCAACTAAAATGCTCGAAGGCCACTTGTGGAATGTTCATACAACATGAAATCTGGAGTAATAGACTATTCCTACCTTTCAACAGTGGTCTATATTCTCTGGCATTTAACTATAACTCTGTACAATAGAATTACTTTAAGCTTGTCATATTGGAACTTTGATCCATGGGAATCCAATTCCGTTGGTCCCGTCCCATGATGAGTTATGGCATACCTACGAAGAGATAGTCCAATAACATACGGGTATTGTAGAGCTCAAACATATTGGTAAGTATTGCATGCATTACGATGAATGGATCGTGCTTTTACCGGAAGTAACCCCCCCCCCCCTCCTCTCATTATAACTTAACATGAATGTCCTGCGAGGAACTCTCTACATACAAATTCATAAGTATGAACTTATGAATACAAATTCATAAAAGTATGAACTTTTCTATTACAAATTGGTTGAAAACATATCGGTACCTCTCCCCCCACGTCAATATTAAATTTTAATTAACGGAGAATGGTTCTACCAAGAGACCAATATCTTCAAGCATGTCGTGAAAAACTAGTACCTGAAAATAAATAAATAAATAAAAATAAAACATGATTGTTTAGAAATGAATGAATAGTAGGTTCCACTTCCCCTTCTATCACTCCTCATCACAAAAAACTATCTTCAATATGATACCCGTAACTCATACTGCATCTACATTGATTGATTACAAAAAAGGAAAAGGTTTACAAAAAGGGCTTACAAATTAGCTGAATACAAAAACAAACAAAAAATGTCGAAAAAAACGGACGAAAAAACAAAAAGATCATGATTAATCTGAATTACCCCCTCTATTCACCCCTGCCGTCAGTAATTTCGAACATTATCAGGTTTTTGAAATTACTGACGGCAGGGGTAAATAGAGGAAATAGGGGAAACTGAAATCTGGATTGAACAAAACAAATTGATGAAAATCAGATGAAAAATATAACGATTTCAACCCTCCATTCAACCCTTCCCATTCAAATTGGAAATTCTTGAGATGTATTCCGAAATTTGACCGAATTCTTAACTGAACAAAAAGAGAATCAGGAAATTCAGATGGGAATAGTGTATTAATGTTGCCCCTACATTAACCATTTCCACATTGAAATTTAAGATGCCTGACATATTATATTCCAAAACTGAAAATAAAAAAAAAAAAAAAAATCAGTTTGTGTTGTGTTTGAATGGATTAATAATTACCCTCTCTTCTCATGTTCCCTACCAAAAATCCGGGATTTCCAAGGTTTGTTCCACAAGAAGACTGAAATTAGGATTGAACAAAGTAAGAATCACGAAAATTGGTTGAGAATTACAGCGTGAGCAGCCTCAATAAAATTACTCGGAGAAAACCACGTTTTTCGGAGTTACCGAAATTATTATTGTCTCCGTTCCGTCATGAAATTCCAAATTTCCGAGGTTGGTTGTTGAACTAAATTTATTGGAGATCGAACATGGATAGGATCTCGAAAATCGATTGATAATTGCGGCTTTGGCAGCGTTGACGAAATTTTCACACACACGTACACTCCACAGGACTTAGTATGGCCGGAAACGGATTTGTATTTGGTCATTTTTTTCTTTTTTCTCATGACTGGATCGTCCCTCACCCCCTGGATCAATTTCAATAGGTTGTCACTCTCATATACGAAGCCTTGCCTGTATGACCTAGCTTCTGAGGAACGTACTAAAAAGCAAGTTGACCCTTTCAGATTCATGTTCACTTTCGTTTGTTGGCTAAGGCCGAAAAATAGCGTACCTCCCTATTTCCTATCTCTATGTGATCATAAATTATTCCTCTATTCGTCAGATAGACGAGACAATGGTCTCGAGATTACTTTAGTAAAAGTTTCACTTGTAAATTTATGTGTGGTTAGCCAATAATTCAAGTCTAATTGATCTCAATCCGTAAGATTATCACCTTCCATTCACGAACTCATATCAGCTAACTAGTTCTAATACTTATCCTTGTTTCAGGTACGATCCCCCTGCCACATCGCCTGCATTAGGTAAAATAAATAAGTAAATACTAAACGAACCAACTTATTTCAAGACCCTCTCAGTGTTATTTCAGTTAAGTCCAGTGTTGTTTGAGAGCGGCCCTGCTGAACAGGGGAGGTTTGCCAAACGAGAATAATACCATGAGACATATATCATATTAATACAGGAGAAATGGTGGTAAGAGGAGAGGCAAGTGGTAGCTCCAGAAGAGCTTCTAGCTGCAAAAGGACCTTTGTACTATTTATTCAGACCGGGGAGAGTAGGGAGCTCCCTTGGACTGTGTTTGTATTGTAAAGGCGAGCTGTGAGAGGCGTCCTTTGTAAATCCCTACAAGTTTATTCTGAGGATATATCACCTGGCCAGTTGCAGGAAATAATGGAGTTAAGCGCTGTACACGCCCCGCGCTCTTGCACAAACTGGGCAGTCGTCGGGCATTGCTGGCAAAACCACTATTCATCCTACGACAGAGGGTATTTTGCTGCTGTACGCTCTTTTACTCCTCTGAATTCCCTCTTGACGGTACTGGTGCACATGCAGGCAAATTCAATAGATATAATCTAGGTAATTATACTCGCTCATCCTAATAAAAATGTTCTTAATTCTACAAATTCTGACCAAATAATAGTGTATGTGGTCAGATATGGATTTATTTTATCTTGACTGCGATGCGAGTTCTTACACTAAAGTTGATATTTTATTATGGGAATGAATCACACTCCAATATATACTGTATGTACGAATTAGTCGGGATGCGGCCCAAGGAAAAAATAAATGAAATTACTTCATTTATTATTTTATTAGATGACGTTTCGTCCTCTAACTGAGGACATCTTCAGATTTCTACACGGACAAAAACAGGCATTATATGTTACATAGGAAACACAAAACAAAAAATAAATAAAAATTAATTTAAACAAAAAACTTACTGGTGTGACCAGGAAAAAATGTATAAACATCCGAATAACGGATTTGTCCTGGTCACACCAGTAAGTTTTTTGTTTAAATTAATTGTTATTTATTTTTTGTTTTGTGTTTCCTATGTAACATATAATGCCTGTTTTTGTCCGTGTAGAAATCTGAAGATGTCCTCAGTTAGAGGACGAAACGTCATCTAATAAAATAATAAATGAAGTAATTTCATTTATTTTTTCCTTGGGCCGCATCCCGACTAATTCGTACATACAATAAGTACTTACGGCCGACCAAACTACCAATATCCAATATATACGTAAGTGGAGTTACAACGTGAATTTTAGGAATTGCTGAAACACTTACAAATATAGCAGAAGTGGCTAAAATGGGGCAAATTTTGTTTATTGTAAAATAATAATAACATAAACAGTTTGTTTCAGATATATTTGAAAGCTAAGCAATGTGAACTAAAAAATGCGCCCGATTTCAAACATTTTGTTTGTCAGAGCAAAAATATTTAAAAATAGTTTTCTATTGCAGAATATGATTTAGGAAAGGTTTATCTACAATGAAGTTAGACGTTGCACAGGTTTTTGTACTTTAGTGCAAAGGAAAGAGGGGACAAAAAACACTTGAAATGAAAAATACATTTTTCATTACTTATGTCGTAATTAATTTTGGTTTGCACACAGTTTGAAATTTTACTCTACCTATAATGGAAAAACAAGTGAATCAGACATCAAAATTCATTATGAAGTTCTCAATTTACATACAATTGGTAGTGTGCACGGCCTGTTAAGTTCAAACTACATCATCCTTATTGTGAACTTGTGAGCTGCTTACAGATTATATGGTTTATGCGATTCCAAGACCATTCAGCTTTTAAGAAATAATAACTAACACGTTCCCTGTTAGTTTCAAAACACATCGCCTCCTCCCCATCCCTCCAACTTTTGATATTACATTGTCTTGGAGGGCCTATTTGGCTTCTAGTGGAGTGGGGAAAGTCTTTCTCGAAACCTAGAGCCAACAAAACTTGTTTGGGTCAAACATACGAGTGGAAAAAGTGGTTCATTTGAAGAAATATTTTAATTAATTAAATTTGTTAGTAAACATCAATTCTATCTAAGTATGACCATCTGAAGTAAATAATCAAAATAGTAATCGACTGCACACTTTATCAAAAGCAACAATAATGGTAGAGCTTTCGGTGTAAGGACATCATCATCAGGCCGTCTTCACTGCCCCCTCTATATAAAGTGACATACAGACTTGCTGACTCCAGTGCTGCTGTGACGGCCTGATGATAACGTCCTTACATCGGAAGCGTTCGTTCCCTGTACTCGGTTTGCTAATGATGACGGACTCCTCCGGAAGGTATGAAAATGATAATTTTACTAGCGGAAATAACCCTTAGGTTTAATATAAAATACTCGTATTTTGTTTATCAACATCTTTCTTTTCATTCCTTTTCATTGGGTTTGTTCCATTCAAGGAATGATAAAGTGACCAACTGTTCATTAAACTCAAAAAAGGAAATAAACCTTTTGTTGGAATCTACAACCATGGAAAGCCGTTTTATTGTTCATTACAACATTGGGCACAACCATAACTTTTAGGTATGTGGGTACCGAGCCATTGGGTATTCATGCCAATGAGTGTGCAGATGCCCTTGCAAGGAGAGTCGATGGTGATAACTCCATTGAAATGTTGCCTATACGCATAGAAAATCAGATCTCCTACCTACTTGCAACATAAAGCCAATTCCAGTGGGTGAGTCACTGGTCTGAGTGGTGTCCTTCAGGACTTGAGCCCGGCGGGCCCTTTCGTAATTCTACTTCCGAGGAGGGATCGAATAGTGGTCAAACGGGTTCCCACTGGCCAGACCCGTCTTACTCATAGACACCTGCTTAGTACAGAAGCTCGAGATGTTGTGTGTGGCAGGTGTGGGGGTGATCTGTCCATCCGCCACTTTCTGGAGGACTGCCCATCGCTTGTGGACCTCCGAGTCCAGCATCAGCCCCCTCACTGGGTTGACGTTTTATATGATCTGTGATATATTTATATACATCTAGTCATAGTTTTATTTCACTTCGCTGATTGTATATAGTTATTAGCCTATTTTACACCTAGTCTTAGTTGTATTACTTTATTTTATGGTTTTTTATCCACTTTGGGGGCTAAACAGTGGTCATCACTGTACCCCTCATTTCTCTTCTCCTCCGAGTAGCCAGTGGAGTCCATGATGATGCTCCTTTTTAGTCAAGGATAGAAACATGGCTCCCCTTAGAATCGTGCCACGTCCAATGTCCCCTTTAGATACCTTGTTCAATGCCGCTAATGACCCTTCTGGTGAGGTGCGGCTTAAACCTTAAAATAAAATGAAAAATATTGTACATTATATTTCAATAAACTATAAAGACATAAAAAGCTATGTTTAGCCAACTCCAGCCGACATGGATTTGATGGAGTTGCGAATGGCAAAATTTAGGATATCACAGCATCAGTTCAAAAATTATCTCATAAGTAGAGGGCCCAATCAGCTGTTTTATGCGCTAAGTATCGCAGAAGTCTTTCCTCCCTCACTGCCGAAGGTGTTCAGGCGAGAAGACGAATAATATTTGTCTTTCAAAATCTAAATTGCTTTTTATGTTTCTGTGCTTGCTGATCAATTTCGGTTTCGTGTGTGTGTCTTTTGTAATTGTGTGGTATCTCGTGATACCTTGGTAGCACTAGATACCAAGTTTTAGTCCGATTTCGATAAGATATCCAGAGATTGTGCGAGTTAGTACCTAGAAGGTTCCCCATAACTTTAATTGCTGTTGGATCAATAGTAGCCTGTGGGCATGCGCAAACTTAGGTTTATTTTATGAGGTTTGTTTACAAAGTTCTATCCGTCTGATTAGATCATACGCGGGGAGTAGTTGGGTGTATATATTAATGGATGGAGCGCTGGTGTGGATTTTATCGCAAAAGGTCGAGTAATAGCTATGGCGCATGTGCAAAATTACAATTGATTGTAATAGGCTAAACTTCAAGACTAATGTATCGATATAGATGGAGTTTACAAGGCTTTTGCGGTTTAACTTCAAGAAAATCCCCAACCAATTACGTAGCCTACATATTCGTCAGGCGGTGAATGCCGTTGGATTGATGGTAAGGTAAGCGTATGCGTGCACATGAATTACAGCCCTATTTAAAGTAGGTATTCACCCGTCTAGTGTCGACATATATGATCACTGTTCAATTTTTTACTCCATCATTTTGACTCATACTTTGACCTTCAACTAATTATATACGTCGATGAAGTAATCTCAAATTAGCAAATATACCTACTTATTAGCATCCTCTTCATTCACGAAGTGAAGGAGGTTTCCAGGTATAGAATAAATGATTATCGACCCAAACTCAGCTATCTGTCGTGAAATTATCAGGATTGGGGCCAAAAAAATGATTCCTCCTCTTTCGCCAAGCTTTCGATAAATTTATTATCTTCTCTGAAGAAGATAATAAATTTATCGAAAGCTTGGCGAAAGAGGAGGAATAATTTGTTTGGCCCCAATCCTGATAATTTCACGACAGGTTTCCAGGTATAGGCCAAGAAATATAGGGAAGAGTTTTCCCAAGTGCTGGAATCTTATTGATGCAACAGTATACACTGACAGAGTTTGTGATCATACGAACTAGATCGTTTGCGTCGGGGTTATGGAGAACAATCTATTTTCACGAAACAATAACGAATAATCGATTTCGACGGTTAAATTGTCATCAGTAATAAACAATAACTGAACATACATTAGAAAGGACACTGCATGTATAGTAACATGTAAAAGGGAGCTTAAATCATATTGGTCCAGAGAAAGGAAGGGGCTGGGTGAGACAACCAATCAAGTTCAAGCAACGTTAAAGGGAGGATTGAAATTGATCAGAAGATGTAAAAAGGAGGGGGAAGCGTTACTCAAACAAGGTTTTAACATTGTGAAGGGTGTCATTTCAAGCGTTAGCAGCCTCTTCCTTTCTCTGGATCAATGGAATTCAAACTCCCTTTCCCCTGTGACACACAAGCTGTGTATGTATGTTCAGTTATTGTTCGTTACTGATAATGACCAAACCGTCAAAATCAATTGGACAGTGTAACTTAATATTTTTTCGTTGAAATAGACAATGTTTTTCACTGACTCCCGTTGTGCTCAGCTATTTCCGCTTTATTGCTGCAAAGATGGTGTTCTGTTGTCCTGATCTTATCGATTTTACTACGGTGATATTGGTGAGGAGTGCCTAGATGAGTGAGGGATAGTACATACGTCATTTCGTTGAATATGTAATATTACGTACCTACCTATACCTACATACGGTTTTGTGTGACTCATGCAATATAATATCCCATCGATGATAATTTTTGTGGTGAAAAGCATAAATTGCGTTGAGTCAAATATATCTTACTATAAGATAGTATCGTATATATTCCAAGGCGTTGAATTTAATTGTATAAAAGTAACTCTTCCCGAACACAGTTTTGTAAGGACAATTCCTCCCTCCCCATTCCACCCTGGCTCCATTGTTCCACACTTTCGTCCCCCTTAATTAACATAACAACAAGCTCCATTGCAGTGTTTGCCACCGCCCGCGATTTCGTTCAATATCTTCTCGACAATGGGGAGAGAGGGCCGCGAAGTGAGAAACCTACTTTGTCCGGAGTGAATAGGAAGGGGTGCCTTTGGCAAAAAGGCTTCTAGTGGATTTATGAGGTGTTGGCGGCCTGATAGTAACTAAATCTTTTAGTCTTTCAAGCGTTGTTTCAGTTTTTCAGGGTAATGTTGTTCTTTTCATGTTTACTTAATGCAGTATCGCATAGAATAAATTGGTCTAGCTAAAACAACTTGTACTGCGAGATAGCGCACCGCAGTAGCCTATTGCCTCGATCAAATTGGAAACAACTTTTGAAGTAAAAACATCGAGACGTAGATATTCGTTAACTTTTAGCGCATTGCATTGGATAGTTTGCCTAAACTCCGTTAAGGCTCTGTTATCCCAAACTCAGTATAAACGAGTTTTTGGTTGGGAAAATATGTTTTTTCGCGGAAATTGCAGCTCAACTTATTTCAGCTCTGTACGAGCTTAAACTCATATTATGTACCTATGTATGCAAGTTTTATTTGACGTTGGTTTCCCAAACAGCCGCAATATAGATGTTTCGTTTCAGAATACAAAAATTACAATTCTAAGATAATTTTGTCGTACAGAATTCAGTTTTTAAACTTTTCGCCCACTTCCAGTCAAGAAATGGTATAAAACACCAAACACTTTCGCTGATGTTTGAAGCAGGGATGGTAGATTTAGTGGTTGTTCATGTGGTGTTCTTCTTCTAATGGCAGCTTTAGGCGAGCTATAAGTTTTAATTATAATTGAAATTTCAATTTTTGACATTCCAACATTATGTGGTGTAGGTTTTATTCCGTTGAATTGCATCTCGCGCAGTTCGCTGTAGTTGATTTGCTGTCTCCTCGTTTCGCACATATTATTGGCTCTTAGGATGCATATGGTTCTAACCATGTCTTTAGGAAAGGCTATGTTCTTAACCATGGGGCTCTTGGAATCCCTGGCTGAATGAACTTGTATCTGGAGCCTGTTGGTTAGGTTGAAAAACTTTGTTGGTTGAAAACTCCTATTGAGACGGCTTGCGAGTTTAAACTCCAAAAATTCAGCCAGTTACTCATCTCCATTAGCCGCAATACTAAATGGCTGCAATTATGTAATGAAATACTGCAAATTATTCCACGAATGCTAACAATTATTATCCGAAATGCGAATGATAATAATTATCTGAATGCTTTAATAGTCCTACTACTCAGATCAGTGGATAAATTAACGTAAATTACAGCAGGTAATAAAGTATAAATTTGTACGAATCTGCATTTAAGTGAAAAGTATAAGCTTGGATTTTGACGTTTTTTGCAGCCAAGTTGACTTTAAGCTGTTGGGAGGTGATTGCTACATAATATAATACAATATGCTGAACTGCCAGCAGACTCTTGATTCCTACTGGATTCCTGATTCCCAACAATGATTGATCCAGACCGAAGAAAGTTATCTTGATTGGATAACTAACTCATGGGTCTTCTGGGCTGTCTACTTAGACGGCATAAGACGCACTTAAAGCGGTTAAACAAGCAAAGAAAACGACTCACGGCTCGGTAACCCTTCCTAATAATCGCCCCAATTTGTGGGGCCCTGATGTCTACATCAGGCTGGTGACTCGTTTCTGCTGGATGAGAGGGAGAAGGCGTTTGGTGCACTCTGATTGACGGCGACTCCTTTTAAACGGGCAGTTCCGTTCTTTCTTCGACAACCGTCCATTGTATACCTCATGTTCTTATTTACCTCGTTATCCTCAACATTTTTTCCCCCCTTTTTCCGATCCTTTGCGCCTTCTCAATATTCCGGTTCCCTTCGTTGAGGTAGTCACTTACAAAACTGTATTCTGAGGCTCGACCGTGAGTTTGATTCGTTGCGATTCAAAGATGGGCAATTCACGTCTCAAACCAAAATACGAATATTAGTTTGTAGAATTATAGGCAAGGTCGAGTGCGATACAATTATAGTTATTATGCTACGAATTGGCTATCTAAGATTGAGTATGGAGACTACAACAGTTTGTCATATTATAATGTAACTCGCGTAAACATGTTTTAATATACCTTATGCATAAATATATTTTATGTTCAACCTTCAGTGTCGGGAAACTAGATTTGAAAAGTAAATTGGCACTCACTGCCGTTATTGTAAGCTACCTATTTGATCTATTTCACCTACTAACGCTCACACGGAGGAACATTATGTACAAGAAATTGAACAAGAGATACAGTAATACTGTAAACTATTCTCACATAAATACACAACATCCCAAAGGTTGCATGGCGCCCCATAGATACTTTACTGGGCTAAAGAAAGGAATAAAGATGTGACGTTCAGCTGAAATGTGTGACTGCTGGGTCATCAGCAGCTGGGCTGGTAAAAATGGTACCCAAGGGCAATCACTCAAAACTGAGAAGGGGAAAGATCAATGAACTCTTGAAGGTCATTTGGAATGGATCCAACCCGTTCATTGCGGTTTAAGGGTTAAATCTGAATTCATCCAAGAAGAAATATTTACAACTGCCGTAATTGTACGGGAAACCCTCCCGCCCCCCCCCCCAATGATACTAAATATAACTGATTTTTTTTTAAACAATGAATGATCTCTGTTGTAATGTTGTAAAATGCGCAGATTAGGTAGATACCTCTTTTCCTCAAGTAGTGAATTTAGACTGTATCTCTGTCTAGTCATATTGTCAATGTTTTAAAACGACAGAAAATATGCTATATCTCAAATTTTGACTGAAAGTAATTTACTGGTAAAAAAAAAAAAAATCAGGAAACGAACCCAAACCGGAAAAATTGTTGATGGCATATTTGTATCTACCAATTTTCCTACTAAGATTGTATACGGCATGGTAATTTTGACTACGGTTTTTTGAAAAATCAACGAGTTCCCGGGAAGGGTTTTTGTCCGGAAGGTTTATGCAATTTTTTCATTGGACAAAATAGTAATTTAGTATTTACAAAACATGAAACTGTAACACGAAACATGATTAACTGTAGTCAATTAATGCACAAACGGACACTGCCGTATCGGAACTGATCAAAAACCTGCACAAAGCAGAATCTAAATAAAACTCATTTCTTCATCTTCGTTTCTAAAATGGAATACCTACTCGAATATCGATAGCATGAAACATCATGAAAGCAGACTTGAATTAGACATAAATAGATCAAAAAAGTGTCTAGAAAGCAAAAGGTGATAAGACTTGCACGGTGTGGCACGTGAGAAAAAAGGAATTTCAGAAATGATTTTTTATGTATTTTGGAAATTCTTTACAACATTTGAAGAATAGTGGCGAATTTTTACTGAATTCTATGCTAAATATGAGTATATTTACAAGATCTAGACAAAGCCTTTTGAAAAGAATAAACGCTTTGGAATAATACTTGCTGTCAATCGTCAGTCACATTTCATATGGAATCGATCTGACCTTATACCATTATGTCAATAGGAACTAAATGGTAACTAGTATTGTTAACAAGAGCTCGAGCCTCATTATATACATTTGGTAAAACAACCTTTGCATACAGTGAGGTAAACAAGAAGCGTATGGGGCAGAATCATTTCATACCATCATTAGTGACTGAGGGAGTTGTTCTGAAATTTTACCAACCTCTTCTGTGCGCAGGTTCCAAATACATGGACGTGGTTCAACCTTCTTTCTCAAATGTTGGGTTAGAAGGAGAGTGCCTTACTATTCACCCTTCACTAAACGTATTACAAAAGTGAAGAACCGAATCTGCTAGTACAACTTGGCAAACGTTGTTCTGGGGTTGTTGTTGCTTCTCCTACCCTATCTATCTATACTATTAATAAGAATGAAACTCCGTCTGTTTGTTTGTTTGTTTGTCGTGTCTATGCACGGCCAAACGGCTGAGTGGGGGGAGTCTACGAGTGGGGGGATCTTCTTGGGATTTTCCGATAGGGGGAGCGAGCAAATTTAAAATTTTCTAATCCCAGCCGAACCATGGGCCGTAGGGCGGGAGGGGGGTCGAAGTAAGAATTAATGTGCGCTTTTTGGACTTCCCCGCATCCTCTACCCCTCTAAACGGCCGTCGACAATTCCGGAAAAATACCGGTTTCGTAGGTTTTTGAACGAGGAAGACGACGGCGCGATCGGATCGCGAAAAAAGTATCGGGAAATGCGTCAAAAAAATGCGAGAGTACGGACCCGTTTTCTCGAAAAGTCCGCCGAAAAACTTGGTTTTTTCCGATTAAAATATACCCCATAAAGGTACGTTTTTCGGAACGGTTTTCGCGGGCGAAATACAGCTTTGGGTCCGCCGAATCTGAATCCGAAATCGGATATCGAAAAAAGTGAGGAGAACTCGGTCAAATTGCGAGCAGAAGCGAGCAAAGCGATTAAAATGATTCTGCCGTGGACGAGAGAAGGCTCAAGAATTGACGTGAAGGGTCCAATGTCACAACATTGCGAGGCGAGCAGGTATGCCTACATAGGTACCTACCTTGCGAGCGAAGCGAGAGCCATTTCAAATAATAAATACGGACTTTGTCCTACACATATACAGGTATACCTTGCGAGCGAAGCGAGCAACATCCCCGAATAAACTTTTCGTGGTTCCACGTAGTTTTATAAGATTTAATTTGTTTGTAATAATTCCCAACTGAAAAAAACGTCTGCCAAGTTGGGTGGGCAGTATAACTTCCTCAAGCGAGCGAAGCGAGCAGCATCCCCTACAGAAGTTAAGCCTACCCTTAGAGATCTACCGTTTGCGAGCGAAGCGAGCAGCATCCCCTACAGAAGTTAAACCTACCCTTAGAGATCTACCGTTTGCGAGCGAACCGAGCAACATCCCCTAAATGCCATACTTTGTGAGCGAAGCGAGCAACATTTTCTACATGCCAGACTTTGCGAGCGAAGCGAGCAACATATCCTACATGCCAGACTTTGCGAGCGAAGCGAGCAATATTCCCTACATGCCACACGTTGCGAGCGAAGCGAGCAACTTAATGGGGGGTCCGGGGGGCTTGCCCCCTGGCTGGACGTGGAGGCGAGCGTAGCGAGCCGGAGCGGCTAGTTATTAATAAGAATGAAACTCCGTTTGTCTGTCTGTTTATTTGTCGTGTCTATGCACGGCCAAACGGCTGAGTGGGGGGAGTCTACGAGTGGGGGATCTTCTTGGGATTTTCCGAAAGGGGGAGCGAGCGAATTTAAAATTTTCTAATCCCACCCGAACCATGGGCCGTAGGGCGGGAGGGGGGTCGAAGTAAGAATTAATGTGCGCTTTTTGGACTTCCTCGCTTCCCCTACCCCTCTAAACGGCCGTTGACAATTCCGGAAAAATACGGGTTTCGTAGGTTTTTGAACGAGGAAGACGACGGCGCGATCGGATCGCGAAAAAAGTATCGGGAAATGCGTTAAAAAAATGCGAGAGTACGGACCCGTTTTCTCGAAAAGTCCGCCGAAAAACTTGGTTTTTTCCGATTAAAATATACCCCATAAAGGTACGTTTTTCGGAACGGTTTTCGCGGGCGAAATACAGCTTTGGGTCCGCCGAATCTGAATCTGAAATCGGATATCGAAAAAAGTGACGTTAAGTCGGTCAAATCGCGAGCAGAAGCGAGAAGAAGCGTTTAACATCAGAAATTAATTTTGCCGTGTTCGCGAGAAGGCTTTACGAAGTCAGGGGTTCGATGAGGCGGGGCTTGCACCTGACGAAAACGGGTTGCGAGCAGGTACACGCACTTACGTCTTGAAGGGTATACAGGTATACCTTGCGAGCGAAGCGAGAACCATGTCAACAGAATAAATTCGGATTTTTTCCTACAAATATACAGCAATACCTTGCGAGCGAAGCGAGCAACATCCCCGAATAAACTTTTTGTGGTTCCACGTAGTTTCATAAGATTTAATTTGTTTGTAAGAATTTCCAACAGAAAAAAACGTCTGCCAAGTTGGGTGGGCAGTATAACTTCCTCAAGCGAGCGAAGCGAGCAGCATCCCTTACAGAAGTTAAACCTACCCTTAGGGATCTATCGTTTGCGAGCGAAGCGAGCAACATTCCCTACATGCCACACTTTGCGAGCGAAGCGAGCAATATTCCCTACATGCCACACTTTGCGAGCGAAGCGAGCAATTGAATGGGGGGTCCGGGGGGCTTCCCCCCCGGCTGGACGTGGAGGCGAGCGTAGCGAGCCGGAGCGGCTAGTACCTTATAGCAATAGATCGGTGGCTCACAATAATCGATACTAGCCCAGCTCTTCGTCACAAATTGTGATAGTGGCGTGAAGAGATAACGTGGTAAAGTGTCACGTAGTGATCGTCGCGAAGCAGTTTAATGCTCGGAACCCCCTACGGAGGTGAGAATAGCGAGCAGCAGGAAGAGCCCCGAGGATGCGACAGAGAGCGGAGGAGGGAAAAGAAAATGCGGGCATAAAAATTTGAGACACAACCCGGCCATTCGTCTTGGGAAAAGGCTGGCAAAGCGGGACGGGGGTAGTTGTTCCAACTGGCGAGATAAATCTCCAAGGCCCATCACATATGCCCCTCCGCTCCGCCCTCAATTCTTCTTCCAGCAGCGCTCCCGAGTGCTTCTTCCACGTCAATATCTCCGCCTACTCTTCGCTTTACTTCTGCAAATTCCAGCCCCTACAAGGAATATAACGTGAAGAATATTCTTATCTCATTTCACTACTCCACTACAGCATACCTGCAAAGCTGCGATTCTTCTTATTGAAATTTAGGAATATTGATAATACACGTGCCACATAGTTCTGTATATACAACACAACTCGTCTACGGTGGGGTTTTCTGTGTGTAATGAATCTGGAAACGAATTTTAGAATGCTCATTATTAATGTAAGATGGATTTCCGCGAAAACAGCCCAAGTTTGATCAGCTGAACCTCCTCTGGCTAGTTGATCCTAGATGCTCTACATAAATTTTGGCAAAGTTGTGCCCAACCTACAGAAAATATATCTTCACTTATAAACAGAGTTAGGACAACCAAGCTGTACCCAGAAGCGAGGGGAGTAAAAACTAAAGAGAAGCGTAACAAGTCCATGATTGGGAGAATGACAATGGTAAACAATTGTTTGTATAGCTGGTCAGAGCCACTATTCTTGCAACAGAGTTTTGTATTTTTCTTCCAAATCTACGTACATACCTACCTTTCAGATGCAACGTGTGCTGGTTGATCTGGATCTTCCAAACTCCTACCCAGAAAGCTTCCTCAGCATTCAATTTCCTCACCAGGGAGATGATGATAGTTACATTTCAGGGCTCTTGTGCCTTGTCGTTCCTTCTGAGTACAAAGGTGCACTGGTTGTTCAGGACTCATACCTGTCCTTCGGGATGTTAGTACGACAGTGCCCTGATCGCTCTGGACTACCATCTTTTGGCCATCCGTTGCTTTGCTGATCATAGTCCCACAGCGCCCAGGTTGCTCCGGGAAAATGATCAGATCTATCTTCCCATGTTCGGGTAATTTTGGTAGAGTTTTCAAGGGTTTTATAATTTCAAGTTTCATAATGATCAAGTTCTTATTTTGTTTCACAATATCTGAACTCGCTAGACTCACTTAGCACTAGTACAAATTTCACTAGACTAATATAAAATGGAAGTTCAAAAATAACGTTGTCGTTATATCTTTATTTTGTCAGGAAAATAAAGAGTTATTTTGCTATATCTATTTCAGTTAGGTCATCATCAGTAACAAACAATAACTGAACATACGTTAGAAATGACACAGTGAAGGTATATACAAAGTGAAAAGTATTATAACTAACCGGATGAAGTGACGGGAAGGAGAAGAAGATAATGCTCAATTTGGTATTAACAAGGGGATAATTTCAGGCTTTACAGAAATGTATCAATCAATGGTGAAATATATTGAGTGGTATAATTATTTGAATATTTAACATAGTACCTTTCACTTTTGATCATTTCGAAATTTTCCAGTAGGTACATTCCACATACCTCCTTTTGAACAAAAATGAAAAAATTCTACAAACTGTATATTTGCCAAATCAAAACTGCAGCTATGATTGGATTTCCTCAGATGATTCGCAAATTCAGATTTACCAATATTTTCATTGAAATTCTTTTCATGTCCGTTTATTCTTCCCCTGAATTCCTGCCAGTTTGACCAGAATACTCATGGCTGCAACAACATTTCAGTTGATAAATCCCAATTTTATCCTGAACACTGATTTGTTTTTAACGGGGCCTAGTAAAGCTTTATACTTATTTTTAAAACCCACTTTGTAACAGTTCGATTTTTACCTACTTTATGAGAAATTTTCCCATAATAAGGGATACTTTTCTAATGTTTCTCTTCCAAAGTTACATCTTACCTGGCCGAATTGGAGACTCCCCCCCCCCCCACTCTTTTTCCTCAATACCCTATCCCGTATGGTATCAACGACATCTTCTCAGTATCCATTATTTGCATATCAATGTTTTTTATAATTTACTTTTTTTGATAAATTTTCTTCACTCATTGGAATTGATATAGTGCACAGTTGATTATACTGTGGTTAGTATCTGTACACGGATACCGTAAACAAGGACCACCAGCCCTCCACCACGCCCATGCAGCAAACTAGGAAATCGGTGGGTCCTCAAAGGCTTCCTCAGGTGGACACTCCAATATACTTCGGGCAGCCGGTTTACCCCCCACCCCCCTAATTCCAATATTATTGCCCATGCAATTTCGCATCCATCGTTGATCATCCCCAGAATCAAAGGTTTCCCTTTCACAGAGGAACTCCGAACTTCTCAATCACCCGAATCGGACGTAGGTACTGCGCAATTTATTTGACGCTGAAGAACTCGGGAAAATCAACCTTCCCCAATTTTAGGACCTGTTATGCTGTGATTCATCTACGGGCCAATTATGGTCGTGATCCGTTTCGTAGAGACATTCGGAAATCGGTGAAATTTCTCTATTTCTTCGGATCACTTGATCTCCCGTCAAAATCGACGATGCAGCTTACTTACTACCTACCATTTATATGTCATTTTTCTGGTTAATTGATCAATTTTGCTGTTTAGAAGTGAGCTATCATACTAAAAATTAATTTGCTAACTAAAGGGGGGTGGGGATAAAAAATAATAAATAAAATAATATAACAGCTGACGAGCTAATAAGTACACACAGTTGTTTTTGATTAAATAACATTAATTGTAGCATGCATGGATGGAATTTCTATGAGGAATCACTGACGTCAGTACCACACAAACTTGAGATCACGTACAGGATACAATAAACGCTCGGTTTTACCCAGCTACCACCGCGAGCGCTGCAATCGTTTTGCGCATGCCCTATACTTAATTTGAAATTCATGAAATTATAAACTACTCAATGTAGACTAAACTAATAAAACCATAAATCAAGGCTTATTTATCATCTGAAAAACTTATTAAAATCAAAATCAATCAATATCAAAACTGCACTTATCAGTAAACATTAGATATTTGTCCTGTAATTGAATAATTGTAAGTACAGATCCATTTTACAACCAGTGGTTCAATCAGAATCAGCATACAACTCACTTGACCTGTAGACAATGTAAACAAGGTAGTAACTGCTAAACAGTAGAATTATTTACAGTACTCAATATTAACAAGATGAAGAATTATTATTTTTACCGTTCAATCAACATACATAATCATAGTTTGTTAAGGGAGCATGACGTAAACAGAAATTTTCCCCCACAGTGGTGCGTTCGAGCATAGTGCTTTGGTCCTTTAGGCTAATTCCTATAGAAGCTAATATCCAAAACTACGATAAATGTCAAACGCAAAATTAGTATAATTGAATAATAGAAATACTGAGCCAATCTGAGCATGAAATAACATTCATGTAATCTATTACGTGGATTTTCAAAAGGGATTCTCAGAAGTTGTTCCTAATCAGTAAAACGTTCGTACCGTCCTAATCAGAGAGTTCATAAGGTTGTGACAGGTACAGACGGTGTTGTGCTGACACGCATTAGTGAAAGAAAAAGTAGTGAAACCACATAAATATTTTCCCGGTCACATACACACAGATTGAGAGAGCATAATTCAATTTCGTCCAATATAAAACTATTGCCGATTTGATATAGGTCTTGTTGAGTTATAAATTATTTGTTCTGGTTATATTATAAACTTGATGAGGGTCCATAGATAAGATATTATATTATATTCAATCTATCAGTCTTGGTGTAACCTCAGCCACCACTCAGGTTAAGGTATGATGTTGAACGTCTAGACGTCACGGTAGGTAACCACACTCATCCAATATCATCTTCATATATCTAGTCGCTTGTAATGTAGGTATCCCTCTGCAAGCTCGTATAATTTAATATCTGCTTCTTGCTGAAATGCAGTCATGAATGATATTAAAACATCTTTTCGCCCATTAGAGAAACTTTTTGTTAACCATCCAAATCGTATAAAATGTTACTTCCAAAAGTGCTTGCAGCTCGACTATATTGACCTATTCAGTAAAAATGTCACTATTGTTTGAGTGTAAGGAATGAGATAAGTCAACTTGAAATATCTAGGCAGTAAATAAGAACTGTGGTTATGAGGTACATGTATTAAATAATAAAATAATAATTCATTGAATCACTTGATACGGTAGTATATGGAACATAGGTGTCTTAATGAATTATTGTGACTGAGCATCCTGTACTAAGTTCATGGAGTTTCTGAGTGGGATGAGAAGCACTCGTCAAAGCCATATCGACCCTTATAACCTGATGAACGGGATGCCGATGTCACCGGCACATCCTCGGCCGATGTTTGGTCCAGCAATTCGAAAAAAACTGGGGATCGAGTGGCGGACAGACAATTTTTTAATTTAGATTTTTGGATTCAACTCATCATGAAACGTCAACCAACGAATAAAATGGAAATAATATACCAAAATCATTCTATGTCAATCCTTTTATTAAAATATAGAATAATCGGATGAACAGATCAAAACATTTCCAGTCATGCAACATAATCGTATAAGCTACCTAATTGTCGTAAATAATCATAACTTATTACTACACTGTTTCAAAATTTGAGGACTTTCGAGTACGAAGAATTTGTTAACTACGAATTTTATAGCAAACAAAACTCGTTCTAAATAATATCCAATGATTCGAAAAAGATTTTTACCCAAATTTTTTCAAATTACTTTTCCAGCAAATATGAAGATTAAAATGTTGATTTTTCAACATGAGTTTTTGCTTAAATTTTTAATGTTCTGGTTCATCGTTGATATATTTATTTGTCTACAAGTCTAGTAACGAGTTTTTAATGCTTTCAGTGACCTTTTAACGCATTTTTTGAAATATGGGGAATTTAATGAACTTAATAAGCTAACCAATGAACTTATCCTGTCATCCGGAATGTTCACTTTTTTAGCAGCAAAATGTTAAACATTAGGATTCGTTTCAGAATGTCTCATAAGGAATTTTAATGAAGAAAATTTTGATTTTAAAATTTTTGGAGCCATTGGAACAGCTTCAATTTCTACGAAAATTCGCTAAAACATGGTTTTTTTCAATTAAATCAAGGATTTTTGTGAAACATGATCCTCTAAATAACTTACTGGGAGCGGTTTCTACGTATTTTTTCACGCTGAATCGAATGGCTACACTTGCAGATGCCCCCAACTCCGTTTTAACGGAGTTTTACACTTAAACTCACGAATTTTTTACTTGTTAGTTGTAAAACTTGTTATTTAAAGTGTAAAACTCTGTTATAACGGAGTTGGGGACATCTGCAAGTGTTTCCACTCGATTCAGGGTGAGAAAATACTAGAAACCGGCCCAAAATTCAAATATTTTTACAGGGTCATTTTCCACCAAAACCCTCGATTAAATAGAAAAACCATGTTTTTCAACATTATAGGTAAGCATGCTTTTCTGCTTTAATGGGCTAAGTAAAATAAAAATTGATTATACCGTTAAAATGGTGAGATTTGGGACAAGTTTTTCCCGCAACGAGCGTGGGAATTCAGGGGATTATGTATGCCATCCTAAGATTTAAAAAATACTAGATTTTCAAGTTTCGGAAATTTTTTCTCTTTGGTGTGAATTTGTGACTACTAAATCCGCATATTTTCACACGTTAGGTAGCCTAGCCAGAAGGAAATTCAAGACTCTTTTCAACGGTATCCTCAAATTTGAATTTAATAGATATGGAAGGGAGTTATAGCCAATTTTGTGATGTAAGGTTGCAAACACGAAAAAAAATCTTAAATCTTGAATAACTCGAAAACAATGCCTCTAAAAAAAATTTATGAAAAAAAAAAGGTTTTTTATTGCAAATTAGTTTGTAGAATCGACCCCTAGGAGGTTAGTAACCAAAAGTGTGAACACCCTTGTAGTGAATCAGAATGACGGGTATACCTTTACAAAGGCTTTATTCTACGGAATCAGAATGAATACAAAATTTGAAAATTGGCATTCAGAAACACGAGACGTTCGCGAACATTCGTTGAGACACAAGACTCTAGACCCTGACTTGCTTTTTAGTTCGACTACCCACTGCGTGGCATTCCCAGCGCTCCAGTCGCCATGAGATTTTACACAGCTCAGTTTTCTGCTTAGATTTGTGGTCTGGATGCTCGCTATGCTTGCATCTTAAATATACATAATATCAAGTAGGCAATCACTTAGTAAGAATTTAGATTAGTCGGTCAGGGTCTAGAGTCTCGTGTCTCAAATTGATTATTCGCGAATGTCTCATTTCAGAAACTAATAGAACTAAATTGCACAGCAACGACAAGCTGGTAGTTGGATAGAATGCACTATTCACTACAACCCTGTCTAATAATCGAAACAACCCTAAATCGGTTAAATACTATCACTAGTCCATCAGTATCTCACTAGTCCATAAATATAGAGGTAACAAAAGTTATGGTATATACACAATAGACTAAAAGAACTGCGTAAGGTTGCAAACCAAGATAAAATATGTCAGCGGTTGGCCACATATTCAGAACAAAAGCATGTCAGCCATAAGTCCGTACAATAGGCTGTTTACCTCATTAGGTGGTAAAATATAATAAATTGAACTGAATTTGTTATATTGTTATATATTGTTATATATTGTTATTATGTTATTTTTATATTATATTTGTTATATTGGTACTAAAATTTCGCGAGAAGATTGCCAAACTGCTCTCAAGATTTTGTAACATTTTTGTTTGTTAGTACTCACGGAAGTGTGTCCGTTCTTAATAAATTTGATCGAGAAAAACAGAAACAAAAATCAACTGGAAAAAAATTTTTTTTTCAGGCGGAGGTCAGGGCGGAAAGGTTATTTCGTAGTTAGCCCTCCGGTAATTCGTGTTTAGATCATTACAACTCCGCTAACTCTTCCCGGGCCGGTAGTCCGGAACCGGACGTCATAAAATACGCGGCCCGGTACTACCCCCCCGCACCCACTCTTTTTCCTCTCCCCCCGAATAACTCTTTTTTCTGTTACGAAAAACTTCGAACAACCCCATCCCCCACCCCCTCCCTATCAAAAGGAAAAAACCAGCCCGAAGGAAAAAGAGTGGAAAAGAGAAAAAAAGCCTGAAAAGGTTGTTTACTCCGTAGAGTCCCTTTCATAGACCAGTGGACTGTTGCATAATTCAGTTTAGTTTGGTGTTGGTATTTGCGAAAACGAACAACAGCCTTGGGATCTCTTCTGAGGCAAAAAAAGTTCTTTTTCGTTTTTCGTCCCCCACTCCATTTCCTTCAAGAAAGTCAGTTGTTCCCGAAAGAGATTTAGCGCTGTTGGCAAGAAGGTGATCTATAGTCTGACCATAAGTTATAAGTTTTTCGTGCTCCCTTCTTTTTTTCCCCTTTTTTCTGGAAAAGAAATGATCTCAAAGTGCTACATACTCCGAGGAACCTGAACCGAATGTCCTAAAACTTCGGCCGTTCGTCTTGCGAGAATGAAATCGAACATCGTTACATTATTCTATTGGTTCTCCTTTAATCCTTGCTTGCCTCCTACAATTCATGTAATACGGTCCTACACTGAAATTATCATTTACAGCTTATGGCATGTTTGATGTCTCTAAGATACTTGGCGTTCAAGAGCAACGTCATATCCCCCACCACCGCCTCGATATAATAAACCGGCTTCCTTATAAACCATAATCGGCCTCCGTATAATAATCTACCTCCGTGTCAGGCCTACGTAATAGGTAAGACTGATTTATATAGTTTAGTGGTCTGGATGCTCGCAAGCTCGCGTCGCAAAAAAACAAAAAAAAAAAAAAAAAAAACATATAAATCCTAAATCAATCCTTTTAGCAGAATACAGATTAGATGAACAAACGGATCAGATTTACGCCTACAATGATGTTACGGAGGTCGAATATGAAGAAGAATTGGATCTAGATGGCATTGGTGATGAAGGGTTGGACATGCTGTAAACGTCTAGTCTTTAGGATGGCACGTGATTTGAAGTTTTGCAGAACCGCGAGACGAGCAAATGTATGGAAGTAACATATGGGTAGTTAATAACATGTGGAGGAGAGACTATCAAATAATTAACAAATTTTAAATAATAAATTTATATTATCATGCGAATGAATATTAGTGATATTTGTATTAGCTCCAGACTGAATTTCTTTGCTATTCAACCTATGAAGCTGGAATTTCGTAGACATGAAACATGATCCGTTTTGTGATCTGAATCTAAAGTTTCTTAACCCTTAGCACTACGTTTTGAATTTATTTCTGTATAAGTAACGTATATTAAAGTTATGGTGATTGCGCTGATGATTATATATCTTCATGAGATTTTCATCTATGCAATGGTATGGGGCTGGAAAATTACCAACTGGCCTAAGAATTCGGCTGTTAGCCAATCACGTCAAAAACATAAAAATACGAATAATGGTTTATTATTTTCAATAATGAACATTTGTTGGTAATCTATGAAGAAAAAAAGAGTTGTTATGCGTAGAATCACAAATCGAATGAAAAAATCGATTAAATTATCATAACTCTGTTATAGAAAATTATTGTAGGTCCTCCGCATGCGCGAAAGTGTAATACAAGGACAACCTTCTATATATCAAGTTCTAGTTTTTAACCGATTTTGGTGAAATTGTCTGGGAATGTACGGGTTAGGCTGTAATAATTCCTAAAATGCAGGAAACTATAACACAAAGGTTTATTATTTATGTATTGGATAACCCTTCTATGCTGAACACTTGTCTATAAACTAAACAAAGTATAAGCATTATGTATATATATTACTAGCCGCTCCGGCTCGCCACGCTCGCCTCCACGTCCAGCCGGGGGGCAAGCCCCCCGGACCCCCCATTAAGTTGCTCGCTTCGCTCGCAACGTGTGGCATGTAGGGCATATTGCTCGCTTCGCTCGCAAAGTCTGGCATGTAGGATATGTTGCTCGCTTCGCTCGCAAAGTCTGGCATGTAGAAAATGTTGCTCGCTTCGCTCGCAAAGTATGGCATTTAGGGGATGTTGCTCGGTTCGCTCGCAAACGGTAGATCTCTAAGGGTAGGTTTAACTTCTGTAGGGGATGCTGCTCGCTTCGCTCGCAAACGGTAGATCTCTAAGGGTAGGCTTAACTTCTGTAGGGGATGCTGCTCGCTTCGCTCGCTTGAGGAAGTTATACTGCCCACCCAACTTGGCAGACGTTTTTTTCAGTTGGGAATTATTACAAACAAATTAAATCTTATAAAACGAAAAGTTTATTCGGGGATGTTGCTCGCTTCGCTCGCAAGGTATACCTGTATATGTGTAGGACAAAGTCCGTATTTATTATTTGAAATGGCTCTCGCTTCGCTCGCAAGGTAGGTACCTATGTAGGCATACCTGCTCGCCTCGCAATGTTGTGACATCGAACCCTTCACGTCAATTCTTGAGCCTTCTCTCGTCCACGGCACAATTTTAATCGCTTTGCTCGCTTCCGCTCGTGATTTGACCGAGTTCTCGTCACTTTTTTCGATATCCGATTTCGGATTCAGATTCGGCGGGATCAAACCTTTATTTCGCCCGCGAAAACCGTTCCGAAAAACGTACCTTTATGGGGTATATTTTAATTTAAAAAAACCAAGTTTTTCGTCGGAATTTTCGAGAAAACGGGTCCGTACTCTCGCATTTTTTTGACGCATTTCCCGATACTTTTTTCGCGATCCGATCGCGCCGTCGTCTTCCTCGTAGGAAAACCTACGAAACCGGTATTTTTCCAGAATTGTCAACGGCCGTTTAGAGGGGTAGGGGAAGCGGGGAAGTGGAAAAAGCGCACATTAATTCTTATTTCGACCCCCCTCCCGCCCTACGGCCCATGGTTCGGGTGGGATTAGAAAATTTTAAATTCGCTTATACACCCTATCGGAAAATCCCAAAAAGATCCCCCCACTCGTAGATCCGGCCCACTCAGCCGTTTGGCCGTGCATAGGCACGAGCGACAGACAGACGGAGTTTCATTCTTATTAATAACTAGCCGCTCCGGCTCGCTACGCTCGCCTCCACGTCCAGCCGGGGGGCAAGCCCCCCGGACCCCCCATTAAGTTGCTCGCTTCGCTCGCAAAGTGTGGCATGTAGGGAATATTGCTCGCTTCGCTCGCAAAGTCTGGCATGTAGGGAATGTTGCTCGCTTCGCTCGCAAAGTCTGGCATGTAGAAAATGTTGCTCGCTTCGCTCGCAAAGTATGGCATGTAGGGGATGTTGCTCGCTTCGCTCGCAAACGGTAGATCTCTAAGGGTAGGTTTAACTTCTGTAGGGTATGCTGCTCGCTTCGCTCGCTTGAGGAAGTTATACTGCCCACCCAACTTGGCAAACGTTTTTTTCTGTTGGAAATTCTTACAAACAAATTAAATCTTATAAAACTACATGGAACCACGAAAGGTTTATTAGAGAATGTTGCTCGCTTCGCTCGCAAGGTATTGCTGTATATGTGTAGGAAAAAACCCGTATTTATTCTGTTGAAATGAGTCATCGAGTCCCTTCTGGTTAGCAACATTGTGAAACGGCGGCGGTCTCGATTTGTAGGAGGAAGTTATATTGGAGGAAGTTATACTGCCCACCCAACTTGGCAGACGTTTTTTTCTGTTGGAAATTCTTACAAACAAATTAAATCTTATAAAACTACGTGGAATCACAAAAAAGTTTATTAGGGGATGTTGCTCGCTTTGCTCGCAAGGTATTCCTGTATATGAGTAGGACAAACCCGTACCTATTTATTCTGTTGAAATGGTGCTCGAAAGGGAAAGTTCCATCCTTATACGGGCGCGTGCGTTGGCCTGCTCGCAAGGTATTGCGTAGAAGTCGAGTCCCTTCCGTTGTGAAATGGGCGGCGGGGTCGATTAAAAATGTAATTTTAACGATTCGCCTCGCTTCCGCTCGTGATTCGACCGAGTTCTCGTCACTTTTTCGATATCCGATTTCGGATTCAGATTCGGCGGACCCAAAGCTGTATTTCGCCCGCGAAAACCGTTCCGAAAAACGTACCTTTATGGGGTATATTTTAATGGGAAAAAACCAAGTTTTTCGGCGGACTTTTCGAGAAAACGGGTCCGTACTCTCGCATTTTTTTGACGCATTTCCCGATACTTTTTTCGCGATCCGATCGCGCCGTCGTCTTCCTCGTAGGAAAACCTACGAAACCCGTATTTTTCCGGAATTGTCAACGGCCGTTTAGAGGGGTAGGGGAAGCGGGGAAGTCCAAAAAGCGCACATTAATTATTACTTCGACCCCCCTCCCGCCCTACGGCCCATGGTTCGGGTGGGATTAGAAAATTTTAAATTCGCTTATACACCCTATCGGAAAATCCCAAAAAGATCCCCCCACTCGTAGATCCGGCCCACTCAGCCGTTTGGCCGTGCATAGACACGACAGAGCGTGGCGCGTAGGGAATATTGCTGCTTCGCTCGCAAAGTCTGGCATGTAGGATATGTTGCTCGCTTCGCTCGCAAAGTCTGGCATGTAGAAAATGTTGCTCGCTTCGCTCGCAAAGTATGGCATTTAGGGAATTTTACTCGCTTTGCTCGCAAACGGTAGATCCCTAAGGGTAGGTTTAACTTCTGTAGGGGATGCTGCTCGCTACGCTCGCTTGAGGAAGTTATACTGCCCACCCAACTTGGCAGACGTTTTTTTCTGTTGGGGAATTCTTACTTACAAATTAAATCTTATAAAACTACGTGGAACCACGAAAAGTTTATTAGGGGATGTTGCTCGCTTCGCTCGCAAGTCCGTATTTATTCTGTAAAGGATGCTGCTCGCTTCGCTCGCTTGAAGAAGTTATACTGCCCACCCAACTTGGCAGACGTTTTTTTCTGTTGGAAATTCTTACAAACAAATTAATTTTTATAAAACTACGTGGAACCACGAAAAGGTTATTAGGGAATGTTGTACTGCCCACCCAACTTGGCAGACGTTTTTTTCAGTTGGGAATTCTTACAAACAAATTAAATCTTAGAAACTACGTGGAACCACGAAAAGTTTAGTGTGGTATGTAGGGAATGTTGCTCGCTTCGCTCGCAAAGTGTGGCTGTATACATGCGATGTATTACAATTGAAACATGTAGGGGATGTTGCTCGCTTCGCTCGCAAATGGTAGATCCCTAAGGGTAGGTTTTACTTCTGTAGGGGATGCTGCTCGCTTCGCTCGCTTGAAGAAGTTTTACTGCCCACCCAACTTGGCAGACGTTTTTTTCTGTTGGAAATTCTTACATTCAAATTAATTCTTATAAAACTACGTGGAACCACGAAAAGTTTATTAGGGAATGTTGTAGGTACTGCCCACCCAACTTGACAGACGTTTTTTTCAGTTGGGAATTCTTACAAACAAATTAAATCTTATAAAACTACCTGGAACCACGAAAAGTTTATTCGGGGATGTTGCTTCGCTCGCAAGGTATACCTGTATATGTGTAGGACAAAGTCCGTATTTATTATTTGAAATGGCTCTCCCTTCGCTCGCCTATGTATACCTGCTCGCCTCGCAACATCGTGACATCGAACCCTTCACGTCAATTCTTGAGCCTTCTCTCGTCCACGGCACAATTTTAATCGCTTTGCTTGCTTCCGCTCCCAATTTGACCAAATTCTCGTCACTTTTTTCGATATCCGATTTCGGATTCAGATTCGGCGGACCCAAAGCTGTATTTCGCCCGCGAAAACCGTTCCGAAAAACGTACCTTTATGGGGTATATTTTAATCGGAAAAAACCAAATTTTTCGGCGGGACTTTTCGAGAAAACGGGTCCGTACTCTCGCATTTTTTTGACGCATTTCCCGATACTTTTTTCGCGATCCGATCGCGCCGTCGTCTTCCTCGTAGGAAAACCTACGAAACCCGTATTTTTCCGGAATTGTCAACGGCCGTTTAGAGGGGTAGGGGAAGCGGGGAAGTGGAAAAAGCGCACATTAATTCTTACTTCGACCCCCCTCCCGCCCTACGGCCCATGGTTCGGGTGGGATTAGAAAATTTTAAATTCGCTTATACACCCTATCGGAAAATCCCAAAAAGATCCCCCCACTCGTAGATCCGGCCCACTCAGCCGTTTGGCCGTGCATAGACACGAGCGACAGACAGACGGAGTTTCATTCTTATTAATAATAGAGATAGAGATAGAGATTATGTATATATATCCTTATGTCCTTCTACGAAACCCTCCTCAAAGAAGGAGGGGAGGGAGGGGGGCACCATTAAGAAAAAACTAAATTGAAATAGTGGTGAAGTCACCCAGGTATACCTGACGCCGGCGCTTGGGATCAAGGAAGCTGAAGAAGAAGGAGGAGGGTGAGAAGGGTGAGAGTGTTCCCATAAACATGAACAATAGTTGAGGTTGGAACCCTTCGGCACGTGGGTGGTGATTCCAAGGAGCACTCCTGCCAAAATGCCCAACTCGAGCATCTCCGAGGCTCTTTTCCCGCACCATGATACGGTCGCGGCTATACCTATGTTATTTTTTTGCCTCTTAGTTCGGATATTGCTTGCTGTAGATAATTTCTATCATACCTACTTATCTTAGCACGCCAGGTCTGCTTCATGTTTACTCTGAGCATGGCTATTTAAGCTGTCAAACTATACTTTTTTTTTCAATTACTCTACTGAGCATTGATTGTTTCTAATTTAGGTTCTATAAAAAAATCATGTAATGCTGAAAATATTTTGTAGGACCCACACAGGATAAGCCACTCATCTACTCTAAAGGACACGCAAATTATCAATCTTTTTGAAATGATTTTTAGCGTTTCTATTTTCATCTTGTTCAATTCCCATTTTTCTTTGACTAACACTGGTCGAATGGTTGAAGATGTTAAACATGAAGACCACCGATACACCAGATCAAACGACAAAGGAATATCATTCAGTTCTCAGAGCTCGATCGAATTCGAGAGCTAAAAAAGAGGAAGAACACCCTTCGGAGCTGTTTGATATGTGCCAACAGACCCGCTGGTACAACACCTTTCGATGTCTTTCCCATGCGAGCCGATCGGACCCATCGCCTTCCAAAGATGTTGCATGTGTAAACGGATCGAAAAAGAAACTGAACCACTTATCTATACCTACCTACCGTTCAACGAACCATCACCTGAATTTACAATAAGCATTGTGTCAAAGCATGCGCCTGGTTTTTAAAATATCCATGCTACTCAACTTGATCGCGTTTATTTCGTTTATTTATATTTTGATTATTTATTTTTCGATATTGACATCGACATGATATTGCGACATTGACCAATATCATATAGTTTTCTGGAGAATTCAATGACATGGATGGAGTAGAATGAAATATCTAATTAATATTTGCAGACATGAAAAGGGTACCATATATGTTTCATCAATTAAGATTTCCCATTTGATAAACTTTATTATAAAAGTCGAGCATTATGTAGAGGAGCGTAGGGTTGCCCCCGGTCAATTAACTTAGGTTGTCTGCATCCAAGTCTTTTACTTACATAAATTATTGCTTAATACACGAACCGTTTCTAAAACTATCAAATTTCAAAGATCAATTTCTGTATCTATAGGATTGGCAATCGTTCTCAAAGCTGGTGTATGAATGAGCTGAATAAAGTCAGGGGTGTACACTCCAGTCAGGTGTGTGGGTCATCCAGGTCAGGGGAACTTCTAATTTTTCATTTTCTTTCTAGTAAAATAATTACCTTTGCTTCGCTCTGATACTAATGCACCAGCATACAAATAAAATTCAGTTTTAAAATCTTTCATCAGCCGGCGACGCATCTGTGATCCAAGCATTACATTTTAATCAACCCCAATGGGTAACATGTAGAGGATCCAATATTAAAAAATCAAAATTTTGAAAACTTTCGAAATAGAACTTTTTTGTTTGACAGCAGGGTTCAATATATTGAATGAGACGATCCGGGTTGCTGTACGTCCATCCTATTGTTTCCCATGCTTTGGGGAACTTTAGTGGTCCTGTTGAGCCCAGGGGTGTAGGGGTGCCTTCGACAAGGTGACCTCATTTTTGACCGCCCGAACCCATGGTAAATGACCGAGCTGACTCCATCAGCTACGTTTTAGCAAATTCCCTTAGGAAATGTAGCTATTGCAACGGCTCGACAAATTTAAATTTAAACGTTTTTCACATTTTTTTAAATTGAAATCAGTTTTGAAGCGTTCTGAAACGAATCCTGATGTTTGGCTATTCCATTTGTAAATATATATTTTATAAGAACTCTCCTCAGAATTAAGGTGAAAATTCCATTCTTGCGCCAAAGAATCAAACTTTAAAATGAAAGGATAAATTTGTTGGACGTCACTTTTTGAGCACATAAAGATACCCGAATTTCAAAAAACGCGTAAAAAACTTTAAAAAAAAAAAAAAAATTATTATAAACCGCTAAAAAAGTTTGAATTTATTAATTTATTTTTTTACGAGTAGCAGAATTTTAGTCCGTTGAATTTCATAAACAATGAAGTAGAATAGATATAAACATTTACTTGCACAAATTTAAGCTGGAAAATGTACTTAAATTTGATTATTAAGTAGCTGTTGACAACTTGATAAAATCTGCACACTAAAAAAAACTTGAAATTCAAAAACTGGGTCCTTTTTATTATACGACCGCAGAGCTCGAACAATTTTCTATAGTAGTTATGTGACAAGTTTTGGTTTCTTATTGTCAATAATTAACCTTTGTAATCGAAATTTTGTTTTGATGAAGTATGCTGAGCCCGCAGAGCTTCGCTTACTCGTCCGAGAAAAAATTGTAGATCAAATCATCACGTACGTTTTTAATAAATTGTATCACTACTGCCAGGGAAATACTATTTACAGTTATATCAACCACACCCAGCGAGGGTCTGTTCCCAATTTCGACATCTTGAGTTGAATTGGATCAAAATTAGCTTAAGAACTGTCACAGCTAAATACAAATTCCCCAAATTCCAATTTATTATACACTGTCTCCCTCAGAGAAGCCCAGTTCCGAAGTTCAGCATTTTTACTTGAATGGGAACAAAATTAGCACTCAGCTGAGAAGCTTGCTTATTTATTTATCTAGAAAATACGGGACGAACCCAATTACAAGAGAAATAAAGTGAACAGGTAGTACCTAAATTAATTATAATTATAAGAAATGAGGAAAACAACCAACGATGACCAGAGGCACCACACTACAGAGTCACACAGACACAGACACAGACACAGTTAGGCAAAATGAGTTGTTATTGAGGGGTGTCCAAGAAGAGGTGACGGAAAAGTTGAGTTTTAATGCTTTCTCAAGTTGTAATATTAAACTCCCCCACACAATTCAAAGTCAAATGCAGAAGCTTTTTTTTCGTTCAGAAACATCCAGACTAATGATATTCCTACTAATCTTTTCTTTAACTGCGTTTTAAGGAAGGGGGAGCGTTTGAAAAAAAAGCATGTTTTTGTTGGGAAACTCGAACTAAATTAATGGTCATTGCCAGAAAGTCTACTTAAACATCGAGAGGAGGAAAATCGGAAGAAATACAAAGATAATTACGACAGACGACATCGAGTCAAAGAGTTGAAGCCTTTGGCGGTTGGAGAACATGTATGGATCACAGATCTCAAACAACATGGTAAAGTGATCGAGATTAGAGAGGAACCACGATCATACACCATAAGGTAGCCATACACGAGCAGATATCTGCGACAGATATCGCGTTTTTAAACGATATCTGTGGGAAAGATCTGTGCGTTAGTGGGCGTTAAAAAATTATGAAAGATGTGAAAATCTGCGACAGTTCAAATCTAGCAGATGGTAGCCCTTAACCTGCAGACTTCTCGGAAGCGATGTGGTAAAAAAGAGTGGCCAAACGAGTTAATTGAAATGATGATCGACATGTATAGAGACAGACCTTGTCTGTGGCAGTTGAAGCATGTTGACTACATGAACAAAAACGTCAAAAACATTGCTTACGACGAGATCGAGGCCGAAGTGAAGAAGGTGATTCCGGATGCTGACTATTGTGATAAAAAATAAATTGCAAAACCTCAGGACGAGTTTCAGCCATGTTTCTCCCAAACTTGTCTTTTTTTTTTTTTTTGGCTTAGCCGTTTTATGGGCAATAAAAAAAATACCTGCCGCAAAAGCCGCTAATTTACGGTTTTTACTACGGACAGTCACTACCCCATGGCATCAACTTACGGAATGTGTGACCGATCTGGAAAAAATTTCGGATTCGACCTATAACTCGAGTCTGCCAGACGTACGTCGGTGACAGACCTGAATCTGTCAGATTTCATCCCACGAACGAACAGATGACATCGGGCACTGGTCAGGTGACAGATCTCGGGCATGAAAGATCGGCCGATGAGTTTTTCGTGTTAAGGGGCAACGACAGATCTCATCGGTCACTCCAGATCGTTAGCGATATCTGTCAGATGAGATCGGGCGACCAAATCTGTCGCAGATATCTGCTCGTGTATGGCGGGCTAATGGCTACCTATAGAGACGGAAAAGAGAATTATTAGAAGGAACAGATGTCATTTTAAACCTGCTCTTTATTTGAATGTATCAACGACGAACAGGAATTCATCAGAAGATGAAAGAGTTCTGCGCCAGGACTTATCAACAAGCACGTGTGTTTACGTTAGAAATAAAATATTCATTCGTTTGCTGAACTCGACCTCTATTTAACAATAGAGTTAAATAAAACAGTTTTTGTGTTTTTGGAACTGACTTTTCGTAAATGAAAATTAGGTTAGTTCATATCCTAATTTACTTTCTGCTCTACACCCTCGCAATCTTCTTATTCCGTCATATCGCCACTCGCCGCCACTTTATTTTCCGAGTGCTAACAATGTGCCTGGCGAGTGTATGAATAAGTAAGCGAGTCTATGGGGGGTGGGATATGATGGGAAATGGCGAGTGAAGGGGGTGGTGAGGAGGGGCTGCATATTTCATCGCGGTTGCACTGCAGACTGTACCTCCCCCCGTTGCCACCACCTCATCATCCGCGACCCCTTGCCGCCCCGCTGCTGACTTCAGATGAAGCGAAGGTTCGAGTGGTAACGGGAAAGGGGAGGGTGGAAGTTGTGGAGCGCAGGGAATAGGAGAGTTCAGAGCCGGAACTGCGGGCCTTGTTCTGGCTGCGGGCCATACCCTTCCGCCCCCGGGAGCCGGAGAGTCCTCCCTTGTGTTTTTGGATGAAGAGACGCCACCGGGAGGGGAAGTGGGGGCGACAACACGGCTTTTTCCAACCGAACCCCCCCTCCCCTTACCAACCAACTTCCCCTCCCGCCCGTACCCCTTTTTGCCGTACACTCGACTGTTACTCAACCCCCCCTGGCGCTTCCCACTTTTGCTCTCCTAACCCCATCGTTTGACGGGACACAGTGGAAAACAGCGGGGCGGGGGTTAACAGTTGAATAGCCACGGAAGTAAATTGAGACCGGCGACCCATGAGGCTTTTTTTTTTCTTTTTTTCCACGGAGGATTTATAGTATGTAGAAGTGTTATACTGCCGTATTCATTAGGAGTTATTCACGCTTTTAGAACCGCCAACTGTGGAAATGGATGGAGGAAAAACTGAGAAAACACGGCCAATAATACGGGAGCGGAAGGGGTAGCCAACTTTCATGAACATTGCATCGGAGCGGCACATATGAAGTTGATTTCAGGAGCTAAATGAAAAGAGGAAAACTTGGATGAGGTTCAAAAGAAACCAACAGTTCAATCAAGTTGAACTGCAATAGTTTTATAACAAAAAATATAACTATTAAGTTATAGCTAAGTGAAGATGCATTGTTAGCCAAGTGATTACTTTTATTAAAATTCGTGTTTGTGTTGAAATTTTACGTTTAGTTACTCACACTAGGTTAGTAGAGGATTTTAGAAGTGGGAAGTGAAAACGAAAATGCTACAAATTATCACTCAAAGGTTTATCATTCTTGAATTAGATATACAATCTGCAATGATCACTGGTCCATTGTGAATATCTATCCAGCTAAGTCTATTTTACATTATCACAATATAACTAGACGATGCCAATCAACCGATAAAAATAATAAATTGAAAATTAAATAACTACACCACACACACACACACACACACACACACACACACATATATATATATAAACCAAAACTGCTGTGAATCAGGAACAAATTATTTGACGCAGATAGGATTTGAATCCCAACTACCTGCGTTACAGTCCGAAATTCAACTACAGGGCCACGGATGAATTGCTAGATCAGCATCCTTTGAGGTAGGTATGTAAGTATGTAGGCCTGCACTCCATATATCTCTCTAATATTGGAAAAGAATGGCTGAACGTACAGCAACCTAGATGGTCTCATTCGATCTATTGAACCTCTTTGTTTTTAAATCAAACAAAAAATACCTTTTTGTTTCGAAAATTGTCGAAATATTGAATTTTTAATATTTCAACCCTTAAATACTTTTAGGGTAATTTTGAGCCAAATTTCATAAAGTTCTGCCAGTAGTTTTGGAGAAGAGCTTTGGATGGCCTGAGTTGGACAGACGGATTTATTTAATTTATTTAGTACTCATTTTTTATTTTAGGGTTCAACGTATCTTGAAATACAAACCAACAAATTTTGAGTAAGGGTTAAACGAATTTTTCCTTAGTCGATTACAATGGTTCGTTATTGAAAATAATGAAGAAGAGAGCCATCGAAACCAAGAGGTGCTATCAATATTGAATTGAATAGAACTCCTTCTGTTGTCACCAACAGTGCAATAGAACCTCACAACAATATTGTAAATCGGAATATGACTATATCGACATTGACATTATAGGCAACCACCAACTGAAAATTTATGAGATAGAATAAATGAGCTACCTACGCTTCAGTAGTCCATCGATATGTGGCAAAATTTATGATGAACTCCATTTCGTGAAGTGAGAGTTCCATTGGAAATACTTCAGTTGATATAATCATCATAGTTTAAAAGGCAATTTTTACTATGTTCTACCAGTTTCCCGTGATGACGATAGTTTTTCCTGTCAATGAGCAAACGGAGAGCAAACGGATAAACGTGCAGAGATACAGGTGGTTTCATTCCATCTTTTGGGGTGATATCACGATAAATAACAGTAAAAAAATACTCCTATTAAACAATAACACGACACAAGAGTATGCGAACCTACGAGAGCTGGGGCCACCACGGCTTACGTTTGGTTAGGTGATTTCAAGGGGAATATTTTCGTTCCAATTTTGGTAGGTACTTTTTGTGAATAAAAAACATTTAAAATGTCTACTATTATGGCATAAATTTGATCCACAAGTATGTGGAATGTTTAAAGGCAACATTTCACTCAGTTGGACTTCATTTTGCAAAATGAAATGTTTCTATTTTTCGGGAGAGTACCATAGCTACCGAACTACAGGGGAGGCAGTATTGCCAATAAGTAGTTTAAAATCCTTTTCTTCAACCATATCAAGATGAAAGTCAATATTCTGGTGGACTAGAGCATAGTAACACAGTTTCTATCTTAATATAACAAAAAGTTTCCCAAATCAATGTAAAATTTTGACCTGGGCTGCATAAACAACATTCATAACTTTTCACATACATAAATTTTTGTTTACTTTCGAAAGCTTTTCAATGGTGGAAGTACCATTTCAATAGATATAAACGAAAGAACAAAATTAGAAAGTGGGGACGACGCACAGGTATTATACCCGACGCTAGCTCTGAAAGTTGAAGATAGTGAAAGAAATATAACAGAAAGTGTCCCTACAGAATGACCACCAGTTATTGAAAGGACCGAGAGACACAGGCGGTGACACCACGGAGTAACCCTCCTTATATGCCCGGTAGAGTAACTCCGTGGCTCTTTTCCTGCACTGAACACTATGACACTGTCATGGTCATGGCCTTGAAGTAATTTGCTGTCACTATATTTAGCTCAGCTATACGTTGCCTTCGGCCATTTCTACCATACTTGTTTATCTTAGTCAACCAAGTCTATTCCATGTACACATGCCGCTAAAAATTTAGAATCATCCTTGATGGCAGCGGTATTCTGCTTATTGCTCCGGTTGCTTGCCATATGAATGATTTTATTTCATTCCACATCCCAGGCGCTGGATGAAGAAGCAACTGCTTTGTGCTTGGCAACCGAATTATGGCGTAGGTTGCGGCGACCATGAGTACCCGTAAATTGCTGCACTATTTGATATAATTTTGTACCCATAAGTATTTCACCCTAACAGGCTTGGCAAAGGGTATTTACTGTTTTACGACTACTGATGGAACATCTCATCATTTTCCACACCCCAAACCTTTCTCTGGTCAGTCTGAAGTATCTTTGGAATTTCTCTTCATAGTCAAGCAGATGATTTTTGACTAAAACGCTGAACATTCCTTAATTTCTGCGATTTGAGAATACATCACTCACACGTTTCCTTACTTTGGCATATTTTGTTATATGAACTCTTCTTCTTCGTCACCATCTATCATTTCTTTAATTATCAATGCACTTATTACACTTGTCTTTCTCATCATGTTCTCCATTTAGGCAGTAGGAAAATGTTTGACACACACAAACACGTGTTACCTTCAACACAATTCAACGCCAACTGAACAGATAAAACACGCCGCTAGGAAAACACTTTTACGCAGCGTAATATACTTCACGCTACTGCCGACGTTTTTCAGGCAAATTCGGTTCCTGCTGCACAAAAAACCTGTCGCTAGGAAAACAAGCCTTTAGCTACTATAAACTGAATCATACAACGCTGCAGAGAACACAACACACGAGCAGTGTAGTTGCTGAGTCGCAACGTAATAACTGCTGTCTGGTGAAGCCAACACACACAGACACACACACAGAGAGAGAGAGAGAGAGAGAGAGAGAGAGAGAGAAAGAGAGATAGATAGATAGAGAGAGAGAGAGAGAGAGAGAGAGAGAGAGAGAGAGAGAGAGAGAGAGAGAGAGAGAGAGAGAGAGAGAGAGAGAGAGAGAGAGAGATAGATAGATAGATAGATAGAGAGAGAGAGAGAGAGAGAGAGAGAGAGAGAGAGAGAGAGAGAGAGAGAGAGAGAGAGAGAGAGAGAGAGAGAGAGAGAGAGAGAGAGAGAGAGAGAGAGAGAGAGAGAGAGAGAGAGAGAGAGAGAGAGAGAGAGAGAGAGAGAGAGAGAGAGAGAGAGAGAGAGAGAGAGAGAGAGAGAGAGAGAGAGAGAGAGAGAGAGAGAGAGAGAGAGAGAGAGAGAGAGAGAGAGAGAGAGAGGGGGGAGAGGGAGAGAGAGAGGGGGGGGGGGGGGGGGGAGCAGGAATGAGAGAGAGAGAGAGAGCGACAGAGAGAAAAGGAGTGTGAGAGACCTATTTTTGACAGATTTAGTTTCAAGTAGTTCTGAAACAAATTTATTTGTTGTAAGTACTTTTTAGATAGTTTTAAGCTGTCTTAATAGCTCCCGATACTGAAAGACGTTCTAAATGCTACGCTTGTAAACTAGGGTTAAATAGCTATAACTCAATTAAAAAGGGCCACGACCCC
Source organism: Adelphocoris suturalis (assembly GCA_030762985.1). NCBI lineage: Eukaryota > Metazoa > Arthropoda > Insecta > Hemiptera > Miridae > Adelphocoris > Adelphocoris suturalis. The sequence continues at coordinate 22,649,939 of CM061041.1, read as the reverse complement.
ACAGAAAACTCTTCAAGCCTCAAAGCATCTCAGAAACCTTCTGAAAAGGAGTTGATCGAGTGTATTAGGAAAACGATGACTGTGGGGAGAGAGACGGGAGGTGGATGGAGCGCGTGCTAGCGAAGGTGGTAGAAGGACCTAGAAGCCCAACTTTATGGCGCTGTAAATGTCAAGCCGGCGGCGCAACAAGTCGGTCATTGCGTTGAGTTTTATGTTTCTGGCCCCCGCAAGCCCCCTCGCTTCTTCCTTTTTCACGGCTCCCGAAAAACGGTTCCCTTCTGTTTATCTCAACCCGAAAAAAAAAGATGTTTCGGTTTTTTCTAGTGTGTGAAAGAAGAGCTTTTGGCACGTCGTCAAGAATGACGTTTTGAGGGGGATAAACATCGTTTATCACATCTCCAATAGCCTCAATCGAACTCAGATATTCTATTATCAATTCGTTCATGCTGTTAAATATAAAAAACGCAGCAAATTATTGCTCAAAGGTTTATTATTTCTATATCAGATAGCCCTTTACGCAGATCATTGGTCTGTAATTATTAAACCCCGTATATACTACTGTTTGATTACACCTGATTTATTCAACCCTGCTAATCCTCAATAATATTTTTTACTTATTACCTACATTAAACTAAGGTTTATAATTTATTTATAATGTGGGTCATTCTCATTTCATTTGCCGCTTTGGGGCGTTTGAGAACCTCAGTGACGTGAAATATGAAAGTGCTCGAAAATGAGGTTAGATCGGCAAATACTACTCATTACAGATTTGTGTTCCATAGATGAACAGTGAGTGTTTCATTGATGTTGTATTTTATATATTTTTTACCCATCCTTGGTCACACGCCTGAGAGGTAACACTCATGAGAATTTCCAGTAAAAATGGCGTCACACAGGATGATGAAGTGGCAAAACTCGGGGATGGCTACTGTTTGAAACCTGTCACCAAGCAGTATGGTTCTTGATATCGGATTATTTTGTTTAAGCACTAACAACACTCGTAATTAGTGTAACACTCATGATTGAAAATAAAAATACTCCTCATGTTTTTAGGCTTCTTTCACTGTAAAAAATGCTGCAACTCCAAGCACTCCACTGCAGTCTCGCATCTTCAACTGGACAATATAACCTTCACTTCTGACTGTTTCCCACTATTGCCCATCGGTCTTCCTGATCGCAAAAATGGTTACACTCCTGTGGTCCCATTGAGAAGAGATATAGGGGACTGACTGAAAAACTAGTTTTTCACGGGTTGGGAAAAATCTTAAAAATGTAAATCCTTACTCTAAATAAAGAGGAACCAACCTACTGCAGCTAGTAACCCTGGCCAGTTCTAGATCGTCATTGTTTCGTAACTACCTAACTTCTACGTACATGTTAGGTAGGAGGGGACAGTAGGACTCATGAGTTACCAGGATTTCAGGTTTCATTCGTCGTCACTGTATATTGGTTGAAGGGGATTTTGGGCAGTCAAATTATTTCTTCGTTGACCTCCCAACTTATACTACCCTTTTTTCCCCCCAAAAACGCTAGTTTTGGTCAAGAATTGTGAGAATTCGTCGTCAGGGACATGAAAGCGGCAAATGAAATGAGAATGACCCATGTATTTATCCGACAATTTTTATTTATTTTGATTTGTATACATCACATTCTATTTGTAAAACAAAGGAAGTGCATTTCAAATTGCTGCTCCGAAGGTTGGCACAATATGCTTGCGTAGATATATACCTGCAGAGGGAAAATTAATTCAAATAATTAAAACAGTCCCCCTGATCTCTCTATAATGATATTCAAGTAGAAAGGAGTAATGATTTGAGAAGAAATAATAAACGCTATAACGTGATAAACGCTAATGCTGTCTCTTACGAGTCCCAAGACTGGCCCACCATATCTCAAAACGCTGCAAGGGCGAAACAAGCCAAATATGGTAGAGAAATTGAGGACCTACGCGGCTCCTTTACCCCACTTGTCGTCTCCTGTGAAGGCTCTTTACACAAAGAGTATGAAGTCTTCCTGAAACGTGTGAAAGTTACCGTCAAATCCAAGAGAATGCGCGGCTATCCGCCAGGTTGAACGCGTCATTCTCGAGTTCTTGGAATGCTGTGGTTGGCGATCGATGAGGATCCGAGAACCGGGAAATTATCTTCAGCGAACATAGCACATTACGCTATTAGTACAAGTCGTTTCTCTTATGGTACTGCCACATCCCCCTCTCTGTCTATGAGTGCGGATTTTGGCCCCATTGCACCTCTGGGGACGACCTAAGTCCGTTACATGGTAGTAGAGCGTGGTTTCCTGGATTACATATTTATGTTTATACCTACTACATCCAGGTCCACTATTCTTGAGAGCTATATGTTTCAGAAAAAACTTGGCCCGGGTTTTCAAGAAGGAAAACTCATTATTATCCTTTGGTACATAATAATTTCATTGGTCAATTAGGACTTATAATTTCTCATATTTTTCCCCTCATATAATTTTTATTATCATACCTATGGTATTAGGCCTTTGCCTTTTTTATCATTATACATAAATATATTCTTTCTTCAATGGCATAGTTCCCAATTATTATTTCCAGGGCTTAGTTCCCAATGTAAGTCCCCAACGTGGGTAAATATTTTTATATCTATTTCATTTTCCTCTAGGTATAAGTCTCCATAGTTGAGCAACCGTTTAATCCCGATTGTTCCAATATTTGATTGGGGGTTAATTACCTAATTAATACTTCATATAAAGATTTATTGACAATCCATTCTGTTATAATTTATCTTTTTTATCCTCAATCGCCAATGCAACTATTTATTAGAGAGCATCATTTCTCAACCACTAAACTATTCCACCTGGTTTAAATACTTGCTCTTCAATCAAGTATGTTTTTACGGGGAGAAGTGTGACAGTTACCGTCAGATCCAAGAGAATGCGCGTCTATCCACGGGTTGAACGCATCATTCTTGAGTTCTCGGAATGCTGTGGTTGGCGATAGATGAGAATCCGATAACCGGAAAATAAATCTTCTCTGAACATAGCACTTAGTGTGAGTCGTATCTCTTATGGTACTGCCACATCCCCCTCTCTCTATAAGTGCGGATTTAGGCCCCATTTAGTAGGCATTTAGGCACCTCTGGGGGCAACCTAAGTCCGTTACAACCGCCTGGCCTTTACCTTTCCCGAAAAGTGGAGAAAACCGTATTCCCAAGTGGCGCTGTGGGTTAAAGTTACGACGCAGTTTTCTGTCATAAGAGCAGTTTCCCTCTGAGGTCGTCGGTTGTCCTCCCAAGCGAGTCGCGGGACTGAGTCTTGAAGATGGTGCTGAAATTGGTTTCCGAGCAGAAGAGTGTGAGGAAAGGATCCTAGAAGGAAACACTTTCTATACGAGAAGCGAAAAGGAAACACCTGCATATGATCGAATTGGCACATACATACAGTATCGCCCAAATTAATGGATCGTCCTCAAATGGATATTAGTCCAAAAAAACGGAGCAAAATCCTCACGTTGTAGGTATCTACTCACGTTCAAGATCCAGAGCAATATTGCCACAGAGTGTCAGGTGAGTCAGATCTCGACGCGTTGGAAGGTGTGGTAGGATAAAAAATACCTCTCCAAGAACTGATACCCTGCTGTTGAGGATTTCTAAAGGTGATCCTAAAAAAACTGCTATTGGTCTGAGAAAAGATTTACTTGCAATGAGTGTGGAAGTTGGAAACGTCTTTAATGTCCTACCTCACCTTCCAACACGTTGAAAATTGAGAGATCCAGTTTCCTTCCACAACTTCATCAAGTTATGCACAGCTTTCTGGCTAACCTGACACTCTGCGGCAATATTTATCTGTGTCTTGAACGTGTGTTGAAACAACGTAAAGATTTTGTTGAGTTTTTTTGGGTGGTGGGGGGGACTAATATTGATTTTAGGACTAAAAATTCAGTAAAACCGTAAAAAACTGCACAATATTTGAAGAAGATGCTTTGGAAAAAAAATGACACAACCAGCTACAAAATAACCTCACAATCAATATAATACCCCTTATGTTTGATAAATAAATAGTTTTTGTTATGGTTTATTAAAACCACTGAAGACTCCACACAATGGAAGACACCATTGAAACCACCAAGTTTTTCGTATCATTCCACCGCTTCCGCTTATTTAAACCACTAAATTGGTCTTGATTTGGTCGGTCGTCGCCCTGGTGTCCTACAGAGCCACTATTTGATCTATATTTTACTACATAAAAGGATTGTTTTAGGAAATAATACACATTATTCTAATCCAGTTGTATAACTTACTGATCTATATTTTAGGGCTAGTTGTACCTCGGTCCGTGCTGCGGCGAGATACTCCTAGAAAATCTTGTCTTATTTACGTTATGACAGCTAGAATTTCTAACATATTTATATTGAAGCCACTATAATTAGTGAAGTTGGATCATATGAGTTAGCAGATACCAACTAGGTACATGCCCTAGAGTTAATTCGCCGTCACCCACCCCCTGTATATTTAATTGTTCTAGCATTTTGACGAATTCACTTACTATTATGAATTCCGTGTGTTTACTTGCACGATCTCAGTTGATAGTGATGACTCATGATTCAAATAAGCCAAGATTGCTTACCTTCTAAAAACAAGTAAACAAGATCATCAGCAGCTTCGATGAACAATTTAAATTTCCACACCAAAGTTTCCCGTCTGACCTTGATGGAACCCACGTTAAAATTGATAAATTCCATGTATCATCACTTAAACTCAACCCTTTCCCTGGGGGTCAAACTGGGACGTGATTGAGTTAACTTGACTGTTTCACCCTCTCCGCCGCCGAGGAGGGGTTTAACTTCAAAATATTTAATAAGCTATAAATACGGGAGGTGCAGGGCTCCAAGGCCTGAATGTTGTATGGGCTAATCATCAAGGTGGAAGAGGCGAGAGGGAGAGGTGATGTCCGTTTGTCAACCGTTGCGCGGCCCTCGTCTGAATATCATTTGTTCGAATTCCCCGGCACGCAGTTAATTTTCGCTTGGTTCTTCCTCTGGGGACTTGGGTACAATTGACCCCCCTTCCATTGCCACTCATTGCAGTCTTTCGTTAAATATAAATGGAACATGCATATGTACATAATGTAGTAAAAAACAAGTGGCAACCAACGCCATAATGTTTCGACGTGCGATTTTGATGTGCATTCTACCTAATTTAAGCTCATTCTGACCAGTGGTAAAGTCAAAAGTCGAAATGAGCAATAATATATTACTTATAACAGTAAGGAGTGTAATGGGAAATTCTAGTGAAGTCTGGAAAGAAATGATTTATTTCATTTGGAGAATGTAGGTTATTAAAATTTGAGGCATTAAATGTGGATTTGATGCAATAGCAAATGCGTATTTGGTCGTTGGAGAGTCAATATTGCGGATTTCCATCCTCGAAATATCTATTATTTTCCAGATTATATTCGAGAAATGGCAACTCCGTCATTCTTCGTTAACCCTGAGTATGGGACACTCTGAGTATGGGACACTCACGTGGAATTTTCAGCGTTCGGGTTTGGCAACATTAAGCGGGACTGGAGTGAAACAGAACTTTCATAAATTCGGCCATTTTAGTCTACTACCTACCAGCTCCAGCTAGTCCCATCACTTTCAAATTGCACATGCTTTGGTAAGAGACGATCTCCTGGGACATTGTGAGTCTGGCATACTCACCGGTGTCGCCAAGATACCATGTGAGTCTGACATACTCCTGGTGACGAGACGTTCCAGACCCGACGCGAGTACCACCCACCCCACTGTCTTTTTCCCTCCGTTTGTTAAGTGTCTCAAGCCTGCCATCTACGTCCGCGCAAAACTAGCGCTCGTAGCGCTGGGGAAATCACAGTCTGACCGGCTATGAGTAGCGAAGTTCTCTGTTCTTGTTCATGTAGTCCTCTGTAGACTAGTGTATAGCAGAACAGACTACGGAGTCAAAGGACCGGAGATCGATTTTTGCATTCGAATTCACCTCCAAAACATATTTTTAAACATCATTATTAAAGCCATATTTTAGAACGCCAATTTCATCTATTCGTCTAATAAAAAGGGTGAAGGTCTCAGGCTGGGTCAAGATCAAAATTCAAATCGCCACCATACGTGCCGTGTCAATGAGACTGAGACACCCAAGAAAGAACACGCACAATCTTCGGGTTTGGAATGAAGAGCGACACCATATAGGACTGTAAGATGGTGCCTCTCTACCCCTCCTTGGCGGTGAAGAGGATTACAACTAACAGAAGACCAGAAAAGAACAAGATTAAGATACGAACAAGATTAGGAGTAAAGCAAAAGAATATAAAGAAAATGAAAGAAGCCGAATCAACAAAAAATTCAAGTTCCACAACAAACATACAATGAACGAGTTGTTATATTTATACCTAAACAATGTTATATTTACAAACGTTTTTAATAAATTGTTATTTTTGATGATCTGTATTTTGCTAAGGGATTGACTTCTTGTTGTCACATATTTTTGAGATGCGAGCTTGCGATCAACCATACCACGAACGATGCAAATCATTCTCATCTATTGGTCCAACTAGTCTGAATTTTTACGGAGGGATGACTACTTGATGATAAGTATGTTTGAGATGCGAGCTTGCGAGCATCCAGGCCACCAAACTATACATATCATTCAGATCTAATTGACCAAATAATCTGAATATTTACTAAACGATTGACTACTTGATTCAGAAAGAGTTAAAATAGTATTATAATAAAGGCGTTCAAGTTCAATTCAGTATATTTTGTTTGTAAATTTGGCAGTAACTCCCTACAGTAACGGATATTTACAAAGGTTGGCGCGTTGGGTCTGGAATGTCTCGTTTCTTGGTGCCATTTCAATTCATTACATTTATTTTTGTTTTATTTCTATTTTTTAATCTCTGTTCGTTGATTGATACTTGATGCTCAGTCAAGTTGAATTAATTACTGATTTTGAGTTTGTTTGTGTCATATAAGTTTGTCATCTTTTGGAAAGTAAATTAATTTTGTCGATGAATGTAAATGCTGAAGGGAGTTTTCTTCTTAAAATAATATTTTTTTCCAGTGAAATATTCAGGATTAGGACGATTTTCGTTAAACTAAATTTTAATTTCAAGTTTTTTGGAGCCATTGCAATAGCTTTATTTTCTAAAAAAATTCGCTGCAATGGATTGAGAAGGGGGAGGGGGGTGAAAGTGGAATCGGAAAGGGAAGAAGTGGATTGTAGATTTGGGCCTAGCGTCCAAGTACAGCAAGTATAGGCAATACATCACTTATTACGTGCAATAAACCATCTCCAATGCCCAAAAACCACACAAGAAAGTTCAAGGAACGTTCTTAATATCTTTTGAAAATGTACAGAAAAACACTGATTGTAGTATAGGTAATATATAAAAGGGAAAGTGGTACGATGACCCGCATCTGATGTTATTAACTTTCCAGTCATAATAAGTATCTTAATTACGTTTCGTATTAATTGTCTTTTTTGAGAATTGGAAGAAGTTCTGCCAGATCTCATTACCGCGGTATTAATCTGCAGGTGATGTTCAGTAGACTTATTACCACAGCCACCCCTATAGCGGCGAGAAAGTGGAAGGGGGCAGGGGGGGATGAAAGTGGAATTGGAAGGGGAAGAGGTGGAATTGTAGATTAGGGCCTAGCGGGCAAGTATAGCGGAGTAGGAGCGGCGCGGCGGAGGAGGGTTGACAGAGATGAATAGGATTCATTTCGGAGCGCCGAGCGCGGTGCGGCGCTCCTCCCCCCTCGGATCCCCGACGCGGGGGCGGGAGACGGAGCAACCCCCCAACACTGTTGCCGCTCGGTGCCCCCGGGTTTCTGGGGGTAGGAACGCAGGATCCCCGGGCTATGCGGGGGAAGGTTTGGGATCTAAGGGGATTCGAGGAGAAGAGGGTAGAAAGGAGTCTCGGTGAAGAGAACGAAGCGAGGGGGGTATGATTTAGTCTCGGAGCCCAAGAGTTATTACCTCCTCCTCTCTCTCCTCATTTCTTCCCTCTCTTCCTACTTTCTTCCTATATTGCTATTCTTGAGCCCGCCCCCTTTAGCGGTCTCTTGAGCCTTATCCCACTTCCGCCCCCTCTCCTATCTCTTATTCCACATCCTCGTCCCGTCTTCTTTTCCTTTTTTTTTTCTCCCGTAGCTTTTCTTCGTCAGTTCCACGGAGAAGAGATAGACTTTCTCTCGCCGGTTTTTGATGACGCCAAAAGCCACGTGACACATAAAGATCTCCCGAGATAGCGTCCCGCAAAGCTCTGAAAAGGAGAAGCTCACTTGGATATTCTCGTAGTAAAAGAAAATCGGGCTCTATCACATTTTCTCCCTACTCTTCAGTCCCACATGATCTCTACATATAATAATCCGAAATACCGTTTTGACATTGTTAAGAACACTGAAATTTCCCATCAAAATCGGTCCATTTATTTCGGAGTTTGACCTGCGTCAACGAACTTTAGCCTATTGTGGAGACGCATAGATTTTTTTCCAGAAGCGACGCACCGACTCTTAGTCGGGTGTCACGTTTTTATTGATTTTAACATATCGTGGGGTTGGTGGTAAAAGTGATGAAGTGCATTTTTATTAGAAAATGAGGTTTTGGTATCTCCGGATACTATAAAACAATATCTACAGCTGAGAATTGAAAAACAAAACAAATTATGACGACAAATGTCAAAAACCAAAAAAATTTATTTTTACCTGAATGAACCATGCAGTGGATCACATATGATCAAATGGCATCTAACTAGATTTACATGTACAGCAACTGATTGTAAGTACCAACACATTACAAGTAGAAAATGTCAACTGTCATTTGATCGTCATTACTCCTACATAATGTGGTTGTAGAAATACTTTCGCTTACAAGTAAAGTCAGTCAAATTACACTTGTGAGGGATAATCTAATGAAAATTTGTTATTTCTTGATTGTTAGTATCCCGAGGGATTGATATTGAAGGGTTGAACACCTGAAAATGATAATACTGGTAAAATTTACTGTGAATTTGAAGTTTTATTATAGTGATCATGTCCAAGTCATAACAGTTTTTATTCAGGTAAAAGTATTCAACTTACAATTTTCACTAAAAGTCGGGGACAATTAAAAGAAAGTTTATTTTGTATAAGGTTCTGTACTACTTTCACTTAACAAATGTGTTTCTGAACTCACATAACATGAAATTATTTGGTTTGACCTGACTTTAAGCTCACAATCCGCATTTTTCCATCAGTCCATGTGTTGGAGAACTTTAACAGGCTCTCCTGAACACTTTTGCCAAATGGACTTGATCACTTTTACCACCAACCCCACGATATTATGTATATATATATATATATATTTGTGTGTGTGTGTGTGTGTGTGTAGTCAGTAGCCATGATGTGGGTTATTAGTAATTACTACGTCTGTCAAATATATCTTTACTGGTCAAACAGCGTATATATATCATGATTTTCGCTAAATAAAATCACAAAGAAATTTCAAGTTCAGTCTCAAATTTATTCACTCAATGCTTATATTTCAAAATAATGAAAGTAAAATAATATACCTAATCGATATTTTACGAAAATCCGCTGTACGATCATGCTGTATAACTGGAACTTTTTTATAAACTAATACATGATCAAATCTCAAAAATAGCTACTCAACAAAACTGCAAGTGTTCCTATTAGTTTCCAAAAGTCGTGGAAGGAATAACTGAATAGTTGATAGTTTTAAAAATAATTGGAGAAAGAGCAATCAAATCAAAACAAATTTACTCCAGAAACACTCACGGTTGGCCAAACAGTGCTTTCCAGGCGTGGACACAAGAGCTGGCAACTAGCCGTGATTATTCAAACAGGCCCTGAACCTCGTTCATATGTTCTGAAAACGGAAGATGGAGCAGAATTTCGAAGGAACTCGAGGTCCATAAAGCACCATCGTTCCGATCCGTGATCACATTGTGACATATTTCCAAAGGAGGGAAGATGACAGGATGTCCACTAATCATTCGCTCACCTACACAGTTTTGATTAACGCTGTTCGGACTGTTGCTATGCATCCTTGAGTATCAACAACTGTTTTATGAAATAAATTCATTGAGTATTTTCCTACGTTATGTTCCTGTATACCTCTTTTAACCTATTGCGAAGATCTTTTTCCACAAGCGACGCACCGACTGTTAGGCCACTTTCACCAACAACTTATGTAGCGGAGTTTGGCCAAACTCGATTAAATATAATCTCGAGGATCAAACCTTGGCGTCTTTCACCAACCCAAAAATCGTTTAAACCCAGATTGGAATAATCGAGTTTCCTTAACGGAGATTCCGCAAACTGTCCAATGAAAAATTGGACAATTTGAAACGACAGTTTGAAAACCCGCCATGTGTCCTGTATATCAAGACAAGAAAGCAGTGAATCACAACCACGACCAATTATTACCCGCGCCGTTTTTATCTAGTTACCTAGTTACTATCTAGTTTCCATCTAGTGATCTAGAACTTGTACCTACAGTTATGCCAGATTGGGCGGTTTCCCGCCGTTTGGGCTAGAAAAGTAGCTGAATATGCGGGGAAAAAATCTGATTCGCGGAATTCCGCCAATTGGGCTAGTCATCTCAAAACATTGGGCGGTTTGGGCTAGAAGACAAATTTTTTGTCTAAATGTTGCGATCAATCCATTTTTATCATTTGAAGTTTACCGCGCTTTCAGAAGCCAATCATATCGACGGAAGAAGATACGTCTGCTTGATCACTTGATGTTGTTAAAAATTACTTTTCATTTTTATTACGATTACATGTGCAATGTAGAAAATAAAATGTAATGTAAAAATATGTTCATAAAAAAACTGAGATTAATTGAAAATTATTAAAAATTGTTTTCAATATAATTTATTGTATTTTAATAAACGCTTTTTTCTTGTTTGAATTGAGAAAATAATTAATTTTTTTATTTTGTACCCCTTGTGATTGTTTTTTGCAGTTAACTTTGTTTTTTTATTCAATAACTTTTTTTGTTTTTTTATTATTATTTGAAAAGTATTAAACATTTTTATTATAATAAAGTATATTACTTCAAAAAACACTTGTTTTCACATTTTCATTACAAAAATATGCAAATAGGCGATTGGGCGGTTTTGGGCTACTTCTTCGCCATCTGTCGGCGGTATAAGGTTCAGAGCATCTGGCAACTCTGCGTACCTACTCGCAACTTTTCGTTGACTTCCAACAAAGAAAGTGTGACACATCATTTGACGGAAGCAGGAAGGTTGATCACCTTATTTAAATGTACATAAGTTATTTTATGTTGTATAGGCAGATAGGTACATACTGTACAAGGGATAACAATTCAACATCGTATTATAACGTGCTATCATCATCGATTATACTTTATTTCCCTATCATCCTACATCAATGTCGTATTATAATTCATCGATTTGATGGTAAAAGCCTTTTTCCAACTTATACCTGTTCGAAGGGAACTCCAGGTGAGTGTCAATAAGCTCGAGGACTTTCAAAACTGTCGGTTTTGAGAGCCGGAATCCCCGCCGAAATTCGACGTCGTCCACCCCGTCAAAATGTGCCCCGTCGGATCGTCCTTGGGCGTCTTTGCGGGACATCGTCCTCATCCGAGGAATCAAAAATTAATCCGAGCGATACTTAAATCGCGTGAATTCATCACCAAAAACTTGAATAACAATAAACTTCAACCTTGAATCAAACTGTAGAGGTATCAGCTGTTGGTGCTCGGCCATATTGCTCGATATCATTGTTATCACTAAACTGAGATTGGCAAGTGTGACTGGCCGAGGCTTGGGAGATTAACTTCAAGCCACCTCGTGAGGAGTTTAAACTCGTAAAGTGGTCTGGGGAAAGACGATTAGCTGGAATCTCCGTAATTTTTTAATCTTTTCTAACTTAATCTCGTTTATGTTGTTGGTGAAAGTCGGGTTTTTATTGATTTTAACATACCTATGTGACAGTTTTTTTGTGTGTAATCAGTAGCCATGATGTGGGTTATCAGTAATTACTAGGTCTATCAAATATATCTTTACTGGTCAAACAGCGTATATATCATGATTTCTGCTAAATAAAATCACAAAGAAATTTCAAGTTCAGTCTCAAATTTATTCAATCAACATTTCATGTGATTTTCAGTCTTGAACTAGATATTTATACTAAATTGTTTTGTACTAATAGTAAATAAGACAATTAAATTGTAAATATACAACTTTATTTTCTAAACTCTACCAACAATAAATTCTCAGCTACCTATATTTTTGTATTAGAAATCCCTTTTTTTTTTTTTTTTTAAACTCGGTAACGTAATAACATACACAGAGAACAGTAAAATGGGTCGATAATAAAACTAGTAAGTAATTAAATTCAATTCAGTTTTCAACATACAATTGGTAGTTGAAAATTTATTTGCACTCGATGCTTATATTTCAGAATAATGAAAGTAAAATATTATAATCGATATTTTTAAAAAATTTGCTATACGATCATGCTGTATAACTGGAACTTTTTTATTCACTAATACTTGATCAAATCTCAACAATAGCTTTCTCAACAAAACCGCAAGTGATCCTATTAGTGTCAGCACCGATTCTCAGACGGGAAGAAAAACGAGCGTAAGGCGACTCAGAATCAGTCCCAAAAGACAGGTGCTGGGCAGGAACATTTCCGCCTCCTCCATTCCTAAGTGGAAAATTGACAAAGCCACGATTACCGTATGTTCCTCACGATAGGATAGGAGGGTACTGAAGGGATGAGATTTCCCGCATACCCCTAGAAGTGCATGCTTAACAGTTGCAACTATTTCAATCACAATAAATTTCATGGGACTCTTCTCTGGAACAATATTTTTCGAGTTTTGAGAGAATCAGACCGACAGATGATTAAGAAAGTAAACTTTGCGCCAGCCGTAATTGACCTGAGGACAATTTCAGGCATGGTTCAATCTGAATATTGTAAAAGATGACTTTGTACGTAAGTATGAATTGTTTGGTTGATATTGATCATTCGTTTTGTAATTGCATGTGTTGAAAGGTTTTTCCTTTTTTTCTCTCATCTAGTTTGCTTTTAGTAAATTTTTATGTGTGAAAAGATAAAAATATATATATTTGATTTTTGTTTTGGCAATTGTGTTGGTTTTTTGGTAGAGCAGTACTGAAATGGTCTCGGCCGGATCTTTGTTTCTTTTATTTCATTTTTCTACTTCGATTATTTCTCATGTGGTATTTCTTCTTGTCGTATCTCTTATTGTATTTGTGTCAACTTCTTTTCTCTCAACGTAGGTACCTTGGAATTAATGAAAAATAGGGTCTTGAGCCCATGACTCCCCACCCCACGCTACAAGCTTGCTTTAAGTGAGGGGGGGGGGGGGTCTTTCTTGTATTTATTTATATTGAATAATGTATTTCTTATGTTTTGTTCTTTAAAAAAAAAAAAAAAAAAAAAAAAAAAAAATTCATAGGAGACCAAATAGGCGCTAACCCCTATTCCTGAAAGTTTCGTCAACATCGGGTAAATCTTAGTTAATATAGCTCGGGCGTGCCAAGGAATTGGCAGTGACAGATAGACACGGAACCCAAATTCATCAGCAAGCTATGGATCGTGAAAATCAAGTAGAAATTTTGATTTTGGAGTGCGAAGTTTTAGCATCTACAATGTTTTACCGCCGGGTTTTTCGCTTGAAAATTCAGAGCGAGCCGGCATGTTTTCTACTGATTTCACGTACGATCAATGCATTGCTAGGGAAGTATAACTCACTTAGTTTTCATAGCAGTACGTAAACCAAGAAATTTAGATGGAGGGAGGATGGGTTAAATTTGTTACTTGGTCCTTTACAAAGGTTCCTAATTGAAAATAATAAACCTAAATAAAAGTCTGAAAAGGAGCAATGCAGGTCGTTCATCTCAATGTGAAGTAAGTATCCGTCTTTTATCCGAAATTTTCGTATACACATTATACAAACGTACCCAAATCTGTTTTTTCTGCTCTTTCTCTTTGAATAAAAACAATGCTAACTGACTGTGATTTACGGTCGGTCATTCTTGCAGGGTGTAGCAACGATACGGCTCCGGAAAGACTTATACGTTTTCGGCGATCGAACCCTTTCTCCGAGTCAGCCTCGGATGGCGTATGTGAGGGGGCTTTTACTTGAATTGAACTTGAGTAAGAATAGATGTAGCCGGCACTTAATTCACGAAAGGCTGGCTGGATGCTTCTGTGGGGTGAAATAGGAGCTAATCCTGAGTTATAGAGACCGGAGCCGAAAGTGCGTTAATCCTAAGTAGTGTAGTAGTTCATCCGATGCTCTCTCTGTTTACACTTCATAAATAACCAGGAGCGATACGGTCGCGACTCTCTGAGGAAATGGATGAAGTACTTTTCTCCACTCTTGACGTTCCCATGGCGCAGAGATTTACTTTACACGCACCTAATTTTATACAAATTGATTGGGAAATATCTTTGAAATAGCGTAGCTAAGTATGAAACCTCTTGACCTCTTATCTCAAATGTACGTGCAATATACAGTAAGGTCACCCTCTCGTTTTTTAATGACATCCCAAAGCCCGTATGATTAGATCACTGGGTTCTATAGGATGCTAGCAATTCAGTTTACAGCAAACACTGCACTATGTTGCACTGGTGAGTAGTGGGCTGCTATCTTTTCTTTACTGAATAGACCTCATGTTTAAAAAGATGTAAAATTTCGTTATCAACCACTAGATAAGTGAAATTGACGGGAGATTTGTTATAAATATCAGTTTTGTAATTTTTTGTAATTGTACTGGACCTAGAACGCTCCAAAAAGTTCCAATGTGCAAGGTTCTGACAGACTCCCATTCTGTAATATTCCAATTTTTTGTCAATGTGTAATGATGAAATAAGGTGTGTGTGTGTGTGTGTTTTGGACTGGAGCTCCATTTTCCGCTGCACAGTAGTTCAGACTCGTAATCTAGCTGGAAAAAATATTATCAACGTAACTATAAAAGAAAATGTAGCGTGTAGGAAGTATTTTGGAGCACTGAATCCGAATCTGAAGCCTATTTTGCCGTATCAGCTCAGGGTTTTTTTCAATTTAAGATTTTACGTATTTTGAGGGAGAAGAGCAGTCCACGAGGGATAGGCTCTCCTAAGAAAATATCACCCTTCTGTATTGAGGGGGATCCCCTCACTCTTTACGTATTTTGGGTCCACAAAAAAGGTAAAAAACCTACATTTCTTTCAAATTTCTGTAAAATTAGTAATTTGGTCTCCTGAACACAAATTTGACCTAAAACAATCCCATATCTCACCCTTTTTCCTTCCCATATTTTTATGTAAATCACAAGAAACCGTGTAAAGTTCAATACGGCAATTTTGACGTATATGATCGATCTAAGTGGTCGTAATCGAATGATTAAAGAAAACTAATTTAAAATAATGATATATACTATCTTCAACTCTTGTGTTTATAAAAAACACAAGTTTTTCTTAGGTTTTTTGACGAAACAGATCTTCGTGAACTTGGTACACTTGCGAAGAAGGTTAATTATGGTTAGTTATGAAAACAGACTAAATTTGAAAATTATAATACTAATCTATTGATTTATCACATAAATAAAAAATAATGTCATTCTCCCTTGTTAAAAAATGAAAGTAGGTCCTATTTTGTCTATTTCCTGTTGATTTTAACAAAACATGGTAAGTTTGTGATAAGAATCAAAATGGTAGTCTTCTGTGAAGTATTCAGCTAACAAGCCAATATGCCTATACACAATCAAAATTTATAATCAAAACTTCTAAATTCCTCACTTTGGGACATCATCGCATTGCCATCGTATCAAAAAAAGGAATTAATGAAGCTTGTCGAGGACCTATTTATCTCCATTCGTGAAATGGCATCTTGATTTCCTACCCAAAAATACAAATTACCTAGTTAAAGGCAAAAAGAGGCAACTAATTCAATTATAGTTCTCTTTTTATATATTTCAACTACATTTTCTAGGGGCCAGATCCCTGTCCATTTGTGTCCAAAGAACTTTATAGCAATTTAAACACGGAAATTTGGCTCATTTCATGGTAAAAATTATGCCCATTTATCTCGATAAAATCAGAGTTTTCCTAGACTTTAATAGAGAAAATAAATTCCACTTAGGTACCTCTTTTTATAGGAAGCATATAAAGTAAGTAAGTATCAGTTTCCTAGCTGGACTGTTGGGTACGGGTGCACGTGGAGTGTTGGAAGAGAACTAATAAAATAGTGATTTTGCGATCATTCTTCCGTTTTCCTTATTCGTTTACAACACATCGAGACTCGGCAGTTCATGATCAGGCGATAACGACCTTCGTTTCCATTAGTCTAGACGTAATTAGATTAAGATTCTGAACCACAGCGCTCCAGCAGGAGTTCTGATCCTGCTCCTTCCAACTCCACATCCTGGGGGCCACCTGGGGTTGTAGCACGAGCATAGCCCCTGTTTGTAGTGTGATTGATTTTGGTATCGACAGTGCTGGAAGAGTTGAAGGGAGAACAGCAATAACGAAAGGAGAAGAGGCAAGAATATTCGCGATTTCACATAACGATACGAGCCTAGCTGTACCGAACTGAACTAAGTAGATCCTGACTCCGACTCTCGTGTCATTGAAAATCGTATATGTAACTAACATTCTTTGATGGGGAACATTTTTTTCAGTAATGGGGAAAGAGTCTAAGGTGCTTGGAGCATTCTAAATGTTGACAATACAGTGATATATGCCCTTATTAGAGAAAACGTTTTTGGTTAAATGGTCGAATGGTACCTCCCTTCCATTAATTACCTACCTAATATTATACGCAAAAGTTTTGAAGTTCACCTTACTATGAATGGGGATTAGTAGAATAGTAACATATCGTTAAGGAATGTGAAAGGCAATATGAAATCGAGCAAATTTAGATTTAAAAATTCAACCAGAACTCAAGAGCCCCTTAATCGTTTCCCGAACAGACATTACAAAACTACCTGGTACTTACTGGAACGCAGGGATTCTGCCAAACCAAAATGCTAGATTTGTAAATGTAGTACATTCCTAAAATTTCTATACCCTGCACTTTTATTATATCATTTTAATAAGAATAGGTAGGCACCTACGAGAAAACCAAGACTGCTACTCCCAAGTTCGCAGGTGCATTTGAAGTGGAATCTTGCAAAATCGTTTCATTTATAGTGTTAGGATGTTCATTGATTGATAAGCTTTGTGGAACAAGTGCATAAATGCTTCTAAGAAAACACACAATATTATATGCTACGTATTTTGAGCTGTTCTCCTTCGGTGAAATTACGGGAATCGGTTGTTAATTTTGCGTAATTTAAGTACAATCAAATCTAGTTTTATTAATTCTATGAAAATATAAAATAAAATACTACTTGAATACTTTTAATAGCGACGTAAAACCCATTACTGGTTGTAGGTACCTACACCTACTTGCTACTTGTAAGTAATAAACAAACAAACTTTTGAACTTCTTAGGGCCACTTTCACCAACAACTTATGTAGCGGAGATAGGCCAAACTCATTTAAGTATAATCAAGAGGATCAAACCTTGGCGTCTTTCACCAACCCAAAATTCGGTTAAACCGAGATTGGAATAATCGAGTTTCCTTAACGGAGATTCCGCAGACTGTCCAATGAAAAGTTGGACAATTTGAAACGACAGTTAGAAAACCCGCCATGTGTCGGACATATCAAGACAATAAAGCATTGAATCACAACCACGACCCGTTCTTACCCGCGCCGTTTTTATCTAGTTACTATCTACTCGCAACTTTTCGTTGACTTCCAACAAATAAAGTGTGACACATCATTTGACGGAAGCAGGACGGTTGATCACCTTATTTAAATGTACATAAGTTATTTTATGTGGTAAGTATAGGTAGGTAGGTAGGTACATACTGTACAAGGGAAAGCAATTCAACATCGTATTATAACGTGCTATCATCATCGATTATACTTTATTTCCCTATCATCCAACATCAATTTTGTATTATAATTCATCGATTTGATGGTTAAAGCCTTTTTCCAACTTAACTGTTCGAAGGGAACTCCAGGTGAGTGTCAATAAGCTCGAGGACTAGCTGGTATCTCCGTTATTTGTTAATCTTTTCTAACTTAAACTCGTTTATGTTGTTGGTGAAAGTGGCCCTTATTCAACTTCCAGTGCTTAGTTTTGTTGTCTAGTGTAAGGACATGACCACCATAAATGGTGTTTTCAGTTGATGTTCATGATTTATTAGTAAATATTCAGCGAAGGAATGGTAATTTGCCTTGTGCGAATTGAGTCGAGTCAGGATCTATCCTACCATTATCGATGTGACGGTGGCGCAACTACCGTTAATCGAAAACGAGAATTAAACCTAACACGCTTGTGCTCGTGATGCCTGACAAACCCGGAGAGCATGTTAGATCAGCATCTAGGTCTATCACCTAGGGATTGCCCGGGCTACTGGAACGAAAACCCTTTAGGTCCTCAAAGGGCACACCTACGGGGTGAATCGAGAAAATTATTTTTACAGTTTCCCTTTGATTTCGATATCTTGTAGGAATATGCGGATCAGGCATAGGACGGCCCCTCATACATTTAATTACTTTAATAAATATAAAACTACGACATAAATAGAAGAGCAAGTACGGAAGAAATGCGTGATAAATCGAGAGCTTTCCAACCAATGGAGAACAATTTTCGTCCATTAAACACCAAAGAAGTTTTATTTCCCCAGCAATGGCTTGGTTGTACGTTAAAATCATAAGAAATGATACTCGCAAGCTCGCATCTCAAATTGTATTCAACTTTCTGGGGTGTTGCGGATGTTTTCAGTGGGAAACCGTTGAAGTGTTTTTAGTGCATTACCCACCACATTAAAACCACTCACGCCGACATAAATGTGCTCCAAGATTTGATACAAGAGACGTTCATAGATATCTTAGGAATGTAATCCCCCCAGAAAACATTTTGGCTGGATCCGTTTGAGTTGTCGGTCTCATCTTTTCGTTTCGGCAAATTTGCTGCTTATTTAGTGTATAAACAAACGCTTTCATACGAGTCTGCAACACATTGAGACATTTTACGTCTTTAGTTGCAGACTCGTAAGCAAGCTTTAAGAGCCACTCAGCTGATCCGGACCCTGGGCATGGTCAAGTAAATGTCCTAAAGAGGCTACATACGAAATTACAGCTTCCTTGAGTGTAAAGCATAGAAATTAGCTCTAAGAGCCACTCATCTGATCCGGACCCTGGGCATGGTCAAGTAAATGTCTTAAAGAGGCTACATACGAAATTACAGCTTCCTATAGTGTAAAGTATAGAAATTACCAATTAAAATTATTTAACCACCGCTTCACAAATCAAACCGTTCTCGCAATATTCGGATCACCTGCTATGAATCACATCATCGAAACACCAGCTCAATGAAATCATCAGAAATTAACAAGCGGTTGCAATCATGTTCACAATATAAATTATTGAAAATGATCACCTGTGTGTAAACAATTATTCATATAACCATGCTCATAACTCAGCTTGTTGGCCACGCACTTCGCAGTAGTTAACATAATATGGTTGGATAAATCGATAGCTTTCGAACGAATGGTCAACGAATTTTGTGGGATGAAAAACGACGAAGTACCATTTCCCTAGCAACGACTCGGTTGTAAGCGGAAATCATCAGAATATTTGGTTACAAATTTGGTAACGGTTTTCGAGTTATGTGCCAGAGCAAAGACATAAAATGTCAAAATATAGTTTTCACGTCGCATGGGGAAAGTAAAATCCATTGATCATAATTTTCTCATGGCCAATTGGTCCAATTTTGCTCAAACTCGAATTTTACTAGAGGCATGACGATTTGGTTTTCTCATATAAGTAAGTTTCTTCACGATCGAATGATCAGTAGTTACTTCGCATGCGCAAACTTCAAATCCGTATGACAAGCCAAATCTCCACAGTTTCCATCCGGTTTCGTTGAAATTTTCCGGAATTGAATTGTTAAGGCGGTATAGTCGCTTTGAATTATACAAGATTGTTTGAAACAATTCAAAGATCTATATATTCGTCATACATGTGCCACACGCGGCAAGGTAGAAGTTTTTCTATTTGACGTTGATGTTTTTTGTAATTGGTACCTAAAGTATCTTGTAATAAATATTGAGAAGTGTGATTGAGGAATATTAAGTTATGTTTTACATTATTATGTTAGGTTGCTGAACCATTTAGAGCCGACTGGAATATGCATCTCACTTAATTTTATGATACTTAGTGGGTAAGTGCACCTATCTTCACACCTTCTATCATTATACTCTGATTCAATTAATTAGCTACTTAATAATTTATTACTGTATCATTCACGAATCCTTAGGGAGTAGGAAAAGGAGGGAGGGGGTAATTATTTAAAAGCTTAATACATGAAGATTATTTTCGCCTTAGATGCCCCTAGCTACTCTACTGAATTGTCGTCAACCCCAGCAGCTCAAGTCTCAACTATCAACAAAACGGAACAAGAGAAATTCGCGAAACAAACAATAAGGTTATGATGAAAACACAAGTTTCTGAAGATAGTTTAACATCTGCGGTAGTGTACCATCCATTTGCTACAAGTTGAACAAAACTGGAGCAGACTTGCTAATGACTAACGGAATTTAGCTCGTGAAAAGTCCCTGGTCGTGCCGGGGCCCGTACCGTTTCGCGCAATTAAAACTTGTTTGAGTGAAAAATGAAGCGACCGCACTTCTTAAGTCGAAAACCGCCGTAGGTTGACAACAATCTGTCGTCCTTCCACAAAGGGACATTGTCTTGTGCCGGAGATGGTGCCCTCCTGAATTATTATGATTGGTGCCCACATCTCGTCTTCACGCGTATAAATCAGCCGTTTAATCGCGTCGACGAGGCATTCTATTAGTCGCCAACACGAGCTTTCGTGATTGATGCTAATAGGATATGAGAGAGAGAGCGACTAGTAATTAAGGCAGAACCAATATTTAATTTTAGTTTTTTTTAAATCAGATGTCAAAGAACTGACGACCGTAAATAAAAACGTACTTGAATTAGTGGTTGGATTTTGAATCACGTTTTCACCAGATATACTGTATCATTCGCCGTAATATATATCCCAGTTTGGTGAGGTCCCAGATACTTCTGTGCGTATTATTATTGTAAATGAAAAATGCGAGTATTCAGGAAAAGAGGACCTTCGAGGAAACGTCTGCCTTGTAGCATTCTTGGATCTATTTGTCGTATATTCTATCAAAGAAACTCATCTGGGGCTATTCGGACAATTGTTGAACAGGCTCAAACAAGGCGGTATCGCTTGAAAAAGAGTTGTAACCTATAACACAAAGGCATATTATTTCTGTTTTATAAAGCCCTTGTTGAGACTTTCTTATGCCTAACCCATACATTCCCAGAAAATGTGATTGAAATCGAATAAGACTTTAGAAGTGAAGATTTGAGGGCCGTCAAATGTCATTTCCCTCCGAACCTAGCACCGAATTCGACATCCAATGAACAGACTTAGACCATGGTCCTTCTGATCATTCTGATTCTTCTGGTCACCTAATTTCAGGGTTAGGGGATGTATAGCTAAGAAGTTAACTTTATTGCTCACACAGCTGATCTGTCTACATGACTCCCTCCAGTCCAGTGGTAACCGGGGGGCTGTGTATTTCAGCACTCTAGGATGGACAGAAGAGGCGTTAGTTTTATCGCTCGTACAGCAGAATACCAAATCCAGCACCAATACCATACCAGTAGAATCATTTAACGTAGAATATCGAAATTCTGTGTTCTAAAATTTACAGGGGAGAAGTAAACTAAACTGCTGATCCTACTTTGTTTAATTCCTTTAAATCACTCCCAGTTGTCTGCAAGAGGCTGTTGGTTTATTATTTTCAATATAACCTTTGTAATCGACCAAGAAAAAAAATTTTAACCCCTCCCCCCCCCCCTGAAAGTTTTATCGTTCACGTTTCAAGATCCGTAGAATCCAAAAATCGAATTGAAAAAATCCGTCCGTCCACTGTCCGCCGTCCGCGGCTTTTCTACAAAATTAAAAGGTAGACCAAACTTCATGAAACTTGCCTGAAAAATCGCATTAGGGGTCTAAATGGTCCTAGAAGCTCGGCATCAATTTTTGTCTACCCTAAACCGTTCAACGCACATAAACTTTGCTTTCGCCATTTCCTCGTCTACACATTAAAAAAATATAAAAAAATTCGAATTATTGCGGATTACAAAAATGTTTTTTCTTAATTTTTTTGGGCGAAATTGAGTAGTGAGGTAGGTACTTCCCTGAGACACTTCCCACAACCGCAGTCGACAAAGGGGGGTAGCCAAGGGAGGAGAATATTAGGAGAGGGGCCCCCGAGAGTGTCTCGAGGGGCGCCTGGTAAAAAACTCATTTTTCCGAGGCAGTCTCGGGCGGCGCGTTGAACGAGTTGAAGGGCTAAATATTCAAAAATTGAGATCTCAGAAACATCCAAGGTAACAGTAATGATTTTTCTCTTGTCAATGATAAATATATTCCGAAAGAACCGACTATCGACATTCCCTAAGGGCTCGAACATCGAAAAACACCTTCAAATTTCTAATGCGCTGCTAGCGAATCTATTGATTAGACGATCAAGCTCTAATTTCCATCAATAATTGCTAGATACTTAGTGATACTGGGATTCCTACATAAAAATCGCTTTGTAAATATCAGCCAGTAATTGAATAATCAGGTGATATGGTTCCAGGGATTTATTCTAACGTTGCGAAATCGAGTAGGTACATTCACTATCGTCCGTGCAGATGTACCTACCATGTAGTGAAGTATTTGTACCTGAATGCTCAATTTCAACTCTTAAATTGCTCCCTTCTACCAATAGGCGCCGGAAGCATTTTTTTTCAATTTTGAGAGATGGAAAAGTTGTAGTCTCCACTAAATTCAAACGGTTATTTTTTTTACTGTGGTAAAATTTCCACTCGCATTTTACGATTTAGACCATTTTGAACTTTCGTTCCGTGTCTTTCTGTGTGTGTGTCAGTTCTATATCCGCTGATCCATGTAACGAACTTTGTTCATGGAATATGTAGGTTAGGGTGAAGATGGTCCCCTATGGTTTTTGTTGTTCCCAAATCGCAAAATCGCGCAAACGTAAAATCCATCAATCTTGATTTTCTCACGACCCCGTCGTCCTATCTCACTCCAATTTGGAGGATAGGTGGCAGAGGTTGATTTGAGCATTTCCTAGAAATTTCAACATAATATAATAATTACTAGCTACTGCGCATGCGCTAATGTTTATTCCTTTTTAAACGAGCCTAATTTCAACAGTTTTTACTCGATTTTGATGAAATTTTCAGGGAATGTGCTGGTTAGGCTGCAAATGGTCTACTATTAATTTCGTTCTTCTCAAATCAATTCATAATTTTCGGCAGGCGCAAACGTAAATTCCTTCAAGCATCATATTTTTACGCCTTAGTCGTCCAATCCCGCTCAAATTCGGTGCATAGATGGGGAGACAATAGTTTAATAATTCCATGTTAGTTTCAACATTATTGCATCATTATTAGCCCCTACGCATGCGCGACAGTGTACTCCCAGGAACAAGGTCCAGTTTTCATCAGATTTTGATTACGTTTTCTCGGAATTCGTGGGGTAGGCTGTGGATTGTACCCTACCTATTTCATTTTTCTCAAATCATTATCCATTCTGCACATGCGCTAACTTAAATTACTTCAAGCCTAATTTTTCCGTTTCCTAAATGACCGATTCCAAAGCTTTACGTTACCTACATCTTGATTAACAATATTCCGCTAAGGGGTTTTTCATGATTATTAAAACCATTCCAATGATCCATACATATATGTTATTTTCAGTTGCAAGGTACTTAATTACATAAATATCGTTATACTGAGAACAGGCGGACCAGTAAAATATAGATGTTTCAATTAATTGCATTAATTTTTCCTTGCAGGTGCCTAAATCTACGCAGGCAAAATGATGTCAACCTTCGGATCTGCGATATGAAATGGACTTCCTTTGTAATATCAAGAACAAATTCAATATCAATACACACTGACCAGCTGTGGCGCTTCTGATCCTAATTTGTTTTTCAATTGACATATATATGATGCTGAAACCTGAAATGTAGCTGTTCCTTTTTGGAGATCTGGAATACAATTACAAAGTATGGAGGGACTCAAATCAGCTTCGCAGCCACCGAGGCTAAATTTTCTATTCGACCCAGGGTGTTGTTATTTAGATGCAGCTCCTTTAAGACTCCTCGGTAACAGTTACGAGGTACGGAGGCGCACTGATTAGCTGAGGGATTCCTTTCCTTACCTATCGACCTTTTTTTTTAAACATTTTTAGTTTGAAGCGAAAAACTGCGGGGTTTTTGAACTGTGAAAATGTTAACTCTCCTCGGAGTCATCATGCGACACGCTCTGATCATATATTACATACGGGGTTTAATAATGAATTATAGGCTCTTGATCTGCGTAGAAGGGCTAACACAGAAATAATAAAACATTAATAATTTGCAGCGTTTTTTTTTTCATTTAAATAATGAAAACAAAGCTTCCCTACCTTCAGTAAGTTTTGAGGAAGCAAAAATGTGTCATTCCTGATTGACATTATATATTTAAAAAAAAAAAAAAAAAAAAACAGCAGCGGCAGTTTTTTATTTATTTTTTTTAAAAATTTTATACTGCTATTAAAAAAAAAGCATTCTTAGAGAAAAGATTAGTTTGTTGGATTCAAATTTTAAAAAATTGCAAAAAACTCAGCAAAAATGGACAAAACCGCTAAACAATAAATTTATTTATTTATTCATTTTGCACAAAACATTAGTCATACAATTTAGTCCATTATGAACTAGAACATTTAATCATTTATGTCAGAGCTATATGGAAAATATACTTAGGGCTTCAGGGGTTTATCAATGCTTAGTAAAATCTTTGACTAACTAATATCCGATTTGAGTTTGTCAGAGGGGAAAATGAATGGGACTTTCAGATACCATTTATCAGTCTTGAAATGACTGCTGACTAGAACATATGATTTTACCAAAGGAAAATGTTTCCATTTCTCATTCAACTTCAGCCTCAGGCGCTCTGTTAAAATGAACAGCGATTTTTTCTGATAACTGAGCGGTGAAAAACCACTCATTGAACTCATGACGTTAAATGCTATGATTCACTTTGTTCCCCCAATATCTGTATTAAATGAATGAGCGATGAGCGTGGACACTATTTTTCACCTTTAAATCATGAATCTTAATTAATGAAGGTCCCTCCCACCTCGCTTGATGCTTCTTAAATTTTTCATCAGTTTTAGAAAATGTATTTTAAGCCAACTACATAGGTTCCCTATTGGCGTTCGAAGCGTTGAAACATGAAAAGTGCGTGGGCACCTTACTACCTACCTCCTCGAGGCTACACAGAACTACCTATAGCACATTACGAAGATATGCACATACCTACTTACATCCCCTTATAAACCCCTTCGCCCTTATAAAGCTAGAATGGCTGAAAAATCAGAATCTCCTATTCCCAGTCAGAATCAGAGTCTATACCTAATTCTCAAAGCATGAAAAAAAGAAATGAGAGTGATATAATATTTAAGTTTATTACAAAAAACTTTCACAACGATGCTTCCATTACTCATTTAACTGAGCACAGTAACCGAACCTTAGGCGCTCGGTTGAAATAACCAGCGATTATTGGATAACAAGCAGTGAAACTGGATTGATAAACAGGTGTGTCGAAGATAGTAAAGATTTGACTTAATCTGGCTGACAAATGCAATTCTTGAAATGGCCCCTCAAGTTCTTCAAATCGTGGTAAAAATCTGACAACGTCGTCCGAGTAAACAACATTCAGTTTTTGCTACTCCACAACTGTAATTGACGAATTTAGGTACTTCACACTGCGAAGCTATCAATTTAAATTAAGCTAATCATGAGTAGGAAGAGCTCTTCTCTTCTGTCCACTTAA
The DNA here is from genome assembly GCA_030762985.1 of Adelphocoris suturalis. Classification (NCBI taxonomy): domain Eukaryota; kingdom Metazoa; phylum Arthropoda; class Insecta; order Hemiptera; family Miridae; genus Adelphocoris; species Adelphocoris suturalis. The sequence continues at coordinate 22,623,950 of CM061041.1, read as the reverse complement.
CAAAATTTAATTTAATAGCGAGATTTTCCAGGACATCAAAACACGAATGAAATGATGGGCTCAGTGAACTGATCAGCTGAGAACTAAATTCTCTCATGTTCACACTGGAAATTAGAAATTTGATAGGAACATTTGAAATGACAAGCTCCGTCCTAATTAGCTGAGCGAACTAAATTCTCCGGTGTTCACTCTGGGACTTCAAAGTTAGATGGAGAGCTTCTATCGGACATCAAGAGATGCATGAATTAATGTGTTCCATTTTGATGAGCTGAGTAAACTAAATTCTCACCACCTTTGGATCGAAATTTGACATGAAGCCTATCTGCTACGGCATGACTCGAATGAAATGACGATCTCCAAGTTCCTTACCAGCCGAGTAAGGCATGTATTTTCTCTTGTTGGCCTCAGGAAATTATAATTTGACTGGAAGCCTTTCTAGAACATTCCGAAAGGTAAGAACATACGAAATGACTAGTTCTAACCAGATAAGATATTGAGAGCCGGCAGTTGGCTATATCATTGACAAGTCAAATAAATGTATCATGGTGTACTGTGATCTAAATTTTGGTCTTGGTCGAGCGAGTACTATATAATATAACCGCTGTCCGAATCTGCAACAATTGGGACAAAGTGATTAGTTATTGGCTATTATTTCTGCTGCTACGTTTAATACCTTTGAAACTTTGGATACCCTCCTGGAAAAAAATGGCTCGGTCCAGAACAGGGTGAGCTCTCTTGTACATGAATCAAACAGAGGATTAACCCCCTAACTCCCACCCCCTACGCCCTCAATAATAAATGTGGCCCAGCGCCGTGAGGTAGGAACAGGGCGGGGGTGGTAGACTGCTGCGCTAATCGCTGCCCAATCAATTAGCTCAGGATTAGGACGTCTTATTCATCTTCCACCTCGGCCCCTGGCCTCGCTTCCCCCTCCGTTCCATTTACAACTATAATTTTACTCGTAAATTCCTCTGGATTTATTCTCTCCAGAGCTTATAAAGTGAATTATTTTGAAGGCGAGACAGAGTTCGCTAGTGAACTAGAATGTGGAGTTTATTCATGCTTTCGAATGAGTGCAATAGAAAATGATTGAGTGAGTATTGGTCGCCATAATCCTGAAATCCCGGGTGGTCACCTTAGTGCAATGAAATTTTGGACTATGCATATACAAAATCAATCAACGTTATTATTACTTACTAGCTGGTCACCCGTGCGTTGCACAGGTTTACTTGAATAATACGCAAGCCTGCCCTCATCCATCTCATTTCGGGACACCTCTATGGATCTGGTTAGAAAATTCCTTATTCAAAAGTACTTACTTAAAGCACTTACTTATCAATTACCTGTTAGGACCAAACTACTGACATCAACCCCCACTCCCTCTCCACAAACGCCCCGCAAATTTCAGATTACAAAAAATATTCTTGATAGATAACCCAAAAAAACGTTCAGACTAATCCGATTTCATTCTTCCAAACTTCAGATCACCAGTTCGTTCGGTGATTCTTTCCTAATCATCTGAATGAGCAAAATTATCTCCTGTTCACCCTAGAAAGTTGATATTTGACAGGTTGACTCTTTGGGACAGTGTAACAGAAGATATAAATCATGGGCTCTTTCCTGATCAGTCGTCGGGGGGCTTGATTTTGCAACTTTTATGCGGTAATTTGGCATGCAAAGCTGCGGGGCAGCAGGGGTCTACTAATGGGAATTTAAAATCCACAATACGGTCGATGTCATCATCCTGATGTTCTAAAATTTTCTAATTCCACCCGAATCATGGGCTAAACGGCAGGAGGGGGTGAGAGCCCCTTTTAATGCGCCGTTTTTTCGCCGAGCGCTCTATTATTTGATCAAGAGCACTTTGAATGTCAGCGTCAAAGTTACGTTTCTGGACCCGTAGAGCACAACGGTGCCGTCGAAATGTCCAAAATATGCTGTTTTCCCGGAGAAATCAGCGAAAAAATGCAGGAAATGACGACGAAAATGCGTTCCCCGCTTTGTTTTTTTCCGCCTTAGACCGAGTAAATGTCCCCGGTTTTTGCTCGGATTTAGTCCTAAAATGTTTGTAGGAGTTCCAATTTGGTTCCATGCGAGTTTTGAGACGTGAAATCGTGGCCGATTGTAATGAACGAAAATGTAGACGATAACGTTGGTTTTCAAGCTCCCGCTCATCCTTATTCCGTCGAAACTTATGTAGGTCTTAACTTTGCCTTCGGACCCCTTGAAAGAAGGAACCTCTCGCGTTTGAAAGACACTTCAACAGAATTATAGACGGAAAAAACAAATAAGTACAAACATTTAACATCCGACGATTCTGTTAGTACTGAAATGTTCTTAAAACTAAACTTTTAGTGGTTTCACATGAAGTGTCGCCTTTGATTGTCATTTCCAACCGATAAAACGCCCACCGAGTTGGGTGTTCAGCATAGCTTTCTCGTGTACAAAAATTTAACATCCGGCAGTTCTGTTATTAATGTACGTTCTTAAAATTAAACTTTCCGTGGTTCCACATGATCTTTATTGGGTAGCCCTTCTACGCAGATAAATGACCTATCTCTATTAAACCTAATAAACTTTTCATAGACCCACATAGAAAACGCAGCAAATTATTACACAACAATTTATTATTTTCGTTCTGCCTCTTTTATAAGATTTTCTTTTTTGTTTTCTCCTTTTCGTGGCTCCACAGAATCTTCATTTGATTGCCCTTCTAAGCAGATAAATAGCCTACCTTTATTAAACCTAATAAACTTTTTGTGATACCACATAGAAAACGCAGGAGATTATTACACAGTATTTTTTTTTTTTTTTTTTTCGTTTTGCGCCTTTTAAGTACAAGATTTATTTATTTTATTATCATTACTTTTTTTTGCCACTCTCTTGGGATTGTCTATAGAACGATTTTAAGCAATTTTCAAATTTTCCACCCCCACCCGCACCATGGGCCGTAGGTCTCGATGACATGGGGACTATATCCAGTCGCATCTTTACATCCCCAAGGAGCGAGCGAGAAAACCCTCCCTTAACGAGCGAAGCGAGCAACATCCGCTACACACGTCGGATTTCAAAGGGGTTTTTCTTACGAACTTGGGATTGACTATATATCCGATATATGTCACAGAGAGCGAGTGAAGCGAGCAACATCCCCTACACATTTCAAATCACACTTAGGGCCGGTTTCACCAATAATCCCTAATCATGGCTGAAGTAGATCATTGTTTTACGGAACCAGAGTTTTAAACATTGATTTAAAACAAACGGGTTTCACCAATGTAATCAATGGTTGCACTGTTATCAGCAGACATCGATTTACAGCGTTCCCGTGAAACGACGATTAAAATTTTAAACGTCGATTATAATGGTCAAGTTGCATAACTAGGTATTTTTATGTTTGTATCTCCCATCACTTCAATGACTACAGCCTACGACACCATCTAGGCACATTGTGTCATTTCAAATTGTGATGAGCCGTTGGCTATTTTATACCACTATTTTACAACTGTATTTGTACATTCCATGTATTTACCTATGTCCCCACCAATGATAATAAGTATAAAGTGAAATAAAATAATATGTATCATTGGATAAATGCAATAAAAGAAAAACAATTACTATAAATCGGTCGAGGCGAGTAACAGGTAACTTTTATATAGGTTCCCAGCTGATTTTACATGACAGGCGGTAATTCTGTAAAGTTTGAAATTATTGCATCATGAAGCTAATTCTTGTTTTATCATTTTCAATATTGAACCTTTGAGAGTAACCAAGAAAAAGTTTACCCCCCTCAAAATTTATTGGTTTAGTTTCAAGTTGTGTTGAATCCAAAAGTCGAATGAAAAAAACCGTCCGTCCGCCGTACGCTATCAACAGTCCAGAGCTTAGCTTTTTATTCGCCGTGTGCTAATACTAGTAATACTAGTGAACCTAAGTTTGTCAAAATTGGGTCAAAAATCTCTAATGAAGTTAAGTGGGTCCTAGAAGTTTGGCATCAATTTTGGTTAACTTTAAAGAATAGTATTTAAGGGCTGAAATATTAGAATAATCGAGTTCTCAAAAAAATGCGAGGTAACAATAATGTTTTTTTTTTTCTTTTGTCATTTATAGAGACTACCCAGAAGAATCGAATGAAACCACCCGAATCACATAAAGTTGAACCGATCACTCTCCCTAACGGCTAGAACTTTAGATGGAAAAAATAAAACAAAATAAAATAAATAAATCATAATTATGAGTCATAGTTGAGTCATGAGTCGTACGAAATAGTAAACATCGATTTATTATAAATTTAGGCTATCGTATCTGCAGAAATAATTCTAATAGAATTCTCTCTTCAAGAAATCGAGTTTATAATAACGTTTGTCACAGAAGCGTGAGTGTGGCGTAATTGCCACCTAATGATAAGGTATTAGTATGTAGTTTAGTAGGCCGTAAGTACTTGTGTCGTTGGAATAAGTCGGAATACGGCCCAGGGAAAAAATAAATTTATTTCACGTGGTTTACTAATCGACGTTTCGTCCTCTTACTGAGGACATCTTCAGAGTTTGGTGTGTCCGTTTTATTTGGATGATTATATTTTTCCTGGACACACCAAATCCTGAAGATGTCCTCAGTAAGAGGACGAAACGTCGCTTAATAAACAACATGAAATAAATTCATTTTTTTCCCTGGGCCACATTCCGACTAATTCTAACGACACATAATGATAAGGTAGTTAGTAAATTTATTTTATCTCATTAATTTTCTGTTCGAGGGTACCTATTCAGTGTCGATATACTGTTATCGGGGGACTTGAAATGTGGAGGTGTTTCATTGGTTTATTATTTTCAATAATCAACCTTTGTAATCGATCAAGAAAAAAAATTTTTTAACACCCCCCTGAAAATTTATTGGTTTACGATTCAAGATGCGTAGAATCCAAAAATTGAATAAAAAACGCTCCAAATGATTACACAATGGTTTATTATTTCTGTGTTAGATAGCCCTTCTACGCAGATCAACGGACAATAATTATTAAGCCCCGTATGTAATTTAGGATCAGAACATGGTGCATTGTAGCTTCAGGAAGTGCTCACACTTTTACGGTTCCAAGACCCCGCAATTTTACTCTTCACATTAAGGATGTTAAAAAAAAGGAAGACTATGCTTGAAGTAATTTATGTTTGCGCATGCGCGAAATGGAGTAACGATTGGAGAAATATGGAATTAATAGTGGACCATTTACAGCCTAACCCGCACATTCACTGGAAACTCAGATGAAAACTGTTGAAATCAGGCTCGTTTAAAAAGGAATACATATTCGCGCATAAGCTATAGCCACTAATGATAGGATTATGTTGAAATTGCTAGGGAATGCTCAAATTAACCTCTCTCACCTATCCTTCGAATCAGAGAAAGATCGGACAACGGGGGCGTGAGAAAATGATTGTTGATGGAATTCGCATGATTGCATGACAGCATGATTGTTTGCACATGCGCCAAGTGAAGTATTGATTTGGGAACAACGAAATTCACAGGGGACCATCTTCAACCGAAACCGCACATACAATGAAAATTTTATAAGAACCGGTTGAATATTGTGGAAATTAAGCTTGTTAAAAGGATTTGCGTACATACACACACGCACACACACACTTAGAGAAAGACACGGAACGAAAGTTTTTCAGAATAGTCTAAATATAGTCTTCAGATTAGTCTTCACCCTAACCCACATGTACAATGAAAATTTCATAAGAACCGGTTGAATATTGTGGAAATTAAGCTTGTTTCAAGGATTTGCGGACATACACACACAGACAAACACATACAGATAGAGAAAGACAAGGAAGAAAAGTTGCTCAGAAAAGTCTAAAACGTAAAATGCGAGTGGAAATTTTACCACTGTAAAAATTCTGTAAATTTTACCACTGTAAAAAAAAAAAAAAAAAAAAAAAACAACAGCCGTTTGATTTTATTGGATACTACAACCATTTTAATGGAAACCATTTAGGTGTTGAGATGTGGCGCGGAGATGAAGGTCAACGAAATTTACGTCGAAATTTGAAAGCATCGTTCTGTTTTATCAGTTTATTATGTTCGGTGGTAAAACATTATGTGTCCCAGGTAATAATACTCGTAGTAATCATATCGAAAGCGAGTATTGTGTACAAATGAATTGGGCGCACAATTGGGGGGAAGAACGGGGTATCAAGGAGGATGGGTGAGATACGACAGGGCGGATGGAAGAGGGCGGAGAGGGGAGGGGAAAGAGTGACGAAGAGGCGACGAGAAGGGGAGGGGGAAAAGGACGGAGAAACATTTCTGAGTCGGCGCAATAAAGCAACACATATGGCAATGGGAGGCGCGGAGGGGAAGGTAGGGGAAGTCGGATCAACCCCCCACTCCCCGCCCCTATCACCATCTCGCTCCCGCCGCCTAACGCCCTCTCTCTCGCACGCCGCTCTTGCTTTATGGCCGTCCTCCCTGGTCCCTCCACCGTAAACCATTCTCAGTCAAGCAGACCAGCAACTGACACCGCACGCCACTTTCGTATCTTTTACTTTACGATCCAAAACATCCTTTCTCGAAGTTTTTCTTCTTCCTTTCCCTTGAGTTACCCTTTTTCGTCAATTTTTTTTTTAGTTCGTATTTTCCCTTCACGTAAACCTCATTGACACCCGACGCGTGTGCTCTACAACCAAATTAAATTTTTTGCCTCGAAAATCCGCACATTATTTTTTCTACTTCGAAAAAACGGTGACAAAACACAGGCGCCCCTGACGGAGTGACGACGACGCAATCACTTCGTTGCTGCCCTGAAAAAGGTGAGTATTTCACAACCTTTTTCTCAATAACCAAAATTTTGTCCAAATAAATTTGTACAGCTTAACTAATCCAATTCTTTTCCCTCACCCTCTACCACAATCAAGCGTCAACCCTGTAATAATTTAAACCTATTTTGATCGTTACCTCACATAAAATTACCGACCATCGACAAAAACCGCCGTATTTTATTTTTGTTTTTATCTATTTTTATTCTTTTCGTATTTCAACTCTTAACGACAAGTTCTCACATGTCGGGCTTCCTTACTTCCGAAGCTATCACTCGATCGATCTACCTCATAAAGAAGGTTCGGAGTAACGTCTCAATCGCTCCAGCATCCCTCCTCCGTGGAGCCCTCATCCGAAAACGGTATCCCGGTAATGAAAGACCCCACTGGACACCTCATCTTTACGACCTTTTCTTCTTTCAAGCCTCCCTCGTTTTTTTATTTACAACTCACAATCATTATGATGCCATTACAAAGTGGTGGGTTTAAAAGCTCAAACTTTACGACTTATACACGCCTTCCTATCGCACGGATGTGTTCTTTTCGTGGCCTCCACCGCAATCAAAACTCAAACGGAATTTATAACTTAATAAGCCGCGAGATTCGTATTTTATGACCGAGCCCTCCTATGCTAATCTCCTAGATAACATCTTCGAGTCTAGACCCCAAGTTTATCGGCCTTGATGAATTTTTTTTTCTGTCATCCTGATTCAATAACCAATTGCCAACGCCGTAATAACACGTTTAGAATTCCTTTCTTCCCCAATTTATGGCTCTTTCAAACAAATTAAAGCTGCAACCGCGAGTTATTCACCTGTCACGTTCCTTTATCTCTCACCATATTATTTTTTAAACACTGTTCCACACTGCAGTTCACTGTAAACCACCAATCATAAATAAACGTTCATAAAAATGTGTATAAAGGGATTTCCTCGCCTTTTACCACTATAAAAGTACCTTCGGGAAAGAGGGTAAATTGAATGAGGCGGTGGTAGGAAAAGGCTGCTGGGGTAAGGGGGTGTAAGTAGGGAGTCCGGGGGTCTGGTTTATGAACCACCTTACTGCTTGGCACCCTTCTCAGCCAACTACCCCAATCCCAACTAACTGCTGGGGGGTTGTTCCTTGTTTTGATTTCCCCGTTTCCACACCTTGTTCCACTGACATACAGCGGGAGGGATTTTTTTCTTTCTTTTTTGGTTTGCGTTCCTTCTTGTGACAATTTATGCTTCAAATAGATTCCAAGGTGAAAAATAACATCGAACTACATTTAAATTCCGTATGAAATCAAATTACCTCATTTCCCACTCATTTTTTAATGTTGCAAGAGCTTCTTCGGGGCTCTTGGCCATTAAATATCTACTATATTTAAATCTTCTCAAATCGCCCATTATTCCAGCACCACAGCACAGCTCTACGTAGCATCCTAACCTGTTTATAGTAAATTTATGAATATTCGTTTAAAGTTGGATGAAAAGAGGGACTATACATTTATGTAGATCGTCATACAATTAATATATTGTCATAATATAGCATTTCGGGATGCATAAAGAGCTTGCCACTGATTGGTGAATGGTATTCGTGGAATGAAATTGAAAGAATCAACACGTCTAACAATATTTGGTGTACGTGAAAGTAATAGAAAACAATTATTCCGGGAGATGCTGAAGTAATTCAGCATTTGAAATTAGCATCAGATAAATTTTATCTATCAAAATTTACAAAACAATCTACTTCAGAACTACATTTTAAAACTACATTTTTGACTACATCAAAAAGTCAAATCGATCGCGTGGATATTCCTACTCGAAATGCATGCATGTACCTATATTGCATGTACATATATTTAATGATGATTGAGATAACGATAAAGATATCTGAGAGGCTAGATTTCAATAGAAGATGGGTATTAATAATCAATGAATTCTTGATATCAGCCTAAATTATGTATTAGCATAGTTATTCCTTACTTCGAACCACCGAAAGATTACCCATTACCGGAAGATATACCTTATTCCAAATTGATTGGTTGACATCCATATAGGTAGCTAACTTTAACCTATGTTTCGAATTTATTCGAATGGATAAACAGTGAAACGGACATACCTATTCCAAAATGTAATTGTGGTCGTGTTCTATTCCACCGAATAACAATAAATTCACCATTGAGCTAGGTAGATTTTTATGGTAAAGATTCAGTTTGAATGTACGGTTCCTATGAAAACATATAGCGATAAACTACCAAAATCTATCTTAAGGTCAAATAAACACACGGTCAAGTCTTCAGGGAACTGGGATGAATTTATGGCTTATATTCAATGTGGTTTTCTGAAGATAAGAAGATCACTATATTCGTGGACTACTTCTACTTGTGACCTATAATTACAGAAATAATACTGATAAATACCTGGAGGTTGACTAAGTAAATATACCAAACATTTGCAGATAATTATATTTCAAAATTAAACGTTTTTCAAACACTCAAATTATAGATGTTTATTACTGAATTAACCACTTGAATTTATGATGAAATAATTTTTCAGCGGCTGAAGAATTGTCCTAGGTGTTAAACTATAATATGTGTTAGGTACATTCTATGACGTCTACATCCCAACATAGTGCAGGAATTTAGAAGTTATGCATTAGGGTCTAAGGAAGGCTTATAACAGATTTGTGTCATTAACAAACTAAAATTTATTTATAAACAGTTATATACAGCTGATAATGAGTTGCATAAATATAAAATTTTGAATTAATACCGATTACTAAAATAATAAGCATATTTACAGCAAGACTAAAATACCTTCATAAATATACAGAGGCACACAATTTATTTCGTATACTTGTGATCCTGAAGAAATATCATCAGTACTAACATTTTAAACTGATTCTGTTTCTAAACTTACTTGAGGATTCAATATTATAATATAAACAAGCATTGTATTTATAAAATTATCAATATAGTGTATTAACCTCGCATTTGAGAAGCCAAAAATGCCTTCGGAACTTGGAATAAATGTAGACAACTTACACTATTTGGTTTACATCATCAAAAAAAATTATTGAACCTTAGAAAATGATAATATGGGAAATTTAAAGAAATTTTTAAACATTAATATTCCACCAATCGTTTGGATGAAACATATTATTTTATATTCCCAAGAATTGAATTTTTCAGCACAAAACCACCGGTTATTACATAATGGACCATAAAGTAAACGAGATATATCATCAACAGTTTATATTGTATTAGGTGAGCTGAAAATTATAGTTTGAAATCTTGAAATGTATTAATTTATTAACCTGTGTGCTTCTTCCAATGACTTGTTCAAGTATCGTTTCTAACAAAGTGAGACAACAGCTTGAGATTATGCAGCAAATTAATTTGTTCATATGATCATTATATCCATTGTTATAATATCTATTACAGTTATCATAATGAGTAAAATATCATTTAGGAAGTGAGCACAGCGATGCCAAATGTTCAGTTTCGGGACAAACCCCTTAGGAGTAGAGTATAATAGACCGCTAGAGTATAATATTACTCTAAAGAGTCTAAAGGGGAGATTCCTATGTTTTCTTTCACCTTGAACTGATTGAGAAAGGTTGCAGACCGATTTACACACACCCATGGTGTTCTGGGATGAAGAATGGGAGTAAAAAGTTCCAGAAATGCAGCATGATCGTATGAGCGAATTATCATAAACTAAATCTATCGTTTTATAATACATTAAAATGTATTTAAATGTGAGCAATTCCAGTAGAAAGAAATTGTTAAAAACCAATTTTATGGTTAAAAAAACTCATACTAAATAAAATTCAGCGATTCTGATTTAGGAGAGATTTTGGATTTTTAGTTTTATTTTTTTAATGAAAAAATAATGAAATTTAAGTCCGTTTTTCTGCATAATTTTGAACACAATTTTTCAAATGTCCTAGTTAATCGTTGACAATGTAGTTTTGACTTAAATTCTGCTAAAAAATATAAATTTAACAATTTTTGGCCGTTTCTAGCCATTTTTAGTAGTTTTTTTTTTGTAGGTAAATTTTTTGAAATATCACCAATTTAATGTGCTCAAAAATTGTTGGCCAATAAAATCATTCTTTCGATTGGAATTTTTGGCGCAAGAACGGTATTTTTATCACAATCCTGAGGAGAGTTATAGTCCGCAATGATACTCGTACATATATATGAAAAAGCGCAAACAAAAATAGACAAAACAACACAACTCAGTAGTCGTTGAAAACATAGACAACTAATTAATCATTAACTGGCCCATGGCTCGTACTTCCACCGAAATGAATTTATTAACAAATAGCTGGCCCAAACCATCACGTCACTTACCACTGCCGCATTTAATCCAGTATAAATAAAACTCAAATAGGTAACTCATAAAAATTTACAAAAACGTAAACATTAAACGTATTTCTCTAAATACATTAAGTTAATCTAAACAAAGTTACACGTAAATTTATATTAATTTACGTTAATTTTATTTTATTTATATTAATTATATCTACGTAAAATTTATATTACCTTCACATCGCTTCTAACCCAATCTCAGAACCCAGCCAAAAATTAATTTCTTATAGTTCGGGCGTGAATACAAATTAAGCACTCTCCCCATACTTCGGTGGGCAACACAAAGTATATACATCAGCCTTATACGCGGATTTGGCTTTTTGTTTACAACATTTCCCTTTATCGTATATCCTCCCCCATCATTTCCCTTTAATGTAACCCTTGAATAGAAGTATACTTTCAATTTAGATTTAATCCAAATCGTTTCATGAAATCGTGCTACTTATTGAAAAAGTAACGAATCTGTAGCGTTCATGCTAGATTTTTTTTGCTTCAAGTTGTTACAATAACAGATACTGACACTGCTTCCGGTTATTGTTACTTTCTGTTTATACTTAGATATTGCTCAAGATTAATATGTTGGAAACACTTGCACCGTAGAGTAGTTACCCAAAGCTGAGGAGGCCATTTCGTCGTTCTCTGAAACAATAATTGATTATACTGTAGCTAACAACAATGGATACAATAACTGAGTCAAATTCAGCGCATTTTTCTTTCAAAAAACATCTGCCAAGTTGGGTGGGCAGTATAGCTCCCTCACACATTGTAACACCGGCGTACAGAATTGGTTGAAGAACATAGCACAAGTCACAATAATTGATAAGTCGACGTTATAAGAAATTAACATTCGCGCATGCGCACAAACTACTATTATTCCATTGGCAATGAGATTTATAGGCGAACGGGAGCTAAACCACACAATCTTTGAAATTTTCATAAAAATCGGTCCATTAGTCTCGGAGTTTTTTCTGTGACGATCAATTTTTGAAGCAGACAGAACAAATGGGACTACTTAAATAGAAAAAGTTCTCGACAGTTGAAAAGGCATTTTTGGTTTACTCTGTTACGATTACTGATACGAATGTCCACGGAGACCAGTGTTGGATTTTGATTTGATCTTATATTAGATACAAAAACTGCACGGCTCATATGTTGTGTTGGTGGCTAACAGAATCTCAAATTAAGGGGCGGGAGTAGCTCAAATAATTTTCTCAAGATGCACCAGTTGAAGTTTAGTTGGTATATTGTAGCTTCAAATAGAAAGTTCATTTCATCGATCGTAACAGTATATTGTTTAGTAGATAACATTAACTCAATCTATAACAGAAACAAAGAACAAAAATAAAAATAAAAAGAATTCTGGAACAGTGAGAATTCAAGAGAAACATAAAGTGTCTCGCTGAAAGAAAAAGAGTGCCTCCTATACGACTCCCAAAATCCAAAATGGACTTATTGAGATGAGTGAAGAGTCTGTGAGCAACGTCATTTTAGGAGACTTTAAAAACGCTTTGAGTACTTCTGGTACTTTTGGTTGGCTGACGAAACTGCTGATAACTGCGGTGAGAAATAGTTGCCAATAGAAGTGAAATTCTTCGACGAAGAGAATATTTTTTCTAGTTGATCCAACCTTTCCTCCTAGCATCTTGGTAGTGGATTGTTTTGGTCCAAAAGTGTGAACATTTGAAATGTGTGGCCTTACTTGAGTTATCGATGATTACTGTTTAACGGGGTCCTTCAAAATTAGCTGTTCAATTGAATTCGGCGGTTAACAGAGGAGAGATAGAAGCGAAGTTGGACTGTCTTCGTGTGCATTGTAGGTGTACATAGTAAGCTAAGAGCACCACGTCGGTCCGTGCTCTGCCTGCAAGATAAGGACCTCAAGCCCGCTCGCTTTGGCCCGAACATCGGATTCAACGATTCTAATAAACAAAATAATTCACAAAGTCACCCGAGCGTGTATGGTCGAACGTTTTTTGACTGGCGAGTTGAAAAGTGAGTAATGAATTAAGTGCTATCGAAACGTCATCTTGTTCGTACCACCGCTGCTCTGAAATGCAGAACTCTTATAATGGTTTCCCTCCGGATACTTGCATCCGCCGTTGGGAGATTTATACGAAAATCCATCAAGCCATGCGATGATGAGTGCATGAAAACAGGCTTGGCTCAAAATATCAACGAGGAGTAGAGAAGCCAGTTGATTTGCGCATGTAGATATTTCTTCCTGAGTTGAAAGTTCGCCGTATCAACTGCGGTTTTAGCAATGAAAAATTATTTATTCCGTTTTAACGCTTGCATCATATTCAAAAAGTGAAAGAATTCGAAGTATACATGTTTTTCGGAACTCCCTTCACTGAAGGCATGATCCATCAGCCACTTGGTGATAGGATTGCGAGGAAGGACCAATCAGGAATGGCCGTGGCCTAGTAACATCCATGCTTTATGAGCGCCGTATTGAATGAATTACAGAAAAACTTATGCTAAGTGTGGAACATCAGATTCCTTGCATTATTAATATAATCATGAAGATTATTACAATCTATGAGTGATTTAGATAATAGTAAGCATAAATAAAAGGGGAGGCAATCGCTACCACGGTTTGAAGACAAAGCAAATTATGGAGAACCATCTCACCAAACAATCAAAATTTGTGCTGTCTTAGATAGAAATCTCGAGCATTATGCACATTTTAGTATCCCATTTACCGTGATTACTCATTCATTACTTACTGGACCTTTTTGGTAGTCTAAAATTAATCAGGATCGCAGAATCAGGGTCGCTGGAATCAGGACCGAAATCGAATGGAACTAGTTGTTCCTTTGTGCATGGCTAGCTCGTCCAAAGCCTGAATTGAGGTAACAGTGTATCATCATGCCAGTATACATTTCCAATCAATTATATCAACACTGCCAGGAAAATAGTGCCTATAATTTAACTCTACCACCCCCAGAGAGGTTCCGTTCTGATTTTCAGCATCTTGAGTTATTTATTAACGAGATTATCTAAGAGCGTACAAGAGAGTGGTTCTTCAAGGTGTTATTATAATCTACCACTCCCATAAAGGCTTAATGCAAAAGTTCAGTATCTTCATTTACTAGAATAGGAACAAAATAAGCTACAAAGCTCACTCTGTTGATTATGGTGGTAGTTTATGATGCAATTTGGTTCCAGAGAGCATTTTGTTCCTTTTGCTCCGTTTGTAATTAGTTACAGAGCCAGCCTGCCTAAAGTGGTTCTCAAAATGTAACTTCACTTCACTACACCCTAAAAATTTTAGTGAGAGCTCTGCATCGTAAGTTGAAAAGGAACTAAATTAGCTACAGAGCTCACTCTGCTGACTGAAATGTTTTCTAATGTTGACTATACACGCAGAGTGACGCCGTTCCTGATTTCAGCATTCTAAGTTGAATATCAAATAAATTAGTTACAGATTTTACTCAGCTGCTCTCCCAATTCCAGAAGGCCCCTGGTCCAATGTCAGCATCATATGGGGATTAGGAACAAAATTAGTATCATATATGTATATGTCGCAGGCACATTACAGAACAGGGTACTTCACGTAGTGTCTAGGCAGAAAGTGGACTTGAAACATAAATGATGGTCATATAGTTTGGTGGTCTGGATGCTCGCAAGCTCGCACCTCAAGATAAAATAAAAAATCCTAAATCAATCCTTTTAGTGAAATACAGACCCACCCAACCAACCCAGCTCTGAGCCCAGCTCTGGGCTAATTTGTCAAATATATCAGAATGATGTGTATAGTTCTATCAATGAAAAAATGTGAGAAGATGACTATCAGCCTAGACACTTCGTGAAGTGCCTCGTTCCACAATGTGCCTGCGACATACATATATTATAGAAGATAGCAGTGCCCACTCGCTTCTCTCACGTACCATCCTTATAATAATCGTACCTATGGGTTGTGCGCCAACCAACAACATTTAAATATTATAATAGATTTTCCAATAAACACGGGATCCATCCCGTTTTGCCTGCAAGCGGCACTGAAGAGAGCCGTTACAGCTCCTATGTTTGTTGATTCGGTGATCACGCCACCTCCCTTCTCCAGGCCTCATAATTTACCAAAGACAAATCGGTGCACGAATATAGATATATGTGTATCGTAAAACATGCAATAAGTATTTTATATATGGCTCAAAATTAAAATACATTATATATTTATTAATTCGATTTAAACAACACCATCATTAGGTTAGTGGATTATGGAGGTGATATCCAAAGGGAAAAACTAACGAGCTTGTATTCTAAAAAATTACTGTTATTATAGGGAATTACCACCCAATTATAGGGAGAACGCGAGCTATGTGTTGATAATTTCCATCCCAAAGAGGTTCAGGCCCGTAGAAATGTTTCAAAGTCACAGGTGCCTTTAGGAACTGGACTTGAATATTCTTTCCGAGAACCCGCGTACTACGCCAGTTTTTTATTAATATACCTACATAATATTTCAGTCCTCAAGTTCCCACTTTGTACATAATTATATAAATGCATGTATGTATGTGTCCCGTATGGACTCCGAAACGGCTACACCGATTTTAATGCGGGTTTTTCCGATATCATCGGTCAGTTCCTGGCTACATTTCATGTCTTCTTGAGTAAACAAGAGTGAGAAAATTCTTGCCTATGTTTTATGCGATTTGTAACGATATATCATTTACTTGATAGTATATTGATACTTTTTACATTTTTTAATTCATTGATTCAAGTCGTATCTCAACCAGAAGGGTCATTAGGGGTATTGAACTAGGTGTCTAAAGGGACAAAATGACACCCAAACAAAACTTAATGTAGCTTGGAAGTTTTCGAGAACTCGAGTTTTTAATATTTCATCCCTCAAATACCCTTTTAAGGTCAATTAAAAACGACGCCACGGTTTTAGGACCATCTAGTCGCCATTTGTCATTTATGACTCAAGTTCCATGAATATTGGGTATAGTAGTATAGGAGAAAAGCGGATGGACAGTGGACAGATGAACTTTTTCTCGACTTTTGTACTGTACGCATCTCGAAGCGTGAACCTTACAAATTTTAGGCAAGGGGAGTTGATTCTTCCCCCTCCTTAGTCGATTACAAAATTTAACAACCTGAACCGATTCGCTAGTCGGAGAATATCCAGAAGAAGGGATAGTAGACGTAGGCTCAAAAATATGAATATTTGACTGCGATTTAGAAAAGGCATTTCACAACGAACGTCAATCCGAGCCAAGCGTGCTTTCGAAGCTTAAAATAACCTACTTAGGTCTCAAGGTTACCCAAGAGCCGCCCGACTCACGTGAGACGTTTGTTAATCTTTTTCACTAAGTCGGAGCGAAGAAACGAGTGTTATGTTCAGGATTTATTGCTACCTTTGGTATAACACCGCCAGTTTAAGGTCAATGTGAGAAGGATATTAATTTCCTCGGTTAGGTTAGTTGAATGTCATGAATGAGTGTTAACAATGAGTGCGACGATGGAACCTTAACTATTTTCACATTGAAGAAAGTTTCATCCGAAGCATAATGACATCAACCGAACTCATCTGCGATGAGCAGCATTATTTTTATGATTTTTAAAGTTTCGAGTACTGGGGTCGTCAAAGCGCCCCCCTGCTCACCCCCTGTGTGACATCACTAGCGCAAGAAACATTGAAGAATCATGGATAGTTATTATTCGTAAAAACGTGCTGATGGTGACAAGTTTCTTGGAATGGAATCTATTTTCATTTAAAAATATAAAATGGGGTCATTAGAGACTGTTATACACAATGTGCCGACAGTACCTACAAAAATAGCTGTTTATATGTTCACAAAGGTTCCATGTATTTATTTATTATAATTTCTATTTCATGTTATTTATTTATTTACATTTTTCCGTTTACTAAAGATCGACACTACGTTTTTCCAGGTTTTCCGAGCAACTGAACATATAAATTATCTATCTGATTTTTGTATAGATACATCAATCACTAGTTCCCCTCTCTGGTGGCTGATGTTTGTGTTTATGGCCTTGGGGACAGGGAGAGAACGGCTTTTTTTTTTTCTCTCGATAATCCCATTATTAATGCCGAAGCCTCATTTTACTTGTCCCAAGGATGCGCAGCATTAGCTAACATCGCAGCACGAGGATGGGTCCGCACGAACTTACAAATTCCAGTTATCTGAGCAGTCTCCCTTGGACTTCTGGGCTTCATGCTTAGAATTGATCCTTGAGGATGGCGCGCCTCTTCTGTCGCTGCGAGAGTAAGACATCACCAGAAGGGTAAAATCCCAAAAATGCTAGAAAGGAAAAGCTCCGACCACTGAGCAGCCAAATCATATCACAAAACACTGTTATTGGGGAAAAAATCATTCGTGAATGGTGTGACTTGAAAATACTCGCTCACTTTTCTTTTTCTCGTTTTTGTTAGATTTATTTATTAGTTAGACTTTCTGCGCAGATCACCAGTCTTTACATATACTTGAGATATTCCCATTAACTACAATTCTTCTCTAAAGTTATAGCTAAAGTAGTCAGACTCACATTCATAATATTTTATTTTATTACATGGAACTATCCCAATAGATGTTGTCAAAAATTATCAGGATAAGGTTCAAAACTAATAAAAGTCGCTGAGGTTTCGGTTTATATAAAACCGTCATCAGGGCTCAAGAATCTTGTATGGTGTCAAAATATAATTTAGCTTATATTGTTTAGTTTAGCTCAGTATGCTTGGTTCAATTTTAGCCTTTTTAGTTTTTGAGTCCTATTTATGTGCCAAACCATTGTCAGCCTCAACTGCAACCAGTTCTTGATTTTGTTATGACATTTAACTCACGATCCATGACCGTGTCCTATATTTTGACACCATAGAAGATTCTTGAGCCCTGATGATGGTTTTATATAAACCGAAAGCTCGGCGATATGGACTTTTATTCGTTTTGACCCTTACCCTGATAATTTTTGAAAACATACATATTGTGGGTCGATCATCTCTTTCTTTGTCCCAATAGAGTCAAGTATAAACCACGAATCATCCACCTACGTTGTTCCAAATAGAACAGTGCGAGAAAAAATCAGCAACAAGAAGCAATTGTGTCATCAATTCAAATCGTGAAATAGAAAATTAGCCCGGGTAAAAAGCATTAGGCAGCCAATTTAAATAGCAGTGATAGAAGTAAATAATAAAAATTGAAAAAAAAAAAAAAAAAAAAAAAAAATAGGTAATATTAATATTAATCAAATGGGATAGAAGTCTAGTCAATTTTCAAATCTGCTTTGTAATTCGCAGTTGTGTTGACAGGCACGTAGTAGCCCTCCAGTTCTATTTTGATTAATACCAACTGTTTGGCTTTTAGGATTACTGTAAATGTTGTGATTTTAACAAAGCATAAATAGACTGTGTTTGATGATTACTCAGGCATTAGTTGTTTTCTTCGATTACACTGTATTTTAATATGTGAAACACCTAGGACATTAAAAAATTTTTGCAGAAAATTATGCTGAGAAATGCAGTTAAATTGCATCAATATTTGTTAAAAAATCTATCAAAACTCCAATAAACCTAAAAATTAAAAAAATTAAATGAAAATTCCAACACTTTATCCTTTTGAAGCTAGAATATTTTGTCGTAAAAAACACCGCTTCATCAACATTTAGGTCATTGAAAATTCATTTATTTAATGTTAATTCAAATTGTAAATGTGTTTTGATAAGGGCGCATAAATATAATATGAAGTTTTTCCATGAAAATAATATTTTCATGCAATAAACCAATACCTACGTTAAAGTTATTGAAGTGAGATCTTTACATGTATTTGAAAAATTCATACCTACCTATAAGGATACATTATTTTGATGGTTTTCGTTGTTCTTGATTAGCTGTGCACTGTTTCTTTTTTTTCTCGTAAATTTAAAAAAATTGAAATAGACTGAGAAAATGTTAATTTTGATAGGGAAAGCCATCATGTACATGCATATTACCTATTTGCTGTTTAAAACATATTTATGCGGTGTTTGTCCTTTTCAGAATCATGTTAATTTCTGACTGTGATCGTGTGATCCCTTCACGGCTAATATGATAAGTAATAATATATCCAGTCAAATTCAATCATGACACCAAATCTTGTAGTCCATAAATGACAATACGCACATTTTAAGAAAATATTGTACCTAATAAACTGTAGGCGATTGTATGATTCAAGTAATTTAGAGGATCGGCAGGGACTGATAGATCTCATTATTTAAGTCAGCAACAGACGTAATTTCTGGAAATTTTGGGTTTTGAAGGTTAGGCTGTTCTGGAGTGGAGATTTTTAATTTTATTGTTTTCGAAAACGTTCACAACATAATTATACGCAACCTTTATTGAACCGAAATAAGGTATTTTCAGATATTCTATACATAGGTACCAACTTAGTGTAATTTTTTTTTTTTTTTTCTTAAATTATTTTGTTGTAGGTACGTACATCAAATCAGTAGTTGTAGTCATTGACTGAGAAACACACATTTTCACAATTCACCGTTATCAATGGGAAAGCTAATAAACGCCGACTGATTCCAAAGTCTGTTTTCTCCAAGCAAACAAATTTTAATCTTACGAGATGGGACTTCTCCCGCGGTGCATTCGAATGCAGTTCTGTTCAAGGTTGTTAAAGGTTACTGAATGCATTTCTCCCTTCTCTCTCCCGCGAACCCGCGGCACCGGACTGCGACTGGCTGCACCTATGCTAATGTGACATGAGAATGGACCTAACAATGGCTCGTTCCCCCCGACACCTAGCCCCACTTTACAATAGATAAGGCACTGGCCTGCGGGCCCTTCCGCGCAGCTAATTCCACCTACGATTTATCATTATGTTTGTATTAACGAGGACTCGTTTAAGTCTCTATTACCGCGGGGGTGCTCTTCTCCTAAGGTCGTTACTGCAAGGCTGATGTGGATCGCGCGGGGTCTTTCCCGATCGCCGTGAATCGAACGGTACCGCTGAACCGTTTTATCCAGTGATTCTTATCTCTTCTGAAGAGTTGGTAGCACTCGAGCTGATTTGCTTTTCTCCATATCATTCCCAGATGTCCTTGTTCGAGGTACAATGTCTGTGAAATGATTAGGTTTTAAGGCCATCGGCCATTCACAAGGATACTGGGTACCGTGCATTTCTGTATCACTACATGTTCTCTAACTTCATAACCAACAAACAAACACAACAAAACGTACAAAGCACAACTAGTTTAAGTTTAAAGAAAAACTTCTCAGCTAAGCTACATACAGATGGCTTCAATTTATTCTTAGTAAGTACATCGTTCAGACCAGATTTTGGCAAGACTAAAGCTTAGTTTTAATTAAGCCTGAGTTGAACAATGATTCTAAATAAAGATTTTAGTAACCATCTACTATCCCATTGGAATCAAAGGGAATCAGTTAGGTATCAAATTCTCTGAGCATTTATCAAGTCCTATGTTTATTATAGACACCTATATCTTCTTGAGGTCAAATGTCATTTTAGGTGATCTGATTTCGGGGTAAATATCATTCGAACTCAGTACTGTGCATATGCAGGCTCAGTTTGAGATATATAACGTTCTTCCGCGCAGCTGATTCCTTGTTCGTATTAACTATGACTCTCTATCGCCTTTATCAGGAGAGTGCATAACTGTACAGTTTTCTCTGGTTATAAGATACTCATTTGTGTCCTTCTAGATCATTCGATTTCGTTTAAAAATTATTCAAACGTAGTAATGTACGCAGGTTTACTTTAAATTGATAAGGGCTTTGCCAGCAGGCTCTTCTTTGTGGTTGATTCCACCCACTAATCATTTGTATGTTTTTATCAACGACCACTTGTTGTCTCTATTACTGTAGAGATGCAAGTTATTCTATGACCGTTCTTGCAAGATTACGTAGATCCTCCAGGGTCTTCCGCGATCGCCGTAAACCGAATGGCGCTAGTGAACCGTTTGCTCCAGAGATTGGTCTCCTTCTCTAGAACATTTTAATCATTCATTTTAATAATTTTAATCATTTATGACAAAACGAAGATCTGGAAAATTCATTATCCTCTCAACAATAGGCTTTTATCTCTGTTTTATTTAATCAAGGTCTTAGTAATCACATTTCTGTCTTTCCAACTGTTCTGATTTTATACTCTCACGATTGTCCTGTAAGACGACTGAAGCACAAATCAGTCTACTAAAATTTATGTCTCCTATAGCTTCATACTGTTCAAAAAGATCCGGTTTTGGGCTGAAAATATTGTCAAACTTGAAACCTAACGTGAGCATCGTTCGTTGCCTCAAAAACCCAGCCTCACTTTACGATAGATGGACTAAGAAAGGCCCATTTACTGTTTATCGTTGTTTGTATTAACGAGGACTCGTTTAAATCCAAATACAAGCGTGGGGTCTCAAGGTCTGAATTACATGAGTGATGTGAGTCGCGTGGGGTCGGATTACTAGAGAGATTGTTGTTCAAAGTACCTACAACGCGTCGAAATGCAATATGTTTTGAAATGAGATGACATTAGCTATATTCCTCTAACAAGCCAATATATAAGTGAGTAAATGAAATAAATAAAATGAACATGTACCTATTAATCACTTTAGTAAGTGGAACTACCTCTCACCAAAGAACAGAGTGGATTAGCGGTCCATTCCATGTGATCTGGGTCACGTCTCACAACATTAATCTGTACGAAATACTATAAACTTTTAGAGATTGGAAACACCGTTTTTTGAATTCATCTGTTGCAATTCAACGTATATTTTCAAGGATAATGCATTAAGAAAACTCAATGGTCAACCAATGAAATTCTGGTGAGAGGCTATTTGGGACGGTTACCACTTTCAAATTCAATTATTCGATTCGTCATCGTAACATACTTCTATGTTATAACAAATATCTACTTTTGTTAGTGAATAACAAAAACAGAAGTAGAAATAGGATATCAGTAAATCTATCAGTTCTACAAGTGTGAATATTTTGAAATTTATTGAATCATCCATTATTAATGTCATACGGTCTTACTTACATTAAGATATAGCTTAATCTTTGATTGATTCAAGCTGAATTCAAGTGGGTGTATTGAAAAGTCCCAGCAAATACAGTATTTCCTTAGAAGTTGTTCAGCAGTGACGTCTAATGTATGAATTTGCGGGTTATGTAGAGCCAATAAATTAATACGTTCTCCTCATCTGACTCAGCAGGTACTATTTAAGTTGCTATAACAAAATGCAGCATTTCACAAATCTTTTTTTATGCTATGCATCTTCTTGGCTACTTGGAACGTTCTTCACAATAATTTTCAATTATTATTACAATATTTATAACTCATATAAGTTGGCTCCCTCGGCTACCAAGAAAATCCACTCTAGACCATTCGAATGCATTACATTTCCTTGAGGTCTCTAAAGTAAGGCCCATAAATTATGTGACAGTGATCCGACAATTCTGCATGAAGACTTCATCCATCTTTGGCCTCTAGCGCCCAACATGATTCTTCCTCCATACATTATATAGCTGAAGACCGCGGGTACCGAACATTCTCATAAAGTCAGGCGTTCGAAGAATGTCGAAGAACCGGTTTCAATGTGCTCAGATTACACGGGACACTCTTGATTAAAATGTCCTTTGGGGATTCTCAAAGACTAATGATAAATTGCGTTTTCGCAGCGAGGAAATTTCTCATCCACGCCCGACTTCAAATCTCGAAGGCTGCATGAATTATTGTCCATTTCGGTGATTAAATCTTATGAAGTGTAGCAAAGGGTCTTGGAGTGACTTTTGATAGAAAACCGATATGGAAGTAACGGTCACTAAAAAATAAATCAATCTAGTATCAAGTTCAATTAAGTGTATTGATCACTCCATAAATATTACCGACCAACAGTGCGCAAGAAATAGCTTATATGGGAGCCAATTGCGAGGCCTGTTTGGGTTTATGGCATCTAGATTTGATGCTAACCGTGAAAGACCAGTAGTAAGATCATAGCTCTTACTGTTGTGTTACTGTCAATTGATGTATTGTATCGAGTATTGTCACTGCTTTGTGGTACAGCAGGACTGAAACTTATTCAATATATAAACGGTCAATGAAGTTGGACTTTGCTGTAAAGGACGATTAGAGACTTCAGGAACACATGAACCCAGAACCTCTACGTGCACTGGGCAATGGCAACGTCATCACGCACAGTGGCCAATTTCCCAGATTTAGGTGGGACGAAATTCAATTTTTAGGATATTTGATTATATGTGGGTGAGAATCTCTAGTTTTCAACTCAACGACGGTTTCCGCCTCATTTTGCACAAACTCCATTTTGTCGCGTAATGTACCTACCTACCCTACGGAAATCTAGATTTCTGGGGCCGAAACTGTGCCCATGTTTGCCGAATCCATTCAATTGTCTTGAACATTTTTCTAGATTCTTATCAGGTTGTTGTTGTTTGTTTGCCTATAGGAATGATGGCTGAATTCCGGCAATACCTAAATAAAAAATTTCTCCCTTGATGGGAAAAACAAAAAAATCATGGATATGTCTAGTACCTACTGCTTACCAGTAGGTACCTACTACTCAATTGTATACCAACCATGTAGTGCCTTCTTTTCACAAGATTATTCCATTAAGGTTACAAAACAATATTAGTTTATAACTTGGAGTAATAAATCAGCATTCCTTGACACTAAAATGGCTTAGAGGTCATGAGATGTTGTGATGAAATGAGAGCATTCCAAAAAGTGGCGAACGATTTTCCTACTATGAAAACTATGGGAGTTACTCTTCCCTAGTAACTCATTGGTTGCACGTGAAAAATCAATAGACATTTTACCTAGCCATCACTTTTCGAGTTAATAATAATCTGAAGTGCCGGGTCGTCACATTAACACTTCAATTATACAACAAATAGATCCCTGAAGTGGCAGCTCAGTGCCGCCATGCTAATCGAAATTCGTTCCGAGTCCAACCCATGAGCTCATTTGTAATATTGACCTCCACAACTCCTGTTTTAAATCCCAGTAAAATACCCTATGTTTCCTCAAGCTTTCCATAGAAGACCGCCTAATTGATATAGTCTTTTAGGCTACAATAATGGATAATCGGGTGTTGGGCATTTTCAAAACCCTCGATATGTATTTCAGATGCAGCTTTAGGGTGTGAATATATATCTGGTCCAATCCGGTTTCAAGATAGATGAAATATTGGGGCGTCTTATCCGGTAGCCAAAGCAGTCCAGTATTACCTTCAGTTTGCGCGGATATTTGGT
Source organism: Adelphocoris suturalis (assembly GCA_030762985.1). NCBI lineage: Eukaryota > Metazoa > Arthropoda > Insecta > Hemiptera > Miridae > Adelphocoris > Adelphocoris suturalis. The sequence goes on along the minus strand of CM061041.1, from coordinate 22,599,550 downwards.
GCCAATCCAATATTTTGGACTCAGCTTGGACAATGTTTGAAGTTCCGGCAGTTCGCGTAGGTATTTTACGCAAATGCCCACGGCCACGTTGAGATCCCCCTGCGTGTTGATCAGATCGAGCGCATCCTTGGAAGCGACGTGCTCATTCATTAGGCAGTTTTTATCTTCCCTCTACTTGCAATTCCCCATATGAGATTTCCATGTGGAGCTTTTTCCGCCGTTTTTTTTTTTTTTTTTTTTTTTTTTTTTTTTCAGCTTCCCACAGCTTTTGTTGTCATTCCAAAGCAAACCTTATTTCGGAAACTGTGCGCAGGCACGTAGAAAATTATATGCATGAGAACTTGATAGCTTGCACCTGCCAGTGAATAATCGTTCCACGGTTTCTAGTATTGATACACCTGTTTTCCTCAAATCAGTATTCATCGGTCTTACATTTATCACTGAACTATCATCGATCACAAACCATGCTTCCGATGATACACTTATATGGCTTAAGTCGAGCAAAATTCCCTGTTGTTTGATCTTTTACGGTCCGTTCAACGCTACTAGGTAAATTCAGGGTCAGAGTAACCCCGTGGTTTTGATTTCACTATAACCCCAAACTCATTAGACTCACCGTTAAGTTATGAATAGTAGACAAAATTCATGACAATTTACTGTCAAACGCTGAATGCTTCGTAACTAATATATGTTTATATAATGATAATACCTAAAATATATGTAGTATACTATTATAGGAATGATATAGCTGTGGTAGTCTCCTGTTCTTTAGTTGCTCCTGTGCTTCGATTTCCATGACATTTTATGCTGCACTAGCAACTATTATTAGCTTCAACTTTTAATTTGTATTTTCGTTCGGGGTTTTCGTACTATCATAACAGCTAAGGTCATCGTTCAGCAGTAACCCTCGAAGAATCTAAATCGATCAATGAATGGGGGACACCTGCCCACTTGTAAACGCGATAGTTTTAAATGAAAGTATATATCTGTGATAACTTTCTCATTATTATGATGCTTACTACAATCTGTGCTCACTTACCACAAGTAGGGAGTTTTTTTTTCTATGAGTGTTAAGAAATTTTTCAGCAGCGCAGATCTTTCGCCAGCGCTTCTGTCCAAATGAGATGTTATTGCTTGCCGAATCTTAAGAAATCAGTTTGAAGTGTTAGAAATGTTGTAGATCGTAAATTCCTAGAATGGAATCCGTATTCATAAAAAAGTGTATTCAAAAAGGTAAGTACCTTCTTCAGATTCGTGGGTGGGTCATCCACATTCGTTTCCACACCAAGCATCAAAGATAGGATAGCTAATCCTGGTAAATCGATATTAAGGATTTTGGTTCCTGTTTCCATCCATAAAACCAATAAAAGGCTAGATTACCGAGTAACCCTAATCGATAATAAATGAACCTCTGGAGTAACCCCCGAAAACATCTTTTGTTACACTGCCCTCTCGTTCCTTAATTATGGGAAAATAAAAGAAAATTCCAAGTTGGGTGGGCAGTGTACCTTGTTCCCTCATTCTAAAATTGACGTAAAGAATTAGTTGAAGAGCAAATTGAGACAAATGACTGGATACAAAATAGCACGAGTTTGCGGATTCACAATTTTTGCTGAAATCAACTGCAACGAAATTATCCCATGACGTACTCAAAATTCCTCAAACTCGAACAAAATCTGATGGTCTATGGTAGATCGTAGTAAACGCTTTTCTAGGAAATTCACGTTCGCTCATGCGCCACCATTCTTAATAATAGGAGACTGTCTAAGAATTAATTCTGATTAATGACGGAGAGTTATAAACCTGGGCGTCCTCTCCATTCAATTATTTAGTTTTCTATTTTCTAATTTAATGGTGTGCCCCTTCCACATTTGAAGATAGTGTTATTTGGGGGGGGGGCTATCTTGACAAATTTTGACGATTCTGAGATTTTTTTCTTCGTTCGACCCCCATTTCATTCTAGTTGTGGAAAAAACATAAACATTTCGGATTTCATGACGGGAGGATGCAAATGGAAAGGGTAAAGCAGACAAAACGTGTTTTTCCCTCAAAGATTTTCGACGATACCCAGCTTACCATAAATTCTCAACCGATTTTCATGGATTTTATTCTGTTAGATCCCAATCTTAGTCTAGTTTCCCAAAAAACCTTGGGAATTCAGGATTTGCAGATGAGATGGGGGACAGAGGGGATATTTAGGTACCGTTCCTTTCGACCATGCTACTATTTTCGTGAATTTTTCTTTCAATTAGGAATTTGGTCTTGCTTGATCTGATTTGGTCAGGAGTTACGAATTTCATTTGATAGGGGGTGGTGTTAACTCGTGATGTTTTCAACATTCTCATGTGATTTTCTTGACTGATTTTTGTTAGATCCAGATTTCAGTCCATTAATTCAAGCAACCTTGGAAATTTCAAAATTCTATCTGTGGGTTTAAATGGAGGGATGGATTTTCTTATTTAATTATCTCACTGTTCCGTATTAAATCCTTGAAACTATTTACTTATCCATAAAATAAACACTCCAAGTCATAGAACAACAATTAAATTCGAGACTCGTATTACCATTTATAAATCAATCGTCCCACCATTATAAAAACAAAACTCATCCATTCGTAATTTGAAAAGTTATGTTCACGGGGTTGACCTAATAACTTTTTTTTTTCTTCAAGCGGCTAGTGCCTCGGAGTGCCCGTATATATCCGTAGTGCCTTCAACTCTTTTAAGAGAGCCCGAACCGGTTCTCTCTGGGGTTATTTATTGCTTAATCTTGGGATCTCGAAGCAGGACTTACTCCGTAGATAGCGGAGTCTACATATCACGCACTATTTAGTGGAGTCACTTCGATTTTCTGTGCCGGGCTACAAGGTTCGATTGATTCCCTTTGGGAGGCTTTTCAATGAAACCTGCATTCCTTTACAGACCCTTAAAATCGAACAGGAGAAAACCAGTTCGAATTACCGTTGAGCGTTTAATCTCAGAAGTAAAATCAATAATCACTAAAGACAATCTGTGACAAATTTAATCATGTTATGCTTAAATTAGGAAATTTATTTGAGATAGCATGGCCCATAACCTGTATGTATTATATTTCAACAAGAAATAAGGCAGGTAGACCAGTAGTGACCCAATCGAAGGGAATTTTTGTTGTTTTCTGTAATTTAGAATTACAGTTTGTATTTGATATTGAATAAATTATTGGATTCATAGCCCAACATCCCCTTTATGGATTTCCACACAGTCAGCTGCTTATTTTTGTTGTATTTTATTTTAATTTTGTTGTATTTTATTTTATTTTTATTTATTTTTAAAAGATATATCTTGTGACGGTAGTGGACACTTGAAAGTAGTAAAACTTTAGTCCTGGAAATAGAAGCGTATAGCAGTAGCACATCAGAATCTAAGTATATCAAAAGCAGAAGTTGAAGAAAAATGTTTCTATTTCCACTAAAAATTAAAAGTTACATGTTAAATTGATTTTGACGTTTAGGTCATCATGAGTATCAAACAATACACTACTATTGATCTTAACTCTAGTTAATGTTGGCTACTGATGATGACCTAACTGTAGAAATCCGGTGAAAACATAGAACAACAATAGAAAACGTCTTCTAAGTTGGGTGTGGCACATAGCTTCCTCGTTTACCTATCATGAATGTATAGACCATTGAAACGAATTAAATAATCTTGAAAAAATCCATAGCGGAAAAGAGTAAATCAAGAAGTAGCGTGAAATGTCATAATTGGTCAATTAAGAAACGAAAAAAATGATACTCAAAGTAATTTACGTTTGTGCAAGCTCAGAATGAACTGATGAGTTGAAAACAATGAAATAGGTACGGGACCATCTATGACAATTTCATCAAAATCGGATGAAAACTGTGGAAATTAAGGTCATTACAAGTATTTCACATTGGCGCATGCGCAGTAGCTATTAATGATACAATCGTTTAAAATTGATATGAGGTCATCAAGTCATCTTCCAACTGTCATCCAAATTTAAGCGAAATCGAAATACTAGAGTGTAAAAAAATGGAGCTTAATGTGATTTACGTTTGCGCATGCGCAGAATGAAGTATTGATTTAGCAACAATGAAAGAGATCATCTACAACCTAACCCGCGCATTCTCTGACAATTTCATCGAAATCCGATGAAAACATTAGAAATCAAGATCGTTACAAGGATTTCACATTGGCGCATGCGAAATAGCTATTATTGCAATCATGTTGAAATTGATATTTAATGATTAAATCGTCATTCCCCAACTATCATCCAAATTTGAGCGAGATTGGACGACTAGGGCGTGAAAAAATGGACCGTAATGGAATTTACGTTTGCGCGTGCGCATTGTGAAGCATTAATTTGGCAATATAAATATATGTACAGTACCTATATTATAAATATGTACCTAGTTACCTATCTGTATCTATTTCCTACACATTTACGATAGGTATTTTACACTATTTTCCCTACGCAAATTACGTTTCATTATTGAAAATAATGAAACATTATTGAACCTGTTGAAACCTGCTAATACGCGACATAGGGCGAAAATAGCAGTTTCTGTCTGTGTCTATCTTCTCTGTGAAGTGGCACAATCCCTACCCATTTCATCAAAATCGATCTATCAGTATCGGAGCTTCGTCTATAACAACCAATTTCAGGTTTGGCATGTGCAATGGTTACCTATTTCAACAAAATTAGTAGTATGTCATCCTGAGACTTGTACCGGAATACCCTCGAAAGAAATCGAACTGATAGTAGATCGTGAAGTTTTAGAATTCACTATTATAAGCTATCAGCATAATTTAAGTGAGGATGAATCCCAGAAACCAACCACCTTTTTTGAAAATCACGAATATTTCAATGTGCATCAGTGCATGTCATGCCACCATGAAATAGGAACCAAGAAAATTGATTATATAGCATTATATGTTATCGTCATGCGTATTAGGCTTCCCTTGGGCTACGAATTGGATTTTCCTATTCGTACAACGAATGAATTACTAACCGTTAGCATTTTGCGCGCATGCGCAATGCTACTTTTCTATTCGTGGTTTCTCTCACTCGACTACGACTCAGCGTTGCAAAAACTCCCTATTCTCGCATTATCGGACGCCGTTCCTAGAATTCAATTAAAGATGTTGAGCCCCGATACAACCTGAACCGTTATCAGAATCGTGGAAGGCAAACTCATTTTAAGGTTACCATCTCTCTTTAAAGGTTAGCGGGTCATGATGGATATTGTCCTATTATTATTTGAACACCCAGACGTCTTTACCGTGGACGGGGGAACGTGCGCATTATCCCCCCGCAGCAACCGTGTAAAGCTGGAATAGGTCAAGAAAAATAATAAGTGAGGATATATCACGAAGTCAGCGATAGCGATCATCTTGGAGAGCTATGAGGATCGGTAGACAATGGACCGGGCGAGAGTTATGTGACCCGCCAGCTCATTGATTCTTAGCACCCAGCGCATGCCCAAATCCTTATCGCTTTTTGTAAAGACTTTTTTTTCAACTCCCCCCTCCCGTTCTCTCCCGAATCCCTCCGCATTCGATATTTCTCTTTCCTTTCTGCCCAGTGTTTCTATTTCATTGTTCAATTTGTTTCAATTAACTCGCGGAAATAGAGTCCTGAACATTTATGGTTTCTGAAGTCCGGAGAGTTAATGATCGAGTTAGAGAAAGAGATTGATTGATTGATTGACGGTATTTATTTAAACAAACAGGGAAGGATTAGGACCTTATGGTCCTCTCAGAGAGAGAGAGAGAGAGAGAGAGAGAGAGAGAGAGAGAGAGAGAGAGAGAGAGAGAGAGAGAGAGAGAGAGAGAGAGAGAGAGAGAGAGAGAGAGAGAGAGAGAATATTTATTTAAATTATTGAGAAAAGAAAACTTAACATCCATGATGTACAGTAACTGAATAAATATAGCTCGTCTTTAGGCATGACCTATGTTGACGAGCTAGAGTTGCCGGCTTATATTATTATAACACTAATGTAGGGTTAAACATTCAAAACGTAGACAGTTCTTCGGAATCGTAAACAAAAACCTTTCTCCTTCATATGATACGCAAAGTAAAATATTTCAAATTAAATCATTAACATAAAAAATAATTATCATTGACTTTTTTGTGTCAGTAGTTAGATCAAAATAATTTAGTTCCTTCTATCAAGATGTGCCTATTGCACTGTTGTGCCTATTGTGCCTATTACACTATACAGTGTGAATAATGGTGAAAATGCTTTCTGCTTTATCTGGCCCTAAACTTATTAAGCATGTAAATATTTGCCTCTTACATACAGAGCGGGTTGTGTCTCCAGGAACCTTGAGGTGAGTTGGCCAGGAATTAAAAACTAAGTTAACTAAATATTGGGGCCTTCTAGATGTTAATGTTAAATTTATCCTAGGGTTCACCACGTTTTGAAGAAGCTGGAAGCGGGTTGAATGATAATGTAGGTAGGGCCTATCGATATTGAGTGGGTTTTTAGAAAAGAACAGAACCAATCCTTTTAAGGAAAGCTGCCGGATCGTAAAAACGTTGGCCTCCTGGTATAGTAGCCTACTTGAATTTTGCTAGTTTTGTTAGGTTTTCATTAGTATTTTGCTACATTGGTTTTGCTAGCATTCTGTAATACCAGCTAGCTAGCTAGCTTTCTGTAATACTACCAATTTGTGCATGTGCCTCGGATAGGCACCACCCCACACCAATATTCCATATTGAAGTGATGACTGCACAAGAGACAAATACACTAGTTTCATGCGTTCCGAAGAGAGTACAGATTTAACATGGTAAAACAGTTCGGTTGTCAATCATTAAAAAATTTAAATATCTATTCTAAGGAATTCCAAGCTGACTTCAGAAATTCAATAATTACTGTAACCATGATCTACGTTGCTGTTAATGTATTATTTTGAACGGCAATTATCGGTCGACGGGAGGCCCTCATTTAACCTAGATCTAGACCACCTAACAATATCCACCTTTTTGACCTATTTGTCCTCCAAATCCATATTTTACTAACATGATTGATTTAGGATACATTTTATTTTGAGTTGCGGGCTTGCGAGCATCCAGACCTCCCAACTAAACTTTCATTTTCATTTGTTAAATGAGTAGTCACACGTTAACCCTAAATACCTTTCAAACTGACATAATCCAAAAAAATTACATAATCCAATGACATTCCCTGAAAATTGCAGCAAAGTCTGAAGGGATCTGTAGAAATGTATCTTGTTACAAGGGTTTGTGGACCCCCGGCCATAAACACTCATAGACCGACACGAAACTGTAGATTTAAGAACGGTATAAAACGTAATAAAAAAGTTTAAATTTTAATTTTGGCGAGAAAAAAATTCCGAAAGTGAGAACAAGCTTCCGCTTCCTGCAAATAGAATCGGAAGCAGTACCTACCTGCCTAGAGTTCAGTATTTCTCATGTAATTCCTCAAGGAGGGGTAGAACATAACGTAGTGATGTAACTGAAGGCTTAATCATTTTTGAAGGTGTTCGCAGTTTATTTCATTGTGTCCTGCTTAACCCGTATCATGCATGTATGTAGATAAATGTAGATCTGTGGGTATATAATATGCATAGGTATGTTCATGTAAAGTGGAAGATTGTGTTACCTACACAATGCAAACCTCAAGTAATTGAATAAAATTGAATCAGTATTATCAAATAACGGATAACATCAGACAAGCGGTGGGTTCGGAAGAAGTCGCTAGGGAAGAAGGCAGGATACGGGAGAGGCGAGCCGGCGAGAGAGAGCTCACGGCCCGGTGCCATTGCCGTCGGAGGGCCCGTCGAATGGCCGCTGCCGCCCGCCATCACTGCCCGCCCTTCATCCCGTACTTCTAACGGACAATATGCGATTTTTGTTTCTTACAAATCTAAATCTACACTTCAAATCGTTATTAATGTTCATAAAATATGTGTCAAGTTCTAGTTGTCTAGATGATCAATTTGATTGAACGAGTTCTAGCGTCTTTCTTCTTAATGCATGTTATTTTACTGGTTAGGTTATCGTTTTTACCATTCATCCAATGCGCGGCGTCCTTATTCAGAATATACCTTTATTGTCTTATCCATTGGACTAAGAACTAAACCAAACGAAATGAATCACTAGCGACGAAGTTATGGAAACCCATCAATGAAGAGAACATTGTCTATTTCCTCGAAACATTACAGGTTACAATGTTAAATCGATTTCAGCTACTAAACTAACTATTCATCTATTCATCATTACTAAATCAAAGGACAATAAAAATATTATTATAGTAGAAATGAACTTACGTCTATATAATGTAACTTAGATGAGGTAGCTGAACGTCTCTTTGGGGTAGATTTTTACGGACTTTGTCGGACCGAAAAAGTTGAAGTGGAGTTCTGAAAAAGGTATTGGAACATTTATAAATACATCAGAGAAATAAATATAATGATGAATAAATCAGAAAGGAATTTTAATGAACTAGAGATGGGGTCAACAGTTATTTTCATTTATCAAATTCAGAAACAAAAAATATAAATCCAAGAAAATTGAAACTCAGTTTAAAACTATATTCATAAATTTTTTCTAGAAGTCTGTAATTCTTGCAAACGGTTTCAGTCCCTGAACTTCTAACTAGCTCTAATCGTTGCAGGACCCTTTGTTTCCATCACGTTTTGAAATACAGTTGTCTCTGTGTAATGGAATGTTTGCCAGGGGCAATATTTAAGCGGGCATCTGTGAGAGTGTCTAATGGAGAAGTTGAGATCTATTTAGTTATAGTCTACAAATCTATTTAGCGAAATGTCTTCAATTTTGTAGAATTTGTGACAATGTAATACATGATGCTGTAGGCACCTACACTTTCATATTCATGTTGAACCAGTGTATTTAAAATTTATTTAGTGGTTTAAGCCGCACCTAAACCATTAGGGTCACTAGCAGCATTGAACAAGGTGTCCAAAGAGGCACTGCACGATTTCATGGGAAGTCATGCTGCCCTCCGCAACCAAACGGAGTCACATCACGGACTCCACTGGCAAATCTGAGGAGAAAAAATAAGTGGTAAAGTGACGACCGCTGTCTCCTAAAGTGGATTAAAACCCTCAAAAATTAAATAATACAACTAAGACCAATTGTTGTTCCATGCAGTTATTATGGTTATAATTATTTTCAGCAATGTATTGATTACTATTGACAAAATCGTGAAATTAGTTGAGTGGCCTTGAGTTGCTGGTTCTGTATGAATGAATTCGATCAGGGCAGAACGCGCTTATCTAGCTTGCTTGATGTGTCGGGGAATATATTTTTCGGAGTCGTCATCACTTAACGGCACGTCATTGACGTTAAGTAGCATAATGGCCTTACAAATGTCTTCGGTTGGTTGTTTGCCGTTATAGGTGTGTCTTCGTCCACCGCCATGCATTTGGCATATTGATGATCTGTTTGATATTTGGAGAACCTGTATATGAAGTAATCGGTTGAGTGCAAAAAATTACATCATATGCAGGCTAGTGACTGAATGCGTACAAGTTGGTCAGCTTCCATCTGAGAGAGGTCTGTTATATGACATGTCAACTCATATTGTTGAGATGAGAGTTTAAATTTATCTTATCATACAGATACACCTACTCTATACAACAGAGCAACTGTATATAAAGAGGATGCACGGCGGCACTTACATTTCACCCCCCTCTCCCCTTTTGGATTTGAGTCAATATTGTCTTATTGTCTGCACACCGGAACTTAAGATCTCGCGACGCATTTTCTTTCGTCCATTTATTTGTCCCAGGGCTTTTGTCATATTGTCAATTAATTCGTTTGCAAACTAGCAAAACAACCCAACAACTATTATTCTCCTACAAAGCTTATTTGGAGCCTACAAGCACCCCGAAGGCGGGGTGGTCAACCGATTTTTTGGCCCGACTCCATCTTGGCATTCATACGCGATATGAAGGTTATAAAGGGACAGTAAATCAAAGGGGCGGCTAGGTCTGGCGTTTTTGCCGAATAAATATATAGGATGTCCGAGAGGTCTTCGAATGAGTGAGAAAAAACATGTTTCCATGTAGTGTTCATTAGTATAGGTGGCCGGATATAATATGTAGACAGTGAATATATAGGAGAGTCTTCTATTTATGTACTTAATACATTTATTAAAATCTTCTGATCGTAATGTATTTATAAACTTTATATATTAGTTATTATTTGAATCCAAATAATGTTTGATCTATTATAAGATTTTCTTATAAGTTTTGGCAGCTGAACATATAACCTTTTAGTAAGTTTCGAAAATCATTTCGGATATAATATTTCGCTAGTAAGTAAATAATTATCGAAATAAGATCGATAGTGGTGCTAGATTTGAGAAAGAAAAGTAGATCGTATCAGAGCTTGCCTTTTGATGTTTGGTAGACAGTTTTATTACCTTTGGTCATTAAGCGCAACATTGAAATTATATAATTGTGGTTTTATTTCACCGTTAGAAAGATGTACTGGTTGATGGGGAGGAACTCCCATCTCTCACTACACAATAAATTACTCATATACAAACAGATACTGCGCCCTATCCGGACCTATGGGATTCAGCTTTGGGGTTGTGCGAAAAAATCAAATATTAAAAAAATCCAAACCCGACAAAATATAATACTGAGAAGTATAGTTCAGGCCCCCTGGTTCATGCGGAATGATGATATTCATCGAGACTTGAGGGTAGAAACGGTCACCGAAATTATCGCCAAATATGCAAGGAAGCACGAACATCGCCTCCACAAACACGAGAACCTGGAGATGCTCAACGTTTTAAACAACGAAGGAGAACTTCGGCGACTCAAGAGAAATAAACCTCTGGACCTAACTGTGCTGTGCAAATAGTGCAAGTGTAATCCAGTGTTCTTTTAACTGTACTTGATACAAGTATGGGCCAGGTTTTGCTGTAAACCTCCCCCCTTAGTGAGCCTAACATGAAATGTAATATTGCTAGATGAGATGTATATGTTTCAGTTGCAATAAATAAATCACGAAAAAAAAAAAAAAAAAAAATTTCACCGTTGAAGATAATGGGTTGTGAGTTTTTATAATTTTCCTTAAAACAGGGTCTTAATACTACAATTTAATCTGTACTTCATTGAGTTATTATAATTTTCTGTAATGGAAATTTCCAAATGAAATGCAGGTTTGGTCTATTTGTTCTATTTAATGTCATATAATTCTAAGGTTCAAGAAACTTAATCCCTCAGTACAAGCACTAAGCTTAATTTTCCACTTCGTTAAGGGATTCGTCAAACTGAATATCGGAATTCAACTTCTTGCACATTGAGAACAGAACGGGTCTCTTCTGAACTTCAATTAAATGAAACGAAAACTCGAACTGAAATGGTCATCTGAAGTGAACCTCATTGTTACAAGTGGGTACCTATGTAATTGGTCTACCATGGAGCGGAGGCAATGGAAGGAAATCAGAGGTACAAATTGGAATAACTTCCAAAAGGTAACATATGAGTTTTATTTCCACCAATGCAATACGTTTTTCGGTCTTCCCTCGTTTTCCCGCTATTACGTCGACTCTTGGTGCGGCATTCTATAAAACGCTTTTGAAGGCCACCAGCCCCTGGCCATAAAGTCCAAAACATAACAAACGCTGCAAGCCGCGAGCCGGTGGCTCATAAACCTCGGTCACAATACGCCCGGTTAGTTTTCATTCAACAAGTGTAATTCCGTGGTTAATGGCCGGACAGACTAGGCCTCCCTGGACCCCTTTTGCCCACACGCTCTCCCCCGGTTATTTATCCCCACGGCGTCCTCGTAACTTCTCCGCACTTCTTCGCGTGCCCGCTGTCTTAAAATCCGGTGTCTTATCGCGCTTATTGTAAACGGACGATAAATCCATTCCTCGCGGGCAAAGTTTCATCAAGTCTAATCACTTGGGATGGACGAGCGTACCATCCATCCAAAACTCACATCATTAACTACCTCGTATTAGTCTGTTACTTCTTATGCTACGGTCAAACTGGAGCCGTCTACATACGACTTGTGGTCGTGAATTGTCGGACGAAGTCGTGCGGATGATCCCAAAATTAGGAATTGAACGAGAGAGGTCAGACTACCAACGATTTGGTCGTGCGATGTTATAGGTACGTCCTTGAAGTTCCAACTTGCGAATGGAGTTAATTTCATTGTAAAGTAAGCAAAACAATTAGCTTCGTCGAATTTTAAATTGTGCATCAAGTTAAGGTAGGTACTCTCCAAGATCTTCCCTCTTCTATTCATTTTCACTGGTAGTATGAGATTCAATCTAATTGATTCAGTGAATGAAAACAACCAAAATGTCTCTTGAAAAGTGAAAAATACAAAAAATGCAGTTGGTAACAAAAACACTAAGAATTCTGAAAGAAGTATGAGAGAATATCCGAGTTATCGGACCTACTGTGATCTCTCAGGTGGTACGACATAGTCGTGCGTAGTCGGAGTCGTACGGAGTCAGCTCCAGCATGACCGTAGCCTAGGACCTTGAGCGACCAATCTTTATCCTGGAACGGTTGGTTGGATTCCTGCCTTTTGGTCATCCGGTGTTTTTGTCTGCGTCACCGAAAATTCATAGCATACTCATAACTTTGTTACATTATTCAGATTTTATCAGACAAGTTGGGGTGTAAGATCTGACGGTACTGTTCCAAAGGTTATATTTATCAATTTATCCCTTAACTTTTCACCGCTCACAATGAATCAAGCTCTACGCATTCAACAACTGGCGATTCCGAGGCCCCATGTGGGTATTGAAGGCAATGAGTGCATTGACGCTCTTGCGAGGGCAGTCATTGGTGACAATTCTACTGAGATGCTTATGCCGCCTTTGCTCATTGAGTATTAAATCTCCAACATCAAGCCAATTCTGTCTGGCATGAGCAATGGAAGGGTGAGGTCACAGGTTTGCGTGGTGTATTTCAGTCCTCGGTAGGCCTTCTTGTTACCAAACTTCCAAGGAGGGACCGAGCAGTGGTTCACCGGGTTGCCACTAGCCTAACTGTCTTACTCACACTCACCTGCTTAGCGCCGAAGCTCGAGATGATGTGTATGGTGATTTGGGGGTGTCGAATGCTCATCCGCCTCTTCCTGGAGGACTGTCCAGACCCTGTGGATTTAAACCCTGTTATTACGAAAATGCAAGAGTTAGACACGTTTGATATTTGGTGCTGACTGAAGGAGAAAATTATGTAGTTCTAACCTCAAAAGTCATCACAATCAACTACTTAAAATATCTCAAGCAAGTTCAAATCCACAGGAAGTCCATGGAAGTGATTAAGTCTTTTATCTCAATTTATCCAACAAGGCCATTTGTCTAACAAGTGTTGAATACTTTACGAGGTATTTAGAGTGGAACGATACATAATTATGATGTAGGTTAAGTTCAATAGGTCAATTCTAACTTTCACGAAATCATAGATTAATTTTTGTATATTGCATTTTTAAACCTGCATCAATCAGAAAGGTTTATACATATATATGGATTACGACTGTGTTCAAAACTACGCACGGTGCAGTGGTGAGTGTCGGTTGTTGTTTTTTCCATTATTCATCGCGTTTTTATTTGCTAACAATACTTATTCATAAATATCAGACCTGAATATTGTAACAGAGTTACCTCCATCGAGGTCCCGTCAGGGCTTCAGAGATAGCGCTGTCGGCGTCCCGTTGATGAAACAACGGGCGTCGCGGCCTGTTCTCGAATGTTTTAGCAGCTGGGTTTGGCGTTGGATGGGCTTTCCAGGTGACTGGAAACCAATCTACTCCGAACATGGCTCATTAAAAGCTATTAGTAGGAGTGTTTCTCTCAGACGGGATGCTGTTACTCTCCTCTACCTTTTTATGAGGATTTAGGCCCCCATTGCACCTCTAGGGGGGGCACCTAAATTCCTTATATGGTAGCAGAGCGTGGTTTGGATTATGCACGGCTGACGCCTAGTAGTCCAATCCACAATTTTTGGGGCGTTTAATGTTTCAGAAGAAACATGGCCCAGGGTTCCAGAAGGAATTCCCATTATCACCCTTTGGTATATAAATAATTTCATTGGTCTTTGACTTATAATTTCTCTTTTATTCCCCATTTATATTTTCAATTTTTAGCCACCTGAGTATTGCTATTATGTCAATTACCAGGTTAGAGCACAATTTAAGTCCCCAAAGTTGGGCAAATTAATTCAAGTCCCCAATGTTGGGCATATTAATTTATATCAATTTTATTTTCCTAAGGTATAAGTCTCCATAGTTGAGCCTCCGTTTGTCCGAATTGTTCAATGAATACTTCTTATGAAGATTCATTGACAATCCTTCGAGTTTTAATTTCTCTTTTTCACATCCTCAATCGCCAATGCAGCTATTTATGAATGAATGAGCATCAGTTCTCAGCTATTAACTATTCCACCTAGTTAACATACTTGATCTTCAATCAAGTATGTCTTTAAGGGGAGGAGTGTAACAGAGTTACCTCCATCGAGGTCCCGTCAGGGCTTCAGAGATAGCGCTGTCGGCGTCCCGTTGATGAAACAACGGGCGTCGCGGCCTGTTCTCGAATGTTTTAGCAGCTGGGTTTGGCGTTGGATGGGCTTTCCAGGTGACTGGAAACCAATCTACTCCGAATATGGCTCATTAAAAGCTATTAGTAGGAGTGTTTCTCTCAGACGGGATGCTGTTACTCTCCTCTACCTTTTTATGAGGATTTAGGCCCCCATTGCACCTAAATTCCTTATAATGTATAACCTACATATTCATAAATATCAGAAATCAACTAGATGATTTAAAACAGAGTGAATTAAACGAACTTGACAAAATTACATCATAATTATGCTATATTACTGTGATATGTAGTGGTCATTCAAAAACCAATGTGAAAATAAACGTAAACAATTATCGGTCTCTGAAGTGGATGGGGTGGATACATTCATAACGAGTGACAATGTTTACCGTCTTACATCACATTTTGAAAGAACCTTTAGGGGCTAACGGTGTCGTTAATGTTTCTCAAACGGCCCATCAAATGGTGAACCTCAAAGAGGGATCGTAAACGAAGATTTACTACGCTCACAAATGGACGGAGGCTAATGATCTATTGGGGGTCCTATATCAACCAATCAGGAAGTTCTGAATCAAATGGACTCACAAGCTGCTCGACACCTTTTTTTTTCAGACGGGAGACGAAATCTTTCCAAGCCGTAAAAATCTCGACACGACCAAGTCATTTCTTTTTGAGTTATGCCTGTATCATATAACTCTTCACGTGAATTTCAGGGCCCATCTCCTAAGTAGTTTCATAATGCCTGTTAAATTCAATTGTGGATTATGAATTAGATTCATTCTTATAACCTTTGTATGACTTAATTTATTAAATAATTTGATATTATATTGATGAAACAAGGTCCAGTTATAAGAGCATTTATGTAAATTATCGTATCAAACTTATGTTATTTTGATTGAAATTTGAGCACTTTGATTGAAAAGAAATTTTCATTGACCAATTTTATGGAGGAAAAAAAAAATCTAAATACACTATTTTTGGTTTTTAGATTTTTTCACTTTTTACTTACCACTGTAAAAAACAACAGCCGTTTGATTTTAGTGGACACTACAATTTTTAAATCTCACGAAAATGGAAAAAATTCCTCCGCTACCTATAGATAGACTTGGGAGCAATTTGAGAGATGAAATTTATCATTTAGGTACCGGTACTTCACTAGTAGGTACATCGCACGGACAATAGTTAATAAACTTGAATTCGCAACGTTATAATAAATTCCATTGGAACTATATCACCTTCCAATATTGGTTTTTTATCAGCTGATATTTACAGGCAATTTTTAAGTATTCCACTATCACTATCTAGCAATTTTTGATTGAATTTCGAGCTTGATCGTCTATCCAATAGATCCGCTAGCAGCCCGTAATGTATCTTCTCGCGCTTGGAAATTCGAAGGTTTTTTTTTTCGATGTTCAAGCCCTTAGGGAAAGCGAACTGTTCAACTTACAGCGTTGTGAGTGGTTTTAATCGATTCTATGGGAATAAATTTATCATTCACAAGCATACAATTATAACTGTTACTAAGAAGATTCGAGATCTCGATTTTTTCTACTGTTTAGCCCTCTAATACAACTCTTTAGTGTTGATTAAAATTGAAGCCGAGCTTCTAGAACCATCTAGACCCCACATGTGATTTTTAACACAAGTTTCATATAGTTTGGTCTAGTATTCTTGGAAAAAAGCCGCGGACGGCGGACGGACGGATTTTATTTTATTCGATTTTTGGATTCTACGATCTTGAAACGTAAACCTGAAAATTGCCAGGGTTTGTTGAAATTTTTTTTTCTTGGTCGATTAAAATGGTTCATTATTGAAAATAATAAACCAAAAGATGTATAACAAAATTATGCTGAAAATGTACTAAAAATTTCAATAATATTTTCTAAAATATCAAAATCGGAACTGCAAATAGAGGGGCGATCCATTAGGTAACTATAGCTTTGATATTCAATTTTATGTATTTTACATAAATATGAACTAAATCACTCGCGATGAAGTTGTGGAAACCCATTTCAAAACGGAAGTTAGTGAAAAACGTTGTCTATTTCCACGAAAAATAAAGAGTTACACTGTTAAATCGATTTCGACGGTTAGGCCATCATCAGTAACAAACAATAACTTATTGTAAGTTATTAATAAGTTATTGTTTGTTAATGATGATGGCCTAACCGTCGAAATTGATTTAACAGTGTAACTCTTTATTTTTCGTGGAAATAGAAAACGTTTTTCACTAACTTCCGTTTTACATAAATATGTCGTGCCTTGATCATATTTTCATTATTCGGCGTAAAGAGGGGTACAAATACCGGGGCAATTATTCTAAATGAGCGTTCGTAGCTTTACGTAACCGTATCCTAGAACACGGCGGGTTACAGGCAACCTTCGCTAAGCCGGTGATGATGATATAATACAAACATCGCCGGTTTCCCTGGAGGTCTCCCACAAATCATAGAAACCTGCGGCACGCATGAGACCGGCTTGGGCCTTTTACTCTCTGTTCTAGCGTATCAACCGACATCGATCATCTAGCGCAAGATTACCACGAAGGGACAGCTTCAAAAGCCGTATACGCTACAATACCAGAAATACTGAAAGATTATAACTTGCGGAGACATGTTCGTGCCTAGACCAAGGTGAGAAAGACAGACCTCAAAGAGTTCGGTCACGAAACTAAACCAAGCACACCGTCAATAATACCCAGAATAATCCATAACGACTTATTAACCGATGTAGATATCAGTTGAGAGGAAAGGATTTGCCTTGAAAACCGTTTGAACTGATTGCCTGTCTATAAATTACCTGAAAGATTTAACAGATCAACCAGAAAAGAGTGCTGTTACCGAGATTGCTACATCTTCAGTATAAGTAGTACCTAGTAGAACAATTTACTGCGAAAGAATTTCATCTTCAGAATATTTCATTTCAAAATCGATATAACTAAGACTCATCCCCTTCAGAGACATGTAAACAACACCCTTTTTGATTGAGTAAACAGAAATCAGAAATTTTATTTGAAGTCATACCGAATTCATAGTCATTTTTCCAGCTTATATAATGAAATGTGACCAATTTATTCAATACATATATCATCCTTTGTTTATGGAATACTATATTTTTGACGAAACATCGAATTTTCCATCTCACTCCTCAGGAGAGTTTGGTACCGTCTGAAATGACGCACACACACACGCACCCATACACTTTTTTTTTTTTTTTTTTTTTTTTTTTAATAAACCTCCCCCCAAAGACGGAGAGGGCATGCCATTAAATTGAAAAACAAATAAAATTAAAAAAAGTGGGGAGGACGCCCAGGTTTACCCGACGCCGGCTCTAGGGATAAGGGAAGTTGCAGGACGAGGAGGAAGAATGGGATGAAAGGAAGTGCCCCTATAAAATGACCACCAATTAAGATAAGAGCCCCGAAGGACGCGGGTGGTGATGCCCCGGAGCACTCCTGCCGAGATGCCCAACTCGAGTAACTCCTCGGCACTTTTCCCGCACCATGAGACGGTCGTGGCCATGACCTTGATGTTATTAGGCGCCACTCCTTTAAGCTCAGATATCACTTGTCGCAGATCACTTCTATCATATTTACTTTTCTTAGCCCGCCAGGTCTGCTCCATGTCCACGCTGCCACACACACACACACACACACAAACACAATCACACACACGCACTCATATAAATACATGTAATGACTCTTGGAATCGGTTCAGAAGGTCTCAAAACGTACCTACTTCAATGAAGAAAATTCTGGAAAATTTGCTAAACGGTGAGAGATGCGAAAACTAACATTCTCCTATCACCCCACTAAGAATCTAGTAGGTACATGTCTAGAATTTTATTTTGTATCAAGTATTTTTCGACGGGGTAATCTAAACCTTCGGCGCAAGATTATGATTGAAGGAAGTCACGTCTTTGGTTGAAGATAGTCACGATTGTATTGATCAAGCTATTGATTTAGGGACCTAATCAGTGACCAATTGATCATCTGATCGCTCCTTGCTGCAATCGTTCCTACAACTCCTGCACAGCGGTGGAGAGGAGCTAACTTATTAAACCTCCGCAATGTTTGAGAAGTGCTCTCCGCTCGTGGGAGTGGGAGCTGAGAACACCGGCTATTATAAACATCTGTGGCTCGGATCCAATCCCCTCTCAGCATTTGAATCATAATGAATTATTCCGGGAGCATCCTTCATTGCCCGAGCTTCATAGGGAAAGAGGAATGGGGTGAAACACGGAGATTTTTCAAAATGATTTTCACCGTAAATAACGGCACTACGTGCTCTCCCATAAAAGCCAAGGGAAACACGTGGTTTGAGTCGTATTAACAATGGTCCGAAAATTATTGCCGACGACATCTTTCCCCTTGTTAGTTTAAAATTTTGGTGTTGTTATATTGTTCATAAGCGACGGTAAGTCATTTTACTAAAACGCAAACATGTTTGCATCGCACGAAAATTTAGTTTTCTAACATCATACAAGTCCGAACACTGCTATTTCTTGAAGACATTCTAGATCATGTACTCACGAACATCCGTCCTAATTCATATAACTAAAATTAATTAGTTATCACTTTAATTTCGAAACTTCAGCTCTTCATGACTCAAATTTTGGTTATGCAGCACCTTAAAAAGTAGCTTTTGAGTTAGTAAGTAGAGTCTTATGCAAATTTATATAATTAACACATATTTTACTAAATTAGATTTAGAAGAACTGTTTAGATTTTAAGAAGAGAGAAAAAAAGCTAGGCCTTCTGCCTTGAATTTTGATCATATAATTCACCGTCTGACGAAGCCGCAGCTCCTAGAGAGAAGCATTGAATAAAAATAAAAAAATAAAAATTCAGGCAAAAAATCAATTTTTTAATAAAACTATCTAGAATTTGAACTGTTCAGAAAAGAAAAAGTTTTGTAGAACGTACCGACTGCTTACCGACATTGGGCATATTAAAAATTGGAGTTCGTTTCTCATACCATTTATACATTGAAACGTTGGTCAAGAATGATTTTGAGGCACTGATTTTGAAAGTTTTCAATCCTTTAATGTTATTCCTTGTAGTTGTAGAATTTAAAACTGAGATTTCATTCACTTCTCAAACATATGGGATCGTTTAATAAAATTTCGAATGCCATCAGTTTGGGTCGGCAGACAAACGGTTACTTTTTAGCTAATTTTCGTAAAAAATGAAGCTATTGCAATGGCTCCAAAATGTTTAAAATTAAAATTTTTCTTCGCACTCAAACAGATTACATTTTAAGACGTTTAACATTGTACAATACCATACATGATGTACGAAAGTTCGCTCATACGATCATGCTGCTTAACTAGAACTTTTTGGTCATTTTTTGGACATTTTTTCGGAATACACGCATCTTGAAACGTACCTTACTCACCAAATCTAGATGAGTTTGGTTGCAAAATTTATTTTCTTGGTAAAATTCAGGAGTTTATTATTTATTGAAAATAATAAATAAATCGATATTAGCTGAAATCATTGTAGAGGAAAATGGAATATTGATGAGTTTATCCAAAGCTGCAGAATTCGTGAGGCAGAAGATTTTGAAGCATAAACATTTTGATGACGATTGCTTAGAAAGCTGCTGTGGACGCTAAATGCGAATTCAGGTCTTGTGATGAATGTTCCCATCAAATATTTTTATGACCCAGGTCCATCATTCTCCATTTGATGGGTTTCAGATTGAGTTTTTGAGAAATAGTCATCACCTCGTTCCAACCTTCGGTCGAGTCTGGCAAATGAGGACTGGGAATCGTTCAATCAGAATTCCAACGGTTTCTCAAGGCAACTGATCACGTTTAAGTGACATATAATTGTGGCGTATATAGCGTTCACCTTAGGTATCCTATATAAACTGCTAACAATCAAAGAACCAACAGAATAATAATTTGTAAGAAATTGCTCAGAGGAAAATGAGTGACCCACTAGCCCAGAGATTTGCCTACTGCTCCGCCGGACTCCCCGTAATCGGAATAACTGGTTTCCCAGCTCCTGCTTTTTATCGCTGTTCCTTCGCCTCCTTCCTTTTCTGAGTTTTGTCATTTTTTGCTTCTCTCCATCCGATCTCCTTTCTCTCGGTTGCCCACCCTTCTGAGTCAGCTCCCACTTATTCCATTGGTGGATGGTCCTCCTTCCTAAAATCACCGAACTCCAGTTCAAAAGCCTCATTTTTACTACCTTATTGTACTACTAGTATTGTCCCTGCTTTTCTGTTGAGTTCACATAATATGTAAATATTATCATAATATCATGCGATGATGCTATTCACAATTTTGTTCTTGTTGTGCCTAGAGTTGATAGACACACGTAAATAGTTCAAATGACAAACCGAATCATCCGAAGTTCATCTTCTCCTGATATGGAAATTATCTTTACGGTTCATAGCAAAGTAGCCGATTATCTCCCCATCCAACCTTTCGTACCTTCTTGAACGCAATCGGTCGGTCGTTCCGTACTCCGAATAGTCTAACTCCATTTGTTAAAGTTAATTCGATCAAAGTTAAATGAAATAATAACCCTTCCATTACATCAAAGGTCAAATGTATGGTCTATTATCTCTTATCTGGTGACTTATGGGCTCTTTGGTCGAAATTTTATGGAATCTAGTCACAGATATATTATGTAGAATGAAGCTGACATCAATCTGTTTGAAGCATTTGAAATCTGGTTAATTCTCATGACGTCTAGGGTACAATGGACTTCCGGATGTGCAAATATTAAATCCTGGATTACAATTAAATATCCTAGGAATTAAGCGCACCTGAGCTACTCCATCAAAAAGAATTTCTTGTCCCACGTCAAGGCTCACGCTCCCCGGAAATTTGTTTTGGATTCCTTTCTCTCCCACCAACTATTTATATAATCGCCCATTGTCCAGACTGCCGCGGGTGTTGAACTATGTCATGCAGGAGTGCCCAGATATAGACATGTTTTGCCAATCAGTGTCCGTTGTTGAAAACAAGATTGTTCCCAGCTTGATAGTTTAACATTGTAGATAGATTGACAACTTATATTGTTTACTAGCTGGTTCACCCGTGCGTTGCACATGTTTACTTGAATATACGAAAGCCCCCCTCACTCATCACATTTTGGGACACCCCTATGGATCTGATTAAAAAAATCCTTACTTAAAAGTACTAACTTAAATTACTTTCTTATAAATTACCTATCAGGGCCCAACTACTGAGATCCAACCCCACTCCCTCTTCACAAACACCCCCCACATTTCAGATTAGAAATATTCTTGATAGGTAACCCAAAAGAACGTTCAGACTAATCCAATTTCATTCGTCCGAACATACAGACAGACAGCGAAAAATTGAGAAAATGGTAAAAATCGTCCAAAAATAGTATAAGACGGAAAAGAAACGCAAAACTTCATGATTCTAATCAATGTGCAGACAGGCATACTTACGATTTTCTTTATAGATCTCTTTCTTTTTTCTAAAAGTATTGTTTCCTTTCAATTACTTACAGTATTTATTTGTATTGGGCTTGCCCATATTAATAATAAATGAATAAATAAATTAATTAAATTATGTTTGCAATGAAGATGGGAGACGTAGCATACTTGGAGCACATCATAAGGGGTTACGAGTATGATATACCTTCATGGTGAGTAACGACAGTGGTTGGTATTGAAAAAAATTAAAATTCAATTGTGTTTTTTTGAGTTATTCCATTTAGGGTATCTCAATTTATAGGTGTTTAACCATGAATTGATTCTTGCATTTATTAGCGTATAAGCCCCAGACCTGGTAAATTTCGTTACCAGGCCGGGAATTTGACCCAGGATTACATATTGCGTCTTAGACCTCTCAGCCACAAAGGATGCGAGATGAGAGAAGTAGCATACTTGGAGCACATCATGAGGGGGAACAGGTATGATATACGTTCATGATGAGTAACGGAAGTGGTAAAAGGTATTAGTAGAAGGGCCTGGCTATTGAAGATTAGAAGCTGGTTCACATTGCTTAGCTGTATTAAACAGATGTTTACTGAAGTGTTTGTCAACATTTAAAATGGCACAAGAACAAGAAGAAAGATCCCATTTCTCCAAAATCAAGTAATGCACATGGAAAAGAAACAGTAAGTGTTGCTGATCAGTGGAGTGAATTACACGTATTTTCTTACTAAGTTGAAGACGTACGTAAATGTGCTATGAGAATAATTAGCAGAGCCCTTCAAGTGCCGTTTTACCATGGCGCAATCCTTAAGTGCCATGTTTGGCCAATTTTTGGGTAAAAAGCCATTTTTGCCAATTTCTGGGAAAATTCCACGTTTTTGCCACTTTTCGCCTGATTTTCTTGAAAAGTTGTGAAAAAAAATTCCTTTTTTTGGGCGAATTTGCAAAAAGTAGGGGTTTCAAGTATTTTTTCAAAAAATTTTCAAAAAAGGCAAGCTTACAAGGGCTTTTTCATGAGCTGTTGGGGAGGAGATTAAAGAAAAGGTGAAGGCCGTCTTCTCCAGGAATTGTGGATGGGAGGAGATGAAGAACGTAGCTGCCAATCTGGCAAGGAGCCACTGAAGGAAGACTGTAGATGTTCTCTCAATGAAGTATGCCCCGTCAACATCAGCTGACGTAGAGAGGTCATTTTCAAAATTGAAATATATTTTAAGTGACCGACGCCTTGGTTTCTGCATGGATAGCATCTCGGCCCACCTGAAATTGTTCTACAACAATTTTAACCCAGAGGAAGAGATTCTTCATTCTCCTATATAGATTTAAATTCAATTTTTTATAGTCAATTTGTGATTTGTAGCATGCCCTTTGTAAATAAAGTACATAATGTAATTAAAATGGCAAGTTTTAATTTTCCTATCAGTGGGGGGAAAAAAAAACGAAAAAAAAAAAAAAAGTTTGGATTTTGAAGAATAAATGCCATGTTTGGCCAAAATAAGTGCCATTTTGCCATGTTTTTTAGAGCCACGTTTGTCAAAAATAAATGCCATGTTGTGAAGGGCTCTGATAATTAGCAATGAAGTGGGCAATGAAGAGAGAATTTGCAACACTCTATTCAATATAATCATGAACCCCAGCCAAGGTTGAAAACCAAGTCAACAGTCATCGATACTCCATTGTTGCTCTCCAGTCACCCGGCACCAATGAGCGCTCCCAACCTTTACATTATTTTCTACCTTTTGCCTCGCTCTTCATTTTTCTAACTCAGGAGGATCTCCGTCGGCTTCCGGTTTTCCTGAGGGAATTATTACGTTTTCCTTGGATGTCGGCGGTAGATAAGAAGGAGACGCCGAGCATCGCCGCATTCCAAAGGTCCCCAAGCCTCCTCAACAACCTCGCTGGGTAACCCGTCTCCTTTCTCAAAACCCGAGTTGCCGGTAAACTATAAATAATTTCGTCCGTGAATTCTTATTGTTGGGAGTCCGCGAAGTGAGAGCGGTTTTATAAGAAGAATTCCATCACTCGGGAGTTGAAGTTGAACGTGATCGAATGCACTGAATATCCGGACACATGAAAAATTACAGTTTCCTTAAGATTGGATAGCAAGCGGTGACATTTTCCCACCTTACCAGTTATATCGCCATAAGTGCTTTATATATTAATGCATTATTTATTTTATAAGTTTAGTGCTTACTGTATCAAGATTATATATTAAAGATAGCACATCATAATACACAAAGATTAGGAATGTTATTTAAAATTTGAATATTGATACATTCTTTAGGCTTATATCATGTGTTTAGAAGTACTTACAGTGTAGAATAAAAATTTCTGGTTATTCAGCATGATATTATGAGCAAATTTCCCTATAATACCTATGGTATTATAATTTGTTGAAGTGAATCAAAATTTGAGCGATGTGAGTACAAAAAAGTTTTTCAACACTCATTTTATGGCTAAACAAAAGAAAAAAAAAAATCGCCGATTCAAAAAATATTTCGGATTTTGAGATTTTTTCCAGATTTTACAGCAAATATTAATGACATTTGAGTACCTACTTTTTTAGCACAATTTTATGCAAACATTTGTTGATGTCCTGAATAATCTTTGACAATTTTGTTTTGACGGAAATTCTTCTAAAAATTATAATTAACTATTTTTGACCGTTTTTAGTGATTTTTGAGCAGGTTTTTTGGAATGTGACCAATTTAATGTGCTCAAAAAGTTCTGGCCAACTTAGAAAGCTTGATTTTTGGCTCGAGAACTGGATTTTTATCTCAATATTAAAGAGAGTTATTGTATTTGGTTTTAAAATTACCCGAACCATTGCAATATCCTCATTTTTCACGGAAATTTGCTAATGGGGATGAGAATTTGTAAGGGAACAATAGACATTTTAGTCTTTTAGAAACAAAAAGTTCCAGTCATGCAGCGAATATGACTTTTTTACGGCCTGCGGCCCCCCTGATACTTTGAATTAGGAATCAACTGGGCGCTGGTGGTGGTTTTGGATCCACTTACTGCTCTATTCAAAATGTTTGGGAAAATTCGATACTCAGCACCGCCACGCGTCTAAGGTTTAAGATGAGGAGTTATGGCCTCCTTGGGATCCATACTTCTAGGTCGAACGTTGCAGTGATGGGGGAGCGTTAGTTAGCATGGAGGATTCGATCCGAAATAAAAGGGCCGGCTCCCCTCCCTCTGTAAGTTGGTCATGCTTGCTTCTGTCGTCCATAAGCGTTTCACTCCATGTCAGCTGGACAGATTGATATTCGAGCCTACTTCCCTTCACACTAAAAACCCCCATAAATCGGTTCCTCTAATCACCAACGAAAAAAGTGTTAGGCTTGATAGCATATACTCACCTGACGATGATAGTCACTGATTTATAGACCCACTTCCTTCACATTGGACCTCAGTCAAACTAGGTTTTCGACCAGTTCCTCAACTTTGGAATATAACGGTTGAAGAAGCATTGTTGTAATGCAATATTCTTGAAATGTCTTATTGCTTATGGAACACTACATATTTATGTAAATTAACAATGAAATGGCTCAACACTTTCAATTTGATTCACTGATTTGCCACATGACAACATTATAAATCATCAGTATTATCTTTTTGGTTCTTCCGTTATTTTTTTTCATTAGCTATCGATCTTTTTTTAAGTAAAATCAATATTTGAAATGCCAATACCTACAGGCTATCGGCAGTTAGGCGTTTATCATAACCTGAACGCAATACCATTCATCCAGTCCGAGTGAAGATATGATGACCTACTCTACATAACTCACGAAGTAAATTTTCAAGCTCTTTTATTTACCCAAAATATATGGGCTATGTGAGAATATATCATTGAATTACCCCCAATCGTAAGTATGTATTTCAACTGAATATGTGTAACCGACCGTTATGGGAGCGTATTATATAAAGCCTGCTGTACAGTATGTTAACATATGTGATCTATGTATTTATTAGAATTTTTATGGCTATTTATCTGGGATAGTAATTAGTCATTATCTTTCCAGCTGCTAGATAACGATATTTTTGGCCTATTCAAGGACATGCTTCTAAACAAACGGGGGGGGGGAGCCCACAATGGTCGAGTGGTGACTGATTGGCTCAACAATCAGTTTAAACAAGTGTATTCATTTATTTTTCTATGAGTTTTAACGCACAATTGTAGTAAAGATAAGCAAAACATTCGATTTAGCAGGTTGCTGTATCAAAAAATAAGTTTTTGATCATTTATGGCTTGGGAATGTCACTATTTGATTCAACGTGGAAAATTATATCAACGACTATTCTAAACTCGACCCATACCCAAAATAGAGGACAACTTATTTTTCCTTCCCGAAACATCTAATTTCAATGAAAATCTCAGGATTTTTTTGCATTCAAACAGCAATTGTGCCTCTTGGGAATGAGATAAAACTTAAAATCCTTATACCGTTGGAAAGGTGAGATTTTGATGCAATAAATACAATGATACACTTCCGAGCTATAGCGCTCCAAATTTCGGCAAGGATCATAAGATTTGACAAGTTACAACTTTCAGCCGGATTTCTCTCCCATCAAACTTACTCACGAAAATTTTATTTGGTATCAGAGAGGTAGGAAATTTAACGCTCTTTCTAATGTTGTACTCATTTCCTAATTTTATTTGAGGGAGTAATGGTTATATTAGTGATATAAGGTTGAAAATACGAAAAAAATCTTAAATAGGTACTGAAAACTCGAAAACTATGCGTTAACAAAAAAAAAAAAAAAAAAATCTCCATGAGGAACTGGGAAATTTTTGTTGTAAATTAGTAGAATCGATTCCTTTTTTGTGTGACACCTGTTTCGGAGACACCCTGTAGAGAGTGGAAGCATTGTATTAACTTTCGGGAATCGAATAATTTGTTCCATAAAATCAAATATTCAGCTCCCGTTTTGCGTTGTAGACCTTTCTGAAAAAACTTCCGTTTCGTGTCTGTCTGCCTATCTGTGTGCATATAATTTTTCTTCCACGAATCCATGCAACACGCTCAACTGCTACATTTTTCCTTCGATTTTGATGAAATGTTAAGGAAATGTGCGGGTTTGGCTGTGTGTGGGGTTCCCTGTCAGTTTCTTTACAGACAATCCTGTATGTGCTTCATTCTGCTCATGTTCAAACGTAAAATCCACCATTTTCTCAAGGTCAATTCTTTGATTTCTTCTTTGATCTTGTTCAAAGTCAGAGAGTGATATGCGAAAGTTTACTTAACCATCCCATTTCAATTTCAACACAATCGCAACATTAGTAGTTGCTGCGCATGCGCGACTGTAAAAACCTTGCAACAAGCATAGCTTCTAAAGATTCTATTCGATTTTAATAATGTTTTCTTGGAATGAGCGTGAGTTTGATAGGCTCCTTTCCAATTTCATCATTCAGGAACTGAAGCTAAACCCTAACTAAAGTTAAAGTTAAACCCTAGCGTAATTTTCTCGTGGCATATGAATCCGATCTCAGAGAGTAGTTAGGAAATGAAGATTTGATTACCTCAACATAATTTTCATCACGATCGTGTGGTTAGTACGAGTAGCCGCAGTGCTTGAGCAAACCTCTAAACCTTGTGACACACTTCTTCTGATTCTATGAAATTTTCAAAGATCTAATAGTTTCATCCTTTGAGATAATGTATAACATTTCGTTTTTCCTACTAGGGAACTATGAGCCACACCCAACTTGGCAGACCTTTTTTTATTTATTCGTACATTTATTTTCATCCTCTCGAGCGTCAATATTTCAGTTCTTCCAACCAGGTAGACGCTAAAACAAAAACAACAAAAATACAAGAGATCTAGGTGTGGTGAAAAATATTGAGGAATTACTTATCTCTGAGCCTTCACACGTATTGCTTTTACATGTATGCCACCATTTAGATTTCCTTGACTCTGTCCTAAAAGAGCCGAGAGATAAAACATTTTAGCGAGGCGGAGGGCTAACTCGGGAAGTTGGGCTTCGTAAAGCTCGAAGCTGTATGCAAATGCGTTGGAAGACCGGCGAGGCGGAGGGCCCTGAATTTCAGCTATGACTGTACCCAACTCTTTGGGAGAAACAGGTGTGTATGGTGTGACAGTAAAAAGCCGTGTGCCCGCCGCAATGGTGTGCGTGTCCGGGGCCGTACGTGTGGGACTGTGAGCGTTTTTGCCTTTCGAAGCCTCCACAGGGTTCGGAGAACCGGGGCTGCGAGTAACACGTTGGATATCGGCTTTTGGAGGGCCTGGTGCTGCTGGGGAGCCGTAGGATAAAACCGCGGGAGATATGCATCTTACATTGTCGGCACCCCCGACTGCGCTCTCCGCGGTCCGCGCACCGCGTCCCCGCCCCTTCCTGTGCGTGGTTTCTCGTTCACGACCACCGGTCTGCTGTCACATTTTCGATGATGTCACAACCACCAATATTTTTGTATCAATGAATTGCCGTGTAGATGCCCTTATAAATGCACAGAGAAAAGAGGTATTACCAATTAGTGACATATACCCACGAAAAATGCCTAATTACAAGTAACCAGAGGAAATACCTATGACGTTGAAGCACTACATTTTGGCAGAAGCTTTTAAAGGTATGTCTGATGAGATCTACATCCAGTCAGTTGAAGTCTCCCTGAGAAGAAATCTTTAGCATTGTGAGAAAGCGAGGGGAGTTAATTAAATTGTTTGCAATTGTGTAAAATTATTGAGCGTCTCTAAATGCCCTACACATCTTAAGCTCCTTCAATCTATTCTCAAACACATCAGAGAATCAAAATATATGGTGGATTAGCAAATATTCTAGGAGCTAAAGGCCGAAAACATGAATGATTTACCGCTATATTTGTATTTTGTATACATAAAACATATGGAACGTTAATGTACCCCCTCCTCCCCCGAGGTAATAAATTGTAGTCTGCCATCTCATAACGGTTAGAATAATGAATGGAAGCCTTACGAAGATGGCTATTATTGAATATGTTCAACTTTATAGAGATATTAAACGCTAAGAACTAAAATTAGCTCATATAATTAGGAATTACAAGCAATTAAATGTCTGGCTTACTATGGTTGAGTTCTCTTCTCTTTCCTCTTTGTTCCACTTAGCAATATCAATATTGTTACAATTGAAATCTGCTAACACCCATTTGACTCAGGGTGAAATACTTTCCTGTGTTCTTGCCAACTAAGTTTCAGCTCAGGCTCTTATCTTTTGACTCACAGCATTGACTCGTGAGTTTCATGTGTTTTAAACGATAAAATTCGCAGAAAAAGCGTTTTATGACGTACGGTACCTGGGAATAGGAGTCCGTATTTTTTTTGTTGATATTATGAGAATGTGTTTATTGGAATTCAGGTGTTAGGGAATGGAACGTTTAGCGAAACAAATAACCTAACATTTAGTCGAAACAGCAACTCCCTGGTAGCAACACGGTATAGCAATTTTACCATACCTTTACAATATCGTCTTTTTACCCGATGCTATGGATTAGGAGAACTAGGGGTATAGGTACGCATTTCTAAGGTAAAATTGCTTACTTTTGTCTCATGCAACCTCGATCTTGATTTAGATTTTAATTCTGATGCGCAATCTTTCCCCAAGTAGCCGTCTTTATTTTGGCAGGCTTAATAGATCTTCATGTGACCCAACCAGGGAACTTCGGTGAGAAATAGGAAGCTTTACTTAGCTTAGCTTACTTTTCTCCTTTTTTTTCACTGCGATTTGGAAGAAACCACATACCCTATTTCTATTTCACACAGAAATCTCTAATAGTCGGTGAAAAATTAGATCAAAAATGATAAAAACAGACTTGCTCACTTTCTTTTCGATGCTCCGACACTGCTCAATCATAGTTCACATGAATGATGAGGGCATGTTACCTAAGTAGGCATGCTCTGCCTTGTGGTAGGATATCGGAATCCTTTTGGGTCTTAGGAAATTCGCTTCGCACTCTTACCCTGTACGGGTTCTTTTTCCTTTGGGCGAGAAAAAAGACACGAGTTGAAACTTGAAGACTTGAGTTGGACCAATAAGCTGATCGCTAAGTTATTTTGAAAGACAAATGTTTAGATGGGCTGAGGAGATTAGTCGCCCGAAATTAGCCCTCTGTTCAATTGTTAATAACTCCCTTGTTATAGGAGATAATTTGTGGCTCCTGGAGTTGAATCTCTTTGGTTTTCTAAAAGTTGTTTATTTCGTGCGTATGAAAATTTCTATATGCGACACGTAGTGTAGGAATTATAAGGGTAACTCGGCCCTTCGGGCATCGCCTCAGATCTTTCTGCTTAGAGCCTAGCTCAAATTTAAAAAACATAGAACGTACTTTAGCTCGTATACATATATATACGTAAATATATATACGTAAAAGCATATGTTTAATATGAGAAAATTTGGTAGCCTCATTCTCACCATTGCTCATTCTCATAATGAAATGTTAATTCAGTACTTCAGAATTCGCTGCTTCGCGCCCACGCCGAGGCTGATAATATTTTATGAGTTGGTGAAAAAATACTTCAAAAGACTCCTGCAATAAGTGTTAAGGCTCACCGAAAAGGAGCAAATGCACTAAAGAGGATAACTGAGTGTATTGGTGGTAAATGTAAGAAATACAACAAATGAAAAGAGATTACAAAAAAATGTTGATGAACGTGGCAAAATTTAGATGTAAGGCCCTCAGGACGCCACCTTTATATGAATTAAAAGATACTTTACACGGAATGCTGTAATTTATTAAATTGATGTAGTTACCTGCTACGGTTCCAGAAATATTTCACACACTAATGGTGAAACGTTCTCTCAACAATAAAACGACTTGGAGGTCTAGTGCAAGTACCGTTCTTTAGCACTTCACCATGAGGAACGTCAGCCAACAAGTTCAGGTTCATTACTTTATGATCCCTACCGGTCGTAGAGCATCGTGTTCATTAAATCAGCCTCAACATTCCCCCGCTCACTACAGTTTGTCAAGATAGCTACGCGCGAAAAGGACTTGATAAGCCAAGTCATTAAGCACTGTTAGTGTCCGGGGCGCATTCTCTGCCAGCCGCGTCCGTCTACCGCCGTCCTTTCCATAGAAATTCCATCAAGTCATCACAAGAAGAAAGCGGAAGGGGCAATTACGAAACCATTACGCTCGCCGCGTTTTTGTCCTTTGAGAGGGGCCGGGACTTGGTCTTTCCTCGTGCAACACAATGCCTGATCTTTCAAAGTCCTCTGTCGCCCTTCAGGGCTCGTATTCTCCTCTAGATAGGCGAAACTCAGTCTCGGACTAGGTATGCTCGAATTCCAAAACCACAAAACAGGAAGAATCGGCCAACACTTGCAACGGTGAGTTATTTTAATTTGAGTATCAGTGATCGGATTGGCATCCAAAATTTTCTTGAGTTAGAAAGTATTTCCCAAAACCAGGAGGTCTCTTGATTCTAATTGACTGTTTGCTCTGGATTCTTTACTGATGCCCCTTAACTCACAATTCAGAACTATAATATGACACATCATTTAGTACGATTTCCCAGACCTTCCACTTCATACCATGAATCGTTGATCTATAATTTGAGGTTTTATGGCATTATCAAATACGTCAAAAGATTATAGCCCTTGCTGATACAGGGTATATAAAGTAGACGATACTGTTCTTTCTTAAATCAGAGGGCACTTTTTTCTTGTATGAAGAGCAAAAAAGCCATGACCAAGGGTTCTTATTCATACTGCTATCCACTCTCCGTTTCTGAAATCCCATCTACATTTGAAGTCTCATCTCAAAGCTCCACCATCCATCCAAGGTCCATCAGATATCCATTCAAGGTCTCATCTTGATGATCTGAATGGGGCGAAATAGTTACTTGGTGGATATCTTGATTATTTTTTGTTGGTACGTTGCAACATGGTTCAAATTGTAATTCTACACAGCATTAAGTCATCCTACACCTTCTGTTTTCCTTAAGAGAAACGCACATTAGTAGTCTTCATAAAATAACAGATATCAGCAGTTTTCAGCGTTTTCAACTAAAATTTTCATGAAGATTACCGCGTATGGTCGTTCGACAAAATCAAACACAGACAATTGTCAATTACGCTGCCTGCTACTATTTGCTAGGTCCCGTTGTACCCAAAAAGGAAATTCACGGTATACTGGCATAATATAGGAGGATTTAAATTATGAAGCGGTGTGTGGTGAGTCATACTGGTCGTAGGCAAAACTTCATTGAACTCATTTGATGCGATGTTCCCGTATCCCAGTGAAAACGCAGCCGAAGGAATCAATTGGAGGAAATCTCGACGTCCGATCACATTAAACGTCTAAAGAAGGTATTCAAATATTCGCCTCTGTCTCCAGCGTCCCCTATGCAGATAATAGTGAATGCCCCGGAGGAGGACCCCGAACGGTTCAGATTCACCGGATAACCTCATAAATAAGGGAACGCTCTTTCCCGATGGGGGCAACGGGGAGGGCGGGGTTATTTTTGTGTTTCACAATTTGCGTGGTGAGGCCCCCAATGCTAATGTATTCCTTATTCTTCAGTCAGCCACTTTGGCTCCTCGCATTGACGAAGATGGACATCGTCCGACGTCGCGAGACGTCCGACTGACGATCTGAGTATCGGACAGGCCTGATGAGAGAGTGCGGGGAATACGTCCCTTTTTTTCTTCGAAGCATTTCCCTGTTTTACCCACCACCCTAAACGAAGTTTGGTTATAGTCACTTTGTTTGTTGATGTCGAATGATCAGGAAGGAAATCTTGTTAGGCTCACAGCAGGGGTCTCCTGGCTTCCATTCCCCATCATGTTTGACTTAGAGGGAAACAAACAATATTTGCTCTTAACCTGTGGAGATTTCAAACCCCGTGATTTACGGCTTTCCATTGAACGTCGCTCTTCACATCACTATAATATCATCATTTTAGATCAGGCTGCATCCAAGTTTAGGTACACCCTGGATTGTAAGTTTCACATACTTCTTTTCAATAACATATTAATAATAAACAGTGATCAGTCTTCACTCAATCGGTACAAGAAGTTGGGAGATACCGGTAAATGAGTATGGTCAGTACCTATTCTAATCAAACAAATAATTCCTCATGACGACTCACTGTTTATGTTGGTAAGCTATGTAACCAATATGCACTGTATATATACAACAGTTCAAAGTTCACCAGGTTCGGCAATCATTCTTTCTTATGGCCTTATACCACGAATTCACGCTGAAGTGGTCATTTACTAAACTGCTTCGCAGTAGGAAGAACAAGCAGTTACTTATTGTTAGTGATTCCAGTAAAAATAGTCGCTAGTCCAACATAGTCGAGTTATGACATGCAAATATTAGCTTTTGAGTTTTCAAACCTTAAGACTTATATCGTGGTCTGACATATGGATTTGGATCAACCTGGTTCCAGGAGATGACTACTCTCTGATCAATATTTTTCACGCATCATATCGTTTTACGACTGCATGTCAGTCTTGGCACAATCGATTTTGAAATTCAGGAGAGACTGGGGAACCAGTGTGAGTAATTTCTTACTTTTCTTACTTTTTTCTTTTGAGATATTGGGCCGAATCCACATTCACATTGCATACACTTCTATGCAATTTTTCAATATCCTCCAGGAATAGCAATCATGGAGTGGTTATCGAGATCACATAAACAAGAGGTTTACTAAATAGTACCCCTCAAAATAGTCTCTTTGCTTCATGTTTCCGTCATTTTTTAGTTATGACAAACTTTCCTTATTTAAATTTACTCTAAGGATATTTCGATCCTCTCATCCTCCAACATAGGTACATTATTAATATTGGTTTCAATACCATTGATTGTTACTCTACACAAGACGTTTGATATTTGGGATCTGGATTTGTATCCAGGCTATAACCACCCTGAGAAAGCCATTTTTCACTCATCATACAACTCAGTGACCAATTAGTAGAATACTGCGACGCACTTAATCGATTGAAGAATCAAAAAGATACAAGTGCGTAAGTAGGGGCCATTCTTCACATGGAACATGTTTAATGTTCATGTCAGTAAGTTATGCATCCAGTGCCTTTACGCAACATTCTACTCCCCCAAGGGTCTGCAATCATTCTCGCTTGCTGAGCCCTTGAATACCAGGACTGAAGTGGTTATTGACTCAACTGCTTTGCAGTCGCATGAACAAGCATTTTACGCTGAAGCTCCGTTTAAAATAGTAAATCGGGCTGGGGGGGGATCGCGGAAGGGCTCTCGTGAGCGCTGGCGGGGATGGAAAACGGATTTGATTTACGGCAGATGAGAAGGACTATTAATCAAAGCATGAAGTGGGCCGCCGGTAATTACTGGTTGATTATAACCGTAAGGGAGAACCCCTTCTCCCACCGCTCCCCCTGTAACACCGGCGTCCTCTGGCCATCCGCTTAACTAACTGCAGTCGTTCGACGTCCTTTTCATCGGATTTCAGGCCCTCACCTGGTTCAATATGTATAGAAACGAGTCATTTTTTATATATACGCGTTAATTTCTAACGTCATTACCGACACATAATCAAGACTAATTGGATCAACGATAAAGCGTCAGTAACTATGTATGTTTACTATGCTTATCAACATGAATGTTTGATGCCACAGAACCCTGGTGGTTGTTAATTTACGTCATCTACGGACGACACCAACAAATGTGGCCCTAAAACAAATTTAAAAACGCCATCTCTCGTAAAGAAGAATCCAATATTTCCTTCCAATGAATGGAAGTCGTGTTTGGGAGCACAATTTAACACACAGCAAAACTTAAATTGAATACATCGATAGAGACAACAAAATTCGTTGTGCAATTTGAAACTTCGGTAGTCCTAAACTTAAATGTCCCAATAAGATGTATACATCGCACGTCGGCTCGCATTCTTCCAAACATTCGACTTCGAAATTTTCGAATGAATATGTTCCAAATTACATAATATGCTTTCATGCGCGAAGACAGTTCCAAGTTTATTTCTAAAAATCACCGCGTGAGAGCTGTTAAAACGGTATTCTACGGACCATTTTCACAAGATTTCAATGGTTTTTAGGTAATCGCAGTCTCTTACATATGTTCTTTTCTTTGGTTTTTAGGTAATCGCAGACTATTATATCTACTTTTTTTTAAATTCAGAGAACTAAAAAAACATTAAAAGTAGGCGAATCAGCAAAAACAATGCCTTATTGATAGGTCTAGAAAAATCTCCAACTATCCTCCAACTATAGGTCTCCAACTATCCTATTATGGGCTTGTTCATATACTTTATTTTATTCCATCAGTTGAATGATCGTTCAGAGAGCGATCCAAAAAGGTACATTACGAAGGGTATCAGTGGACAAGACAAAGGAGCAAAAACCGTTGAATGACGTCATAGTAACACGACCGAGGGTACAACCTAAGTGTCGCTCACTATGACGTCACTTCAGTTTTCTTCTATCGGATTTTCGTCCGAACCATTTGGAGTTTTGAGCTGAAAATTAGCTGTCGCGGGTTTTCAAAGGCATATATTCCGTTTCGGTCAAAACTGAGTAATTTCAATTCATGAAAGTTTCCTATTCCCTGAAATGAGAACCAATGCTGCTGGACAACCAATGTTGCCTGTGAGATTTCATGTAACTTATCTCGTGTCGTTACAATCATTTTCCTGACCGCCAGCCATAAGATATGTCAAAAATTACTCTTTCTCTAAAGTTTTTAAGTTATATTTATAAAACATTATATTTAGTTATTTTGTAAAACCTCAACCCTTTTATTTCACTGCTTGGGTTTATTGTGATTCATCAACGGCTGGATTCATTGTAAGGATTGTTGAAATCCAAGTATTTTGAGCATTGAAACATTGTTTTTTCCTAGATCACAAAGATTTGTCTTCTACTGAATATAGGTAATCAACAAAATACCGAGTTAATGATGTTTTCCATTAAATGACAAGATTCATAATTGAAAATTAACATACGATTTTTCGAATATGAATATTTACTGTTGAATTATACTACGAATTTACAATATGAAGAGGATCAACGTGTCCCTGGGTGGGAAATGAAGAACTTCGATTGTCATTGTAGACCCTTCAATCAAACCTCTGATATTTCAGCCTTAAACAGAACCAGAAACCAGAAAATTACAGTAATGATTTCGGCAATTGATAATCATGGTATTCAGTGGTAAAATATCATTTAAGCTGGTCGCACAGTCAATGTCAAGAATATGCTGATAAATATGCAGGATATAGGGAACCGTCTAGACGGTTATTACCAAGAACTCTGACAATGTTATTCGAGGAATAATTTTTGGGAGTCTATTGATTGCAATAATTGATCCCCATACACCAAGCCACCATACAAATACTTGTTTTTCATTATATTACATGAATTTAAGAAACGCTGATGCCTCCGAACTCAATATTATTCCGTTCCACATGTTCACGAATCAATCAAACTGCTACTCTAGCCTTGGCACTAAGACGTATAACCTATTAAAAATATGACCAAACGATAACACAGAGGTTATCTTAAGTGGAAACGTGAATGTAACTATAGATCTCCTATTATTTCTTTTAAAATGTCGCATTGCTTTGATTTAGATAAAATGAATCTAATCACCTCATAAGACATAATTGGTATAACTCTGAGCGATTGATGAATTGAATACTAAACAATCATATGATAATATAGTTGGAACAAATTGTTGACGGATTAGTGGAGATTTCTCGATTACAGCTGAACGTGAGTTTTTGGAGTGTTCATTGCTATCCAATACACCAATTCGTGGAACAAACGTACCTATACCATTAGTTCTCAAGTACAGAGTTGCAAAGTTTCAGCTTGTTTCGATTATACACAAAAGTGTATTGAACATTCCTTTGGTCCTTCTGACTGGTTCATAGTTCAAAAAGAAGAAAATTATACCAAGGTCGGGACTGATATGTAACTCCTTGTATCCATAACTAGATTGAATTTATCTTTGAAATCAGTCAAACGTAATGTTCAGCCATCAATACTAATCCGCCATTGATGAAATCCATAGGGCAGCATCATAGGCCCTCCCTGAACAACCCTTGGAAGTTTCATGGAAATCGACAGAATGATGCATTTTTGCAAGGATTGGGGGGACATCTACATGTACTATCAATCAGGGAATTATCTTCTATTCAGCATAACGCTGCAAACTCAAGAAAACTTATCCAAAACTGGTGTACTGCTAACGATCTGAATGTAAATGGAGCGAAACCTTGAGCTTAGCCACGTTGAAATGCTGCCTTCTTGAATAGGTGCATACCATCTTGCATTTTCTTGCTTCTCCGACTCACTCAGGTCTGAAGGTGTTTGCTCATGGTCCACCACGAATGTTTCGCCAGCCGAATATCTCACTTCATTGTTTTTTGAGACAATACTGGCCACGCGAAGGATGTAGTTAAAGTACGAAGAAGGGCCTTTCCCTTCATGAGTACGCTGGGGTTGAATGAAGATTGCAGAGGGCACTTCAGAAAACCCGGAATCCTGACGATACCCTGTATATTTTTTATATTTACATCCTTTCTCTGCGTGAATCGTAATCTTATTGAT
Organism: Adelphocoris suturalis; assembly: GCA_030762985.1. Classification (NCBI taxonomy): domain Eukaryota; kingdom Metazoa; phylum Arthropoda; class Insecta; order Hemiptera; family Miridae; genus Adelphocoris; species Adelphocoris suturalis. Next base: position 22,562,022 of record CM061041.1, on the reverse strand, counting down.
TTCAGAAAAAGTTCATCAATACATATGCATGATACCGAATAAACATAAGTGATCCCCAACAACCCAGGCAGGCACTAAACTTCAATACAAGCCCCCTTGAGGTCGGCAGTCACTTCTTCAACTATTTACAACAATCCACAGGGAATCTGCCTTAAAAAAGTTTGAAAAATACATTAAAACGAGTTCCTGCAGACCAATAACTGTGGGATTATCATTTACGTAACTCTCGGAGGAATCCTTCGTAACTCAGTCGAGTACCGAGGGCGACCGCTTTTGATACAAAGACATCATCATCAGGCCGTCGAAGCAGTCCTCTTAAATACGTTAATGATAATTTTACTATTATTACTAGCGGAAGTTACCCTTTAGATTTAATACAAAGAACTGTAGGTATAACAGTTTTTCCTATATTGATATTTGAAATGTTTTATTTCTAATCTTATTATATGTACCTGCTATTTATATTTATAGTCTGCCTATTTTACTGACTTTTGTATTGCCTGTTGAGACCTTCTACAAACAAAAACTGATTTGATTTGATTAGTGGATCCAGAAATTGAGAGGCAGACAAAAAGCACCCAATTTTTATGTGGATATTTCGTGAATGTTAATTGTGGAATATTGATTCCTCACCGTCCCCCAAATGATATAAATGCTACCGCAATCAAACCGCGGGTTCAATTGACTCGAAACCAGTATAAATTAATTGAAAGATTGAATCAGTATGATTCAATTGTCTTAATTCGTAACGTAACGAATTCAATCTCTTGAGTTGAAGTTGTGTTGATTCATTTCAAAGAAGAAAATCTATCGGTTATGAAGTAGTTCTCTATTTTCACAGAATAATGGGATTGTTATATCGATTTTGAAGTCTATACAAAATAATTATCCAAAGATTTTGAGCGACTCACGAAGCGAAAGCCATCTGTGAACCTCCTCGCATTGTATATTAGCACAGTGAACTATCCCACACTAAAGAGATGAGGATGGCCCTTATCTCTGAGGATTGACAGAACTCTGTCCCTCTTTTATTTTCCAATCGCTGTCCTCTCGGTTGAATGGCAGGGACCACAGGGGAAGCCCAGTTAACGAGAATCCAGGCCATGAGATTATGTCCTTGACTCGACCAATCTGCTCTCCTTCCTAATAAGTTTTCATAACGCAAAAAAATACGTCTACAACTTTTTTTCTACACTTTGATTGCACTAACCACTGTAGTTCAGTCCTTTAATAAAAGTGACCCATGTACTGATACCGATTCCTGAAGTTCTTGAAATATGAAGTATATTTATCAATTATAACTTATTCTAATTTACGCGTTATAATTCTGACAATTACATAAGATTTAATTAGATTTCGATACAAATTATTAAGTGATCACACCATATGAGATTTGTTTTACTAACGGTGAATTAAATGTCTCTTTTTCTAAAAAACAGACAATCACGAAGTTCATAATAATAATCTCCTATCAATCTTCCAGGTAAGTATATTGCATACAATCTTGTGAAGTTTCACTGAACACCTCGTATTGCATACATACTTAGAATCTCCTAATAAATAATCATTTCGTGGATTCTCTCCACGATTCGTTGTCGAGATTTTCATTTCACTGAGTGTATGTTCTCTTATGGCTGATGATAATTGTGAATTCGTTCAGTTATCTCTTAATATAAAATCTAATTAACGGTCTTACAGGACATTTTGCACACATTTTTACGGTTCATTATCAAATATTTATACTATTATATAAAAATCTAATGATTTCTGTCTGTGTGTGTTGTTACTCAGTCACGTAAAAACTACCGGGCCCATTGAGCTGAAATTTTACACGGACATTCTCAGGGACCCTGGTTAACACATAGGCTATATTACAATCCTCCAGACTTTCTGCTTTATTGAGAACTTGGCTTTCTCCAACGACGTCAACCGGGTAAAAATCTTTGTATTTAAGGAAAACCCGGATATGCGTCGACTTGTACACGTCAAATGATGATGGGGTGGGTTCAAGCGTAAATAATTGCCGATAACGAACTTAACGATACCAAAAAGATTTTGGTCGGTTGAGCCCACCTATTCGTTAAGATAGATTACCAAAAATTAATATTCAAAACGCCTTCTTAACTGCAGCAATATTTTTCAGGAATAGTCTTATCGTAACTAAGGTTATATTGAGATAGGTAGTTATATTGAGGGGCCGCATAGTTGAAAAATTAATTAGGCACAACTTGAAACTTGATTGCTGAAATTTGAATTAAAGCCTTTTTGGGCACTGCTGGGTAAAAACGACAAAGTACCCAGTAAAAATGACCCGTTGATATGGCACGGGTAACCGGCTAGTGTGAGATAAGTAAAAGTATATTAGATAAGTTGACTTATTTATGAGGAATACAATTAGTTAACTTTAAAAATAGTTACCTATATTAACTCTTTTTTGATTCAGTTCTTTTGTTTTTGTCTCAGGTTGGTTTCCATCAGTTGAATATTGGCTCTTAGAACAACCGCTGATCATTGTCTGTCTAATGAGGTAAAGTATAGTTCCAATACTGTACATGAACTGGTACATAAATATGTAGATAATGATATTTCAGATCAGTGATCATAAATTAAAAGAAATTTCCGCTATTTCAAATCAACCATAGGTAATGAGTTTTTTTCACACGAAGATATTGAAACTATTACTTTCATAAATTGGTTATTCAATATATGCTTAGGTTGAATTTATTGGGATAGTGGAAGAAATTTATTAATTTCATTAGAATTCCTTATACAGGAATAGGTTTATACTTTCAGAAGATTATACTACATAACCTGCAGTCCCACAAAAAACCTCTAGAAAAAAGTTTGGTTTTGACTTATACATGAGGGTTCCTAAATTCCTAAGAAATCTCAATCCATATCTGTTTATAAAACAGGAGGATGTCTGTTCACTTCCTGCATTGTCTTATTAATTAATTCGTTCCCCAGTTACATTGTAACACTTTGGAATTTAATATAACAATCACTCATCAGATAAATCAAGAGACAAATACCGTAGTCTCGAAAATTAGTGTAAGTTTCGAGCAATTCGATTCATTAACAAGAATTTCTGAAGATGATACTACATCGAAGTTGAGTGAAAAAGATGCAGATACAGGGCACATTTTTTGTCAATTTATGATTCATGATATTCCATTCAATTTGAATGGCTAATTACGATGACAAGCTGGAGTTTTTGAGATTGTCGTAAACTAACTATAATTTTCATAAGCCTTCAATGTTCTCTTACTCGGTGAATCAAACGGTTTGCATGATAAACCGAAATTTAATAGAAAGATAATAGTCAGTCACCTTAGTGTTAGAAATTATTCTAGCATTTTAAGGGGTGTAGTTACGATTGGCATACGCATAGCTTTGCACTATTCTCCAAAAAAGTAGTGCAATGATTTTTACTATTCAAATACATACAACTATGTGTTCAGTTAAAATCCAGACTCATTTACCTATTGTTACGATTCCTAAAACATGTTAGGTATCAAGCTGATAGTATAGCTAAATAGCTATAAGATTCTTGGTTTTGTTGAAGGTTTAGTTCCTCACACTTCATTTTGAATTCGAGCATCGTATTTTGAAGTGGAACGAAACTATTGCAAATATAGCAGTTCTAGAGATCCCTCTGACTCTTATCAATCTAATAAAATTCCATTTTAAATTTCATCCAAGTAAGATGAGTAGGAAATATTATGTTTCTGTGAAATTATGTCAATTCAAAAGTTCAAATCGATTTCCCAGCAACTGAGAAGAATACATCTCGTCAGATCTGGCCGGAGTTGTCGTGGTAACAGCGGGCTCATTCGACTGGCTTTGCTATCAACATTAAGAGCCCAATTTCTAAGTGTTAAATTGGTATTCGAAAACAAATAGCTGTGCGCCTGAGCACGAGAGGCTTGAAAAGACTTAGAATAACCCTATCCAGGCAGTATCCAGCCTTTTTCATTCCGAAGTTTAGCATCAAGCTTGACACATAATGCATGACTTGAGTTTATGTAGTCAGCTTGATATGACTTTGTATAGCTTCATTTCAGCGAACGCAAAATCTTCACTCAGTTTTATAAGGACTGTATTGGTTTCTGGAAGAACTGAAATCAGATCGATTAGAAATAATCATTGTTTTGCTGTCAAACCTATTCATGAACGTTTTAGTTCATTATTCTGACATTGACAATCACATTTCAAGTGATATATAATGCTCATTCGGTTCTTTGATGCCCTAATAAAAACTCGATTCAGCGTTCCTGCCCGGGAAAGCGGTGTTTTGGGTGCTCATGTTCTGCCAGGTTGATTTATGCTCCAGACCCCGCAGGGTGGAAAACACTCCGAAGCCCCAGGAAACGCTCCAAAACTCACGGAACCGCCAGCCAAAGCTGAGAGTGATTAACCCGCGCAGACTTGGGGGGGCTTTGCCCCTCTTCACCCCCCGTTCGCCACCCCTTCCCCTGTCTACCCTGCGATATTAGATTACACCGGGGGTTGACGTGGAAATACAACCCCGGCGCGAGGCCCGACTTTTCACTCGGGCTACGCCAGTGATGTATGGCGTGGAGCGTCCTCTCACGCCTCGCGGTTTATTAATGCGTTCCCAACTCACTATATATTCTAAAATACCTGCGCGTCATCGTCGTACGAAAAGTTTAAATTTTGGCAACGGTTCATGCCGGAAAGCTTTTAACGTTCGAGTGATATCTTCCTCATATCGAAATTCTTATTCCGACCTTCGTTTCCAACTGAAAAATAATTGATGAACGAAGTGTCTCTTCTTTGACTCGACCGACATCAGTCAGCGTTTTATGTGCGCTATAGGCAGCAATTTCAGAGCTTTGGTTTTGAATTTTAGTAGTTGGACTCTATTTTAGTCAACCGGAATAAGCCTACATGTTTGGTGACGGTCTGACGACAGGAACTTGATCTCCGTTAAATCAACCAAAAATTGAGTTTGGTACAGATTTCAATAGTTTCGCCATACAGGATTGACTGGAACCACTATAAAAGCTTTAGAAGTTATCTATGATGAAATTACGACGTCATCGTCGTCGTCACTGGCGTCACTCATTTTCAAATCACCAGAAATCAAGTTTTTTATAGTTTTCGTATGTATTTCAAACTTCGTGACGCATCTGTTCAGCAAATCAACTAGTTTGTAACTAAAGGTCTTCCCAACAATGTTAATTCCAATAAAACAAGAAATTTCTTAAACTTAACTAAAACATCTAAGATTAGAAGACACCGAGGAAAATAAATCAACTATTAACACGAATTTCAATAAGATAGGTCAAGCAAGCAAAACCAAACTAACTAATTAGGTACCTACTAAATTAGTAACAAAACCTGCTTCTTAAAGTTACTTGAACTTGAGGTGAAAATATCTAGAATGAGGGAACTAGAATAGTAATGAAGTAGTGGAGCGTGTTTTAGTTGAGTTCATTTAAATTAAACAAGGATAAAAGTGAGGAATAGTCGACCCCACCATTGAACAGCTTGACAATAAATGCTGCATCTAGTCTCTAACGGAGACAGACCACTTACATCCATCATCGTTTCACAAAACAAGTCACACTGATTGGTACTACAGCTCTTTCAAGGGGGCGAGGCAATGAGTAGCCTTAGGCAAAATCATCAGAACGAATTCTGATCCTCCATTTAGCTCCATTCTGATCCATTCCCAACCTGGAATGAATATTTACTTTACTTTTACTGGTACTATCCCTCCAAATGCTAAAAATCTTAGATATTTATTCTGGATCTTTTCCAATCTATGTCTAGCTATATTATAAAAAAAGGAGAGCAAACTTATTTGTGGATCAGACAAGTGCGGTGTATGTCTAGTAGAGTCAGGGCCATTAAATTAGTAAAATCTGCAGTCGTTTCTTTCAAGAAACCCATCACCCGCATTGCCTTATTGCATTTGAAATCAATATGATTCGAATAGCTCAGCTGAACATCAGATAGTACACCCAGGTCCCGCACTACATCTGACGGACAAGAACGTGCCCATCAATAGCCACCCATACACGAGCAGATATCTGCGACAGATATCGCGTTTTTAAACGATATCTGTGGGAAAGATCTGTGCGTTAGTGGGCGTTAGAAAATGATGAAAGATGTGAAAATCGACCAGAGATATCTGCGAGAGTTCAAATCTAGCAGATGGTAGTCGGGCGTCCCCCTTAACCTGCAGACTTCTCGGAAGCGATGTCTGTGGTACACAGAACTGTTCTATTGGATCGGGCAGCGTCCCTTAACGTTAAGATGTTCAGTTGTCCACGTGTGTTTTCCCCTGTGAGATCTCTCCTCTAAAGAAATCAGTTTCTATTGGTGTTTTTTTGTGCGGTATCAAAAAATGGGTAAAAAAGAGTGGCCAAACGAGTTAATTGAAATGATGATCGACATGTATAGAGACAGACCTTGTCTGTGGCAGTTGAAGCATGTTGACTACATGAACAAAAACGTCAAAAACATTGCTTACGACGAAACCCATGACTTCTCCCAAACTTGTATTTTTTTGGCTTAGCCGTTTTATGGGCAATTAAAAAAAAATACCCGCCGCAAAAGCCGCTAATTTACGCTTTTTACTACAGACAGTCACTAACCCCATGGCATCAACTTACGGAATCTGTGACCGATCTGGAAAAAATTTCGGATTCGACCGATAACTCGAGTCTGCCAGACGAACGTCGGTGACAGACCTGAATCTGTCAGATTTCATCCCACGAACGAACAGATGACATCGGGCACTGGTCAGGTGACAGATCTCGGGCATGAAAGATCGGCCGATAAGTTTTTCGTGTTAAGGGGCAACGACCGATCTCATCGGTCACTCCAGATCTTTAGCGATATCTGTCAGATGAGATCGGGCGACCAAATCTGTCGCAGATATCTGCTCGTGTATGGCGGGCTATTATGATATAAGAACTGCAAAGGTTCCGCGCAGGGAGAACGTCAATATCAACGTCAACTTGGGGAGGCTCAATTTACCTACCTACAGTTCGATTACCATGGATGTTATATTGCTACTTGAAAATTAGAACTTGATCGACAACCTTGCTCTGATGGCGCTTTTACAACAAGCTCAAACCAAGTTTCTTGCGACTGCTGGCCCTTATTTACTAAACCTGAACGGGTATTGGCGCTTCTACTTGCCAGCCATCTATACAATCAGGGTACGATGAAGCCATGTACCACATATATTGTCCTTCACTGACAGATAACACATGATGTTTAAATGTGCCTTTTGATGATGATCCTATAAAACGTCCAACTTTCGGACCGTTCTAAGAACGTTTGTTCTGATGGTTGGATAAATCATCCATGCATTCATTCAGTTTCACTGCTGGAGCGGTAGCACGTGGGACTGCGGCAGGTTCAGGATCTCTCGGAGACTCAGCTCTCGGACCGGTCCGCTGGTAGGTAGGCAGAACTCCTCTGCTTCGTCTTCTTCTTTTTCTGGAGAACCTTTGACAGTTCACCCCGACAACCACGTGACGTCACCTGGCAAGGCCGCGAGAGCCCGAGCCAGCTCTTGTTTCATAGAAACAAAATGTTCTGTAGAAATATTTTGTTTGAAGAAAAACATTTCAACTAATTTTGTCAGAACTCCGTGTCCCAAGCAAGTATATCTACCAATCTACCAATAGGTATGTACAGTAAGCATTACAAGTTGAGAAGGGTTCTATACGTACTCATCTATAGTTTGCTCAATTTCCCTTCTTTTCCTTATTATTATTGGAAAGGCGTTTTTCCGACGAAGTAAGAGAGTACTTATTTTTGTGTTTTCTACTTGTGTCAAGAAATATATATAGAACTACTAAAAGAAATAAATATGGAAATTAATTAGTTAGTTGTGTCAATTTCTACCCTGAGTCTTTTCAAAAATTACCTGATATTGAGGATAATCGTTTTGGCCAACTTAGCATTTCTGCACCGTCCCATTACTTGGTTATTAAAAGTGATGGAAAATTTTTTCCAGTCATGCAGCATGACCGTATGAGCGAATTTTGGTAAATTATCGTATCGTATAGTGTTAAATTGTTTTGAAATTTGAGATTTTGGAGTGCGAAGAAGTTGATAATTATTGATTTTATGACAAAAAAAATTGTTAACTATCAATTTTATTGCTGAAAAATTTGTTCTAAATAACATTCTATTATTTAGACAAAGATCTTGAATTTCTAGAATTTTTTACATTTTTATCGATTTTGTAGCACATTTTAATGAAATTTAATTACAATTTTGAGCATAGATTCGAGCTTTAATTTTTAAATTACCAACTTCATAGTTAATAAATTTTATTTGAGTGATATTCTGCTAAAAAAAAAAAAAAAATAAATAAATAAAAACACCGATGTTTAGCCTTTTTTTTTGTCATTTTTGTGATTTTTTTCAGTACATTTTTTGAAATTTGACCAATTTAATGTGCTCAAAAACTGTTGGCCAACGAACTCATCCTTTCTTTTGAAATGCTTGATTTTTTGGCGAAAGAACGACTGACGTTTTTATCTCAATTCTATCGAGAGTTATCATCTGGAATGACACATACAGATAAACACATACCCACACATACACATACATATATATACATATTGAAAAACTTTAAAATCCAGGTATCATTTAAGAATGCCTCAAAACAGATTTCGATGAAGAAAATCTTTGAAAATTTTTATTTTAAAATTTTTGGAGCCATTGCAATAGCTTCATTTTTAAGAAAATACGCTAAAACGGACGGTATACCTACGGTTCTACAGTCAGATCATTTACTTAATAATGATTATTTTTCACACTTTCACACAGCCACGGAACCAAGGTTGTTCACAATTATATCTAAAACATAAAATGAGATTTCAAATTTAGATTTTGAAGTTAAAAAAAAAAAAAAAAAAAAAAAAAAAAAAAAAAAAAAGTTCACAATGTGTAGGTGTACCTACTTTGAAGTTTTTTCGCCAAAATTTTTTTGATTTTTGGGCGTTTTCGGTCACGAGGAATTGAAATCAGGTCAGCTGAGCATGCGGAGCTAATTTCTTTCCAACCGACCAATGAAGCTGAAATTTTAAATCGAGATCTCTCGGGACGTCTAAAAATGAATTATAATGTCTGAAGCCCCGTAGATCAGCTGAGTGAGCTTCGGAAATTATTTATTGCTAGTGTACCATTAGTGTTAGTGTGAAACGTTTCCAAGAATGTCGCTATAGTTGTTCAGCAGGATAAGGTTAACCCCTATAATTTACAGTTAACCAGCAACGTTTGGACTGTGTATAAGGTAGCCGGTATCCATATATTACATAACAGAGATACATATACACTATACACTTGTATATAGGTATTATGTATTACATATTGTGTATATAATAAATAATTTTTTTGCGATGTAAGTTCTTAATTAACTTTCTAAGTAAACGATCTGTCTTAACCGAGCGAAGCTCGGTCTCCCGGTACTACAGTACCTATAAGTATATTCAATAAGTAACCTAGGTGCTACGGAAAACAATAATATTAGGGAAATTCAAGAAACTTCAAACTAAATAACAACAAAGCGAAATATAATTAGAAACATGAATAAATATAATGTATAATGAAGATATGATTTTACATTGTACAGCTCCTGATGAGGCTGACGCAGACGAAAGCGCTAGGATGAAATATATAATATTGATGAGCTATGGGGAGATCTATGGACGAGTATAAGACTATATAGATCTACGACTCTATATAGATCAATAACCTCTCCTCTACAACCCTAAACGTATGGTGTAAAGTAAGGGCGGTACTGAAAATGGATATTCTCTGTAGGACTTAGAGAGGTATGCGCCCATGCGAACACGTTTGCTGCAAAACGAGGGGGGCCTCTCTTCCATCTTCTTCATTTCCCTGCCCTCCCAAGGACCGGCCCGCGGTCGAGCGCTCAGAAGACCCAACGGAAAAAAGTATAAAACCGAACAGAGGGCTTTTTGCGAGCCTCACCTTCCCTTTGTTTATTTCATTCGTTTCTTTATTATGAGCCTTCTCCTTTTCTTCCTTAGTTTCTTTTTTAATTTTTCGTTCTTTTTTTTCCAATTGACGGTTGAAAGAAAACGGCGGAGTAAATGAAAATGAAGAAGTAGGTTTCGTGGAAGAATAACTGCGATATGATTAGGATTGTTGAATGGTAAAAAGACTATGCTTAGTAGACTTATTAACTGGTCACTGAGGTACCAATGGTATGGCGATTCATTTTATAAAACTTCCATTCAATGCCGGCTATTGGGGGAAAGAGGTATCTTCATCATATACAGAGCTTCTCAGAAGTACTCTGCTGAGAGCTCCGCTTTCTTCTGAAGGCTCCATAGAGTTCCTGTACAATACTGTTAGTATCTACAACAGATGTGGTAAATTTTGTGAGCTCTAAAACGAAATAATGTAGCATAAGCTACTTTTCTACCCAAACCAGTAATCATATAACCAAAACTTCTCACTTTAAAATGTCCGTTCTTCTAATTCCAAGAAGTGTTCTGAACTAATAAATGCTTTGCAACCGATTCTACTGAAATATACATATTGAGAATTCACGTTACCACTGCGGGTGTAAAAGGAAGAATGCTGCCTAGCTGAATCCAATCATTTTATGTTTAAGTCATTCGGTAATAGTGTAGTAAGAATACTACTAAGAATTTGTCCGTTGGTTCTAAATTTAAACAAAATTTATGTGGTCCTATTCTAACATGAATAACGGAAGAAAGTTAATTTAAATTGTCGGTAGTCAAAAGAGGAGATAAAAAGAAAAACATTTAATAAGCAGTAAAATTGGTTTTTTTAACTTAAATGTCGCAGCATGACAAGATGAATCTTGAAAATGAGCGTTTTCCTAATCATATCGGCAATGACATGCAATTACATTTTTCTCTTCTGATGGGTATTTATATTGCATGAACTCTGATTAGATTTTTTTAAATAGTAAGTTCATCCTGGGTATATTAACGTGATGGTTGCAAACAAATAATGTTGAGGACCTTGTGAGTTGAAATGCGGTACATCTAATTGTTTTAAACAAAATTGACCGAGTGCTTGCATTTTTTTTAGGAAGATTGCCACTTTTCAGCTAGCAATCGTTATAATGTATCATACTATATTAATACTCAAGTTATTAGAGAGTTTTTGTTCTTCCCGTAAGATTTTCTCCCGTTGACGTGTAGAGCAGCGTCTAGAGCAAGCAGCTGGAGATGCTAGCTCTTCACGTGATTTTTACGCGTATTTCTACACGTATACGTGAAAAACCAAACGCTAACGTCACGTTAACGTCTCTATAAGTATTTCAGAAGCTGTTCCGTATTCTTTTCATACAACCTATTCTTATTTAAATAATTAATTGCTTTATAATTATTTATAAATACATAATTATAAATACATAATTATAAATACATTTATTGCTTAGGTACCTTAAATGGCTGAATTTTGTAGCGGAGCACTTCACTATAACCTCTCGACATGTTGACCAACCAACGTGTTGTTGGCAACCACACAGTAGTTACCTTTGCTGATAACTGCGTAATTGCGGTTACCTTGGTCACACTGATTGCCGGCAACTGTTGTTACCTTTGCGTCAGGCTATGATGACTAACCCGTAGGCCGAAATTCCAACGAATGCATTTTCCCGTGCACGTGTAGATAGGCCTTTTTCCCGTACACGCGTAGTTCTACACGTTGACGTGAAGATTCGCGCATGCGCAGTTGGTATTTCAGTCTTTTCACGTACACGGGTAGAAAATTACGGGAAGAACAAAAACTCTCTAATCAGTCCAAAAAGTCTCTTAATGATTTAATATTAATCGTCCAGACTGCAGTTGAAAAAATGAAAATTCCCTGACAATGATTGTGCTTCTATCGTTATTTCTAAAATAGCTGTTCGCATATCATTATCAGAAATTGATTTCTAAATTAGACGGAATGCATGAATGTACCTATCCGTTGTTTTCATGTTTCTTTTTAGTTAGTTCTCACATTGAATGCCGAAGTAGATGTGGTTTACAAATGGGTTTTTGAATGTTTGCATAAATCCTAGGTCCTTTTAGGTTCGTCAAATCTATTTGGTTATAATGAATTGGCTTTTGGTGGTCGCCTCATTGATGTGTCAGATAGATAGTTACCCTGTTTTCACCTTTGTCAACCTCGTATTGAAGAAACTCTTACTGAATTTTCTCGTATAACTAAGCTAGTAGTAAACCAATCAATCCATCAAAACCCTACCAACTGTAGGAAATGTTTAATTTCACAAATTCTGCAGTTAAAATTGTTCTACGACCCTCACTCTTAGGGCATTCCCATCTGATTCCTTCTTAAAACATTCAATACGTCGCCTTTTCTTCGTATCTTGCTCGGATTAGTAAGCTTCACGCCAAGAGTTCCTGACAGGACGAGGTACCTGGTTCACATGCCAGTAAACAAATGACACGAAAAGGCCTTCAGCTACGGCCCGACTAGTCACAATTAGTATGGCCAATTAACTAATATATGTACCTAGAGCGGTAGTACATTCAATTTCAATTCTGTAAGATGCTCCTTCAACCTTTAAAATTGCTAATTGTCTGCTGATTATAGAATAAAACTAATCTGTTTGTCAATTCTAAATATACACGTTCATTTGGTACCTGTTCGTTCTAATAATACGGGTGGAGCAAGGACATTACATTACCGGCATTTCAAAATGTCTGCTACAAAAAAGGGAGGATGAACTTGCAGTTTGGTACATCGAATTGGTTTTCAACGGAAATGACGCACCGGTCTCGGGCGTTGCAAGAAAGATGGGGAAATTAGCCTCTTTCCCCGCTCGTACCGACGACGATGAATCAACCAATTTTCCGGATACGGCAGTCCGCGAAATTTAACACAAACCCCCCGCTCCGGAGATCGGAGGAAAAGGAGCGAGCGGGAACAAGATAGAAAAACACTGAAAGGCCCCCACCGTGGAAAACATAGGGCGAGATGAGACATTAATCCAAGGTGATGGGGCGGGTTTTAATATGCGCGGCCGGCGTAGGTAGATAGATAAAGGGGGCAGTGTAGAAATAGCCGGGGCCCCCACAAACCAACGGGTTGATGAATGACTGCCGGACTCCTAAACATAAATCTGGTTGGTGCCCCCCCCCCCTCCCTTCCATTCCTTCCTTCACCCTCCATCCTTCACCATCGCAACCAAAACCCGACTCGCGAGTCGAAAAAGCGCCCGAGTTTGTGCGGCTACGCCATGTTTGGACGACTAACAACTTTTTTTTTCTCTCTCTATCCTTTTGGAAATACGCGGACAACGAAAATTTTGATATGCGAGCGGATGATTTAATACTGAGTGAGGTTGAGATACCAACAAAAACTCTAATACTTCAGTGCTAAACAAATATTAGGAGTAAAGAAGAAAAAAAAAAGAAAAAAACCTGAGGATTAGTTACTAGGGATAGGTATTACGTGCCTCTTGTAGGCACGAATAAGAAATGCTGCATCGAGCCTATATTGCTCAATAATATAAGGTTTTTTTTAACCTCATAAATAAGCACCACTAAATGTGCCCTCTAATTCAGTAGGTATCCCTTGCTACATTCTTCGAGTCGAGACGGGTTGGGTAAAATTGGGAGTTTTAGTTTTGGATAGGGCCTTAGGTTGGTGGGCCGCTATTTCAAGAATGCCAGTTAAACGTTCCCTCGTATGATGTTACGATCAGCTCATATGTACAATTACCAGTGGGATTGATGGCCACTGGCTGGTTTTAACTTTGAGGGAACTGCGTTATAGTGAACTTTGGAAAGCGCAAGATGCAGACGAAGTGAAAAATGTAAGTAGTTCCATTGGAACTCCCATCAGAGAAGCATCGTTCCGAATTTCAGCATTTCAAGTTGGATTGGAACAAAATTAGGTACAAAGCTCACTCTGCTGATTAGAATGAATGGTTCTTTAAGTTTCATTGTACTCTTGCACACCCTGAAAAACACCGTCTCAAATTTCAGCAACTCAATTTAGATCCGAACAAAATTACTAAGCTCAGAGTGAATCTTCAAGTTGTATTCGCACTCCACAAAACCGAGAGAAGACTCTTTCCAAATGACAGCATCTCAAGTTAGATATGAACAAAAGCAGCTACAGAGTATGCTAATTAGAGCTATTCTTCAAGCCGTAATTATAAACACCTCACAAGAATTAAGGGATCACTTTCCTTGTAGACGCCAAAGACCTCAGATCAATCGGAAAAGTTCTTATGATATCTCATTATTAGATAGAATTCACTCTGTTTTTATTGTTTTATCTCAAACACTGAGAGCGGCTAGCCACAACAGAATAATTGGCGCTTTTTTATGATTATCAGCTCTAATCCGGGAAAAAATATTTTTTACCTCAAAATCGATATTGTAGTGAGATTCTGCAGCAAATACATTAGAGGGAAAAAAAAACGGGTTCAAAAAACTTGAAACTGGGTTCAAGTGAGCAAAATCTTCACATTTTGAGAACAGGGTTTTTGCCACCTCGGCACCCACTGTTGCCCCTCCCCAAATGCCCAACAGTCTGAACACGCCAGGCCGAACACGATGCCCCGTGAATTCGCCCGTTCCGGTTGGCCTGAGGTTAGTGTGGACATTGCTTAAAGTACTCTCAAGGGTACAAAATAGACTATTGGTTAGACAGCAAGAATACCATCAACACGACTGTGAATGGCAAATATTCTAATGCTCTGATTACAATGTGATCGTTTATTGAGGTAAATTCACTATTATCACAACACTTGAACCTTTGAGCGTTTTCAGCAAAAAAACTTGATAATTCGATTTATCATATAATTTATTAAGTGCAGATTCTGCATTCATCTTCCGTATAATGTGGAGTTTCATTCAGAAGTTCTATCTGCTTTAACACGAACCTCCCTGTAATATACAAATAAGGTCGTTTTCCACTTTTTCATTTTGAATATAAGAACTATATCGATTATGTCATGGTATTGTTGTGGGACAATGTGTAACGTTGGAAAATCAATTCGAATATCTGAAAAATGTTGAAATTTGATTTGGAAATTGTTGGATTTAATTAGGAAAATGTTGAATTCGTCAGGGAATTTGAATATTACTTTGTGCGCCCGGTAGGAGGTTTAAACACCAGAGGTTGAAATACCAACCAAAATTCTTTTGCTTATAAGTATAAAAAATAAATTGAGGGTCACTACCTATTACATGCCTTTTATTTGAGATTTTAAAGTAATAAAAAGTACTAAATCTCCTAATTCTACACCAATTACACGCAACAAAGAAAATCTAGTCATTTCGTTTTACCTACGGACGGACTGGACAGTGATAATTTCTTTGTCAAGTAGAAATTTTGATCTACTCAGGTAACGAATTTGCAAATGTATATAAGTCATTGCCACATATTTATATATTCGATATCTATAAAAATCGAGTTATGTTTGTATGTCCTTTATGCGCAGGCGTACCGTTCGTCCTTTACACTAACGGGACGATGATAGGCTATCGGAATCTTCCCCAAACCTTCTCCTTATCGGCAAACTGGCCGCCCTTCGCAACGGGTAAATACGAGGGGAAAGCGAATCATAACTTTACTACAAAAAAGTGGTAAGCGTTGATATGACAATTACCTGGAGCAACAATATATGGCAACTACTTGGTGATGAGGTGAACCCGTACCAATCTGAACCGAAGTGAAGGCAAACTGTAGTAGGCACTAGAGTAAACTTCTAACAATTAATAAAGCTCGAATGAAACCATATTTTTTGATTTCAAATGACGAAGCGAAACTCGGAATCGCATGTGAGGTTAAGAAAAGTATGCTTTAACACTTTCACTGCTAGCGCGGATTCATCCGCGCATTTGGGCCCTTTTCAACTACTAGAGCGGATCCACCCCCCCCCCCCCCCCCCCCCCCCCCCCCGGTTGTTGACGCTGACTTTCTTAGCCTGTGGAAGGATGGTAGCAGTTAATTTAAACCTATCTGTCTTTAGTAGTGGGAAAGAACCTAAAGATCAATCGTGGAGTAAGAGTAACCATGTCAACCACTGAGTGAATGAATCCGCAGGGCAACCATTTGACCTTGCGAAGGTTAGCAGCGAAAGTGTCAAGCTTAGTATCGACAGTGCGAGTCAGCTCGCCTCGAATGACTCGCAACGTTTGCCTCAGGGTTAGGCATATGTGGTTGGTTATATTTGTTACAACGCATGCTCGATGCGAGCACAAGAAGCACCGGACTCAAAGTTAGTCAGGCGGTTGTGTTGTGAGGTCTGAGGCAGATGCGCACGGGTATCGACGCTACGAACGGCTTGGCCCGAAGCACCTTTGAGCACGGTAATTTTACCGACAAGCTCCTGCCTCGCCTCGCACCATGCGGTACCGGCACACAGTGTTTTGATCCTGGGAGTTTTGGTGGACAAAATTCCGAAACCACGGGAATCGATAATAATGAATACAACGGTTCTATTACCCTAACTAATAGCGAAAACTAATGTAAAACCCTTGTAATCGACCACAAAATTACTATTTTATTGAATTCATTTCCCCACCAACGGCTTGGTTGTACGTGAAAATCAAAAGAAAACGCTTGCATACAAGTCTGCAACGCATTAGGACATTTCATGTCTTTCCCCTCCCTCCTTCTTCCCTTCCATCTTCTAGCAATCTTGTCTTCCTCTGTGGATTACATTTTTTTCAATATAAAGAAAACAAACGTCCTAAGGAGGCTACCAGCCAAATTTCAGCTTCCTACGGTTGATAGGGAAGAAGTTAGCTTCAGGAGCCACTCTGCTGATCAAGACCCTGTACACCTTATTGGTCATGTCCTAAGGAGGCTACCAGCCAAATTTCAGCTTCCTACGGTTGATAGGGAAGAAGTTAGCTTCAGGAGCCACTCTGCTGATCAAGACCCTGTACAACTTATTGTTCACGTCCTAAGGAGGCTACCAGCCAAATTTCAGCTTCCTACGGTTGATAGGGAAGAAGTTAGCTTCAGGAGCCACTCTGCTGATCAAGACCCTGTACACCTTATTGTTCATGTCCTAAGGAGGCTACCAGCCAAATTTCAGCTTCCTACGGTTGATAGGGAAGAAGTCAGCTTCAGGAGCCACTCTGCTGATCAAGACCCTGTACACCTTATTGTTCATGTCCTAAGGAGGCTACCAGCCAAATTTCAGCTTCCTAGGGTTGATAGGAAAGAAGTTAGCTTCAGGAGCCACTCAGTTGATCAAAACCCTCTGCACCTTATTGTTCACGTCCTAAGGAGTCTACCAGCCAAATCATAATAATCATATAGCCAAATTTCAGCTATAATCATATAGGTACCTACCTACCTCACTTCTACGAATCATAATAATCATTGAGCATATTTCGTTACGTAACGTTACATAACGAAAATTTGGTTGTGTGCCATAGCAAAGACATGAAATGTCAAAAGTAGTTTAATGTTTTAGCGCATTGTTGAATATTTCAATCGGAAATTTGTTTTTTCTGGCAACAACGCGCCGGGAAATCCGCTAGTGAAGCAATAAATATCAAGTGTAGAAAGTTCTAAACTTGCAACAGGACCATGAACGAATTTTTGTATGAAAAAGTTATAACTAGTATGTTAACGTTTCAACCGTGTTCCTAAATTTCATGATTTCATTAGACGGTAAACCAACACTAAATCAGAACCTCCGATAGTTGTTAATTGGAAAAAGACATGTTTGATTGGTTGTTGTCGTGACAGACTGTCGAAGCGTGCTCGATAAATTGTCAAACTTTCGCATTAATATGCAAACAAACCTCATTATCTTGGAAATACTGGAAGCGGTGCAGCAAATGTACGTTCGGGGTCAGCAAGTGCAGTTTATTTGGACGAGAGCACACGTTGGGGTTACTGGGAATGAGGTGGCAGACTCCATGTCTAACTCAGCTCGGTAATACGGAAACATTTTGGATATAAGGCTACCATTTACTGATCGCTACGTGACAGCACACAGAAAACTAAAAGCACAGTGGCAACAAGCTTACGAGGACGCACGCGTAGGTATTCAATACCGCCTGATGAATCCTCGAGTATCTGTGAAGCCGTGGTTTTCGAGGTTCGAACTCAGCAGATCGGAGATCAGAATGATTTGCAGATTGCGTTCCAATCATGGGCTGTGCGGCGCATATCTGCACCGTATTGGACTTCGCGGTTCCCCGAGCTGTGAGAATTGTGGAATGGAAGAAGAGACTACAGAACACATATTTATGGAGTGTCCAGTTCACCACCAACCTAGGCAAGACATGCTCGACTCCATTTCTCGTCGCATGGTCCCTCCCCTACACTTTGCCCAACTTATCCACTCGGAAATCCTACCGATTCTCAAAGAACTATGCGCGTTCATTAAAAAAATTAATGTAAAATTTTAAGTTGTATTTAGAAGTTGATTTCATTATTTCAAAAAATGATGTTTATCAAAAATGTAGTGTGTATTTTTTTCATCTTCTGTAATTTAATTTATATGCAATAAAATGCTTCGTGGCTATGGCAAAAGCTAAGGCCAAATGAAGAAAAAAAAGACATGTTTGAAGCTTGTGATGTGAGCTGGTGGTGTTTAAATGTATGATCGGTCCCCCGCACGCTACTGCCTCAGCTCAGCAAAACAAACAGGAGCTCAACACCACAAAGCTTGTGTACTCGTGAAACCAAAATAATATTGGGTAACGCGTGGTATTCCCACTTCCCTTCGTAATATTTTGGTCTGCCTCCTTTTCTTCAAACACAATACAGAGTGCACCTAGGTGTGTTCCTACACAGTGTAGGTTCCTGAACCTGCCTACAAGTATTCAAAGACAAACAATTCTCCCTTAAAGAGACAATACTCTGATTACACACAATTCCAGTCATTTTATTTATCATAGAAACATGACTTGAAACATGAATTATTGGTTTTTCTTTTTCTCTTTCGTGTAATGTAACGAACTAAAAATTTGGAAACCCATTTCAAAACGGAAGTTAGTGAAAAACGTTGTCTTTTTCCACGAAAAATAAAGAGTTACTATGTTAAATAATAAGTTATTGTTTGTAAATGACGACGGCCTGACCGTCGAAATCCATTTAACATGGTAACTCTTTATTTTTCGTAGAAATAGAAAACGTTTTTCACTAACTTCCGTTGTGTAATGTAAGATACCATCGAAGACATGTCGTAGATAATTTATGCCACTTCATTCTAGAATGCCCCCAATACTCCGGGCTAAGACAACACTTGATCAACCCCATTGTGAATGTAAAAAATAAAAATAATGAGACACTACAAGATTTACTGAGAATAGACATTGACAATAAGTTCAACCGTCTAAATAAATATATTTTTAGCGCCCTGAAGCTAAGGTCATTCTTAAGAAACGAATTTTAATATATATGTAATACAATAAATAAGTATAATATATGGTGTAATTTGATAATCGAATAATATCTTTAGATTACTGATTGAATGAATTTATGCTCTAAACCGTGTATAATTTCATGAAGTTTATGGAGAAACAAAGTAAGAACTAAATTCGTAATGCTAAATAGTTATCGATTATTTTATGCGAAGAATTAATTTTGATAACTAAGGATGGACATTTACTTACCAGAAGGAAAATTTAATTTATATTTGAGTTTTGTCTAGTATGGAAGAATTTATTGTATACTTAATTTACTAATATTGTGCACTAACCCCCTGTTATGAAAACATTATTTTCAATAAACAGTATTTTCTCTCTCTCCTCTCTCTCTCTCTCTCTCTCTCTCTCTCTCCCTCTCTCTCTCTCTCTCTCTCTCTCTCTCTCTCTCTCTCTCTCTCTCTCTCTCTCTCTCTCTCTCTCTCTCTCTCTCTCTCTCTCCTCTCTCTCTCTCATCGATGAAAAAACTGTCGAATGTTGAACATTTTCCTCTGTTTACTAGGCATCGAATCAATCTCAATGTTTGTTCATTCAAATGTAAGAATTATATGCATATGTAGATGACTATGAGTCGATCTATCTGTGTGCGTAAGGTTAGAGGATTCAGTGCCATCTAACTACCTATATAGATACAGTTCGGACTCCGTAGTTAGATTACATTAAAAAATCAACGCACCGCCAACTGCATGCGAAAACGGCATAAATCTGCAAGGCTTGACATTGACTTGAAAACTGGCAGTACGGTGACTTTGCAGCATAATGACTAAAAAGTTCACAGATTTTTACAGTGAAACGTCATTTGACGATTCAAAATAGTAGGATCTCAAACTACTGAAAAGGGGAATAAGAGACTTTGAGGAGGATCCTGAAAGACATGTTGATGGAAAGAAGTTGGCCGTACGGACGCGTACATGTGTTCAAGCGAGTGCTTCATGAATGATCCATGACGAGGTGCCCGCCTAGGTCAGTCGAGTTACCCGTTCGGAATACGATCACGTCATCCTACGGTTTTCATAAGAGATTCTGAGAGCGTCGTACGCCGAGAAAATTCACGTAATGCATTATACAGAAAATAGTGGCGCCTCGCCTCTTGGCTTGAGGAGCGGGAAAGAACGGAACTGTGTTGTATGAACCAGAAATTTGGTTAAGTAGGTACTTGCAACGAATCTTAGTGCAGGGCAAGGTTCCACATTACCTGCCCGCTATTGAAAAACGCTCAAATTATTCAACAGAGGTTTATTATTTCTGTATTATGTAGCCCTTCTGCAAAGAGTTCTGGTCCTTGAAAAATACTTATCAAACTGAGTCTATTGTGCATTATCGAAATATAACTGGACGATGTCATCTACCAGTGACTACAAATAAAGAATTTAAAAAAAAATTAACAAAATTAAAAAAGAAATTACCCAAAAAGAATGAATAAATTGAAAAAAAAAAAGTGTTGTATCCAGCTAGTTACACGGCTAGCGCAGTTCCTAGTTCGACTCTCTATCCACTGAGCTACGAACGCCTATAAGATTACTTTTCATTATAAGACGTACATGTGAGCTCGTATATTCCCTTTATGGGTGTTTATTGGCTGATATTACCCTTTAGGGTTGATCGAACGGTATGCTGATTTTACGAGCACATCCACGGCTGATATATATGATTTTTGAGCCTAATTTCATAAAGTTTGGTCCAGTGGTTTCAGAGATAAGCTTCGGGCGGCAGACGGCGCGATGTACCTATTACAGCGGGCGGTCGGATTTTTTTAAATTCGACTTTTGGATTCCACTCATCTTGAAACGTAAACCAACAAATTTTATAGGGGGGTTGAAAATGTTTTTTTTTTTTTTTTTTTTTTTTTTTTTGGGTCGATTGAAAAGGTTCATTGCCTATAAAAATAATAAACCAAAGTCGGTTTTCGTTCGGTATTCTACACTTGTCAAGTATTTTACTAGCTGCCTAATCAATATTTACGTCATTTGGACAGATAGATATCAACCTGAACATTCGTTCCTACACCACCCATTTTTGTGCGATTCTCTTACATTTGGACATTATACTTCTGCAATATCTTTATAAATTTAAAAAATAAATTATGGTAGATCTGACTTTTTCCGTCTCAACAGTTTTCACATAACATACCCGCGCCATTTGACTATCTCGCAAAGTGACAAGCCACTACTTCACTCTCATATCAAGTCGTTGTATCTAAACAATTTTCTAGTTCATTTTATGGACCATTAGGTTTGACCACCCTTTATGAAGCTATATATAATATTTGTTATCAATGTTATTTCCGCTACTATTGTGTTTTTGACTCGTTTGAATATTATTTAAGCTCCCCACCACAACCTTTACTATCCTTCAATTTAACACGATAGTATTGGTTCGATCCGGTAGTTCGCTTATTCTCAATTTTAAAATTCCATAGATGTTGGATTAGTGCAAATATTTTACGGTATAGGTGCTCTACATGCTCATCTTGAATATCTTCATAAACCGAGCAAATTAGTTTCACTTTGGTTTGTTTATGCTTGGAGAACGCGAAGCATCACACAAGCACCTGCTATACGTTATGCAACTAAAGACCCACAGTACGAAATTAAAAAATTAACAAAGTAGTGCTTACTATAAATGTTATTTCTGTACTTGTTTTGTATAATTGTACCTTTAAATACTATATTCCATTATATTTACATTCAAGTGTTCACCCCAGAGTTCATCAGCGAGACAAGGAAGATATTCATGACTGTGATAGAACACGATTTTAAGACGCGATAATATGAGGACATTAGTAGGACATTGGTTCTGATAAATCCCATTTTGATTAAATCGTTGGAAATTTATGTGCTCAAAGAAAAGCAGTGTTGGTAAAGTAGGTTAATGAACCGTATTTTGAATAAAATCATCTTGGTTCAATTATTTAGTTTGCTTATTGTTTCATGTTATTATTATTTTATTTTATATTTATTCGTATATTTATTATTAGGTAAAGCAGGGTAAGAAACTTGATTATGAATAAAATCTAGTTCATATGGTTATTTACGGTTCGGCTACTCATTGGTTATTCAGTAATTGATTATTTACGAATTCATTTAAGAATAGGTTGAATAGTAAAGAAATTAGCTCCGGATCTCACTCAATTGATCTGGGGGGCTTCAGGCTTTATAATTAATTTCTAGATGTTCTAAAAAGCCTCCATTTCAAATGCCAGTTTCATAGGTTGAATAGCACATAAAATATGTAGGTCCGTCGCTACTTTAGTCTCGTTTGTCTCGTGACATTTTTTGTGATATTTTTCATTTGTTAGGTCCCGATAAAAGCCTGTTCCAGCTGATAATAAGCGTTCATGTAATATTTATAGGTGTTAATTATTTTCTTTTGTACGTAGTTGATTAAAATTATGGTTCGTACTAAATTGTTTGGGAATTAATTTTGAAGTTGTTATCTCTTCCTCCCCAGTATTTCGTATTTACTGCCATCACGAACGGGAATGTCGATCGGATTAATGGAATAGTACAACGGCTATTTAGTTCTACAGTTATCAGCTTAAAACATTTTATGCTCCTTGGTTATAAATACTAATTGAAAATTCTTAGTTGCTCTCCAGTTTGGAGTCACTTGGAATTTGCCTCAGTAGTCGGGAACCCCGCTAACACGACGCATATTCACTCGTTCGAGCGAGTTCAGTACAAGTTTTTAAAAATGGTACATCCAAAGACTGAACACTTGAGAAGTTCAGTGATGAGGGTATGCGGAGAATTTTGAATTTTGGTACACTAGAGCAACGCAGGGTGCAAAGTGATCTAGTTACCTTGGATAAGATCATCATGGCATGACCCTCCCTCCCTGCTGGCTAGAGTGAATTTCAAGGTGCCATCAAGGTTTACCAGAAACATAGATCCATTTGTGCCTGTCTACCATAGGGCTAATCATGGGAACAACCTTGGTTAGGATGCACAGATCTGCCAATGATTTTCCTCACGTTGTGGATGCCTACGTCGACACATCGGGCCTTTCGGATTCTCAGTAACAAATAATAATGGATTTCCACAACTTCGGCCCCAATGCCGAAGGTTCTGGTCATATTGAAATTGGATATATTATTGTAGTGTATTTCGTCATTGATCTATGTAGCGTTCGATATAATGAGAGTCAATCCATTCAACAACGTCGATTTCGATCATGCGTTTAGCCGGACACCACCATGTGTTTCATGACTGGTCCGATGAAAGTTCTTCGAATGTCCCCTCTGTCCGAAGTCGTTCTAAATCAAGATTTATTGGACAATGGCTGCATTTCCGAGTTCTTTTAACGTAAGAGGGTCTCGCTAACTCAAGTCCAATGCTCTCTGTTCACACCTCTAAATATAGCAATAGCCTATTCTAGATCTCTGAAGGTTCGGATTTATCTTTAGGAAACACATCTCCGACCCGGGGAGTAAATATACTCACAGTTATCTACCATCGGATTGGAGGGTGGGATTTTCAATTAAAAGAGAACAAGGTCGCAAAAATTACTTCCTAGGTTTACGGAGGGTCTCGGTGCAGTTTCGTTCTTTAAACCCTAAGAAGAAAAGGGCTTTATCAGATAACCATTAGAGACTTAAGGGAATGGACCGGGGATAGTTGCGGACTTCTCTACTAAAGTGAGTTTAATTACTTCAGTCGTTAGTGGGTTGGGTGGGGGTGAGAGTGGGACTGAATGAAGAAAACTAACCCCAAACACCAAAGGGGTTTTATCGCCTTGTGTGGTGTCTTCTACACTGATTGAGAATCTTGGGACTTCGGTCACCTTTATCTCACTCCGGATTCAATAAAAGTCAACATTTTTCTTTCCGTTAGAGGAAAAGTTTTAAATTGTGAGATCTTTGGAGATCGCTGCAGATTCTGGTAGCTATGTATTGCGGTTGTAAAAAATTAGGCATCCCATTACCCTCTTACTGTATTTGAAAGTCAAGAATTAAATTAAATTTTCATAATACATCAAGATAAAACTGATGAAACCAAATATAACATCTACCTACGCTTCTATATCATGTTACAGGTAACAGAGATTATGACAAACCTGAACTCTTAGCGTCGTCAAAATTTATGTCGAGAATTTCGGACATCCTAGGCCCATGATGGTTTGTGGGATTTGATCCAGGTTTCATAAAAATGTTGGTCATGAAATTAGGAAAAAAGCTCCGGACGCCATCAACGGACTGATATGTATTTTAATTTATTTATTGAGAGGAAGGAAGGCGTTTCGATTTGTTTTATCGGTTTCATAGGTTCATAATTGAAAATATGGAACCGAAATTGAGTGATACTTCCCATCAAATGAGAGAAAATGGGAAAACATGGGAATCTAACTGTTGTAAACTAATAAAGAATTATGGCCTATTTTATTAAATATAGAAATGGGTTTCGAAAATTTAATGTTCATCCTTCATTTTGGAATCATTGAAAATTTTCGACGACAGTGCGGAAATGTAAGATAAAATTTACTTCCGATTCGACCATCAGAACTAGGTGGAGCTTACATAAAATGGTGTGGTAAGCAGGATTCACGTACTTAATTCCTACAAAATATCACGTTCCTAATAGCGTTTGGTCGAACAAATCAAATTTTAATTTATCAAATCTCATAAAAAAAATTTTAACAGATTAAATACGAGAAAATTGTGATTCCGGATAGACTGAAATTTAGAAGTGGCATGAAAATGCAATAAACAATAGAAACAAATAAATAGCCATTCTGTACGTAAACAAACAAAACATCTCTTGAATCTTAGGTTTTTGTCGTATACATATAATGATTATTATTTGTTCGGTCCATAGAAAGATTTGAGAGAGTGCTTTCCAAAAAGATGCGTTACGATGGATTAAAGCTCTTGAAAATCCTCTTGAATTTGCACGATGACGTCATTGTCTCCGCCCACCAAGTGGGAACCCTCTGCTCCCTTGCATTACTTCTTCACGCATTATCTTCCTGTCTGTTTATTGGCCAAACTAAACGGTATTTTGAGCTGGAAATGGCTCATAGATGGTCTTCAAGTGCTCTGAATCAGAATCCGAGGTCAAAAGTGTGAAATTACAACAGATGAAAGGTCTCATTGTAATCGCACGCTGATATGTATTTTAAAAGAAGTTTGAATTCTAAAACAAAGCCAAACAAAGCATTCGAAGGTTTTTAAGCTGACCACGTTGAATCAAACGATGTCAACGCTAAGTATCTTAGAATGAGAAACAATTGATTTTCCGATTTCTCAGGATCAGCTGCGTTCAAGTTCAAATTTTGAAAAAATGTGAATTAATCTTTGTGGTTTATGTTGAATTAATCATTACTCCGTTTGGGTGGCTAAGTAACAAATTCCTGATAATATAATCAGTGACTCGATCTTATAAATCCTAGTAATTCTTTTCAATTAACCAGTAACTTTAAAATAGGGATGTTGTCCTGATCCCTTCCCAGCATATGGAGTAAGTCTCAATTCTTACTGGTAAACCGCAACCTCCTTTAATGGAGATGACCTCAACTTATCTGAACGAGCAACCAAAGACTAGACCACGCACAGGCTCTGTAATTATAATATGCCCACGGTTATAAAACCTATAGAAGTAATCTTGTATCGCACGACTCGAAATGAAAATCCTAGGGCGCGAACGTTTGCAGTTTAATTGCGTTTGGATAATCCCACCTTAAAGTTTCCGTCTGGAGAAAGGAGCCCGTAGAAGTCGGGTTCACTCGCATAGCAGTTGTATCTCTCTGCCTTGAGTCTGTCCCTCTCGCTCTCGCACCTCGGTTATTATTCCACTATCTGAGATCAGAGGGAGGTGGGAGTAGCCCTTTTTTTATGATTTATGTCTTGTTACCTCGTTCCTCCACCTCTTTTACCTCCATCACCTTTACCAAGAGGGCGGTAACGTATAATTGTGCACGTCTTCCAACTACAGGGATGATATATAATTTAATTCCGATCCTCTCCCACTCCTTATTTTTCGGATTGGTCCGGCAGGCGGTCTTACTGCCCTTCTCTTGGCTGGTCTTCTCGTTGCTGGTCGGGTAACAAATTGACGGAAGTTTAATTCCATTACACATGAACTGATTGAACTAGTGATTTTGAAATATTTCCCAAATAGAATAATTTACCGCTTCCCGTAGTAGACATGACGTTCAAGCCATCGCGCGGATTTATTTGTGTAAGCCAACGTATATTTGTGTAGTTCAAAATTTTATAACTCACAGAGCACAGGATGATGAACTTTATTATGTGATCGAACAGCGTACGCATTTATATGTAGTTCCGAATCTGAATCGAATGCTACCCCATATAAAAATCCAAACTTTTAGCTCTCTCCGCAAACGTCATAGTAAGTTGAGAGACTCGTTGACTGGTTCATACTAAACCGAGAAACTATTAAATTATTGTAAAAAAAAAGAAAAAATACCATACAGATATTTTGTACTTTCATTCTTGAAAGAACAAGAATATCACGAAAATAAGGCCCAGCTGAGCTGATTCCCAAGCAATATCTTCCAGTGCTACTCAAGAGGCTGTGTACCACACTTCAGGGCTCCAGGATGTACTGGGGAGAAGTTAGCTTCATTGCTTGCACAGCTGATCTAACATCCTCCCAATCACTTCTAGTGTTCCTCAAGATACAGTGTACCAAATATCTCAGCTCAAGAAAGTTTAGAAGTTCGCATCATCAGTCACACAGCTGGTCTGACTTCCTCGCAATCACTTCCACAGGTCCTCAAGAGGTTCTATACACTTTTTAGAGCTTTATATAGGACTTTCGCAAGTTAGGTTCATTGTTCCGAGTTTTCGGGCTCTAGAATGTACAGGAGAGAAGTTAGCTTCATTGCTCGCACTGCTGATCTGACTTCTTCCCAATCACTTCCAGTGTTCCCCAAGATACTGTACCTACCAAATTTCACGCTCAAGGCTAAATAGGAGAGAAGTTATCTTGAGCACTCACACAGCTGATCTGACATCCTCGCAATCACTTCTTCATGCCCCAATGAGGCTATGTGCCAAATTTCAGGGTTCTGGTAGATTGTAAAACTTTGACCTGATGAGAAATATCAATTTGTGATGGACTTTTTGTAACGCTCAAATCATGACGTGTTTTCGTAACGCTCAATTTTGACAGATTTTCGTCGCGAGATTTTATGTATTAGTTTCCATACTTTAGATGTCACTTGTCGTAGTCTGTCGGCTTCAACGAAACCTGGATCATGTATGTTTTATGATCCATGAAGTACCTACCTTCTAATTTCATTCCTACCCTAATCCTCAAGTTGATTTATGTCTGGATCCTAGATTGGAAATATTTCGCGTTTCTTCCACACTAATAAATTTTGTTCCATAGATTTTCATCAGCCGTTTAATTGTATTCCACTGCCATTCAGTTTTGAAAACATACCTACAGTACAAATATCATTGGGTAGGTTCAGTATTAGTTTTAGCGATATATCTTTAATATCTCCAAACCAAGGCGTTGTTTAGATTTAACCACCGTGTCTGTTTGAATGGAAATACATCTTGTATCCCATTACTAATGACGTTACCTGAGGCCAAGCGATCACCTCGGGTAATTGTATTTGTTCTGCAATAAACTTTAGGATCAAAGAGAAATCATCGTCCAACCACAAACTTGTACGATGTCCGGATATCAGGATTAAGGTCCAAACTGGAATGGAATTTTCATCGATGAGCTTCCAGTGTATCTGTAGCCTAAACCAAGGTTCAAATATGTCTTAAGTGTCCAAAAATTTTACAAGGTCGTTAAGTTAAAAGTCATAATGGTTGAAGAAAAAAAAGGAAACTCAATGTTTGACACAATAAGAAGAGACTTAAACAGAGTCTGGGTTTTCAGATTACTTAAGTTTTTTGTTAAGCTTCGGTTGTCTGCATTGTATTTCTCTCTCTCTCTCTCTCTCTCTCTCTCTCTCTCACACTCTCTCTCATTCTCTCTTTATTATTTTCAGTTACTTGAGTATGTTCTTATAGTTCCAAAGGTTGTTTTCACGCATTCATAGTTTTGTAACCTAATTTTCTTCGATGGGTTACTAATACCCACTAAGTCTTTAGTATAAACTAAATCCTGAAAGGCGTGGAGGTAATACAAAATTCATACCAGAAGGTAGTAGAGGCATTTTACCACAACCATTCTCAAATAAAATTATGATTTTCTCCAAAGAAAATCAAAGCACATAGCCTATGTTAAACGCCTCGAAAAATGAATTAATATCTGTGCCGATGATATCATACCTTGTAAGGCTAGGGAGCCTGGGAAGAGTTTAGGATACACGAAGTGAGGATATGGTCCTTAGGATTGATAGATACTGGTACTACAGTAAATATTTTCACTTCTGTTGCTAACACCGAATGCATGATCGAACTGACAGATGTTCGATTATCCAAAATATACCAAACGTCCAATAATAATATAGTCACTCACCTTACTGATTGTAAAAGCATGCAACCATTGATGAAATTTTTGGTTTGGTTCTTTCTTGAGCTTGATAAGTATACTGAATCTTTACGAATATATAGTTCGCGTTTTCTCTCTTTTATACACCGCCTTGTCCATCGAAGTATGTCCAACAATATCCTGCAACATAGAAATACGTGACGTTGATGTTATTGAATTACTCGTTCAGTTGTCCTAATGCACTTACATTGTCCTTTTTGACGGTAGTCTACTACCTTTTTCCAAATTGAAAAATAATTATTTATTTGTACTCAAAAATAGCCCTTTTGTGATATCCTTTTAGACTTTCCATTACAGGTATTGGGGAAAAGAAAACTTGAAACAAACAGCCATAGCCGGCGTATGTCTCAGCGAAACGTTTATGGAGAGCTTTCACAAACTTGGCACAGCCAAAAGATAAAGTCTGATTACAGAAATGAAACGTCATCTTACAGGGTCCTTTTTGAACTGGAAAATTGGCAATAGGCTTTTACAAAGTATAGAACTAAATTTCCATGATTACGGGAGGTATCACATCTTTTAGAAACATAGGTTGTGCACTAGATGGCGTAGCCGTCGTCAGTTTCAGATTTACAGAAAAAATATATAATAATAAAATAAATGAAGTTAATATTTTATTGCTGTAGGATCATTTAAAATAAAACATTATTCCGTGTTGCCCCTGTTAACCCATCAGTTAAAGCAGCTATTTCATCATCTAAACGTGATATACACTACGTATGATATCCTAAACCCAACACCCTAGACATAATCTACTCTTTTGGGGCTTTTCTCTATAAGCTATGAAAGAAACAGCTTTTTGTGATTGCAACGTGATATATTAGTGGGCGATATATCATGTCATCTCTGAGATTGCGTAAAATGAGGTGCAATGATCTAAAAATATGACTGGAAGCACTCTGCAGTTTAGTTAGAGGAATAGATACTTGATTTTGGGTTGTAGGACGACTCGCGTTGGGTCTGAACCGTCATCAAAGATTTCGGGATGTTCATCGTAAAACATGAGAGCAGACATTAAATACAAATGTGTTACCGCGAAAATGGGAACTGAAACAGATCGAAAGTTGGAAATCTTCTGGGTTTCCGTGCCTTGATCTTCAAAATATGAATAATTTCAATTACCAAAGATATTAATATTTTATAACCTGGAGGAGTATAAGATTTTTCTTAGTATTTGCTGCAGTGTTTAGGGTTGTAAGTCGAGTTTCTCATGGAGACCTCATCCATTACGGTATTGTCGTGGAAAGTTGATGAAGAGTTGAAAAACGAGTATGCGAGAGAATGAGGAACTGTGAGAGTTTATGAGCGGGCATTATGCAGGAGATCAAGTGGCTCGTCGTGGCAGCAGGAGGTGAGGGGGGTGTCGGGTGTCCGATTCTGAGTAACGGCCCTCCGCCTCCGGCTAATTAGAAAGCAGCTCACTCGAGCGCTAGTGTCATTCGGTAATTAGTCACCTGATCCGAGAAGTTAATGAGAAAACGGGAGAGAGAGAGGGTGAGCTACCCCGAGAATTTCAAACTCGGCTGGAACAGTCAGCTGACTCAACGGCGAGAGTATCCAGCGGATTTGACAGCAGCTTCTAGTGCTTTTTTGTTTTACTGTCAGTCCGTCGGTGGCTGTTATCAAGGTAAGCGGGGTGGCGCACGAGCTACACCCGCCCTTCACCTAGAAACAGCAAACGCGTCTCTCCGCTCTCCCACACTTTTATCAACTGTTTGAATGCCAACTGTTCTAATGATTTCTTCTTTTTCCCCCGTTTATTGACTTAAATATTCACAATATTAATTTACAGACAAAAGTTACACAGACCAGCACCTGCTTAGCCGTCTTAGAATTTAAAATATAAAGAGAGTTCCCAAGAAAAATGAAGCTATCGCAAAGGCTCCGAAACGGATTTCCATGGACAAATATTTCAAAAATTTTATTTGAAAACAATTTGGATCCATCGTAATAGCTTCAATTTTCAACAAAAATTTGATCAAATAAAGTAGAAAATTCGCTCATGAGGCCATTCTACGGGACCAGGACTTCTTCATAGGTAATAATCAACCAAATAGACAAGTCACCCATCAAACCAACCAAATAGACGCTGCAAATGATGGAAGTTCGTGAAAATCACGATCGAATGAAAAATACAACGTGTCTTACCGGGAATCCAGTGCGGACCAACGCACAGTGGTTGAAATCGCAAAAAACATGGCCAAAACTTTCAAAAGCCCTGAATTTATGTTTTTCAATGTGCTTTACACGGGGAAAATATTTTAACAAAAAATCTGGGACCAATGGTTTACATGTCTTCGACTAGTTTTGGGCTCAGGATTACAATAGTGAGGAGATCCGGTCTATTTGAGATTCGCTAGAGGTTCCGAATAATATATGGTGATCTGCATTTGAATTTTCGTTTTTTCTGACGTATTACTAGTACAAAATGTTGTAACCAGAAGCAAAACTTGCACAAAAGAGTGATTTCCATTTTTTCTTCAAAATCCAGTAGGTACTTCATATTTTTTATGTTTTTGAATCACAAAAATCGACATAACTTTCCAATTGACACGTATGGGCATCTGTTCCAAAGGGATTCTGAAAGCCAAATAGTTTCCCAAGCTACGAAAAAAAAATCATCACCCAACTCGCAAATCCTCAGTTCATTGAAGTTAACAATAACCGCAAGAAAAAGCATCTAAAAAACAGTTGAGTTCGAGCTGTTTTTTCAACACTTGATAATGGTTGGGAAATTTCAGCTTCTTTATATATTCAAATAGTTACTTCTAGTGAGTGTATTCATCTCTAAAACTTGACATAACCTTTTCACAAGGGAGATAGACTCGAAGTAATAAAACGCCCTCTTTCGATTGTTAAACTGTGAAATTATGCGAGGTGAACGGAATCATGTTTGAGAACAGCCGCTGTACACCTAAGAAACTCGGGCGGCTAATTTGACCTTAGCCTTTAGTTTCCCCACATAGTAGAAATCCCATTCCAATAACTTATATTTTTTCCTTGCATTTTCGTTTTTGAGTTTCGGCCAAGTTTTTTTCGATTTTGACCACTGTGCGACGCACGTGAAGGATTAACACAAAATCAACGAACTGGGTTTGAAGTCCGAAATAACCCCCCTCCCCCCTCCGAAGCACTTCCAGGTCCTCACCCTACTCTCATCTCCTTGCTCCTGACTTTACCTGACATAAATAAAAAGTAGTCGCTAATATAATGAACGTCCAGTCAATTAGGATTCGAAAGTCTCTGGCTCGATAGAGTATCATCTCTTTCCCAGCCATTAGTTACTGATCTCACCAAAATTCACACCTTCAA
This sequence comes from Adelphocoris suturalis, assembly GCA_030762985.1. Classification (NCBI taxonomy): domain Eukaryota; kingdom Metazoa; phylum Arthropoda; class Insecta; order Hemiptera; family Miridae; genus Adelphocoris; species Adelphocoris suturalis. Next base: position 22,529,816 of record CM061041.1, on the reverse strand, counting down.
GAACTGGTTTCCTAGTCTCCATCTAGATTTTTAAAGGTACTGAAAAATCACCTGATTGATAACCTCCTGTGACGATTCCGTGATCAACAGTAGCAAAGTAGGCCTAACAAGGCGTTGCAGCATAGCTATAGCTAGCTTTTCAGAGCTTATATGATACAAATCGTAAAATTTCATGAATTCGGGTGTCCTAGTTGATGAAGACATGATTTCTGGCACGCGGCCGTGACCGTTATTATCTAGGGATGGTTAATATCCCTTATAATATTGTCCTAATGTCTAACAAACGCAAAAAAGACATTAACCTTCCCAAATGGACCGGCCTAATCTTCCCTGAAGAAACCCCCCTGATCTTTCCCAAAACCCTTAACCTTTCTCAACAGGTTGGAGGGTATCTAGGCCGTCAAGGTTTGCGGGAGTGATGTTTTTAACAAGCGCCTATTGAAATGTATTCAATTATAAACTTGGATCCAGGTGCAGGATATTCATCATTCACTATATATTGGGGTGTGCAAAACATCTTATTTATGAAACCAATCGTCTTTCACTGGCCGAACTATCAAACTTCATATCGGCGACCAACAAACATTCATACATGTCGGTTACAACCGAACATGTCAGCCGGATTGAGTCGTCACCTTCCCAGCTTCTATTCACGGAATGATTAGATCTCTCAGCCACAATGACCCCATTTTCTTCAAAAAAGTTGAACCCTATGACATTAAACCTTTACTGTAAGAGATTGTAATTTTGGGGCTGTGTAATGGTTGTAGTAATCGCGAAAAATATATCTATAATCGATATTTATAATTTTTTTAAGGTTTAAGCCGCACCTCAACCAGAAAGGGTCATAAGCGGCATTGAACAAGGTGTCTAAAGAGACACTGAAAATGGCAAGATTCTAAGGGGATCCATGTTGACATCCTCATATAAACGACAAGCTGGTTCACCCGTGCGTTGCACAGGATGACTTGGACATTATCAAATAGCCTTTGACCCTAGTTTAGGTAATTCTGATAGATTCACCCACTCAGATCCCCTGTTGGTTCAGTGACGTTCAAAACGCTTTAACATCCTCCCATTTTCGCTGGATCAGATTTCAGAAATGTGAAAAAAGTAGTCTTTTACTTGAATTGGAGTAATCCAAACATATTTGACAATCAAATTCCCAGTTCGTTCAGTGATGACAAAGATACCCCCATTCCCTCCTCCTCCAAGTGGCCTGTGATTTAAGTTAGAATACTCCAAACATATTCGACAACTCAGATCACCAGTTCGTTCAGTGACAATCGAAACGTTTTAACTCCCCCACCCCTCCCCATCCATTGTGGTTCAGATTTTAAAATTTTGAAGAAAGTAGTCTTTGACTTGAATTGGAGTAATGCAAACAATCTCGACAATCAAATCCCCAGTTTGTTCAGTGATGACAAAGATACCCCCATTCCCACCTCCTCCCCTCAAACACCCCCTATGGGACAGATTTGAAATTTAAAACCTTTTAAACCTTCTCTGGACTTCCACAAATAATTTAAGACCAAAATTATCCAAATCGGTCCAGCCGTTTTCGAGTTTTAGCGAGACTAACGAGCAGCAATTGATTTTAATATATAGCATTTCCAATCCAAATGAAACCTTTTCCAAGACAAATGAAACCTTTTCCAAACCAAATGAAACCTTTTACATATCAAATGAAACCTTTTCCAAACCAAATGAAACCTTTTCCAAACCAAATGAAACCTTTTCCAAACCAAATGAAACCTTTTCCAAACCAAATGAAACCTTTTCCAAACCAAATGACTTTTTCCAAATCAAATGAAACCTATTGAGAAAATGAGTGAACTGAGGTACCTAGATAGCCCATTCACATTCAACAGTCAGAAATTTCTCAAACTTACTTGTTTCCTTTTCTACTAAGGTGAGATCCACTTCTGTAATCCTATGCCTGAAATTCATCGAATTTTCATTTTGTCAACGCCTTTCTGTGATAGGTACAATTGCATCTACCTGCAACTTGCAGGGTGCCTACCTATCTAGGCACCTCAGTTCACTCATTAGCGAATTTTTGAAGAAAATTAAGCTATGGCTCTCGCCTCAAAATTTGTAGAATGTGAATTTTTGAAAAAATTTATGCAGAAATCCGTTTCAGACTATTCTGAATCATATTCTGAAGTTTAACGCATTTTTTTATGTATGTATGTATGTATGTGTCATTCCAGACGATAACTGTCCGTAGAATTGTGCTAGAAACTTCAAACAAATTTTAAAATGTTAAGGACATAAAACGAAAGTTCAAGTTCGTTGGCCAGGCAAGGCGTTTTCAAAAATGTAGTCAAAAATTTCAAAATAGCCTGTTTTTTGCGATTTGTTGTGCGAAATAATTTTTTCAGCATACTAACATGTGGTATATTCGGAATCAGCGTAAAATTTCCTATAAGAATATGTATCAAGTTTTCAAAAATTTCAAAGTTGAAAAATCAGTCAAAAATCCAAATTGCTAGTTGTAAAAATCGGTAATATTTGCATGAAACATTGTCCAAATTCAGATTGAACTACTCTTATGGAAGTATATGATTCTCTTCACGATCAATAGCGACTGAAATGTCGAAGATTTATTCAAAAATTCGCTCATGGGGTAATGTTGCATGACTGGACTTTTTTCTCAATAGGTTTCATTTGGTTTGGAAAAAGTTTCATTTTGTTTGGAAAAGGTTTCATTTGGTTTGGAAAAGGTTTCATTTGATTTGAAAAAGGTTTCATTTGGCTTGGAAATGCTATATATAGTACAGTTTCACATATTAGTAATTCAAACAAATTGTTCTGACATGCCGTTCCATATAAGAAACATCCGTTTGTATTAGATCACCGTGTCCAAACTTCGAGCTATTATTTTCGTTAGCCCAACCCACAACTGGATTTTGAAAATTCCTAACTGTGAAAGTAATGAAGTAATCCGGGTTCGACGAAATTAAATTTATAAAGAGTAGAGGAACACTGCAACTACTTCGCAATTTCACGGCCGGGAAAGCCCCCAGGCGAAAAACGATAAATAACGTCGGGAGGGTCCGGGGCGCGTCCGGCATTATAAAGGGACCGTCCAGAAGCGAAATTTGTGTGAAAACGGGTGAGAAGGGGTCGGGACGAGAGGGTCAGCCCCTTGTCCTATCGCTTGCGCCCCGGTTGTAATTGCGGGCCTTCCGGATATCAATTAGTCTAATCCACTACTTATAATATAGTGGGGTGTGAGGATTTCACCCTCCCTCGCTCTAGCTAGGGGTGGAGATGCGCAGGGGGCTCTACACTAATCCGGCAACGCCGTGCGTCACCCTCCGCGCACCGCCGTGTCCAAAGGGGTAAACTCTGAATAATGGGCGGCGTTCCAGCTGGGCCCCCGCTCTCTATTTAATCACTCGGTTGCGCATTTATTTTCAATACAGGCGGCGTTTTCCTAACCAGAAATGAGAGCATCATCTGCTTTCAATTCAGAGCCTTTTTTCTGCTACATAAAGCATTCGGAACCGGTTTGCGCTGTGCGAGCGTTTTTACGCCGCCCATAAGTAAAACGATTGTTCCAATAACCTTCCCCAAATCGGGGTTCAAAGCAGCTTCAATCGCCTTCGACAACAAAGTTCTGACATTCACACTTGAAGAACTTTATTTAGACACTTATTTGTTCAGTCAAAACAGTATCGGAAATGCTATCATCAATATGTCAAGTACACATTGCAGTAGTTGCTATTTATCACCTTTAATGTTGGCAGCTTATACAGAAACATGTAATTTCAAGAATTTATGTTCCGATTTCATTTTTTTCTTACAGTACATAAACCATTGAAAATTGATTCTGAGCACGCGTTTCTATACCATCTGACAGTAATTCATTCGATAAAATCATCTTTGTATTTCGTTTATAAGCAGCGTCAATGACCTTTTGCAACCATGTTCTGACATTCGCACTTGAGGAACTTTTGTTTAGGTTCAAAATTTGTTCCGTCAAAACATTATTTTTATACTTCAACAATAACCTGTGTAAGTAGTTGAGTTGACTCGGTGAGTGTTTCAATAAATTCGGGTGGAAAGACCAGTCCAGTCGTTGGGCGTAGATGTATATTGGGAGCCTGTTTTATGATGGTCACCTCACGCAAAATATACCTACCAGACAGTGATGTAAGTAAAGTATAGTATGCCTATATATTCACGAATCTTGTTCATTCTGCACAGAATGAGTAGTGCAAACATATTATGTATCAAACATATTATGTATAAATAGTTTTATAATTAATTATTATCATATTTTTCTCCATGTATTCAACATAGTGTTCCTATTAGAGCTCGCCTCCTCGAGGGGGCTGTTTTTTTCTTCCACACAGTGCTCACCTCTTCGAGGGAGCCTGTTCTCTAGTTTTAGTGTCTTCAATTATGTGATACCATATTATGTCTGTGTTCTACTCAGGTAAACACGTTCACTCGCTGAGCTTGACAAGGGTGACCATCATCGGCACCGAAACGTTTCTCAAAAGTTCACTTTTGAACCAACTGTAGCTGTAAGGACTACAATGTAGCTCCCAATATACATCTACGCCCAACAACTGGACTGGTCTTTCAACCCGAATTCATTGAATAACCTGTGTTTATTTAAAATGGTTCGTAACGCAATATTGTCTATCACAGTTTACATCCTTCACAGAATGTGTGACTTCCATTATTGGCGTGCAGTCATTAATGGACTTAGAAATATATAAAAGTGAAACATCCATTCATATGTTCTTCCTGCCAAGTTTAGTGTAGTTTTGGCATACTTGGTTGTTTAAACTTAATCTATGCGCTGGGTACAAGCTGTCAGAGATCGATTTTGTAAAAACAGTTCGCAGAGGTACACGAATATCAATTATTATATTACAGTGACTCATCGGGGAGTTATGACCACTTTAGTGAAACATGGTCGGCAAACGAAACTAATTGCAGATAAGACTGAACCACAAGAGATCATTTTCGCTGAATGCGTCGGAATTCATAACAGTAATGGATGGACCAAAGAAAATTTAGGTAGAACTGATCACGCTTTGACTCTCACTGTCCAAAATAGACTCCCCGTCCGATCTCAACTTTCTATGGGGTACAAGATTGAGGCCCACTCAGCTGGTCAGGATTGAGTCAATGACTTCATCAATCTTTTGTTGCCTCAGAAAGGCTCACTATCAAATATCCACGTCCTTTGATAAACATGATAGAATTTAGCACACTCAGCTGATCAGGAAGGTGCTCAAGAAGCTTCTTATCACATTCCAATCTCATTGGGTGAACCGGAGAGATTCTCGCTTAAGTAACATTTCCGTGACCCGAAACCGGTCTTCATACGGAAAGTTTCCCCTTGTGCCAAAGATAAGACAAGAAAAATTCAAAAACATATATTTTATACTTTTCAACATAATAAACATGAAGTTTAAAATCAAAATTTATCGATTTAGTGTACTCGTATTCACCTTGAACATTGGTGAACTATACATGAAAACTGATGATGTATATTGTACAATATCACAACGTCTTAAATATATTTTCTTTTTTCCAGGTAGGGAGTCCATAGTTTTACATCTAATCTACCCACATTTCAAGTTCATCTTTATACGGTAAGAAGATAGTTGCTCTTATTTATGCCTTGAAAAATAATTGTAGGTAATAGGTACATAATTTCCATGTAACTTATAACTAAACCTCAATTATCAATTAGCAATTGATTGAGTTATTGATTATCTATTAGTTCAAATAATTTGCCTGAATTGATCTCTCAGTTGAACGGTTTTAACTAAAAACTAATTCAGGAGAATTTAGCCATAACTAATAAATTGAAGTCACAGTAATCAATCACAACGATAATTGCACAAAAATTTGGGTCATAAAATTTAGTTATGGGTGGTAACTAATAACTAACAGTTATTATTTACAGCGTCAGTTGAGCTAAAATATTAGTCAAATGATGTCTCACTCTGGACCATATTTAATCCAGATAAAGAATCAACCGCCTAGGCTACCTCCCACTGAATCACAAAACGCCTCCATATTTTCAATCAAAACGGACTATTTGATAAATTCTTAATCGGGAAGTCGATGAGGCCGTTTCGGTTTCAATAACTATTGCTAATTCCAATTTTAGAGAGAAAAAAAACTTAATAATCATAATGGCTCCTTAATGCTGAATGCATAGACTCACATTCCCAAAACCATAGCATGCTTATCCCTTTTAGTGTGGTTGGTTTTTTTATGGTTGATGCTGTCCAACTGTGCAGTCACTGAATTGTGCTCTCTTCCCAAAAATTTGAATTAAGGGTGTATAACCTAATATGCTTGGACAATAAAATTTAATTAATGTAATTTACAGGCGTATTACCTCTGCCACACTCTGTGATATTTTGTGGTCGGGGAACATATAGTTGAGCGGTTTACGTTGTACAAACAACGCACAAAAAGTCAATTTGACACTTTTTTATTTTCTTTCTCGAAAGTTGATGTCCCGAAATAAAGTAAAAAATCGTGGTAATTTATAGCTTTGGTGTGAAGGAGGAGACGATGCGAACTATTTTCTTTGAAATAAAATATATCGAGGGTCCGGTGGAAGGTAAGAAGGAGTTTCCTGGCACCGCCTCACAAGGAAGGTGTTAAAAGAGTTGTGATATATCGGGTAATGATACGGATCCCTGGCTCAGGCCCAAGATCCTAATTCAAACTCGGGTTAGGTACAGGTATATCTGATATAGTTTTCTTCCTTTCGAGATGGCCTTAGTGTCCGGTTTGGCGACGCAAGTATTTTCCATTCTGAAGGTATAGGATCGGAAAAGTGTAGTTCGCCCGGTAACAATGAGCTGAGGGGCAATACCCACATATTACTACCAGTGCAACCCTAAAGGTTTAAGGAAAGTTAAGGAACTGGCCGGAGAAAAATAAGTTTCTGGAACTCCTCCAATTTTATCCTATACTGGAATTTCTATATAGTGGCCCTAGACAATGACGCCCCGATATGAACACATTATATCCATAAAAACATACTTCTTGCGTTTGTATGACTGTATCCACATAATGATTAGGTAAATCATTTTAAATTCATCAAAATCATTTTGAACGAATGGAGTAGAAATGATAGTTGCTATATTATAATGAGCTGATGAGTGGTATCCACATATTACTATCAGAGCAACCTTTTTGGTTAAAGGAAATTTACGGAACCGGCCAGTGAAAAAGTAAAAAAAAGTTACTGGAACTCCTCCAATTCTATTCTCTAGCGGGACTTATCTAAAATTGCACTAGACAATCATGATATTAACACATTATATCTATAAAACAATATAGTTCTTGTGTTTGTTAGTCTGTATCTACATAGGGTAGGTACCTACTAATCTCATTTTTATTCATTGGAATCATCTTCAGCAAATGAAGTTGAAGTGATTGTTTTCTGGTAATAATGATTTGTTGTCCTATACCCACATTATTTCTTCTGTTGCAACCCTATAGATTAGGGGAAAATTACGGAACCTGCCGGCGGAAAAATAAGTTTCTGATACTCCTCCAATTCTTTTGTAAAGTGAAGCTTCTCCATATTCTATGTTTCTATACACTTCTGACCCAATGCAAAACCACATTTAAAAGAACATAGGTCTCTTGGTTTTATGCCTGTACTTGTACATCTGTAAATCCATCGAAATACAGAGAGCCTGCTAAGAGCTAAGCCGCACAATTAATTTAAACAATCGAATTTGACCGAAAATCTTTGGCTTTCCGCCTCTTGGATCTTACCTATGCCATTGCGCTAAATCGCCTGAATTAAATATGAATGAATGTGTTCATTAAAGCATGACAAAAGGGTGTTTCATGAAAATCAAACTCGATTGTGCACATGCTCCTTCTGAAGTAAAATGTAAGTATCGTAAAAGTGGTGGTTATCCCAGACGACCCTTAAGAATTCCATGAAGTACAGATATTTCAATTTCATATGAATTTACCGAGGAAATTACCACTTTGACGCACTGTTTCCGATCCCTTTTTACTTTCATGTGAAAAAATCATATTTTCTCATAAATGGAATCACATCTTTTAATGGGATTCCCTCGGTTTTAAAACTCGAATACATTCACAAAAGGGTAATAGAAAAATGGTGTTATCATGTAGCAGTACTTATAAAAAAAAAATAAATAAATAAAAAAATACAGGAAGAGGATGTTCATTTTAGCGAATTTTTGAAGAAAATTAAGCTATTTGCTCTCGCCTCAAAATTTGTAGAATGTGAATTTTTGAAAACATTTTATGCAGAAATCCGTTTCAGGCTATTCTGAATCATATTCTGAAGTTTAACGCATTTTTTAATGTATGTATGTATGTATGTATGTATATATGTATGTGTCATTCCAGACGATAACTGTCCGTAGAATTGTGCTAGAAACTTCAAACAAATTTTAAAATGTTAAGGACACAAAACGAAAATTCAAGATCGTTGGCCAGCATGATCGGATTACATCTTCGGGTTGAAATTTTCAAAAATGTAGTCAAAAATTTCAAAATAGCCTGTTTTTTGCTACTTGTTGTGGGAAACAATTTGTTCAGCATACTTTAACATGTGGTATATCCGGAATCAGCGTAAAATTTTCTATAAGAATATGTATCAAGTTTTCAAAATTTCAAAGTTGAAAAATCAGTCAAAAATCGAAATAATGCCGTTCGCTAGTTGTAAAAATCGGTAATATTTGCATGAAACATTGTCCAAATTCAGATTGAACTACTCTTATGGAAGTATCCCTGTCTAAATCATAAACTAAAATTTCTCTATACGATCAATAGCGACTGAAATGTCGAAGATTTCTTCAAAAATTCGCTCATGGGGTCATGCTGCATGACTGGACTTTTTTATTTCTCAAAAGTAATTTGTAAAAGTTATTGTTAAAATATTAACTTGAAAATTGTATAATGTGAAAATTGTATTACTTGTATTGAAAATTGTGTTAAAAAATTGTATCAAAAATTGTATCCCTGTTCCTATTATAACAGTAATTCAGTAGTGAGTATATTCAATAGTAAGTTGATGTTTATAGCGTAGGTACTTTTTTGCGCAGGTTTGTGTGATTAGAGACTACTTTAGTTAATAAATACTTACACAATCAATCAATTCATAGAATGGATAAGAAAGCCGTTTTTGGCCCCAACAGCTTACATTTTTCAATGTAAGTCCCAAAAGTTGGGTAATGTTTCCGTATTATATAATTATCAGATTCACTCAAATTACCGTTCAAATTTTTCCAAGGATCAACTGTATTGAGACAAAAAATGTCCGGGATTTTTTGTTTTTGTTTAATGGTTCAAATATGTCACTTGTGATTTGATATTGTGACCGAAGATTTTATTGAGCAACAGCCAAAGTTCATTTAAAATCGTCTTGAATTTTAGGTTAGACATTCTGAAGGGTATTCATCTTGGAAAACTTTAGCCTTCTTTTATAACTAGACGCATTATGGCGAACCTCTTTTTTTCTTTTTTTCTTCGTTTCAAAATTTTGATTTACGGCGCACGAGAAATGGAAAAGACGGCAAAGCGCTCCAGGCGAAGGCAGAGAGAATAAAGCGATTTTCTTCTTCCTCATGAGGGGGAAACGGGGAAATGGGGAAAAAGACTTCGAATAACTTCCCTTCTCGCAAAATGCAGACAAATTCCTTCCACCCAAGAATTTTTACTCTTACGGCCGTTTGTCTTCTTAGGTTCTAAATTGCTGCGTCCGTCTCTTTTCCTCCGGGTTTTCCTTCTCTTTTTTTGCGCGGGCGGGGGCGGCTGGGAGGAGGCGGGGGACGGCAGTTGTTTCCCTTCTTTCTCTGAAGAAAAGGCCCGCACTCCCGCCCCCGGGGGCCCTCCCGCCTCCGGACAACAGAGATAGATTACTCTTGCAGCCCCCTGTTCACTTTCCTCCGCCGCCTCCCCGCCGCCTCCTCGACCGCCTCCTTTCCACCATTCTCGCAATTTCCTTGTCGTATCGCGGCCCATAAATTCCGGCTGAGATACTGCCGTGGTCTGGAGCCCCTTTCTTTGCCGCCCCCTCCTCATCGCCCCTCTCTCACCAACACACAGACTTGATTTGAATTGCCTCCTTCCCTCTCGCTCCTTTTCCCCGCCCCCAGATGCCGCCCCCTCTGCAACGTGTTACAGGAAATTGCCCGGGATCAACCTTCATTACCAACACCAATCCTACTTGAACCGCATATTTCACCTTACTTTTCCCCGTTGAAACTTAGTATCCCTTAATCCCTTCTATTAACCACGTATTAAATCTTACTTGCCCATTTCAAATCAGATAGGCTAAAGCATTATTGTGATACATATTCATCCCTTCCAACAAAATTCTCAACAAAAAAAGTTATGAAAGCGAGTAAATTGCATTATTCGTTCCGACAATCGATGAATATATATTTCACATATATTCACAACAATCAATGCCACCTAATAATAACGTAGAATTTATGTTGGTAATGTGCTGATGAAGAGCGCGAACAAAATTGACATAGTGACCGTGATGGGCATATTTCAGGATTACTTTGATAAATCCAGTTAACAAAAAACTATCCAAACCTGACTTCTGTTTTACCTGTTGGAGGTACCACACCTATATTTTTACAAATTCGCTCTACTTTCAAAATTGAATTTTCAACATCCCCAGTCTATTGATACTGAAATATGATTCTTGAATATTAATCATTTTGAAGAATCACCAAAAGTACCAACTCCTTAATAGAATAGTTTAACTATGGGAAACATTACTCACTTCCCGGCCGTAGGAATAACTTGGAATAATATGAATAGCTCTAGCGCTACAACTTTTTGGGGTCGACATTCAGCCTCATAGCGAAGAGTATTTGGTGTTCCATCCAATGGGAGTACCTATAGGAATTTAAGAATACACCATCCAAGAACAGGTGTCAAACCCAATCTTTAACAGTGATATTTGTAGATAATTCACGACTACAAATTTCCGTTTACCAACAAGTTTTTAAATGTCATCCAAAATTAAACTCATTAGTAGTTCAGTATCCAAACATGTTGAGCAACTTCATACATATTACATATGACAATAGCTCAAGGAGAGTGATAATTTCATAGTTTTTAAAAATCAACAGACAAGTTCATTTCAAGATTGATTCTGTAATTTCTAGATGGAAATGAACATTAATTTACATATTCACTGAAGTAATATTGTATGCAATGTGGATAAATTGAGCCTATATTAAAATATAAATTACTGATTGAGGGCATGTGCGCGCGCGATCGGTACTCATTAGTTAACCCTGCAACGCCGTAAACGAAGTATACAAGTAAATGGATGCGAGCAGGTATTGGTAATATATATTTTTTTAAATTGCATTCTATTCAATAAAAAAAAATCGTATTCTACATAGAAAAATATATTTTTAGCCCCCTCTCCTGTAATTTAAGTTTTAACATAGTTAGGTATGTGGAGTCAGAAGTCGAATAAAACCGGGACTGAAAAAAAAAAAATAAATAAATAAATAAAAAACCGTACGTCCGCTGGACTACGCGTCTTCCCGAACTTTTTTCCCAAGCTACTGATTAAGGAAAGTTTAATGAAAAAATCACATATCGGTTGAAAATTCACATGAAATTTCGGCATTATTTTCTGCCAACACTAACGGTAACGTTTATCTCAAAATCTTTGAAAACAAATATTATGGCTTGATTTTATAGAATTAACTTCAGTAAGACACATCTTTTGCGTTAACCGAGGGCTTTATTAGGTGTTAATTTAAAAAAAGATTGTCCATTTAGTATCAAATCGAAATTCGGACAGAGTAGGCTGAATTTAGGTGTCAATTCTGGTTTCTTCTTCGGGACTGAAACAAGTTAGTTTGATCCAATCCTATGTATGTGGAGACATGAGTTACCTTCGCTAAGTAAAACTAGCTTCTCAATGATATTTTTGTGTTATCAGTTTTGAACCATTTAGAAAACTAAGTATTTAAGTTATATTCATTTGTGTAGATGATAATTTTCAGTAAGATTGTCAGGTGTTATAAATTCCGGAAATTGAATACTATACTAGTATTTGTGGTGATTTCTTGAGTAAATACGAACTTGACTGATCCGATGAAAATGACATAAACTTGTGACTAAAATTCAGTGAGATGGAAGGGGGGGGGGGGGGGTATTATGTGGGAAAGCATTGTTGAGTCATTGGCCACAAAACCCCATTATATTCCCGAAAGCGGGAGCGGAGACCTAATCAAGAAGGCGATAATCAAAGTGGTGTTGATATAGTAAAGTTCCGCCATCAATAATAGAAGGCCGAGGCGGAGGGCGGTTTTAGCATGTACTCCAATGAGAGCGCTATCCTTCATTAGAATTGCATTAGTGTACTCAATTAGGAGTGAGGAACGGAGGGCTAGAGTTCACCCTCCAGCTCCTTCAGTCTTCCCACTAATTCAGACCATCTATTATATGAGGAGCTGCTACCCCCCCAATCTGCTTTTCTCCACAGTTAGGCGTTTAATGCCATCACATAACTCATCCCCCGTGGAAGCGCCCTCCCTCCCGGGTTCCCGCTTACGCGTTCCTGGAGCTAATGATGAAGTATATTTCGGCGGGGAATTAATTTCTTTTAATCCTGCGAGTGAACCCATTCGGAGGAATTACAGAAATAGGTAACCTCTGTTTGAGTTAGTGATTTCATGGCTGCGTGGCTCGAAACGGTAACAAGTTCCCGTGGTTTTTCTGACAAGTGTAATATGTAATGTCTTCGGGCTAAATAAAGTTTTTTGAAATCTGCGTAAAGAACTCAACAAAATTTTCAATACTCCATCTGTAAAATTCAAGCAACAGTTTTTGCTTCCTCACAAAAAAAAAGTATGCCTTCCGAAATCAAATTTCTACTTGCTATTTGCTTTTCAGAGCTTGAATTTTCGTTCCGAGTCTCTGTCTTTTAACTTTTTTTCTCTCAGCCCTATCAGCATGGTGGAGGGGGGGCTCTTCCCCTACGTGACAGTTTAGATCTCACAGTTTGCTCTGTGCTATCGGCACAGTTTGGATCTCATAGATTCCACGCCACCAAAATTGTACTTAAGATTTAGGCTGCTTTTGAAGTGATTGGTATATTATAGCAATGGCTTAGGTGAGTTATTTTTCTCTAAAAAATTCAATCTCCGTAACTTTTATAATTTTTCTGGGTTGTTTTAATAAAAACAATTGATTTATATATTTTGAGATTGTTGCTGGATAACAACCGTGACTTCCTTGAAATACGATTCATCAAACTCGGATCGTATCCGATTAGTCCACCAAATCGTACATATTTTTGAACAATTTCTTGAAATTATAAATTTTTACAATTTGTGTATCATTTTCACATTTTTCTATATTTTCTCTATCCGCAAGTTTAGCGCTCCCACCCACGCGCGCAAATGTACGAAAGACGCGCTAACTTCGTAATTTCAAATGAGTTCCTCTTTTTTCATTTTCTTTTTTATTTCGGAGTCGAATTTTACATTAAACTTCACGAAGAAACGACCCATCACTTTTGTTTTTTTTTTTTTTTTTTTTTTTTTTTTTTTTTTTTTTTTTTTTTTTTTTTTTTTTTTTTGGGCACGAAATTCTGCTCCGAAAGTGAGCACTTCCGTTCTAAAAGTTCAAAAATTGTTAGGTACATAGTACCTACTGAGTTTTTGAAGATGTTCAATTTCCACATGTAATACATGATTTTGGAGTATTTTTTCGTGTTGAACCTCGTAATGATGTTCATTTATTGAAATTTGCAACACAAACTTTGGGAAACACCGAAAAAACTCCATTTTATAGTCCGCTTTGTGCTGTGTGAAAATGTGTAAGAAAAGTGCAATCCTGGTAGATTTTTTGTTTTGTTTTCCCAAGTCGATGTTGCAAGTAGTATCAATAAATGAACATCATTACGAGGTTCAGCATGAAACAATACTCCAAAACCATGCACTACATGTGGCAATTGAATATCTTCAAAACTCAGTATTTCACAATTTTTACACTTTTAGAGCGGAATTGCTCTCTTTTGAAGCGGAATTGCACCCTTTTGAGCGCACTAAGAAAATTTAGTGATGGATCATCTTTTCATAAAAGCTTGCGTAGAATCCGTATCTGCATAAAAAAGGGGTTTCATTCGAAATAACGAAGTTGGTGTGCGTTTCGCGCATTTGCGATCGTGCGCGGTGCGCGAAAGTGTGATAGTTGAATTCCTCGTAAAAAATTAAGAGGGGTCTGCGTTTGAAGTTTTTTTTCTACCCCTTCAAACAATGGAGATGAAAAGGGTGGACCATTTACCCGCGGACAATCTGTAGGTATACGCTACAACTCATAAAATATTATAGTGCTTTATTTGGTTTTGACCAAACGTAAAGGACGGATCAAGTGCCAAAAAACAATGTTAGGTATACAAATATTGGAGAAGTTTATTCAATTAAAAACTGTAACAAAGGATCTTTGAGTAATTATGATTATCCCTCTTGCTATATCCACAGAAGAAATGATAAATAAACTACCTGGAAAGTCAGTTGTTTGAAATACAACCGGGCGCCAGATTGAGGACACACTAAAAGGAAATACCGTTTAAATTTTCATCTTCGTAGGTAGAAATAAGGCAGGTATCAGGCTCAGAGCCTAATTCATACCTGTTCATGGAGCCTAATGAGCTGGTCATGGTGGCTCCGCTCTTTTTGGCAGGAAAAATGTTTACATTATGAGTTGGTTAATAAAAAAAAAATGAATTCTAGATCATGATATACTATTGAGCAGCTTCTGTGTCGGAAGTTTAATATAGCCGAATATAAATTCTTGAACAGTAACCATTTACTTGTTTATGAAGAAGGAGCTTTACATAAATAAATTATGTTTCACAAAATGCCTCATGAAAATTTAGAATATAAAGCATGACATGATGACAACTGTATCGCTACATAACTCGGGCATACTGTTAGGCAATCATTGACCCGCAGTCTGTGTTTAAAAAATTAAATGTATTGAAAGTTAACAACATCTGTCAGGATACAGAAATCAAACCACCACCACCAGTTACAGTGGGAATCCTGCGGTGATACTCGTTTCCTGTATGTCCCCGGACAAGATTTAGTTAGATTTTGAAGTATCGGAAGCCTACCTTGTTCTATAAACAAAATAGGTTAGTGTATCCTGGAAAAAGAAATCGCATGGCGTGTCGTGGCTCCCACATAGTCATCAATATTTAGTGCAAGCTACCATAAACTCGTCTTGCTTGACAACTCAACCACCGAGTATGACAGGAGCATTGTAGTGCCAGTATTATAGCGCACCTACACCGCATTATGTCTTACTCAGCCCGACAATTTCAAGCTACGATGAATTAGCGAGTCTGATACCAATAGGTAATCACTCAAACTTGTCACCCAGTCGTATTTGTATACAACGAAAATTTCTCACTTCCGCCTGATATTTTTTTCCCTGCGTCGGGAGGCGTTGAATAATCCATTAGGCGTCGAGTGAACTTTTCAAAGCTCTCCCTTCGTCCGTCGCCATCTCGGATGAGATTTGAATAGTAACGGTGTCGCTTTCGTTACCGCCAGAATCCAGGCGGGTCTTGTCTTATCGAATTGATCCGCTTCAGGTATGAAGATTGCCTTCTACGGAAACTCGATCAAGTTCCACATTTGGGAGCAGTGAGTTTTCAGTTGAATTCCATGTCTCAATTCGCGTACCCACGCGTGGAAAAAAAACCAAGCTCGAGTGATTTTTCAATGTTTTAAAGGGAGCAGCGATTTTATCCTTTTACATGAAATGAAAAATACAGGTATTTCTTGAACTGTTATACAAGAATTGATATATAAGTATTTATATTTGTTTGTTTAATAAGCATTCATTCTTTTATAATTTCATCATTACACAATATACATTTCATATACCAAATGCAACAGTTCCCTCAATAATACGAGAAGGTTCCTTCATTCAATAATTGGAGTAGGTTCTTCACGTTACTTCGAATTGAAAACCTGAAAGTATGACCCGATTGACAAGAAAATCAATCTTTGCGGAAATTTTATCTTTATTGCGTTCCCTATAATATACCAACTGCCTCCCCCCTCCCTTCCATAAAAAGTCTTGCCCCCAAAAATCTAGTACTGGTTCTAAGAGTTTTCGAACGTGCTGAATCCGAATCTGAAGTCCGTTTTTCATGTAGACACGTCTGATATTTGGGGCACGGAACCTGACAATTTGTGCTATTACATGGACTATTCTTGCGTCCAATGCGACCAACAGCAGCTCAGGAGGTGTAAATTGAGTTTCACGATTTGTTCAACTTTTGACCAGGTGGGTCGAAAACACCCTATTTTTAATTCTTCAGTCTTCCATCAAATTATACCATGCGTACAGGAAATTTAAGGCTGACACCACAAATTATGGTCTAAAATACCTCCTCTACATGTTTTTTGCCAAAAAACTCCTGAAAAAAAGTGTTTTAGTTTGTGTATTTGTTCCCAGTATATCCACAAAAATAACTTCACCATTTCTGAACTTGAATAAACATCCACTCTATCTTATCATTGACTAAGGGCCTCATCCCAATATAGAGGATGGTGTGGTTCATTTTTAAAGCAAGGAACATATTTCAGACCGTCTTCTCGAGCTTAAATCGTCTGAGAATAGTCTAATTTTATTTATTAATTATCCTTAAATATATTTTATGACAATTATACTCCTAGCAACCTACTTTCACACCTCCAGCTCTGCTTAACCCTCAGAATCCCAATGAAAACAAAGAACACAGTGATCCCTTAATTTTAAACACAATTTTTTTGAAAATTATTTTTTCAGTAAATTTTTGGCTGTAAACCGTCAAATAATGAACACTTTTTGTAGATTTTATCTTTTAATTATTCAGCATAAACTCAGCTTTTTAATGACCTACACAATTTTTGTAAACCCTTGGTAGAGACCGATTGGGCGACCGTATGATTGAAGACGCGAAACTCGATTTTTTTTACAAAATGTGTTCTTTAGACTGGAATATCCTATTGAGCTGGGTTTTTCATTCTCTTTTTCAAGATGTCTATTTACCGACAATTGAGAATTCGTCTCAATGTGCAGGTATTTTACGATCAGACCGCGATGAATCCAAAACTGAGTTTTTCGGACAGTGATCCCTTAATGTTTCACAGCAGTGTATTAACTTATGACATGTTTTTTGTCTTTAGGATAGTCCGGTATCTAATTTAAAAAAGTAATCATAATTATTCAATGATCGGAAAGAAAAAACATAATAATAAAGTAGGATGATAATTATAGAACAACCGAAGTGGAGGAGTTACATTTTATACGCAGTATAGCTAGGTAAATGGCCGGGAAATATCTAGCAAATATAGCCATGTGAATATTTGTTTTTATACAGCGAGCAGGTGAACATTGATGGATCTAGGTGGGAGAAGTAGCAGAGAAAATGTATATATGCCTATTGGGCTGAATAAACGTTATTGAAATGCAGGGATCACAGGAACATCTACACAGGGTAGACTGGCGAACTTCATAAGAGAGGTGGCATTTTGGAAAATAGAAGATATATTGAAATGCAGGGATCACAGGCACATCTACACAGGGTAGACTGGCGAACTTCATAAGAGAGGTGGCATTTCGGAAAAGAGAAGTAGTCTGGGTGTGGAAGAAATATAATGCTGACTTGGTGTTGATTTGATCGATGGAGAAAGTCGACGCTTCTTTGAAGAGTACACCTGGGATTTATAATACTACTGTCAGCAGATTACCAAACAAGGACACAACAGGAAGGACACTTTGTATATGATACAAGGAATATTGTTATAAATTCAAGGGTCTCTTTCTGGAGGACAACTGAACTTAATTCGAGTTTGATTTTAACCAACGTGTGATTTCTAATCATGGTCAATTCTCAAGCAACGTGGCAAGCAAACGAACACGGGTACGACTAATATCGGGAGCAAGTCCCCCTATATTTCATTTGCATCCTGGGTTTCCGCTGTTGAAGAGCAAGTTGGGAAAGGTACAAGTCCAATATATCTTCCTTCTACTCTTGGGCCAGAGACGCAGGATCCCGAGCATCTCCCAAGAACACTGTTCCTAATTAAACCCAACCCCCAAAGAGAACA
Organism: Adelphocoris suturalis; assembly: GCA_030762985.1. Taxonomy (NCBI): domain Eukaryota; kingdom Metazoa; phylum Arthropoda; class Insecta; order Hemiptera; family Miridae; genus Adelphocoris; species Adelphocoris suturalis. The sequence continues at coordinate 22,511,676 of CM061041.1, read as the reverse complement.
TGACTTGTTCCCTAACAAGTTCGACCAACGCTCAAAAATCCCAAGGGACACCCCCTCCCTCTCCACCACCACCGCCTTCCTTTTCACACCCAATCTTGGGCTTTGTGTAAAAGGAAGAGTTACATTCGGTGGAACTCCTCTCGAAATTTACATTTTGAGCGCGAGTACGTCCCAAGCCCTTGTAGGCATATGTGCTTTATTGGTTCTGCGATAGATTCGGGCAAGAAGATACCATATATAATTAGATATTCGTAGGGTAAATGACCCAAATTCCGCCTACCCTAACTGTTTTCTCGAATATCAACAAAATTTTATGGTTAATTCCTTCGGAAAAGTTCTTACTATTATGAGCGACTACCCACCTTTGATTCCTAGAGCCCTTATTCAATTATATGAGACCTAGTAGGAATTATAAAATGAAAAGTAAAACAGTCGGAAATTTCAATTTCTCTGAATGTATTCCAAATTCCGCCTATCAGCTGTTCCTAAAACCGCCTGGTAGGCATAATTGGGAACAGTACACAGAGTTTGGGTAAAATGATGAAAATCTTGCTGAAATATACCCGAAATCGACGATTTTGGTATTATTGTTCAAAACAAAATTCAAATAATGCACGGTATGAATTTATCATTGCTTGTTTGCAATATTTTTATTATATCAAATCTTATTTGTTGAATGAATCCTAAATTATATTCAAATTCTGTATTACAATGGCATAATAAATCATGACAGCTTGTTATGGAAGAGTCCGCAACTCCGGGACACATTTTCATGTTATGGTTACCAGATTCGCCTTCATAGTAAGCCAGCCTGGTTAAAATTTGATTTTCACAGGGTGAACATATGAGAATTAAGCTCACTCAGCTGATCGGGAAAAAACTCATCATTTCAATCGTCTCTTAATGTCCCAAAGAGTCTTAATCCTATCAATTTTCAACTTCGTAGGGTGAACTGAAGAGAATTTAGCCCTGACCTGATTGGGAAAGAGACTATAGCGAGCCAGCCTGGCTACTACTAAATTAGATGATGATAGATAACTCGAAGATTGAGATATTGATCGTGAGGGCTGGTATATTGAGAAATTGAGATTTCTAAATCTGTCAAGGTAACAGTAATGTTTTCTGTGTCTCATTTATGGAAATCTTACAAAAATTCGGGAGAAACCAACCAGGTCGTTGTACGCACATCCGTTTGCTATTCCTAAGGGCCGGAACATTGGCAGGGAGAAAAACCCAACAACATGGGAGCAAATCATCATCTTGCATATTGATGCAACTGACGGATCTTAACAAAAATCACCTTGTAACTGAGCACGTATTAGCTGTTATAATTCCAATGGAAATTTTAGCTCACGAAACGGGGTTATTATTACTTTTGTCGCCTCGAGATGGACTTCTGAAGCATAAGTAGCTGATTTATTTTATACCATTAATTTTCAGTTGGTTGTTCAGCTCATGTTAAATGCTACTCGTAGAAAAGTGTAGGCTGTGTGTTTTTTAATTTAGAAAGTGCTCTTCAGGTCGTCCACACCTATGCATATAAATACAATTATTTATTTATCTAGTGTATTACCTCGTTTAATAGTTATATACAGGTGTTCGGCAACGAAGGGCTTTAAAATTCATAAATAATAAACCTTTGTCTAATAATTTGCAGCGTTTTGAATTTCCAATAAAACTCACTCCCTATCTGATACTCGGAAATTGCAGTTGGCTTTGGATGAGGAAATAGGCCTCAATAAATAAAAACTATACAAATTTGGTGCGTAATTTTGGTTATACCTACTCATAGAGATGAGCCGGTTTATTCTGGTTTCTACGGTTTTCTGAGATCATAGAAAAATCCGAAATCAAATTATTTAACGTTTAGCTACGAAACTTTAATTAAATATTTCGACATAGAAAATACAATTCGTTATTTTCAATTTTCTAGAAGAAATAAACCAAAATGCATCAAGATTGTAATTAAAATGATGCTATTAGCATATTACTCAAATAAATTTAAATAATGTAACCTAAGATGATTTTTTAGTATATAATAGGCACGTATATGATACATATTTTAGTTTACAAATATTTATGTATGGGAGCAGAAATTATTGTGACCCAAATAAAATATTTAAAAAATGAATAAATAAAAATAATCAATGAAATGGTACCCTATGGTGGTTTAGTGGGAAGTGTGGCGTCCTTGATAAAATCTTATAGTCCATTAATTGCAGCCGGTCAGGAGTTTCATTCATTGGCTATCCAAGATTGTGATATCTTCAGCAACTGCACCAAAAATACTCGATTATGAACGTCAGATCGCACTACAGGACGCTAGGTTTGTACATTATACTATTTCTGATGAAAACTGTCACAAAAATTATTGATGATTCTTGAAAAATTCGATGACACCAAACGTATGGCACGTTTCAAGCCGCCAACCGAAAGCCTCATATATTTCTTTGAACGCAATATATCTACAACAAAATTACTTTAAAATTCAAATTAAGATGTCGTTCCGTTCTTCAAAGGAACTCTTCGGGGAGGGAACCTCGTCGGCGCCCTCCAAGATTATTTGCGCATTTTGTCTCCAGCACAGCGTACGGTGTATAGGGGAGGAAAATGACTCGGATATAGAGGGATGGGATGAAGAATTCCTTGAATGCTTGGAATCTTATAGGCTATAGGGGGAGGAGAAGAGCCCCGTAATAGCCTTTCTCAATGATTTACACTCAGAACCGGCTCATTGCCAGCCATCTATAACGGCGACCGGAACCCGCTCGCCAAAAACGGCCAATAATCGTCGAAACTCACCTGCGGTACTCGGGAATAATTAGTGTCTTTTGAAATATCTGGTGAGGTTTTACGAGGATAAAACATGGTTCGACTGTAGCGTACCGAAAACCGTATCGGTTTATACGCATTAATCTGAAACGGTATGGGAAAATATAGTACCGTTATTTCATAAATTTTGATTGTACGAGGAAGATTTAAAGGCCATCTGTGAGATTCAAAATGCAAACGATAGTCATTTAAATTCCAGAAAAAAACTGGATTTGTGGATGATTTGTTGCAACTTTGACAATCTATGTCCCCACATTAATGTTTTGCCACGTAGCCCACGAAATCTGAGTTCGAATGCCAACAGAAAGAAAGCTTTAATTTTCATCCATAGTTTTAGGTGAATCCATACTATTCTCCTAACTTGTAGGACCTATTATGATGTTGCTCAAATACCATCATTATAAAATAGCAATGGAAATGTACGAAGCTTTGTTCATAATTTTATATACTCATCAATTAACTAGCAAGCAAATCAATTCAATTTACACGCACAGACAGCTATATACTTCACCCATTAAACTGTTTTGCTTCCAAACTACTACTAGGGTGAGTTGGCGTCGTCGTTAGTCTACTTCGCTAGAAAGGTTACGTTGATCATTAGAACTGAGTTGTTGTACCTTTCGACAACTAGTCGCATATCATTCTCCGACCGCAATACACACAAGATTACCTGTATTTAAGCTCAAAGTTGAGTCTCCATGCTCGTTCATAACATGTAACTAAATCTTGAAGGCAAATAACATCAAAAAGAGTGGCGATCAAGATGTACTAAGCTTCATTTATCATAGTACTTTCTAATAAATTGACGAACTCTTGTTGCATTAACCCATCATTACAATGTGTAGAATCAAATTGCCGTCTGCTGAATTCAACAGCATGTTATTCAGACGTTTTTCTTGTTTTCATATGTCAATCGCTTTCAATGTATGTATATATACTGACATTTTAGCTGCGATGTCACCCATGTTAATTACGACATCTCGGCATTACTTAAAATTCTCTACTACCGAGTTTATTGCAGAGAATCTGAACTTTTCCTGAAGGATTCGAAAGCTATAACAACACTTCTGGCATTTGCTCACCTACGGTCCGGAACGGAGTTGAATCCCGCTGTACCAGCAAGTCCTAAACAATGAGTTCAGAGAGCAAGAGATCGCTTGTCTTGTTACGTTAGCTGATTTCTAGATGCATACAAAATAATTATGACTTTTGACCAAATCAATTATTACTTCTATACACATTCAGCAGCATTGCAAAGGCAACGCATTTCCATCTATATTTTATATTTAGTGCCAAATTTATTATGTGTATAAGATAGAAAATATAGAAAATACTATTTCAAACAAGCTTTTCAATCAGTTGTACATTGAAATGACATAGATATGTTCACGTTTTGGCGAATACCTCATCAGCAGGAAAGCTAAGCCTAATAGTAAAAGGCTGAATCTTGTTGCTTCCGAGTCTTCCTATAGTTAGGAAGCGGAAGTATTGCTTTCACTTTCGGAAGATGAAACTTTTCTGAAGCAGCAGATGAATGATTTTCTTGTTTCCGAATTGGCCGTTTTTGACGTCTTCCGTTACATCTTGATTTACTCTTTTCCAAAATGGAATTTTTGGGGATCATTCATGGTCTATACATTCATATTACAAAACGTGGAAGCTAAGTGCCACACCCAACTTGACAGAAGTTATTTCTTATTTGCTTACATCACCAAACAAGTGTTTAAAGTTTGGGATAGATTGGAGGCTCTGCGATACTTCGATGACCGAGCTAAAGTTTTTTGCTGTAAGTGCAGAGGTCGGTTATTAGTAAAAGCCTCACCGACGGATGTATAGCAATTGACTCGAGTATAGGGGAAGAGTGAAGAAAAAATGTAGACGGGGGCGAGAACCATTATATTTCCAAGTCTAATATATTTTCCCCGTCCGTGGAAGAAGCCTTCCGTACTCACTTTTCCTCAGGGGATATTAGCATAGCGGTAATGGGACGTGGGGTCGACCTTATGGTTGTACTGCGACGCCCATCAATCACACGCCATTCATCTCAGCAAACTCTGGAATGTTTCATCACAACTCCCCTCCGAACTATTCGTTCGTTGCCATGGAGACGGCGTTGTTTGGCGAAGGTATTGCCAAACGCTATATGGAACCATCGAGATGGAGAGGAACAATAACTAGGTGATGGGGCTCGAATGATTCGAGACAACATACTTGCAGTGCGCAGTATGGTGTGGGAATTATATAGCCTCCTAACTATGAATGAGATGTACTGTTCTGTTCTCTTTGATGTTGTAGTTCAAAGAAATAATTCAACGCCTCTTCCACATAGCTGAGAACACCAATTCGATATGACATCAATGATACCTCGACTTACGAGAGATAGTCATTTATTTGGAGATTTTAATGAGCTGAGTATCAACCGGAGTCACTTATGTAGCTCGAGTTCTACTAGACCATGAGATCATTGAGATCAGTTGTGAGCTCATTGGTACTTGTATCAAGCGGAGGCATTCAAGTTCCTCAAGACCCCAATCACCTAAAAACCAGCATACCAGAACCATGGCAAGTAGAATTTGAACCATTTCGTTGAAAAGATTCATTCAAAACTAGACCTGGACGAATCTGTACAACTCCTGCAATCTCTGAGACACTACGGCACCACTTTCCGTTTCCTAGGAATACTATAAAAACTCGTGTTCAATGAGACCTGGACGTGTGGGAGGCGTTTATATACTTTCGGGTTAACAAGGCAAGCACGAGCCAAAGAAACTCGAGTTTCTCGAGCTTGATGAGTTCCAAATTGCCTGCAATGTGACGGTATGATTTGTATAATGTGACGGATCGATATTGTTGTTCTAATCTAAATACTCCTGGCCGGATTTCAAAGGATAACCAACTGCGATCCTCCAACCAATTGCGGTAGTTTCTTTTTTTTTTATCGCTGGAGAAGCAACCTACACCTGAAAAGAGCCAACTGAAGAACTTCCCACTTTCCCCTCCACTTTTTCTCGACCAAGGGCGACACTTACTTTACTCTCTCTCCCTCCCAAGGTGATATATCGCTCTCTCAGATATGCTGCGAATTCTTCGTCGAATTAAATTTCTCCCACTCCCCACACTTTCATTCACCCCAAGGGCATTTTTAGCTGCTACTTCCTCCCCTCCCCTGGCTCAACCGGCACGATCCTGCTCGCCACCCCGCTCCTTGCTTCCCAAGTTCTCTGTAGGTGGCGCTGGAGGTGGGGGTGAGAAGAATGCCCCCTTCTCTTACCATCCCCAGAGATATATTGGGCCTCCAGCCCGCAGAATAATTAAATGGAAAGCAGGTGGTGGGGGAAATGGAATTGGAGGGGGGAAGCAATGTGTTTCATTTGATGTATAGCCCTGAGGATTCCAGGTGCGTGGACGGAATATACATTTAACCAAGTTGCATTTTCATTTATTATTATTATTTTTCGCCCTTTAAAACACCCTTATTACATTTGATGTCTTATTAAACTCCTTTAGTTCTCTTACCCAGTGTACCCTTAATACAACACATGTTTGACAACATCACTAATTTTTATATCATTTATAAAGTATAGGAATAGTATATTTATCTGTCATTTTTCGTACAACTTCTTTTTAGTCTTCCAGCAATAAATATAATTCTTCACTTAACTTGGAGCTATGATTTAGAATCATCTTAAGTTTTAGTCTTGCTGTGCTAACAGCTGTGGTGCGGAGTGCAGGATGAATTATCTGTGATTGTATTCAGAACAGAAACGAGTACCTACTCTAAAATACCATAAGCTCAGTAAGCTTGTATGAAAGTTATAATCTCGCGTTCTTTCACAAATAATATTAATTAATTGGTAATATAAATGTACCTAAACATCATCTTCCAAGTTTACTTCTAATCAAAAATCGATAAGATGGTTGGAAAGCAATATGTTTTGAACTCACCTGTGTCATTCAAAATTCAGGATTTATAGGAATTCAAGCAGTTAAAAAATTTAAAGAAGTTAATAAATGAAAAATTGATTTTAATTGTGTGAGACAATTGAATAAATCTCCCCGAATGACAATTTGAGTTCGTAGTGTAAATCATCCTAATTCATTCAGATTTCCAGAGTTTGCGTTCTGTAGTTGGGAGATTTTCCGGTATATAGGTGCTCATGTTGATGTGTAAATCAATAAATTTTGAGTTTGATGTAAACAGAAATTAACAAATAAATTGTCTATTTCCAAGAAAAATATAGAGTTGCAATGTTGAATCGATTTAGACTGTTAGGACATCACAAAAATGATTGAATATAATGTCGGAAGGACATAGCTTGTATAGTGACGAACGAGAGGGAGCATGAATCCCATTGGTCGAGAAAAAAGAAGGGGCTAGGAGATGCAACCAATCAAGTGCAAATAAAGTGAAAAGGGGATTGAAGCTAAACAGAATAAGTGAGGGGGAAGGGGAAGGATGACTTATCTAGTTTTCAACATTGTGAAGGGGAAGATTTCAAATTTTGAGTTGTGGTGAAGGGGTTGAAAATTTGATCAAATCAACCACAATGGCTTATACTACCATGAAAGAGGAAACGATACAGTGTAACTTACCAATATTATGAAAATCTCTACTGGACTGCAGTTGATGGTGATGCTATGCTGAACGGGATGCGGAGAAAAGTTCCTCCTTCGTCCTCCACAACTGACCAACTCAACTTGCATTGTGGTGCCGGTTTTTGTCCTTGTGGAGGAAGTAACCGTCGAACCAATCATAGCTGAGTCTCGCTTTTGGGGGAAAGAAGGTGGTTCGCGATCTATGGGCCACATGTCTTTTTTTTCCACTCCCTTTACGGAGGTCTCGCTCGACCTTCAACCATTTCTGAGTTTTTTCTTGACCTCTTCGCCAGTTTGCCCTCGTTTACCTGCCCTTATATTATTTACGACCCACTCCTCGGATCACTAAAAAAATGCGTTGTGAAGGGCCTGACCCTGAAAACGAGTGGTTGACTCTTAGTCTAGGTACTTGTTGCATGGCATCTGAGGCCATGCAATCTTCTGAAAGCATCTAAAAATCACGAGACTGGAGAAATTCAACAGTCAACTCAATAACATTCCAGTAAAATTTGTTTTAATGAAAGTAGTAGTAATTTGACCCTTTGACTGGGTTCCACATGAAGTTTGAAAAAAATAGTATAATCTTTTAGCCCATTTTCTTGAAGAAATTCGGTGTAAGAAGTTGTTGAATAATGAACACAAGCTATTGTATTAGCTTTGTCCATTTAGGTATGTTTATATGTATGCGTATCCTCGAAAAAGCGCTTCAACTCGAGAACGGCTGGACCTTATTTGACGGGATGGACCGAAAAATAATTCAATAGTCATTAAAAATAAGGTGGCTGCAAAATTTTTCATTGATAATCAGCTGCGTGAGCTGACTTTGTCATTCGAAAAATGCTATTTCAATTCAATTTTTTCTACAAAGCTGAAATTTGGAACGAAGCCTCTGTGAGCCATGTAGGATAGGATCTCACCTTGCCGAACCACCCCAATTAGCTGAGTGAGCTCTCAATACTAATATTTATGCTATTTATTTTACTAAGCTGGAATATGGAACGGAACCTCTGTGAGACTTGTCGAACAGGAATTTAACTCACCGAACCACCTCAAAAACTGTGTGAGCTCTAATGCTAATATCTATGCTGTTTAACCTAAGAAGCTTAAATTTGGAACGGAGCCACTGTGAGATAGGTAGAATACGATTTTCTCTTGTCGAACAGCCCTATTCAGCCGATTAACTACACTAATAATAATTAAGATCTGTATAATTATTGTAATAATATTAATACCGCTCCGTTCAAGCGTTGATCGTCCCCACCGAATTCTAATTTCCACATTCCTTGTGAAACACTAATCTACTTAAGAGAAAATGCGCTTAACACAAGGCTCACTACGTGAGTACTGATCTTAATTTTTTCACCTGATGTTGTAGTAAACAAACAAGGGAATGTACCGATGTAACTCTCCAGTTCTAAAATGTATTCTTGGTCAATATGTATTGTTGATGAGCTTTGAACAGGGTTGAGAATCCCCCCTCCGAAAAAAAAAAAAACAAAAAAACATTGCAAACTAAAAAATAATAATAAAATTAAAAAAACACGTATCTTTCCCGGTTTATCAAACGATATCGTCAATGAATAGATAATGATAATATACCCGTTCCGTTGAATCGGATCTCTCCTGATTCCACCTTGGATTCAATACTTCGGGCAACAAACTCGTACATCAAATAGGTATATTCATGTTTATGGGAATATTTGTTCATGAACAATATGATATACGCAACATATGCTACATACAATTTAAAAATTGTTGATGTTATATTTGATCAAATATTATATGTAGGTAGCCTCTACATCAAAGGAAATCGGCTAAAAAATTATAAAAAAGCAGTAAAACTAGAATAGTATTTATTCGAGTAATAAATATAAATAATGTACGAGTACCTGTGCGCTCCTAAACTGTGGTGCATGACTGGAACTCATACATTATAATGAAATATTTTTAAGCAACGATGCGCTCAAATTCCAAATGAAATGTGTTATAAGGTCACTAACAAAGGAAAAAAGAGCGGCTTGAAATCCTTGAAATTTTATATCGTATTGATACCATTCAGAATAGGTTTGATTAACACCACGTTGAATAATATAAATGAGTTTATGTAATAATATGATAAGAAATTGAATAATAATTATAACTGTTACCTCTGGTTTGTCTACCGGCATTGTCATTCAATCTGTACTTTCAATGCTCATACCATTGTGCTTTTACAAAATTATTGTTGTCCAGCATCTGAGGCGCAACTAATGAATTAGTATCGGATGACAAAATTCAATATGATTCATGTGGCTTGGATTGTCACGGAATTTCAAATGGAAAACCGCAACGGTCGTCTAATTTCACGAATCAAGGGTTCAAAAGAATAGAAATTAGGAGAAATTAAAACGCATTTGTTGCGGAGGTCGAAAACGTCATTCGTCCTCACGCGATAGGTAACTACGGGCCCTACCTGTTGTTGTCAGTAAATCAATCGCCAAACGTGCCAGGCCCCTTGATTTATAGGGGAGTTGCAATGGAGTTCTGATGCCTTGTTGTGTAGGGTAGCAATAGAATGAGATGAGATGAGGGGAGGCCATCCATCAGCAGCGCGATTCGGGACACCCTTGATGGCGGATGCGCCCCTCCGCCCTCCCTAGAGGGTCTTCGGGGAGGGGGTATCGTTTTTGTCGTATGGTACGTGAGGGAAGATGTGCTAGAAATGATTAGTAGAGCTCGTGTGAATTGATATCATTAAACGGTACAACATACACAAGCTGCCTTCAAACATACACTGTAATATCGATATCGATATTGATCAGGATCCATTCCCATAAAATATTTACTAAGGCAGTAATAGCATTTTGCCATCTAATTCAACATTCCTCACATTGAATACAACCTTCTGAAAATTGAATACAAACTTCTGAAAATTGAATACAATTTTTTTTTTTTTTTTTTTTCCAGTACAGAAGAAATTTTTCGAAAATTTTGGTTTTGAAATTTTTGGAGCAATTGCAATAACTTCATTTTCCACGAAAATTCGCTAAAATGTTTGATTATTTTTACAGGAAGAAACTAGTGGTACGATGCGCTAGGGGGTCAATGTTCGTAATGTTTGATGGAAGGTAACTCAGTACTTGTTCTGAATGGGAAAAACAATATTGAATCATTTCGAAAGGAAATTCAATAATTTTCAAGTTAGTCCATACTCATATTTTTGAAAAAGCATATACTTAATTAGGAAATATAAGCTAAAATTAGGACACATACGCATTTTTAACAGAATTCCCCTCCTTCTCCCTCCTTCCACCCCTAGATTCTTATAGACTTTTACTAAGTTACATAGGAAGGTTTAAAAGAACATTTGTGCCAATTTTCAGGAGTTTGTTCCACTGATCAGCTGTTTTTGGGCCTACGTCAAATAGGTAGTCATAATTCACCTCGATACCTAGCTTGAATACAATGTACCTGAGACGTACTCTGTCCAACGAATACCGAGTAACGAGTGGAGCATAGTATAGTGACCAACTTGGAAAGGCATACTTGAGATTGCTACAGACATTGGTACAAGAGTACCATTCTTAACGCTTGAAGAAAAAAAAATCTTGAGGCTGGAATAAATTTCCAGTGTTTTTATATTAATTTATTACGGTGGTAAAGAGATGGAGGAGTGGGGGAAGGGTTAAAGAGCTGAAACAGCCCGAGATATTTAGCCTTAGACAGTAGTAAGGTTTAATTGAGCTGGTTACGCAGCAGTTTTTTTATGGAGTGCTATATACACCTATGCTATGCAATGATAATAATGTAGTATTAGCAGGTGACACACTTTGAGTAAGTGGTCATAATCAATCTCGAACCGAGTTCGAATGCAATATACCTGAGGCATTTTCTCTGAATTCTTTCTAAAGATAATTTGTAAGAAACATAGTAAGGTGACCACGCCGGACAGTCATACTTAAGGATTGGTATAGGAATTAGTACAAGAGTACCAATCTTAAATGAATGTTAAAATAAAAGTCTTAATGTTGGAATAAATGTGAAGTTTTTTTTACATAGATTATGATTGTAAATAGGTGGAAGGGGGGGTCCAAGGGCAGTAACCGCTCGAGATAGTAAACCTTAGACAGCAGTAAGGGACAATCGAGCTGGTAATTCAGTAGTTTTCAAGGGGAACTACATCAGCTATGCATCGACGTTTATGTAGTCTTTGCAGGCGATATACTTGGAGTAGGTGGTCATAACCCATCTCAAAACCGAGCTTGAACACAATATACCTGAGGACTTTCTCAAATTCTCAATACAGGTATCCGCACACAAGGAAGGAACAGGGCAGGAACGGGGTCATGAGCTGAAAATTTTCTAACCCCACTCACTGACAGAACTCCATCCCGATAGCTACTTTCCGAAAGGGTGGTCATTGTAATCCTTCCTGCGAGGAGGGTGAGATATTTTTCTCCCTTCGCGAGGCTGTAAAGAATTTCAGTGATCCCCTCAACCCCCCGCCACTGTTTCCACCAGTGGCCACCGCCTTCCCCCGCCTTCCGCACCCTCCCACTCCGACCGCCATAACGCTGTTGCCCCTCTGGGATCATCATCTCTCATCTCACGATTCTTTCAGTCAGTCACTCCCGCCTTTCATACACAAGTGTTTATGAATTCGCGTGTTGGCAGAGTCTTGCGCGTTCGTTCGCGCGACTTGTGAGTGCTAGAAGGTCCACACTGTTCATGATCCTACTAAGGTAAGTCATAGCATTTTGGCTAGTCAAAGAATAATTCCATACCCATTGCGAGTTTTACTATGAAGACAACGAATATATAATAGAACGTCAATATTATCAAAAGATCCTTTAATTTTCTATCAAATTTCCTCCTGTAAATTTGCGAATTTGTTTGATTGGCAGGAAATTAACGCATCAGATTAGGTTCATACTTATTTCTAGACTTTGTTATTTCTGATTGAATTCGCAGATATGAGCTCATTCGAAGCTAAAGCAACTTCAATGAATTACTGATATTTGAAACAAACACTAGATTTATCTTTTCTTTCCCATTTGAAATCTCAATTCGCAGACTTCTTCATTCGTTTTAGCGAGTTCAGAGTGCTCTAGAGTCCACTCTGTTCATGATTCTGCTAAGCTACAAACCTAACGATTCAAACGATAATTTTGGCTGTTCAAACGATAATTTTTCATACCCACTGCGAGTATGCACCCCTATAATCTTTTGAGTTACGATTCTCGATACATATTTTCCAACAACTGGATTTAAAAGTCCGTCCATCTACAACCTAAACCGCGCATTTGCTGACAATTTCATCAAAATCTGATGAAAATTGTGGAAATTGAGGTCATTACATGTATTTCACATAGGCGGATGCGCAGTAGCTATTAATAATACAATCATGTTGAAATTGATATGAGGTGATCAAATCATATTCTTCCAACTATCATCCAAATTGAAGCGGAATCAAACGACTAGAGTGTGAATAAAAAAATGGGGTTTAGTCGGAATTTCGTTTGCGCATGCGCAGAATGAAGTATAGATTTGGCAACAGTGAAACTGACAGGGGATCGTCTACCTCCTAGCCCGCACATTCCCTGAAATTTCCATCCAGATCGGATGAGTACTGTGGAAAATATATTTGTTACGAGGGTTTATATAGGCGCATGCGCAGTAGCTAATAATGATACAACCATGTTGAAATTGATGTAAGATGATCAAATCGTCATCCTCCAAATTCGGGCGACTAGAGCGTGAACGATTATGCTTGGGAGAAATTACGTTTGCGCATGCGCAGAGTGAGGTATTGAGTCATGAGTGAGTTTTGAGAAACTGATAGGGGATCGTTACCTCCTAGACCGCACATCTCCTGAAAATTTCATCCAAATCGGACGAAAACTGTGAAAATAATATTGTTACAAGGATTTGCGGACACAAGGCAGACACACACACACGCACACACAGACAGACACGGAACCAAAGTTTTTCAGAATGGTCCAAAACGTAAAATGCGAGGGGAAATTTTGATTTTTGCAGACCAATAATTTTGTTTCTCCCGAAAATGAAAACAATGCTTCCGCTTCCTTTAGATAGACTCGGAAGCAAAACGGGTTTTTACTGAGCATTCATCGAATAAATTCTAAATAAACAAAAAAAATACGGTTTCCACTATTTTTTAACGTTTTTTATCTAACCATTTGCAAACTATTAAATATAATTTGCAGAAAATGTGATTCATCAAGAAAGTAGAAAAAGGGGATAAAACAATAATTTGATAATTTAATTTATCGATTTATATCAGAACTGTCGCATTAACTATAGCAGCAAATCATGGAATAACGGAGATAAATAGTAGATTACCTAGCATAATATTCTTCTTCTACACTGAAAAATCTTTCCATTAATTTTAATTATCGAAAATAAATCAAATTAGTATTCGCACCCCATCTGACTAGCATTACATTCGATTCTTTCAAGTAGTCGCATTGCATTATTCTTTATTCCGTTATTGCAGTGCCTACTCGAACTTTATGGGGTAAAACTATCCATGAGATAAAACTACTTGATTTCAATCTAATAACTTATTCATACTCCTTATGACAACTTCAATATTGATTTTGTGTGAAAAAACATACAACATAGCTACATATGGAGGTTCCCTATATGTTGTAAAATGTACTTGTTTTTGCTATGTATCGAAATTTTCATAATGTATCAAAATTTTCGCAATATAATATGAATTTTTTATCATTTAATAAAGATTAATAGGACGTTTCCATTTGTTTTCGTCACGTCACGAGCGTCACGTCACGGTGGGGTTTTCTATTGATTTTCACGTACAACCAATGCGTTACTAGGGAAGTGTAACTCCCTTAGTTTTCATAGCTATATGGAACGCTCTCATTTTATCACAGCATCTCATAATCCCTAAGCCTCTGTAGTGTCAAGGAAAGCTGATTTATTACGCTCAGTTATAAACTAATATTGCTAAGTAACCATAATGAACTAATAATGTGTAAAATTAATCATTAATAAATGATCTGACTGTTGAACCGTAAGTCTGCCGTCCGTTTTTTTGCCTTAAGCCTCACTTATTTCAGCTGGAATAATTGTTTGCTTTGATAAATGAGAGAACGTATTGTAGATCCGCCACGTTATTCAGTACCATTATTATCTCGTATAATTATATACATAATAATCGATATCAATATGACAATCATCGTAACATAATATTATATGACTTTTAAATGTAACATTGCATTTTGGATTTGCCCTGTCTCATTCAAGTAAACCTAAAAGCTCCGATGCCTTTGTACGCAATTATCATCATTTTTCGAGAGCTCATTCCTCGTTTTCCACGAAGAAGCTTAAATTCTAGGCTCGCAACCTCAGTATCGACCGTTAAATAGCCGTAAACCAATGTAGTAACACCACAGCCACGGCAAAGGTGCAGCCTTATCTCATTCTCTCCTCTCCGCAAGTTGTTCCGAGAGCGCGCTCCACGGATGAATAATTCATAGTAACAAACCAACCAACCCCCTCTACCCCTCCCTCCCTCATGCCTCCTAACATCGCCACTTTGGCTCTGGGACAACTATAATTTTGACAGCTGGCCCCTAATTTCGTCGATACGCATCTCCTTAGCGGGGGCCCCACGCTCGTCGTAATTGCTTAATTCACAGAAGAAAAATCGCTTCTTTTTTCGAAACTAGGAACGTAATAGTACTTTCCTTGATTTCGGAGGGAACTATCTTGGAAAAAAGTTGCGTGATGAGGAAGCATCACTCACTTATTGTAGTTTGAGAACGTTGAGGAAAAACGACACCGCTCTGATCGTGTGAACTGGATATTGTGGTATGGGAAGTTATTAGCAATACAGGAGGTAAGAGGCAGTAGATTTATCATGATACTTTCCACTACCTAGTGTAGATAACTGTAGATTGCGAAAGTAGGGTTGTAGATACATATATCAAGAGTGAATTCCCTCTGCGTGATTTAATAGATTAGAAAATGAATCCAAATCAGAACCAATGAACATCTCGCAGAGGACAGCATATTTCCTCTTTATTACCTCCGTAACAAATCAGAGCTTTTAAGGTTCTTCCATAAATTGTCACCAATCAACACAATTTGCGATATGTCATTTGTTTTCTATTTTTACCTGTTTATTTGAAAATTTCTCAGACGCCCGAGCCTTTAGTTAAGTTGTAAAGCAACCTAAGTGCTAAATTCGATTTATTGTTGAATTCATTAAAATCTAACAATAAAATTCCCCTTTAGGCTTGTTAAGCACCCTTCAAGAGTGATTGAAAGTTGAACAGAGATTTCAGACCGGTTCCTCACTGATATATTTCTCTTTTAATCCGGATTTCGCTCATCTGTCCAACTTTGATAAATGACAGTCAGCAGGCAATTTTTTTTTTTTTTTTTTTTTTCATTTTCTGTTTTTTTAATTCCATTTTTGGGATAGCTACGTATTTTTGAACTTATTAAATCGTATAGGGGTTTATCCAAAATGAGCCTGTCTTGACAATTAAATCAATGAAGTTTGGTGTATCGCAAGGTTACGTTTATGGAACGCTGTTATATATTGTTTATGAATGTGACTATTCAACATCTCCACTAACTAGCCAAGCTCCCTTCTCTGATGACTTGGTCATCCATCCTTGAGGAACATTTGATTCGACAACAACGGATTGCTCTCATTTTCATACTAGGTGTGCCGATGGAGGGATCGGTCGAAAATGGAACTTGACCCAAGAGAGTCAAAAACCGTAAGATTCGTCAACAAAAGGAACGTCCAACTTCTGCAAAATTCATGCAGCATTGATAATGGATGGAACTTTCTTCAACAACCAATGTTCATCACTTCCTTCTCGAATTTGATCTGTGAGGGCCATATTCACATTATTGAATGAAACAAACTTATCTACCCCGGCAACTCAAACGACATATAATATGCCTTTCAGTAATTAAGACCTTAAAACGTATGTACAGCTGTGAACTGTAGTGATCTGGTTTCGAATCGCATGTGGTAAAACTGATCAAAATCAAGCCATCAGGCTGTATACATGCTCCGTGGTTCCTGGTTCGACAGAAACGCAATGCTACAAATATATTCGAAAATACGCCGTATAAGTTATATGAATTGATCACTAAAACCTATATAAATGTTCAGAGTAGGATGATGGATCACCCAAATCATCAGCTACTGCCTGGTTTGGGGCAATCCACTCCGATCACCACTACATCCTAACCACTGGAGATTGAAAAGAGGAAGACAAGAGAATAAAGGGAGGATAAAACTAATTAATATAACTTAATTACTATTTATATACCTACTTTAAGTATAGCTTCCCATGAACTACAAATACTCTTATTGAATATTAATTGTTCTTGTGATCCATTTCTCTTGTTACCGAACCTCCTTGCAAACATCTAGTTCTCATGTCCTTACAATTGAGAGTGGGACTACTATAAGGTTCTTACATGATATACTACATTGATTATGGTTTTTCATTTATTAAATGAGTGTAATGCTTGTGTTTCACTCAGCATGAATTTGTTTTTGTCACAATAAAGTTTACCTAGAAAAAGGCTATAATACGTTTATATAATTTCATTTTTTTATTGTTATTAGCGATCTTGAAATGTTATCAAACAAATTTCGAGGCGCAGATAATGTCCCCTTCTTGGTAGATTACAAAGGTTCATTAATAAAAAAATGAACCAAAAACCCCAAAAAATCTTATGCTACTTGGTTTCACACGTTGAAAAAGTCGTGCGAAACGTCGTTGATATCTGATGCTGTTTATACATATAGCAACCTGTATTCAAATATATTACACATAGATGTACTTATATTTTAATTAATTAGGCTGTACTGGTGAAAATAAATTCTCAAAAAAAAAAAAAAAAACAGCAGCTCCCCCTCTCACCTCCGCCCGTATCGTGTCACCCTCTAGAGAGGAGTCTAGTTCCATGTTTGATCCGGATTTTCGTTTTTTGTTGCACAAAATAAATGGTTAGTTTTCTATCACGGGGCCTATCCATTAAGGGGAATAGAGCAGCCATAAATCCAGACCAGCGGAGCTATCTGCCAATTATTGAGTGATAGCGATCGTCCAGTTCTTTCCCACCTCCGTTTATTCTGTTCCACTTAGAAAAGGGAACAATTAGCGACCATAAGCAGGCGAGTTTCGAAGGTTTTTCAACAACCTCTCCCAGCTCCCTTTTGCGCTCGTTCTTTTTTTACCAAAATCTGGAACCCTCAGAAAAATACCCTCTTTTTCGCATCCCACAAGGAAATCGTTTGAAAAAAGCTACAACAAAAGAGACAGTAAAAAAAAAGCTTGACTCCACATACCTGGTTGAGAGAGACTATGAGTAGAATTGGTTCCGTTGGTCTGGACAAGTTGAATAAAAGAATAGTTTCCTAGGGTTACCTTGAAAAAACTGACCCAGGTCGTGAGTGGTAGAGCGCAGAGCGGTAATGAGGATTGTGGAAGTCGACCGTAATGATGAACCCTGTCATAAATTAAAAGGTGTTTTTTTTTTAAGGCGGGCTGTTAAAACCCAATTGAATTCAGCTGTCTTTAGCATGCCGTGGTTTTATTTGGGAAATGGAAGGAATGTAGAAGATATTGTAGGTATACGGAGTGTCCCACGAGTTATGCACCAATAGTATTACCAGTACTGTATATATAGTATCCCCCATAATTTATAGCGAGGAATTCAACTATGACATTTTTGAGCTCCGCGAAATTGGATTGTAACCATGTGGAACTAACACCACCTTTGTTTTTGCAAATAGGAACCCCCTTTTTTATTGCAAATTTTAATGAAAAACTGGCCCATCGCTTGAATTTTGGAGTGCCCAAGAAGTGGTATCCCCAAAATCTCGAATTTTGAAGATATCCCATTGCCATAATATGTGATACTTGATATTGGCGAATTTTTACTCGCTGAATAACATCGTGGTTTGATGTTCATTAATTGATAGGTATTCGAAACGCAGTTTGGATGAACACCGAAAATACTGTCAGAATCACTCATTTTCCCACTCATTCCCATACGTGTAAAGCGTACCTACTTTTTTTTTTTTTTTTTTTATTAGAATCATGTTTTAACTCATAATTTTGCGTTTTCATTGGTAACCGAAGATGAATTACTCGTAGTTTATATCTGGAACACGGGGTCCTTACATGACCTAAAAGCCACTATTCACAAGACAGCAAGAATATAGTACGTGTCATCTTTCCAAAAGAGTTCGTTTCTGAGTGATTATGAAACAAGATAGATTGACCAAAGTGTGGGAAAATTTTCATTCAAATTGACTGATAGTTTCTGAGCTACAGTCCATCGAACCTTCGGTAGGCCACAATTGTGCACACTACCTTATATTTTAGCTTTAGACCTAGGGAATTATAAGGAAGAGAAAGAAAGAATTTCATATAATTTTGAAGCGACTTAAATCCACCCTCAAGGGAACTCTTCAAAAAATTTTCACACAACACAATAGAAAAAAAGGTTAAATTACATGTTTTTTCATAAGTACTCTGAACTCTTAATGTTTATAAATATTTGCTTCTTGAATTCGACGCTGTTCTTTCAGTTGTGATTTGCTCTTGAGTCAAGAAACTCAATTCGGAAAAGCAAATAGTTTATTTTTGATCCTAAATAGGGTTCCCATTACAGACTTCGTGACTGTCAAATAGACATCAATACAAATTTTTTTGGTTCATCATTTTCAATAATAAACCTCTGTAATCGACCTAGAAAATAAATTTTCAACATCATCAAAATGTGCTGGTTTACATTTCAAAATACGTAGAATCATTGAAAAATAATAATGAAATAAAATAAACAAATAAATAAAAAATAAAATAAATAAATAAAAAATTGCCTACGCTCCAGAGCTTTTCTCCGGAACTATTTTACCAAAGTTCATGGACCACGAGTCGAAAATCAGATTTTGGGTCTTGTTTCATTATTTACCTACCAACCGTCGTTAACTCTCAGTTTCATCAAATATTTCAATTCGCATGTGTATTGTTGAAATATTGAATGATGAATCAATTTAATATCCGAGTTATTACTATTACTTAAATCATGCTATGGCAGATTCAATGTAACTGATAAGTCACCTGAAATATGAATTTGGCCCATCTTTCAATCTTATTCACTCTTTTCGCTGTCAAAATAAATCTCGCATTTTCTGCCATAAAAACGGGTGTGTTGAATCGCGTGATCGCAGGGGGATGATTCGGGTAAAACACGTGGGTGGCACAACATGCAAGCATACGTCACATCACGGATGATGGGATGGAGAGGTAGAGAGGGGGTGGGGTTAATCAAATTCTCGGCAACATCCCTCCAGAACAGCTGAGGCTCCGGAGCCGTGATAGGAAAGAAAAAGATAAATTACCGTCAGGGGTGGCCATTACTCACCCCCTGTGACGTCACCGGCAGCCATGTTCGCCCATCAGCCCCTATTGAGGGGGTTGCATCCCTCCCCTTTGGACCGACCTCCCTCCCGCGGCAACTTTATTCTTTACCTTTTTTCTCCTAGGTGAATATGCGGAACAATGGGAGGGGTTTTAGGAGGGTAGGAGGGGTCTAGGTAAGCCACCTTGAGGTATTTCCCTCCCATAGCGATATCCCTAGAGATGTTCAGTAGTTGTTGTTCGGCATTTTGAACCTGTGGAGGTGAAATTAGTTCGTGGGATTTGTGTGATTTGGGGGAATCAGTGATATATTAAACCAGTGATACCTATGGTGAACAGTGGCACTTGTGTTTTAATGATTCTTCGTTGCTTCTGAACATCAACGGTCTGGTGAGCACCAATATTTTTGCATTTGCAAAACTATCAATTTATTTCAATGTCCACCGGAGAAGGAACAAATGACGTTCACGATTCGTGCAGAACAAAATGGTTTTTATTTAATTTAATAATGTTTTAATTAATAACATTTAATGTTATTAATAAGTTACCTACTCTCTCTTTTTTCCCAATAATCCCGGCATACATGAAAGTAACAGACAATGGACAATTTTACCTGATTTATTATATAATGTTACCTCAAAAATCTCAATAATAAGATAATAAAATAAGCAAATTTAAAACACTATTGTAAAGGAAACTAAATGACGTCAGAAAGAATCGACGTAACCCCCGCTATTTCAACCAATGGGGCTTTGAACTAAGATGGGCCGCCGCTAGGAGCGGTAGTGAGCGATGGACTTCAGGAACATGGTAGTTGAGATGAATTTCCCCTTGATGATACATTACGTCACTCCTTTTCGCTGTACAATTCATTCCCCCGAACCGGGAAAAATGAGGCTTTTATTAGTAATAAACGAAATATTTCCCTTGAATTGAATTATTCTCTCCTACCTACTTTCAGTCTTGATACGGAAAATCCGAAGTGTCAGTCACGATTGCGATCATAGGCGGCAAAAGACGAGCAAATCGGTAAGGTTCATGTTCCCGTGCTGCGCTCTACCTTGAGCTTCTTAAGTTAGGATCAAAAATTAAAAATGCCGACAAAAGAAAAAGGCAAAAATTGACGCGCAAAAATTGCTAGGACCCCAGGGCTAAAACATGATACATGTTAATATTATGTTATTGGATTCTAATTAAGTCTCATTAAGCTCAACGTAATTCACCCTTAATGTTCATTAAGACCCATATTGTGTGAATAAAATAAATCTAGAAATACAAATGAACCTGAATGAGAAATCAAGACAGAATGAATCGAGAAAATTGAGAGATTTTCATCGAACAGTGAGCGATTTTTATAAATGACAGTTGAGTTACAGTTTCCGTGCAGGCTAAATTTAATTTATGAGGAAAATCTTGCTCTACTGTGCTTCATAAATTGTATCAAGTTCTCCGGTTTATGGCTGTAGTATTTGCTATGCCATAGAACATGATGGAGAGATTTAGTTATAAACCACTGTTCTTGATGTAATCTTCACGGATTTGTCGATTTAGGTATGCATTTATTTATTTACATTGAGCACGCGTACCCAATTTCATAAAGAAAACACAGAAACTGTCAGTTGACTAGAGAAATTAATACCTCGAAAGTACAGACTACAGTTACAAAAATAAATACAACGCAGTTATTCGATGATAGGATTAAAAAATGCAAAGAGAAAATGGTTTGAAGAAAAAACCGTTAAGTGTATGCACGTGAGACAAGGGTACAGGAGACGCGAAAATAGTTGAGAAATGTATTTCTTAAGTTATTGTAATGATAGGGGTTGTAAAGAAATTGATATCGGGACGTGATTGAAGGAGACCATTTGCCCGCCGCGGGTCTGTTCGTAGGACCATTTTCAAGGTAATTAGTAGGAGAAAAATCTTCAGCAAAGAGCTGCAGGGTACAGGTTAACCTGGGGAACCACAAATTTAATTTTTGAAAGGAGGAAAGAGCAGTTCATATCCTCTCGCACCAACCTTCTTAGGAAAACCAGGTCGGAAGTCGAACGCCTTATTTGAAGTGGCTAAAGGTGACTTATTATATCTAGCAGAGTGTAGCAATCAATTTCCGCGGACTCTCTCCAACTCTTCATTATAAACATTGTAGAAGGGATTCCATACGATCGTAGCATACTCAAGTATGGGGAGAACAAGGGATTTATGTAGGTAATATTTCATATTCAGATTATGTGTAATAATATATCATATACCTATACTGTTATAGTCATATAAATGTAATATAATAAGTCATATAATGTAATAAATTTGAAAAGTGTAATAATATATCATATACCTATACTGTTATAGTCATATAGGCTTTAACTCGATTTAACGTTCCATATAATTTAGAAATGGTAATAATTACACACTCGTGTTTCTTCTACAATCGCATATAATATTTTCATTTCGTTACAAAACAGTATTCAATCCACTGTCAATACGATTGCGGTCATTTGATTGTGAGTGCACTGAGGCCCCACTTATCGCTTTTTATCGATCCACGCTCCATTCATTGGAACGTCAACGACTGTGAAAAGATTCTCACCTAACATTCAGGATCTCGTCTCTCGATTAACTCTTGGAGTTGGGCACAACTACGGTTTATAGATAGGTAATAGACGAATCAATTTCTCATCAACTCCGAGGCTCGATCTGTTGGCACGAATGAGAATCTGCTTCAGTCATTTTTGCATAAAAAGGAATTGCTACTCCTTCAAGGAGGAGGAGTTTTGTGACAACCTTCTCTCTCATAAATCGTATCTTGCTTTTCCCAAACCGCTTATGCAATATATAAACTTTTCTGTATTTAGACAGTCCAAATTATTACATAACTTTACAACTTTTTTTTTTTTTTTTTTCAAATTTTACTTTCATAACTGTTAATTTTTAATTTTATTTTCATACAGAAAAAAGACAATAGATCTATTAATAGAGAGAATCTATTTTAAATTTGATATTTTTAAATTAACTTCATGTCCCTGAAAAAGCCTCAGTTCCTAATTCATCGGCTATGAACTTATATTAATTAGCACTCTGCTAAAAACGTAAATTTAACGATTTGCAGGCTTTTTTAACCATTTGTAGTGATTTTTCAGAACAGTTTTTTGAATTTGAGCAATTTAATGTACTCAAAAAGTTCTGGCCATCAAACTCATCCATTCATTGAGAAAACATGATTTTTTGGAACAGGATCAGCAGTTTTTCTCAATTCTAACTATAGTATCGTCCAGGATGGCACATACGTAACTTTGAAGTGCTGTTGTTGTCTAGTGAATAATGCTCAATCCAAAATACAATAATGATTTAAAAATAAAACAAAACGTACGCGAGAGTTGCCGCACGCACGCGCGCACACACACACACTGGAAATTTTAGAAAGTTTTGATTTTAAAATTTTTTGAGCCATA
Source organism: Adelphocoris suturalis (assembly GCA_030762985.1). NCBI lineage: Eukaryota > Metazoa > Arthropoda > Insecta > Hemiptera > Miridae > Adelphocoris > Adelphocoris suturalis. The sequence goes on along the minus strand of CM061041.1, from coordinate 22,488,371 downwards.
GCGATAGCTATGGAAATTCGCTCACTTCCTTCCATTGTTTAGGTTGACTTTATTAGGAATAAGTAAATCCTGAATTCCTAGGAACCTGGAATCCTTGAATTCCATATACTGAAAAGAATTTTTATCGATATTCATCGTGACGGTGAGAGTTCAATTTGTTCGCCCTTTCCTAATTAACTAATTCTTAGTTAACTTAGTTAACTAAGCTAACCTAATTAAGATAACCGACCTACCTGAGATACTCCCGGAACGAATACACTTTTTGTTATTTGCTGATGACCTCAAACTATTCTTGGAAATAACCTCAGTGGATGACTGTATTCACCTCCAGCTAGGCATTGATCGGCTCGTTATTTGGTGTAAATCCAACAATTTATCTCTTAATGTTACCAAATGTAGTATTACTACTTTTTCACGATCTCCTAATACTATTAATTTTGATTACACAATCATGCATAGTAGTCTCTGCCGTAAAATAACAGTATCTGACTTAGGAGTATTGTGCGATAGCCGTTTATCTTTTAATGAGCATATTGACAATATTTGTAGTCGAGCCATGCGATCATTGGGATGGCTTAAGCGCAATACTCGTGATTTTGATAATATAAAAGCATTAGTTATCCTTTATAATGCTACGGTTCGCCCCCTTCTGGAGTATGGAAGTACGATTTGGTCCCCATACTATCAAGAACACAAAAGTCGTATTGAATCGGTACAACATAAATTTCTCCGCTATATTGCTTTTAACAAACATATTCGGCAGGATGATGTTGTTTATGATTCACTGATGACCGAGTGTGGTCTTTTATCACTCCAGGATAGACGAGCCGTGGGCGATCTTTTATTTTTGTTCAAATTACATAATTGCTAAATTGACAGCCCCCAGATTCTATCTTATTTTGATTTTCGTACGCCGATCCATCCTACAAGAAGTAATGATTTATTTTCCGTCCCTTTTGTCCCGTATAATTATTTGTTCAATAACCCCCTTTAGCACATGGCTAGACAATATAATTTAATAGCAGCTGAAAATAATTGCCTCGATTTATTTTTCAATAGTTTTTCTGTTTTTAAGAACCACACAATTTCTTATTTTTCTAAATTTTCGACCTAGTAAAAGGTACCTACTATTATTATCTTTTGTGCATTGATTTAATTTTTGTTTCTAACACTTTTTACTCTGTAAAATTTACTTTCTCTCGTTGTCTGTATTTTTTAAATATGTCTGCATTTCTATGTAAGCTTCCTTATTGTATATTGGGCTAACTAGCCCGTAAATAAATAAATAAAATAAATAAAATAAAATAAAATAAACCTAATTAACTTAGTTAAAATTAACTTAATTAGGTACATAAATTTATAGTTTCGTTGCTTTGTTTTACCCAACCAACTACATATACCTATCTATATTAGAGGTAGTAAGTGACGATTCTGCTCTGCCGACCCATTTTTTAAATCGAAAATAATCTCGAAATTCCGGCACCCTGGTTATCCAAATGACACTATGGATACCAACAATATGGTTACCTAATTACTAGGGACTACTGACCTCGAAAGTCAGGACACCAAAGATGAATCACCCTATGGAGCGAATGGCCGAAAAAATGGGCGTGGACTGGGATGGAGTCTTCTGCCATGTTTACGATCGGCGCACATCTTTACTCATCCCGCAGCCTCCTCTTCCGGCTGTGAAATGGAAGGCCGAACGGTAAGGCCCCGTGTTAAAGACGGAATGAGCGATTCAAGCTGAAGGTTTGCTTATTTTATATAGGTAAATGCTATGTTGAGAGCTTTCCAAAGAGTTGGTAATATAAGGTGTAACCATCCTATTATCTCAAGGGAGCGATACTGATTGCAGAATGGACAAATCAGTAAGAACATACTAGCGATTGGGTCACAACCCACAATTTCACAACTGGGCGATCTTTTTTCCTAATAACTATTAGATACGTCCACGCAAATCTCATACGATTCTTTCAGTTAAACTATATGAAATTCGAAATCAAAACTGGTACATTGTACTTAACTTATTAACAACTTGGGATTATTAACGTTTTACAACTCATTGGTATTTTCATATTGTCTATTTGATTGAGGAGAGTTGACATACTATGTAATATAAACCAAAAATATTTACAAAATGTAATAACCCAAAAATAATAAATAAATAAATAATAATCCCTGTAACAATCTGTGTCTGAAAAGAATGTTGTGTCATTTGGCAACCCGAATTACCGGGCAGCTCGCCTTATTTTTGCAAATAAAGGTTGTTTCTCTCTGAATCATGCTCCGCGGAATGGGCCATTAAAAGATTCTGCTTATAATCAGAACCATGATTTAGATTTGATGGATCAGTAATTTCATCGTTAAGTGCTAAAATGAGATTGAAAGGTGTAAACCACTTCAAAGGTCGAATTCTAAATGAATAGATAGGTACATTTTTTTGGAAACTACCTACAGGAACTTTAGCATCCCCTGTGGAAAACGCTGGATATCTTCTATCTCGACCACGTAGGTAATGCATAAATTATAAGTAGTATTCGTCATGGACCAAAACCATACCATACAGCACAGTGTACTTATTCTCACACTATTACATTTCAAATTTCTTCGGAGTTTTGACAGTTAAAGTTTAAGTTATAGGTAAGTGTGATGAAAAACCTAAATCAAGTCTCTATAGAACCAAACAATTTTCTTTAAAGTATTTGTTTAGTTAGTGACTTACTGTTCTTCAATAAGGTAAATTATGCATCTCCCACATTCCTTCTCAGTCGCTTAATTTCAACCTGAATTCATCATCAAGTCATTAACGATCCTAAGTTTTAGCCATTGGGTTTTAGATATCGCCCTCCAAGGTGAAGTTCAGTAAAAAAATAAAAAAGTTTACAAAAGGGGTCACAGGGTTATTCACATTGAACCTAATATTCACCAATAAATGTTTCATACTCACTCAAAAATCAATTGTTTCTTCTTAGGAAATTGCATCGTTCAGGAAACAACGGATTTTTTATAATACCCGTGTCACTTTCCATCTAGCACTTAGTAGTAGAAATGAACCCTCATGCGCCCAGGTTATCCTGTCTCCCTAAAATTCATAAGGAAGGAGCGCCGATGAGACCGGTGGTGTCTTATATTGGTGCTCCTGCCTACAAATTGGCTAAAAAACTCAATATTTTATTTAGAAACAAAATCAACTTTCGGCCTCAACATACTGTACTAAATTCTTATGATTTGGTCTCCAAAATTAAGGACATTCAGATGCCTCCAAATGCTAAACTCGCCTCTTTTGATGTGGTTAGTCTGTTCACCAATATCGATGTAGCTAGCTGCAAAGATGTGGTATGCAGGCTGATTCACGGCTCTAAACTTAATATTTTCGAAAAGGATGAATTGTTTAATTTGATGTCTGTCTGTATGGATCAAAATTACTTTTTATTCGAGGGGCAATGCTATACACAGCCAGGGGTTGCTATGGGTTCTCCGTTATCTCCTCTGCTTGCAGATATTTACATGGATTATCTTGAGCAACAAATATTTACAACTTTTAACACAAATAATCTTCTCTATTGGTATAGATATGTCGATGACATCATCATTCTATGGAAGGGCACAGAAAGACAACTAAATTCTTTTCACGAAAAAATCAATAAATTAGATCCCTATATCAAATTCACCCTCGAATTCGGCGGGAATAAACTAAATTTTCTTGATCTGTCCATCTCTTTAGTAAATGAAAAGCATGATTTTTCAATCTATAGAAAAGATACATATAGCGATTTAACGATCCATAGTAGTTCAAATCACCCTTTAGTACATAAGCATGCAGCCTTCCATAGTATGATCAACCGAGCACTATCTATTCCAATGAGTGAACAAAATTTATCAAAAGAAAAATCCATTATCAAAAGCATAGCGGCTAGTAACGGATATGGAGGAGATCTCGTTGATACCATATGGGATAAGGTTCTTAGGAAAAAGAGTAGGGAAAAAGTTTCCAATCTGGCTCGGGAAGATGTAACTTTAGAAGAAAAGCAATGGATAAGTTTACCTTATTATGGGAAAATTTCTGATAAAATTGGCAAAATTCTATCATCGAGAGGTTATAAAGTAGGTTTTAAAAATAAAAATAGTCTTAAAGCATTACTAGGATCCGTTAAGGACAAAATTAGTGTGCAGGATAAAAGTGGAGTTTATAAATTAAAATGTTCTTGTGGCTACGAATATTGCGGCCAGACTGGTAGGAAATTTAGGGAAAGAATAGACGAGCATATGGAGGATTTCAGGGAAAATAAGGGTAAGTCTACATTTGCAAAACATCTTAAGGAATCTAATCATAGTTACAATTTTGATTTGACAGACAGACAGTTTGTAGAATTTCTTCATTTTTGCCCAAAGGGAGGCATGTTGAATGTACTTGAAAAATTCGAAATTATCAAAAGTGACAGGTCTGGTAAATGTTTAAATGAGGATATACCTCAATATATTTCACCACTGATAGGTCCATTTCTGTAAACCTTGGAATTATCCCTTCACACTGTTGAAACCCTATTTAGTTATTTCCCCCCTTTCAGTTCATCTGATTAGCTATAACTCCCTTTCACTTTGTATGCACTTAATTGGTTGTACCTCCTGCCCCTTTCTTTTCTTTCGACCAATGGGATTCAATCTCCCTTTCACTTTGTATGCACTTGATTGGTTGTACCTCCTGCCCCTTTCCTTTCTCTCGACCAATGGGATTCAATCTCCCTTCACCTGTCTCTATATAAGCTGTGTCCTTTCTAATGTGTCTTCAGTTATTGTTTGTTACTGATGATGGCCTAACCGTCGAAATCGATTTAACATTGTAACTCTTTATTTTTCGTTTAAATAGACAACGTTTTTCACTAACTTCCGTTTTAGTACTTAGTATGTAGATTTTGCTCATTAAGTATTATTAGCATTATTGTGCAGAAAGGCAATGTTGAAAATGTGTTAGGAAATGTTGAACTCAAATGTGTGCATGTGGATGCATATCTCGTTTTACAATTTGGATTTCAAGAACAACTTCAGTTCGATGCATAATGTACATGCAGTGTGGCCACATGACCTGAGCATCCCTTGAAATTTTAGACGTCCTAGCCACATCAATCTGGTTCCATGTCGTACAGATACAATGCGACTCCGAATGGATGTCTTCTAGATCTATTTATTCATTCGGCAGAAGGATTTGATTATTACTTTTCTAAAAAATTAAATAATAGCAAATCAAATTTTACATCGAATGACGACATCTTACAACTAATGAACTAGATTTCTTAGCTCCAATTTGATGCTTCTCTATGTGGGCCCAATATAAAGCAATGACGTAAACCAGTTTGTAACAGTGATGCTTTCTAATTTAAGAAGAACTAAATTTTCTTCTGGCTTTTATGACGAATAACGTGAATATATGGAACAAGGTATATCTTAGCTTGATTTCAGTTATCGATCTTCCTTGTTCTATAGTATCTACGAACATTTATGACTTTTAGATCATGGATATCTGATCTCACGAATGAGAACAAGTCGTGAGATCATTCGTAAGATATTTCTCGCATTTTTCACGCGATTGCATCTAAGGAGAACACGGGCATTTAATGGATGAAAAACATGTTTTATTAATAAAATTATCATAAGTGCAATTCCTGTTTACAAGAGACATGAAAATAATCAGGGACCTTTGAAGTCTGTTTGATAAATTCGCTTATCTACATCCAAATAAAATAAACGAATATTTCCATCACCAAGAGCTATCGCAAAAAAGTAATACAAATAAAACGTTCCGCTTTGTCACTGGGGTTTTTATAAGCATTATATACACGTCATATTAAATACAGGTACTTTTTAATAATTATATCATCATTGTTATTTTCTAAAATTTAACATAAATTCCAATTTTCTTATCAAATTATTACACGGAATTCTACTACTAATACACGTTGTAATTTCATTAAATTATTATATTCTTTTATTGTACCTATCTATGATTAAAAAAAAAAAAAAACTCGGCGCTCCGCGCCTCGCCAGGGGGCAAGCCCCCTGGACCCCCGGTTACCTCTATTTACATACTTCGGACGAAATTATTGAAACACAGAATGTGTTTGCGTTGTCGCGCAACCAAGTGACAACCAAACAAGCGTCATTGTTTACTATTCATTTATAACATCAATTTATATAGTTATAGTATGAAACTACGAAAATTGCGTTGTCGCGCAACCAAGTGACAACCAAACAAGCGTCATTGTTTACTATTCATTTATAACATCAATTTATATAGTTATAGTATGAAACTACGAAACAAATTCGTGATAAATCAAGAGCTTTCCAACGAATGGTGAACGATTTCTGTGCGATTAAAATGGCGGAAATTCCATTTCCCTACCAACGGCTCGGTTGTACGTGAAAATCATCCGTCACACATTTCGTTCCCATCCCGCGTTCCATTTTCGGCTAGTTAGTCCATGGCTAAAACACATTCTGTGTTAAAATCAATCTAAGTCCAGTATTTATTTCATAGTCCATGTCTCAAATTCCATGACACCACACATAACACAATACCTGACTAAGCTTGAGTCCCAAAGTTTCACCAATTCCATGTATTTATTCCAACTGAATTTTGTTTTTCCCAAGAACTCCCTGCGTATTGCACCCAATGCACTACATCTCCCGATCAAATAGAAAGCGTTTTCGATTTCCACTCTTCTGCATTGGTCAAAAACCTGATTACTTGAATTTTACGGCCTATATTTTAATGCTAAAATATCACCTCAGAATTCAAATATCCACTTGCAGAAATGAAAAGCATAAAATTTATATAGGGGTAAACAACATTTTCGTGTCTAAGGGTCAGATGCAGGGGGTGGTGTTGTGTGCAAAGTGCCGTTTGTTCATACCTTTCAAGTATTTCCTTGCCATTCATATCAAGACTTTTTCTGATAAGTGTTTTCCTTTCAATCGAGCTTTTCGATTAGTGAATGGAATACCGTACTTTTCATTCTTAGTCTCCGATACTATTGCCCAATATACAAAGTTTGATACACTCTTTGGCCATGAATAACTTACCCACGAATGAGAACGATTCGTGAGATATTTTGTAAGTTATTTCTCGCTTTTTCACGCGATCACATCTGCAGAGAAGCAGGGCATTGATAAAACTTATTTATTCACCGCCTCCCTGACAAATTGCTTGATTGCGGAGATAGTTCGTACGGTTCCTTCCAGACGTACCTGCCCGGTGAATCCGTAAAGACGAACACTTCCGGAGACGAGCAATCGGTCTTCGCGGACGGTCCTCCATTAATTACGGGGAAGAACCCCGGGGATACGGATCTGAACGGAGCGCATTTATAAAGTGGAGTGTAAGTCAATGTAAACAATCCATTAAGTCCTATGTGGACACGATTAACAACTGGCGAAGCGACCCCGACTACTTTTAATTAATGGGAATAAATTTGAAACGACCTCTGTGATGTGAGAGGAATCGGCCGTGGTAGAGGGGCGGAGAGCTGATGGAATTACGGGGGTGGGAGGCTATCAACTCAGATTCTGTCTTTTGATTCCGCAACTTTTCGGGCATCCATCTACCACCAATTGTCGTCCTTTTCTTTCAGGTCAGGGTATTTTGATTTGAAAGCAGTCAAGGTTGTTGTATTCTAAGTAAATTTAGATTCTTCAATGGAAGACATATTTCATTACTTCAGAGTATAAATAATGTATACTAATGCGAGTTCCATCTCGCTTAGTACCGATTTGAAACAAATTTATATACGCAACTGGGTTTTCGACAGTCAGCTACAGATTTGTTTCCACAAAAATTAATGAAATAAATAAAGAAGCATAAAAATAAAAGAAGCAATTAAGCAAACCACAATTCCACAACACTCAGTAAAACTGTTAACTTTCATGAGTTAGAATTTGGGTGTTAAAATGTCGTTAACCATATTTCTGTACTCGTTGGGTCACTCTAGTCATCATAACTCTACATAAGGCACCGTTTTTTGAAGCAATCGCCATGATATTTAAACTGATGGAATACTATAAATAGGTGAAATTGCTCAATTAATTACTAGCAAGATTAGACTTATTTACCTGGTCTAATGAAATAAAACAGTTACCTATTTAGAATCAAATTTAATTTAGGTAACAATAATTAAGTGAAAAGTTTCATTCATGCAGCATGATTATATGAGCGTATTATAACTTAGTTAATTTTCGTATTACATTGTTACATTGTTTTGAAATTTGGGGACAAATTTCATTGCAAAAAATCTCGTTCTAAATAATAATCTGTGGTCAAAAAAACTTTTTGAATTTATAGCTTATTTAGCAGTTTTTATCGATATTTTAGCAAATATTATGACATTTACGTGCTATTTTCAGCATAATTTTGTGCGTTAATATTTTAATAATCTAGTTCATTTTTGATAACCTTTTGTTGTTTAATGGTCTGCTAAAAAATACAAATTTTACCATTTACCATTACTTCTATTGTCTCTGAATGTCCAAGAGTTTATCTATCAAATTTCAACTTCCTAGGGTGAACAGGAGAGAATTTAGCTCAATCAGCTGATCAGGAAAGACCTCAACATTTCAATCATCTTTTAAAGTCCCAAAGAGTCACCCTATCGAATTTCTACCCCCGCGAAAAGACATATTCATGTTAAAAGAATTAGTCAAACTAGAGAGAAATTGAAATACTCGTAAAACACAGTCGAGCCCAAAATTCTCTCTCATAACTAGGGAAATGTAACTCAACAGGTCTTTCACTTTACAGAAAGCTATCGATTCATGCCAATATTTCGTGCTCACTCCTTGGCCATAAAAACAAAGAAACCACGTTAAACATGGTAACGCTTTTATTCAATTTTCAAAGAAAAAAAAAAAAAACTCGGCGCTCCGCGCCTCGCCAGGGGGCAAGCCCCCTGGACCCCCGGTTACCTCTATTTACATACTTCGGACGAAATTATTGAAACACAGAATGTGTTTGCGTTGTCGCGCAACCAAGTGACAACCAAACAAGCGGTTGCAATCATGTTCACAATATCAATAATTGAGAATGATCACCTGTGTGTAAACAATTATTCAAATAACCATGCTCATAACTCAGCTTGTTGGCCACGCACTTCGCAGTAGTTAACATAATATGGTTGGATAAATCGAGAGCTTTCAAACGAATGGTCAACGAATTTTGTGGGATGAAAAATGGCGAAGTACCATTTCCCTAGCAACGACTCGGTTGTAAGCGGAAATCATCCGTCACACATTTCGTTACCATCCCGCGTTCCATTTTCGGCTAGTTAGTCCATGGCTAAAACACATTCTGTGTTAAAATTAACTGTTTAGATGGTTTTGAATTTTCAACAGTGGGTGGGAAGGGTCGAGGACTTCTACCTACAAATCCGTTTTATACATCAAAGAACACAATCCTAGACTTTAACGACGTATGTATATATATATATATATTCATTTATTTATTTACTTATTTATTTATTTATTTACAGGGTGTATTTCCTGTCGATAACTCCCTAATCGGTTTAAAAAATTCCGTCTTGGCAGAAGACAAATCGAGTTTGTTGTCCAGCTAGATCACTCTAAAATTTCAGGCTCAAATTTACAATTTAGTGGCCCAAAAAATGCGAAAATTAGGCTCTTTGACGAAACGGCATGTGGAGTAACACATCACATAAGCTGTGTCCTTTCTATGTGAGTTCGGTTAAATTGTTTGTTACTGATGATGGCCTAACCGTCGTAATCGATTTAACAGTGTAACTCTTCATTTTTTCGTGGGAATAGACAACGTTTTTCACTAACTTTCGTTTTGAAATGGGTTTCCACCACTTCGTCGCGAGTGATTTAGTTTGCACCATTATGATGTAATGAACTTGGAATGTTCACTACATCCACCTACTACCATCTAAACATTGATTCCATAGATATTCACGAATAATAAAGGAGAAAAACACTTTTTTTGATTTTTGAATAGTTTTTTACCGCTCACAGACTGCTGTGAGGCGGACGGACTTTTTTTCTTTTCAATTACCAAGGAAGGTACCTACCTACATAATAGAAAATAAACCAAAAATGCATTTTCATGCAGACACAGCGTTAAACATTGGATAGACTTCGTTTTTAGACACTGTCTCGAGAGAATTTTGAAATTGTGTAGCGACATGTCGCTGAATACGCATTATTAGCTTCTTGCACGGTATTTTATTTGTCAGCTATCTACAAAGGGACGCTCGGACTTACACTTGTAGAATGAGAGGAGGGCGTAATAAGAGCGCGGCTACAAGAAGCTGATGAATAATGCAGAACCTTCGGAAGGCAAGTCGATGCTGAACGAATTCCCTCTTATATTTTATATAGGATCAATGGGAGAGAGAAAGAGAAGAAAACCGCTAGCGACACGGAGATGGTGACTTCTATTGACTGTGGACATCCTGCAGGGTTAGTTGTTGCAAGAAAAACTAGGAAGCGCTAGATTCCGACTGAATCTGAATCTCAAAACACAACTAATAGAAGAAAGGTAGAATATTTTCAAACTCAATTCTGCAACATGATCCCCAGCCCAAAATTTGACCTAAAATTGAATTGAAATTTTCTCAACGAACCGAAGTGGTATGGTAGAAATTCTTGCCAAAATTCCCTGAAAGTTCCAGATTCGATAAGTCGCCACCACGTTGTGATCCAAAATTTACAGAAAATAATTTTCAATTTTTTTTGGAATTTTGGGAACAATTTCATCGGATGAAACTGTGTAAACCGAGGTCGTTACAAGTATTTTCACAATGGCGCATGCGCAGTAGTTATTAATGATACAATCGTGCTGAAATTATTATGGGGTAATCTAGGCGTCTTTTCCGACTAACATCCAAGTTTAAGAGGAATCGAACGACTAGAGTGTGAAAAAATGGAACATAATGGAATAAAACGTGTCAGTTCATTTTAGATATATATGAGAATAATTGTTTCAACTCAATGTTTTGATTTGTCAGTTCATTGATATTATATGAGAATAATTTTTTCAACTCAATGTTCTCATCATTGTTCAACTCAATGGAAATTTCTGATTGTTCAAGTTTATAGTAAGTTGATGAACTTCTCAGAATAATATCAAGCAGTCAAATTTAAATTTAAACTTGTTAGCCATTTTCACGGTTTTACGGTTATGAAGATCAAAATTGCTGATCAACGAACTCATGTTTTTTTCTGGATAGGTACACAATCTTTCGGCCAGAGAACGAATGTTTTTGAATCACAATTCTAGCGGCAGGTAGTTTGGAATGAGACGTACACATGTACAAATACTCGTATTTTAAAATAAGAAAATTCAAGAATCGATTCAGAATGTGTATAGGTATATACGGATTCCCACGGAAAATCATGATTGTGACAACTTGATTTTTACATTTTTGGGGCCATTGCGATTCCTTCACTGTCTTCTAAAATTCGGCAATAGAGGTAAAATCCTCTCTGTAACACTAATGTATTCACTTGAGCTATTCACTCAAGATATGGGAAAATTTCGTTCGTCAAAACCTGCTACTACTCGGAACTTCACCATAAAATTTGATAGCACATTTTGCGCGTAGGGTGATCACTATGGGGATTGATGCATCACGCGGAGTGCAGGTGGCATTCTTAGGACGAAGACGAAAAGGTTAGGCTAGCATTTACCTTCGTTCAACAGACCTTTAGCTCCTGTCAGATAAAATGTCGCCTGTTCGATGTGTCCCTTTTCTGCGACAGTTCGAAAATAATTCTCTGTAGAGATTTGATTCTTCTTGGACTGGATAAACTGGTCTACTAGCAATCCTGATTTACAGGTAGGTGCTGGATACATTTTGGTTTATTATTTTCAATAATAAACGTTTGTAATCGACCAAGAAAAAAAAAAAAAAAGTTGCCCCCTCCCCCCCCCTCCCCCCCCGCTCAAAATTTGTTGGCTTACTTTTCAAGATGCGTAGATTCCAAAAGTCAAAAAAATATATATATATATATATATATATATATATATATATATATATATATATATATCCGTTCGTCTGCCGTACGCCTTCCGAAGCTTGTCTCAAAAAGTGTCGGACCAAACTTCAAGAAATTTGGCTTCAAAATCATTTATCGGCCGGGGATGTGCTAGTTACATCGGCATCGCGTTCGATCAACACTAAAGGGAAGAACCTAAGGTCTGAAATGTTCAAAAATCGAGATCTTGACATCTTTCTATGTAACTATGATGATTTTTTGAGTTTCATTTATAGGTATCCACCCAAAGAATCGAACGAAACAACCACCCCGGTCGCCATGCGTTGATTCGTTTGCTTTCCCTAAGAGCTAACACATCGACAAGAAAAAAGGACATCAACACGAGGGTGAATTATAACCAGTAATACATCAAAAACCGCCTTGAAAACTTGAAAACTACGACGATTTTATCAGCTGATGATATAATTCCTATGGAATTCTAAGAAAATAAAGGGTAATTATGTACAATACATGGCGCCACCTCCAATCATTTTCATATTAACATAGTACATTTGTTATGGGTTTACAATAGCAAATAACAATATTTTAAGTACCGGATGATAAGAAAGCATAGTGCATTTACCTTAAATGTCGTTATCGGATGATCTACATGCCCAACTAGGTAATCTGCATTTTTACTAAGGGATTGACTACTTGATGTTATGTCTTTTTGAGATGCGAGCTTGATGAAGAATGATGTGTATAGTTTGGTGGTCTGGATGCTCGCAAGCTCGCATCTCAAAAAGACATAACATCAAGTAGTCAATCCCTTAGTAAAAATGCAGATTAGTTGGGCATGTAGATCATCCGATAACGACATTTAAGGTAAATGCACTATGCTTTCTTATCATCCGGTACTTAAAATATTGTTATTTGCTATTGTAAACCCATAACAAATGTACTATGTTAATATGAAAATGATTGGAGGTGGCGCCATGTATTGTACATAATTACCAAATAAAGCTATAATTATAATGAATCTAAAATTTCCTTCATGGAAATTCTTTTTGAAATTCCTTGAGTTTAACGTTTTTTTTTTCCAACATTTTTCTACATTCACCTACACTATAAACCGTAAAACTGTGGGGTCCTGAGCTGTAAAGTTATTAGCCTTTTGGGAGGCACGATGCGCCAAGTTTTGATCATTTACTAGATACATATGGGGTATAATAATGATTATAAACCAATGATCTGCGTAGAAGGGCTATACCTAATACAGAAATAATGAACCCTTGTTTAATAATTTGCAGCTTTTTTCGATTAGGAAGCAGCGATTGAAGTTTTAAAGACGTGTGGAGCATAAATATGTTGATGTTGTGTTAATTCAAGAATCATCGGGCTGAAGCATGCATCATGTATCACTCAATCGTTTATCACGGAGTGATTGGGTGTAGTGCCGTATGGAACTCTACTTTTTCAAACCCCTACGATTCTTCTATATTTCTATATTTTTGTCTATATTGTTGCCATTAATTTATTTATTTAGCAATAAACTAGCCTTTTATTATGATTATTATTAGTCTGTGAAAAAGTAGTTTCAAAATAGTGGTTATCCTCGAGGAACTATTTCCCCGGCGAAGGAAGGAAGGAAGTATAATTAATATGCAATACTCATCGCATCCCAACCTCTTGATCAAAGCGCATATCTTTGTCATCAAACAGGGTCAGGGTGTCAGATTAAACGGCCGATGAAAACGGAATCACCATGACGAAAGTTTGTTTAATACTATTTTATGCTATTCGCCCAAGCTTTTCAGAAAAGTCACTGCACAACTAAGCACATTAAGCATTGGACGACAACTCAATAGCAATCTTAACACATTCCTTACTTACATGGTTATATAAATATAAGTATTGCAAAATTTTCGATGTTTTGGAAAGTGATTTCATTGTTTTACATCTCCATTCGTGTACATCGAATCCCAAAATTTCATTGTCATGTTATCCCATTAATTTTGTTGAGGATGATGAACATAGATACATATCTAAATCTATTGTAACTATGATTTACTCTGAGTGAGCATAAAATAGGAATGATTCTTTTCTTCGAATTTGTTTTAATACTAAAGAAACTACGAATTCAAAGCGTGGGTTTGATTTGCATTGCTTATTCCACTGCTCGGTGATTTTGACAAGCACATGTTTACATATAATCGGTGTTTTTTATTGTTCATTGTGATTGGTTAAAACAAGCTTTTTTTCGCGGATTTTAGGATTGCTCAGTAGTATGTAAAGGAAAATCTTCTTTATTAAATAGTCAATAAATAATTTATCGTCTACAAACTATCTAACCATACAACATCTCTAAAACCTTAAGATAATGGCCACCTCATATTGTCTAAACTATGATAATAATTGGAATTCGGAACCTCCCAAAATATTACGTTGGTGTAGAAGCATACTAAATTACATTGCTCGCTGCTAAACTACTACACCAATAGATTATTATTTTTTGCCATATTATGTTCTGTGTAAATGACGAAACATTTTGCCAGTTCTACCTACCTATGTATGTTCCTATTTGACAGTTGTTGTATAAGCGGTAACGTAGCGTGAATTCGTAACATAGTTGCTAATACGAGATTGATCTTACTCCAACAAGAAAATATCTAGTCAAGATAAAATTGTTTCTGAAATCTGAAACCTGGTAATTACATACCTACCACTGTAAATAAGTAAGGTACGTCGGGCCGCTGTAAACACATCGCATATGAAGCATGATCTGTGAGAATTGTGATTTTATGTCTAATTGTAGACTCACAATGCAGTTGCACGGTGAGGAGAGACGGGTAATTTATCTAGCAATTAGTTAAATGGCCAATGAGTTTTTTATTCCATTGAACGTGTGTAAATGACACGAGTAAAGATAGATAGGGGAGCGCGGGAAGCGTGTCGCTAATAAATTGAAGATAAGATAAAACGGCGGGACGATTTGGTGCTGCGTTCTCTCGGCGTTTCAACGAACTAGGCTGCCTCCGAACGTAGTTCAAGGGTTTCACGCTAGAGCTCAACGTTACGGCCTTTCCGAGCGCTTACTCACTCTAGCGGTGGTCTGATGAACTACCGCACAAAACAGACGCCGCGCCTGCGCTCTGGCGGCCGGCGATGCAGGTTCTCACCGTTGCCTCGCCCGCCAAAACCAAACGCCGAGTTCTACCTCGTGCCCGCGGAGTTGTCTCTCCTATTGTGTTGTTTACGGCAATCGATCATCTGACGCCCGGCTTCGTGCTTCAGAGTTACGAACCAACATTTCATAGTTCTCACTACAATCGCGGACCTCTTCCATCTTCCTCTAACAAATACGATGACAGATACTCGTAGTTCTTTCGAAATTTATCTGTGCGTGTGTGACCAAGATCGTGAAAACGTTGTAGGTACTTGATGTGAGTATGTAAGCGTGCTGCATCTATCTATATGGCCATTTACTCGATCATAAGTGTATTGGTGTTTGGCAGTTTGCATATTTTGCTGAAGCCATCAGTCTGCTAATATGCTAGGAACCAGAACCACGATTGTCAGACTGAATTAATAAGGTCAATAGGTTTAAAAATAAATAAATAAAATAATAGGTATTAACATTAACTGGGAAATAAGTTATACCTAATAATAATAATAACTAAATAAATAAATGGAAAGGACTGTTAGGATATAATACTCCCCAATTTTCAATACCATCAATATTATACTCTCCTTTTATTGTTTTGTGGAGACATGATGAACATCATAATACCTATCATCATCATTTCTTCGTACCAACGGATTTAGTTACTACCTAATTCAATGAGTGGTTTTATGATTTTGAAGAACAAAAAATCATCTTTACAACTTATAACTTTTTTTGCTTCGAAAATTGTTGCTGTTGGTGTATTTTATCGATTTTGTTATTTTATATTTTCTTTCTGCAGATTTTAAAATTGCTTATGAGAATTTAAAGAAAAATACACCTTTATCAAACAGATGATTAATTTATCATCAATAGACTATAACTATAAGATAGAACTGATGGAACTCATAATGAAGTAACAAAGTCATAATAGTCTCCGTAACATACCTATACAATTTTGGTCACCGTTTAACTCCGTCTAACCTCTTAAGTAATTCCCATAAGCCGTTAAATCTGATTTTCTTTTGGAGTAGACTTTTGTTGAGGAAATGCCATTTTTGTATTTTTTCCTAGAAAATCACAGTTTTTGGATATTTCAAGCACATTGACAATGACACTAATTATACGTCTGCTGCTAATTAACTCATCTATACTATGTTGTAAATTCATCATGCATCACAATAGTGAGCTCAAATTCGCTACAATAGTTCAGGCATAATATTTATTCAGTATAAACAGATATATAGGTAGTACAAGCTTTATACTGAAGAGAAAAACAGATAAAGACCATAAATGTAAGCACCCTGATTCTTCGGAAACAGTTAAAAGTCCTTTAATTTGTTGAGATTAAAAACAAGGGTGCGGAGTCCATTAATCCCATTCATGTGCCAATTTTGGTTGAAATATTGCCTCAATACCCATAAGTATAACTGACACAAAAATATAATAATACTTATCCTGTTCGATATAAAATGTGCCTGTATTATTCATATTGCTTATCGCTTAAGTGCTGATTGAGAGATTCACCTACATCCTTATACGTGAGATACGGCCTCGTTTACTAAGTTATACCAATAATTCTCTTGGTCTCTACGCATAATTGACTAAACACATCATTTCTTGATTTCAGGTAGGAGTGGAGTCTACCGAGATTTTGAAGATGTTTCAGCTGATAGCAAGAATGAATTCAAATGAGGTGAATATTTTTTCGTATACTGATAATAACTCATTCAAAATCAAGTACATTTCTTTATTAGGTATTTTAAATTTAATCAAGATTAACAGAAACTGATTCTGTTCCCAACGATTCAGGGGCTGTAGTTGCCGATACATTTATTACTAAGGTTAGATTGAAGATTGGAAGAATCGTACTGGAATGTAGTATAATCTGGAATGGATAAATGCTTGAAGCCGAATCAATTCAGCAAGTTTATTGAATGCCCATGTAACAAAAATACTGTGAAAATCAACTGAATAGTGTATATTATAGAGCAAGGAGATCTGTTGAGATATTCTGCAGAATCGATAATAAGTAATTGAACCTTCAGACCTGGAGGAAAGCGACTTTTTGAAATAATGCGTCAATACCTTGATAAACTCGGACGCAAAATTAGGAATTGAAGTGACCAATATTTTCGTACATATATTCCTGGCAATAAACAAACTCACAACTAGTAATATTTGCCCTCTTTCTCAATTGGATTTCTTGTTTTAATGTTGTTTGGTCGAGTGACCTGGGTCAATCGTAAAACAATAGCACTAACGGCAACTCGGCGCCACAGTGAGTCAGCGTCAGTAGGTTCAATCGATGAAATGGATTAATCCATTTACTACTAAAGATCAAACAATTATTTATTAGTACAACATATATATATATATATATATATATATATATATATATATATATATATATATATATATATATATATATATATATACGCAGAATTCTTTGGAGAGTGTAATATCTACAGTAGTTATGGTAGTCGCTGCTCTCCTGGCGTCGTAGAGTGAGGTAATTGGCCCCAAAAGTTGGCAAAAACTCGAAATCGGAAAAGTATATCCGTGAATGTGTTTTCGTATTGTAAACTATCTCTGAGGATGCCCTTTCCTGTGCCCAAATCTTGGAGTCCAACAAGGGTGGTTAGTATCACTGGTGGTAAGTTCACTGAAGATCCTGTGGCTTCTGGTAGGAACACCAAGCAAACTTTGTCTGAAAATTGAATAATTCGAGAGGAATTTTAAAGGAATATCTCGGTTCCTAGGACTTCTTGCGACTTGGCAATGGTTTCATTTGATTAAGGGTAGACAAATACGTTAGAATAAAGGATAATACGACGATATAAATGAGATTTTGGAGTTATTGCCAACTTGTAGATCCAAAAATATACCTACAATATTTCGGTTTTTATGAGACGTAGAGACTTGGCAATGGTTTGCGAAATTTGATTCACAAAATGTCGTCATATTATATTTCACCTGCTGCACTCAGATCCCTCCGCTTTTCATGTAAATTTTGACTTTCATCATCGTTTAAGTGGTGAATGCGACTTTGTTACATTACACCATTACAACAGAGCAACATCGTGTCACATTAGTACGAGAATAAACTTAAAAAAATTATTAGTTCCTCAAGCGCCAATTTACTTGCATAGTTCCTGAATAAGGAAATATTCCTCATGTCCAAACTACCCTATTCACATTGAAAGAGTCACTAATTGTGAAATCTTACGTCGACTAAACTGGTAGCATTTACGATTAATTGTTTGAATATGGAGGGGGGCGGGGGGGAGTAACGTGATGGTTAAGAATTTTGTATTCATTATACCTAATAATCCAATTGATTTTGTTTTTAAACATAGTAATGGTTTATTTTATTTTTATTTTTATTTTATTTTATTATTTTTTTAAATTGTGGAGGTGAGAGAAACGGGGTTTTTAACATTTGTATTGGTTGGTAAATTCGAGTATAAAGGAATCAATCATTCAATCTAGTAGGCACCAACACCTTTAACCGATTATAACATTTAATGGATGAAACATTCAAACACGGGATTTCGATATCTAATCATTTTGTTCTTCAGAAACGAGCTGAGAAACATGGAAATGAGGAAAAAGGTTCAATTTACAAATCGTCCAAATAATATCCCTTGAAGGAATTAAAAAACCTAAACTCGACCAACGAAAGCTTGGACCAGTGAAATTAATCGTCTAGAAATAAATGGGTCCTAATTGCAACGAGCTACTTCCCCACGCGAGCTTTGATTTATGGCTCAATTAATTTAATTATACGTGAACTTGAGCATACGGCTTTCATTTGGGTCTGCGCTCACTGCCTATTATGCCGGGACCGTCCCACCTATCAGAAAACCATCTATCGCGGTGGGTTCAGCGGTGAAACGATTTTTTCCTGTTTTCCTTCGATATCGACCTCGACGTGAAAAGGGGTTTGGTGAGTACGGACTGTTATTAGGGAGCAAAGAGAGGGGTTAGGAGTAATGAAGGAGTTGAAGGTCGGAACACGCTCGCTTTTCTGATCTAGATCCAAAATTTATTGATGTAGCATAGCTTGATCTCAACAGAAAAGTGCAACTAGAAGTTTTTGTAACCTCGAAAAAGGCTAAAGGCTTTTATCATTTAATAATAATTAACAGGACGTTTCCATTTGTTTTCGTCACGTCACGAGCGTCATGTCACGGGCGGGTTTTCTGTTGATTTTCACGTACAACCAATGCGTTACTAGGGAAGTGTAACTCCCTTAGTTTTCATAGCAGGAAAATCGTTTGCCACTTTTTGGAATGCTCTCATTTTATCACAGCATCTCATAATCCCTACGCCTCTGTAGTGTCAAAGAAAGCTGATTTATTATGCTCAGTTATAAACTAATATTGCTAAGTAACCATAATGAACTAATAATGTGTAAAATTAATCATTATTAAATGACCTGACTGTAGAACCGTAGGTCTACCGTCCGTTTTTTTTTTAAATAAATACATTTCGTACATAGTAGCTACCGCTTCATGTTCGTCATCTTGTGTCCCGAATTCATGAGAACCTCAAGTATTTAATCGAGAATTATTACGGAGTGGATACTTCCAAAATTCTCCTCGTTAGACAAAATTCCATGATTTTCGATCATTCTATACTGAATTTTTCGGCATTTCCAGTTTAGCAGAATGCCATCATTTTTCCTGTTGCTTAGACAGGTTAACCCATAGGTAAACATTGCGTACAATATTCACGCGGAAACCATATCAGTCGACTCGAACTTGAATTAAAATCAAATTGAAACTAAATAAACTAAAATCAAATCAATATTGTTGTTATCAATATATGGTATGACGTATTTCTGCTATCACGATTTTTTGTGGGTTGAAAAATGAGTAAGTTATAACTCCCTAGCATCGATTGGTTGAACGAATGAACCATTAGAAAATAAGGCTTAAATTCTTAGTAGCTTGAAGTGTCATATTTTCATCACTTCAGGGCTAATCCATTATAACTACTGTTACTACTTTCATTTAATTCAGTAAATAAGCGGATAGCGAGTACTTCTCAAGTATGATAACTATGTGCTGTGACTGAATAATCATTCCAACCCCCCTTACAATATCATATATTGTTATTGTTCCGATGAGTTGTAGTTTGACGGTTGCTAAATAAAATATGTAGTTAGTTCGTCCACGAATATGATTTAGTATGGTTATTATTTACTTGAGGTCGTATCACAGCTTTTTTCTCGCATTTGTAATGCTCTAACGTGAAGAAGGCCAAGTGCATTATCCCAAGGTCAGCTTTTTCGACCTTTGCTCATCCTGGCGTAGCATAGAACATGCATAGAACATGTTCTACTTTTTACCTCCACACAAGGAAAATGCTAAAACATAACCCTTGGGAGGGTAACGATTCAATTGAAAACCCTAGGAGCCCTAACCTGACAGATTCAATAAAACTGCATTCCGCTAGAATGCTCATTTTACTTCCGAGACTGCAAGGCAGCGGAAGCTTTGTTTTCACTTTCGAAATGAAAAAAAATTTGTTGCTCCAAAATCAAAATTTCCACTCGCATTTTGCGTTTCAGAGCCTCCTGAACAAATTTGGTTCCGTGTCTATCTGTCTGTCTGTCTGTCCGTCCACATTTCCTTGTAACAGCCATAACTTCCACAATTTTGATCCGATTATAACCAAATTTTCAGGGATCGTAAGGTCCCTTGAGGTCCCATAAGACAATCATCATAATTGCATCAGCGGTACGCTGTGCGCATGCGTGAACGAAATATTCTTGTTACGGTCCTTGCAACAGCCGTAATTTCCACAATTTTGATGCGATTTTCTTCAAATTTTTAGGGATCGTGCGGGTATAGCTCTACATGGTCCCCTATCAGTTCCGTCATGATCGAATCAACGGTAGCCTCTGCGCAGGCGCAAACAAAATTTTCTTGTTTCGGTCATAACTCAGGCAATTGTGAACGGATTTCGGTCAGATTTTCAGGGATGATGCAGGCAAGGTTTCTTGAGGTCCCGTATCACATTCTTCGCAATCATCAGCAGCGGTACGCTAGGCGCATGCGCGAAAGTGATGTTTTTGTTACGGTCACAGCTTAGTTAATTTTATCGGATTTTGTTCAAATTTTCAGAGTCCCTTGAGGTGCCATACGAATCGTACGGTACTACTACCGTATTGATAATTTCCCACCTTATTAATTCCCTGATGCCAGAACCGGTCGTTTCTAGTTTTCTGGAATTTAATGGTGACGTACTGTGAAGGTCACGAGGAAGCTCATGTGCCATTTCCTTGGCAGTGTATTTTACACTTATTCCTCTTCAACATTCACAGCTGACCTTGGGAAAAAGCACTTTGCCTTCTTCACGTTCGAACATAAAAGTGCGAGAAAAAAACTGAAAAATTGCAAGTGTGATACGGCCTTTAGCCTTTTTGATTCATTTCGTGTTACTAACATTTTGTGTATATATAGGTACTGGAATTAGGAGAAATTAAGGTTTTGTGCTCCATAATTTCCCAACTGAGTGAGTTACGCATTTTCGTTACACTCTTTAGTCTCGCAATTTCATGTCGTATATGCTATGCAGTCATGTTATTTTTGCCAAAACGAAGCAAAGTTCTTTTCAATTCAAGGATTTAATTCTTTTCGAAAATTAGTTTCAAGGTCTCTCATGTAGGTACAACTAATTGTAGCTGGGGAAAATCCCATAAAACTCGCTCACTTCTTGGGAAACTCCAAATTGATTGAACATCTCAACACTCCTCGTGACGACCCCCCCCCCCCCCCCCCTCCACGCCCTTATAAGCAGTACAGATTACGCACTTGATGTCGGTACGAATACGAGCTTCTAATGATTTGATTAATGAAGTTCGCAGTTTGCATATTAGATTGGTGCTTCCAACGACATGGTGCAGGAGAACAAGATTATTTTATGTTACTTACCGTGTACCGTGTGATGTTTGTAAGTTGTCTAATTCAAAAATCATCGACCTAAAGCATTGTACCACGTTTTACTCGTTCTTTACGAAGTAATAAAAAATATAATGAGTTTCTCTTTGCTCTACCCGAAAACTCTTTAAAACACAAATGGCTCTTTGTTAACAAGCTTAATTTTCGGAAATTTGTGAGGATCCTCATTCCTTAAAATTATTCAATGTACCCCTAATTCGTAGTGACCACGTACGAAGATAGCAATTTAAATGCATAAAAATTGCACATGATCAAACAAATGTGAGATCAATTCAGAAATTATTCCGTTATCAATATTCAAATACTTGGCTGTACCTACCTAATTCCAACTATAGATTAGATACACGAAAAAACCTATACATCCTCGCAGGTTGAGCAGCAAAAGAATCCATGTTCAGTTGAACGTTTTAAAAGCCATAACATGTGCAGTGGTCGTAAAGTCATATTAGAGATGAGGGGGAGTGTGTTCTTCGACGAAATATAACGTGCTGGCTTACAACTCTGTAATTAGGGGGCTTATCTCTCAGCTGATTAATTACGTGGCTCGGCCACCCGCTGTGCTACTTTGGCTTGTGCTGCTCCCGACTTTTATATATATATATGTGTGTGTGTAGGTGTAGCCGTTACCATAGCAATATGTTATACACACGTCACCGCTTTTTTGTTGCTCAGATACAGATTGGTGAATTGCTACGCGTTAAGTTTCATTAAGTGCTTCATGTTCATACAGCTTTAGTCGGAATGTTATATGTATGGGAAACGACCCATGCCAAATAATGATAGAAATACCAAATGAACAATGTCACTTATTTCCAACTATCTTTGCAATATAATTCAGTAAATATTTCTGCTATGCATAGGTTATGAACAAAGTAATACCCGGTTGCCTCTGTAATTCCATCACTCCCTAAATCTCTGTAATTTATGTATTTATCTAATTCATTATTCGTTGGTGGTTGTTACTGACGATGGCTTGAGAGCTGAATCAGTTCTGACACCTGTAGAACAAACTTCTCCATTTCTTTATTTATTTTTATTTTTTTAAATTATTAATATGGGTATCATCCAGTATTGCCATAGCTAAATTTTCTTAACCTATCCGTTATATTCTATGATGAGAAATTTTGAAATTTCCTAGTTGCTATTTTGTATGTTATTATCTGTTTGTTAAAAGCTATTTTTTGATGAACTATAGTGGTTAAAAGATACTAATATGGTACGAATTTCCATTTATAACAATGACGACTTTTTTGTGTTATTGAGAAACCTATGTACCTACCTGCAAATATCACTTCGAAGAGAAACAAAAAGTTGTGAAACTGGTAATGAGGTGGAAACTAGAATTCGATGTAAAATGATCGATGCACTGCCTTGTATGTCTAGATTGGGGAATAAAGCAAAACCCAGCCGAAAATAATAATATCTACTTGTTTCGAGAAGGAGATCCATAACCACACAAGTTTGTAAACTCGCAAAAGGATTTAATCTAAGACCGATGAGTTATCCAAAACCGAATATTTTTGTTGAAGGTGATTTGTGGCGATGTAAAGTCGACGCAAATTGTACGACCAGTTCTCCGATATCCTTGCTCAGATCAATCAGTGTTCTGATGTGAATTCTTAGAGATCGAGCATTTTGTTTGTTTTGTTTTGATCTACTTCTACTTGCTCAAGACATCAGTAGGCTTGAACGTTTTGTGAACTAAATATCCCAGGCATACCTTTTGTTATATTATTTTCAATAATTAATCTTTGTAATCGACCAAGAAATAATCCGTACGTTTCAATTTCATTAATACATTCCAAAGCCCCTATCAATATTTTCCCGTTTTCCGGTCCCTTGTGCTTCATAACCTGTTTAGGAATCGAATTAGATTTAAAAAATTCGGACTCATTGCGTGCAGAATCAATATAAAAGCGAAATGCAAAAAAAAAAAAAGCCGTTTACCAATTTTTGAACGATTAAGTTCCTAATCGTGAACGTCTAGCTCCCTGTTTGTGAACACTAACCACTATATAATAAAATAGTTCTGTCTATCATGTTTCATCCGCTTTTCTTGGTTTTTAAGGCAATTTGTAATCAAACAGGCAGAAAAACCATTCCATTTGAGAAATTTCTTTGCCCGACAATTTTAGGAACTCAGGAGGTCTCTTGGACAACAGTGTAACATCTAGGTAGTACCTAGGTATGTGGGAATCTGGGTCATGTATGAGTGGAAAGTCATTGGGTATTTAAAATTTAATATGCAACTCTCAAATAAGGGCATTAATATTGGTAGTAGTACATCAATATAATATAGTACCTAAGTAAATAGTGCGGATTCGCCTAGAAAGGTACTTAAACAGTCGTCCTCATTTTGAAAAAACACATCCTCTATCAGAGGGTGAGAAAGCATGTGTGGAACCCTAAATAACGACTAACATCGAGTTCTATAAAATTTCTTATATCTTACTTTTGGGTAAAATAATCTTTAAACTCGCATTGAAGATTGGGTCTCAATTGGAGATACTGTATTAACATAACATTCTTCTGTTTTGTATAAAACCTACCGCCAGGGAAGTTTTCATAGACTCCCTTGACATCTGAACGTAACTAAGAGGAACTCGGGAATCCACTAGATTGTACTACAGTCCATATACTAGCCATCTTTCTGAGTGCCGTCCACAGAATGGGTGTCATTCACGAACTGGTGAGGTCACCTATCTTTAAGCAGCGCCCTGAATGCCTGCTTGCATACGTCCACACAATGTGACAGTCTATCTCTTCCAACCTTTCAGCAGCAGGACCAGAATATGTGCATATTTGGGCAGGGATTTGATATGCGGGCGACGATACAGATTTCAAAGATGTTGATATTTAAAGTAATGATGAGTTTATTGTTTGATTTTCTATCTTCTGTATTCCCTATAGCTATAGTTGTTTTGTTTTTGCTGAAGAAAGTCAGGCATAAATTTCTTTCCACACTGCTATGGCATTCTAGTGTTAGGTAGTAGTCGATAGGAAACTGTGATTTTTACCGTTAGCATGCATAATCTGTAAAATTTGATAGAACACCTATTCGAACCTCCATTGTATTTTGTACATTGTGCAGTTGGCCTTGGTTGCGTACTGTTCTCTTTAATGATGAAAAAAGTGGAGCGGCGTTATTTCTTTTGACAAGACGCAGCTGATTGGACGCGGTGCTGGAAACCGTATAGAACTTGATCAGGATATCGGGCGGTTTGTTCCCATCGTTTAAATTACATTATAAGTGGAATTCCCCGTGACCTGGTGGCGAAGGGGGCCGGGACTCCGCCTGCCGTAAATCAAAGACCCCGGGGGCTCTGGAATATGACAGATTTAGTGAACGTGGGAGGGTTAGGGACGTCCGCGGCGGAGGACGGCGGGGGTACGAAGTTTTGAACCTGCCAGGGGGGACCCTCGAGGGTTCCACGATCTACCGGCTTTTTTTTTCTCTCCTCCCCTCAGGACCTCTTGGCCTGTGGATGCCACTTTTCAAGGATCGGAACGCCAATTGGAACTGAAGATGAAATAGGGCGAGACTGGGGTTGATTGTTTGATTGTTCCCGTCTCAATTGGAATATAACAACTACCTGGCTGGAGCACTTGCTCTCTGAGCTTTTCTGAGGGAAATGAATGTTCTTGGTCCATGACGCGTTCTAGAACAAAACGCTTGCAATACACACTGCGCATCCTCGCTTTAGGATAAGAGAACCAACCACGAATTCGGACCAGGACGCAGAGCTCACATCACCTAATCCGACATTAATTAACGTAAAGGAGTTTGAAAGCTCCGTTAAAATCGTAAGTGTGCATAATGTGTAGCTATCAGGGATTCTCTTTCTCGGTTCGAAGTTTAGATATCCCTTATCACCAACTACATCAAAAAAGCCTCAAGAAAATACGTTCAACTCCAGAATAGGTCGCGAGGTAGAGGCACATATCCTTGATTCAAACAAGAAGTAACAATCACGTAGGTACACTATTATTACTAGTTATAGAAATTTGTATACATATACTCTCATGTATGGGAAAAATATATGAGTTTTGAAACGAAATTTCATGACATGATTTTAGACCATAGTTTCGGAATGGAGGGAATAGAATGAGATTAGGAAGAAGTAGGAATCCGACGTCAGGATCAAGAATATTTTGATATTAATGGTGTGTCCTTGTGATCATGACCTATTGTTATTCATGCGCGGACAATACTCTATTATGTATAGGTATTTCTACGGATTTAAAAATATGAATCTATTAAAAGGAGCTATCACATATATTTACCTTTAAGGACAAATTAAAAATATGCGTATACATATTTATATATCAAAACGGTAAATGTATAATTGGATGCTGTTTCTGAGACAGCATAACAGAATAGATTTCGAGACTAGAATAAATTCATCGTCAATCAATTATTGTAATGTCTAAGTCTTCCGCTGGGTTAAATGTTTCACCTACCAAGAGAAAAGTTAAGGCATTTGCGGTAATATATCTTCTTCTAAGATATCTTCTTTTTTTGGGTAAAGTACGTTTTTTGGAGACCTTCCTGCCGAAAATTATCACCCAACAACGACACATAACAATACCCCCATAACAATGATTAAAAATAATAATAAAATAAAATAAAAACAAACCGTAACAACGATGTAGACTAAAAAGCTAGTGTAACCTTTTCCTTGTAACCTCGGGGAGAAACACGTTTCGACGAATGGAAGGGAAAATAAACTCGAAAAAAAAAACAAAAAAAAACAAAAAAAAAAACAATCATTTTAAGTAATATAAGTTGATTAATTAAAAAAAAAAAAAAAAAAAAAAAAAAAAAAAGTGATTTGCTGTTGAGCAGCATCTATGTGTAAAGTTTAATGTAATCTAAGATACAGATTCTTGAACAGTACGTCTCTGATGTAGGAGGAGCATTGAAAATTATGTCTCACAAAATACACTCACGAAATTGGAAAAAGTAAAGCATGACACAATACCAACTGTCTCCTCGCCTTCCAACACGGAAAAAGAGTACCCTTAGGCAATTATAGAGCCACAATCAAAACCCTAAAACCAAATGTTATTCCAGACGCTCAATTTTCGTATCTGTAATATTCATATATTATGTAAATAAATTGTATTCCATTCTAAGCAGCTAAAATTTTAAATTGATGTGAAATGTGTTTCCTACGCTCAATAATCTTCAGACTTTTGGCGCAAGATTTTTTTTTTTTTTTTTTTCTGGTTTAAATCGACATTACCATGATCTAAAACTTTTCTCAGTAAAGGGGGAAATGTTAACTTTTTTAAATATTAGAATGAAATTTTCTGGCATATGTTACCAGTACTTATAAAATAATTTATTATCGTATTATCCAGTGTGATTCATCAGCTTATCGTTTAGATTGATTCCCTTCCTCGTCCTTTCTCCCTCTAACACTCAGCATTTTAGATCCCAACGACCAGATCCGAGTGCATTACTCATTCAAGCGAGCCGCCATCATAAATCACCCTTCATATAGTAAAAGAGTTAATGTGTGTTATTAGCTCACCATCCGCGTGTGACGGGCTAAAACTCGCTCGTATGGTCGGAGGTTTCTTTTTCGAAATTAATTTTCGGACTGTTTCAACCGATAGGCTCCGCCTCCTCCGTGTGTGGTCCAGCTATCGTCGTACAGAACTCATAATATTCTAAAGTTCACTGCGATCCTTATTTATTCACCTCCACGCGCTAGACGTCGATTTTATGGGAGCCGGATTATTCAATGAAAACTCGTCGTTCCATTGTTTACAAATTTTGAACTTTTTGTTTTCACGGGAAAAGAATAAAATGTGTGACAATCAGTTATCCTAACATTAAAAAAAAAAAAAAAAAAAAAACACCAGTCATGCAGCATGATGGCATATGAGCGAATTTTTTCAAGTGTCTTGTTATACTCTGTTATAATGTGATGAAATTATGAAAACTACAAGTTTTATGGCAAAATAACCTATTTTTAACCAATAATCTGCAAGATATAAAGATGTTGGGTTTTATCTGTATTTTGTTCTTTCTATCGATTTTCCCGCCAAAATAAATGACATTTGAGTATATTTTCAAGCATCATTTTGTGCAAAAAAAATTGCATGTCCTGTTTCATCATGGGTGTTTTTTTTTTTTTTTTTTTTTTTTTTTTTTTAAATTTGTGTTGACAAACATGAATGTATCAATATTTAGCTGTTTTTAGCCATTCTTATTAATTTTTTTTGCACATTTTTTTAAATTTGTTCGTTTCAGAATGCCTCAACACGGATTTCAGTATATATAGGTATTTTTTGGGAATCTTAATTTTGGAATTATTGGAGCTATTGCTATAGGTTCATTTTCTACGAAAATTAGCTAACACCAAAGAGCACACAACATAATTTGAACACAGCATAATTTGATTATCTGCTGATAATCAAATTATGGAATGACTCAAGAGAGCTTGTACCATATTATCAGTGTATTCCATATTAATGTTTTTGGAGTCACATCATAGTAAATAACAGTTATCACGAATAGCTTAGCAAATAATTGTTAATCACCAACTTTATGGCAAATAAAGTCGTTCTAAATAATGTTCTACCTTTTAAATCAGATATTCGATTTTTTAGCTATTTTTTAGTTTATGTAATAGGTTTATTTCCAGTAAATATTAATGAAACTCAAGTACATTCATCTGCATACATTTTATAATGGTCTAGTTCGTTATTGTTTAACTTTCATTCACTGAAATTGACTGAAATTGTCCTAAGTAGAGTTATCATCTGGAATGACAAATACATGTATATATGTTTATATATACATACATATGAAAAAGCGTTAAACTCCAGGATTCTTATTACATTGCTTCAAAATGGAGTTTAATTAAAAAAATTGCCGACAATTTTATTTACATTTAAGCATTATTAAGCATTTTGTTAAATAATACGTGAAGATCATATTTTAGGTATAGGAACCTGGGGTATATTCTTGACGGAGAAAAATATCCTATAAGAGTATATCGACAATAGACATTGTCCAAAATTTCCCATCTTTGACCACTGTGGTCGAATATGCTGTACTGAAGTTTGCAAAATAAGTTTTAGAAATCACACATTTTCTGGGGATTTATATGGAATTGGCCAAATGTGTGAAATCTAGGGGCTTATATTTTAATACTTTCAACAAACATACAAGAAAAAAAATCAAGAAAACTCAAGTCAATAAGTTAGTTTTTAGTGTAATTTTGAAATAATGCACTGCAACAAATCGAATAAGACCACCCGAAGTACTGTATGATCAACGAAACTAATCGACTTTCAGACGCAACAGTAATAGTCAGTTGATGAATCCTGGTGTCGATCTTATTCAGTTTCGTCATTTAAACCGTTCATCCTAGTGTGTCAGATTATGTTTCTGTGCTTACATGTGTACTGTCAAAGTTCGCAGATCGTCGTTATATATAAAAACAAACCATGAGCCGCATTCTAAATTAGCACTTCTATCACAATTTAATAATAAATCACGAGTATTCATTTGGGTAAACGATCAGTCACCAAATCATATCACCGTGCATCACTACGGACTCGTGCATATCAATGTTCTCTTACCTTTTCATCTGGCATGTTCTTCGGATCACATCCTACGACTAACTGACTTACCTGGTGTACAGGTGGAGCTGGCATACCTTGATGGACAACACAGGAAAATGAAGGCGGGTGTTTGTTAAGGTTGTTGACATGTTTATACTGTTATGCAACAACTAAGTTTCTTTGAAGGGCTTGGGGGACCATAAACAATTTTATTGCCTTCGTCTGTGCGCGCCACTTCTACCCCCAGCTTTTGGTCGGCTCTGTGAAGTATTTACCCTTGTTACCAGGCCTTGACCCACATCCGTTGTCCTCCCCAAAACATGAGTGCATGAATGCGTTTGAGCTTTTTGTTGCGCAACTTTCCTTTTTGTGACGCCACTCTCATTTTCTGGCAGATAGTCGTGAAATCTTGAGCATGAAGTTTGAAAACGACAGGACTGACCCATATCAGCCGTGCTGGTAGAACCCAAAAGTAAATGAAATGGAGTAATCTACGACACAGAAACCTATATATAGATACCCCATTTTAATACATAAAACTGATACTGCTGGTAAACACGTTAAATAACTATACAAATCTTCTTCTCACTAACATGTTACTCATAATGTACTATATCTCCAAGATATACTATTGATATTTTGAAATAGAAAACTAAATCTGTATCGCATAGTAAAAATAATAAATAACTAAAGTGAGGAACTGTGTATAACTTTATATCTAGCCGTTGTATATCAGCACTAACTTTTCTCGTCATAAACGAGGTCTAAAAACTATTATGTGTTCCTGCAATAGAGGTAGTTCACTGATCTGATAATCGTTTGACTTTGTCGTTGAACGAAATTGGTGTATTTATATTCGTTGATCACAAAGTGTGACTAGTAGCTACTTGATTTAGTTAGTAAATCATAGATGCTACCACTTATCACAAACGACGATAAGTTGTCATCCAGGAGAAATGAATCGAAGTATCAACCAATTCCTTTTAACAAATCGTATAAAATTCGTTCGGATATTGATAAGAAAAAGAATAATTTATGTTTATTTACACTCAGTTTAGCTAACATAATAATACGAAACCTTCGATGCTGCCATGCCTCTCTGGAAGATTTAGCCAGCGCTCGCCAGTTGTTCACATCATTGAGCATCCGAAGAGGCACATTAACACCAAATTCTGCCTGCCCCAGATGCCAAACTCTAAACTCTCTCAGCACTGGTCAAATCGCAACAAAATGGAGAGAATCCTCAGGTTCATTCGTATTGTATAGTACACAGCAGGAATCTGGGGAGTCAAAAAGCCTGCAGTGGAGGCTGAAGAGCCCCCCTGAGAAGTAGTGATCAGCGAGTGACTCATAATGGGAATTTCAGTTTTTTTCGTGGAGGTTGCTTGGTACCACGTTTAGATGTACCAATATGTATATCCAAGGAGAAGAAGATACAGCTTTAACCTTCATACCAGCTTCCCACAAAGATTTTACACTCACCTGCACTTCTTCTAGAATTCCACTCCACTGCATCAGGTCCAAAGGAAAAGGCTCTAGAGTGCAAGCCTCTCTTGATGCGAGCCTACGAAGTTGGGCACACCAGAAAGTACCCCTCCTCAAGACCGCATCTACTAGCAGCCGAAGATGTCTGTTCTGTGGGTGCCCCAGTGCCCTCACATCGTATGCACAATTCAGCCTCAGGGGTACAAGTAGAACAGATCCAAGCCTGTCTCGATGTACAGAAAATAATGTTTCATTACTACCTTAGAAGTCCAAAAATCCACTTAATAAAGTAACTAAACTCTAGCACCGGCCGAGACCGGAAGATTCCCTACACCTGGTCTGCATAACTTAATATAGATCGCATTACCGCGCGAAATCCCTCTTGTACTTGTTACTAGGAGGCTCGCTTATCAAACTCAGGAAAGGGCGACATATTCTATTCATGGCAGAATTCGCTGATGCAGATCTGTTATCAAGTGGGCCCCCAAAAGGGAGTAGAGGAGACAGGGTGACTCCAAGATATTTATTGATGTTCACAGTTTCAATATTGCCACCTTTAAATGTTCCTCTCTCATGCGCAGCCAATCTCTTTCCCTTTCTGAAATCCATAACCTTAGATTTTGATAGGTTAAGTCTGAAGTTCCTTTCATCACAATACGTCTCCAGCATGTTGATGTTGCGCTGGAGCTTCCCAGCAGATTCTGTCAACAGTAGAACATCATCTGCGTACATCAAGGCCTTGAAAACCACTCCGTCCACTGAAACGCCAAACTGCAAGCAAGATATTGTTGCTAACGAGAATCACCGAGAAATGTTGAGCGAGAATCACCGTTGCAGACATCCCTAACAAGTTCCTAGTTTTTTTTTTTTCTCGGCCTTTTCAGATTAATACAATTCATTAGATGAACAGGGATTCTAATAAAATCTGATCAAATTCGAGAAGGTGGAGCAAAGTCGAGTAAGTTTAAGAAAACTTACTTTGGTAACATCCAAATAACTTACTTTGATCACGATTCCAAACAAAAAAGCCCCGTGGACCCCCGGGTTCCCTCTATTTACATACTTCGAATGAAACTGATAAAACACAGAATTTGTTATAGCTTACGCGTTTCACATAAACCCGTGAAACCTGCATATAAGAATGACTCAGATTTTGCGTTGTATCTTATCACTAGATGTCAAGTTATTTTATTTATTTATCATATTTGAAACCGCCTCGTCATAAGCTTTGATTTGAGCCCTCACACGAAAAATGCATATTTTACAGCCCCCTCCCCCCTCCTCTTTGTCATGAGCTTTCATTTATTCATATAACATGAATTATTAAAAATTAACAAGCGCTTTCAATCATGTTCACAATATCAATTATTGAGAATGATCACCTGTGTGTAAACAATTATTCATATAACCATGCTCACAAGTCAGTTTGTTGGCCACGCATTTCGCAGTAGTTAACATAATATGGTTGGGTAAATTGAGAGCTTTCGATTAAATTTGAATCGTTACTGTAACACAGTGGAAATTATTGAATGGCTACAAATAAGGACCCGTTCTATGAACTAATTTGTTTATTTCCGTATGTTTCCGTATATCGGGTCCCTACACACTCGTCAAAACGAAACTCATCAAAAATGTGAACTTGAGACTTCTTGATGAGTTTTTCATGGAATAGGACATAAGGTAGTCGAAGCTGAATGGTTAGAAAAATCGTCAAAAATATGAAATCAAACATTAGGATGTAAATTGGGAAGTTAAAAATATTTTGTGTGTGTTTCCTATTAATTGCGGAAACTAATCGAAAACTGTTACTTGGAGCGAAAGCCATCGAAAGGAGACTTTTCTGAACTAGTGTAAGCTCGTCTACAACCACTTTCAGAGAGATTTTACACAGATTCAGTTTATTGCTCAGATCAGAGGTCTGGATACTCTCTTCGCTCACATTTCAAAAACTTATAGCATCTTATAGTCAATACCTTTGTACAAATGAAGAATAGCTGGACATATAGATTAGTATGTTACTTTTAAAAGTTATCGTGAAGCATGTTTTCGAGAAGTGTCCTGAAGCCAGTTTTTGAGGAGTGCCCCGACCGTACTCGACAGCAGTCGAAAAACGAAAATAAAATAAGTGCAAACTCTTAGCTGAATTTATTGGAATACATTAATTTGAAGCAATTTTTCCATGAGTTACTCGTATATGGAGTTTTGATAAGTTTCCAGCCCGAGCGGAAACCAATCAAAAATCAATTCCATAATTTTTCTATGAGTTTCTCAGCTTCCTTTATATCTTAGTCTAACTTCACCAGATTCACTTTAATATGGAATAAATTGTTTCCTTATCTGTACCTATGTTTTTAGTTATGCATCTAAGCCATTATAATAAGTTATGTGCGCGCAAAACACAAAACTTGATAATGAATCATTGATACAAAAAATGAAATGCTATTCCACGTAAAATGTATTGCGGCTCATCATTCATATTGTGTAATACTCGTTCGTGAGTGATTTCCTGATGAAATGATATCACAAACTTCTCATCTATTTGGGAATAAATCAAAACAACGCGTCCGCCCCTCATCCGGAGCAATCTCAGCCCAAAGGGAGGATGTTGGCTGCCAAACATTTACACTTGGGTGGGCAAACCTTCTCTTGTGTTTATCAGACGTGTTGGCTCGGAAGGCAGTCCTTCAAACATCTCTCTGACGAGGGGCAGCTGCTCGCATCCGACGATCTTGATTTTTCGTGTGTTAATTATTATTCCAGCACTTCAAAACAAAAAACTCCAGCTTTTTCA
The DNA here is from genome assembly GCA_030762985.1 of Adelphocoris suturalis. Taxonomy (NCBI): domain Eukaryota; kingdom Metazoa; phylum Arthropoda; class Insecta; order Hemiptera; family Miridae; genus Adelphocoris; species Adelphocoris suturalis. Next base: position 22,454,398 of record CM061041.1, on the reverse strand, counting down.
AGTAATACCCAATGATGATATACGAGAATACTCATCTGTATCGAAGAAATCGAGTTTATAATTTATAACTATATCGAGCTAATCGGCACATTGCGTGGCATCCTATTATGTAAGCCATTCTTTATTTACTTACTAATATCACACTAGCCATTTCTATTTCATATCCAGTAGTTTATGGTTTCATTCAATATCAGTATATCGGTTATCTCAGTATCACATATCACCTTTAATCAAAAATTGAGTAAATAATGTTCATTTCCTTCTTTGGTTTATTCTTTTCAATAATGAACCTTCAAAATCGACCAAGAATAAATTTTTTTTAACCCCCTCAAAATTTCTTGGTTTACATTTCAAGATGTTCAAGGTTTACGTCCCAAAATCAAATAAAAATCCGTCTGCCCGACGTCCGCCGTCCAGAGCTTTTCTCTAAAAATACTGGACCAAATTTTGTGAAATTTGGCGCAAAAATCATACAACGATCGGGAATGTGCCAGTAACATCGGCCTCAGTTCTGATCAACCCTAAAAGAAAGTAATAAGGGCCAATATTTTCAAAAATTGAGATCTTAAAAACTTTCAAGGTAAGAGTGATGATTTTTTGCTTGTCAATGATACATTTAATCCCAAAGAATAGATTAAAACTATCCGCAACGCTGCAGGTTTAACCGTTCGTTTTCTATGAGGGCTAGAGTCGAAAACGTGGTCAAAAAAACTTTTGGATTCCCATCCAGGAGCGAGAAGATGGTGCGCTTCTAATCTTGATATCAGGTGATTCGGTGGCTCATCCGATAACGTGTCCGACTCGAGAGCTGAAGCTGGCGGTAGCATAATTTGTGTTTGTGTTTCTTTTTACACAAATGTCTATTTTTAATTTTTATTATTGAGTTTATCGTAACTTTTGTCACCTACAGATGGTCAGTGAATCTTGGCTTTCAAATCGTGATCTCTTTAGTTGGTCATTTTAAAATGCTTTCTTTTTGTTTGAACATTGAAAACACAAGTTAGTAGCCAAACTATAAAATAAGATGAAGTTGATATGGAGAATTGGACAGCGTGACTGATTCCTCAACATTGAGTTCTCTTGTCAGCCTACTTTTCTTAAATTACGGAGGTTATGACTGTGCTAAGGCTCTATCTAGTATCTAAGACATATAAACTCTTTGATCTCTTTTTTTATCTCATTAATTTAAATTCGTGGATGCCTCGATCGATGTCGATTTATTCATGTGATACGTATCTGCTATTATACTTAAATTTCAGCTCTTGTCATGTTTAAAGGGGAGAATAATGTGTATTTATGATTAATTGTATTATAACAATTTCTCCATGTTTTGCTCGTCACTGATAAATATAATGCCGAAGAATCGCCACCCTTTTTCTCTAGTCAACCTACTGAAATACATTAATTGTAATTAATGTGCAAAGAACAAGCATTGTGTTTCAAAAAAATATGCAGTTTATGCAAACCTTTTACTTGATGGGAAGATGACCTAGTCATAGATCATTTTGTTCCTCATGTTTATATTAAATCGTAAAATATGGGGTCCTGGTAATGCGGTGATCCCAATTGCGGAGCGCTAAGCCCCGATTTTCGATAATAAATATACTAGGTATAAACTGGGTTTAATAATTACGGATCAATGTTCTGCATAAGGGCTATCTAATACAGAAATAATAAACCTTTTTGTAATAATTTGCAGCCTGTTTTTCTTGGCAAAAAAGTAAATATTAGTAATGTAACTGAGTGATTTTGTGCACGACATTCAGAAAATAAAGCCCTATAGGTACTTTTTAATATGAAATTGCTGGAGGAATACTTGTTGTGCTGAAATGTGAATAGGTAATTGAAGATAAACGTAAAATAAATAAACTGAACGAATAGGAGAAAATACCACAGCCAGAAATATGGTTCATTCAATGAGAGACACTATTGAATTTTGGACTTATGTAATCATCTTTAGGTCTTCAATGTTGATTTTTCCTGTGAGGGTCCGTTTTGATAAGGTCAGCGGCTAGAGATTTGGTAGTCGTTGTCTTAACAATGTCTTACTTAAATTCATTATTATTTCAAGAATACTAAGTTGGTGAATATATAATTTCCATACAATTTATTTTATTAATTTCTAGACATTTGTAAGTTTGGGTTCTCTGACATGATTAGTTCGTCTCTGAGGCCTTCAATTTAATTCTTCGTTTAGACAGCTGATGGCATCCGCAATTACGAATGAGCTTTATCAACTTATTCATTTGATATTTGCAAATAAAAATAAGTTCACTCCATCATGGAAAGTACACACCACATGCAATGTCCTACGATAAGTAGGTACTCTATTTTTAATTTTTTTTTTTATTGTTCAAATTGTTGTAATCCTTTGGCTTCAAAGCACTCCTCCCACCTGGACAGAACTCCTCTGCCCATTGTGACGTCAAATTTTTATAAGAAACCGTAGAATAAAAGGTACTTATTATAGAAGCCGCTAATGATCTTTTGGTGCTGCTTAAATCATTAAATTTTTAAAAACATGTCTGAGGAGTGTGCAGTTGATTTGATTTCGAACTTCTCTTCAGATCAAATCTACCTCTATGTTAAAATAGGTTAATTTTCTTTGTCAGACCGATTGATCATTGGTAGTCAGCAGAAAATTTAACCTCATATGTGTTTCACTTCTCTTAGTTACTAGCCAATGACAGAACCGAAAATCTATCGTCGATCCACCCCGGAGCCGAAGTGGAAATGACGGGAGAGGTCTCCGGAGCTCCTCGAAGCGACGCGAGTACGAATTGGAGGCTTCGTTATTGTTGTAAGCAATTAGAGCTTATCGGAGCGAATAATTGGACCCCATCTGTTCCGGACGGCCAAGTGGATGGGGGAGACTGGCTACAAAAACTTAGTGCCGGCCCTCGGGTCGGACCTCAAGTCGACAATTACGTCAGCCCGGCGACCCAATTCGAGGGGTGTGGAAGGGAATGGGGGGGACTAAAATCCTCATCTAGAGAGTGAAATTTGGAATTCCGACGCTTTCATTGTTCCAGAAATATAGTAAGCATAGTGGTTTTGAAGATCACCTCCTAAACCCCCTTCTTACGGAGGTGAGTCACACTCTCGCAAATCAAATTTTGATTTTGAATTGCGATTTTTTCTCCCGCACAATGTTTAATGGCAACTGAATTTGATTGTTTGGCTCTTTTTCTTGCCGCGTATTATTCATATACATCCCGTGAAAGGAGAGTATTATGTTGTAGATGGTACCTTCACCTGAGTTTATCTGTAATATGCTGGAATAAATATTTACATTTTATAAATAGATTGGTACGAAGGTGGTGCCTAACTTTGATTGAATATTTCGAAAAAGCGAAGGTATTAGGATGACTTTCTTGAGTTGAACGAATACACTCCAAAATCAAAATTCCAGTAACTAAGTCCATCTGCCTGCTCACACTTATTTATTTATTTATAAATAAATAAATAAATGGCATTTACATTCACAATGGTAGGGTTTTTGTCTCGCATTCAAATTAGGATTGTAGAGGTTGAGGGTGGAAGGAATAAGTGGGGTCTTCCGGAAGTAAAATGTTTTGATTTCGTTTTCTCCTGTAAGGATCATCAGTGCATCTGATTGGTACTACAAGAGTTAATGTATTTATTTATACATAGGTATAAAAAAAACTAGATTAAAATCCGATTTTGATGATTCAGGAATTACATAGGTAGGATACACAACTGACCCGTACGAAATGCATCACTGCCGGTTCAATACTAGCCTGTGCGCTGGACAACAACAAACAGCTTCTACATTACAGAGCATCACTTACCTTTGCTTCTGTCACTAGTAACCATTTCAACTTTTATTCTAGCTATGTTCCTCCATGAAAATAAATATGGTAGAGTAGGTATTTCAGATCCAGGCGATTATCATATTTCAATGGCATTTACATTCACAATGGTAGGGTTTTTGTCTCGCATTCAAATTAGGATTGTAGAGGTTGAGGGTGGAAGGAATAAGTGGGGTCTTCCAGAAGTAAAATGTTTTTATTTCGTTTTCTCCTGTAAGGATGTTCTTAAAACATAACACGACTACCTATCATGTTCTAGATACAGAATACATACAAGTATGGAGGCTGGAATATGATCCAATGATTCGGAACTATCTTCGGGTAGGACTGATCTAGATACTTACTAAATACCAAACATTCATTCAGAGGAATTTATATTTTTCGTATATGTAACTAGCAGCATAGATGTAAGCCACATACAGTGATATTTCAATATTCGAGCATCTTGACCGGGTTTGAAAATACTACGTAAAAATTCCGGACCAACGCCATTTTTCATAATTTTTTACGGAAATATCAGGAAAAATACTTTCGCGTGCGCCACTTGCGCCAAGAGTGGCGCAAATGACATAAACTTTGTTTTTTCAGATGGAAACCGCCATTTTTAGTTGCACAATCGTATAACACATAGAATTCCACTCTGCAATAGAAAATGAGGGTTCCTATTTGAAAAATCGAAGTAAACGTAATTTTGTCAAATTATTTTTTCTGAGATCTACGTAAAAAATTATGAAGAATTCAGGGGAAATGAAGGGGGAGTAACCTTTCCGTGGGACACCCTAATATGCAAACTCCGGATGGAAAGGACAAAAATCAAAGTCAGCAATTGATGAGAATGATAAAAATTTGACATTAAAAAACGTCAAGTAGGTATATCCATAAATGTTTGGTACGTATACCTTTATCGAGTAATAGTGAAAATGAGATTGAGTGTACACCATAGCTGAACAGAAACACCATTAGTTATTTAAACTTGAGTTTATCGAACCAAAAAATACAACATATACGCATTATAAAAATACATAAAACTTGTTATACAAAGTCATGACTGCCAATCCTGTGAGAAGAAGCACGTGATGGCGAGTTCAAACTCGACTTGGAGCTGAGAGGCGCCATAGGGGAAACATGGCGGCACGCATGCGCCTCACGCTGCTTCCCCCACTAGACTACCATCTCTCTCCCGCCTTCTTTGCGTTCTGTATTGGGCCTTTACAGGTTCAAGGACGTCTAAACGTTCATTAGGGTTGTACTCTACCAGTAGACTATCTGAAAAAATATAATACCTACTATTAAAAATTGTTGTGAATGGGAGATATAAAATATTACATTTTGATTAGTTTAATATGATTGCATTTTGTTCGAATGAATTTGTATTAAAAACCGTAAGAACTAAGCTATAGTACTTATTTCGAGAACCTCTTCTCAGTACATAGCTTTGGTACCCATTTCCCTCTACTATTATCAATTATTCCTCACCGAATTTCTTATTTCATGACACCTTTTGATGAAAACTAGAAGAGACACCTTCCAACAGCGTTTTAGAGACTACCTACTTCAATGGTTTACAAAATCTACTTGATCTACACTCACTTGCCGAAAAATAAGACTCCCTCTATTACCAGTGACACATTTAACACAATTTTCTTCCGATCGTTCACAATAAGTTCGTTCCAGTGAACTCGGTTGCCTAATAACTTTTTCAAAATTGTTCATCTAGTTAGTGAACATATTTTAGTGTTAGTAGGGAGGTATTAATCTTCTTTTTCTCATTTCTAGTTATCATTTTGTTCCAAAAGTTAGAAGACATAAATGTAGTTCCCTGCTACCCACAAGATATGACTTTAGAACCGCTAATAAAAATCAACCATTTAACATCTACTCTGCTGTAATCACCTAATCATTAAAAATAAATAAAATAATAATAATAATAGGTATCACATTGCCAAGGACATGGCACTGAAGCTTCCTCGTGGCCTTCACAGTATGTCACCATTAAATTTTCAGAAATGATGTTCACCCTGATCATGTCGTTAGAGTGCTGGGCACAGAAAACCTGACTACAATCTGTTGAGCATTGACGGATTTATGACTGTCACAAAAAAATTACGTCCACACCTGCGCTGAGCGTACCGCTGATTCAATCATGATGAAACTGATAGGGGACCATCTAGGGCTAAACCCACACTATTTCTGAAAATTTCATTGAAATCCAATCGAAATTGTGGAAGTTATGGCTGTTACAAGGAAATGTGGACAGACAGACGGACGGACAGACAGACACGAAATCAAATTTGTTCAGGAGGTCATGAAACGCAAAATGCAAATGGAAATTTCGATTTTGGAGCAAACAAAATAAATTCGCGTTCTACCTAAAATGTTTCTAAAATGATACCTACCTATCTGTTAATCACTATTTTAGTTAATAGGAGAAAATGTGGTTATGCAATAAGTTAATAACTAGCTATTTTCTTATTTATATAGTGCAATAATAAATTAATTATATACCTACTGGTGACATAGGATCTAAGTACCACAACTTACCTTTCATAACCGGAAGTCTGAAGTCCTTTTTGATGTCCACAAAATATTTCCCAAAGGTGATGCTTTGAGATGTTGGAGTTACATCAGCATGAATGTTAAATACCTCTACGCAAAAAATATACCTACATTACCGTCATGTTGTTACTAGAAACTATATGTATGCATTCATTGTAAAATATATATAAATGTAATACCTACACATAACGGTGTAAGACGGCTTGCTATAATACCTAGTGGGAAATTATTATCAAGCATTTTTCACTCCCCCATTCAGCCAAGTGCTAGTAGGCGTTCGGTCAAGTGCGATAGGAACGTGTACAAATCGTGCAATCGTAACCCCCACTTCAGTACATACGTAAATTTTCTACCATATGTGATTTTTTCGAAATAGGTATGTGAATTATCATTAAGAGTGGTTACTACGGTTAGTGATCTAATATACTCGTGTCTAGGAGGAAGAAATGTGAATAGGTATTCAATTTTAATGCGAGAAAGATGTGCCCAACTAAAATCGAAATTTAAGCTGAACTTGTCATTTGATATCAGTAGTGACACTATTTTCTTGTTCAACTCAAGCTATTTCAATTATCTTGAATTAATTTTCAAAGTATTTGCTCTCAGTAGAGTTTGTTGTTTCGAGAAAAAAACAAATACTATTCTTGACGTTTTTACTTTTCGTTAACTTAAAAATTCGTTAGAAGTCTGTCGACCCCTTCATGTGAGCAGTTATGTGTTTTTTGGACTCGTCAGTAACTGAAGGTTGAGCATTATTGTTACATGTTTACTGGTATATTACGGGTAATCATGGTGTCTTGAGCAGTGTTCAATATAATTATAGCCGAAAGGTCATGTGTGGGTATCATGTTCATCTCTTGTTGAGACCTTAAATTTGAGAGTAGTATCAAATGAGTTTATGCCACAAAAGTTTAGCAGAATGTGTCAGGTCTGAAACTGAAATGCAAGGCAAAATTAGTGAGTGCCATGAGTTCTGAACACATCCAGAATTTGTAAATGCTCTACATAAAATAGGAAAAGGTGTGTCCCATAGTAGGAGTTTGGGGAAGGTAGATTAGTAGGCTCTGTGTGCCCCCACCCTACCCACGTGTGACACACTACATACATGTTACAGGTCAGATTTCTGGCACGATAATGAGTAATGTGACAACGGTGACTGACTCTTGTGGATGTTTGGTGAATTTAGATCAACTGTTCCTGAGTATCTTAATTCATCTAGTAGTAGTTTGGGGAATGTAGATTAGTTGGTTCTATGAGCATAGTAAATGTACTGTGCAGTATCATGAACGTGAAGGCAGACTCATTGGTTTTAATGGAATAGCTATCAGATTAAAATTAAGGTTTACGATTCAATATCATTCACCGTGAAATAATTTACAGAGAATCATCCGTAACTCATACATCCTCACCGTATACCCGTACCAATGTTGTTGAAAAACGCTACACAGCATCACCACACTCTAAAAACTTGTTTCAATGTTCAAATCCTTTCGATTACAAATCATCATTATTGATCAAACACTACAAGAAAAGCGAGAGTGGATCTCCTGGCCCGACAACACATTTATTCAGCGATGAACTGGCTGGGATAGCGGTCTCCCTGACGTCGCACCATTCTGCCCTCTCCGGGAGAAAACCGGTTCCAAATTACCAACATTCCTCCTCTTCAGCTGCCGTAATGAATAAATTCAGGTGCCCCCTTTCTTGCCTGCATTATGAGTGATAGTGTTTCCTTACTCACCACCTCGTTCACATTTTTATTGTACCAACATGTATTTATGTATGTAGTTACATGATTGCAACTAATGGGGTATTCCACCTTATTTTTCGAGATTTTTACCTAGACAATTTCGGAGAGAGCCAATGAGGTGGAATGAGGTATATGACCATTGCAAATGGGTGAAATCGGATCTCATAAAATCAGATACGTCTATCATGGATCCTCTCGGTTCCTATTTTCCCATTTTATGACAAGTATATCCTTAATATTCAGCTGATACTTGATGAGAAGGGGTTTTTAGGCTCGATGAGTCTATTTCGAAGAAAGATATGGAAACCATACCCCCGAGTCTTACTTCTTTTCTATTGAATCTAATAGATATGAAATGTTATACGGTCAGTCTAGACCAAAAAAGTCCAGTCATGCAGCATGACCCCATGAGCGAATTTTTGAATAAATCTTCGATTATTTCGATTTTTGACTGATTTTTCAACTTTGAAATTTTTGAAAACTTGATACATATTCTTATAGGAAATTTTACGCTGATTCTGAATATACCACATATTAGTATGCTGAAAAAATTATTTCGCACAACAAATCGCAAAAAACAGGCTATTTTGAAATTTTTGACTACATTTTTGAAAATTTCAACCCGAAGATGTAATCCGATCATGCTAGCCAACGAACATGAACTTCAGTTATGGGTCCTTAACAGTTTAAAATTTGTTTGAAGTTTCTAGCACAATTCTACGGACAGTTATCGTCTGGAATGACACATACATACATACATACATGCATACATAAAAAAATGCGTTAAACTTCAGAATATGATTCAGAATAGCCTGAAACGGATTTCTGCATAAAAATTTTTCAAAAAATCACATCCTACAAATTTTGAGGCGAGAGCAATAGCTTAATTTTCTTCAAAAATTCGCTAAGAGAACAACGCTGCATAGTCTTTATGACATTCATAACTGTTTGTCATTTTTATGTCATAAAACTGACTGTCAAACTATTTGACAAAAACTGTTTGTCAAACTATTTGTCATAAAATTGTCATTTTATATATTTATTTTTCATTTATCAATCTATTCTTTCAAGTTAATTGGAAATTGAGTAAATGTGTTTTTAGAAACATAAATTCCATCGCCACCTTCTCTACATACAATTTTTTGTGCGAACTAACAAGAGTATCTCAGAGAACCATTAAACCTTGGTAAGCGCCAAAACAAAAGCCGCCGGTTGTCAGTGAACCCTTGGACTACTTATCGATATTGTATTGCAGATTTTGGTTCAAAAGATGTACAATATTACCTTCCCAATATTTGCTTCTTTTATTCTCGCTATTCATCCAGCCAACAATCAACCCTAAATGGAAGTTAAGTCCAAGCTGATCCCGAGCCGCTTGAATTATCGGAAGCCGCGTGAAATCTCATCTGTCCATCAACACGATGGGTATCTCGTGGAACACCTCTAACAATTACCTCCAATCAGCGTTTTCCTGCTTTACAAAGAAAACCACTCCATTTCAAAGGCCGTAAGGCAAATAAAATTATCTTCCCTGCTCCTTGCTGGTTTTAAACAATGATAAATCTGCTCTTCATTTCCGTAATTAGTTAATTTTTTCCGCCGGTCGTTCTCCTCTGTTAAATATTTATGTTATTTACTTTGCCAACCCCTTTTGTTTGTTGAACGATTCTTCGTCTTTTTTTGTTCTCCCCTCAACTTTGCTTACTCTTAATTATGCAAGAGGCCTATTTGAGGATTAACCCTTACTGAACAGAACTTCAGTTAAATAGCAACCAAACTCTACCACTCCGATGGACAATTTTAATATCCTGTGCGTATTAAAACGATGCCCAAACTGTTTACTAAACTATTCCGCTTTCTCAAAACCGAAGAAAGCTAGTATAAAGACATAAATAAAAATGTTGGTCCTCTTAAATAAAAATGCCCAATTACTTTCTGCGTTTCAGATATTTGCTGATGAAATTTTATTCCCTGTCTTTCTATCTGTGCCTCTAATAACTCTTGTCACACCCAGTCTGGTTTGGTGAAATGCTAGATGCTTCCGTATGAATTTCATTGCTATCGGATTAACAGTAGTATGCACGCATCATAAACTGTAGAACTCGTGTTTGTTACAAGGATTTGAGGTTGGTGCATGCGCTGCAACTGCTAAGAAGATGCAATCGTGATGGAACCCATTTGGAGTAGTTATTAAAACTATCAGTCCCCAGCTACCCTCCGAATTTGAGCGAGATCGGACGACTCGGCCGTGAGGAAATAATGTTTCATGGATTTTAGAAATTCGCATGCTCAGAGTGAAGTATTGTTTTGTGAGCTACGAAACTGGTAGAGTAGAGCCTTATTCCTGAAAACAGGCTTTAGGTGTCAAGCATCTTGTAAATATTCACGCACACATGGACATAAACAGGTACGCAGGCACGAAACCAAAGTTGTACAGAACGGTGTATAACGTAAAATGCGGTGGAATCTTAGGTTTTGAAGAAAACAGTTGTTTATTCCATCTCTCGAAAGTTAAAACAATACTTGTGAAAGCATAAAAATGCCTAAAACTGATATTAAAATGTGTGCCAATTTAATCAAGTTATAAAATTCAATTTATAAATTAAAACCTAATGTTTAATGAAAGCCTACTGTTAATGAGTGATCAGTGTTATATATATACCGAGGTCCAGTGTCGAAACAAAGTATCAAATGAAACCCATATTGATAGTCATGTGCGTAGGTACTTCGTTATTGATCTTCTCTTTAAGTCATTTGATCGGAGCACTTTTGGAATGGATAATTATACATGAATCGGAGAGGTGAGGTATTCATTTCAATACTAATGTAGTCTACCAAAAACGATGTACTATCCACTATATATGCTGCATACATCTAACTTTCCAGAAAAACAAAATAAATCATTCAATGTTGGTAAGCTAACAAGAAATGGATAAGTGTTATGGCCTCATTGACCGTTCCACTGCTGTTAATTTCAACAGAATATAAATCATGTACCAATTATTAAGGTTTCTATTTGAAAGAATGATTGGACATAATTTTAGTGAGGGGCAAATAATTATATTTCAAAATTTTAGCGACCTTTGTGCAAAATACCTATATAGGGGGTATCGGTTTTCAATTCAGACGCCCCCTCGCGGAGAATGTCGCTTATTAAAAACTTTACCGAGCGGTCTCCATCGGAATGACAAATCCCCTCGTTCACCTTAGGGGTGTACGGGCTATGGCCTATCCGACAGGGCCCCTGCCGCAGTTGATTAATCGGTTTGATTTGCAGAAGCCAATGGTCGGGCCCAGCAATGGCGGGCGTAAATCACTCGGCTTTTACGAGCCGATGATGAGTGAGGGGACGGCCGACCGCTCATGGCCGACTCGCTAACAATGACGTCCCGTTCCCCTTCTTGGCTTTCGATCGATAATAATTGAATAATTATTGTGTCAAGCAATAACAATCAGCCTTCGTGACGCCCCTGTTCCCTTTGGCGATGGATGAGGCTTATACCCACGTTGGATATATGGATACTTCACTTGCAGATCGACGAATATATAGTAGTTATAGACGTACCTAATTTTAGGATATGTATCTGGACTGAACCAGCTAAAGGTCAGGTGTCCACTCACTGCACGCACTTTTTAGGAAGAAACAACCTATAAACATTTGAAGCTACTTCCTAAAACGTACAGCTTACTTATCAGGCAACTATTTGGAGCAACAATCAATGTCAACTACTTGGACATAAAGTTAAACCGTATCTATCTTAACTTATCGATTGTACATACACTACAGATCGATAATGAAATAGACTTACAAGTAGCTAGCTAGAAACTCTAGTATATAAGTGTTCATTTTTGTGATAGCGTTTGTGATGCATTTCACGATCATGCACTCATGAACTGATCTACTAACTGACTCTGTTTCTTCTACATGAACAAACATGTATTTGCCTATCTGTTGCCGATTCAACTGTTAACATAAAAAACATTTACTCGCATATCTATTCCCTGGAAAAATACAGAAATATGGATGTACGAAGACATTTCCCAGAAACGTCTGCTTTCATAATTTTTTAATGAATGTGGAAGTCTGTCTATCAATTTACTAGGTAGGTAATGGTTTGTGAGATGCTCAAAACCTTCAAGGAAATTGTAAATTTAAAGGATCATCATATCATACTAGATATAAACTATTTTACCGAATTTGCTTAAATTAGGGGTATCAGCCTGAAGATTTCGAGACGCGTTGGCTTTGCTATAGGGAATCTGTCCATAAGACTTATGAAGGGAATCCGATGGTTGTCTTGTCGGCAGCTGGTTAATGTTACGCATGCCCTAAATTGTAAAAAGGTGGAGCTTGTGAAAATCAGCCACGACCAACTTAGGGGTGAATGTGCTAGGTTGGCAGAAACAGCGTGGACATCAGTTATGGTTGATCCAATAACTTTGTCTGAAACGGACAGATCGCAAAGACTCATCGGAGACATTGTATCGGAGTCTGGGATCGGAAAAGAATTGCATTTTGTGAAAATCGCATAATAAATCCTCAGGTCATTTCTTACCACTCCCAGGAGTGAGAAACAATAACTAAGAATGCCGCAGACGCATAACCTGTTGATTGGAAGATGAAGGTGACAGCTTCTATTCAACTTAATAATTTGTGTGAAAAATGTAAAATAATAGGAACTCTTTTTGTCAAAAATTTATCACTTCTACCACCAAATCGATGTCGCAGTTCTTTTTCAACAAGATGAGTGTAAAAAAGCGTTCTCCGATCATTTGCCTCAACATAGAAGCTTTCGGATCAGCTGCGTCAAATAGGAAAGTCCCAAATCAGCTTGATTACAAATACAACTAGCGGATCTGAACAGGAAGAAGAAGGATTGGCGGAGTCAACAATGGCATTCAAAACCTGATGTGTGGGAAAGTGAGCCCATGGACAAGAATTCTATAATGACACTTTCTGACGATGAAAGTCAAGGTTTTGGGCTTGCTGACTCCAAACTAAACTTCGTGGAGCACCTGCGTTAAGAATTGAGTTTTTGGGTCAGCTTTATTAGCAAATGAGTCCTTTTATGACCTCAAAAGGCTCTTTAATGACGCTCAACAATCAGCTGAGTAAAATAAGGATACTGTCGATAAGCTGAGTGAAAGGTCCATTTATTCAATGCACCATCGGTCATCCAGTTTAGGATGGAATGTGCGAATGGACTTAGTTTAGCGAAATGTAACCCATCATTGCTCGTAAAATAACAATGAAAGCCACCATGTGTCCTTGATACCTATACTAGTGGTTACCAACTTGTATAACCACGTTATAATTATGTTGAGTTCACAATGGGAAATGTGAAGCCCCACTGAAGATATCCCTCCTTCGTTTTCCTAAATAAAAGGCATCACTCATTGAAATTCAATAATGTATCTATGACTCTATATAATTCCTTACTAGTACTTACTTACATAGTCACTAATACAGCTATTATTAAACCAATTATATAAACCATTTCGTTTGTTGCAGGTATGAAATCGGTGAGATGTTATTACCTAAACTAATCCAAATCGTAAGTAAAGAACAATATACATAAATAAAACAACTTGTCGCACGGTCTTAAACATCAGGATCCGTTTATTATGAGTCGGATCGACACATTATGCGCTTATCACACCTACGTCTATAAAAAAAAACTTTTGCGGTTCCGATTTTTGATAAGAATTTAATATATCCATTAAGATTTCCGGCTCATATTCGATAGCTTGATAGAAACCATGATAACTTTATACAAATTTGAGGCGATTGATTATTGATTGATTTTTTATATTTTTATTGGTTTGATTTTCTTTTTTTTTTTACAATTTATTTGAGTTTAGAAACGTAAGCTGCGTAAATCGCATTCCATCCTAAAACCCCTAGCTGGGATTTCTAAAAGCGTTAATTGCTAAACTATTTTGGTTTATTATTTTCAAAAATGAAGCTCTGTAATTGACAAAAAAAAAGGGTTTAACATCAATCAAAATTTGTTGGTTTACGTTTCAAGATACGTAAATTCTATAACTCAAAAGAAGAAAAATAAAAATAATAGGTAATAATAATTCCACCGTCTACTGTCCGACGCTTTTCTCCGAAACTACTGAACCAAACTTCATGAAATTCGACTCAAAAATCATACATCGGTCGAAAATGGGTCAGTAACATAGGTATCAGTTTTTTTTAAGTATGAGCAACAGGAAAAATTATGTGAAATAGAAAATTGATTGAATGTGTTTTTCAATTATTTTATTTTATTTATTTTTTTATTTCTAACCTGGTTAGGGTAGTGATTTTCCTTTAGTCGAACTATTGGAATTTCCGAGAGCAATAAAATCAGTTCCCTACCCCTCGAAGTGGTTCGACTTAAAGTGAGGGTCCAAAAAGGCTGACAATGCTCCCGGTCATGGGCAACCTCTGGGGTTTTTTACTTTACTTTTTTGTTCATCGATGTCGAGTTGAAATAGCAGTTTCCCCCGACGCACCGTGTTCTTTCTGATGTCACTTTACGGCAATATACAACCATAACGGCACTCTGTGTACCCGCGTCTATCGAACAATGAACCGACCCTGGGGACGACAGACGAACCGTCTTTGTGTCGGAATTTTAGATTTTACGTCATTTGTCGGCAGAGTAGGGGGCACCAGATCACCAGGCCATCCTTTCACCTGGCCAGTGACCACACGAAAAGTTAGACAGCGAAGATCTGACCTATTGGTTTTTCTTAGTTCACATTCCAAAGGACTAAAGGAAAGTTATGTAGGAATCGAGATTTTGTAAATTCGATTTTTTTTTCTAATGGAAATTACTCAATACAGCTAAAGCTTTAACCTTATTTTTCGGTATAGTCATTTCTGGCTTTGGGAGGAAATCATCCGAGACATCGTTGCTTGTAGAGTTGTAAATACTAATTGAGAGTGCTATTTCAGCTTTCAATGTGAACCCTGCTCCTAGGACTTTTAATTAACGTGTAAGCTAACTGAACCAGTACCTGTGCACTACCTGAATTCAGATTGTATCTCGTTTCTGGACCATTAATCCACAATATGTTTAATTTTCTCAGTACCATAATGGCTAAATGACCCATATTTAACACATCGCTTATTAGAGTACGTAAATATTAAATCAATAACATCTGTTATAGCTTCCTTGACTCATTACGCTGACTTCCCCAAGGTTGAGAAGACTAGAATCGCAGGATGATGGTAATCAGACGGTTCAGGGCGTGAATAGGTGGGAAAAATATAATAGAGCCGGAGCTGCGCCACGCCCTTCCCATCTTGCCCACTCGCGGGGGGCCCCAGAGCTGGGAGGGTTTTTTAATTTCCGGTCACCAGGCCTAATTGAAGCATCACCACGTGGTCCTCACGTCCCCCATGGTAACTACGGTAAACAAACTATCTCTTGCATCTTGTACCTACACATTCATAATGGGGTGAAACGAGGTTGTAGGTGAAAAAATATTTATCGGGGAGAAAACTTGGTCCTAGTACACTTAGCGCCACATTCACCAACAACGTATGTATCAGAGTTTGGCCAAACTCCATTAAATATAATCTCGAGGATCAAACCTTGGCGTATTTCACCAACCTAAAACTCATTTGGAACAACAGAGATTCCTAAACGGAGTTTGTGACATACTGTCCACTAACAAGTTGGACCCTTTGAAGCCGGGATAATAAATCCGCCACAACAACACAACCACCAACCACCTGTTATCGTTCGGCTACCATTTAAATAACCAAATAATAACATACATGTCATATTTCAGACATTTGTGGACAAATTTGGGAAGTTTTGTAACATTTCTAATCAATATCGTTGGGACTCTAGAACGGCATACCCTAGGGGCATCATCCTATCGTAATGTCCCACTATGATTATCATCATATAATATACATACTTTTCCTCTTATCCTTGTGCTTGCCTATCGGTGGTGTATGTAATGAGCGTGTTTTTTTTTCAATCTAGAGCTCGTTGTATTGTTATATTATACAACGTACATCAATAATTATTATTAGGTATTGGTAATGTTAATGAGGAACGTGGTTTTTTCCTCCTTATGTTATGTAACAATTACCAGGGATTGCAGTTTGAGGAGCGGGTATGTTGAATATTTGCCATCTACAAATACCCTGAAGCATTTCGATCAATGTATGACATGGAATTGTCTCGTCTCTTTCAATTCAGCATGATCTTGTATTTCCATGATTTTGCATGCTCGAGACACATCTAAACCTCCCATACTACAATACTTTTGTCAGTCTCGTTAACGATCTCTCTAAGTATTTCGAGAATTGATATGTAGAACCTACTTAGTAAAAGAATATACCCGTGATACCGACACTTACTTATTGGTGGTGGGAAAAGATGTTGTTGGTAATCTGATGGAAATGAAAAGAGAATACATGTTAGCCACATCTTCAATAAATTCACTTGCTCATATTATGTTAAGCATTATACAATATGCCAAGAGTGAAGAAGTTATGCACTTTGACTCGAGTACAGGTACCTAATGTATTCTGAATCCATTCTGAATCCAGAACCATGGAAAAAGCACATGCATATGTGTGTGTGCATTCTTGTAACAAAACTGAATGTATAATGGGCTTTACCTAATTTTCAATCGACATTTGCGATTTTTGTTTATAGCAAATTTTCGACAAAGATTGATGTTTGAAATTGAAATTTCTGTTCGCAGAATGAAATTTCTGTTCTGAAATACTGTTTGCAGTATGATAAGGGTAAATAGACCCTCTTACATCCATATAATTGCCTATCGATGTTGTATACTTATTGATGATGGGCCAAATTTGGCCTGAATACGCCAAACCGGTTCCAACTTCGTTATATCAAATAGAAAATTCTATTTGTTTCTTGCAGTTTCGGATTCAACACAAAATTTTAGGAGCCTTTTAAAATGCTCCGAATCGAAATTTGGTGATAGCAATGTTTGATCCCCCCCCCCTCCCCCTTTTAACCATTGCAATAGCTTCGTAATTTTTCGAAATGCGTTGAAGCTATGGATATAAGTTCATCTAAGAATTAAGTATAGATAAAAATACTGTCTATTGTAATACAACAATAACGTAGGTGCCTACACATAAACCTGACCAGTGACCACAAACCCAGGCATTTGACATCTGTTGGAGTATCTTCATCTCGGCTCTTCCCGCTCGGACCAGCAGTTGACCGTCCTATCAGATCGGATGCTACTTTTCTTTCCTCCTCCGCTGGGTTTTTGCGTCAGCTGCTTCTCCTTCCATCGGCTCGCGCTGCTCGCTATCTCGTTCGGCCATCTTGCGGCAGGGCCAGCTGTACAAGCTCCGGATGTCGGGTGCGGGGAGGTGTGCGCCGCACACCGTGCGAGCTTTTGTTCTATCATTGTAACCTGGAATAATAATAATATGAAACAACCACCGATTATAACGTATGCAGTCATCAACTGATACGAACTAGGAGGAATGTTTGAACACGTAGACGGTAATATGCCAACAGGAAGAGACTTTTTCCCATCCCGTGTTTTATAATCACATTTACATCAACAAACGGAATTTAGTGAGAAAAACGTCTATTTCCACGAAGAATGATGAGTTACAATGTCAAATCGATTTCGACGGTTAGGCCATCGTCAGTAACAAACCGTAACTTTGGTGTTGTGTTATTGTTTGTTACTGATGATGGCCTAACCGTCGAAATCGATTTAACATTGTAACTCTTAATTTTTCGTGGAAATAGACAACGTTTTTTCACTAACTTCCGTTTTGAAATGGGTTTCCACAACTTCGTTCGAGTTCATACATCAAAAACCTGATAGCTGAACATGTACCTACATTTCACCATATTAGGTATATCCTCACAAATTTTTGCTTGTATACATTCCAACAGCTTTTGGATCGAACTAAATCACTCACGATGAAATTGTGGAAACCTGTCTATGAAAAACCGAAGTATCCTATTCCATTTCCACCACGAAAATTGACAACGTCCTTGTTTAACTTCCGTTTTTTACCAGTCTCTGGTTGTTCCGTGATTACTTCTTGATTCAATCCAGGCGTTAACCTTGAAAAATCAGAGCTTTAACTGTGAGGGTCATGAATCAATCCTATAAAATCAACTCATATTGAGTTTATTTAACGCACAAGAAAATAATATTGCTCTAACAAGCAGAAATCAACCCTATTCACACTCCTCCACCTTCAGAACATGATGTGCTTTGGGTTCCTTATGACTTCCTCAGTAGTTATCAAGGAATTACTCAGTAGATATCAATGACCTATTATTTTTGTGATGTGTGAGATGAAGAATCACTGTACCAGCTCGGGGCCAGAGTTTGGCGCTTTGGTCGGTGGATCCGATGTGCTTGTGTAACGTGTTGTTCCGAGAATGTTTGTCCGCTCTTCTGTGTACACCGCATAGTATGAAGCTGAAGTCATAGAAAGTGAACGGACTGTGAACGATTTCTTCAATTTTTGAGATTTAGTTGAGTTCTTCAATTTTTTAATGACTGGCCTGTGATCACTAAAATAAGTGAGAGATATAAGAGATATTCATTCCTCTTCCGGAAAATTTGGGATTATCCAGATACGCAAAACAAGGAAATATAGATGTTTTTCCCTTCTTCTCATCTTCAGAGAAGGTCGAAGGGGGGCTGTCTAAGAGAAAGTCTACTGTATAATATAGGAATCAGTTTCAGATTGTGTGTACGTGTGTTACTGGGACAAAATCTGGTTTAGTCTGGCCAGTTTTCTACCAAATCGCATGATTATTTCTATTGTTTGATTCGGAGCTCTACATAATGGAGTAGGTACTTGTGTACTGGAGAACTGCGGCACCGGAATCTCAATTTGGAGCTCAAGAAGAGCTCTCAAAACCAGTGTTCTTGTTACTTGATAGAATTCTTGATTCCCAGGGTTCAATTATTGTAAACCAATCTTCATGGTTTTTTTTTTTTTTTTTTTTTTTTAATGAACATGTAAATATATTTAGTTATGCTCTGATATTTATTGCCAGATATCTGCATTTATCTTCAAGTGAGAGTGGCGCGTGAGTATTATCACATAAAGCTGCCAGATGTAATTTTACCGGCGTCGCACGGTGTATAATATAATTTAGTTATCCAGAGAGGGTGTTTATTGGGGTTTGGGGTGAAGTGATGCTAAAAAAATATGCACTTAATATCTTCCTGACAGTAGAGAAGTATTGAATAATGTAATCAACATGTAATTCGGTAATATCTATTTTTTTTTTTTTTTTTTCGAATCTGATATCATTCTTTTCAAAATAATTAGTTATTATGATTACCTAATAAAGACAAGAGTTCAGTTTACCTACATATAATATGTATATTGAATACGTATCAGTTTGGTAACGTGATTAATCGATATGATGTTGTGATATTTTCTAACAACTTTTAGTCAAATCGAAGGAAGGAAATGAAGACATAGTCTAATCATCAAAAGGGCACCGCCATTCGAATTGTTAAGATTTGTCTCGGCGGAAATGAACATCGAAAACACGGTGTTTTCTCGAAAGAAAATGAAAGAAGTCAATTTACCGCAAAGACGGGGGGGGGGGGGGGGGTTAGAATTCGGATATCGCATGTTGTAATTTTCGGAAATAACAACTAAGTCCAGCATATTCGAAGTTATTCCGGGAAAAGCCTGCCGTGCTTGGGGCCAATAAAACCAACTTAGACCGAACTTAGTTTGGAATGGGTAGGGTGGAATAGTCATCCCATATCACTGAGCACGTGTTGCTTTCCGTGCTACCGGTGGTGGCAAGCGGAGGGGGTTGTAAAAATAATGGAGGAGATTGTTTGTTCAAGACATCAATTCACGAGAATATTTCCAAATCAGTGAATGTTTGTTGTGCAGTATAATGTTGAGATGCATACCTATAATTTTGTATCACGGAAATTTCCACTAATCGATCACATTATTAGAGTCGTGAAGAACGTGTTGATGAGAAAATATTGAGATATCAGGAGTGACACCATTTACAGTTTCTTCGCATTTCGTACATGCAATGTGAACTGTTTTCAACTTCAAGAGAATCAAAATGATTTCAATAATTTATTGGCACCAATTGGGAGAAAACTAACGAGATTTGACTCAATTTTCGCTAATAGAACAGAAATGAATGAAAATTGGTGTATTTCTACGAAATGAGGAGTTGAATCGATCTAACATACTAACTTATTACTTATTTCATGAAGTTAAGGTTTTCCATTAACTTCCATTCATTTATTGAGATGTGTATCCGCAACTCTGCCGCGAACGATTTTGTTCGTACAATTTTCGTTTCAAATTTCTAAGCATAAGTTTAGTCGTCTATAAGCCTAACCTTCCGATGGCGCATCTTCGAAATTCACAAATGCGGGAGCATAGCAACACCGAGTACAGCTTCCAGAAAATCAGCTTTTCCGCACATGACGTAGCCTTACTTTTTTTTGACGAAAAACGGATAAAATCATTGAAAACAGCTTACATATTGAACAGAATTGCTCTTCAACACATTACAGCCCCCAAATATCATACAGTTGAAATGGTAAACTAATCACTGTTTCTCAATAAACTATGCAAATAACATAAATAAGTTTCTAAATCAAAATTATATCAAGAGAAGATTCGGTTATCTGTTTGAAAACGTTCGAGAAGAAAAACAGTGAATAATTAACTTCGGGATTAGTAGATATTAGGAAGAGCAATTGCAGAACGAGGAATTCGATGGAGTGGCCGATTCTTCTGGTAATTCGTTGATGCGAAGGGTATATGAAACAAGTTAGCAGATCTAGACGACACTACTGGGAAGTACGCGGTACTAGAAAGTTTACCTTTCCTACAAGTGTAGGACAGTCCAGCTTGATGTTCAATAATTTCGAAGAAATGAAATATGAGCTACACCACATAAAAATAATTGCATAAAACCATCGTATAAATCCCTAACATTTTGGGAAACAGTAGATGGCAGAGAACGAAAAAACGATTTGTTAGATATTTCACCAAATAGGTGGGTAGAGAGGGAGTAAACAGCCCAAAAACCTTCCCCTCGGCGTTTCAAGTTGTAAGTTGCAGAGCCACGACCCTCCCGAAAAACACCACAACTCAGTGCGGAGAAAAGGTAAGGGCCATTTTCCACGAAGCCACTAAGTGCAGTGGTTTTGGCAATGACAGATCACATTTCTCGGGGGACTGCAAGGGAAAACCTCCCCCTTAGGAGAAAGAAAAGGCTGTTATATCGCTTTCCCTCCACCCGCCCTCCGTGCCTGGCACCTTGTAGCTCCCAGAGCTCGTCCTTGTTCCTAGAGACTTCGTTTTTGCCCGGTAGAAGGTGCGGCGGGCGGGGGGAGTCGGATTTTCGTCGGAAGGGAAGGAAATAAGGGGAGAAATCGGCACCCTCAGCCCCTCGCTCCGCCTCCACTTATCCTCGGCCTTGCTCCCTTTCGACGATTGATCCGATCCGAGGAAATATAGCTGACGAGATAAAACCCCGATATTCAAGGATGCTTAGAATGCGAGCTGCAATGGGCCATCGAACCAATTCCCCACTGAAATCGAACAGTGAAGTTCGTGTTACCGAACTTACTCTGTGCTTGCAATGTTCGATTGGTTGTCATAAAATGGATACCTACTAAAATGGGTACCTATTGGTTTTGATAGGAAAGACACTATATCCATTGATGGTCCTACATTATCTCAAACCTATGAAATAAAACAAAATATATTATTTCTTCAATGTTATTATTTCCGTTTTATCAAAATTATTGAAATTTTTTTAAATTTCTCACATCAAAACTGTAATATATTTCTTTACGATAAACAAATCTGTTTTGCAGCATGACAATTGTATAAAATTTAGTTCTTCAAAAGTGTTTCGGCCAAAGATCCATCTTTAGCGATTGATGAACATATTTCAGGAGACTTTTGGTATATTTTTATTCATCCACATTATAAAATTCACATTGATCGCAAAATTGTTTAGATTATATCATATTTCATACCTAATTAAGTATATTTTTCAGGGTTTAAGCCATTTTTTAAGTTATTTAGTTCATATTTGGCACAAAAATTGATGACCCCTTACATATACTTTCTTCTCAGAAGCTTAATTTTTTTGGCGAATGATCGGATTTTTATCTAGAGTATAAGATTTTCATTAAATATACGAATTTTATTTTCATCTGTGATTGCACACACATATTTGTTTTATATACCGACCTGTGCGAGTAAATACCTACATGTGATCGAGTTTATACTGTGGGTACGACTCCCTACTGTATCGTTGGGTAGTTGAACAGACCTTCTAAGCAAAAAGTGTATTTATCAGAATTATCTAAGGAAAGGGGTCTTATTGCACTCACTTAACTAGATATGGTTTTTATGGATCAGAATTGGAGGTAGTCGGCTGGCTTATGACTTTGTTTGAAAACAACACGTTTCTATTTAGAGTATAGTTTTCACAAAAACCCTTTTAGTAGGTTTCTCATATGTTTCTCATAGGTTCATAAATATGTTTCAACAAATGTAGCATGAAGTAAGTTGGTATCAATGTTATTCAGATGCTATAATGCTTTCGCATTGCTACCTTTTTCTGGAGCAAGCCTCTTCTATTGCTAAGCCTCCCATTAGTTTTATCTAAAAACCACTTTGTTAATACAATGATTTGATTCTGTTCAGTTTCAATTCATAATATGGACAACTGAATGATCAGGAAAAATGATGAAGAGTAGGGGAATCGCTGTGGAACCTGGAACCATTTTATTGTTCACAAATGACCCGACGTTTCTCCTAATTTTCCGGATAACGCGACATGCTTTTAGTGACATCACTATAATCTGGAATGAATCTCTCAAGATCTTACCAGGAAGATTTGGTGAGAAGTTTCCATAAACACGTTATGCGGATACATCAGTCTTCAGTGAATGTTCTGACTGCAAGCTTCTCGCTTTGTTTAAAGGTATCTTTATGATACCGAACTCCAGATTACCAAACAACTTTCATCCTTGCGACCATATAATCACCTTTACAAGAAAACAGTGCTGTTTCCCACAATTTTGCAATGTTTTGCTATTTTTCGGTTGAAATATAACTCAATAATCGTAATACAGCTATACTCGTAACTTAGTTAATCGTGATATTAACTCGGACAATTCGTAAAAGAGCGTACCTATAACAATCTTCTGTAGTTAAATATTGATGCCTTTTTTGGCATGGATATGTCTATTGGCTGGCCTACGTGAGAAATAAAATTAGTATAGACAAATGCAACGGTTTTTAGCTTGGAATATGCTTTAGCCTTGGAATAACTAGCGAAAAACGTTACGCGGATGTGTCACAAAGCATGGAAGGGCCGAGTTTCTTTTCCTATTTATTTCCACGAACAACCAATGCGTTGCTAGCGAAGTGCAACTCCCTTAGTTTTCATAGTAGGAAAATCGTTCGTCATTTTTTGGGATTCTCATTTCATTACAACATCTCATGATCCCTCAGCCATTGTTGTGACAAGGAAAGCTGATTTATTGCGTTAAGTTATAAACTAATATTGTTAATTAACCTTAATGAACTAATAATGTAAAAAAAGGTACTAGGTACATGGTAGGTATACTATTGAGTAGTAGGTAGGTACTTGTAAGCAGCAGGTACTAGACGATGCATAGACCTCTGATCAGCTGATGGGCTCCAAAAGCTGATGGTTTCTATCGTATTTAATCTCTGAAGCTGAAATTCAGAGACGATTGAAATGATCGGCTCATTCCTACTCAGCTGAGTGAGCTAAATTGTCTCTTGTTCATCCTAGGGAGTTGAAATTTGAAAGCGAGACTCTCTGAGACAACAAAGAGACGATTGAATTTGTTGGGTCTTTTCTAATCAGCTGACTGAGCTAATTTAACAGAGAAATTTTAACATGAGACAAAAAACACATATATGACAGCGGGAAAAAATAAGACATATGTCTTATATATATCTGCGTGTATTCTAGATACTCAACATCAATTTACTGTTTAATTTAATTTTCATCTCCCTGAAGAGGCCTCAGTTCCTGGGGAGGAATGTTGGAGAGCAATAGAAAACAATTTAATTATATTCAGGGTTTGTATTGATTGAATGAAAAATACATTAGGAGAATGGTTGTCTACTATTCTCAAACTACCAATCAGTTTGCTTAATTGAATGCCTTTCCTCTCCCTCTCATCGAGGACATAATTAACAAGGCTGATTCTTTCAAATTTTAATTAGAATTTCATCAATATACTTAATCGAGCATTGCTATTAGAATCAGAGATAGTATTTTCATTCTTCATAGGAAGTTGCAGTAAGTCTTCAGAACTAAAATTCCTCAATTTCTTGTTCATCGTACATAGATCAGTCGTTCTCACGGTCACGGTAAATTTACAGCGTGTACGATAGAGCCCGATTTGATAGCCCGAATCTCCGACTGGAGGGAGATTTTCAATTTAAGAATCAATTGTCGACAACTTCCCGTTCCAACAACGATGCAACCGGCAGTACATGGTGGTGGTTGTTAGAAAGTGGCGTTGAATAGTGGAACCTGAGGGGAGGGGGTGGTTGTTACTGCCTTTTGTCTGGGAAATACACAAAATGGGAGGGCAGTAAATCACGTGGGAGGGGTTGAAACTGACTCAATGCAACTCCCCACCACCTCCTTCACCACGTACTTCACCCCCCTGTCGTTTCCCCAGTCTTTTCGTAAAGCGCCACGGGACTGCACCAATCTCTTAATTGGACCTTCCTCCTCATCCCCTTATTTCTTCGTTCTTTTCTGCCTTCTTTTCTCTTCAGCAGGCATCCCCTAACCCCCTCTATCACCCCCCACCCTTCGACCCTCTTCAACAACAAAACTTTTCTGATTGCCGGTTTCTCTCTTTTTTTTATCCCTCCCCCCACATCCCTTACCTTTAGCCCCCTCTCTACCACCCTCTCTCACTTTTTCGAGACACGAAGGAGTTTTACTTGCTTCCCAACAACTTGACCTCCCTCGGGACCCCAGTCCACGTAGTAGTTATGGCTCCAGATTTCCTCCTCTACAGCACCGCTTTGCAACTTCTGGACTGAGAGATTCGATTTCAGTGTTGCTCTTTTAGTTCTGCCGTTGTTTCTCTCAGCGAAATTATCCGAGGAAACTATTTCATTTAATCTCTGTAGTGTCGACCTTTACCGTCTACGTGTACTGGTCATAGAGCTAAGTGAGACGAAACCTTATATTTAAGAGGATTTCTTTACAGAGTAATATCAAATGCATTCGCCCGGTCAAATGCTTGTCGCTTTGTCAGTACGATCCAATCGACAAGACATTAGCTCCTCACACATCTCTTTGAATTTCGCATATTACAAATTACTGTATTAAATTACAAATCAGCATTTTCAGTAATTAATATTAAGCCTTGACGAATGATTACTAGGTAGGTGTTCTGTTTTCCCCAATACAATTGAATCAGCTTTCCTATACAAAAAATTTTTAATTCGTTCAAAACTGGACAAAAAACTCTTTCCCTTGAATTGCATCCCACCAACTATATACAAATAAAGTTGCACCTCAACCAAGACGCTTCTTCAATAAATTAAACGAAACGCAAACAACCTTCGCGGTTATGCTTTTTCCAATCAAAACGGAAGTTAGTGAAAAACGTTGTCTATTTCCACGAAAAAATAAAGAGTTACAATGTTAAATCGATTTCGATTGTTAGGCCATCATCAGGTTGTTTTTAACTTATTGTTATTGTTTGTTACTGATGATGGCCTAACCGTCGAAATCGATTTAACATTGTAACTCTTTATTTTTCGTGGAAATAGACAACGTTTTTCACTAACTTCCGTTTTGTAATGGGTTTCCACAACTTCGTCGCGAGTGATTTAGTTCGTTCCAATCAAATTCAATATTTTCATATTCATTCTTCTAATTTTCTAAACTCACAAAAGCAGCAGTGAGAAGAATGAATAGTCGTAAGAAATTGAAAATCGAGATACTATGAACAAGTGTGAATGCCGCTAATGACCTTTATGATCGAGGTGCGGCTCATACCACCCAATAAAAAATTAAAAATCTATAAACAAGTTTCAGTTTTATATTTTTGTCTAATTATTTTCCATGCACTGAATAAACTGCACTTTTAACTACAACTGCTGCATTTTTTTATCGTAAGAAAATTCGCTGTTTTTATTTTTTTCATTATTTTTTTCAATTAGCCGTTCTGTTTCCTGCTTACTTTTGAATTATATCGGTAAAATATTAAATTACATCGGTGATATATTGAATTTGATTGAATATATATATATATATTCAAAGTAGAACCAGACTTATCTGGTTACAGGAATGTGTACCATATAGTTGTAACTTTCGTGCCTACGCCCTCTGAACAACCTAGATAGGTTCCACCTAAATGAGAAGTAGTCCACGTTTAGTTCTGCCGAATATTTTACATTAATCATAATATGACGAACAAAATTAGTGGGATATTTCGTATTCCAAGTAACTGATTGTCGTCACGCGCCAAAGCCCAGCGTAAATTAATGAACGAAACTGAAGTTGAGCTGTGGTGTTAACACTACCTGAATAAACGTAACGTCTAATTACTCTGCGGTGATGAATAATTCACGGAGCTCGAAGGCAACTCCTACGTGTTTTGAGGAACGAAAGCACCTGAAGACCACCTAGAGAGGCCGCTCTATTCCAACACGCTCTTATAGAATAGTCTTAGGCCAGGATGATCATATCAATATGCCTATAGATAGATGCTTGTCCTGTAGCTTTTAAATAGTGGTAGTTTCACAAATTGTACAACCTTGAATCTTCTGGGCTCTCAGGTCAGGACATATGGATGCAGTGTAAAAGCTGAGTGAGTGCTCGCACGTCTTTGCCTAGTGTGGACTAATGAACGATTCAAGTGAAGTGCCAGTCCACCAACAGACCAAGTTAACGGCCAAGTCCATTAGTTTTGTTTTAAAAGCTTCGCAGACTATTGCGTTACATTACACCGACGCTACCAGCAATTTATGAAAGGTGATATTCATCACATAGAATCTCGTGATCGTTGCTTTACGCGTTCTTCCCGATTCACTTTTCCAGTAATTGGGGGTATCCCTACCTCTCACAACATCTCATATAAACGTGTCACTGCCCATTTATTTCGGGGCTTTTACTTTAGCTAGTGGTTACTGCATACAGGCACATTCTCTTCTTCCTCAGCATCTTTGTTCCTGAAGACGGCGACGGGTGACCATGACGATCCCCCCAACAGAGTGTTCCTACCTATATGTGACTCATATTAATTTTAAGGTTTGCAACCCATTGTTTCAATAAAAAAAAAAAAAAAACTAAAATTTCAGATTTGGAGAAAAACTCCGCGAAAATCTGCTATTTAGATACATGTAATTGAAAAAACCGCGGTAATAAATTGGGTAAGATGTCGTTTAATACACTAACGATCCAACGTTGATATGCAACGTTTCTCCATGTACAAATAGTTAACCGCGTTAACACGAAGCGATGAAGACATTTTTATTCACATTTAACCAGATGTTTTTGCTAATTTTTGTAGGAATTCGTTGGTAATTGACGGATTGTAGGGCTCTATCTCCCCAAAATAAACTTAACGCCGAGGCCGTACAAATATTGAAACTGGCGGTAGGCGTGGGGTTCAACGTGCATGACTGGGTCGGGTTGCATGTCGCACGGACACCCCTCACCCCCTCCTCTCAACAATCCCTGGTGGGGCGGAATTGCTGCCACTTTTCCATCTGGGAATTATCTTTTCTCAGTGCCTCACGGGAGTTTTCCACCCTCGTTCTCTGTGGGTTGAGTGAAAATAAGTTTTCTTTATAATTTGAAATATCACGCCTTAGAGCCTGAAGCAATCAGGCTTCACAAGTTCCGTTTCGACGGCGGTGGCAAGTGGTTAGGAAACAGGTCAAAAAGGAAATAAATTGGCCTCAGAGGCTCCATCAGTTATTCAGTGATCCTCCGAACCTCGTAATTGTTTTTGAGGTGTCCCGAACGAGCTCCATTATATTTCAGCAATGCGAGCTGATAAAGGAAGAAATTAGCCTCGGAGGTTCCGAAGCTGATCAGAATAACACGAGATCTGAAAATATTACAGCAATATAAAATAACCAGATGACGCAGGAAGAGTAACGCTAAGACCGTCGAGAGGTTTCAACGACCCTCTGCGCGCAAATTGAAAAGAACCAAAACTGTTTTATCAAAATCTACATAGACATATCAGAAACCGTTAAACTCAAGGAATTTCAAAACGAATTTCCAAGAAGGAATTTTTGGAATCATTGCAATATCTTCATTTTCTTAGAAAAGTCAACCTTGGTTGACTCAGAAGTAATTGACGTTCTGTTGTTGGAATAGAAATGATAATATAATTAAGAGTAATTCCTAAGTATTTACTAATCAATATTTTAATAAATTAATATAATTAATGTATAGGTAAATCGATTGGATACAGCTTTGTACTATACCTACGATGATTTCTAAACCTTCTATTTATGTACCTGTTCATTATCACTCAGCTGTCATGGGAACACCGACGCTCAGTCATATATTTCTAGGTTGTTACTGTTAGCATCATCCTAGTCCAAACAACTGAAAATCAATGAGATGATTACCTACCTGCTCCTCACAAGCCTAATAGGAATCAGAAGTTATAATAAACTCGATTTCGAAGCCAGAATTCCATTGGAATAATATAATCAGCTGATACAATTGTGATAGTTTTCAAGGCGATTTTCAATATGCTTTATTGGTTACGATTGACTCCCGTGTTGACGTATTTTTTTTCTTGTCGATATTTTAGCCCTTAGGGAAAGCAATAACGACAGGGCTGGTTTCGTTCGATTCTTCGGGCGGATACCTATAAATGAAAGTTAAAAAATCATTACTTTTACATAGAAAGATCTCAAGATCTCGATTTTAGAATATTTCAGCCCTTAGGTTCTTCTCTTTAGAGTTTATCGAACGCGATGCCGATGTTACTGGCACATCCCCGGCCGATAAATGATTTTTAAGCCAAATTTCTTAAAGTTTAGTCCACTATTTTTTTAGAACAGCTTCGGACGGTGCACCGCGGACGGACGGCTTTTTTTAATTCAATTTTTGGATTCTACGCATTTTGAAATGTAAAACAACAAAATTTGAGGGGGTTAAAATTTTTTTCTTCTTGGTAGATTACAAAGGTTCATTATTAAAAATAATATACAAAAATCACATTTTCTCATGGAGGAAAAATATTATGGAAATCGTCCGTTTTCTCGTCGACCTTGTTAATGGAGTTAATTCACGTTGGATTGAATCTAAATTGACGCCATGTCTGTATTCAAACAAGTTGTTCGAATAACCCATGTTAATCAACCAAAGGCAGCATATTGAAATTACTAATAGTCAGTAATCAGTAAAAATATTAATAACTCGAGTAATGAACAATAAAGCCAACTCTATTCTATTCCGTCAGCTGAATGATCCCTACGAGAGCTTTCCAAAACAGTGCAATGTGAAGGGTTACGTACCTTTATGATTAACGCACCTTTCGGAAGAACCTGTCGTAACTAGCAAGTCAGATTCCTCCGAAAGGTACGTAAATTATGATAATAAAGAAACGATTTCAGTCCGAAGTCGCCATAGTTTAATGGGAGGGGGGAGGGGAGGCCCGGCGCACCGTCCACACACAACGTCCTTGCATTCTATTTCTATTGGTATTTGTTTGAGCCATTTGAAATATTTTGAGTTAAAACTTTCCATCAGAGGTTTGGAAGAGCTCGGAATTCGTGTCATTCGTTGAAAAATGAGAAATTCCAACTCACGGAAATTTCCCGTTCTTTTTTCTCCCTTCGTTATTTGTTGGATATGCGGAATTGGGGTTTCTTTCGAATGCAAATTTTGAAGGCTGTTATGAATAAAAATTTTTGATTAAAATCATTAATAATGAAAAAATAAAATATTTACAAATGTGTTTTCTCGAAAAAATAAGTCGTTTTTCTAAAATGCCACACTGTTATTTCGAGAAACAACCTAATCATTCGCGGAGGTGAAATTGAATCCCATAGACTCAGCTTTGCGATTGAATAAACAAGTGGGGTTCGAATAATTCAGCTTTGTCATGTAATACCAAGAGTAGGTAGGTAATCCATAATAAGTCAGTATGTAATCGATATCTCTAATAATTATTTACTACTTTTCTACCCTCGTTCTTCTCGAGTTATGTGAAAATATAAAGAAGGAATAATTGTTTCACTACAACCTAAAAAAGTTTTATGTAGTAAATTATCCGTTTTCTTGACGATCTTGTTAATGAAATTAAGTCGCAATGTATTGATTGAAAAAGGACGCTTTTTGGTAGGCTGACACAAGTGGTCACCCCTGCAATGAATTCATATCGACGCTGCATTTATGTAATTGTTAGACGGTTAGACGAGTGCGCATGTGCCAATGATGCTAGAGACCTTTAACGTAGTACGTCCTAACACCATTCAAGAACTTATCCATTTTTAACCATTCCAACGAAAAAGAATTAAGGACTTCATTACAAACCTACTTTGGAGGTCTGAAAATGCTGAGGATCTTGAAACATGTAAAAAGTTTACCAAAATGAAACTTAAGGAAAGGAAACTTAAATGAAACCAGGCGAGTTGAATGCCGATTTATCGTCATAAATATCATTTTGGACCAACATGTCGCGAAACAATTGAAATTCAGTAGTTTCAATTATGCTCCTTCGTTACCCTTGATTACGCAATTCCTTTCTTCCTTTCATTTTTTCATATATTACACAATATTAGCACATAATTCTCGTAATCAGTTTATCATGTACTGCAATAATACAGGCACCCTATCCAACGTAAAGAATTGGGTGGGCGTGTCATTTCCAGTATGTCAAAGGAAATTGCTGACGTTGTTGTTGAACATTAATATTTATTGAATCGAAATTATTCAATTAATTGCAGGTTTTCACTTTTGCTAATATTTGTAGTTTTTACCTCTTCCAAGGTGAACAAAATTCACATAGGACGTAGGTACCTAAAGCATATCCAGACATTTGAATCATGGATCTCAGGTATCTTTTTATAGTTTCACGTGAAAGTATAGTTCAACAAACAAATATTACCAATAACTGCCCTTTCAAGTTGTAGGCTGTGCTTTTCAAGCAAGCTTTTATTCTGAGTACAATTGGTTAGTCTAAAGAAACTAAATTATTGAAATGATGAATAGGTACCTACTATCTATGACTTAACGACTGAAGCAAATCGGAAGTAAGCAGTTACTTACTCAGCAAACTCTCCTTACATATGAGGAAACGGAATCCGGAACTTGTCGGTCCCTTGTCGCACCTTTTGCACTGCTTGTTGGCTCACGAAACTGATCTACCTCATACATTATTTTCACGTTGACATTGGCAAACCACCCAATTAATTAGAGAAGACTATAAACTGAGTAATGTGACAGCGCGCGCTCGACACAACTGAAAAATATTTACGCTGCCTGCGATTCCTCGCGCAATTAAAAGAATTACTCACGAGCTCCCCGAACAAGATCATCCAACTTGGTCATGGAATTTTTGCGTTTTTTGACGACTTATGAAGCGAGTCGTGCAGGCTTCCGTCCATATTGAGACGACCAGTTCTTAACGGGCGGGGTCGCTTTATGCTTTTTTTTCTGTTGTTATTCCAACTTGACAAAGAAGTTATAATAATGTAATGCTGGAGAAGCATTTACAGAGCGGTAAAACCAGAGCATTCCCAAGCCACATACTCCACTTTGACAGGTGGTTTTTCTGAAAGAGTCTGTTTCAGAACCAGAATGATTCCCACTTATAACTCAGTATAATTTTGAGAGATTGAGTCGTATCATTTGTTCAAGTGAGATTTCATGATAAAGAATCGTGATTTCTGTCATCGAAATCATTTTATGGACGGTTGAATAAGGTCACTGATATTGTGCTATTCCTTATGTAAATCCTCCGAAGCTACAGGTTGTTGACTACTGCAATTCCGTTCGGGTTATTTACAAGATTGTGTAATCAATAACCCACCCATTCAATTGTCATCTATAATATAAGTTGAATCTGTATCCAAGGTAAGCTAACAACTGAAAGTTGTTTAAGTTTGAGAGGTTAATTCAAGATCAATATTACAGATTAATCAAGATCTATAAACATCAATTACACGTGAAGTGGGGAGGTTCCTCGTTTTTTATTTATTTGGATGGGATATCCTACCTGGTTATTTCAAGATTTCAAATCATTCAAATAGGTGTGTCTATGAAGGGCATCTGACGATTTAAAATGGGAGAAAACTGTACCTGTCCTATCAGAAACGTCCACCTCCAGTAGTCCCCTCTCATCATGAGCCACTAATGAAACAATAGAGCAATTAGAACAATTAGTTTTTGTTTACTGTGCAATTAAATAAAAATTAATTCTTCGTAAGAGGTAGAAATATAGAAAGTGATTCAGTTTCTCTTCCATAGTTCATTACTGGAACCTGCTTCAATCTTTTAGAATTGGTATTGGAGCTCCATCCGCCACTCCTAGCCACCTCATCAGTGTACACATTTGATTATTTTTGCTTCCGAGGCAACCAAATAGTGGACATTTCCAACCCTCCAATTTTAGCAGAAATATGCTCATGGATTTTTATTTTTTTTTTTTTTGTCCATGGAATTTGAAAATTAATGTTTGAAGTTTCTTTCTCTTCAACAGAGCTCAAATTTCTTGATTTCTATATTTTGCAGGGCATGAATATGGTAGTTAATACCTTGGACGTACAGCCGTATTTTTCTCGTAACATCCCCAACCGAGTTGAGGGCGTGATATCGGATCGGCCGTAGCTGGAGGTTGACGGGGGCTTGAAATTATTTACTTAATCAAAGACTATTAGCGGCCCCGCTGCCACCATCCGGTCGTTGGACACGTCGCGCCGTCGCGTCGCCGCTCGCATTGTGGATATATTGTCAATCCGTTCCTATTCGGTTAAATGACCTATCTGGATGCTATATATTTTATTATACTTCTCTTCATTAGTATGATGAACAGCACACCTGTTTTCTTAGGCGGTGGGGCTATCCACCTAGTCCACGACAATCAATGCAACCAATGACGCTGTATACTCTAAATATTAATCCACACTAATTAAATATTAATTGTTTTTTTGGTCCTAGAACAAATTGAAGATAGCACTGAATACGCAAGTGACTGGGAAGGAATGTGTTTAGATGACCTAATGTGCTGTTGGCTGTTGTCGTTGAAGTGATGGGAGATTCAAACATACCTAATAATACTTCGTCGTGCAACGTGACCATTTATTGTGAGAAAATTATAGGAAACAAAGCGATTGTAGAAAATTATGATAACTATGAAGTAGTATCTACTTTGTGATATGGATTCTACCAGTGGCTACATTTATAAAATCCAAGGAAGACCTACCACTGATTTTTGGGGACCAACTCCATATATTGCTGATAGGGGCGAATCAAAATCGTGTGTGTACAAAGAAAGTATTTCAGTGATTTGAAATATTGCGTTTTTTTTTTTTCCAATATAAAAACTACAATATTAATGAACTATGAATAAAAAAAACGAACATGTAAGAAAATTGGATGCAAGCAGAATAGAATACGTTATCACTATCATTTCGCTGTCAAATGCCTCCTTGATGTCGTGGAAATCAAAATTTAAACTGTTAATTGTCGTTTCTTGGAAATCGATAATTACTGATCACAATGTGATCATTGATTTGGAAAACCGTTTGTTTTCAATCAACCTTCAGATGTTAGTTCGGTAAAACCAAGATCTACTTTAATTATGGTCAGGGAATTTTGGTGGAAACGGCACATAAGGGTATCCAGGAGATCCAAACAGTGATATATTCGATATTAATAATCCACTACTGTTACTTATTTATAGGTATCTATCTACAACAGCGCACCACATACGATCATCATATAGAGGAGAATCGGTCAAGAAACCGCGCTTTTCAAGCCATTTTTTGGACAATCTTGAGCTTTTTCACTGAAAAACAAATGTCTCCTATACCCCACATCTTTAGTAAAAAGGTATTTGGTTAGCAGAAATAACATTTTAAAAAATGTTATAAACGAAACAAAGCGTTGAGGATGTAACATAATATATGTACCTTGGAACGAGGTTATACTAGAAATCTGGGCGTTCCAGCTATCCACGATGACCCATATCAAATACATATTATCTACCATTGGCCTAACATATGGTATTGTAATACTAAATGCTTATTATAGCGACAAAAAAAACTTTGTGCCTAAAGGCTAAAGAGTGATGAGCGTAGAATACGTTTTTCATCCCCATTTTATATTGTAGCTCCATAGTTTGAATAGCTTTGCTTCGGATATCAGAAGGCCACGGTGAAACTAGTCTGCTTGTATATGTCGTTGTTACGTGTATTTTTTTCCGTTATACAATAATATTTTTGTGTGTCGTTCTTAGATGAAAGTTTATAGCAAGAAGGTCCCAATAAAAACGAATTTTACGTTAGCAAAAAGTCTTCTTTTAACGTTATTCTAAGTATGAAGGTAAGTTAGTTCAGTGATATATGGATCTTCGAATTTCGTTGCGGCTCCTATGCGCAGATATTGATGCTTCATCCCTTCACCTCAATCTCTAGGTTATCACGGAATGATAAAACATTATATGATATGTCAATATATTCCGGTTGAAGATTCGTAAAGAACTTTAAATTTATTTTTTACAAAAAGAAAATTTTAAATAGTTGTTCATCAACAACATAAAGAAAGTAATGTTGGATATTTTATAGTTTTAAATCTAATTTTTAGCATCTCCTTGAAGAAGCACCAGTTCATGGAAAGAAATGTTGGAGAAAAATTGAAAAACTCAATGGCAGACAGACTGGCCTTTTTACTGAAATCGAACGGTATCCACAATTTATTTTCCACGATCAAAATAGCCTTTTAATGGCAAGTTTCCATGAAAGTTGCAAATTACAATTTTCAAGTCTGTCTGCCTCTGCGATACGGGGTCCTAGGTTGATCCATCGGATCATGTTTCGTACAGTTTTTTCTAGGAAATACATGAGGTTCTTCGAGAAAGAAGTCTGACGAATGGAACGAAATGTAATACTGAGAGACCCGAAATCTTTTCCATTGATATATGTTTGAAAAAATTATAAAATTTTATGATTTGATATATGATTGGAATGACACTATTATTCAAATAGCTTTAGTAGATTCGAGTCTCTTGTATGAAAATAAAATAATAAAAATAAATCAATCAAATGAAAATAAATAAATAAATAGAAATAAACACAAAAAAGATTTCTATTAAATGGTAGGCACTTTTTTTTTTTTTTTTTTGCTTCTGAAACATGTTCTTTTAAAGCACAACATTACAAAATGTAGCAGCACAATATTACTTATCTGGAAAAAGTTTTGATAATTTGAATTCGAATATAAAAATTCATTGTGAGCAAAACTGTAAAGAAAGAATCAAATTCAATTAAATATTCAGTTCAAAATTAGATTTTTTTCAACGTATACCTATTGAGAAAATAGTTGAATAATATGAACATTTCTGACCATAAATTTAGAACTACCTGGAGAAGAGTCGATAAGATCATGGAAATAGCATTCTTCAGCTCAAAAGGTAGTACAGCAATTGGGAGATTCATTATCCACTTGAATAGTGAGTATATACTATTTATTAGGTGTATACCTTCCTATAAGATAGATCAAGAACCGTCGCATGGCTACGATGTCTGACTGTAATTTTAAGATGATAAACTAAACTCTTTCCATTTTTTTAAATCAAAAAGCCATTGACCGTTAGCAACGATCGATTTCTATGAGTTGAGACAGAAAATGTAATCGCCTAATGTCCGACTTTATACCGTACTTCAATTAATGGCGACATGCAATTATGTCCGGTAATTGTAGCGTGTATGTATTGTAGTCTACAATACGAGCAGCGGATCATAACTCATTTTTTCCCCTGTTTCATAAAACATTGCACCGCACAAATTACAGGTTTCAGTTTTTTTTCCCTTTTCCACCCCGAACAGAAAATGGAAGTAAAAGAGGGGAGGCATTGTTCCTGATTCAATTCTCTCCCGAATTAACGACACGCGAGATCAGCATCGATCAACCATTTCCATAGTGATACCGCGCCAACGACAACTCAGACTGGCTATGACTCTTCTTCTAACAGAGTGAACTCTGAATATTCCCTCGCTAAGCTTTTCCTCTTTCAATATTTAAAAGGTCATATTTGTCATGTCTCGAATTGATGAAGGTTTTCGTACTCTTTGTCAAAGTTGATTGATTTTTGATATACAGTCCACGGAATTTTATTTGATGAGATTGTTTGGGAGTCAGCCAGAACAAAGGAAGTTAATGTTTCAGTTGTGAACCAAATTTTTTGTTATCCTAATGCACTGAAAATAATCTATCAAAACGTTTGGAAACGTTCTAGTCAGATCAACTCTCAAGAATCCTCATATCTCATACTACTAGTGTAGCAAGGCCAAATGAGTGAATTTTTATAACGCGTATACTACAAATAATGAGTCACGCTTCATCAAGTCAAATTGTGTTTGGGGCTTGAGTACTTTGTGCCGAATGCCATATTGTCATATTTATTGTCATAAACTGTCATATTTATGGCAAACAAATTTTGTCTGTAGAAATTAAAACCGTTATTACCGGACACTTATTATTATAGACCGATCCAGTCGTTTATTCCAAACCGTACTTTTCATCTGAAGTGTGACACTGCCCAATCCTGGAGCAAGGACGTTGGAGCGAATCAACACGGCCCCAAGTTTGTTGCAAAAGTGTCGCCGTTCGTCTCTATCCCCGTGATCCTTGATCGTGTTCTAGGCGGTCCTTATCAACGAGAGTTGTTTATTAGGGTGTGGCGGTAACAACAGTTGCCATCAATTCACGGTAAGTAAGAAACGTAGTGTAGTTACTAACACCTAGGAGAGTAATTTCTGAATGAAGAAATTGAAACTGAAGAACTCAACAGACTTGATATATAAGTAGCAATTGAAATTGAAACTGAAGAACTTAACGGACTTTATGTATAAATAGCAAAGAGCTGGAAATGCGAATAACCTCATCTACGAGAATCACTCCATCCCAAAACGATCTCAAACAGGTAACATATATTTATACCAGCATCATCGATCTTCCAAACGTCAACACTGCCAACATTTTAGTAATTTGTGTTGGTCCCGCCGATGTGTGCACAGTGTCGCGCAATGACGAAGAGTTGAAACTCTACAAAATCTCGTTTAGGGATAAAACCGGAACCGTCAATATTATCCAATGGGGGAAACCATTCAATTTCAACTCACATGACATCGTGGCAGCACACCTCATTACAACCAAAAATATATTCGAAGCACGAATTGGACATGACACAACACTCAAAATTAATCCAGACACAGAACAAGCACGAGCTTTGCTGGAGTGGTACTAGACACATCAGGACGAAGACAGCTGTAGTATCTCCTACACACAACTCAACACCAGTTCGACATCTACGAGTGTTACCGATCAAGATACAATCAACGACATAAAGAAGGAGATAGAAGAGATGGACGCGCAGATTCACACGATTACAAAGAAACGAAGAAGACTCGAGATAGAATTACACCATCCTCTCACCATGCCCAAATTCTGAATTCCCCGATTCAACTTTTTGTTTAGTCTCATAGTGGCGAGGACCACCTCAACTTGTGATATTTATTTTATTACATTACTTACATTTTGATCGGTATTTCCTCTTTTTTAATCATTTAATAACATCGCCTTAGCTTTGCACCAAGTCACATAACGCCGCAAATAGGTAGGACTTATACCGTTACTATAATGTGCTGAGTTCCTGTTAGGCACTACTGTTATACGTACTAGATTAGGGCTTTCCAAGCACTAACAGGCCTCTAGTCTCACATATAAAAGCGACATACCTGTGTCTTTCAACACTACCTCCGCTATGTTCGCTGATGTCCACGCCATTTTATCACAATGAAAACTTGAAACATTTAAAAAAAGGAGAATTGTCATAAATATTACTAAATTATCTTCCATTACATATTTAAACTGAAAAGAAACTTCCTAACTAATCAGCTCACCCTTTCTAACAACCTAATTCCAAATGTTGAAGCATTTCGATACCTTTGCGCCCAACCAGAGCTGCGACTAACATACGCTCACAATATATATAGGAAACTTGAATGGACACATCTTCTGAAACCACAACTACGCCACACGTCACCTATCTTTCTGGATACCTAGCAAACGTCTGTTATACGGGAGGTTCATCAGACCAATATGGCAGTACGGCTGCTCTATATGGGACTTGGACAGAAAATGCATATAAAAAAGGTACAAAAGTAGCAAAATGGATAGCTGTGGTTGAAAACGAATGCTCCGTGTTACTTCGGAAATGACACCACCCACCGTGATCTTGACATCCCAAAGGTTGATAATGTTATAAAACCCACGACTAACTGTCTAAATGGCATTTAACCATCCATCACCTGCTATATTCCAAAATGTACTGTCACTTCTGAAACATCATCTGCCCAGGTGAAGTGAAGGGACACTGTACCTGAATATTATGGAATTATTATCCTGTTAGTATGTGTTATTATCGTACCTATTATTATCTTGTTACTCGTGCATTTCGTGCGCACTCAACATTTCATGCAATAATGTGCTGATATTATGTGATTCACTCAGTACATTGAAACGTAACAACATATTGGGCCGATGTATTTTTGAGATGCGAGCTTGTGAGCATCCAGAACGCCAAAGTATTCACATCATTCTGACCTACATGTCCAACTAATCTGTATTTTTACTAAGGGATTGACTACTTGATGTTATGTAATTTTGAGATGCGAGCTTGTGAGCATCCAGACCACCAACCTATACACAGCATTCTGATCTATTTGTGCGAATTCATGTGCATTCTACTTGTGCGAATTCATGTGGAGGCAATCAAACCACAACCACGCCAATTTGTTTCAAAAAATCCTCACCGACATCGGCAACTTCTGAAAACACGGTAATTCTTTTTTTTTCTTCTTTTTTTTTCAATATTATAATTTCTTCCCACAGCATGAAATTGTCACCAATTCTACGTAAATATGTAATCTAAGTAAGAAGTACCTACCTAATGCCTAGAAACATCGGGCGGGCGTGTTGAAGACAAATTGACTGGGGGGGGGGGGGGGGAGGGGGGGGGGATAACCGAAAAGTACCAAATATTTTTCCGAAAATAAAGGCCAAACCATGGTTTGAAATGTTTTTCAGAGAAGGCAAGGGGGTTCATATCGACTATCACGTTTGAGAACTGGGCATGCAATCTGGAAAGCCTACTTATATAGATTTAATATGGAAACACCATTGTGTTTCAACACCATGGCGGGGATCCTCAAATAATTGAGTACATCCTTCTTGAATGCCGACCGAATGAAATAAAAATAATTCCATTTTTTCAACTTCTCCACCAAAAGATTCCAGCCCGAGTTTATGTGACCTCGATTTTGAGAACCATTGGTGAAGCGTAGTTGGACATCGATCTGGAAAATGATTTAGTTAATTGTTGTAGACACATCGGTAGATACATAACCAGTTTGGTCGTAAAAACTGGATTTGAATGAGTTGATAGGTACATTTTTATTCATCTGCAATAGTAGAGTTCGAGAACCGTCATGCTGGATGGGTCCTGGCCGATCGGGTTGCCCCCACAACGGCTCTGCTTGCGGCTATGCGTCTCTTTTTCAAATCAGAGACACTCATGGTCATTTGCAATATCAAAAAACGAGTTCCACTATCTGCTTTACAAGCAGATACCATGCTGCATGGATATGTCTTTGATTGGGGATTTCATAACGGTTGCCCTCGAGAGTTGTAAACAAATCCTTTAACTTTAAACAAATCCCTGGGCCGCATCCCGAATAATTCCAACAAAACAACGGTTTACTTATAGAAATGTTGAAAATAACTGTGGAAAGAAGCCACTACAATGAGTTGTTGTTAACAGTCGACTGTTGTCAAGAGGATGAAAATGTTTCCTATGGAGTAGAGTGATGCTATTGCTTTACGTTAAGAATATTGTAACCGGCTTATTAAAATTGTTTATAGTCCAATCAACTTAGTTTAGGAATGTAGCCAGGTACGTAAGGAGGGGGAAATTGGTAGCTTGAGATGTGAACATTTATCACATAAATCAATCGCTTTCCAACGAGTGGCGAACGATTTCTGTGCGATGAAAACTGCGGAAGTTCCATTCCCCTAGCAACGGCTGGGTTGTACGTGAAAAACACTGAAATTGTGACACAAATTTTGCGTCACGGAAATTTTTGGTTGACCCCCCAGAGCAAAGACATATCCATGTCAAAATTTCAAGGATAGAAGAAACGTTCCCACAACAATTCTGGACACAAGACAACAAGAAACCCAATACAATATTCTCATATTTACCTACATAGTTATGTTATATGTACGTAAAGTACAGATCTAATGAAATAATTAAAAAATAAAATGTGATAAACAGATTCAGAACCAATTAAAAAAAAAAATCGCCACAATAATTATTGTACCCGTACCATACCTACTTCCCTGTTCCTAGTTCAAATTGTCACATTTGTGATTCGGATTGTTGAATTTGAGTCGGTACCTGAAGTTTTCAGTCACATTCATTCGCAATCTTAATAGGTTAATGGACGCTGGTCAGACAGTCAACCATCTTCCAGCCTCAACAGCAGGGTGCCCTCCTAGGGTCGGCTGAACAAAGTGAAGGGATGAGGGTGTTCCCCGACCTATTCCCACCCCCTTGGGCTCCAACTCCAACCCCCATTACACATCGGGACCTCGAAGATCTCGTGGCGAAGGTGGGGTGCGGAGGGCGGACATCAAAAGGGGCCCTTTTGTCGGCCATATTGGCTGACACAGCCGAAACCACCCTTAGTAACTCACTCGTTCCCCAACAGATGTCACCAACGCTGCACAGACCTGTCGTCACGTCAGCAGATTTTTTTCGTTCAACACCCCCTTGCGAAGATCTTCATCATCTACCTCCATTCTGCCATTACCGAATCATCCATCTATTTTACTTTTTATATAGTCCATACTTGGTACTAGTTCTTACTTGGTGAGGTAGCCATAAATCATTTTTCAGTTTTTTGAAATTGAAATTGATTATTGAGTTGAAATAAAAAAGGTACAAATATGTTCAAATAATATCTAAACATTTTTATTCAAGTGATGTCTGGCTACTCATCACGGCTCACTCTTCGATCCTGATGATTTGGCTTGTCGATTCCTTCTTAACGAATACATATATTTATGTACCTAAATAAATGCCCCGAATCTAACATAAATAATTCTTATTATAGAACTCAGATCTCATCCCTAAAAATTAATAAATAAATCCGTATTTTAGCCTAAGATACTGCAGTTTTGAATTACTTTAATGGGTAGAGGAAGGCAATATAAGGACTACGAAGGAATCAAGAATATCCGAGTGTGCCTTGTGGCAAATTAAATTTCATACTCAACCTACTATGCGGACATCAAATCGGAAATTTTCGTGAATTCAGCATCAGAATTAGACCTCCTTTATTTTAGAATACGAATGAGAAAACGTATATGTTTTTTGAAACCAAACTCACTTCATGAATATAATTATTACAACTCCTCTTATAAAATGCGTTACCTGAAGTTTTTCTACAACCATATTACCGAATTACTGAGCAAATCGAGTGAGCAATGTTGGGTTTCTCCACACCCCACCCTCTTTTACCCTCTCTATGATTCAAAACCGTCCTAAGCTAAAATAAGAAACCAGTTAATGTATTGTTAATACTTCTACCCTCCTCAGCAATCTAAGTAAGCTTTATTGAGAAGATATCGCACCCATCCTAGAATAAGGGTATAACTCAAAAATTGTCATTTTCGGCAAATCGCATTCAAAGTTTTCCTTCCACACCATTGGCTACCCGTTCTTTGGAACACGATGAACATAATTTATCTTGCGAAACTTGTTTCCTACATTATTACTCTAACGCCCCATGGTGAATAAATAGTTTTTTTGACAGTGGGAAGGGAGTGGGGGGAACGGTTTTGTTGATTTTTTAAAGAATTTTTGAGTTGTTCCAACTCAAACACTGATATCTCCCCAGTCAGGATCCAAAATGTTCAGAAAAGAAAGACACAAGTTAAAATTGTCCACACAAAAAGGAAACAACTCAAAACGAAACACAGACTATCTGAACTCATTTGAGTTGTGTCTTTCTTCCTAGGACGTGAATTGGTTACTCCCTCCATAGAAGAAAGACACACGCACTCTCTAGCGGAATTAGAGTGCCCTACACATATCTCCACCTTCTACAGACAAACTAGACCGTTTCTACTTCTCAGAACCACAACTAACTCAAAAATCGCGATTTTTGAGTTGTACCCTTATTCTAGGACGGGTGCGATATATAACCGGAAACTATTACTTTGGGATTAATTTGCGACAACCCTGAAAAGGTATACGAAATCACATTTAGCCAGACCAACATGGTACTGATTTTCCAAAAAAAAAAAAAAAAAAAAAAAAAAAAAAAAAAAAAAAGTTCATTCTAGAATGAGCGTATAGGAATGTTGATTTAGAAAAAACCCTTCTAAGGAATTTGAAAGCGACCGCAATATTTCTGCATCCTTGGCTGAATCAGCATTACACAGTATTCCGGGGTTGAAATAAATCCTGATTTCTTCACCTATTCAGGTGTTATAGGACGATTCAACTTGATATTCGTTCATAAAACCAATTGGCCTTCGTTTCTATCCGTAAAAATCACTGGATGGTAGGACTGCAATCGAGACAATCACAGGTACCGTTGTCTCTAATATTTTTTTCGTAGTTAAAGGATAACAATAGGGATTAGGATTGTTGTAAAAGCTTTTTTGCCTACAACCATGACACATTTCATTAAAACCAGGTGCAACTTATAGCAAAAGGACGTTTTGACACACACACACACAAAATGAAAGTCCTGCAAAAAGCCCTCTGACGCGAAAATTGAGTCATATAAATAATGATTTTACTCAATAAAATTTATGAAGACTTTGAGTTTGATCGCAACGCCTCTGCAGCTTTTGCTGAATCACTGTTTCAGCAGATTGGGGTAATTACAGTTGACTCAGATATTTCAGCAGAATGGGGGTGTTCGACAATAAAAATACCTGTTGTTCTTTCGAACTCCTAAAAGTTAACTCGTTTCTCTCTTGGTGAAAATGATTAGAAAGACCGAGGCTGTTCAACGTTAAAATGCTTTTTCAGCTCGTAACTTTACAACGGATCTCATTTCACCCTGTGAAAATCGCTAGAAGATGGGAGCACATATGAAATAACCGCTGGTGTCATATTGTCTAGGAATTCTAGGATTTCCTACACATAAAAATACAAAGTATAATTCTCATGAGCGACGGGACAGTCTGGTTTAAAAAGCGAAACGAAATGAAATCGGGTGACAAAGCTGTACAACGTAAACTGTGTGAGTCTAAGGAGAACTGCTTCTTAGGAAACAATTTTGTTGTCAAATTTGAAAGTTATCGCAATTTGATCTGCCACTTTGGCTGCATTGAATTGCATTCCTGCGGTTGCAATCGGTTCAGATTGTTCAGCTGAATGGGACCACTCGACGATAAAAAAAAAAAGACCTGTTGTTGGCTCGTAACTCCTAAACGGACCTCATTTCTTTCGGTAAAATCACTGGATGATGGGACCGCAATAAAAATCAACCGCGGGTGCCGTATTAGTCACTTGTTGTCCCCTGGCGTGCTTCCTAGCCGTTAAACAGTCTCCGACCAT
This sequence comes from Adelphocoris suturalis, assembly GCA_030762985.1. Classification (NCBI taxonomy): domain Eukaryota; kingdom Metazoa; phylum Arthropoda; class Insecta; order Hemiptera; family Miridae; genus Adelphocoris; species Adelphocoris suturalis. Next base: position 22,410,364 of record CM061041.1, on the reverse strand, counting down.
CAAGTTTACGACTTGAACAGCAATTAACGCCCACTTAAAACCCCCACTCCGTCCTCACTCCCTTACAATGGCCTTTACAACCTTCCTTCTCACTACAGGCGTCTCTCCATTAACTACCGACCGCCAACCGGCTGTTTACCCTCAAATATATTTATGAGATGGTCGGGCTCTCCGACTCTTGATGTTTATGAGCCTTTTACTGACAGTAACGGCGCCCTTTTTCATTCCGGTATCTCATTCTGTTCCTCTCAAACGTTTATGTATTCGTGTCGGCGGAGGATAAATTAACAGTGAGTTCTCTTTCCATTGTGATATTAGCACTCAATTAAGTGGGGCAATCAAGTAACGAAATCATTTGTGACTCTTTTGTCGCGATTTGGTTCTCAATCACTTTTGCCACTTGATCTCCTACCCTCCACAATATTGCCAACTAACAATACATTTCCTGTAACAGACGATCTGCGATTAATGTCAAACGTTACTTAATCCTCGGAGGTACTTGTCCGGCTTCAATCTATCATCCCATAAGAATCAATGATGCATTATTTATTACACTTATCATAGTTTTTCTCCTGAATATTGTTTGTCAGCATATCCTAATAGCACAAGTATAAATTAGATTTTAGCGTGATTGTGGGGGGGGGGGGGGTAAGTTCGTAATAACTTGTAGGTACTACCCATTTATAATTTTAGATCATCAAGAACAACTTTGATTCTTTTCCGTCTCGGTGCCCGACCTTCTCACCACATTGAAACGGGTTTAAATGAAATTTTTCGTGATGTTGAGTCACCAGAAAATTCCTATAAATTACTTGATGAGTTATTGCCTTAGCACCGGCATCCTTGAACGAGTCAAAATTCTTCTGGATGTGTACCACTTGCTTCCCCTCGAAAAACGTCGATGTATATAAGATCTCACATTTCAACATAAGCTGTTCACCGATCGTCTAGCTGTACAAGCCAGCAGCTTGTCCTGCTTTGCTGTTCAACTTGAATCTTCTCGCACTCAGCCACACAATTGATGTATATTTTAATTATTTATTCATTTATCAACGGGGAAACCCAACATTCAATACATTATAATACACGGGGGATCATACACGAAAGAAAATATAAAGAGAACGATATGAAATTCATAATTTGAAATCAAGAAAGTATCAAATAACAATATTTTCAAAAAATTTACCGTTGCGTATGTCTGTTTAGACAACATTTAGCTGTCGAATCAATATATAAAGTATCGCCAATAACTCGAACATCATACGAGGTATGATATTATATGAAGTTTGACGAACAGTGCATCTTGAACACAAAATAGGCATTGAGCACAAAATTTGAACAATTTCAAACATTTTTATTTCTTAATTTTTATTTGCTCATTTATTCATTTTATTTTATTTTTATTTTTAAAGAAACATCACTACCAGTATTATTGGTTGGTAGGTTACTTATTTGTATTTAGCAAATGTTTTCATAGAATTATTTTATTACTCTAGGCCCTCGAGAATCCTGTAAAATGTTACATTAGACCTATTTTGAATGCCATTTTAAACGTACTAACACACTTGGAATTTTGAGCAACATTGAACTTCATGAAAAATCATTAAAAACAATCGTGCCAGGAATTATTTGGCTCGTACCTTTCGTCCATTTGCTTAATTTAGGTTGGCAGAAATTTCACACAAAGAATATGGAGTAAACTGGTCTGGAGGGCAAAATGAGTTTGCCTAAGAGAAGTCCATTCTAACCGCTTTCTGCTCCTATGAGTAACACGATAAAGTTTTTAACAAAATCCTGTATACGATTATCAATTATTTTGAACTACTATATATTACAATTATGGTTCTATTCAAGCATAATATTCACTATTAAATTTCTATCTATTTGGGTTTTTCTGAGCAGGAACAAAAAATCATTTGATCAGAGTAGTGGACTACTCTGGACATCAGAGTAGTGGTTTGAAATAACGCGCCACACCGATCTCTTTTCACCCTCCGAGGGTGAACTACCCCTGTCGGACTGTTCACCGAACAACCGCTAGATGCCATTAGGCGTAATGGGTCGTAAATCTTAGCTTCTTGCGTCCCTCTACAGATGGCATTGTGGTTGTGGTAGGTCCTCCAACAGGGAAAGAAAGCGGGCGATTCAAGGATGAAGATAAGTAGAAATCCTTTCCGTAAGGAACGAGTCTCATGTTTACTTCACGTCGATTCTTAGGAAAAAAAGTAGAGATAAACTCTCAGACTTGCTAAGGGAAAATGTGAATTTGAAAGGGAACAGTAAACCTTATTATCATAAAATTGGCAACATCTGGGGTGAATAATGCAAATAATAGCAATAATCTTGAAACAATACTTTTTAGGTTCCTTTGCGATAGGATAGGTGATTTAAATTATATTTAGAAACTGAAATGTTCCTGTGGCCATGTATGAAGAACATGGTGGTCGAAAAATTATAAAACTCTTGGAAAAAATGAATGAGCGTGAAGATGATCTCAGTAATCCTATTAAGTATAGCTATAATCGACAGTTTGTGGAATTTATTCGCTGCTCTTCCAATTCACTAGAACAATGCGAATTTTTTCAAAATATTGATGATATTATCATTCAATATATTTCAGCTTTGACGGGATCATTGCAGTTATGGTTGGAATATTATGTCTTCAAAATGATAATGGTTGACATTTTTCGGTAATGGGGGTAGAATCACTGTGCCCCCTCAGTTTTTCATCAAGTGATTCCTAGAAAAATTTCTCCTAGCTACGATATTTGTTTTTCTCCACTAAATACCTTAGTTACGATGTTTTATTCACTTAATTGGTGTATCTTCTAGCCCTTTCTTTCTCAAGACGAATGGGATTAAAACTCCCTTTCACCTGCGATTATATGATTTAAGCTAGGTCCCAGAGAATGCATTGAATTATAGATTGTTACTGATGATGAAATGGCCGTTGAAATCGACATAACAATTGTAACTCCTGATTTCTCAAAATAGTCAACGTTTTCATTAACTTCCGGTTTGTTCTTTTTAATATACCCGTTAGAACAGTTGGTTTTTGTAATCGATTAGACCTTAATCCTCATCATGGAGGTAACGAGGTATAAGTAACTAATGAAGCGTCAAATAATAGGGTGTTCGAAGTACACCTTTGAGCCCATCGTCTTATTGCAGACATTTACGGACGTACTTCCTGCCTTCCCGAACGAAAATCACATTCGACTCAATAGCACCACTCTACATAAACAGGATTCCCGCAATGCCGAAGCGAAGCGCAAAACCGAACGTCTCTTAAAATTTATTGACTAGTAGGAAAGAAATGACATTGTGTTGCACTTGCGATCAGTTTCTTGTATGTAAAGTATACTTGTGATGTAGATAGTTACAATTTGACGATAATTTTGTTAAATTGGTATATTTTAATAAATTTAATAATTTAATTTTGACGGTATAATTGTGTCAGTTACTGACTCATCGCTACGAAATATTCTACCTATCTGTATCGTGCATCACTCATAGGTTATTTGCCATCTGACAAAACTTGAAGCCCACAAGATCTTGGGGCTCAGTTCTCTAAGCTGGGACCCAAAAGAGTAATTTTCATAAGGCAGGGAGGATTAAATTCTAGGAATATGCCCCGCCTAATGAGTGATCGGGGGTTCAATCGATAACGGCCCGTTTTGTTGGATATAGCTGGACATCAAAACGAAAAATTCCTTGAAAATTTTGTGAACGAAGAAGACTAATTGTTCTTCCTACTAATCAAAATCTATTACAAACCCAAATCGCATTACCTGCTTACCAAAGTTCTGCGAGTAATACATGTTCGGAATTTTCAGATATTTCAGACTTTTACGAAAATAACTAGAAATACCTTCGAAAATAACTGGAAATAGTGAATACTTGAAAAAATATAAAATAAATAAAAAGTCCACCAGGTTGTGTGCGACTCATAGCTTCCTCGGATCCATTACATGGATGGTTAGATTTGGATAAACCATAAATGTTTCAAAGCGGACATCTGTGGATGGATGAATAGTAAATCAAGATGTAAATCATCAAAATCGGACAATCAGGGAACGAGCAAAAGATGGTTAGTGTAATTTATGTTTGAGTATGCGCAAAGTGAAAAATTGGTTTGATAACAAATAAACGGGAAGAGAACCATCCACAGCCTATCCGCACATCCCTTGAAAACATCATCAAAATCGAATGGAAACTATGGAAATTAAGCTTGTTACAAGGATTTACTGACACACAGACACACCGACATAATCGAAACGAAATTGTTAAAAAAGGCCCAAAATGTAAAATGCGTGTGAAAATTTGGAATTGAAGAAAGACAATAGAGAGTTTTTGTACTTCTCGTATTCATTTTCTCGTATACGAAAATGGCCTTTCCGAAACGAGAAGAGGTTTTCGTGACGTGGAAACGCTTTTCGGAACGGGAAGAGTCAGCTTTACTCGTGCTCAGCTTTTTCGGAATCGTAATTACGAGACGAAAACTTGACCTTCCTCTAGGATAACACTCCAGAATAACTTAGCAACTATCATGCAGTTGGCATGGATACACATACACACCCGACAAAATCGCCTGAATTTTCCCCGTGCCGTCTTTTGTTGTTGGTTTAACCTTTGTATTTGTCTTTCTTTCGTGTTTTTCCCCGCACCTCAACCAGAAAGGTCATTAGTGGCATTTTGTTCTTGCTTTCGATGTTTTATCGAAGATTTGAGCCTTAACATTTTCAAGGTTCATTTAAGTTTCAAGATTTCGTTTCAAGGTTCATTTTACACGTTTTAAAGATTCGTGTTCTTCACGGCAGAATCGTTTTCATATGATGTAGAGGTAAGAGGTCGTTGTTTCTTAATTCATGTTATGTTTTGGAAATTGTCTACTGTGACAATTGAGTTTTGAGCAGTGATTCACTACAAGAGTCACGTTAACGTCTCTGTAAGAGTTCTCTTCCTCTCGGGCTTACGAAAACGCTACGAGAAATCGACGCATGAAGGTTAGCATTCATCATGCTCGCTCTAACAGCTTGTTTTCGTGTTTACGAGAAATACCAATACGAGAAATACAAAAACTCTCTATTTATTGTTTCGTTTTCCGAAAGTGAAAACAATGTTTCCACTACCCCCTGAGGGTGTCTCAAAAGTACTCCCTCCCCCCACTGCCTTTTTCCCTCAATTTTTGAGATATCGAAGCGATTATTGGATTCTTGGAGAGCGTCTTACGGGTACCTCATGATAAGTTTAAAAAAATTATAATCAGGAAATTTTGACCACCCAAAGAGATTAGGTATTTTTGAAGAAAGTTTTCCATTTTTGGCCGAGTGACACCTCATTTTATAGATTTTGTAGTGCTGAACGCTATGATGAAACCAAACTTGCAATATCTTATTTCGTTCTTGGATTAGAGATGATGAACCACGAGGAGGCGCGATTTTTTCATAAGTTAGGTCGGTATTATAAGAAAAAATTGTTCTACTTATTGGTTCATCAGCTCTAATCCGTGAACGGAACAAGATATCACAATTCTGGTTTCACCATCTTGTTTGGCGCCAAAAACCTAAGAAATAAGGTGTCACTTGAAAAATAATGCGAAGTACTCTGTACTTCGTCGATTTGGACAGCCCAAAGATTTTTTCCTAATTTTTATTTGCTCAAAACTTAGCATCAGTACCCAAAAAACGCTCTCCAAGTCACTTCGATGTCTCAAAAATTCTGGGAAAAATTCGTGGGGGGAGGTTATTTTTGGTACACCCTGTATGTGAGTATTCACATAAGCAAAAAATTTGTTATTGAGGACGATTTCCAATTCAATGATCTAGTAATTTTTATGCTTTAGCATAACACAACTGGAGAAAGACGATTCATTAACAATAATAATTCATTATGCGAAACACCAAATCAGCGAATTCTTTCAATTTTCGTCCCGTTTACCTTAGTTTCACGGATTATGCGATTATTAAACGAGGCTATATTACATTATTCATTCTTCATATTATTTTTCAAAATACACAAATATATTTGGTTCGCTTACAACCCTCCGTCTCTCACCTCAATATACTCGTACTGTGTCACCTCAACGCTTACCAAACTGTATTAGTGCTGCCCCGACCTTACGCCTTTACCAACTAATACCTCGCATCTATGAAACAGTTGAAGCAACTCACAAAGCTTCCATCTTGAAGGTTTCTGTGTTTCGATTTGTTCATTATCCCTTAGGATGCCAACCCTTATTTCATGCATAAATTCAGAGGCCCCGCCGAGGGGCTGTGATCCCACGGAGATTCATGTTGCTCAGCCCCTTTTGAGAACTAACATTGATGAATATTCATTACCATAACCTTTGTAGGAGACACAATATGTTTTAAGCCTTTACCCCGAAAGCTCCTTCAACAATATCAAACGCTCAGGATCCCTTGAGCCCAACTTAGCTTGATTTGGTTAACATTTATTCTTCCGCTTGGGATTACTCCTGATTACAATATTCGGGTGGTCGCCCACCGTTTCGTACCTACACAATGTTCCTTCCAAACTGAATAAATCTGTGAATTATTAATTTAAGGAATGAAAAAAAATGCTACTCATCAGTCTATTAAATGCTAACAGTACATTTATGGAAACTATAAAACATTTCCCTGAGGAAGCAAAAACCTTATCCAGGCTAATATCGGGTCTACGTTTTGGCTAAGTTTTGGAAAATGAAGAAAACGAAAGGTAATGAAGAGCGTTGTCTATTTCTACTAAAATAAATTGTACAATTTTGAATAGATTTCGACAGTTGGGACATCATCAGTGAAGAAATCGTTTCAATTGAAGGTCATCTTGAGTAACAAACAAATACTTGAGTTATCGTTTGTTACTGAAGATGACCTAACCGTCGAAATCGATTAAACATTTTACCTCTTCATTTTCGTCGAAACTGGAAACAGAAAACGTTGGTTTTTGAGCCCCGGTTTCTTCATAGAAAGAGGTTTCTACTACTTTGTCGCGAGTGATTTAGTTCGTTAAAGAAAACATTTTTCAGACCCATTTTACAACTTTCCCTCAAACCTTCGGGCTGTTGGTAACTTGGAAAGAAACTCGATTCATATTATGATGATAATTTAGTACCACATTGCTTCCGTATTTTTAGTTTTGAAAGCAACATGTCTCTGATTCGCGTCCAGAATCGCAAGGGTAATGATCAACCGGAGACATACGTGTAGACGAATTGGTTAAAGGAAGGTGGCAGTAAAGAAGTATGAGCTGTTGAAAGCAGACAACCAACAAAGCTATAAAACCACAATATTTATTTTAAATTTTGAATATCCGAGCTATGCTGTCAAAATATGATGCATAGTTCCCATTCGACCATCGCTCGTTTATGTTTTAGCTGTGGTATGTTAAAATGTGATCCCTAATTAATTTATAACGTTTCTTTATTCGGACAGTTCAGATTATAAAAAGCTTTATAAAAAGCTTGTTCTAAAAAATTTACTCCCGGAAATTATACTTGGTTTGTGTATAGTATTTTACCTTTTAGTTAAACCTTTTTCGCAATGATTTAAACCTTTTTTACTTTAAATTAAACCTTTTTAACTTTCATTTAAACCTTTTTCACTTTCATTTCAACTTTTTTACTTTCATTTAAACCTTTTGGTTTATTATTTCCAATAATAAGGCTATGTGATCGTATAGCAAAAAATTTTTATAACCCCCCCTCAAACTTTGTCACTTTACGTTTCAAGGTGCGTTGAATCCAAATTTGAAATGTCCGTCCGCCGTTCACCGTCCACCGTCCGGGCCATAAAAGGCCTTAGAATTGACTTAAAAAATCTGTTCTTTCGCACATAGACTCCACTTGGGGTCTAGTTGGTCCTAACTTCTCGCCAGCTTGATCGCTCCACTCTCATGGGTGCTATGACCCAAAAATAGGTGAAAAAGTGTCTTTTTTTGTATATTTCAAGTTGTATAGAAATTGGAGATTTATGAGTGAAAAGAAAATGTTAGCTATTAATTTTATGGAAAAAAAGTATTCTAAATGATACTCTTCTATTCAAAAAGAGATTTTGGATTTTAGGCTATTTTTTGCAATTTTATAGATTTTTTAAAACAAAATTTAATGAAGTTCAAGTTTTTAGCATAATTTCGTACATAAATTTTTGAATGTTCTATTTCATAGTTGATAAACTTTATCTGACCAATCTTATGCTAAAAAATATCAATTTAACAATTCTTAGCCATTTTCAGTGATTTTGTCAGCACATTTTTTGAAATTTGAAAAATTAGATGATATCAATATACAGTATAGGTAACACTTTTATGTGTTGAAAAGATGACTTGGTAATAAATTGTTTTGTTTATTAACTATATTAAAAAGCGTAAAATTGTGAGATTCCGCTGCTGTAATGGATTGAACCCATTTGTGAGGTCCGAAGCTCCGAGTTCCGATACTAAATATACTATAAGCGGCGTTTAATAATTATGGACCAGAGATCTACGTAGAAGGGCTGTCTAATACATAATGTATAATGAACCTTTGAGTAATAATTTGCAGCGTTTTTCAGTTTCATTTAAACTTTTTTTACTTTCATTTAAACCTTTTTCACTTTCATTTAGACATGTTTTACATTGAATTAAACCTTCTTCTATTCCCAAATAGGAAAATAAATTTTTGAACAAAATGAACGTACCTAATATGAAAACTTTATTTCACACAAAACGAACAATAGGTGAACACTTTTTTTCAGTAGTAGTTGCCTTAAGCTCGTCTTGACACATAAAAGGTACCCTAGTTACGCAGACATGGGTAAATACGGATCGCCTTCTTCTTAGGAGAAATGAGGCGACTGAATGTGTCTTCCTCTTTTTCTCCCTAGATCGGCACCGGGGTAGGCACCTGCTTTCAACTCTGACAGCCAGCGTATCATTAATGAGTTTATTTTTTACACAAATTAACATTATCTTCCAAGGTTTAATTCAATGTGAAAAATTTTTAAGTGAAAGTGAAAAAGGGTTAAATGAAAGTAAAAAATGTTTGAATGAAAGTGAAAAAGGGTTAAATGAAAGTAAAACATGTTTAAGTGAAAGTGAAAAAGGTTTAAATGAAAGTAAAAAAGGTTTAAGTCATTGCGAAAAAGGTTTAACTAAAAGGTAAAATACTACACTTAATGGTAATGTTTTTTTTCCGAAATGCTTCGTTTGTTACATACACCCTTTCATTCTAATAGACATCAGGTATCATTATCTATTTCAGGACTGCATTGTCCAAGATAATATATTCCTTATTAGGCTATAAAAATAAGGATTGAAATATATTTTTCAAAGATGTAAAAATATAATTTGTTTATCATATGAATGTTCATTTTTTTTCAGGTACGATGCAGATCTTATCTTCAATAGCTCAAAATCATGGTTGAACGAGGTATAACCTACATTTACTTGTTATCTAAATATATACCTATTTTATCAACCAATTGAATGATTCAATTTTTTTTCAAAATGTTGAAAAGTGTACCTAACGAACATCTAATTGATTTTAGAACATTTGATAGACAAATTTAGTTCACATCAGGTAATCAGATCGGTTAGAGTCAAATACATCAATCTTACTGAATTTCAAATATTAATATTTTTTTTAAGCTGGATGACGATATTACTGATTTTTCGATTGTCACCTGATATAAATTGTAAAATTACTTGGGTATGATATATTAGAATATCCTTAATGATTTTTATTATTAATGAGACAAGTCTAGTTATTTATCAATTTATTTCTCGAACAAATACCATATCGATTTCAAGTAAATGAATGTTTTTCAAACGGTAAATAAAGGATTTATGAAAATGTTGTATATCAGAGACTCTGAGATCGTTGATATGATTAATCTCTATCATTAATTTATACTGTTTCTTGTGAATCAATATTTAAAACTTCTGTGCGGTAAAACGTTGAATTAGATTAAGTAAATGTATAGTCAAATGTTTGGTGAAACTAGCCCTGAACCTATAGGCAGTCAACATCCAGTCGTTACAGCATGATCGTATGAGCAAAATTTCTTGAATTATCGAAATATATTCGATCGAGCACGTTGATTGAAAAGAAATAGTTAATAACCAACTTGTTTTGGATGATAGGTATTCTGCTTTTCATACAAAGGCTTTAGATTTTTCCGGTTTAATCGATTTTTAGCACATATTGAAATTTAAATACATTTTCAGCACAGTTTTGTGCATACATTCTTTATTGTTCTACTTCCTAATTAATCTACTTTCATTAGTAATATTCCGCGAAAAAAACTATAAATTCACCTATTTTCAGCCGTTTTTTGCCATTTTTAGTGATGATTTTTAGTACGATTTTTGAAATTTGATCAATTTATTGTACTTATAAGAAGCTGTCCATCAGACTAATCCTTTCATTTTGAATGCCTAATTCATTGGTTTTTATCTTTAAGGATTTGGATCCGGTATCGTCTGAAATGATATGTTCGTGGGGTCAATCCTGTTGGCTTATAGTACTTTTCCGTGATCAGGATGGAGCCCCTCATTTCACTCGTCTCATATTAACCCAGAGAGGCTTCCTTTCCGATTTCGGAATCCTAGGGTGAAAAGAAGGGGTTTAGGAAGCGGTGGTTTTTGTGCTGTTTTCGTGACAGATTTTGGTCTTGCGAAATAGTCTCAATTTTTTAACAACAGGTTCCGGTAAAAGCGTGATCCACGCTGAAATTTGACTTACGCCCGATTGATGACGCCTACACGCTCAAACAGTCTGACCGATTTAAAAACAATTTTTTTCAAATTCGATCAATAGTTTTTGAGATGGTTCCCAGCCTTATTAAAAGCCTCAGAACCTCCCAGTCCTAACATCCTTAATACAGAAAAGTCAAAACAACATTGTCAGAGTAAACAACGCCAATAATTATTGGGAAGTGCACACTATTCCATAACCGCAATGATAGTTACTCCGTTCTGGTTATTTTGAAGATGATATTATAATAAAACTAACCACGAATAGTTAGAGTAATTAAGTAGATAAAACTATACACCCCAATCATGGCAATTGCTTAGTAATCTGCTAGTTGTATCATACTAAGCAAATTAAAATAATATGGATTGAGCGGATACGGTGAGCCCTACGGTAATTTAATCTTTATATCATCTCTACGGAATGTTGTATAATAAGGAATTAGTGGATAAGTGGTCCTTCTGTAATTGTATCTCATAATCATTCCTACACAATTATATAGGTATGGAATCTGTTAATACTGGTGGTTCAATTATATTGTATCGTTAAACCAATACGTAATCAGTGGATACGTAGTCCTTCTGTAATTGTATCATCATACCGCGCCGACACAATTGACTATTTAATCAGTGAATACGGAAGTCGTGTAATATCGAACCATTACGCCAAATATTCACCGTTTGTAATCACTAGATACAGGGAGTTTCTCATGTAATTTAATCATTACATTATCTCTACACAATGTTTAATAAGGAATCAATGGATACTGGGTCCCTCTATAATTGCATATTTGTATCATCTGCACCCATTCAAACTACCTATACGAAGTCCTTCTGTAATATTGTACCCTCATATCACATTTACATAGTACAAAATCAGTAGATGTGGGGTAAATTTTTAACAGTATTAATATATCGATTCTACAGAATTAAATATGGAGTGAATATGGATGTCCTTCTGTAATATTGTATTCTTATATCATATGTACACAATAAGGAATCTGTAGATAAGGGGCTAATTCGTAACTGTAGCATTATATAAATTCCACAGAATTGAATACGGAATCTGTGAACATGGAAGTCTTTCTGTAATATTGTATCACTTTAACATAAACCCATCTACTGTAAATATCCACTACGGCTACTTACGGTGTTGAAGGAACGGCGGATGTGACACTGATGACTCAATTCCCATAGAGGCCGCGTGAGACGGTTGTGATGGTGAAGGGGCGGGGAGCACATGCTCTCCCTACCAGAACCTTTGGGAGCGAACCCTCTGAAAAACGCTACAAAGTGCTATCTGACAGATTTATGCCTCCTCATGCGGAGAAAGTCCATACCGGCTCCTGAACTGGACAATACCCAGGTTGACTTTTTTTTTTCACATAACAGACCTCACTAGGGCCACTCTCTTTCTTCCTTTTTTTTGCTTTTTTCTCGAAAACTAACGTAATTTTCGGCGGTCGTGTCCAGAGGGATCCCAGACGCAAATGGCGTAATACCTTCTCGTGAGTGGTCCATCTCAGTAGCCCTTACCTTTATATTACAGCTGACCCAAGAGCATTTTTCTTTATTCCCCTCTCAGATCCACCCGATTTCCTCCATTACACAAACGAAACTTATTTCATGATTCTCACCCCGTCTTCCTGGATGTGAATAATGATCCGGAGTGCAAGGGCAGGATACACAGCACTGGTTTTCCAATAAACAGATACAGAAGTGAGATATCTCCGAAAAACTCTTATTGTGCGATAATATGTTGAGATCGGGAGTGTTCCTCATTGGTCACCCGACGATCTAATTTAAACAGCAACCAACCACCGCTATTGAATACCAGGTACCTACTGCTCCATTGGGTTAATATAACGATCAATGTTGGGGAAGCTCTCGATCGTGACAGTAATTATCTTGTTCTGGATTGTGAGAATCGGTCAATGAAATAAAGTTTTTAGGCCAACGTTTCGAGACATTTATTTCTCATCTTCTGGACTAATATGCAACATACAAAAAAAAAAAATGTCTTACTGACTAGGACAACTTAAACCCGATAACTATGTTAGTATAAATAACTAGGTGACTTGTTATCGAGATCAGAAAAACAAGGTTAAAGAATGAAAAAAATATATGAAAACAAAATAAAATTGCACTTTCTCCCTGTTAATGTAATAGGAGATATATATAGGGATATAATGGCAACAAATATTTGTAATAGTACCTATTATATAATTATAGGTACTATTACAGGTGCTAGGTATTTTATAATAGTACCTACCTATTATTTGAACTAAAAGTAAAACCTAAAACAAAGTACCTAACTGAGTAAGACTACAAGTAATTGAGGAAACACCTCTGGGGTAATGTAAATTTTTTCCAGAATATTAGTATGTGCCAAAAACAATGATAATGCTTAAAATCCAAAACCTTTGTTTGAATAGCAGATTGAGATTTAAAATGAGTTTTTTGTTACGAAATTGATAGTTGAAAATTTATTTGCGCTCAAATCGCTTGAGTTTTAAACAAATTAATATAAATGTAATAGGGTAATATACGATAACTCGCTCATACGATTATGCTGCATGACGGAAACTTTTTATCCCGATACTATGTGGGTTAGACCCTGGATAGCCCCTTCAGTTGGAATCAATAAGTGCCATGCGCATACGAAAAAAAAGGTTAATATCCGAAACGTGAATTTCGGAAACCTAATTATTCAGTTTCGCTCACATTTGAAGAGTAGCCTGGGATTGAGCTGAGTCGTTTTATGAATTGCAGCATTCTCATATCAGTAGCAGCTACAGCTCTCACTCCTACACACGAAATACTTCCTCCAAATGTGTACCAACTGCATTCAGGGTGATTGCCAGTAATAATTACATTTTCAATATTATTCTTTATAAAATTGATCAGTCAATACATTCCAAACCATCCCTGAAAAATAATTTGAATGATCTATGTATGTGATAATTAAGTTGTGTTCACCAGGCACTTGGCAGATATTAGTTTTATTGTTCCTCAGCATGACATACGACATGTTGCTGTTCTTCAAGTGAATGAATTCTATCGTTTCCGGCGAATAAGTTCTGATGGTTGCGTAGAGACTTTCAATCAGTACGTCCCCCACAGAAAAGATTTCAAAGGGGAGGAGTAGAAGGGCCAGAAGACGAACGAGATGAATTCAATCCACAAAGGGAACTCATCGTATTCAATCTTCTCTACTGTACATTTTTAATTCCGAAGTCCGCTTTTTTTATTTCATCTTACAAGCTGGATTACGCCAATGCAAAGGCATTTCCTTGATCCCCTTAGAAATTCCTTTTTCTGAACCCTCCATTCTCTACTTTAGGGGGTTCCATACTGGAACTCAATATTAAACTAAAATGCGTCTTTTGTAAAAACATTGGGTTTTGTAGATACTGACTGATAAGTACTAACCCTATTGATATTGGAAAGACAAATTACGTTCGAAGGCAGCCATGGTACAAAACAAAATATTTAAACTACTAAATTGACATCTTACATGCCGAATGCCTTTCATTATCAATCAAGGGGAGGCTGTGGTGAAACACTGAAATATAATACAAACTTTTCAGAAAGAAGTGCACACAATTCAGAAGGAGTTGGGGAAGCGAGTCAGATAGGGAGGACCACGATGTCAAGTATACAATAGTACCATGGAATCGGTATTACATATATATGAAATTATATAAAAATACATTTATTTATACAATATATTCAAATTTCATTAAAAAAATAAATCACTTACCTGAACACTAGCTATATTGTGAACGATATACAAATATTAAATGTGTTGATTACGTGATTCTAGATATTTTAATAAGATTTGAACATAGAATACGGATTTGGTATGCGTGAAGAGAACATTGAGGTTCATCATACGACCACTAGGAGCAGTATGATCGTAGTACGTTTACTGCCAAAGACCTTATTTCCAGCAGTATGTTTCACGATTTTAGTCAATCATCGATCTGCGTGCATCAAACTTCATGCAGATCACAATAATGGGCATAATGCAACTTTGTATAATGAAACTGTCTGTTTTACTGATGGATTCATCAATATGATTCTGAATTGGATAAAATTCACGACTTTTGGTTAAGTTGTACAAGATACATTTAATGCAGAGTAATTAATGGTCAGTTGGCTGTAACTCAAGTAGTGAATGATATAAGTTTTCATAAAATAAGTACTATTTGATTTCGAGGAAACGTACATTATTGAGCTGCCTGTCGCTGTTAACACAGCACCAGATGTAGTTTCGCATTTCACGCCACCCTTACTCACCTCGATAATACCATAATTAATAATAATAATGCAGTGTTCTGCTTAATGATTCGCCATAACCTCGATCTCGATTCGTATCGAAATATTAATGCCTTAATTTTTTGTCTCTAAATGCTTGTGCACCGAAAGAGTGTATTTTTCTATATTATCCTTTGAGATAGGAAGCTTCACGATAAGAAAAATAAAGAAAACTGTTGATCCAGCGCCTTGACCGTACATATATTATGATTGCATTTTCGAACGGACCACCAAACTTCAACCGCCTGAACTTCATCATGATTATAAGTTATACCTTCAAAACATTTTATTTTTAATTTTCGTTTAATAAGTAGATACTTACATGACTGGCCGTCAGATAAATAGCAGCGTGTGCTCCTGCGCAGATGTGAATTTTTGCCGATATATTAGCTTTCCGATTTTGTTCAAATTTAGGAACTAGTTAGGTAAAAGTCTTGGGATTTTATAAGAATTTCGTAGCAATTGGTTGTAGATACCTATTGCTCAATCGCAAACGAGAACTTTGTTGTTTTACTCGTACACAAGGCCCTGAGACCGGTTTTGAAAAAATGGTCAGGACCGGTTAGTTCTTGGTTGTTCCACTTCGAATTCGAAGGTAAATTTGGTTGGATTGAAGGAAACGAGAGCACATGCGAAGACATAAAATATCTAAAATTCCGATTTCCCAATATATCGGACAATGTTAACGATAGAAGAGGAAGCTATACTGCTTACGAAACGGCTATGAAGTAAAGATATGAAAATATGAAGTAAAGTTGAATAAAAATGAACGCTTTTCGGTCCAGAGCAAATCACATTAAGTAGCAAATTATCGGGAAGAGAGAAACAACTTTATTGGAAAAAACAAAGCGATCTGATGTTCATGAAGCGTTTTAATGATCTCGGAAATTCATTAAAAATTTATGGAGCAGCACTTAAGTATAATTATATCTCATAAAACCATCCCCATATATGTATTATAAAATAATATACAAAGACTATTGAGGTTGAGCGGACAGGGTGAGGTCGGGAGGGGGCCAAAGTTATTCCGATCCGAAGTTTTCTTTTTACTGATGTCGGTGCGTCTCGTTGCTATGTTTAATTGAAAGCTTGGCAATACAATCGCAATGGTCTATTGGAAGCATGACATTTCGGGAGTAGCTTCTCGCTTGATTAGGAATATTTTTTCATGTTCTCATTAGCATCAGTTCTTTATTATAGTAATTAACATTAATATTATCGTTTATACCAAAATATCTACATCAGCAGATATCGACGCTAATAATAACATACGACCAATAGCCTATCACCTAGCAATAGATTTAAATTTGTGGAAGTGACATTATTACATATTTTATTTTTAGTTTTTGAATACACACAATTTATGTATAATTTTATGTATATTAAATAAATAAATACATAAATCTGCACACCTCCATTTATGTTTCGATGCGTTACTGTGAAGACACCAACCGTCGTCTGTGGAACCGTAATACAGTAAAGACTGTCGAAATATTATCTGTAATGTATGATCGTTCCGCCAATTTACCACACACATAATATTTATATCATAGTAACTGTTCCACTGTATGATTCGCCATCCAGCCCATCCCTCCTCGCTCTCCCTGATTTATTTCCGAACGCTCCTTCATCCATAAATGCAGAAGCGGACCGCCCACGCACTGCAAACAACCAAAAGTGAATATATATTTCCTTCGAGATGAGAGTTGTTTGTTATGTAGAGAAGAAAGAAAATGTGCTCAAGTTGAAGGGAAAAGACACCTCTGCGGAGTCTACATCTATTTCAGACTCTTCTCAGTTCTCGCTCCCTTTCGCTCACTCCTTTCCCTTCTTATTCTTCTTCCCCTTTCTTCCTCCTTCCTCCTTGTTCTTCTTTCCACTCGACATGTCCGCGGGAAGCGCCATAACTCACCCCCTTTCACGGGAGCTCCGCCCGCCTTAAATCCTGTCTGCCAAACACTGTCCTCAGCCTCAGCCGACCTCCCTATTGAGCTCTGATGCTCTTCCTCTTCTTTATGCGGTTTTGTTGTTTTCATTTTGATAATTGAAGAAATTTTAATATAAGGAATTTATTTTACTAAAGTTTACAAGTTTATTGAAAAATACATGCACTTTTGAAATTCTAGGTGGATGGAAGAACATAACATACTGATTACATTTCTTTATTCGGACAGTTAAAATTATTACAAAACAAATTCCTTTCTGTTCTAAATTAGATTTTTTCTAATCCAACGTATCTCTTTGGGAACCAAGGCTTCCCCAAGGGGATTACAAAATTTAAGATAGCGTTTGTATTGTGGCTGTACGAGATGAAATTGATGATTTGTGCGAATATTGACTCCAATGAAATCTTACGAGGTGAAGAGAAAATTTAACTACTTGAAATAGTAGAATCCTAAGTGCATACAAACCAATTTTGGTCGGATACCAACAACCGTTGCCCCCGAGTCTAATAGCTGGACCAGTCGTAGCCCTATTGGCTGAACATACCGTAGCGCCTCATAGCGAGTGCTTAACGTTGCTCTAATCGCCGATGGGTACCGTTGCGCTAATTAATAGAGAGTTCCTGGTTGACAAGTTTTTAGTTTACACGGTGCCCGTGAGCCATGATCAGCTGATCTGGAAACAACTGACAGCTGACGAATTAGTAGAAGTGGACGACGTGAGTAGAAGACCGCTTGATTGGCAACGCAAGATCGAGTCTTAGTACGTCCTCGTTACCACGTCTTCGACACTTCGTAAATGTAGAAACCCGAGGAAGGTTTCATTGATAAGAGTGTCCAGTTCATATTTTTTATATTAAAATTTACACTGAATTAATATAATAAATATGTTATTTAAAATATAAATTAAATATATAATTATATTAAAATATACTAAATGTATGTATATACATCCTATTTTCACTCGAAGCAGTCCATTTATCGAGTGCCAAAAAACTAGTCAACAAATCGGAGGATAAAGGTTTGCCGAAAAACGGATAAAATAATTTCATTCTAATTATATCTACCTTTTTCATGATACAAACATTAAACTTTTAAGATACCAACATGTATTATTTTATTGAGTTTCTACACAAAATGCATACCTATAATCTGTATGTTAATACCGACCTTTATATCTACATACACCAATATTAATACTAACATAGTTGACCTAGAACTTACTCGAACGATCGCCAAGACAAGTCGGACGGATGTGTCTTCAAGGTAAACCTGGAACACGTCGAGCTCGTCTTTGCTCAATCAACTAGCGTGATATATAAGCTTACGAAGTCTAATACTTCACGCTGATTTTCATTGCACAAATAGAACAGCGGAAGGACGGACGACGGACTGATTCGATTTTTGAAATCCATGTATCTTAAAACGCAACCAAAAAATTTTGGGAGGGAGGTTAAAAAAAAATTGTATCCGATTACAAAGGTTCACTTTGCACAGAACACTACGAATTGAAAACAGAACAATAAACCACATGATAATAAATTATGGAATGTGAGATCTGAATGAAGGAAAAGAGAATCGGAGAAATACAAGATGTCGGAATCAGCTTCAGGTTACAAAATTGATAAGAGGCGACGTGTGAAGACACGTGAAACAGCGAGTTTGCACAATAGCTGGACCGTGGTGGCTCATTTGCTCTACGTAGTCTGGACCATACAGGCACCGTAGAAACAAATGATGAAGTAATATTTAATGGAGAATATCTGAAGGGCTGAAGATGTAAAATATTCGGATTAAAAACGCCGATGAAAGATGAGCTTCAAGCAAACTTGAGGTTTTACGTTCGTAGAAGAGAATGCTGAAGCTCGTTTGAGTTGAAACGCGAGAATGGAGTTGAGGAGCTTGCGGTGATCCTTTAAGAGTTGTTCTCTTACCACTTGGGAACCCTCCCTTAGAGGTTGCTCAAATAATCTGGATCGGATAACTCCTCACGTTCATTCACTGTGTTAGTCAAAAAAACTATACGCGTAAAAAGGTCGGGCACGACAGTTTTCTTTTTGTAGACGATGAAAATCAAATTTGATTCACCACAGATCTTGGGGAGACACGTTGGAGAATAAAACAAATAAAGACAGGAAGTTTATTTCAACAATTTTGATTTTACAATTTTCCAAGCCATAGCTTCATTTTCCACGAAAATTGGCTGAAAAGTAGGATTTTTAGTCAATTTAAATCCGATTTCCCGAGACTGACAAATTTGGTCAAAGCACGATTTTGTAAAAAGGGTCTGTATAGAGTCAACAAACTATCAATTTCAATTATAGAATTGGATGAAAACAAGTTACAGTAAACGGTGGCGAGAATGGCCAGGGGTGGATTTAGAAAATAGAGTTTGCAGTTGAGATGGGGATATGAATAAATTACTGTCAATTAGGGAAATCCCGGTGTTTTTTCCACGTTGAAAATCTTTTCTGGGATGTCAAAGTTTTTGCCCTCAGGTGTCGCGAAGAGGTTATGACACGTAATTATCCCAAAAGCAAACTTCCTTCTGAGCCGTAGTGAAGGGGGAAGGTTTTAAGAGGGGCGGGTAGGGAGGGGGTGGAATTTAAGAGGAGGTTTTAAGGGGGGGGGGGGGGGGGGGGGAGGGGTTTTGTTGGATGGGGGATAATTGGATTAAAGGGAAAGGTTGTGCGGAACTTTTCTTAGGAAAAGAGGGCGCGAGGGGGAAGGGCGGGGAGGATTTCGATGGAAAAGCCCGTGAAGGGAGGCGGAGCGGGTCAGGGGCGGCGGAGTGATCCGGATTCAACTTCCCTCCGTTCCGCCCCCGCCACCCCTTCGCACCACCAGTCCGCTTTTCCACCCTCAAGGAAGTCTCATCTCCGCCTGCCTGTCTATCCTTCCAACCCCCTCTTCAACCCCCTTCGTCATCCCCTTTTCCGTTTCTCTCTCGCTCTCTCCTTCCACGCCACGTTATTTTATCCGACATGCAACCCCTAAATCAATACGTCCCACCCTCTCTCGTCTACCCTTCGCCTTTCCTTTACACAATAATTCACATAAAGGAGAGATCCAAAACTATGGCGTTATAACCTCACTGTGATCCGAGCTGTTTTCACTATACCCCTTTTAATGAACGTTAAACTAAAGAATTATTGGCTCTATTAATCAAATCAGAAACGTTTTGAATTATCACCTAATCGTAAACTTTCGTTATTTCCTGCAAAGGTTCTTATAATTTGACGAGGATTAAAAACGCTTCATATCAATTCAAAAAAGTTTATCGTTTCTGAATTATATTGCCATCCTACTTAGATTATAATTGTTGTGGTTGATTTGCGGGTAACTAAGTGAGTCTTACGAATTTGAAATGTAATTTGACTTGTGAAACTTGTCTAATAAAACCCTAGCTTCGTTATGATGATGGAAGGTTAGCTGAATTTTTTCCCGAATTAAAACACCGTGTAGAGCGAAATTCAGGGAGGTATACCGATGCTTATTCCCTTTGAATGTGGTGGAAAGATACTTCCAGAATGCAGAAATATAAAAAGTGAAATGTTCGAGTGGCGTAGTCTACAGTTGGCGCCACACAGTTCTAACGGCTTTCTTGCGATCATTTATGATAAAAACTATCTATAATACAATTCGTAATACGGCAATGGTCTGTAGGTAGAGTTTTGTGAGTTTAGTCAGTGTGTTTGGAAGGAATTTGATTAGGATCAGCTCGGCATAACAATATCGCTGCTATGCCGACTAGGTGTTGCAGTCTCAGTTGACTGAGATGGGTAGGTGCTTCAGAATCGGCGGAAAAACCAAAGTTCTCTCTAAGTAGATATGGTAGTGCTGACTTAGGTGGCACAATATTACCATGCGTCTATGTTGGGAAGAGTACTTAAGAGTACGGAGACGGATAGCTTCATACGCTCTGGTTAAGGAAGTGGGGGAAGGAAACAGATAGAAGCTAAGTTGAGAAGTGAGTTGCAAGAGTTTTTTCGAACAGAATGGACAAGATCGAAAGATTAGGACCGAATGGACAACAGTCCGAGTTGCCAGATGCCGTAATTTCTCTTGTCAAACACTTATGTGATCTGATGTTCGGACGAATGAAATTGGACTAGTCTGAACGTTCTTTTGGGTTACCTATCAAGATTATGTTTAATCTGAAATATGGGGGGTGTTTGTGGAGATGGAGTGGGGGTTGATCTCAGTAGTTTGGTCCTAATAGATAATTTATGAGTAAGTAAAATTAAGTAAGGTCTTTTTTGAATCAGACCCATAGAAGTGTCCCCAAAATGTGATGGGTGAGGGGGGCTTGCGTATATTCAAGTCAACCTGTGCAACTCACGGGTGAACTAGCTAGTATTTATTAAAACACCACTGTGTTTGTTCAATTCAGCTTGAGCTTATTCCCTCTCAGTGCTCCATAGTTTGGAATGTCGAATATCACCTTAAAAATGATGAAAACAGTGCCATTACTCATTGAATTATTAAACTGCTTTGATGTATCATGAGAGATTGAATATTATTCCTATTCGTCTTTGGTTCTATTTGAACAATTTTTGCTTGTATTGTCAAACTTGAGGGCATTAGCAGTTTCATGGTGTCAAATTTAGAATATCCGATAGACATTCTAAAGAGCTCAAGTGTTGAGCTCAGTTGCTTCAAGTGCTACATAGTATGGGAAGAATTAATATATCTGTGGGATTAATTGGCGACATCACTTTCATGTTTGTTCTTGTTGTCATTGAAAAAGCAAAATTGATTCTTGGAAGCTCAAGTGAGCAATGGCACAAACCGGGACGAGAGAAACAAAACATCGAAAAGAAGTAGCAGTTAGAAGAGAGCAAGACCTAAAAAGCAGACAGAAGTCGCCAAGTTTCTTCGTAGTATTGGCTGCCACCCACCGAGCTGTAAATCCCATAGTGGACGCCAGGGGGATGAAGTCATAACAGTGGACGCTATCCAAACGATATTTTTTCAGGGACGAGTCCTTCTTTGACATTCGCCTTAATTCCAATTGTCCGATGACTTTTTTCTGGCGTCTCCTATTCCGATGTTGTCCACATTTGAAAACATCGTTTATTTGACTGGAAAGACGTGTTGTGATTGTAGTTTAAGAAATATATGGTGTGGTAAAGAGTTGTAATGTATAGGTTTTGAATAGGGGAATGTCCGAGTGGAATGACCAAATTGGATATGGGAGTGTGAGTTGTAAGAGTCATGGTTTATTGAGCAAGGACCAGAGGAGGTTTTCATTCCCAGATGAACCTTTAGTGCGAAGAATGCGACACCCAGTGGGATACTTGTCAATTTTTAGATGTAGTTGAAGGAAAAGATTGGTGTATAGAGTTTAACTGTAGTTTCGAATGAACGAAAAGTTGATTTTTACTTTCTCATTACTATACTTGGGAATATGAATGGGCCTATAGGAATATTCATAATTCTGGCTAATTGATCGAGAGTACACCTAGTAACTGAAGTTATATCATTTCCCTGTCAAATTACTACTTTTCCCAACCAAATTAGTACTTTTTCCACTCAAATTAATACTTTTCTCAACCAAATTAGTTCTTTTCTACTTAAATTAATAATTTTTACATTCAACGAAAGAAAAAAATTGAGAACTAAAGGACAACGTATGAAAATGGATATTTATTTTATTTATTTATTTATTTTTAAACTAGAAATTCTATTGTGGTTGGCCACTATTAAGTGTGCTTATAAATGCGGTATACGTATAAATTAGAATATGGCAAACGTAGCATTAGTACCCCCTTTGAAGGGCTAATGCACAATAAATAGGTAGTTATTTTTTTTCACAATGATTTAGAGTAGACAATAAATAAATTAGTATAAGCAAAGTTCAAACAGTTCAACAGTAAATTTAACAAAGTAGATCGGTGGTAACTGCTTTAACCAGTTTTGAAAATAAGAGGTTGAACATTTAGGTTGAGTTTCAGGGTGATGCAGTAATGAGGAGATCGCTATGCCATTTTCGTTTCAGCCTGCGCTGGTCTCTTGGTGTACGAGGAGGTTCCAACATTCTGCAAACGATTGGGTTACGATGATTGTTCATGCGGTTTGCGAATTTGTTGTATGCCTCAGAGATAACTTCGGTAACCTGGGGTATGTTCAAGTCTGCATGCAATGTAGCGTTTCGGACAAACCAAGGAGCTCCTGTTATAATGCGCGATGAAGATGCAGCGTCCGATGAAAATGTATATATAATGAATAAAGAACGTATGTCTACGGGATGATTTATTTATTTATTTATTTATTTATTTATTTATTTATTTATTTATTTTAATCATACAAATTCATTTTTAAAATATGGTAAAAATTGAACAACTTAAGCTACTCACTTTCGATTTCTTTCCCAACGATAGGCTTGGCCCGTGTTGTTGGGGAAGGTCTTGGTGATTCGCTCATGTCTTACAATCTATCTACTCTATGATACAAACGGTAGGTACTTAAAAATATAATGTTATGCGTATAATGTTCTTATAATTTTAAGAGAAGATATTTTCTAAAATAATCACTGTACATAAATACTGCTTAAAACAGTTTCACATCCCGCTTCCCCCTTTTCTACAAGCCAGGTTAAAATATGTTTTTTGTAGTTTTGTCTTGTGAACCATTGATCATTTTTCATATGGCCTTCTAGCGCTCTGTGGATAATGTAAATAATGAATTTTGGATTGTTGACAACGTTAGTCTCGGTCTAGGTACAATTACATTTCCTGCGGCTACGTACCTTGCTATATACATTGGGTTACGTTGTGAACTTAATATTTGTGGATCCTTATGGAATTGCAGAAGTAAATTTTTAACATATGATTGTCTTATAGTAAATAGCTTAGCGATTTTAAATACATTGTCAGATGGAGTCCTAATTGGTAAATACAGCATAATTTTTACAACGATTTTCTGGTGTACATGTAATTTATTTATTTGGGTTGAGAATGTCCCACCCCAAGCAATTATGCCATATTGAAGTACAGATTGTAGCATACTGTAATAAATTAGTTTTATCGTATTTCTAGGGATTGTGTGTCGAATATTATAGAATATGTACATGTAACTTGTGATGACACAAGTTCTCGTTTTGAGTCCCAGGAGCCAGATCTAAAATAGGTAGTAAAAAGTGGAGAATTCTTGAGATTAGATTTTGAAAATTTAGTTCGTTCTGAGTGAGAAAATCTTGGTCTGTCATCTCAAATTTGGTGGAATAAAAAATGGCGGCCTCATAAAGATGGGTTAATTTTCCCATTTCAAAGTTTTTCTCTAATAATTCCTAAACCGTACATCCTACAGGCATTTTTATACGTAGCGACGTTGTAGAGCATAAAAGAAACCTGCCATGATGAATGTTACATCAAATTTGAATTAGGTCCAACTAATTCGACATACATAAAGATTTGTCAGTGTGTCTGTAATTCCTTGCAACAAACATACCGTCTACAGTTTTGATCCGATTTTAATAGATCTGCGGGTTAGGCTGCATAGGGCCCCTTATCAGTTTTATTATTCACAAATCAATAATTCACTCTGCACATACGCAACTCCGGCATAAAGCAGTGAAATTGGGTAGGTATAATTTATATGTCCCAATTTTTGATTGAGGGAACAATTCAATTAAACTGAAGTAGTCTCAGACGGTGAAATCATTTTTCCATTCATCACATCTCTCCATTTATTCAACCTTGACATTCGTCAAATTCTGTTAAATTCTATGCTCCCTTGTTTGAAAAATCAAAGAATTACCCTTAATTACGATTTCCCCTATTCCTTCGTAAGAGAGTGTATGTGGGAAAAACAAAAATTAAAATAATATGGTATGTAACCTCCCTTTTTCCTATCTGTGTATGACCATCGATCGTCCGCCACCCGCATGGAATGCCAGCAATCGCGATTCCGAGACTTCCACATTCTTTCTGTTAACTCCCTCTTTTTTTCGCAATATCTGTTAACAAATTAATTTCATTCCCTTCGTATTATTTTATCCTCTCCCCCTCAAATCGCCTCGTTAATCTCATTCGTCTCTTTTAAACGATTCCGGGAGTTGAGTTATGACTACGTCGATGTAAATATAGGTTGTCGTGTCGGCAGAAGAATGCGAAATGAGTTGTATCAGCGTGTGACAAACGATCCGATCAAGAAATTATTCCTGTTGTGAACCTGATGCTTGCGGTAACGAGAATTTCGTGGTGATTGAAATCGCAAATTGATCTATCCCAAATAAATGGTAAACTTAGCGACTTTCAGGCATCCTTTCTTCGGTGGCTGTTTAGTAAATTTTGTTCGAAAATGTTACATCTTTACATGACATATAATATATATACAGTTTTCCATTAAAGTTCTTTCATGAGAAAAAAGGACCAAATAGAAATCAGTTTCAGAACACCCTGAAAAGCTTACTATATCTATGTGCTACTACGATCGTATGTATTTCAGTACGTATATGTGACAAAATCATCTTTACACAGTCCCCAAGCAATAATTTTCGAACATTGAAGAACGCATTCAATTCCCTTGCCAACAAATCAAGTTAATTAGGACAAACAATTAATAACAAAAGTTTACCAAGCTGGGTGGGCAAAAGTGTCCCAAGCATTGAGTACAGCTTCTTCACTTATTGTAACATGGACTGATAGATCTTTAAAGATCGAGATAATCCCGGAACAACTAGATAATTCTAAACGATTGCATGTTAACACATGCGCACTTCCCTCCACCAATCCAACGGCATTCACCATCTAAGGTATATTGGGGGCCAAATAGTCTCGAAGTTTCTTCTCAACAAAATCAAACCGTTGATAGATTGAGGGAAAATGTTTCGGGAAATTCACATTTGTGCATGTGTACACGGTACGATGGTTCAGAGTTGAACGAAATCGGGCTAATTAATCATAGGAACGATATTATACAAATGGGCAAATGTACCCATACGCACATGTTATACTAATAACATTCACATATACGCGCATGTTTATTAGTATTGGTTCAACGGCAATAATATTTATTACGGACTGTATAGGAGCTAACATGCACGTTCACTAAGCATACAGACATCTGGTAGACAGGCACAGACCGAGAATTGATCAGCGAACTTTGAAATGCAAAAAGCCAGGAAATTTGTTTTGTGGATATTAAACATTTTCAGAAGGGCGAGAAAGCCAAAAAATCATTATGAAATGTGATATATAATGAGGGTTATTTTGTAGCCCAATCAGCAGTATAGTTTAACGGTTGGTCAGAACTGAACTGCACTCTTTACTATCATTCGTAGAGCTTTATGCTTAGGTTACTAACGTAAGCCTGAATGAGTAAATGACTAACATTAAATATGGGTACCATGGTATTAAGCAATTTAAATTATTTTATTATATCAAGTATAACATCAATTTATTATAATAATTTCATTTGCAAGAGTCACTACATTGATCCTTGGCGTTGAGGCGTTCTTGCAGGAGTTTGATACAAAACGATTTCCTCCTTAGATTTGTCGCATTGAGATAGCCAATAAATGAGTATCCAAATAATATAATAGAATTCCTGCGGAACCTGAAACGATAATATTGTTTATTAGGAATAACAATAATTATTGCAATACAAATTATTGATTATTATAAACGTAATTATTTTCCATCAAAGGAGCCTAATGTTTTGGAAACGTCTATATTATTTATTTCCAAGAGCTGAGTGTTAAACGAATGTTGTCGTTATTTTTGGAAAATGGACAAGGAAGCATCTTAGATAGTGTCTTTGATATACACATGATTTATACATTCACAGGTGAACAAGTCTTCTTTAGAGCAATCCCGTTCAAACAGAAAGTCCCACACGTGCAGCACGAACGTAAACGCAATTGTTGATATTTTAACATGGACCACGTTTAATGCTTGATCTAACTTCGAGAAAACGCTTCTAAATAGCGACGTAACTTGAAACATGGAAGCGTTTCATGTATTTCACCTGAATCCTTGCAAAGGTCATTTATTTAACTTCTCCCAAACTCAATTTTTCCCACTACCAAATATTCATAAATAAATCAATACCCGAAAAGGAAGCAACGACGAATTACATTCATATATCAAACAAATCAATTTAGGACAGATAATATAG
Source organism: Adelphocoris suturalis (assembly GCA_030762985.1). Lineage (NCBI taxonomy): Eukaryota > Metazoa > Arthropoda > Insecta > Hemiptera > Miridae > Adelphocoris > Adelphocoris suturalis. Next base: position 22,383,248 of record CM061041.1, on the reverse strand, counting down.
TGCATATCCAATCTACCCATTAAATGCTACTACAATTTTTTTGGGGTAGTGCACACTGCTCCAAAATCTTCCTTACTCTATCGAAACTCCAATTTCTGTAGAGTTGAGCTGCAAACCTGAAATAAGGCATATTTACTAGTCATGCGCTTAGCATGGAGGTACTCATGCATTCCTGTCATCAATAGTTACCACGTTATCATAATTTATTCGTAACAATATTGTTCTTATTTGGCTAACATTGAAAATCACATCATTCATTTAAATAGATTTAGAGATGCTTAATCGGATTGGGGGAAAAAAAAAACAATGGTCAGATCAAAAACAGTACTGATCAACCGATCAAAAAAGTTAGTAATTTAAAAATTTCCAACCTTTCCAGTTGATTTCAAATTGTGATTTTCGAATTTTTTTTTAAATATATTTTTTATTTTTTTGTTAGTTGTAAGGTACCTACTCATCGATGAACCGAAACTAATTTTCAAACTAGTTTCACACAATTTTTTTCCGAAGAATTCGTATACATGGCCTACCAATTAAAACTTCCATCCCATCTCTTCGTATAGATAACCTGATATCCGGCTTTCCTCCTATTTTGCTTCTCATTCTCTGTTCGTCTCTTTGTTTTTCAGCACTGGTCTTACATATCCTCCCGCAGCGTCCTATTTTCCTCTAAAAACCTTTCTATAATTGTTTCGGGGTCCATGTTCCCAATCTCTCATGAACGCATTTCTAGGCGTTTTCCATCGTGGACACACAAAAGATGTATGATGTGCGTCATCATTTTCAATGTGACAGAGCATCCAGATGGGCGCACTTGCCTTTTCCTTCCCCACCCCCCTCGCACTTGCTTTCTATGAAGCTATGGAAACGTCACAGGTCCTGATTCGCAATGTTTCCTTTCACCACAAGTTTTCATAACGAAGATCAAGAGTGCTGCTCATCTTTATGTGCTCTCTTTTTGTCCAGATCTATCACATGAATAACAGGGCATTTCATACTTTGTCATTATATTTGCATTCCATTGCGCAGTTCTAGCATAATTGCGCATTGTTGGGAAAGAGAGTATCAAGTTGATAAAGAAACAGCCAATCTGCAACATCACCCAATTTCCTGGTACCTGAGTATCGCATCTTGGCTTATAATACTGTTTGAGAGATTGATTATACGAAGTTTGCAAGTTATAGTTGAAGAATGAGTAATCCCTAACCACCAGTAATGACCCTAATGACTCTTGATACGAAACTGAAGTGGAAGGAACATGTCATGAGAGAAGAGATAAATTAAATCTCAAGTTCAAACACGTATATTGGTTCGTTGGCAGGCATTTCAAACTATGCACACACAATAAATTGTTCATTTACAAGCCCATTTTGGACTTATAGACCGAAATGTAGAAAAAAAAAAACTGTGGATGTACAAAAAAGACCAAAAGCAGATCGTACTAACACTTCAGAACGAGACAGTACATATCGTCAACACATTTTTAGCGAATTTTTGAAGAAAATTAAGCTATTGCTCTCGCCTCAAAATTTGTAGAATGTGAATTTTTGAAAAAATGTTATGCAGAAATCCGTTTCAGGCTATTCTGAATCATATTCTGAAGTTTAACGCATTTTTTTATGTATGTATATATGTATAAATTTATGTATGTATATATGTATGTATATATTTATGTATGTATGTATGTGTCATTCCAGACGATAACTGTCCGTAGAATTGTGCTAGAAACTTCAAACAAATTTTAAAATGTTAAGGACACAAAACGAAAGTTCAAGTTCGTTGGCCAGCATGATCGGATTGCATCTTCGGGTTGAAATTTTCAAAAATGTAGTAAAAAAATTCAAAATAGCCTGTTTTTTGCGATTTGTTGTGCGAAATTATTTTTTCAGCATACTAACATGTGGTATATTCGGAATCAGCGTAAAATTTCCTATAAGAATATGTATCAAGTTTTCAAAAATTCCAAAGTAGAAAAATCAGTCAAAAATCGAAATAATGCCGTACGCTAGTTGTAAAAATCGGTAATATTTGCATGAAACATTGTCCAAATTCAGATTGAACTACTCTTATGGAAGTATCCCTGTATAACCAATCCTAGAACCATGCTGTTTAAAACGTAGGTAGTAGGTGGTTAAAAAAAAAAAAAATGTAATCACAACTGATGAGTTTACTCTGTGCATGTGTTAATAATTTGATTCCATGTTTGTCTATCAAAATCATAAACTAAAATTTCTCAACACGATCAATGGCGACTGAAATGTCGAAGATTTCTTTAAAAATTCGCTCATGGGGTCATGCTGCATGACTGGACTTTTTTTTTTTTTTTAATTATAAAACGAATATATGAACGCAGAAGCTCTACTAGACAACAGCAACGGCATTCGACGTCTTGACAGAACAAAGCCTCTCGACCTTGTGACGTGATGTTACAAGTGTTGTGTGAAAAAAAAAGAAGTGATTTCGTGTAGTTTTCATTGAACTATGGACTATTGAATATGTTTAGTGATTATTGTACCTAGTGGGCTGAGAACAGTTGTTAAATATAACACACACACACTTATATATATGGACATACAAATTTGTAATATAGAAATTTGGAGATCTTGGATATGTGCACTTTGGATAACCCAAATTGGCTGACCTCTTCTAATTTTCACCTAAAATTTTTATGAATTCTAATACTTCATAATAAGTCATTATTTTAATCTAATAGCCTTAGGTATGTTGTACGACAATTTTCCAATAGTAAGATATCATATACCGCGCAACAATAGCTGAGATGAATTATCCCTGCACATAGAAGATTCGACATTATAATGGTGTGGGTAATACAATAATCCCTTTATAAAATATGCGTATACCAATAGGAACCCTATGGTGCTTGACTGTGGGCTCGCACGCGCCAAGTGGTTGGGGGTTCAGTTCTGCGTGATATATGTCTGTTCATATTCTGCTCTGTTGGATATTTTTCGCCGAGTTAGCAAGAGAGAAAAGGGAGAGGAGAAAAACCGTCACTGGAATGGAACTCAGAGAGAGCAGAAAAAAAAAGGAAAGGGGGATTTTCACAGAGGGGGTTCTCACAGAGTGGAGTTTCACAGAGTGAGGTTTCACAGAGATGGCGTGGCGGGGGTGAAGGGCAAATCCGAAACGGGTAGGAGGAGGGTTGAGACGGAGGGCTCCGGCCCGGAACGGAAGTGGCCCCGCAGAGCTCGGGAAAAGGAAGGAAAAGACCCCGCCCGTCCCCGGAGCGAGCGACTCGCCCCACCCGGAGCATCAACTCGAGGCCCGGAGCATCAACTCGCCCCTCTGTGGAATCGCTTGGGGGATTATAAGAGACGGAGACACGTTGAACGGGGTGGCAGGAAACTCTTCCCCTCTTCCTCCGTTGGCAGCAACTCACCGAAAAGCCCTCTTCGTCACACCGCATCGCCGTCATGGTCTGTTTCCTGATGTGCGCACGATCATGCGCACAAGTGGTCCAGCGACTGCGGTCATACAGGGTGCCCCAAAAGTAACCCCCTTCCCATTTTGTTCACCACAAATTTCGAGATCGAATTGAAATCACAATGTGATGGTTGAAACCAAATACCCTTGATTAAGAGGATTTACCATGAAAGATGGAAACAACAATCTATTTACTCGGGTAATGGAGAGACCTATAAACAAGTTCAACCACAACCTCGTCTTCCTTGATTCAGAAACCAAAACTTACCCAAACAATTATATCGAACATTATTTCGCCTTAGAACCAACCACGGTATATGTGACGCCTATTTGTTCAAAATCGGAAAACTGGGATCCCCACAATGTGGAAAATGTGGACATCCAAATGGATAATGATTGCCCAGACCATGAACGGGAGAGTCACTTTTTGTTTTCTATTTTAGCCCCGAAAACAAATGTAAAGTTGGAATATGTATCCACTTTATCATCAAGGAATATAAAAATTTATAAAGAACTTTTTAAATGTATGTTAAATTATTGTAGTATTAATATATAAAAGAAAATTGTTTTACTTACTACAAGTTTTGAATTTTAAATAAGAATATGTATGGCTGTATACAGAACGTAATGCCGAATAAAAAGTCCAGTCATGCAGCATGACCCCATGAGCGAATTTTTGAAGATGTTTCATGCAAATGTTTCATGCAAATATTACCGATTTTTACAACTAGCGAACGGCATTATTTCGATTTTTGACTGATTTTTCAACTTTGAAATTTTTGAAAACTTGATACATATTCTTATAGGAAATTTTACGCTGATTCCGAATATACCACATGTTAGTATGCTGAAAAAATTATTTCGTACAACAAATCGCAAAAAACAGGCTGTTTTGAAATTTTTGACTACATTTTTGAAAATTTCAACCCGATGATGTAATCCGATCATGCTGGCCAACGGACTTGAACTTTCGTTTTGTGTCCTTAACATTTTAAAATTTGTTTGAAGTTTCTAGCACAATTCTACGGACAGTTATCGTCTGGAATGACACATACATACATACATATATACATACATATATACATACATACATACATACATACATACATACATAAAAAAATGCGTTAAACTTCAGAATATGATTCAGAATAGCCTGAAACGGATTTCTGCATAAAAATTTTTCAAAAATTCACATTCTACAAATTTTGAGGCGAGAGCAAAAGCTTAATTTTCTTCAAAAATTCGATAATAAATGAAAAAATAAACAAAAAAGTGAAACTAGGAGAATGATTTTCGCGTGCCTGATACTAAGTTTTAAGCAAAATAATTGAAAAAATAAAAATAAAAAATAAAAAATCCAACGGTTTTTTACTTGAGTTTGACATCAAAAAGAGAGAAAGAGAGAGACTGTTTGACTGTTTTATTTATGGATGTCATAATATTAGGACCGTAGGGTCCTCTCTTACATTATATGACAATAATCATTATATATTTGTATAATCAGTCGTCCAAAAATTACTCAACCAAAAAAATGAATGGAAGTGTGGTTGCGCAAATGACTAAGTATTTTTTATTTTGTATATCTTATACTTACGTAGAATAAATCAAAACAAAACTCATGTAGACGTCTTGTAACTTTACACGAGATTAATATGTAAAGGTGTAGAACTCATTTATTAAATTAAAGCTAAAAAAAATAATAGGTATGTTTAATAACCTTGATGGATGATAATCTTACTCATATAACCGTAACATTTTATTTTTAAAGTCCTTCTTGAAAGTAACTATTGATTTATTTGTGTCAAACAATCCGGGTGTATCATTGTATATCCGAACTGACTGTACATTGAAAGATTTACCTAAATACTCTGTTCTGTGAATGGAGATCTGTAACAGATTTACAGCGTTTCGAGTCTTGAAATTATGGATATCTGCCATGTACTCGAATTTATTCCGCAGATATCTAGGAGATCCAAACTTAAGGATTTTAAAAAGTAGCAGTGCTACTCTGTACATTCTTCACTCCTTGATCTTCAGCCATCCTACTCGAGAGAGTGAGAGAGAGAGAGAGAGAGAGAATGTAATATATTCAAGAATGTACACATACAGGAACATAATAAGAAAATACTTATTTGAATATTTTAGCTTGACCATAGAGAGTCTGTGTGGACAAGCAAGAGTCCCGTTCCAATCAAAATTTGGTTCGACCGAAAACATTTTCGAGCTTGAATAGTATCATGTACAACACAATTCTCACCTAGATAGACAACGTTTTAAGAATGTATAGAGAGTTTTTGTTCTTCCCGTAAGATTTTCTCCCGTTGACGCGTAGAGCAGCGTCTAGAGCAAGCAGCTGGAGATGGTAGCTCTTCACGAGATTTTTACGCGTATTTCTACACGTATACGTGAAAAACCAAACGCTAACGTCACGTTAACGTCTCTATAAGTGTTTCAGGAGCTGCTTCGTATTCTTTTCGTACAACCTATTCTTTTTTAAGTAATTAATTGCTTTATAATTATTTTTAAATACATAAATTATAAATGCATTTATTGCTTAGGTACCCCTAAATGGCTGAATTTTGTAGCGGAGCACTTCACTATAACCTCTCAGTCTGTTGACCAACCAACGTGTTGTTGGCAACAACACTGTGGTTACCTTTGCTGGTAACTGCAGGTTCGTTCGGCTAAGGATTCTGGACGAGTTCAGGACGGGACGGCATTCTGAAAGGGGAGGGGATAGGATCAGTTCGGTACCATTTTTAACCGAACGCCTTCTGAACTCGTACTGAACTGGTAGCCAACATTGCAACCTTCCCTTCTTTTTTTTTAATGTATTTTTTACGATACCTATTTGTCTGTTGTCTTCTCTCGTTTTTAGAGTTTCAGTGTAGATTTTTAAACGTTTACGAATTTGATAGTTATACTTCTTTGCACACAAAAACCTCACATATCAAGACAATTTAACGTAAATTTAGTACAATAGGTACCAACCTACCTACCATCATTTATGAAAATGAGAAACACATCAAGAGAAAACCAATAAATTTTTAGTTGCATTCAGTTACTAGGTATACATTATTATATTCCGAAACTTCATCGGGCTCGTAAAAATCTGAGTCAATGATCCTAACTCAAAATTATTTAACAAAATGACAAGACGACACACGCAAACATTAAACAAAAATATTTAGATGATAAGTGAAACGATGATAAGACCAAAAATATCTGGTGCGCATGTCTCGGACTAACGGTCCCGACGAAAATCTCAGGACTGGTTGAACTAGTCCTGGACGGTAACGGATGCCCAAACGAACAGCGGACTGTCGGTACTGGACGAGTCCTACGCCTAAACGAACGCCACAAAGGGGGCGTGGTCAGTCCCGAACCGTTCAGAATCCTTAGCCGAACGAACCTTGCGTAACTGCGGTTACCTTGGTCACACTGTGGTTACCGGCAACTGTTGTTACCTTTGCGTCAGGCTATGATGACTACCCGTAGGCCGAAATTCCAACGAATGCATTTTCCCGTGCACGTGTAGATAGGCCTTTTTCCCGTACACGCGTAGTTCTACACGTTGACGTAAAGATTCGCGCATGCGCAGTTGGTATTTCAGTTTTTCCACGTACACGGGTAGAAAATTACGGGAAGAACAAAAACTCTCTTATAACAGGCAGTATCGTAAACGTACAACAATCACATATTCGGGAAAGTAATAACAAATGGAGTAGTAATAACAAATGGCGTAGCAATAACAAATGGAGTAGTAATAACAAAAATACGAAAACTATAATCAACAATACTCATACTAATGAGGTTTAATGGACGTACATGCTACTGAGAATATCATCAGCATTTTTTGCTGGCCTCAAACCAATGATTCAGGTTTAAAAATGAGCCTCTTGTAGGCGGAACGCGAATAATTTCCCGCGTTTTTCAGATATACAGGCATGGAATTGAAGATCAGATAAATCAAATACTTAGGGCTTCTAGAAGTGAGAGCCAGATTAATTCTGGGGTTGACAACATTCTGTAGAAATCGGGGTAGGAATGAACGTGAGTGCAATTTTTAATGGATGGATGACGGTAGTAAAAATGTGCCAAGGTTTTAATGAAAAGCTTTCGGACAGTAAAGACCTTCGCATCCTGGTAGAGCAACTCACTCGGGTATCTCCTGGGTTTACTCAGCATAACCTTTAAAATTGCTTTCTGCACCAAAAACAGCTTCCGCAAATGGCTGGGATGAGCGCCCCCCCACACGAGCACTCCATACTGAAGCACCGATTGCACGAGCATTAGATATAGGAGCTTAACCCGTTCTTTGGACAACACGGGCTTCACATGCTGGAACAAATAGATGAACTTACGGAGTCTGGAGTAAAGCAAAGAAATTTGAACAAAGGTCAACTTGACTTGCGTTTGGAGTATTTGGATCCCACCCTCCCCGTTTTTTTTTGCCACTTGACAAATTTTTCTATGGTTTCTATGTTTTTTTTTTGCTTTCACTTCTCCCACCGGGATTTCTCCTACAACACTTGGCAACCTAAAAGTAGAATTCGCTTTACATATTCAACGGTGTATTTCTGTTGGAGGTGAGGGAATTTCGAACATCTTCAATGTGAATGATGTAGTTCTTGCCCTCACAATGTTGATGTTATTCATTAGACCCACGAATCATTAGTAAACATGGTTTTTGAAACTTTATTTCCTGGATTTAAATTAAGTCATCACATTGGTACCTTTTCATTTCAACAAAAACATTAAAAAACCGCGCCATTTCATGGTTCTTCGGCTGAGAACTGTGACAGAGGTCCCGTCAGAATCCCAGAGAAAGCGCTGCCGTCGCTCCGTTGGAAAACAACGGGCGTCGCACGCCACTTCTCGTGTTCTTGAGAAGCTGAGTTTGGCGTTGGATGGGTGATCCAGGTCCTGGAAATCCAATCTACTTCGAACATAGCTCATCATTGCTATTAGTCGGAGTGGGTATCTCTCTGACGGGATCCTGTCATTCTCCCCTACCTCTTTTTTGAGGATTTAGGACCCCATAGCACCTCTGGGGGGTGACCTAAATCCTTGATAGAACAGAATGAGATTGTGGTTTCTCCATCATGTTAATCCCTAAAATATCTTGAATATGGGAAAAATACTAGGTACTTCATCTCAAGTGGCGAATTTCCCCTAACGTATATTCCTGAGAAGTACTGGTTATGAGCGTGATGGATTTCAAAACTTATGTTTCGTTTGGGCTTGGTTACCAATTCAGCATACGAAGCAGCATCCTCCCTGTTGTTTCCATTCCTTTAAACATTTGCATAAAGGTATGAAAACGTCTCACTATGTGGACAAGTGAATTTATAATGGTTGATTACAGGTATTCCAACAATCGAAAGGGAAGCGAGTCATGTCAAATTTCAAAATGAGTCGTTTATGATTAAATAAACAAGTTTTCTTATTCCCCCAGCATGTCTTCTGAAGTCGTTTGCTTACCCCGATGGTTTTGAAGTTAATTTGACATTCTTATCCAAATATTTTAGGACATTTGAATCGTAACTAAAGGGACATTATCGATTCCACATGTAGTATAAAAAGTGTTTTCATTTAGCAGATATAAAAGATCATATATATCGCACCCATCCTAGAATAAGGGTACAACTCAAAAATTGTCATTTTCGGCAAATCGCATTCAAAGTTTTCCTTCCACACCATTGGCTACCCGTTCTTTGGAACACGATGAACATAATTTATCTTTGCGAAACTTGTTTCCTACATTATTACTCTAACGCCCCATGACGAATAAATAGTTTTTTTGACAGTAAGAAGGGAGTGGGGGGAACGGTTTTGATGATTTTTTAAGAATTTTTGAGTTGTTCCAACTCAACCACTGAAATCTCACCAGTCAGGATCCAAAATGTTCAGAAAAGAAAGACACAAGTTAAAATTGTCCACACAAAAATGAAACAACTCAAAACGAAACACAGACTATGTGAACTCATCTGAGTTGTGTCTTTCTTCCTAGGACGTGAATTGGTTACTCCCTCCATAGAAGAAAGACACACGCACTCTCTAGCGGAATTAGAGTGCCCTACACATATCTCCACCTTCTACAGACAAATTAGACCGTTTCTACTTCTCAGAACCACAACTAACTCAAAAATCGCGATTTTTGAGTTGTACCCTTATTCTAGGACGGGTGCGATATGCATTTTAATTTAAGGTGATTTTCGAATAATATAAATTTTTAATTTCTTTTCAGGTAAAGAATTCTATTGGGAATATTGAAATCATCGTCTGGTACTTACATATTTCTCATTAAACATTTCAATTTCATTTTTTAACTGTGCCGTGTTTTATGGCTTGATTAAAGTTGAATGTTCAAAAATGGTTTGTTGATAATGTTAACATCTTCTCGAATCTGTGGGTTCGTGTTAAGGAAACCATGAATGGACAATGATCACGGAACAACTTTTTCATTCTGAAGAGAAAACTAAGTAGACAACATCAGGGGTGTAACTGTAATCAAGATGATTATCTCGGTGAACAGATGTATTCCGAGGACCCCCCTCGGGCTGACCTTCCCACAACAAAAGTACGGTTGGAAATCGAAGAGCCGGGAGGGGGGAAATGTACTGCCAGACGTTATATTGAGAAGCGAGATTTATTTCAGTTTGACGTGAGTGATCTTGATAAGAGCGGATAGTGGAAGGGACTGACGTGTCGACGGGGGGCTGTCCCGAGCCCGCAAACCTCCCGTTATCGCGGTATCGGTAGGCCGGTCTTCTGAGCACAGGGAAGTGAAGCCACAGAGAAGGGAACTAGGGTGTGAGGAGCGAGGTGGAGAAGTGTGGAACCAAATAACAGGAATCACCTCTTATCTTATTACCCCTTCCATGAGCGCAGCTACCGATTTCTCTGCTTCATTCCAGACACTCTTCTCTAATCCTCCTAGTGGGCTGATCTAATTTAGTCCGTGAACATCAGTATGGCTCCGCTCTTTTTCGTTCTTTAGTCTTAGTCCGGGATCGTAGTCAAGTTTTGGAAGACACTATCTGACGATTTGTTAGAATAGGAATAGCTTGAAACAGGATGGAACATGAAAACAACTGGAAAATGAAAGCTTATCCAATTGGATCATAATCAAACTTTGGATTTGTAACAGAGTTACCTCCTGAGAGGTCCTTCAAGCTCCCGTCAGAGCACCAGAAATAGCGCCGTCGGCGTTCCGTTGATGAAACAATGGGCGCCGCGGTCTGTTCTCGATCTTATTGACAGCTGAGTTTGGCGTTGGATGGAATCCCAGGCGACTGGGAAACTAACCTTCCCCGAACATGGCTCATTAAAAGCTATTAGTAGGGGTGGTATCTCTCTGACGGGATGCCTGTTACTCTCCTCTTCCTGATTTATGAGGATTTAGGCCCCCATTGCACCTCTGGGGGGGGGGGGGGCACCTAAATTCCTTATATGGTAGCAGAGCGTGGTTTGGATTATGCACGGCTGACGCCTAGTAGTCCAATCCACTATTTTTTGGGGCGTTAATGTTTCAGAAGAAACATGGCCCGGGGTTCCAGAAGGAATTCCCATTATCACCCTTTGGTATATAAATAATTTCATTGGTCTTTGACTTATAATTTCTCTTTTATTCCCCTTTTTATATTTTATATACCATATTTTCTTTCAATTTTATGCCACCTGAGTATTGCTATTATGTCAATTACCAGGTTAGTGCACAATTTAAGTCCCCATAGTTGGGCAATTTAATTAAAAGTCCCCAATGTTGGGCAAATTAATTTCTATATATATTTTGATTTCCTAAGGTATAAGTCTCCATAGTTGAGCATCCGTTTTGTCCCGATTGTTCAATGAATACACTTCTTATGAAGGTTCATTGACAATCCTGTTTTAATTTCTATTCCCCCATCCTCAAAACGCCAATGCAGCTATTTATGATTGAATGAGCATCAGTTCTCAGCTATTAACTATTCCACCAAGTTAACATCCTTGATCATCAATCAAGGATGTCTTTAAGGGGAGGAGTGTAACAGAGTTACCTCCTGAGAGGTCCTTCAAACTCCCGTCAGAGCACCAGAGATAGCGCCGTCGGCGTTCCGTTGATGAAACAATGGGTGCCGAGGTCTGTTCTCGATCTTATTGACAGCTGAGTTTGGCGTTGGATGGAATCCCAGGCAACTGGGAAACTAACCTTCCCCGAACATGGCTCATTAAAAGCTATTAGTAGGGGTGGTGTCTCTCTGACGGGATGCCTGTTACCTCCTCTACCTGATTTATGGAGATTTAGGCCCCCATTGCACCTCTGGGGGGGGGGGGAACCTATATTCCTTAAATTCTATCTTATTAAGCCCCGTTTACACTGCCGGAACATCCCCGAGCATCGAGCATTGAAAATTCGTGATCGTTGCTCGCCAGTTTTCAACAAGCACGAACACAAACGAGCCCTCTGTTCACACTGCTTGAGCGTTTGTGACGATCAGTTGCTCGTGAGGATTTGCAGCAAACAGATGGCACCCGCGCTATCCAAAATTGCGGTTTCCGCGGCGGCTATCCTCATTTTAGACCATCTAGCGGAGGAAAAGCGAAAAAAGAAAAGGAGTCGCATGTGGGAGTCGTAATTTTTAAAGAAAAGAAATCACTCCCTATTGCTGAAGGATTTGAAGGAGGATAACAGTGGGCTATTCAGCAATTTTAGCTGCATGTCACCTGAACGGTGTTGGACGATGTTTCCAGCTGCTTGGCAACAGCTTCCCAGGCGTCATTTTTTAAAATTTTATTAAAATAAAATTTATGGTCTGGCTGCCACAGCTCTGGGTGCTCCGCATACAGAGAAATTAACAAAAGGTACTTTTCATTTTCCCACTCCATCACTATATAATACTTAAAAAGCAACAAAACACCACACACAAAATGGGAGACGTGTACCCTTCAACAGCTAGGCGACAACTAGATTCATAGAACACCGTTCGACGAATCCCGGTTTACACACAGCGAGCGGCGATCGAGCGTCCTTTTGATGATTCACCGTAAAACCGACATCGGTGGATCAGGTCCAAACACGAACAAGCATTCACTTGGACCTTGATCTGCTCGCGACGACTGTTTACACTGCCTGAGCCTCGAACGAATGCTCGTTCGTCACCCCTGCTCGCGACGAATGCTCGGGCAGTGTAAATGGGCCTTTAGAAGAAAAACCATTACAATCGTCGACATGGATTCTCCAACATAAATAGACCAGGAAACAAACCTCTGAAACTGTTGACACGTTTCCTCAACTTCGATTTTATGTATTATATTATAAATACGCCTTGTTCAGGTAACAAGGGAAGTAGAGGATTGAAGCAATGCTGTACCTACTCTATCATACTCTAGTTGAAGTACCGGGTTATAAACTCCTTGTTACCAACGACTTCACTACTGCATAAAAACCCCTCTCTCAACCAATGGTTTCAATACCAAGTCGTATTTCTAGTCCTCCAATGGTTTTAGTTCAGGGTGGAAAATCCTCTGCAACCCACAGGTTGCGATCTAACAGACCAAACCTGTTATATTTGTCTAGCATATATTATCTCTCCAGTAATAACTAATATACGAACCAAAAACTAGTTATTAACTAATACTAATATACTAACTCAAACAAGATACTGTTTGAGTTGAATATTTATGCCACAACTTTTGGGAGAAAGATTCATATTTTACTCAGAAATGATCCATTTTAACAACTTTTTAAAATTAATTTGTATTTAATGTAAGAAAAAACTATCTAGTAATAGGCTTTGATGAACTCTATTGAATATATATATCTGTTTTGCATATTGACAGAGTGAGTTTGAAAACCAAACGTTTGGTTCAAAGTTTTTGAAAAATAAAATTTTGTTACCTGTACGTATCCAGGTGGATGATATTCTTTACTTGATTTTTATTTCCCATTATGATCCTATTATGTATCAAGAACTAGGTAGCAATTCAGTATTTAACATCTATTTATGGACTTAGTTCAAAAATGACTTCACTATTATCTAGCGTTCTTATGTACGAAAATGGAGGACGGACTCCAGATCTGAGGTACTAAGGTTTATATAGTCCCAAACGAGACCTATACCTATTTTATGGCTTGTTGAGAGTTGATTTTGAATGTGTGAATCTAACCCCTTGGCGAATAAAAACTCTATTTGTATACTAGAGAAAGAGGGTAGATCTGATGTTACCCGGTTTACGGAGTCGCGTTGAGTAAATTCAGGCAGATTCTAACTCGGTGCTTCCGCCCCACCAGAAGGAGAAGGGAAAGTACCCCAGTGTGCGAAGTCCCGTTGGGAGCCTGTAGGAGGTTGGACCGGTACTTTCTTCCTGTGGGTCTAAGGATAGGAGTAAACCCCTGTAGGCAGAGTCCCATTGAGCACTGGACTTTGAACCGGTACCAAAGTCCATCGATCAAAGAAGATATGGTACAGCGTATTAGGATGAAGGTAAGTTGTAAGTAGGTTGTAGAGTGAAATGATCAGACAAGGTTATATTAGTTCATGAATCTTTAGCTCAATACCTTCGCACTTTGTAAAAGAACCTCACCCACTTTTTTTACTTCTCCTCTTCAGTAAGAGCTGGGCTGTAAACCCCTCTCCAGTTTTTAACATAGAGTCCACCTTCTATAAGTTAGTATCAGTTTTCTATTGTGTAGCCGACCCAGGTTCCTGCACTATTTACACCCAAAATGTGCCCGCTACTGCGAACATGAGATGTTCACGTGAACAACACCTGCTACTCCAACGGCGACCTGCGAGCGGCTTATGGAGAATGGCTTGGCTTTCGAGTTTTATTTGGGGAATCTACAAAATGATAGTTGGGCGCGACATGGCTGTTCATAGTTAATCGGAAATATGGTCAGTTCTTGAATGTTATTACTAAGATCGTGCAGCTGCAGAAAGTTCAAAGTTTATCGCAATTTCCGGTTCGTACGGACTCCAAAAACTTTTTATGAATATTAACTAAAGTTTGTGTATGGCAATCCTGGTTGAATCTATGCATGAACGAATGGATCATCGCCATGTATTCCCCTCTCTGATCCTTTTGCTCGACTTCCCTTTTATCGCTCATAAACATTATTATTTCTAACCCCCACTCCTCCCTTCAACCGTCACAGTTCAAGGGGAAGGTCGCGTTCGTTTTCCGAAAAGGGAAAACAAGGGGTGGAAGGGCCATCTTTAATATCCCTGGCGACCCCCAGAGGCTGCCGTGCGAGGGCGGTAATGGCGACCCCGCGGCGCGTGTGATTTCATTAGCAGACGCCCGTGCATGCGGGGACGCCGCTTTTCGGAGGCTTTCCGGGGTCTCCCAGAGGAGAATTGAGATATATGAACGGGTAGGTCGCACATACGGGGGACGAGACGCATAATTCATCCTGGCGGTGGTCATGGAGCGCCAGACAGACCACACATTCTAATATAATATAGTTTAATTTATCGACCCAGGGTACACGAAAAACACCAACATGGCATGAAGAAATAAATATAATATCCGTGTATGCTCCGAAGAGAACTAAAAAATCCACTTATCGTAAATTAATAATACCTAATCAAATGAGTGTCATCTCTTATCACACGAACCGTAATAATGTTTGCTTTAATTTGTCTTTAGGCGTACAGTATGGAACATAAGAACCTTGAATCTCTGATGTTCACGTGAAAGGTACCATAGACGGACACTACAGTAGGATTGTTGAAAACAAGGAGAATAAGAAGAATTTATATGGTCTAGTCGAGCAGCAAGACCGTATGAGCGAAAATGGTTTATATATGTATATATAAACCAAATCTGTAGGATTAAAGAAAAGATTACACAAACTCACAGGGTGTTTTTTGTCTACGTTTCGCGTGATCGCGTTATCAAAGACCCCATATAGGTATACTCCGTGTATATATATATATATATATATATATATGTATATATATATATATATATATATATATATATATATATATATATATATATATATATATATATATATATATATATATATATATATATATATATATATATTACATTATATTTATTTCAATTTTTCATGGAATTTGAACTCATTGATCGCTTGCTGACTGATGTTTACGTGTTTTGAAGTTTCCATCAATTGTTCGACTTTTCAATAAAATCAAAGTAAATGCGAATCTTAGCAACATTTTGTGTTCAACATTTTGAATGTTACAGTTTTTAGATGATACGATTTCTCTTTATTATAACCATCTGCAAAAAATAAATAAGTGGTTAGAAGTATTTAAGAATCTATCAAAGGAGTTTGACAGGTTTTAGAATCCACTTTGACCAAAAATCGGTGTAATAATTAACTGAAAAGTATTTCGTAATGATAAACTCGACTAGACGGATTCTAATCAGTATAATAGAGGTCCCTCTAGCCATGCTGAATTCAGCTACATCTTACAGACGAACTCTATGCTGTATTGTCGACTCACCTATCAATTACCATGTAACCTAGCTCTGGATCTGCAATACATATCATGTTGATCTTAGCACAGTTGCGTGACATTTTACACTATTCAACAACTTACAAATATGTGGAAGTTATATATTACTGTGAGCCGTAAAGGGCTGTACCTATTATTAAATCCACGGTTTAGTGACTTGTGCGTAGTTGGTTCTCCCGTACGTTGGGCTCACTCGTTGAAGCGATACATCAGGAGTGTTTGGTAACATCTTCTCTTCCACCAGGTCTGTCTCGTTACGAACATTCCCTTAATTGCCTTCACCCTCCTTTATTAGATTTATGAGCCTTCCAACAATTTGCGTCTAGGGAGGATACGGCGCGCCGAGCCACTCCGAGATGCTTGTCGACCTATTCAAACCTGAAAGATGAATTTCATATCATTCAGTTGCCATCATACATATAATCTATCTGCATCAAAGATAATTCTACGTAGTGACAATTAATGTACACATTACTCATAGTTTGTTATAATGGATAGCTTTGAATATTTCAAAAAATATTCCTATGTCATGAATTCAGTTAATAAAATTTTCAACCAAAACTACTTCCAATCTAGTTTGATAATGCCCTTCATAATATGAACTTTTTATTAGTTTTCTATGAAATAAATAATTTCGTGAATGGGGTTTATTTTTAATAAATTCATATTCAACTTGACGTTCCCCATCCTCCTTAAATGGCTTACCAATTGTACAAACGAATCTGTAGAAATTCAGAAATATCTATTTAAAAAATTCAATTCTATGCTAAAATGAAACTATGTAAATTTATGAAAGGAAACAATAGGCAGGGATAGGAGGTTTAGTTTATTATCTTAAAAAGTAACCCATTGGAATTGTCCAATACAAATCAAATATTAACCCCCGTTAAAAATTTCTGGGTTTACGTTTTAAGGCACGTAGATTCAAAGAATCTGATTTCCGAAAAGTCCACCCATTTGCCGTCCGAAGCTTTTTTTCCATAACTGCAGCAAGAGAGTTCACAAAATTCAGCTCGAAAATTACACATCGGCTGGGGACGTAGCTGCAATGTCGGTATCTTTTTGATCTCCGCATCTTTTTTGAAACAGTAAAACTATTTATTTCTCGAAAACTTTTAGAATGCCTGTTTAATCGTTTGATTTGGATAGAAAGCAATGCAGATATGTGAATTAGACTACCTGGATCGTTGTACGACCGACCTTCCGCGCTCAGTGTTGAAAGGAAAAATTGTCAACGCTACCGTAAATCGTAAGGTGACTATGCAGTTGCATTTTGCAGCATGACTGAACTTCGGATAATTCAGCTCGATTTCGTGAGACATTGAATATTAATAGGATAGTTCTATTGAACAAACCATTGTAACCAATACTGATAAAAATTGTTAACAAACTGTCTGAAAATGTGTACAAACATACACAGAAGTTAGCTTTTTTTCGCAACCAAACAATTAGAATTGCGTGAAACACACAACAAATCGTAATATATCCGGTGTTTTTCACCCAGTTAAGGATTCCTCTGTCGCAATAAAGATAAAACTGAAAATTTCTCATAATAAAAATATATCAAGGTACCAAGGATCTGCATATTGGAACACGTCCGACTAGGTAGGTACAACGAATCGATTCAACTATTTGTTCTACTTAAGTTCAAGCGGTTTGCGAGTGAAGGTTTGCGAATTAATGAAAAATGTAGGTATTTTAGCGTATGGAACTTGTGTTAGATTTTTTCTAACGAAACATGACAAACTTGTAATTGTGATTGTCTATCGAAGAAAGTGTTGATAGCCTAAGCTATCAATGTTAATGATGAAGGTGATATCAGCGCAATGTGTACAAACAGATAAAAAACAATCCAAATTTGACTTTCCAATATCTGGTAGGTAAAGTTTTTCCATTTCACCAGTTTGTCGAAAAAATAGGTTTGTAGGTTCAACGCTTAATACTCGTAAGACAGTTTGCGTATGAGTTTGCAATCACAGGAGTCATTCGCATGTACTGGTTACCATAATTCGCCTTCGCAGTGAGCCAGCCCGGTTACTATCAAATTACGTATTATATCTCAAGGAATATTTACAACTCATCGATAACATTGAGTTTAGAGAGCCTACGATTTCAGCATAAATTTTGATGAATCCAGAACTAGCGAACAATTTTCCCGCGATGGATGCAGGATCCATGGATCGTGCAAAGATCCATAGCAATGATCTGATTTAATTGAGAATCATCAGAAAATGTTGTCACCCCTAAGTAGTGACGCTCCTTAAAAGTATTGGTTTTCGTGGTTGTGTACCGAAGTACAGATACGAAAATGTAAAAAATTGGTAGTTTTCGTTGTGAATAGCTATGATCTTCATAAACCTTATCAATCCCGACTGGCATGCTGATTATGGTTGTGCATTACATATCCCGTAATCGTTTCAATTTCTCCTATCGATCGAACGACCGACCCTTGATGCGTTTCAACCCACAGAAAGAAAGCGTTTAAGAACCCCCATGCGCCGGGTAATTGAAAACCGAGGTAAAACATAGTCAGCGAGGGTTAGACGGAGCTCAATAATGGTCTCCTCGTTCCCCTTTTGGATGTAAATGTTGTTGGAAGGGGGGAAGATGACTCAGGGGCTCGAGGGAGGCGCTGATTGGTCGCCGGGGTAGGAGAAGTTGAGTTATGTGAACCCCCATGACGAAATCCGAAGATCTCATGGCTCGGAGGCCAAACACCGTGTGTCGTAGGATTCTGGAGAATTCGCACTCCTGTCAGTAGGTGGTTCGAATGTGGAATTTGACCAACTCAATGTGATCATGTGGAATGCACCCTTAAGAATAATGGAGTGCTTCGGTTGGTTGGAATTTGGGACATCTGACCACGGATTTGGATTCATCGCCCTAAATAACAATCTTAACTAATTGATCGGCTCAAGTCCGACTGGTGTTGTCATAAGTCGAGTAGAAAGGATTACGAGTGACATATTTTTGTATATTTGGGAGCTGTGGGTCTCCTCCGACTATGATGCAAGTAGGAATAGAAAAAATGGTGCGCAACACTCCATTAATCAACGTCACAGCATCAGTCGGACTATGTCATCAATAAATCTTAGATCCACAGATGTAATGTTCCAAAACCAGGTTATTACTGATCAGCAGCTAGTGGATATCGAACATGAGATCCCATGATATAGCCATCACCTGTGAATGGACGACAAATTAAATAATTTCTATCATCCATATTATAGACACAGATCACGCAGTTTTGGAGTTATTCTCTCATATATGGTGAAATATCACTAAATCGGTATTTCAGAACTTGGGCGTGAGCATCACAGTTTCATAATTTGATCTGGATGAATCCCGAAGCACTGGGATAGTAGATACCAACAGCCTGCAGACCCTCATTGTGTGAGAGGCAACCCCGCCCCTCTTTCACGCCCTATTTTCTTCCTTATCCTTTATTACCACGAGGAATGAGAAATTGTTTACGACATCCCAGTGTTATTTTCTCTCAACTGCCTTACTTACGATTATTAATGAGGTTAAGTCTTTGTCCTTTGGGTCCACAGTACTCCTGAGCGTAAACGAGCCGCATCTAGCATACTAAAAATTTAAGTTGGGAAGAATAGTCCTCTCCTGGCAATACACTCAGAGTGCAGTGGGCATTTTACCTATCTTCTTCAGGAACGAGCAGAAACATCAATGTTAGCTAAAAAATTGCGTCAATTAGTAATTCACGTCGCTATGATTCCTTTATATAAATATCCTCACATTTTTTTATCAGGTGTCGAGTCTAAAGCGCTCGTTCTTTAGCGTTGAGACGGGTTTCCCACTTATGGAGGATCGTTTCTCGCTCATCCTTTTTTTTTTTTTTTTTTATTTGCATGTAGTCTTCACATTTTCTGGGTTACATACAGGGTTGCGAGGTGTCCATTTTGGCCAGGACTGTCCGGTTTTCCACCAAGCTGTCCGAACGAAAATTTTTAGTCGCTCTGAACGCCAAATAACCGGATTTGTCAGAAAGGGTGGCCAATGTTTGGTTTTCTTGGTTCTATAGTAGGTTGCTATCCCAGGAAATACTTTGACTTCTGGAGGACCTACCTATATCGTCTATTTGGCAATCGACGCTTGAAAACTTTCTAAAAGTCCAAAATCATTTGGTAGTCTTGTTGCTTTCTTAGTGGCAAGGAACTCTTTACCTCTTCTGTTTGTAATCACTTGTTCATCTTCTCATTCAGTTTTAATTTGCGGTAAATAATCTTGAAACAATGGGGATAATATTATGTAAGTAGTTCAATCCGTAGGTAATATAGTAAGTTTTATTGCGAAATTCCCAGTCACCAGTTATTTACTGATTCTAACGTTGCTATAGTATGTTGATTACATTACATACATTACATAAAATTTCTTATAATTCCTACACTGATTAGTATTTTGAGGAACCAAAAAACCGAAAAATGATTAATTAGGTAGTTTTAGCTTTTGATTGTTTAATTAGGCCCCGACGTAAATTATAAATCAAAGATTTAAAATGAGAAGAACACGAGAACCAATTTTGACCTAATTTGAACCTATTTACCTAGCTCAGATGATGGATAGCAATTATATGTAGTCAGTACTTTTTATTCAATCTTCTGGCTATATGTGATATGTTCGTTATTATCACATAGGAATGATGGTCGAAATCATCAGTGCACAAAAATGTATTAAAAACACCACATTTACAATTTAAACGAAAATTATTTAAATTGAAGAAAACATTATTTATTAGAACGTATAGAAAACTTATATAGGAAAATGCATTTGTATCACTTGCGTGGAATTAATTTCTCTAAAATTTTTAATGAGTTGTTTAATATACTTTCCAACTCTCCTTTTTTTTCCCGATCTTACATGGTTAAGTACTGTTTGGCAAAGAGTTTGAAAGGCAAATTACTATGCAGTTTGGTGTGAATGAATAAGCACTAAGCAGTTTTATATTATCATTATCATGAACTGATCATAATCAGGAACAAATCCTAATCGCACAATGCAAATTTCATTCCATACCGAAATGTAACTTGCAGATAGTACCTATTTCTCGAATTGCATTGTGTCATTGTAAACCGTTGCAAAATGTATGCAATGGATGACATCGGATGACGTTATAGTTTAATACTAGAAATTCACCTTTTACGGGCAATCTACTTTTCCACACGTAGTGAACAGGTGTGGCTGGGGGTTCCTGTCTCTCTGACCTCACAGCCAAGAATCCGCGTCTCATTAGATCAAACTGAAACGTCGCCAAGGGCCAAGAGTATTTTCAGATGACCTGAGATGAACATGACTTTGACCCTGTTGATCTTGGTGCAGTCTCCTGTAAAACACAAGCAGTACGTAAGCGAAACGGATCTCAGTCTACCAACAAAAACTACTTAATACTGCGCTTTACAAAGCAACGATTTGCTCTATCGGTAACAGGTATTTGATCAGTATCGCGTCTGTGCTGACTCAGGACCTACCAACATCCAATGTCATTTGTGAAGTTCAGCTAGCGAATTCGTAAGGTTATGGCATTTCATCAGCATAAGCTGAAATCTGTGAGAGTTTAGAACGTGGAAACTATTTGAGGACTCTCAAAAAGATATAATTATACGACAAAACGAATTGCAGTTTTCCGAAAAATACCTTCTACGATTTTATTACTTTTGGTCATTTGTGCCAAAGAAGTTAATTTCGTTGGCTTGAAAATCAATAATTTTTCACGAAATTGAAAACATTACCTAACCAATTCACAGGAAAACGTGTGTGGTAAATTATGTGCTCAATCTGGAACTTGCAGAATAATCTCTAAAATATTATAGTTTTCATAAATGATTTAATGGACGAATGTGGCGGTTGTTTGAACAAATATTGTAAAATATGTGGATCATAAATCATGAGCCAGACAGCGAGAAAAGCGCGAAAAATATGCACTTATTAAGATTTTTTGGTTGAGGGAATATGATATTTACCTAATGGCACTCTGTCAAAACAGTTTATAACATTCAACATGGTCTAGGCCAATGGGTGATGATTATGGAGCATTGAGGTAGTTCACGCTGCTTGAGCTCACCTCGAAAATGAGCAGTTGATTATCATCTGGCAAAGGATTTCTCCTCCCCTGTCATTATAAAACCCAACCGACTATTACAGGTGAGATGATGCTGCGCGCTGAGGAGCTCAACATGTGAGGTCGACCTCTTCAGGAGCTGTATTATTACCCGATGTAATCCTCAGCTAGTAGTAACAAGTTGATTTGTTGCTTCCTAATTTAATTATTTCATAGTTCTTGATGGATGTATATCGAGACATCCGTATAGCTTG
Source organism: Adelphocoris suturalis (assembly GCA_030762985.1). Classification (NCBI taxonomy): domain Eukaryota; kingdom Metazoa; phylum Arthropoda; class Insecta; order Hemiptera; family Miridae; genus Adelphocoris; species Adelphocoris suturalis. The sequence goes on along the minus strand of CM061041.1, from coordinate 22,360,998 downwards.
TTTTTTTGTCGGTTTTTAAACTGGTACATTTGATCAAACTTTCCATTAAATCCTACCAAAATGAACCTCATGTTGACATAGATATGTCTTTGCTCTGGGGGGTCAACCAAAAATTTCCGTGACGCAAAATTTGTGTCACAATTTCAGTGTTTTTCACGTACAACCCAGCCGTTGCTAGGGGAATGGAACTTCCGCAGTTTTCATCGCACGGAAATCGTTCGCCACTCGTTGGAAAGCGCTTGATTTATGTGATAAATGTTCACATCTCAAGCTACCAATTTCCCCCTCCTTACGTACCTGGCTACATTCCTAAACTAAGTTGATTGGATAATAAAACAATTTTAATAAGCCGGTTACAATATTCTTAACGTAATCGTAAAGCAATAGCATCATTTACTCCACTCCATAGGAAACATTTTCATCCTCTTGACAACAGTCGACTGTTAACAACAACTCATTGTAGTGGTTTCTCTCCACAGTTGTTTTCAACATTTCTATAAGTAAACCGTTGTTTTGTTGGAATTAGTCGGGATGCAGCCCAGGGATTTGTTTAAAGTTGAAGGATTTGTTTACAACTCTCGAGGACAACCGTTATGAAATCCCCAATCAAAGACATATCCATGTAACATGGTATCTGCTTGTAAAGCAGATTGTGGAACTCGTTTACGAGTTTTTCAACTGGGGTTTTTCCTCATCGATGCATTCAGATGGGGAGGAGAAAAACTGGCTGAGCGCTGCTACACTGTCTCGAGTTCCACTTTCATAGTCAAATGAGTGCATCAAGTTTATACTACACATTCATTTGAATTCACATGACCCATAAACTTCTCATTCCTCAATGTAATGTCCTACAAAAGACGGGACTTCGGCGGGTGTGACACTCGGGCAGGAAATGTGGCAAAGAAAAAGTACCAGTCATGCAGCATGGTCGTTTGAGCGAATTTTCGTAAATTATCGTATTATATAATGTTACCTTGTTTTGAAAATTAAGGACTATGAGGGAAAAGAAAGTGTTAACTACCAATTTTAATGCAAAAAACTCGTTCTAAATAATATTCTGCGATTCAGAAATAGGTTTAAAATTATTAACTTTTTTTGCAGTTTTTATAAATTTTTTTAGCAGATTTTAATGAATGTTAAGTAAACTTTTCAGCGTAATATTGTACATACATTTTTCAATGTTCTATTTTATAGTTAATAAACTTTATTTGAGTAATATTCTGCTGAAAATATAAATTTAACGATTTTTAGCCGTTTTTGCTATTGTAGTGATTTGCTCAGCGCTTTTTTTGAAATTTGACCAATTTAATGTGCTCAGAAAATGCTGGCCAACGAACTCGTCCTTTTGTTTGGAAAGCATAATTTTTTGGCGCAATTACGGAATTTCGTATCTCAATCTTCAGGAGAGTTATCGTATGGAAGAACATATATATATATATATATATATATATATATATATATATATATATATATATATATATATATATATATATTACAATTGAAGCAGTATCATCCTGAGAGAAATCATAGGAAACCCATATATAAATTTCTCCCTTAAGGGGAAAAACAGTAGATCATGGATATGTCAAAGTTGTAGACATTACTTTACACTCTGTTGGGATGCTGGGAAAGTAAAAATGGACATTACTTTCCACTCTGTTGGGATGTTGGGAAACTAAAAGTGGACATTACTTTCCACTCTGTTGGGATGTTGGGAACGTAAAAATGGACATTACTTTCCACTCTGTTGGGATGTTGGGAAAGAAGTACATTGCGGTAGTACCTCATTGATTTCTACCTAGCCTTCACTTTTCGAGTTTATAATAATCTAAAGTGCCGGAGCGTTGCATAGCGCAATAAATCAGCTTTCCATGACCCAACAATGGCTTAGGGATCATGAAATGTTATGATAAAATTAGAGCATTCCAAAAAGTGGCGAACGATTTTCCTGCTATGAAAACTAAGGGAGTTACATTTCGCTAGTAACGCATTGGTTGTACGTAAAAATCAATAGAAAAAGTGCCGGAGCGCTGCATTTTGTTGGAGAAAAAAAGTGTCGGTCGGGAAAAAAAAGTGTCGCGAAAAATTCCTTGACCCCCAGCCAAAAGACATATCCATGTCAAAATGTTAAACTATATGATCTCAGAATGTCTCAAAAACGGATTCCAATGAAGAAAATTTTGGAAAATTTTGATTTTAAAATTTTTGGAGCCATTAGAGTAGCTTCATTTTCTACGAAAGTTTGCTGAAATGTCGGAAGTATGAAGTGAGGAATAGACTGCACCGAAAACCATGGAGTCTCAAATTGTTCTCTAACACCGGCTAATATAGCGATCGCAAATTGATTAAGGAACATTAAGCTTTTGGAAGGAACTTTTGGAAACCATTATTTTCTCTTCAAGGACAAAACTCAACATCTAAAATCTCCCATCTGAAGATTTCTTGGTCTTCTGTTAGAGAAAAAAAGATTTCCAGTTCACTCTGCCAAGTTTCACTTACAATGTGTTGAGATATTACATGCAGTATTGGGGTTCGTGTCTAACATGTTTCACTGGATGACTCACTTATATGATTCGGGTGACCGATTTCATGAATAATCTGCAGATTAGGTAACGGTAAATAGACAATATCTGATAACCACCATCCGTTCGGTTCAGGCAATTTCCAGGACCTAATCCTGTGCTAGGACGCATTTCAACTCAACCGCAGATTCTAAGAACGTTATGCTGGGTATTTTTCTGCAGGAGAGGACCTCTGCTGGGCAAAAGCTTCCCAGCTCACTCTGGCAGGTTCCAATTACACGGTCGGAAGGGCGCTTGACGCTAGGAGCGGGACCTCGGATAATAACTTGGGAGGCGGGTCGGAGCTACGCGTTGCTTTCGGCCCTTCCCTCCATACCGAACCTGACACAGCGTGACCTCTCCCGGCTTTCTCAAGAGTTGCGGAATAGCTGATTTTTTTTCTCTTCATTTTATTCTGTACGGCAAATCCCTCGAATGGGATATGATTTTCCTCTCAGGGTTGCCAGGTGTCCGGTTTTGGACCGGACAGTCCGGCTTTTTATCAATGCGTCCAAGCAAAAATTGCTCTGGAAGCTAAATGTCCGGTTTTGCGAATCTTTTGTAAGGAAGCGTTGAATATTGTATCTCTTGAAAACGATAAAAAACGGATGTGTGAATAACGCGTAGTTTTGCTAAATATGACTACTTCACTCAAATTGAAAGCAAGTGGACACGATTATATTTATTTCTCAAATTAACGGGGATATCTCACAGTAAACAATATCAAAGGATGAATTTTTGTCACAAACGTCAACATAATCAAAATCCCATGTCTAACTACGTAGATAGTGATGAAACATCGGCACTCATCGTTTTCCACCTCAGCTTGTGTGCTTTTGTAGCACCAGAGAAACGATATAAGTGAACAATAAAACTCCGTCACCACTAAGATGTTTAATGAGCTTCAAAAGTAGACAAATCCAATCTTGTTTTTGAATTATCCAACGTTTAGGTATAATTTATGGATCGTCAACTATAAGAGGATGTGTAATCAATTATTGCACGCAGGAATGACAAATTTATGAATGAATTCTTATTGACAGCTTTGATATCGTTTTTCCCAATTTTATGACGTGAATTTTAAGAAAGAATATGGGTAACAAATACCTAGTACCAAAAATATCTTGTCTCTCTCTCTAACGGTAGGTGCAAGGAAACAGAGGATGCGGTAATAAACCGGTCAAGAGGGAAAAGGTCTAAAAAACAGGTGTAAATCGTTTGTAAGGAGGCGTTGATAAGATGGTATCTCTTAGAAACAGATGTGGGTGATAACGCGTTGCTTTGCTAAATATGACTACTTCACTCAAAGTGACACGATTTTATTTCTCCCTTAAATGAACGTGTATATATCACAGTAAATAATGTCAAGTGTGAATTTTGTTACAAATGTTGACATAATCCAAAACCGGTTTCGGAAAAAAACAGATGGACAGCGTCAGGTTTTGCATGAAAGGGAGAGATCCCATGTCTAACTACAAAGAAAGTGATGAGATATCGGTAGGTAGGTACTCATCGTTTTCCAGCTTAGCCTGTTGTCCTTCTGTGTCCTGTGTCCTTCTGTAGCACCAGAGAAAGGATGTAAGTGAACAATAAAACTCTGTCACCACTAAGATGTTTAATGAGCTTCAAAAGTAAACAAATCCAATCTTGTTTTTGAATTATCCAACGTTTAGGTATAATTTGTGGCTCGTTCAGGTATTGGGATGAGTAATAAACTATTGCACGCAAGGAATGACAAATTCATTAATGAATTCTTATTGGCAGCTTTTATATTGTTTTTCCCATTTTTCCCAATTTCAACGTGTGAATTTTAAGAGAGAATGGAACGAATGCCAAAGCTTGTCCCTCTCTAACGGTAGGTTCAAGGAAAAAGAGGATGCCGTAATAAACCGGTCAAGAGGGAAAAGGTCTAAAAAACAGGTGTAAATCGTTTGTAAGGAGGCGTTGATAAGATGGTATCTCTTAGAAACGGGGAAGGGTGAAAAACGCAGTAAAAGGCGACTATATATTTATATTTGATAATGACTGAGGAGGTGGTTACAGGAAGGGGGCGACGGGGCCGCGAGGAGGTGGCTGGCCGGGGTGAGGCGGCTCAGCGGCGGGGGGGACGCTTGCGCCGCCCGTCCCGCCTCCGGCTCCCCGAAGAGGGGGAGCGGACTCCTCCGAGTCGCGCCCGATTCCTCTCTTTCAGTTCCCATTCCCCGCGCTCTCTCGTCACTTCCTCACGCCATTCGCTCCTCCGGGTCCGGCCATCCGACAAAAAGTCCGACATGATGACGGCCCTCCGGATCAAATGACCACCGCGTCCGGCCGCCGTCCCCGGGACATGGGTTTCTACCTCAGACGGAAGAAGAAATAGGAGGACACCCCCGACACTTAGAAAGTGTTCATTTTGTGTTCTCGTGAAAAAAACAAACCAAACAAACGTCGTTTTTTTGAAAATATTTTTTATCTCCTTATTTTTTTTAATTTCTTTGTGTTCGACTTTTTGTTCTTTACTCGCGAAAAGTGAACTAAATCATTTATTTTTTTGTGAATAAAACGTGGGGTGTTTACATAGACCCTTACGGTAGGAAAGGGGGCCAATTTTTACTTTCAGAGTACCTGAATTTCAAAACTAAAAAAAAGTGCATTCTAGTTAATAGTGAATATTAGGAGTCTGTGATATTTTAGTGTAAGCTGAGGAGAGAGCTGGTTCGACTGATACCTACGTAAGGTAAACAATTTCTCACTTATTCGTCATTTCTCTTGATTTAATTAGGATTTATTAAATTATCTTAATTAATAACGGTTATTGTATTGTGGTTAAAGCTGTCAAAACACATATACTATAGTCCCACGCAAGGCGAGCGTTGTTCACTAAAATGCGACTACGTAACATTATTAATAAAAGTTCCAGTCATGCAGGATGATGGTTAGAGCAAATTTTCGTGAATTATCGTGTATGTATTATGTTACATTATTGAAAATTAAGGACATTGAAGGAAAAGAAATTGGTAAATTTATACCAATTTTGAGGCAAAAAACTCGTTCTAAATAATATTCTGCGGTTCATAAAGATATTTTACGTATGTTTTTTGATAACACAGAAACCTTTCCAGTGTCAATCAGAATCGACTAAAGTGAGAAAACGTTCCAGTCATGCAGCATGATCGTATGAGCGAATTTTCGAAAATTATCGTAGGATATTATGAAAGAATGTTTTTAAAATTAAGGACTCTAAGGGAAAAGAAAATGTTAACTACCAATTCTATGGCGAAAAACACGTTCTAAATAATATTCTGCGATTTAAAAACAGATTTTGGATTTTTAACTTTTTTGGAGTTTTTATCGATTTTTTAGCACATTTTAATGAAATTTAAGTACATTCTTCAGCATAATTTTGTACATAAATTGTTTAATGTTCTATTTTATAGTTAATAAACTTTATTTGAGCAATACTTCGCTAAATTGAACATACATTTAACAATTTTTAGCTGTTTTTTGATATTTTTGGTGGTTTTTTCATGACTTTCTTTGAAATTTGACCAATTTAATGTGCTCAAAAAATGCTGGCCAACAAACTCGTCCTTTCATTTGGAATTCTTGATTTTTTGGCGCAAGAACGTAATTTTTACCTCAATCCTAAGGGAGTTATCGTCTGGAAGGACATATATACATACATAAATGTATATACCTATACATATGAAAAAGCGTTTAACTCTAGGATTCGTTTCAGGATGTCTCAATACGGATTTTTAAAGGAACTATTGCAATAGCTTCATTTTCTACGAAAAGTTGCTAAAATCATGTTTAGGAACGGTTTATACTTTTCGTGTACAGTGTCATTGTTGTGAAGGAACTACCTCAATTCACTGAACTGAGGAATCGACTCAATTAAATGATTCATATATGCGATCATATCCTACCGATGGTTTGGAAATTTATTCTTCTGACAGATACGTATCTTGAGTAAGGGCTGGCGGTAATAAGGAAGTTGGTGGCTTCACGAAATCTTCAAGAGAACGTGATAACTGCAGATAGAATCGACATACTTAAACAAACAAATTTAGAAACCCCAAATAGTATACATAGTCATTCCTGCTAATGAAGGGTTTCTGGTTTAGGTGCGACTTGAATTATTTTTAAAAAAAGTGCATTTATAATCTAGTCAACTCGTTTTGATGATTAATTGATCTAAGAGGATAATAACCAATCTCAACTGTACTGATCGAAAAATACAACACTTCCAATTAAACAATACGAAAAGTATTCACACACGTACTTTATTCCATGTAATATGATAACATTTTCGGTCGTTGAAGCCTAGCCTATGAAGCAGTAGTAGCAGTATAAACTAATTAGGTTTTTTTTCCTTGCCTCAATCGAAAATACTGACTGCGCCAAAAATTCAAAGTTTTTAATGGAGTACAGAGCGTGTGATCGTGATAGATTACAATATTAAAATACTTGCCTGCATTGGACGAGTTCGATAACTTGAAAATAGAGCATGAAACAGTAGGCCCTAAAATTTTTTACTAAAATTTGAGGTTGATTCAACCAAATTTTCCTCTCCAGCAATCAGTTTATCATTATGTTTAATCTCTAAAGATGCAACTCTACAACGAAAATACGGGACAATGTACGAATCGCAATCACAAGATCTAAGAGTTACCTTATGATCAAAAATATTGTTACTTTTCACCAACACGTATATGTTTTATTTCAGAAGAACCTGTACGAAATAGTGTTGAAATTCGTTTGTAATTCTTAGAGCTTCCATAATAGTTTTCCGATTAATATACCACCAAATATCATTCCGCCTAAGATACCCTACTATACATTACTATGTTCGGTTTATTATGAGCAATATTATTTTGTAAACTTTAAAATTAAATCAACATCCCTTTCATTACTTGTAAGTCTCAGAACACACCACTTCAGAAATAAGAAAAAAAATTCTAACAAACTTATTTCTGTTCTAGAACCAAAAATTTCAACCATGTATCATGTTTTCTCCTCGATATTCGAAATTCTATGAAAGCATCAGAAATTAACAAGCGGTTGCAATCATGTTCACAATATCAATTATTGAGAATGATCACCTGTGTGTAAACAATTATTTATATAACCATGCTCATAACTCAGTTTGTTGGACACGCACTTCGCCGTAGTTAACATAATATTGTTGGATAAATCGAGAGCTTTCGAACGAATGGTCAACGAATTTTGTGGGATGAAAAACGACGAAGTACCATTTCCCTAGCAACGACTCGGTTGTAGGCGGAAATCACTGTAACACTATATGTTTCGTGAGCGGAAAAAAATTGACTCGCAAAAATTGCTAGGACCCCAGGGCTAAAAAAATGATACATGTTAAAAAGTCGTAATACCATTGCTTTCTCCCCAACTACAGAACCGAAATAATTTGAAGGGTCCAGGGAAAAAAAACAACTAAGTCTCAACTAAGACACGAACGCAGAAAATCAAGCTGCACGTTTTAGTAAATAAATCAGAGGGGAAATCAGCAGTCGAGCGCTACAAGGCTTGGAATTTTCGGTCGTCAGGGAAAAAAACCAACCAAGTTCTCGCGTAAAAATGAGTTTTCTCATTTTCGTTAGAAGTGGCTTAATTGGTTTTTTTCCCTGGACTCTTCGTTTGTGAAACTCGGCTCACAAAATAAATCACATATATTGGCTGACAATGAAACTTAGTGACATATTATTTGTATTATCGAGGGCGAAATTTTGAGATTGAAATTATACAAAATCTGTTTATATGGGACTGTCTACAGTAGTCTTGCTGATATTCGTTAGATTGAGTGATATATGTAGAATTAGTAAAACGAGTGAGACCTTTTGAGGCGGTGTACGTCCATCCGATTTCTATCAATAAGCATTTGTCAATGACGCCAACACGGTCGTGAATGATAGTAATTACGCTATGTTATTGTTATAAAATATAATTACGCTATTATTAGTATGTATAAAATATCAATTCATCGCCTCGCTAAGTAATTCATTAATTTTTTCCGATCATTGAGCCAATTACCTTTTTTCTCTCTCTCTCTCTGAACAAACATATATATCCTTAGTCAGCACTAAAACGAGGCGATTTAAACGCACACCTTTTTTTGTTTTGTTTTTCTCGCTTCGTTTACGTAGTTCCTTTTGGTAAATATCGGGCGCTCTGTTATAAATATGAATCATTATCATAACATTACTAAATAATTGACCTCACTTCCTTCCCCGCGATAACTTTTCCAGATAAAACGTCACGCTAGCGCCTCCCGCCCTGCGCCGACAAACACCTATTTTGTTTGACGACCACTTTCCTCTCGTAATTTAGGCTCAATTTCCATTTATGGTCGTTTTAATAAATTATCCGAGCGTTTAGGCGGTCAATTACGTTTAAAACTCTGACAGGAATCGTTCGTCGTGACCGTATTGTACCTAATCGTGCTAAAACACACATCTCAACGTGTTGGAGATCACTCATCCCGTATTGGTAGCGTTCTATTACCATATTTATGTAGGCTCAGTAATTGCTATACCAATCGTACCTATATCGGCAGTAACAGTCATGTACCTACGACGTTTTCACGTCCGTTACACTCGGAAAACACTCATGACGGGATGCCGGGCATTTAAGAGTCCACATGAGATGCTACATTATTGGTATTATGGTTATACCAGTGACAAAACATAGTTATTGTCTTCCTCATATTTAACAATACGCTATCAGTAATTTTCTGGGAGAAAAGTCGTGAAAACTTCGTAGGTGTAAGTCGATATTTTAGTGCACGCATTACTCTTCAATGTATGAAAACGGAAATGAGAGATTATCAGTTTAACTCCAATAGTATCCCCATAACATCTTCAAATTTTTCAGGGTCATTTGTGAGTAAAGTTTATAAGAATCACGTTTTTCCGCAGTGATGTTTTAACTAATTTTCATGGTTAATTGAGCGTTGAATTAATTAAGCCCGAGGGTTAATCATAGGAAAACGATTCCTGGAACCTAAAGTACATTAGACTAAACACAGGAAAAAGGCGAAGCTATCCGTTCTCTCGCCTAAAAAATAACCACGAGCGAATCATTACATCCTGAATATTTTAGTAGAACTAAATATATAGGAAACAAAGTTTTATTAATGTAAACTTCTTCAGAAAATAATAATGTTAAGTATAATAAATTATGAGTGGTTGATGGTGAATAATACGAAAGTGTGGCTTCTTCAACTCTACTGCACTTATATTTCCCACTAGTTTCGCCTAGATACTATAGACATCTTCAGGGAAAGAATTATAACAATTATAGGTACTTATTCATAAGATAGCAGGCACGTGTAAATCACTATAAGTTGGTAAGAGACAGTTGGGAGGATAGGTAGTTTCCCTAAGTAGAATCATTATTAAAAAAAAAAAAAGGGTTTAGAATTCAAAAGTGAAGAGTGAAAATTTTTTCGAGATTTCTTGAAAAAACTTTTCTTTTTTTTCGGTCTTCACTTTTATGTTCAAAGTCCTTTTACTTTTTTTAAAAATAATGAATCCACTTTGCAAAACTACCTATCCTCCAATCTATATCTTACCAACTTTTAATGATATACACGGTCCTGCTATCTTATGAATAAGTTACTATACCTAACTGCTTCACTTTCAAGTCTTTCCCTGAAGATGTCTATAGTATCTAGGCAAAACTAGTAGGAAATATGACTGCAATAAACTTAAAGAAGCCAGACTACATATTCTTCATCCTCACACTATTATTATGGCAACCGAAACTAATATAAATTATGAGTTTTTAATTGTACCGTGAAATAAGTCTTGAAAATGAATAATTCACAATTCACTCGTTATCGTACTAATTTTTCTGAAAATCTTGATATATTGAAGGCTATCCTTATATATCCGATGAAACGATAAGTTTATAAACGTCTTGTAATGCTAGTCCGTTTGATTTCAAGAGAAAACCATTCCAGCCGATTACGGGAAAATCCAGCGTTATTGGGGATTCAATTGCTGTTTTTCTCTGCTCTATGAGAATATCACAATATCACGATGGATACGAAACATTCTAAATTTATTTTCTCTTTTGGACCGATAGGAGCAGACTTGGGCAGTAAACATGTCAAGGCTGTCTCAAGCGGGGACATCCCCGCCCACCTCGATAATCAACACCTCTCCATAGGATTAATGAATTCTGGCGAACCGGTTTTAATTCAATAATATTATAAATATTACAAAATAATATTATGTAGTTATATTGATATATTCAATAGGTTTCAACGGTACATTGGTCCTGAAATATTCCAGTGTGCTTTCCATTTCGCTTTCTTCCCAACGAAAGCTGCAAATTGCAAAAGCAATCAAAGAATAAGTTAAATACATTATTTTTACGAGAAAATTATATTAAACTTTACGAAATGGAAAGGGGTAAGGGAATTCCTTATATTAAACAAATAAATAAATAAGATTTGAACATAATAAGACCATTGAAACCATGGGGGTTGATTGATATCATATAAATTTATGTGTTTCTTGTATTTAAAAGTGAGTATTATTGTGGTAATGATGTTTGGCCTAGGGTTGTGTTATCATGTTGTGTTAAACATTTTTGACATAATATAATTAATCGTTTCGTTTTAAGAACCTAGGAACCTACTTTCCAAAGGGCAAGTATACGTACCATAATTTTTCGTCCGAAATTTGCTTAAGAAATTAATTGGTGAGTTTAGATGTATATGAATATTATGTTTTGAACAAGATAAGTACGCTATCATTTAATAAAAAGTAATAGTCGTGCAAGATGACCTGAGTTTTTGCCTATTATGAATGAATTTTGAAATTTTTATGTCTTTGCTTTGGAATACAAACCAACAGACCGCCGATTCTGAGAGCCCTGATACTAATCACTATAATGAAAACGATAATAATAACCCTAATACTAATAACAGGGAACTCGATGCGAAAAGACTATTTGCGATACTGGCAAACCTACAATTATAACAACCGAACCTTAATGATATAATTATAATCTCATTTTGTATGTACTTATTAAATAATTAACTCACATTGATTATATATTTTTTACTTTTTATACCTATGAACCTTTCAAACACCCATTTGTCTCGGCGTCGATGATTTCGTAAAAATATTATGTACTTGTATTGATATACCCCACACCCAACAGTAGCAATCTATGAAGATTACTATGATAAAAAGTTCCAGTCATGCAGCATGATCGTAAAAGTGAATTTTCGTATTATATTATGTTACAATGTTTTGAAATTTGAGCAGTCTGGGTGTAAATAAATCGTAAACTACCTACCAATTTACAGCAAAAAAAATTCGTTTTAAATAATGTTCTGCGATATAAAAACAGATTTGGAAATTTTTACTTTTCTGGAGAGTTTTTATCGATTTTTCAGCAAATATGATATTTAAGTAAATTTCTCTACGTAACTTTTTGCAAGATTTTTAAATTGTTTTAGTTCGCTGTCGATAAACTTTATTTGACTTATAGATTGTTAAACATTATTAATTTAAAGATTTTTTGCCGGTTTTAGCCATTTTTTGCGAATTTTTTGTAGACAATGAAGTGCAATGGCTCGGACATTTTTAAAATCTATATTTTTGAAAAATTTCTTCATTGAAATCCGGTTTGAGGTATTCTGAAACGAACACTAGAGTTTAACACTTTTTCCTATTTTTCGTATAGGTATATGTGGGTATACAAAAATTGGCTCATACGATGCTGCATGACTGAAACTTTTTGAGCAGATTTTTAGAAAGTTGACCAATTTAATATGATGAAAAAGCGTTTGCCAACGAACTCATCCTTTCGTTTGGAAAGCTTGATTATATGGCACAAGAACGGAATTTTCATCTCAATCCTGAAGAGTGTTATCGTCTGGAATGTCACATATAAAAAAAGCATAGTAGTAGTATTATATGAAAAAGCGTTAAACTCTAGGGTCCGTTTCAAAAAGTCTCAAAACGGATTTCAATGAAAAAATTATTGGAAAATTTTGATTTTTAAAATTTTTGGAGCCATTGAATAGCTGTATTTTCCACGAAAATTCGCTAAAATGGTTTGATTGATTGATGTCTTCGCTTTTGCACAAAAACTCAAAAATCGTCACGAAATTATCATTATAGCAACGCGTCAATACTCACCCGATAAACAAAGCGCGCTTTGTCGGTATGGAATCAACTTTTCAGTTAAAGATTTATGTTTCGTTGCTTTGATGTCATTAAGTTTCTACGCCCACAGTATTATGACGGAGAAACACATTGAAGATTGAAACACATATTAGAAAGTTCTGTGTTGCGAATTTGACCGCAAGCATTTTCAATAAGTCCTTTCTTATGATTTCCGCTTACTTTTTATTACGCCATTATTGTATTTGATCTAGATTTTATGCAGAAAATGAGCTGCCCTTCGATCCTCAATATGAAACACAGTTACTCAAGCTCAATTGTTATTGGCACTGCTTACTCCCTAACAGAATAACCGTATTTGCTATAATAACTTCGCTACGGAGTGTCACTAAACATGTATTAGTCTTCCACTCAATATCAATTTGTGGAAAAAGACGACATTACCAGATAACTGGTCGTTCCGTTGTAGTTCCTATAAAACGGCAGCATTCAATCGACCTGTATCGATTATATGCAAACCTTCTCTCATCTCCCACACCGCTCATTCCGTTTTAAATGACACAGAAACGAGCTCAGCTGAGGTCATTGGTAACAACATAATAAACACCCATCGCCCCGATAGAATCAACCGGCACCCGCGCTCGCAGGAGTGAAATATCCCCGCACGTAGTACATATATCTCATTGGCCTCCCCTATATATCTTTTCCGTGTATCAACACGAAAATCCTTCAGGTCAACGGGAATGCGTGTTTCACTTCCAATGTTTCTACCTCAATGAAGTTTCGCATTCTATCGCCTCACTACTCAGACGGTATTCCACCATACTTTTCATGATAGACGAACTGAACATTTATAATAAAACTGTCCAGGTGGGGATTCGAGAGCTTTTTGCTTATTGTGCTTTCTTACTTTCTATAGAGCTTTATGTTGGATAATTAAAACAGACGCAGTCCTCCGATAGAGAGTTTGAGTCATTTGCTAAAGTTTCTGCTAATAAAGATAAAACTCATTGTGGTTCTTATATTCATTGCATTGTTTTGTGTGTATCCTCAAATATTTTGCATAGGGTTGAACTTTGTGGAATCCGTACGAGGTGAAGAGGAAGTCATAGGGGTGCGGAGCCGATAATAACATTGTAGTTATACTCACAGCAGTTACAGATTGAATTACAATAGACTTCCACATTTTATTGAATTAAGCTTTTACTACAGAAACGTGACTAGAATTCTTAAAAAAGTTTGATATCATCCATTGCACTGTGATTCAATTTAATTTGCAAGCCCGATCCGGTTAGAAGGACCAATGATTACATGAACTCTAATAGAGGGTTGTAGCCTTCACGTGATTTATTACTGCAATAAAATTTTTGTGTGGTAATCTTCTTTTAATATTGCGCTCCAAAGCCTTGTATTTTGCATGGAGCTCTGTGAACAGTCAATAATGGTTTTAGAAAACTCCGGTGTAAGCATATCATTTCTTCCCGGAAATTTTCCCTGGAAGCGGCTTTAATAACAGGATTTTAGTGTTGACAATGTTGTTCAAACTTTAATAATGAGGCTGGGAAATGTCGGCTACTGTTCTCACTCATCGAATATTGTTATGTGTACGTTTAGATAAAATCGTTGGAGACGTTAGGAATAATTAAAGGTAAATTTAGGGAACAATTTAGGTACACATTTAATCATTGTGAGTTTCAAGTGCTGATTTGCTTCAATACATCTTGAAATAGGATTTTTTTTTAAATGTTGTGCCCGTCTGAGGATATGCCCGCAATGTTGGCATTATTTCCAATCAACCCCTAAGAGTATAATTACTTTAGGTATAATTTAATTTTCAGAAATTCAACATCCTATAGACTTTTACTTTAATGTTCCTCCCAATGAATCGAATTGGAACACCTAAAGTACTGAACCATCAAATGTTCGCGCCTCACGAGGACTTAAGTGTTGAAACAAAAACTGTCGTCAACATTACTTGAATCTGATAGCAATTTCCGGACCCTGTTTCGGTCAACTGTACTCGGGTTAATCGCTTAAACTATCCAGGAAGGAATACCTAGAAGGGACCATGATTATATCAATCTCATTGTTTTTTGTTCACAGATATGCCAGTGATCTGTACGGTGTTTATGTTGAAATAATAAACTGTACAATAATTTGAAGCGTCATTGGCTGAATGCGACATGGCCCTTCCGACAACTGCTTACTTTTAGTAAGGAGCTATAAAATCCATTCATTTATAATTGGAAAAACGCTGTTCTTAATAGCCGTTCAATTCGTCCTCTTGAACGCTAACAAAATTTTTTAATGAATTCAATGTGAATACCCCCTCTCCTCTATCTCATTACCAAATTCCACGAGCTTCTATATCATTATCATTCCCAAAAATAGCCTTTCTCATCGTTTTACAAACGAATCACCGTACATAGAATAATGCAAAGCTAACTTGGAAGCTTTGCGTCAGAGGAAATGTTTATGAAGGAATGCATAATCCTCAACAGCTTGCCGAGATAGGGTGTGATACACTGATACCAAACTGATACTGTTCTGGTACCAAAATATCTGCCAAGTAGGTTGTGATACATTGCTTTCTCGTATCCATAACTTTAATGTATGTATCTGAATTGTTCCAAATAATCTTGAAAGGTTCCACGAAGAAAAATCATTCCATCAGGCAATAAGAAACGATGGTTGATAAATGTTACGTTTGGCAATGAGCAGAATCTACCAGTGAGCCATGAGCAACACATTTCATCAGGGACCAGTTACAATCTAAACCGATTAGTCACTGAAACCCTAATCGAAAGGATGAAAAATATGGATGTGATGCTTGTTACAAGAGCTGAGGTTCGCGTACGCGTAGCAGCTCCCATTAAATTAAAAGATCATAATCAAATTAATTTTGCGGTGACTTAATTATCTCTTGCTACCTACCCTACATATTTGAGTGAGACCAAATAACTGGAACATGAAATCATTATGCTTAGTAAAATTCGTGTTTGCAAACGCACAGAGTGGATACTGGTTTTTAAGTTATGTAACTGATAGGGGCCATCTACAGCCCAACCTGCACTCCATGCAATTTTCAACAAAATCACGGACGGATTCTAACACATAGACGGACAGATAACGAAACTTTTTTTTTCCAGAATGGTCTAAAACGGAAAATACGATTGGACATTTTGATTTCGGGGAGGAAAATATTTTTCGTTACCCGAAAGTGAGAACAATGCTTCGGCTACCTATACTAGCGTAAATATTAGTAGCAAGTAGATAGAGTTGGAGGCAATACTCACTGCTAGCTTTTGTCATTCACGCAACTAGGTGTCACGCAGAGCTGTCAAGCGTGAATTGTGCTCTTCAATTTGGTGCTTTCAGGAAAGTTATAATCAATTCTGATACCCCAAAGCTGATGTTTGAATGAGTAAAGTTGTGATGTCTTCATCTTCAGCTTTTTTAAGCTCAGTGAGAAGTATGAGAACCCTCGGACCCTTAGGTAAAAACTGTAACCTTTTTCTGAACCTAGAGCGTTTTTACGACTCGGAAAGCGGCGCGTTTCCTTGTTGGGGGCCCTTTCCCACCCCGGTAATGTATTCCACGGCAGTATAAATTACACATATAACAGGTGTCTGACATGGTAACATATCCATTAGAAGCCCCCCACTACCACCTCTGCCGCGGACACTGAGAAATGAAGTAATCAACTACGGAGTCGTCCACACCGCCTTTGAGAGGCGAACCCATCCCGGCTCCTCCCTCCTTCCACTTTCACGCTGAACATCATCCTGGAAGTTGATAAATAAGGAATCCCCTTAGCCCTGGGCCCCCTCGATAAACCACAGGATCCTTTTGTTTTTACTCTCCGGAGTCCAGGTAAGGGCTGCGTTCTCTACGATGGGAGAACGATCTGAAAATAGCTTCAGCCATTCTCTAAATGTCCACTAAACATTCTCACTAGCATTTCTATTCTGTTTTTACCTACTTAATTTCCTTGATGGTCTTTGATGGACTTATTTTCTTGATGATCATTTTGTCTTTAGCATTGAGCCCACGATGAGATGAGTTTTTATACGTTCTATTTGATTGGAGAAGAATGATGTTAAAATAGGTTCAGCCATTCTCAAAATGTTCAATCTGCTTGAAGGGGTGAAATGGCTTAGTGTCCAGACTCCGGCGTGAGATTTAAAAAAAAAAAAAAAAAACTCAAAATGTCCATGAAAGATTTTCATTATTTGTATTATCTAGCCACTTAATTCCCTAGGTGATCCTCTGGGCCAATTTTTCTATAGCATTTAGTACCCTTATAAGCTGGATTCAGTTTGGTGAGAGAAGAAAAATATTAAAATAGCTACAGCCTTACTCGAAAGTCCAAGATAGGTTGCCATAAAGTTTCATTTCTATCCCACACCTAATGAATCATATTGATGAATCTTGAGATCAATTTGTTATATTACGCAAGTCCTAATGTGTTTTCTATTTCATTCAATGGAAATATTTGTTTGCTTGCAAAACATTCTTATGCACTTGATATCATCTGCATTCGTCATCGACGGAATTAAATTGAAAGGCTATTTTTCATACCTGCTGAATTTAAGTTCGATGGCAGATGAACAATGTGAATATTTATTGATGCAGAAACTGATATGGAATGCTCAAATTGTACTCTCAACTGTCATCCGGATTGCGGCGAAATCGGACAGCTAGTACGTGAGATACTAACGCTTAATGAAATTTACAATTGCGCATGCGTAGAGCGAAAAAATTGATTTGGGAACAATGGAACTGATAGGAGATCATCTGCACCCAAACCCACACATTCCCCAAACACGTCACTCCATTCGAATGAAGACTGTGGAAATCAAGCTTGTTACAAGGGTTTGTGTGCACATGGCAGACACCCACACGAACACAGACACATACACACACACTGAATGAAAGCTGTTCAGAATGGTCGAGCACGAACGAAAGCGATTGGGGATTTTGATTTTGGAGGCATAGATTTTCTATCTCCCGATATGGAAACTAATCTTCCGCTACATATAGGTATACTCTGAAGCTATCAAAATCAAAATGTCTGCAAAATATGTTCATAAAATACCATTTATATCTTGTTCCTCTTGAACCATTTGAGGAACCACGGCATCATATGCCACGCATTTTAATGTATAAGCTATTTTGTAAGATGGCAGAAGAAAAGTGTGGATAAAATCCAAATATACTCAACAGTCTTCGATAAATTCTAATGTACTTGTATTCCATATTTTTTCTTCTGGTTTATATCCTTTCATCTGCTATATCTTCAAGAGACGGGGGCCATTTTTGTTTTACCGTCCTAGTTCAGGTATTGAATGCACTCTGTTCACTGAAAAATGAATACCGTCTGCTACAATCAAAATGCCCACAAAATATACTCTTTAAGTTGTAAAAAAAAACGGAAGTTAGTGAAAAACGTTGTCTATTTCCACGAAAAATAAAGAGTTACACTGTTAAATCGATTTCGACGGTTAGGCCATCATCAGTAACAAACAATAACTCTTTATTTTTCGTGGAAATAGACAACGTTTTTACTAACTTCCGTTTTTAAATGGGTTTCCACAACTTCGTCGCGAGTGATTTAGTTTGTATCATTAAGTTGTATTCCTATCCTATACCTTTGGAATTAAATTGAATTTCGATTTAGTGAGTCAAGCATCCAATCAATCTGCCAATTTCATTTACTAAAGACAATGTGCCTAATAATAGTATCAAACAATTAAGAACTTATGAATAAATCCTTGAGAGGCAGAGAGTTGACACCAGAGCACTCGGGATGTGGGAAGTTCAGGGGATGGCGTGGTTGCCGACGCCTGTTCTTCGCCGCCTGTAAGATGTCACACTCATCAGAGAAATGCAAATTGCAGTAATGTTATGGCGTGAGACATCAAGGGGTCGTTCACTTCTCTCATTTAGGTTGTCAGGGTGAGACGGATATAAGCAGAAAAAATTCTTCTCTGAGTTTCTTTATTGCAAGCTTTCTGACCGTGGAAAAAGAAAATATCACACAAGGTAAACAAACCCCACATGTCCAAATTTCGTCAGTCACCTACAAATCATTTTAAAAAAACCCTGATCAAACACAAACTCCTTCTACAGACAACCCAAGAAGTTAATCTCGGGACTGGCAGCAATTCCTATGGAAATTAAAGAAATTAAATATCCCCCCCCGGAGACTGCACCTGACCGTGGAACAGAGGCGGATGAGCGATAGAGGATACTAGACAGGTATGTGTGAATCAATTTCTGTATATTAGGCAGGATCCTAGGTGCTGTACCTTCCTAGTCATAGCTTGTAACGGCCCGTTATGTGTGTTTTTAGAAACGAAGGGGCCTGAAGATGACATTTTGATGTGGAAAGCTTGCAATAAAGAAACTCAGAGAAGAATTTTTTCTGCTTATATCCGTCTCACCCTGACAACCCCATTGGCCATAAAAGCCTGACGGATGGATCATGAATCAATCAATTATTTCTCTCATTTATTCCTTTTAGTGAACTAAATATGGTCCAATGTGAAGACGATAGAAAGATTTGGATGAAGTATTTAACCCAATATTGAATCATCAATGGGATAACAATTGTCGATCGACCCAAACTGTGTTCTTAAACTTCCCCAAATTCCAAATAATGTATTGTAAAATTGTATGCATGATACCTACCTTCAGTTTACTTCAATATATATAATACAAATATTGCTGTTGAAAATTGCTGCTGAAAAGGTGACGGGGTAGGATTAGTTAGGTCCACTGGTAGTTTACGGTTAAAAACCTTCGAGTATTCCCGTGGTCATCGAAACGTTGATCATACCCGTTAAAAGGATGATTATAGTGAGACAAAATGGAGGTGCGGATGCGAGTAGATGATCTTTTTAAGGTTTCATCAACAGTAGGAATATTCAGATCTTAGTGAATTACAGAACCACGAACGTACCAAGGTGCTGATGTTATCTTACGTTCGAAGATCTGAGTTCTATTGAGATTGAATCCGTTTGAGAATTACAAGTGAAGCCCCAGATTAAGCGGCCATATTACCACATTGGTCTCATGATGGTTAGATACACCAGTTTTTTACAATTCCAGCGCGTGGAGAAAATTGTTCGTTGAGGTGAGGTTTTAAAAGTTTGAGAGGACAAAATTGCAAGGATATACTAATGGTAATACTAATGGTAACCATTGTCCAAAACTAGGTGCCTAATAATTTCGTATTAAACTCAAATAAAGAAAATACTGCAATTTAGGGTTTAGATTGTTTTTCTTCTCGCAGCTACAAGAAAATCACTCGGTTATAGATCTTTTTTTTAATATTATACTCTTAATAATGATCTGTTTAGAAATGAAATTTTAGAAGAACTCTAAAAGTATATAATCACTAAGAAGTAGCCTAGCATAGATATTGCCTTAAATCAAAATCAACCTGAGGTAGCCATGAATATCGTACAGCAGTTAAATACCTAGTATATGTTAGCCCAGTACCAACATTAGGCACATTATTATATTAGTTGTAGTAGTAGTAGTGTTCATCGTTAAGCAAGTCAGAATTAGAATGAGATAAATTATACAGATATCTTCAGCTGTGTTTAGTGGGCATTCTAAATCCATTAAATCAGTAGGCATTCAATCGACAGACAAACTAAACCGCTGGAATTGTAAGAAGTCTGACCAAAGGGATGATAATAAATGCAAGGATGAAGATGTAATCGGAAAGATCGGTCATGTTAACGAAAGCTGAAATAGTATTGAACAAACTGGTTGTTTGAAGGGTTCGACCTATTAAAACACGAAAACCACCATTTTGTGTTTTGAAACAGTCACCCTACAGTCTACAAGCGCTTTGACCTTTTCTCGAGTCTCCACGATTGCATTCGGCGATTCGTGATTCCTTTCTCATTTTAAGAGTGGTCGGTAGGTACCTAATTATTGAATCTCTTGTGCGAAACTTCTACTGTTCTAGCATTTTACATATGTTAATTTCCATGAATGCAATGCGAGTCTTCATAAGAAATGTGCAACCTCTTACCTGCAATATGCTGCCGCATGCCTGTTGACAATTTCATCAGATTTGATCAAAATTATCAGGAATTACGCGGTTCCGTCTCTAAATGGTTTTTCATGACTTTCATCTTGATCGGAATAGCAATATAAACTTCTGGACTGCATTCATGCGAATCTTATATCCTCGCCCATGCATAACAACCAAAATTGTCTTCATTTTTGACCGAATTATCAGTTATCTTGCTGCCGTATTGGGCTCTCGCTATTCCATATTTACCCGTAACCCCAAAAATATTAACCATGTTGAAGTTGAAAACCCTCCTACTGAAATATAAAGATTGTGCAAAGTACTTTTTGACTTCTCGGTCGTCATTTTGACCAAGTACCCATAGTTGCCATGTACTTAACAAGAATCATCTTTATTACGTTTCACTTTTCGCCTCGTGACTCATAACGATTTCTAACCCCCAAAAACATACCCATGTTAAAATTCTAAATACCATTAAGTATTGAAGAACGAGAATTTTGCGAAGATTTTGACCTCTTTTGGAATATCACCACCGACCAATTATCCATAGTTACCCTAGTTTACCCGTACTACGTTACATCTATCACATCATGACGCAAATCGCAGAATGATTCATAACCCCAAAAACATATTCTTGTTAAACGTGTAAACGCCCTTCCTGAAGAACATAAATTATTTTGTTGGGAGATATTTTCTCTTTAGTGATAACCATTTTGACTGTATCCATAGTTACCAGGTGGTACCTTTTGTTTACCAGTCTGGCTTTACATATTTTACCTCATGATGCAAAATTCAGAATGATCCCTAACCACCCAAAACTGTCTCCATAATAAAAGTAAATATTCCCTTATTAGAAGACAAAGATATCGCAAGGAAACTTTAGATTTCTTGAAACACGATGACCACCATTTTGGATGAGTTAAACAGCAGTCAAAATGCACCTCCTGCCTTCACTCTTCCACGAGTCTCCACGGCCGCGGCCGCCAACCTGTGTCGCGGCTCGGCCGGCTGAGGCGCTTCTATAATTAAACTCCCGCCGTTCCATAAATCAACCCCTCAGCATTTCAGCGCTTCCTTCAACGCGTTAAATGTTTTAATATATGTATTTTTTAATTTTGAAATTCTTTCTTCTTTATAATATTCACCCTTTTCATCATCGTCTCTCTTTCGCTCGCCGTATTTTTTCCCCCAACCTCCTTCATTAATTCCTGATTCCCTGAAACACCTGTAGTAACCGAGCTGGGGAAAAATTACCATGGAAGGCGCGAAATTTCAATTTTAAATTCGAAACACGCTGCCGTTATTAGCACGTAGGGTTTTTTAATAGAATTCCTCGTATATACGTGGTTAATACGAATAATACACCTTCATAACATATTCGCGAATATAATATTCATAAGTTATTTTTGAAACGCTAGGCTGGGCATGCCTATCAGTCATTACCTTGTTATTACTTTTACTCAAAGTTGCATCTAAAAAAAATACCGTTAAGCAGGAAGTTGTTCAGAACTTCCTCGTATCTTTAGTACGAATGTATGGATCATTGAAATTTTTCAAATAATTTTACAAGATAAACGATTTTATCCCTGAAAATGTAATAGATCTGGGTGTTATAAGGATTTGAGGTTCGAGATTGCACAATAGCTGCTAATGAATGATGAAGCTACTGTGGGGTAGTCGAATCGTAATTTCCGACTATCATCTCAATTTGAGCGATATAAGCAATGAGAAAATGACGCTGATTTCAAATCAGTTAGCGCATACGTGCTATGCGGATGAATAATATAGCAATAATGCTTGTTAAAAGGAAGCGAGTACAAATGATTAGAACGAGAGAAAATGATGCTTGACGGATTTTACTTTTGCGCTTAAGCAAAGAGGATATATAGCCTGCACATTCTCTGAATATTTCATCAGAATCTGATGAAAACTGTGTAAATGAGGAATTTTCATCTGGTGTAATTTCACAGTGTTGACCTCGGATTCGAATTCAACGCACTTGAAAAACCCCTCGTAGCAATTTTTGGCCCAAAAGACCGTTTAGTTTGGCCAGTAAACGGGTAGAAAAATCACGCATGACGAAGTAGCGCAACAGAGCGCAGGGGCCGTGACATCATCCTGCAAATGGATTTCAAGTGCCGTATTACTGGTCAGATACTAATCATATTGCACCTTTTTGGAAAGCCCGCGCTTGGATCTTTCTATTGAACAAGTGAAAAAATAACCATAAAAATTCCCCTCGTTTATCCCCCATCTGCTTGTTACAAGAATATGCGGACGAGTGGAATTTAATTTTGGAGACTTTTTGTTTTCATATCGTGAATGTAAAAACGATGCTTCGCTACAATGTTAGATTCGAAAACAATGAATAAACAGGTAGATATAAAGCCTTAGTCAAGGTATACATATATATATATATATATATATATATATATATATATATATATATATATATATATATATATATATATATATATATTGATTTTTTTATTTATTTATTGAAATGAATGTTCATCAATGATGGAATTAAGACTTATTTTCGAAAAAATATAAATTTTACAACGGTATTTGAAATTATGTTGACAAAAGGAACGGTGTTGAGAAAGGTGCATGGTAGTTTAAAGGACAGCCGTGTAAAATAGTTGGCGTGTTGAAGAAAATAGATAAGGAAGATAGGAAAGTTTTGTCCTCATTCTACACGAATAGGTTTGGCGATAAATCGAGGAAAATAGCACTCACAATTTGCCATTTTATTTTGTCTACTGTCTTCAATGCTATGTATATTATTATATAATATAGAGGAACAGCATAAATCATTGAATCAAAACAAAAATATTTAAATTAATGTGGCGATTTAATTTTTCTCATTATGAACATCACTGGTCAACCCGAGTTTAATGTGTATCGTTTCCCAAACATGAGCGACTGATTTCGAAAATTATTCTGGTTGCAGGGAAGGCTTGTGGTTTTAAAATGATTTAAATTAATATATAAAGGTCATTTACTTATTCAATCCATAACGGGTTCATCACTATACACATACAGCTACAGAATAACAGCTACAGGTGGAGCTTGCGAGCATCCATATTACCAAACTATACCCAGCACTCTGATATATTTTACCACAGTGGACGTAAAAATGATTGGGGAACAGTTTTTAGAACAATAGAGCATGTATCAATCGTTTCTGTTCTTTAGAAAATTGTTTTGCGGTTGTACCTGTAACAGAAAAGACCGTATGCGGTCGTATAACGAAAAAGACCCTAACCAACTGAACGGGTTCCAAAGGCGAGCAAAACATCTGCTAAAATCCAGAATCCCTGGTGTTTGTGGAGTTTAAAACAACAGAGCCGCCTGTTGTTTACAGTGTGGAAATAAACAATAAACACCATCAAGGACCGCCTGCAGTTTCATTGGGAACTCTTTTATCGAGTTGTAACGAATTCCACCCGTCTCAATTTCCACAGTTGTGTAGAATATCTTAGGAGCCCTATTGCTATTCTATGACCCCTACCATACCAAACTATAATAATTGAACAATAATAATAAGACAATAAACTATGAATGCCATTTCGTAATAAGTCAAGAAGCACTAAAGAAAAAATAACTCAGCACGAATCAATACCTAAATACATGACTTCGATAAAAGTAACTAAATGAGATCAAAAACATCAGAGGAACAACAATCACATCATTTTTAGTAGTTATTTGGGTACATTCAATAGTAGCCCTCGTATCAATATTCTTGTAGTTGAGCAAGAAATTCAGAACCACTGCATCACACCATAACAAAAACGAAAATAGAACAATTTTTTGTGGGCTAAACAAGATCTGCGGTTCATAAGAAATCTACTGTTTATGTTAAAATAACTGTTGTTGAATGTTGTACAATCAATTACATATCTAACTCAAGTCCTTTTAGAAAATTTTCGCAATAGATCTGCGGTTCATAAGAAATCTACTGTTTATGTTAAAATAACTGTTGTTGAATGTTGTACAATCAATTACATATCTAACTCAAGTCCTTTTAGAAAATTTTCGCAATAAAATCGGTCAAATAAAATTTAAAAAAATAAAAAATTATGGTAAGTAAAATATTACTAAAAAGTCCAGTCATGCAGCATGACCCCATGAGCGAATTTTTGAAGAAATCTTCGACATTTCAGTCGCTATTGATCGTGTAGAGAAATTTTACAACTAGCGAACGGCATTATTTTGATTTTGGACTGATTTTTCAACATTGAAATTTTTGAAAACTTGATACATATTCTTATAGGAAATTGTACGCTGATTCCGAATATACCACATATTAGTATGCTGAAAAAATTATTTCGCACAACAAATCGCAAAAAACAGGCTATTTTGAAATTTTTGACTACTTTTTTCCAAATTTCAACCCGAAGATGTAATCCGATCATGCTGGCCAACGAACTTGAACTTTCGTTTAGTGTCCTTAACATTTTAAAATTTGTTTGAAGTTTCTAGCACAATTCTACGGACAGTTATCGTCTGGAATGACACATACATATATACATACATACATACATACATACATACATACATATATACATACATACATACATAAAAAAATGCGTTAAACTTCAGAATATGATTCAGAATAGCCTGAAACGGATTTCTGCATAAATTTTTTTCAAAAATTCACATTCTACAAATTTTGAGGCGAGAGCAATAGCTTAATTTTCTTCAAAAATTCGCTAAAAGGCTAAAAATTGTTAAATTTATATTTTTAACAGTATTTTAGTCAAAATAAATATATCAACAGCATGTACATGAGTCATTGAAAGGTCTGTATACATCATTATACTGGAAACAATGCTCAAAATTTATTTGTGTGTTGAAAAATCGATAAAAACTGTAAGAAAGTTACAAATCCAATCGCGTTTATGAATTGCAGTGGTATTACCTGTTTAGAACATGTTTTTTTTTCTTTTCCAAAAACAATGGTGGTCAACGACTACATCATTGAACACAAATCACTCAAATTTCAACTCAGTCTAATATAATGTACCTAATCGATCATTTATGGAGATTTGCCCATACGGTCATGCTTAATGACTGGAACTTTTAATCTTCCATTACAGCTTGGTGGATGGAACAATATGATTTTCAGCGAGTTTTTAAATTTATGTTTGGCCCTTCAAGAACAATTTAGAATTTTTAAAAGGTATAGTTCAAAACAGCTCATTAGGTACCTACACCTTTGTGTGTATGCTTAAGAAATGTATGATTTGAATGATTTGGGTGTGCTCTGTGACGTGAGGCTGGAATTATGAAGGTATTGGGGCTCTTGCGGGGAAAGCAATGCGCCTGCTTGGCTTTATCAAGTGAAATACGAGATAGTTCTCAAGTATCCCGGCCGTTGTTGTACTTTACAAGACACTTGTTTCCCATTCTAGAGTACGCTTCGCAGATCTGGTCTCCATTGTACGCAGTTCCCTAGTAACGTCTGAAACGGGTTCAAAATAAGTTCCTCCGTTATGTGGGGTTCAAGTTGGGAATCTTCTCGCATGATATTGAATTTGACGAACTGCTGCAAAAATGCCATTTAAGTATCCTAGAAAATCTCCTAACCTCAGCAGATCTTATACTGCTTAACAAGATTGTGAACAACTTCATTGGTTCACCAACGCTACTTTCAAAAATAGGTTTCTTAACATCTTAACATACATATTATACATTAATAATGTAAACTAGGCTTCCCGTTAAAAACAGAAAAATACATAAACTGTTAACAAATTTTTGTCATAGATATTGCATTCGAACACATTGGAAATACGCGTCTTACTTCCTTTCATCATTTCTGTGTCTCGAAATCCGAGTTCTCCCAATCAAGTGGGTTCCTCCGTGGATGTTGGGATAACGCGAAGGACGGCCGGTTCAAGGCCTCAGGCGCTAGCGATCTCCCAAGCAGAACGACCGGCGAACTGTCGCATAAATCATTCACTCCCCTGACAAGATCGTTACAGTAATGAACCGCCATTATGCGTAAACATTCTTTCTTTTTTTTTATAATTTTATTTATTTTTGCCCCTCATTTTTTTTTTCTTTTTTCAGCTCGAAAAAAAAAAAAAAAAAAAAGAGCGAACCCATTCATCAATTTCATTAATCGGAAGGGCTTCCTCCCTTTTTTCCGCCTCCTCGAAAAACGTTACAACGTCGGGTTACAAACGGACCGCCTTCTTCGATGCGCGGAGTGGTGATTACACGTTTTTGTAACCTCTTCAAACATAAATTCGCCCGAGGTGGACCCACCGTCGTGTTTGGGTGATGTATAACGGGAGTGTAATAGAACATTCGTGGACCGGCTCAAGTTTGTAATACATTTGGAGCCAATTAGTTTCGTTTAGACTCTTCGGTGTTTCGGATGAGACCACCGAGGGAGAATCCATTCATCAACTCGGAATATCAAATTGTTCAAGATACTGACCACGTAAGGCGGCTGCGGCCACCAATACAGCATCTGCTTATCTTAGCATCCTACTGATTCAGAAATCTATACCTACCTACATTTAACGGGAGGCGAGGGGGTGGGGGGGCCTAGAAATTCGATTTTGGGGTGAATACATTTTCTAAAACTACATATTTTTCTGAACAAAATGAATATATTTTCAAAATTGTACACACATGATAGCGTATCGTAATAATTCACTGAAGTACAGTCTCGCGTACAGCTTACAGTCAGCTTTATCAAAATAAAGCTAATGTAAGATGAGGATACCTTATTCTTCTTCTACTTGTGTTGATCATTTTTATTTGTCCTAGCCTGCGTCAGTGTCAGACAGTGTTTCAAGTGTTTCTTGAGAGAGAAGTAGAGGTTTCCACCAAACGAAACGATCAAGTGCTTCGGCCGGAGTCGCGGCGCGTTCGCGAAAGCCGACTTTTTTTCAATCGCGTTTTTTTCAAAACGACGTTTTCCGCTCTTCGGGAACATTTTTTGTCCGGCCTGTTTGACGTATCGGATAGAATTTTTTTTCTAAATTACCGTGAGAAGTGTGGGAATTGAATGACTGAAAAAAATACTGGAAATTTCCTGGGGGCATGCGCTGGTGGATGAAGGAACGACATGATAAAACCTCCAATTTTGCCAACTCATGCAAACCATCATGAGGTATCGTATACAAGAAAATTCCCCTATCAATCGAAAGATTACAACATGAAGAGTGAATTTAAAACAACTCAGCTCAATTGAACGAAAAATGGGGGCAGGGCATTTTCTTGAGGTACCCCCTTTTTTACGTTATATTGGTATTACCCCCACGCCTCCCGCGTTTCTTCCTCAAGATGAGACGGAATTCCTCATAATAAAAATAAATAAAAAATTGTCTACCATGTTGGGTGGGCAGTATAACTTCCTCGCACATTCTAACATGGACAGCCACTGGCTAAACCATCCAGATTTTCTCTAGATTTTTCAAAATTTACTTCGTAGGGAGAAATAGAGAAAAAGATTCCGCTAGGTTGTGAAATGAACAACACTAATAAAAATCTTACATAAGAAAATAGCTTGCAAATTCATGTCAGACTTTTCTTTTTAGCGCATTTTCTTTAAAAAAGGAGAAATGAGCTATTTTGTGCTTTGTACTTTTATCGGGAGGCGTGGGGGTAATACCAATATAACGTAAAAAAGGGGGTACTTCAGAAACTTGCCTTGCTTTCATTTTTCGTTCAATCGAGCTGATTTTTTTTTTTTTTTTTTTTTTAATTCACTCTTCATGTTGTCATCTTTCGATTGATTGGAGAATTTTCTTGTATACAATACTACATGATGGTTTGCATGAGTTGGCAAAATTGGAGGTTTTATCATGTAGTTCCTTTATCCACCAGCGCATGCCCCCAGGAAATTTCCAGTATTTTTTTTCAGTCATTCAATTCCCACACTTCTCACGGTAATTTAGAAAAAAAAATTCGATCCGATACGACAAACAGGCCGGTCAAAAAATGTTCCCGAAGAGCGGAAAACGTCGTTTCGAAAAAAACGCGATTGAAAAAAAGTCGGTTCTCGCGAACGGGCCTCGACTCCGGCCGAAGCACTTGCTCGTTTCGTTTGGTGGAAACTTCTACTTCTCTCTCAAGAAACTATTGAAACACTGTCTGACACTGACGCAGGCTAGGAAAAATAAAAATGATCAACACAAGTAGAAGAAGAATAAGATAACCTCATCTTACATTAGCTTTATTTTGATAAAGCTGACTGTACTTCAGTGGGTTATTACGATACGCTATCATGTTTGTAAAATTTTGAAAATATATTCATTTTGTTCAGAAAATGATGTAGTTTTAGAAAATGTATTCACCCCAAAATCGAATTTCTTTATAATTTTCAGTATTCCGAGACTTCTTTCTAGAGTTTTCGGGGGGTTGGGACTGTCGGAATATTACAGCCATTTCCATCTTGTCCATGTTTTCCCATACAAGGAAGCCTTTCCCAATAGCGGGGCGTTGATTATCTAGCCGGACGCCAATGTGTCTTTTCCTCTACCAACCCTCGTCCTCCATTACGCCCGCACCCTCTCTATAGGAAGTTGGATCTACGATGACGAAAGATATCCCTTTGTATTGTCCGGAAATGACGTCATCACTGTCCACCCCTTGCATTTTCAGGACTCATTTTCGTCCCTTCGAACTGTATCGACCTTCCCTCCCGCCCCTCGCCGCTCCGGTTTTTCCCAGATAACTGATTATTTATTTGGACCGATCCCAGATCTTCCAGTTGCGTGAGAGTCTAATTTATGGGCGGCTGAGTAAGATTAATGTCGCGTCGCCGTGGATCGGGTGTAAGAAGAAAGAGGGTGAAACCTCAAAACTCCTTCCCCTTCGGTTTGAGTTTTCGTCTCCCTCAAGACACGACTTATTTCGCTCGCTTTCGAAAACCGCGGAGCTCTCCTATAAAGAAATCGTTCGACACTCACGGAGGCACTTGATGAATTAGATAACGTTCTTCAAAAGGAAAAAACTCTTTGCACGGTAAAAAATCCCCAGCATTAATCAATAAAATACAACTTTTGCGGTCACGCCTCCTAACCTCCAAACATGGTATGCAAAACATGGCAAAGCGTTTCGCGCAAAATAGGCTCTGAAATCTGATTAGACCTACAGGCATCTTACGAGACGATACCTCGCAATTATGGCTCAAAATGAAACAGTAGGAAGTTTATAATGAATGCGCATAATGCTTACTAATGTTCTATTATCCGGTATTTTATTCATTCTTTTTTTCTCTTTTTTTTTTTAGTTGACAGGATGGTTCTCTATTGACTCATTATGTATGTTGCA
The DNA here is from genome assembly GCA_030762985.1 of Adelphocoris suturalis. Taxonomy (NCBI): domain Eukaryota; kingdom Metazoa; phylum Arthropoda; class Insecta; order Hemiptera; family Miridae; genus Adelphocoris; species Adelphocoris suturalis. Next base: position 22,330,948 of record CM061041.1, on the reverse strand, counting down.
GTAGGGGTCGGCGTCATACGCCTTGTGAATGCAGTTGTAATCCAAAATAGGTATGAGTACGTTGTATTGGCTTGTCAGTCTTGAAATCAAAAGGAATAACGAAACTGAATGAATAATAAACACAGTGATACGGACCAGTTACGAAAGCACGACTCTTCATGGTTTCAACTTCAGAATAGCTCGAAATATTGAGAAAAAATCAGGTGAATCAAAACTATTAGTGTGCCATGATCGAAACATAGTACTTTGGGATTTCAGGAATCTCTTCTCCACAACTGGTCTTTTTTTTCTTTTTTTCTTTTGTTTTTTGAAATCAAACAAACATCAACCTATAATTATTGAAAAAAAAAACAAATTGTGGGAAGAGGGCAATAATTTGAGGACCTTCTTAATTTGAATCGGACTCCTTGAAATTTAGGGTGATCAAATAATTTACTGGTTGCACTTGATTCATTTTCGTCACTCGCGGTTAGTCATTGACAACCAAGGGCCTACAATTTTGCCTTCATTTTGCCTACAATGAATCTTTGTATAGAAATAAAATGGAATTTCCCCACAAATAGGTCAACGGGATTCAGCTTTAGGTGTCACGGATAATTTTATCTCACCTGTTCCATAGGTTAGGGGAACAACTCCCATTTTATAATTAAATTCATAAATTCAATATATACTTATCTTGTTTACAGGAAACATCTGGTTGGTTGGTAACTCATTAAGACGTATAGAAAATTCTTTCATGTACCACAAGATATGAAACAATTCAATTTGAACTCCTAAAAATATTCTCCCAAGCTATACAAAATTGAACTCCACAAAATAAGCAGTGCTACTAGACGAAAATTCATATCTTATTTAATCCACAAAACCTTATAACCTGCGGTGGGTTGTGGTCGTTGTATGAATTACTGAGAAAGTAAAACAATTCCTTCAAATAAATAGAGAGTTTTTGGCGACTTCAACTTAACGTCACCCGTTACCGTAGTCTTGAGGGAGCAAACGAAGATGCTAACCCAAATGGAACCGGGAGAACGGTTGCCTTAATTTTGATGTCACGTTAACGGTGGTTGGGTAACGCGATATTTTCCCCCCAGCTGTCTTGTTGTCTACTGGTTGACTAATCAATTTCTTCATTTCGATATGAAACGCCGATTTGCAATCCTGAATTCGAATTTCATGTTAGTTTCAATACAAATACGGGCTAATTTCTCATTTTTAGTTTTCAATTCGTAAACAGGGGATGGATAGTAAGCCTCTAGTGTGGAACACCGCGGTTTAGTTGCACTTATAGGTCATTAGTCGTTACGAACTTCATGTTTTTTGGTTTTCCGTTGGGCAAATTATCAACAAGTATGAAAAAGTATTTATCTCTATGACAATGAAACAGGATTTTACCTGACAAAATCATCAGTGAAGGCAGCACTTCACGCAATGTTCACGAGAAAAGAGCTGAGAGTTCAGGTAAACTAAGAACAATACTGCGAAGAAGTAGTGTCTTAAAACTCAGTTTTCTCATTTAAAATATGTGAAATAATAATAGAAACAAGGCTCTAATCGACCAAATAGAGCCTGAGCGCAAAAGAACGGAACTTTTCGATCGAGTTGAAGGCTAGTAAAGCTGGACAGCGGAGGCGGACTTCAGATGGCACATTCGGTTTCTACGCGACTTGAAACGTAAAATAACCAAGTTTGAGGGGTGTTCAAAAACCTACCCTCTACATCAACATAATTAGTTGGCAATGAGGCATTTGAAAAGAAAAACTATTATATTTACTTCAGCAGTATTCGAGTAATTTTGAGGTGAGCAGTAGTGTTACATTTACAGGAAGGTTAGGCTGGTGTCGTGTGCCTTTAGGTCCCCAAACGGGTGACGTTAAATGAGCCATTCTAACGTACGACGTTGCTAACGTTCCCTCAAGGTCACGTACTCTTGGGTACGTTAGGGTGACGTTAAGGGTAGGTACGTCAGTGGTCACCAAAAACTCTCTAATAACTGTTCAAAATGAAAATTGGCGTTTATCAGTTTTTACTGTTCTTATAAAATTTGTAGAACGTTATTCGTAACATCTGCCCCACCATTTAGAAAGGCGAGATAATACACAATACGCCGCAATCCAACTATCACCTTTGGAATATCTACGAACTAGATACAAGACTTATTTCTGACACAAATGGTGTTATTCAGTTACATCAAATATTTACATTCTATTCAGTATGAAAATAATTTGATGACTTTTGTTACCTCTACACTTGTTTTGGAAGAATGGCCATTATAATTTTTATTCCCATATCAGTTAACTTTTACTCTAATGTCTTCCATTATTTAATTGCTAGATGTAATTTTTTAGTTCAACATTGCGCCTTGAGTGTTTGGAATACATTTCAAAATACAACTCTCTGCATTCTTGATCATCCCTTGTTATCTCTCAAAACCCAATATTCTCTCAAGATACCTTTCTGCAAGAGTGGGAAGAAGTGAATTTACCTGAATCATCCAAGATGCAGTAAATTTTATACAATGTCTTCGGCAGGGGCTACTTGACAAGAAGGTAGAACAATTTCCAGTCCTCCGGCCATGTTGGAAATCCGACACCCCCCACATCCTGGGGGAGGGCGACATCTGTCGGATCCGCCGAGGTTGAAAAAGAGTCACCAGGAAACTGCAGTTTATTGATGGCTGTAACAAGAGGGAACGAGTTAAAAATATCAGCTTTTTCGTAACACGATCCCAATAAAAAGGGAATTGCCGTCTCAACTTACGGGTGACGGAGGGGAAACATCAAAGCGTTTCAAGCTCCGCGAGACGGGAACTTGGGGCAAATACAAGGATACTACAGGAGACCGAACTATCCAAAGCTGGAAACAGGATAACAAGAAGTGTTTTATATCTTAGAGGAAAATATCTTCTGAGAAAGCTAAAACCACGAAAATAGTTGAAGTCGGGGGGATATAATTATAGGTTAAATAAAAAATACGAAAATTATTCCTCCCACCTACAGATGGGCCCCGTCGTATCAATATGTCCCTCAATTCTACTATAAAAACTCAAACTTATTGAAAAACACATATGTACGTTGGTTAGTCTTGCCAAATTTATCATTGCAATCAAAACTGTGGTAATTTGGCTGGCCCTCAATCTTCGATCAGTTGGTCCTCCAAACCATTCATAGCCCTCGTCTCATTACATCCTTAAACCTTTCGGGTAAATGATGAATAATTCCAAAATCTTAATTCATGTGATATGGAATCTTAACATTTCTCGAAAACCCGTAGCATTTGAATTGATTGATAAGACGTGTCTCTGAAATTTTGATAGTATTCTAAGCTTATAGTTGATAAATATTATTTAACAGCGAATTGTATTGGAGCTGTTCAAAATTCACGGTTCAATATGTCACTCAATTCTACTATAGAATCTTAAATTTATTGAAAAACACTTATGTACGTTGGTTACTCTTGCCAAATCAGTTATCGGAATCAAAAATGTGGCGATTAGCTAGTCCTCAGTCCTCCATCCGTTGGTCCTCCAAAGCATTCATATTTTTCATTCCATTACATCCTTCGACCTTTCGGGTAAATGATGAATTATTCCAAAATCATAGTACATGTGATTAAAAATCTAACATTTCACGAAAACCCGTAGCATTTGAATTTATTGATGAGACGTGTCTCTGACATTTTGATAGTACTCTTTGCAATAATTGATAAACTATTATTTAATACCGAATCACATTAGAGCTGTTCAAAATTCACGGCCCAATAGCATCTTCTTTTATAGAGGGTTAAATTCCGTCCAATAACTAATTTGTTTTACTCAATAGCAGCAGTAACATTCGATGCGATAAGCCTTGAATTTTGTCATCTATAATTTCAACGTTAATTAATATTAAATCGATAAGTTGAGTAATTTGCTAATAGCTACGGGTTGAGGTGATGGTGCAGTAACAGGTTGATGCTCAACCAATCAACTAGATGATGCTGTAATTAAATTATGTGAAAATATTCACAATCGTTGATGTACTATATTTCTTTTTGTCTTTGACGAAAAATGGTTTTACCATTTCCGTAATGGATATTACACTATTTTCAACTAATAGGTACATTTATCACTGCAGCTTTATGTTTGCTCCCAAGAAATCTGTGGAGGTTTTTAAAAATTTTACCAACTACCGTGTATTCAATCATAATGTATAATATATTCAATTCATTATTGATCCAGGATTTAGATTATCACTGTGAATTTTTTATTTGTAACTAAAAAAGTCACAGTGATAACCTAAAAGTTTCCTATATATTATACAACCTGGATCAATAAAGATAGATTATCACAGAAGGGCAGCAGCTACTCTGAGTGAGTTGATGACGTTCAATTCATCACTGATGAATGGAAACTTTGGGAATGCTTGTCATGTTGAGCTTAATTTTGAAATTTAATACTCAACATAATGTCAAAAAAAATTTTGTTTGACAAGACGGCATTTGAAGTTGAACAAAAATGTTCATATTTTTGACGCGCGACACCTCTTTTTGTGTGAGGTTTTTATTTTTAAGGCTCGTCTAACCAATGTTATTCTAAATTATCAGTTATAATGAAGCAGATGGCCACCAGAAACTTTCGATAGAATACTATGTCCAAAAAATGTATTGAGTTTGATTATTAAATTTTAGTTCTATCTCCAGGTTTAGCGTTAAAAAACTGTGAAGTGAGATGTCACTAAATACTTGAAGCATGTGTAATATATTATTTGAAGCTGTGTGAAATTGGGAAATGTTGCGAATGCGCGGTACCCATGGGTGCGAAAAAGGTATTTTAACTATTTTTAAATGAAAGAAAATTCCATCCTAAGAAGTTTGGCAGTAACAGCACTCTATTACGATGAGTAGTTTTCTTTCTATGATTTTTCAAAGTTTCGCGCACTGGTGACGTCAAAGCACCCCTCCCACTTGGCCGGGACCTCCCTGCCTACCAGTGTGACTTCACCAGTGCAAACTTTGAAAAATCATACCTAAATAGAAATCTGCTCAACGTAGAAGAGTGCGGGTGGAATCAAATTTCTTGGATTGGAATCTATTTTCATTCAAAAATACAAAATAAATTCGTGGGTAAAGCTCAATGTTACACAATTGGACTTTAGACCCTGACTTGCTCTCTTGTTCGACTACCCACTACGTTTCATTCCCAGCGCTCCAGTCGCCATGAGATTTTACACAGATCAGTTTTCTGCTTGGATTAGTGGACGTCGCTCGCATCTCAAAAATACATAACATCGAGTAGTCAATCCCTTAGTAAGAATTTAGATTAGTTGGTCAGGGTCTAGAGTCTCGTGTCTCAAATTGATTGTTCGCAAACGTCTCGTCGTATTATATAGCTTCCTTTGCAGATCACTGGGCTATACATGAAGTTGAGGTAATGTCACAATAATGTTTCCTTTCATCTAAATCATTGCGGTTTCATACTTGCATTAAAGTTTTTACTAGAAAACCAAATAAGACTGACCTCGAGTATCAGAGTTCGGAATGACCTCGTTGTCAATACTGCAATCATCCAGGCCAAGGACTTGAGAGCCACAGGTGCACGACTTTACCACCGTTGAAAGAAGAAAGTGATCATGCGAAGCACCGCAAAGACTCTATTTCATCTTTAAAAACAGTCGTTTACCTCGGGCAGGCCATAATTACCAACAATAGTCTTCTCATACCCAGAGTTTTTTCTTCAAAGGGCGTTTCTCCTAGAGAAATGAGCCAAAGAGTCTCAGGTACCTACTGGCGAATGAAGGGAAGGTTGTACGTTGCACAACTTTCTACTCATCATAAAAAGGAAACTGAAAAAAGGTGTGCTCTTTTCTATGGGTGGTTTTTATGGCCTAGTCCAGCAGTCCCTTTTGATCGTACCTCACTTTTGGGCTCCGGGCATCTGCCAACTTTTTCTATTGTTGTTCCCATGCCGGCTTACGTCATTTTGTTCGAGTGAAAAGAACGAAAAAGATGGAAGGGAAACCTATTGGACTTTCACTTCTTTTGGAATTTCTTCTAAAGGGACTCGGTAGGTCAATCCACGACAGTTTCCTATTTTTTGGTTTTAGTGGAAGAAATATTGAAGTTCAAGAATGACCCAAAACAAATAAGATCATACTTACTGCATATTTATTTATTTAATGGGGTGACCTCTCTACTTCGTGAACGTCACCCTCATATAAATGGCTAGAATAAGGAATGTAGTTCAACCTAGTGGATTCCAGAGTGTCCCATAGTTACGCTAGGATATCGCAGAAGTCTCTTAAAAGTTTCCTGGTGGTAGGTTTCTCAAAAAATAGAAGAAGTTTATTTCAGTGTTACCTCTACTTGTATCTCCAGTTGAGACGAGAGCCATTACACGGCGAGTCCAAGAATTACTTTAAAGTAAAATATGAGCAATTTTATTGAACTTATCTCGATACGTGTTGTTATTGTGGGTTCTTCGCATAATTTCTAACCATAAAAATGCTTCAAAACCGGAAAAATGTTGTGATTTGAAGGATTAATTGCGAATTCAAACACTTGTCCGACAGAAGATGTGTTTTCCAATGAGTGGAAAAGTGTTTTTAAGTTATGTTTAAGTGCCTTTACAAGCGAATTTTGAATCATTTACCTACTATATTATATTGATTTAAGTAACACGCGATATTCAAATTCCTATTTGAGAGGTGTGAATTGAATTTGGAGCACCTACTGACTTTGTGCTCATATATAATACGAATTTCCACATACCTGCGTACCTACTGCCTGCTAATAATGCCTGAGAGACGACCTAAGATTCTAAAATTTTTGGGCATAGGCATTTTTCGGATTAAAAGTTTTTCAGATTGTTTGATTGGGAATTTGGCTTAAAAAACAGGAAAAATGGATAAAACGAGGTAAACAAATTTAGTTAATTAAATAGTGGTTAGTGTTCACAGACTGTGTGCTAGTCGTCTCCGATCAGGAGATATTTCATTCACAAACTAGCATACGGCTTTTTCTCAACATTTGTCTTTTGTATTATCTGTACGCAATAATTCTGAATTTTCTTATATAATTTCGATTTTGGGATAGATTTTGGAGCTGGCAAAACGCGAAAATATTGAATAGGCGCTTGGCCTTTGTATTTATGAAGTTAAAATGTCTACTCCTTAATCCCTAATCGTTCACACACCGGAGAGGACACCCTAATTTAAACCGTTTCTGAACCAAAAATTCATTAGCAGCAAAATACATAGGCACATGAATCTTAATTACAGATTTGTAGCTGTATTTGAGAAAACTCGGAAATGCGCGCCTCGCAAAGGGCATGAAGGAACGTGGAAGACGCTTCATTTAAGAATTCAGCATCAAGGGTTGAATAGCAAAGAACTTATCTTCAGACCTCATTCAGCTGATATCGAGGACTCTAGGCTTCATGAGTTGTATAATTCTAATAAATATTATAGTATTAATAATAAAAAATATTACGCCTCGTAAAAACCAGCTAACTGGTTTTTTGATGCGGAAAGAATATATCTATACTATTCTTTTCGCATTGAATCACAAGTGATCTGGATTGATCATTATATATGTCGACACCTCTGTAATTAATGCATTACCCATATATATGTTTTATTGTGTACAAGCCTTCCTAACCTATTGTTATCTTCTTTTTCAGGTGAGTGCAACTCTTCAATTACCCAAGCTTGGGTGGGTAAGTTAAATTATTGAAGTCGAACCTCTATCATTGAATACCAAATTAAATCTACATGATCACTTTTGGTTTATTGTTTTCAACAATTAGACCATGAAAAAAATTATTTTAAAAAATGTAACCCTCCTCCCACGAAATTCGTCTGTTTACGTTTCCAGATACGTAGATTCCAACAATCAAATTTAAAACTAAAATCCGTCCGTTGGCCGTACGCCTCACAGTGGGGCCAAGGTGGGAAAACCCCCAAAATTATTCGTTTCGTAACAATCCAATAATAATTTTTTGAATAGCGTTTGCAATGTATAAACAGCGGCGGTAGATTTTCTTCGACAGTATTTATTTGCTCACACTCATTCTAACGTGTACCTTTTGTACCCTGATATCCGTTTTTTCTGTAATTAGAGATATGTTCAGTATTTTCGGCTTTTGTTTATTATTTAAGTGTTTCTTCAGCAATTGTGAATTATATTATGCATAAATTTGTAAAAGTTGTACATTGTGCTGCCCCATCCAGTTCAGCATAGTCCATAGGATGGTGGTATTCCACAGTATAAATTATTTAAAATGTTGAAGTCATTATTACGGATATTGATGTAATTTTCGTTTGTTATTTATTTATTTACTGTGGAAATATATTTCATTTCATATCAATAGTTTCACCTGCGCATTCTCTAACGAAAAAAAAAAAAAAAAAAAAAAGTATCCATTTTTTTCAATTTTTCTTAGCCATTCAATCGTGTTTTCACAGTTACTTCAAGTTATACTTTTGTGTAAAAATCTATCAACTGAAATTCTCCAAATTATCGCCAACACACTCCAAAGCTCATACATCATGTTATGGGTACGAGGAAGCTACGTGCCTAACCGAACTCGGCAGGCGTTTGCTAGGTTTAACATTAGATTACTTTACTTACTTTACTTTACTTAAACTATTGATGCTTTTGTTACCGAGCGCACTTTCGTCACTTCACGAATATAATATTTACTCAACATGTTGAATAGTTTCAAATCGGACCCACAACGAAAGAAACCACTCAACCTATTTCTTGTAGAGAACCTATATATAAGCTCATAGGTATGGATGGTCTTGGGAACCTTAGGACTGCCACTCAATAATTTACGCATATATCAGCGGAATTTCTTTTGTGATAAATCATACCTCAACCACAACCTGGCTATTTTGTGTAGTCCATATTTCCCAATATTGATCATTGTGTAATAAATGCACCGCTGATACAAGAAAAACGGCGAGGAACAGTAATCTCTGTTCGTAGAAAACTACGCATTCTCTCTTAACCAATGAGAAACAGTTTATTGTTTCGCCTCGATCTCCGCGCAGTTTTCGTTCCCTTTTCATGATGATAGATAACGAGAGAGTAAAAGCCGATAACGGTGGTATGTTTTGTTGAGCTGGTCGTGCCATGAACAGGTGGCTAGTAACTTCCACCCCCGACCGACCTCCCCTCCATCGGCCAGCCCGCGCCATTTCCCCCCACCGCTCCCGTGGCCACCCACCCCTAATCGCCTCCTTTTAAGAGAGCCTGCTCTTCCACCCTCTCTCCAACCCTATTCATATTTTAACCTTTTCCCTGCACCCGAATTATTTTATTGGACTCTCTTATTTTACTCATACTTTTGATGTTTACCACTCATCAGTTCCTCAATGCAGGGTGTTGCAAAGACCTTGAAGCTTTGTGAAATAAATGAAACCGCTCTGAACACTGGACAAATTCACCTCAACAAGAGAAAATATTTACCCATGACCTAGTTATGCTAAAAGTTTTATATGTCCTCCCCTGTTATCAATCATGTAGGTACATCATGATACAAAACATCTCAGATTTGAGATTAATTTGTATTTTCAGAATGACCAACAATTGTATCAACAAAATGCAATACGGAAATGATTACGTGTCAAGACATCCAGTTCAGAATCATCAATAATATTTAGCAGTTTAAGTGATTCTTTGATTTTATACTTAACATTATTAATGACGTGGCTATTACTTTACAGCATGCTACTGTACAAGTAAGTATCAGCGTAGAGGTTACGAATTAATTCACGTTCCCTCCTTTCAAATGAATGGATATATAGTTTAGGGTAGGGTTAATGGGGAAACTGCGTAAACGGGGCAAATATGTATTGGGTTTGAAAATTGAGCCATTAGTAGCTCAAGCAGGAAATATTGGGTTACACAACGATTGGGAACCTCTCAAGGTGTTAGACAGTTCCTTATTGCCGTTTTCTTTCACGTGAACAAGTGTAATGTAGTGGTAGTACTAATCTCACGGATTTTCACTCTGTTTACGAATTTACCATCCCTTTGAAAAGCTCACTGAATCCTATAGGAACTCGACATTAATAAACTAAAATCTGTTGATTTACGTTTCAAGATACGTAGATTCCGAAAGTCAAATAAAAAAATCCGTTTGTTCTCCGTACGCTGCACCGCAGGGCAAAAAGAGGGTTTTGGTGAAAATAACGTATGTTTAGCTCCATTCTTATAGGAAATTTCACGCTCATACTGAATATACCCAATGCAATATACCTGAAATAGCTTCTCACTCCAGAAATCGATTTTTGAGAAATTTTTTCACTTTTTAACCTTTGGAACTGACCTGTTTTCATTTTATTTTATTTTATTTTTTATTTTTCAAAGAAAAGTTCTAGAAGAATAATAATTCTGCATCACATGCGACAACCGACAACCGCAAGCTTATAGGAGATTTTTCAAGGTTTTGGTCACCTAATACCTTTCATAGAAATCCTCGACAATTGAGTAAAAGACCCAACACCTTTGAAAATTTGTCAAAAATCGAGAAAAAGAGTTGAAGAGCTGGCGGTGGTTTCGTGGTTTCGTTCGAAGCAGAATACCATCTTCTACAACTTCCCTTCTGTACAAACAAATTTATTTGGACAAATCCACTCAATGAATAATAGGAATTTCCGCACGTTCTGGTAATGTTTGGATCGGCATAGACGCCACAGACGGTCAAAGACGGTGATGAAATTTTTGAACGTTATAGTAGTTTACTGTATCAGCTATGAGTAAAATCAAGTTTCAGGCTTTCGCAAAGCTTGTTACGGTTTGTGCACACCTTTGAATATACAAGAATCTTACTTTTCCAACGTTCAGGGGCTTTGATATTATAAGCACTGTGCAGCAGAATATAGGGCTGGATAATCTTTCCTAGGGCTTCTGTAGACCTGATAAAGCCTTCATAGTACTGAAATTACGGATTTTGGCTGTTTGAAGAACTATTACATCCCCTTGAATAGAAAAAAACCCACGGAAAAAAGCGACCTGTCGCACCATTTATTGATTATTGAGAAAAAAACTTTCAAAATAGCATTCAAATCGATACTTGTATTTTAAGGGCTTCTTCCACTCTCATCAGAATGTGTCATCAGTGAATGTGTCTCCATATTTCAAACTACTTTTGGACATGTGCTGTCCTGTGCTCAAGTGTTACCGTCTAATTATGTGAGATTAGTATCCTTGTAAAGAGCCCCATTCAATCCTGTTAGGGGTTCATTTTTGTGAAACTACCTACAAAAACTTTCGCCGAGTACCTATTATAAACATTTTCAGGGAGAATTTTATGCTCCTTCCTGATGAATTCAACACCCTCAGATAAGTAAATAACTAATTTTTGATTTTTTCCTTCCTCATTTAATAATCCAAATCTTATGGTCATCACGGTTGCGTTTTACATATGTAAACTTCAATTAGCTATTAAACAACATTCTTAATTGTTCCAGCCACAAATCTATAGTATAAATGTTGTACAACATCCTATAAAAACTATTCCCGAACTAAATTTTCTCAGTTCCCTTGAAGGTTTGACATTAGTAAATAGCAACTTTTTTTTTTTATTCGGACAGTTCAAATTATAACAAGACTTTACAAAAAAGGCCTTTCTGTCCTTAAATTGGTTTTTTGTTATCTCAAACGTTTTATATCCAAAATTTGATTTTTTTTAAACTGAATTTCTGAAATTGATTTTTATCACACAAAAAAGAGGATAAGCATTTATTTTACAAATTTTGAATTTGTTATTTCGAATCAGACTCCCTGAAGAAGCTCCAGTTCTTGGGGAGAAACGTGGAGATAATAAAGAACCAATTTAAGGACAGAAAGGCCTTTTTTGTAATGTCTTGTTAGTAGATAGCGCCAGTAGGTGAATCGGTGGACGAAAACATTTTTGTATTCCTTGAACTATATTATAGAATAAACTTTATTATTATAATCATGTTCATTACACCAAGTAATACAACTTCTTTGTAACATATCCTTGTCAGAGAATAATCAGTCACTGATAAGAGACAGACAAAACACATATTTATACTACTTTCGAATATTTTGTGTGTTTTTCACGCACAAGACTCATAGAAGCAGGGCTCAGCATTTACTGAGCAAACTTTTCCATGAAAATATCACTCCCCACTGCAAAAATCATGGGGTTTTTGTATTTTCAGATGCCTGACAGATCATCAACGCCTTTTAACTGCACAAATTTTTCATTAATGATCTTGGAGACCTGGTTATGACATACCTACTGTTTGAGTCTTGATGACTTAATTGTTATAATATTGACACCCTGAAGGATGTCATCATTGGATGATTACCGGTTGTAGAATGCAGTGCTTATGAAATTAATATTGAATTCTTGAATACAGTACTAAAATTTTGGTTTGAAAAAGAATGAGATATGCAGGGGTAAATTTACACCAGTGTTGATAGAACACTGTTTCATATTGCAGTAAATGTGCGGAGTGGAGGCACAGAGTGGCGGATTTAATCCTCGAAATATTAAGGTGTATTTGAAAAACTCGGTCGGCGGTGGCTCGAGAAGGAAAGATAGGAGCAGATGAGGGTAAACAGATGTGAAGAGGCTAACCCCCGCTAGGCAACCACGTCACTATAGCAACCATGTGCTTGATTTATGGCGACGGAAAATTGGAGAAATGAAGGGCACCACCAGACAGGCCGGGAGCGAGAGGAGTTCCCAGAGCGAGAGAGAGAGAGCCAGGTTTTGAGAGGGAGGGAGTGAGAGGGGTGATGAGGAGGATGAAAGAGAGAGAAGGTGAATCAGCACAGTTCTCGTGGCTCAATCAATATTCTACGCTCTCACTCCCTTTTTGGGGATGTTCGCTCCTCCGGGAGTTCCATTCTCCTTTTGTAACTGTTACGCGAGGGAACCGGATCGAAGAACGAAAAATGCTGTCCGTGAACCGGATGCACATTTTCTCACGATGAAGTCAACGTAGATTCATATGTCATCTGGATTATTATTTACGCGTACTTATCAATCAAAGTCTAGATGATCAGATTTTATTACTAGGTACATATAGTTACATATAGTACCTATATAGTATTATATAGGTATAGGTGGTTATATAGTAGTATTATATACGTATAGGTATGGTGGATATATGTAGTATTATATAGGTATAGGTGGTTATATAGTAGGTACATTACGCGTGCCACTGATAGCCATTTTTAGCTTAAACTAACGTAGCTTAAATAATTTAGCTTACATTTTAGCTTAAATTAACTTAAACTTAGAAGCTATTATTTTAAAAACTCTCTCATGATCGTTTATCCAATTTTCAAATAAAATTTTACCCAGTCAAGTGGGCTCCTTACATACTTAAGGTCCCAGCACTGAACTGTTACGAAAAACGTGGCACACTCTTGTAACGCTTGTAAAACATGGATTATGTAAATCAGGACTCGGGTCCTCACAGAATATTTGGATTACACTTTCGTTATACCGGTATCATAAAATAAAAACATATTCTTGTGAAATAAAACGGTGGTTGTATTCTAGATACCCAGTTTCAGTTGGAAACACTAGTAATGGTACTCGAGTCCAGAGTAATTATCAAAGTGAAGGGTCTACTTTGGTGTTGATTTTTAGTATCGTTGTTTGGTAGTTAGGTCATGGCTATAGCATATTCCATGCTGAAACATTGTAATTTATAACTCGAAGGTTTATTATTTCTAGATATAAATAATAATAAACAATAAATAATAATAATAATATTCATTATTTTTAGGTAGATTAACTGGTCAGGTAACAAGTCAGGTACCACATGTGTGTAGACAGACCCCACTAACTAGAAAACCAAATAAGAAACTTACTCGAAATTAACGTATCAAATTTAACTCAATAACTTATTAAAATTATTAACTTACTAAAAAACGAATAAGATCATGCCGAAGTAGCATGAGTTCATTCTTGTCCTTCAAGGCAAAGCGATTCACATTCATTTTGAAACATTTTTCCCCTTTCAGTACTTGAACCCTTTTGGAACGAAAGTAATCGTGCAATGCACCGCATGATCTCAATCGACTCATTGAACTGAGTTCTATATACAACCGGACAAAGAAACCACCTTTATATTTCTAAAGTTTTCGAAATCTCGATTTTTGAACATTTCAGCTCGTAAAATTTCCCTCCTTGGGGAACAAAAGAAACAAAAAAGCCGTTCTTGTACTTATTTTTCAGATGCAGCGATTGAGGCTGTGGGAAAATTAGTCGCTACACTTTTGTTATTATATAAGCCCAAAGCTGAATTTGGGCTGAAATGTTATGAGAAAGCTAAACCCGGGCTCCGTGGGAGAAGTGCCATTGACTCGGTTGACCGAAATCGGAGAAGAAAAAACCTGTAGTTTCTATTCCGTAGAATCCCGATCTCATCTCATCTCTCCTTGATTTTCGCACTCACCCGAATGTCTCAAGAAAAGCAGGAAAAAATACAATTTTTACTACAGAAAATAATTGCTATTGGAGGAAAGTTTTGTCTATGTTGAAGACTAATTGTTCCTAGAAACCTAATTCGTTACAAATTAAATTCTGAGTCGCATCAATTACCAGAATTCTAAGAGTAATATTAATTCTCGGACTTCCCAGATGTTCCAGACCTTAATGTCACTAATAACTTTCACCCACGAAAAAGTAAGGAACTCAAATAACTAAATATTCTACATATTAATCAAAATTAGAAAAACCTTTCTCAAAATCTTATTATTATTCCGAGACCTATCATTACAAAGCACAAGGAAATACAAAGCCTATAACTATCACCTCAAAAGTCCTATTTCGGCCAGACGAGTCGAAGTAAAAACTAAAATATATAATATAAAAGAAAACTCGGCGCTCCGCGCCTCGCCAGGGGGCAAGCCCCCTGGACCCCCGGTTACCTCTATTTACATACTTCGGACGAAATTATTGAAACACAGAATGTGTTTGCGTTGTCGCGCAACCAAGTGACAACCAAACAAGCGTCATTGTTTACTATTCATTTATAACATCAATTTATATAGTTATAGTATGAAACTACGGAAAAAAATACGAAATAAATTCGTGATAAATCAAGAGCGATTTATCAAGTAAATGTCCTAAAGAGGCTACATACGAAATTACAGCTTCCTAGATTGTAAGGTATAGAAATTAGCTTTAAAAGCCACTCATCTGATCCGGACCCTGGACATCGTCAAGTAAATGTCCTAAAGAGGCTACATACGAAATTACAGCTTCCTAGAGTGTAAAGCATAGAAATTAGCTTTAAGAGCCACACATCTGATCCGGACCCTGAGCATCGTCAAGTAAATGTCCTAAAGAGGCTACATACGAAATTACAGCTTCCTAGAGTGTAAAGCATATAAATTAGCTTTAAGAGCCACACATCTGATCCGGACCCTGAGCATCGTCAAGTAAATGTCCTAAAGAGGCTACAAACGAAATTACAGCTTCCTAGAGTGTAAAGTATAGAAATTACCTATTCAAATTATTTAACCTCCGCTTCACAAATCAAACCGTTTTCGTAATACTCAGATCACCTGCTATGAATCAAATCATCGAAACACAAGCTCAATGAAATCATCAGAAATTAACAAGCGGTTGCAATCATGTTCACAATATCAATTATTGAGAATGATCACCTGTGTGTAAACAATTATTTATATAACCATGCTCATAACTCAGTTTGTTGGACACGCACTTCGCAGTAGTTAACATAATATTGTTGGATAAATCGAGAGCTTTCGAAAGAATGGTCAACGAATTTTGTGGGATGAAAAACGACGAAGTACCATATCCCTAGCAACGACTCGGTTGTACGTGAATATCATCCGTCACACATTTCGTTACCATCCCGCGTTCCATTTTCGGCTAGTTAGTCCATGGCTAAAACACATCCTGTGTTAAAAAACTGAAAGGTGGGAATGTTTTCCTGCTATTCGAATGTAATAGTATGATAAAGTTATTCTGATTATGGGGGTCGTTTTAATCTTTAATTACCCATTTCGAAAATTTTTTTCAATTTGGAGACCTGTCGCCATCCCTTCTCTGAGTGTACAAGATCGTTCCCAGGTACCTATTCTTCAATAAAAAGGACGTAAATTGAAAGGAAAAAATTTAGAGTACACGGGACCCATAAAATATGTATAAAGATAATTTGCTGTTCTCAGAAAACTGAGATTCGTAAAAAAAACAAATGTTCCAAAACAGAAACATATTGAAAACCCCAAGAAACCCGCATATTTTAGGTAGGCCCTGACTACTATTTTAAATGGCTTGTCATTCATAAGATTTACACCCGTCAACCCTTTTCATGATTCAATAGAATTGCATTTATGTAATTCGACCGTTCCATGTTCTTCTTCAAGCAAATGATGAGGTTGCTAGTAATAATTGATCAATGAAAAATAATTATACGATATCAGTCCAGATAGATTCAATATGTTAGACTCACCAAATATACGGACAACTAGTTGTTTTGGGTGACGTAGTTAGCCTCAGACTGAAAACCAAGGTGTGCTAAAATCTAACCCTGATTTGAATGTAACAGCGGGAATACCTACCCTAAAAGGGGCGGTCGTTACGACCATTGAGAAGCTTTTACCATTCAGAAGGTTTTCACCTACCAGCAACCCTTCTCCGAGGGTCCCACAGTTGCACATTGCTTCCTCGCATATTCGCGTCGTTCCCAATCCCTTTTACAAGCACGTGACGGGGGTTGTTGTGCCCCTGTTGGAGGTTAGTGGGGTGTCCAACCCCTCTTCGTCAGAGAGCCCTAGGGGGGTCTAAAACAGCCATATTGGATCGATCTGCCCTCTTCTCGCCTTACATTCAGACGCTTTTCAAACCCCCTTCGCCCTCGATAAATTCACACGTAGGTTTCTCTGTTGGCTGTTACTCCCGCGCTTCACTCTACCCACATAAAGTCGCATCCCGTTATGACCGATTTCTCAACGAATCGCCTTTTCATCAGATCCGACCCTTCTCCTCTGGCCCTTGATTGAGCCATACATCTTTCTACAACAGTCACAAAACGGCTCATTTTTCCGCTAACGACGGGAGAACTGATGAAATCCAAACAGAAGGGTACTTCCTATATTGAACCTGACAGCATGGCATTGTACTCACTCGCCTAACTATACCTATTTATATTCTTATCAGGAGAACTGTCAACAGGCTCGTATCGATTGCCTAACTTCCTATATTCCTCATTGTAGTTTTCAAATAAGCCCCACTGATCTACATTATTTCATTTTTATCACTGTTTTGATGGGCACACGTTTTATTAACCTATGCCTTCAATCTATATGCAAGTAACATTCAATTTCCGGAAGTGTCATGCAAACAAAGAACTTACCCCGACGAATTTCAGATTACTGAAACTAGTGTTGTTTCATTGGATGTTGCAATAATAGCGTGCTAAATATGGGAAGTATATTGCAAACCACAGCGCATTTCTTCTCACCTTACCCCGCCAGTGTGGAAGTTAGCCAGGTACCTAATTTTTGGTATGATGGCTCAGTCACACTCAATCCCGTATTGTGTCATGTTCTACATTAATTACCAGGCATTGTTCTTCCAATCCATCTATCTTAACAGATGATTCGATAATGTTAGTAAACAAAGAACGATATAAATAAATATAATAATAATGAAAGCGACCCGGAAATAGAGAAAGATGAGGTGGGTGTTAATTGAAAAATACTGTAGTAATCCTAGAGGAAAAGATTGTGTCCGGGACTCCGGTAATAAAAGTACGATTTGTAACTACCACCCCTCATCAGACGGCTCTTTAATATGCTAAATTGAAATTTTGTCATGCTCGTTTATTTACACCATTGAAGTTATTATTATATTAGATTGAACTAGGAACGATAACTTTCCAATCATTGCATCCCAACTTCTAAAGGATCCCCGATATGTTTTCAGTTCTTCTAGAACAATTTTTTTTAGTTCAATTATTTTACTTTGTTCATTAAAAAATATCAGCAGATAGCAGCGAAAAATTAATATTTGGTTAGATAGCAATAAATGATAATTCATTAAAGTTCTTAATTCTCTGCATACATTTATGATCTCTTACTTTCGGGCACAAATTCAATAATGTTCTAGTTTATGGTTTGTGATAATTATTGTACCAAGCTAAATAATCGGCTATTCGTAACCTTTGCTAAGTGGATGAACTAATGCGAAACTACATTCTGTTCAACTGAATTCATAACGAATCATGGCGTGTCAGTGTACGGCCTCGTCTGGGAATTAAGCTCTGTCAACTCGTTTGGCCAACATGGGATCTCGATACAAGAAATGTTCTTCTAGGTTTTCACGCCACGCAGAGTTAAATATGTTACTCAAAAACCCTTCAGCGCAGCGGACATCCCAGTGCATTTAGAGCCATTCCCGATTCGAGAGGATGGCAAGAAACCTGATGGGGTGACACTAATACCACGGGCTCGTGGTAAAAATCTGATTTGGGTCGTCACATGTGCGGACTTCCTTGCATCAAGCTACCAGACTTCATATGGATCCCCCCCGGTTATGCAGCAGACCTACTGACTAAAAAGAAACACGAAGTACCAGCCCATAAAGCATGCAACAAATTTGTAGTTTTTGCCGTGGAATTGTTGGGCCCTTGGGCAAAGGAGGCCAGGGACTTGGTGGACGTCCTAGGACCCAGATTGGCAAACAAGACGGGGGACATGAGAGCGAAGAGGTATTTTGTCCAGCGCTTGTCACTGGCCATCCAGCGACGAGTGTCTACTGCTTTACATCTAAGCTAAATGTACTCACCACAGTTCCGACACAAGTTAGCGTTTTGAAAAAAGAGGTTTTGCTGTATACCTAAAATTGGCTAAACCCCCCCCCCCCCCCCCCCCTTGCGCTCTTGAGAATGAACTCAAAAATTAGCGAAAATGAGAATGCAGTGTTTATTTTACGATCAATAATTGTTTCTATTTAAACCAAAATTGAATTATTGCTAAGTTGTGAGTGATAAGGGATGGGCCCTAGCTGCTAAACTTCTTTCTTTGTAATGTTTTATTAAAAAGTATACATTTGATTAATTTTAGCCGTTTTAGACATTATCAGTTATTTTTTCAGCTCATTTTTTTAAATTTGTCGAATTTATTACTTTTGAAAAGAAGGTACATAAAGAAAAAACGCTGCAAATTATTTCACAAAGGTTTATTATTTTTTCAATTGAGTATGATCGTAGTTTTAGTTGGCTTGCGTACGTCATAAGGTCCGTCCAGGCTCCTCGGCGTGTCCTATTTCGAGTTGCCACAACCCTTACTTCTATAGTTATATACGCATATTTATATTTCTCGATTTGAGCTCCTATCTATTCAAATAGTTATTGCCTTTATAATATCATTATCTAAGTACTAGTCTTTATAATATCATTATCTAAGTAATATGTTATTAAATATGCGTAGGAAAAGCATTGGTATTAACACACAAATATGACCTAGAAAAAAACATATATTCATGCCTCGAAGGAACGCCGAACCCACCACAAGGTGCCGCGGCGCCTCCTCTCACTCCACCCCCCGCTCACCGCTCTCACCACTCACCGTGACCCCCTGCCGAGCGTGCCAGGCGTGCGTTCGTGCGTAAGTCTAACACTCAAAATCCTTGAAAAAGACACTTTTTTGGCCGTTTTTGGCCCATAGCATCTATGCGAGTAAAGCGATCGGGATGGTTAAACGTTAGGACCAACTAGACCCCAAATGGAGTCTATGTGCGAAAGAACGGGTTTTTTAAGTCAATTCTTAGGCCTTTTATGGCCTGGACGGCGGACGGCGAACGGCGGACGGACATTTCAAATTTGGATTCTGCGCACCTTGAAACGTAAAGTGACAAAGTTTGAGAGGGGGTTATACAAATTTTTTGCTACACAATAACATAGGCTTATTATTGGAAATAATAAACCAAAAGAGTCAAACTCCGAAAATCGTTTCCAAATGCCTCAAACCGGATTTCCATGAAGGAAATGATGGAAAATATTCATTTTAAAATTGAGTTAAGCCATTTTTCACGAAAATTTGATAAAGTATATTGAATTCCAATTGTAAAGCGCAAAATCGAATAATTATTTTCCGTATCAAGTTCATCCGTAGAGTACATTTCTGTTTAACTGGAATATTTATTCCAACATGATCTCCTATCTGTACATCGTAACTGAGTTCTCTTATAATAGACCTTCCTAACTATTAATGAGAAATATAAATTTTACCATATGGAATAATATGTATATATAATTATTCCTATATTATTACCATTAATATTATTCCTTGTAACGACTGATACTCATGAAGAATGTGGAATTACCAGATCTATTAAAATTAAAATGTATTAAAATAGTAAATTTTGTCCATCTAACAGAATTCTTAATCATCACATGTTCTTAATCATAATCCTTCGCATTCATCTTCGAAGGTGCATGGTGATGTAAGAGGAAACGATTGGTGGGCGAAAATTGCTTGTTCTGTTTTCCGTAGTGAACGCGATTTGCATTGCAAATTCGCTTGCATCAATTAGAAATAACCGAGTACAACTTGTACCGTCCTTCAAGTATCGTACCGACTACTTTAATTGGCGGTTACAGCGAATGGTTAGCTCAGTTGCATGGAATCATAAGTGATGAGTTAGAAAGAAACGATAGTTAATAAATCGGCTATTTTCATTAAAATACCAAGAAAAAAATAATTGATCGTTCTTATTGATCCAACTGATCGGTTCCTATGCAGTGATTAGTTAGATATTTCTAGGAATGTGTAACTAGTAGAGGCAATCCTATATGTGTGAGTCGACGATAACAAAAAGAAGGTAGTTGTTCATCTCATGAGCTATTATTTAGAGAATATTTATTCATGTTTTCTTGAAATGTATACTATAATTCTCGGCAATAATTCTTATGTATGTACATATACATGAAAGTAAGAATGTACAAGACTCACAAGTGATTATTTGGGTACAGGAGGAGTTCATTACAGAGGTATATTGTTTCAGTGGTCACATCTAGGCACTATTTCCTTGATTTTTTCACGTTTGGAAAGAACCATGGGAATGTAATATGTCTGAAAATATGACAGCGAAATATACTAAACGTCTGAAAATATGACAGCAAAATATGCTATAGGTCTGAAAATATGACAGCAAAATATACCATACGTCTGAAAATATGACAGCAAAATATACTTCCTTCCAGAAAACCTAAATAAAGAAAAACAAAAAAACGAAATCGGTTTCTTTACAGGTGGACGCCCTCTCCTCCATTTTCTGATGTAGGGTAAAGATGCTTTAACCCCAAAATCCTGAATAATAATTTATCTTCCAATTTTGAAGTATCCCTTGAACTAACTCTCAAGATATGACTATTTTATACATTATATATAATTATATTCGTTCTTTCTGCATACAGTCCATTCAGTTAGAGATAGGTGATATGATTGTACTCCTCTTGCATGCCTGAATCATAATTTAAATGTATTAAGTACTGAAAACTAAAAGGTCCGATAAAATGAGCTTTCAAACGGAATTTCCTGTCAACAATCAAATCCTGGCATCATCACTATGCAAATAAATTCAATACTTCTTAATGAAGTTATGGTTTTGTTATGAATGTAGAATATTTTGAGGTACACATACGACGTTCACCATACAACTTCTTCGTCAAAGTTCACGAATAGCAAAGTGATGACGCCGCAATTCCCACATCTGCAGTTTGAGTGCCGTCTGCTGGAGCAGCGTCTAGTTGAATTAATTCTGTATGTAGTGGTTTTTGGACAAATTGGGGATTCTGGAAAAACATTTGATATTAAAAATTCCAATATTTCGCACGTTAGGGGTCATCCGGCTTTTTCTAGGAGAATGATGACAGGTCTTTGGTGGCTTCGATAAGAAGACAAAAGTAAGTATGCGATGTGAGTTTCTAGTGATTTTTTAGTGCCAAGTTGAGGGATACAGCTTCTGGTCATGGAGCAGGGGGCTAGAATGTAGCCATAATCTAAGAAAAACCACGAGTATTCCAGTTTCGAAAGTCTAATAGAGTTGCAGCCTTCAAATATTAGAGCTTCTCAAGAGTATACAACTACCTGAGATCTATTGAGAATCAATGGTTCATGTTCCTCACGAATGGCTCAGATACACTAGCAAAGCAGGAGTGCAGGTAATGCTGCGAATTTAAAGGATTTGATGACCTCACTTCAAAACCTCATCCGAGATTTCGGGTTCAAGTATAAATGTTTCCCGAGTCATAGAATCGCGGTGAAACAAGTTGAACAATGATTATCATTATATAGTTTTTGCTTTCCACGTTGTTCCCAGCGCGGCCGCGTCCGTGATCGTTAACCTAGAGATAACACCAAGTGGATGCTAACCTGAACACTAAACTCAACGGTCACGAGACCTATCTGCGCAGCGTCTTATCATCACCTGACACATTCATCCCGCTCCCAATAGAACAGAATAAAAATTAGAACTAAGCTTATCAGTAAGGTTACCATTGGCGTTTACGGAGTCAGAGGCAGTGGGGGAAGCGACTATGAAACTTCGAGTTTGCGGTCCACCTTCATTTTTTTTTGGAACGGAAGCCAATTCGTGTTAGTTCGTTAGATTTTCGGTTGTCATCGTATCAGTTTACTACGCCTTACGGTCACGTACGGGCAGCTTCCGTAGAAAGCAAAAACTATCTAATATTTTTCGAAATTAGAAAAACTTCATTCCACAGCACAAGTGAAATGGTGGTGATGAACACCATTCATTTTTCCTCCTTATTAACACGGTCATTGCTTGTTTTGAGTTTTGAAGTATTGGGAGATGCTGGAACACTGCTCAATGTTATATAAGGGTTTTACGTTCCAATGGAAAGATCAGAAAACTATATCTAAGCGTCTTCTAACCCGACGATTCAACTAAGAATCGCGACTAGAAAGCTTGGGGCTGTGCCAGCTTTTGCATCACTCGATGAAGAATCTTATTTGCATCATTGAATAAAATCAATCGGGAGTCGTGTAGCGAATCGAAATAACCTTGGTCAATTCTGGGATCATTTGAAGTCGCATTTGAAACAAGCAAAATTTGCTTTTCATTCTCATGTTGAACAGCTTCGATATACCAAAAAGATTGTTTAATTTATAAAAATCTCATCATATTAGGACCATATTATAGTACAATTATGTTATACATATTATCATAAAATGAAAATGTCGTATCGAAACAGACTGTAATAACACTAAAATAATAAAAAACTTTGTTGTTATTCCTCATTATTATTATTTTTTATTTTTTTATTTTATTATTTTTTTGTCCCTAAATCTTGGAAAATATGATTTATTGAAATAAATGAAATAAGTCGTAACATTCCGTCTAGTGGTTCCTTGACATTGTTAAATAGAGGTAAAATTCTCCATTAGATTGCTAAAAGAATATGGTTGCAACCACTCTCCATGTAGCTCGTTTTAGCTGAATGTAGGATCTCCAAAATATACGTGTTCCAACGTCTAACTGAAGGATTCTCCTAGACATTGCCTTTACCCTGTGAGATGACTACGGTATAGGGAGACTAAAGCATTACTGTCTTTCAAAGAAATTGATTATGTACCTAATATTATTCATTCCAAGTAGTTTTGAAGGTATCGACTAACTTGGTAAGTAAAAAGTAGAGCATGGCATGACGTCGTGTAATTCAGTTCAAAGAAGAAAGAACGATGAAGGTAGTTCGTACGGTGAAACTGAAGGGTGAAATACCCTAAATAACAGTGCTCCTCTGAGTCATTCAGGAGAAAAAATTATATTAGACCGCAATATCAGGGGGTCGCTTCCTCCGGAATAATTTATATCGATATCGGCCCCGCCAAGCGTCTCGACTCCGCCTTGCCGGTCGGTCGGCGGGAATACCGGTTTGAGGCATCTGCCGACCGGGGCCTCGCCTTCCTCTGCTCGTCAATCCACCACGCCACCTCCGATCAGCTGTTAGCCGGATGTTTACACGATAAAAACTTCTATTCACTCGAGTTGAACATGTTAGTCAATTAAAGTTGGTGACTGAACACGGGTCTGAGTGTCGATCCACTATTCGACATTTTTTACGTAAGTTCGTTCCTCTGTAGGTGCGAGGCATCATACAGTACTGAATAGAGTACAGTTGTTGTTGGAATCCAGTCTATACAGAATTTTTTAGGATTCCGTCTGAATGAATTGAACTAGATACCATCTAGAGCACAGAACAATCAATATTTCACACCCCATCCGGTTAGCAAATCAAAAAAGTTTGAAATGTACGAATCATGTTTGTTAGTTCGCTCTAAACAGGATTTCTTATGGACTAGTTTGTATATTTTGATTTCTAAAATTCTGATGATATGGCAATGTCATAATGTTTTCTACAAAGATTTGCTTGGTACAAGATCTTCATCTATAATTACGGTTGATATGTATTTTACAGCGACTCTCATCACTGAAGGTTGGTGCAAAGAAAGTTCATTGATAGATCGAAGGTGAAAGAACCCGCTAGTTTGAGGCCGGTCAGGATAAGCAAATTTTTCTTCAATTTCCCCTAAGATTTTGAATTATTTTGCTGATTCAGTATTTTATATTGATTGTACGTAAAGGCGTTGTATCAAATTACTGCACTCATTGAAATTGATCAGGCATGAACTTAGTGATATGAGAAGAAACGTATATATTCTTTAGTATTGACGCTATATAAATCATTCCACCCCTTCACTGGAAAACTTGACCAGCTTACAGCAAAAATGAGGACTGTTTCCCATACAAAATGAGATTCATAGTATATGAGATTTCTCAATACCTTGATTTCATGTGTAGCTTGTGACGATTCCCGTTTCAACCAGGAAATTTTTTTTCTACTCTGATTTACCGTAATTGGAGATGTTTCTTCGTCAATAAATGTGAAGGGGTATTTCTGAGAGCCTTGTATTATGAACTATGAAGGTTTTACCGGAGTTGTCACACTCCTCTATCTTTACTGACGTCGATTTTGGCTATATAGGCTCCGCCTCTTCGTATCAGGTTCGCCCCAGTCCAGGTTGTTGAAGTTAGATTTATGCCTGAAACCTAATACTGAAGGGATACTTCAAATTGAACGATGAGCTGGAACTCGACAAAAATAAGTTACAGAATTATGTTCACTTCATAACGTAGGCAATTATTCACTCACTCCATTCTTCACAGCAGCATCGTAAGTTTCCCTCCTTGAAATTCTTCAAACATGAATTGCAGAATAGTGCTGCTCCCTTAGTGTTTTTATCGTGAAGCAGTGCAATATTGGTTTGCAGGATTGGAGGTTCTGTATTATATGCAGCAACACTTTAGGCTCATCACATCCGTTCCTGCAGTTTCTTATCAGGAAACCGTACAAACCTGATTTGCAGGATTGTAGGTACTGTATATTATGCGGCAATACTTTAGACCCATCACAGCTACTCCAACCTAGTTTACAGGATTGTTATACTGTATCGTATGCAGCAATACTTTTGGTTTTTCAATCAGAACCTACAGTTTTATATTGTGAAACTGTACAAACGTGGTTTGCAGGATTGATGATACCGTACCATCTGCAGCAATAATTTAGGCTCATCACATCAACTCCTATAGTTTTTAGCGAATTTTCTTAGAAAATAAAGCTATTGCAATGGCTCCAAAAATTTTAAAATACAAATTTTCAAAAGTTTTCTTCATCGAAATCTGTTTTGAGGCATTCTGAAATGATTCCTGGATTTTAACGCTTTTTTGTATGTTTATATATATAGTATATATATATATATGTATATATATACATATGTATATATATATATATGTATGTATGTGTCATTCCAGACGATAACTCTCGATAGAATTGAGATAAAAACTTCGTTTTTTCGCCAAAAAATCAAGCATTTCAAAAGAAAGGACTTCGTTAGACAACAATTTTTGGCACATTGAATTGGTCAAATTTCCAAAAATGTACCCAAAAAATCACTAAAAATGGCTAAAAACGGCCAAAAATCGTTAAATTTCTATTTTTTTGCAGAATTTTTGCAAAACTAAATTTTCAACGATTAGCTACAACATTAAAAATGTTTGCTCAAAATTATGATGAAAAACGTACCTACTTAAATGTCATTAAAATTTGCTAAAATATCTATAAAAACTGCAAAAAAATTTAAAAATCAAAAATCCCTTTTGAATCAGTGGAATTTTATTTAGAATAAGTTTTTTGCCATAAAATTGGTTTTTAACCATTTCTGTCAACTAAAATTGCTCCAATTTCAATGCAATTTAACATACTATAGTACGATAGATAGTTTATGAAAATTCGCTCATGCGATCATGCTGGAACTTTTTCATCGTGAAACTGTACAAACTCCGTTTGCAGGATTGTAGATACTGTATCATGTGCAGCAATATTCTCGGTCTTTCACATCTGGTCCTACAGTTTTATATCATGAAAGGTTTTATGGATTCATAGCTAAATACTATGAGTCTACATACCTACTTAAATTGAAGAATCATGCTGTATAATAGATAGTGCTACTCTCGGTCATTCCATATCGCCTCCTTCAGTTTTGCCCATAAAACTCTACAAACCTAAATTGCAAAATCATATTGTACATATCAAAGCAGCAATAGTCTACTACCGGATCTTCACATCTGCTCCCAGACACGCTGCCCTGAGTACACCAGCCTCATAAACACACCTCCTCCCCCTTTGAACCCGTAAAAAACCCTCAACATTAGCATAAAGGGGTGGAGCCGGGGAAGAGGGCTCGTTTTGAAATAGGAGCCCCCTCCCTTTCCCCCTTCCTGCTCGAGATTTCACGGTTTTCACGCCAGCGAGTTAAGTTGCGATCTTCATCAGCCTCCGTCTGCCGGGGTGCGCGGCGTGATTATCGCGAGTGAGTGGGCCTAGTTGTCCTACTGATTGATACAGCCTTGGAAGCCCATTCGTCTTGTTCGACGCATGATACCCCTGCGGTGAGTGAACCATCTAACGTATATAACATCTAGCAGAAACCAACGTTAACGTTGAGTTGAGCTGGTTGATGAGCTTTAATCAAGCTCAGCTCCTTGGAATTTTTTAGAGTATTGAGTTTTGTCAACATTATTTGTGATTCGTTAATGCACCTCCTCGATTGATAATTACAAAGCTAAATGACGACTAATCATTATCTACCATAAGGCATCACAAACAACTCATATCTAATATACCGAATAACAACAAAAAAAGTCCAGTCATGCAGCATGACCCCATGAGCGAATTTTTGAAGAAATCTTCGACATTTCAGTTGCTATTGACGGCCGAGCGGAGCGAGG
Source organism: Adelphocoris suturalis (assembly GCA_030762985.1). NCBI lineage: Eukaryota > Metazoa > Arthropoda > Insecta > Hemiptera > Miridae > Adelphocoris > Adelphocoris suturalis. Next base: position 22,303,632 of record CM061041.1, on the reverse strand, counting down.
CCTTGGGTCTGCGTGCTAGTACGTAATTTCATGACTCATATTTTATAAGCCAGAGTCAGTATTAAAGCTACATCAAGTCCTAAAACAGTTGAGCGTAAAACATTAAAGAGAGCGACCGAGAGAATCGGAGGACGGAATATTTCACAGAGTAAACTCATCAGTTGTGATACATTTTTTTTACTTACTACCTACGTTTTAAACAGCCTGGTTCTAGGATTGGTTATACAGGGATACTTCCATAGGCGTAGTTCAATCTGAATTTGGACAATGCTTCATGCAAATATTACCGATTTTTACAACCAGCGAACGGCATTATTTCGATTTTTGACTGATTTTTCAACTTTGAAATTTTTAAAAATTTGATACATATTCTTATAGGAAATTTTACGCTGATTCCGAATATACCACATGTTAGTATGCTGATAAAATTATTTCGCACAACAAATCGCAAAAAACAGGCTATTTTGAAATTTTTGACTACATTTTTGAAAATTTCAACCCGAAGATGTAATCCGGCCAACGAACTTGAACTTTCGTTTTGTGTCCTTAACATTTTAAAATTTGTTTGAAGTTTCTAGCACAATTCTACGGACAGTTATCGTCTGGAATGACACATACATACATACATATACATACACATACATATATAGCATTTCCCAATTGAGTTAAACTTTTTCCATTTAGGTTTAGTCCTTTTCCATTTAGGTTTAGTCCTTTTCCATTTAGGTTTAGTCCTTTTTCATTTTGGTTTAAACCTTTTCCATTTAGGTTTAGACCTTTTCCATTTAGATTTAAACCTTTTCCATTTAGATTAAACCATTTCCACTTAGATTTAAACCTTTTCCATTTGGATTTAAACCTTTTCCATTTGGATTTAAACTCAGGAAATTATCGTGGAGTTAGAGGTAAAAGCCCCAAGTCACAAATTCAACACGTGGGAAAATCAAATGGAGAATATTATGATTATTTAACTGTTGTTATTATTGGTGATCAATATCATCAAACTATGTATCCAACCTAAGAAAATAATCATATTTACCAAACTAACTTTTGAAATTTTAATTTGATTTTTGCACAATATGAATTTACCTCTTCGGTACTTTTACCTCTAACCCGACGTTATTATGCCACAACTTGAAAATTAAATCATGCAAGTGTTTTTTTATGCACAGAAATGTAATATAATATAATAATGAACAAATGTTTTTTGAACACAAGAATTTCTCATGAACGGAAGTTATAAATTAAGTTAAAACTATGCGTTTCCTTTTTTTTTTTTTTACTTCTAGCCTAATGAAATTTTAGTAGATAGGCACTTACTTACTATGATGGGGCTAACTACTGACGTTTTGATGGAGTTTAAATCCAAATGGAAAAGGTTTAAATCCAAATGGAAAAGGTTTAAATCTAAGTGGAAATGGTTTAATCTAAATGGAAAAGGTTTAAATCTAAATGGAAAAGGTCTAAACCTAAATGGAAAAGGTTTAAACCAAAATGAAAAAGGACTAAACCTAAATGGAAAAGGACTAAACCTAAATGGAAAAGGACTAAACCTAAATGGAAAAAGTTTAACTCAATTGGGAAATGCTATATACATACATACATACATACATAAAAAAATGCGTTAAACTTCAGAATATGATTCAGAATAGCCTGAAACAGATTTCTGCATAAAATTTTTTCAAAAATTCACATTCTACAAATTTTGAGGCGAGAGCAATAGCTTAATTTTCTTCAAAAATTCGCTAAAATGTGTAAACTTTGTTTTGGCCGTTACTAATTTCCTGCTGTGGCATAGATTATAACCCACATAACTATCGTGCAGTAACATTTTTCGAATTTAACTTAAATCTTCACATTTAACATCTTTTGTTGAATATCTTCAGTAAAAAAAATTAAAAAATATATATATGTATACATATATACAGTTTAAGTTTGTGTAGGTCCAGAACAGAACCTACGTAACGCACGATATATGTTGAAATGAAGGAATTGGTTAAAATTGTTCTGGAATGGATTAGGTCATAGTTAATTTCCCTCGATTTCCCATCATAATTTGCTTAAATGGCCACCACTAATGGGGAAAATAAGTAGGCAACTCTTAATATATTCACGTACGTCTCCATTTCAAACAAAGAAAGTTGAAAATTCAGCTCCAATTATGTAATTTTCTTGCACATACATGATAATTTTCTCTCGTAGGAAGAAATGTTGCTTGGCTGAACAATACGTAATGTTAAAGTACATCAAAACGACACTTCGTTCGTTTTATTGTCCCTTTTGCATCCAAGTTCTATATTGCTTTTCACCCCATGTATCCCAAGAGTCTTAATCTCACTGACATTTCTATCTGACGCGTCGTTTTCTTGCTCAATGTACATCATCCACAGACTGCACAGCTTTATGTGAGTTTTCAAAATAGTAGCTCGTCTAATTGGCTTCAAAACTAAACTATAAAGCTCAACTCATTTCTTAAGAACTGACGCCTAGCAAAACGAAAGAGAGATCTGCTCCTTGTTCGGTCCAAGCCGGCATCCTCGCTCACTAAAACCAATTTAAGCTCTCAGCTCAACGGGGGACCCTCGGAAATTCCCTTCTCTGGAGTCCGCTCCCGTGCTTTTGCTCCCAAGCGGAAGGTTTTCACCCGGAGGGGGAGAAAAAAAGAGAGAGAAAACTTTTCTCCCAGTATTTTCCCCTCTGGTCGGTGGGGAAAACTCTGACCCTGAAGGCCCTTTTCGTGGGGAATTCCTCTCTTTTTTTCCGCAAACCTTTTCGCGAGAAAATTCTTTTTGTTTTTCACCCCTCCCGCCATTTTTTCCGCGACCTCCGCGAGAGTCCCTGGAGGGCAGAGGGCGCCCTCTCCACTCGAGCTTGCCCCAGTAAATCTCCTCAGAGGTTATTACTGTGGCAATATCGTTTCCGGTATTACAGAACTAGTTCCTAGCACATTAAAATAGTGGTTCCACTTACAAGGATCGAGGTGGACATCTGGTGTGGAAACCAAACAGGCGAATGTACAACTTTTGGGACCCGAAAATGTATACATTAGTCAATAGTTTTGGTAAGAATGTTCGAGTAAGGTTAGAACACGGCCATTCCATTCAATTTACCATCACGAAAACATCGAAAGCTATACAATAAACACGTGTTAATAAACTTGCTTCCAGTTATCATCGACGATTGTTGATGGTAATACCGATAATGATCTCAATAATGATGATTCTTAGGATACAGATGAAAATTCCATTCTTGCCGAAAAAATCTTTGGCCAGCACTTTTTGAGCACACTAAATTTGTCAAATTAAAATGCTATTAAAAATCACTTGAAACCGCCAATATCAGCCAAAAATGTTAATTTTATAATTATTATTATTACCTATTATTTTATTTTTTTTTTTTGAGCAGAATTTTAGTCAAAATAAATATATCAAGGTTGACCTAGAACATTGAAATTTTTGAGCACATATTTATTATGAAAAACTTACCGAAATGTCATTACCTAATATTTGCTGATAAATCGAAGAAAAAAATACTATAAATACAATATATTCTTTGAATTGTAGGATATTATTTAGAACTTTTATTTTGCTAAAAAACTTGTAGTTAACTATTGCTTTGTTTCCAAGTTGTTCAAATTTCAAGGCAATATAACATAAAATTATTAGGTACGATAATTCGCTCATAAGATCATACTGCACGACCGGGGGGCTCTTTCTCTTTAGACGCTCTCAGACCTAATACCCTGGAGTTGATGAAATACTACCAGCTTAATTTTGACATTTTATGTCTTTGCTCTGGCACATAACTCGAAAACCGTTACCAAATTCGTTACCAAATATTCTGATGATTTCCGCTTACAACCGAGTCGTTGCTAGGGAAATGGTACTTCGTCGTTTTTCATCCCACAAAATTCGTTGACCATTCGTTCGAAAGCTCTCGATTTATCCAACCATATTATATTAACTATTGCGAAGTGCGTGGCCAACAAGCTGAGTTATGAGCATGGTTATATGAATAATTGTTTACACACAGGTGATCATTTTCAATAATTGATATTGTGAACATGATTGCAACCGCTTGTTAATTTCTGATGATTTCATTGAGCTGGTGTTTCGATGATGTGATTCATAGCAGGTGATCCGAATATTGCGAGAACGGTTTGATTTGTGAAGCGGTGGTTGAATCATTTTAATAGGTAATTTCTATACTTTTCACTATAGGAAGCTGTAATTTCGTATGTAGCCTCTTTAGGACATTTACTTGACGATGCCCAGGGTCCGGATCAGATGAGTGGCTCTTAAAGCTAATTTCTATGCTTTACACTCTAGGAAGCTGTAATTTCGTATGTAGCCTCTTTAGTACATTTACTTGACGATGCCCGGGGTCCGGATCAGCTGAGTGGCTCTTAAAGCTAATTTCTATGCTTTACACTCTAGGAAGCTGTAATTTCGTATGTAGCCTCATTAGGGTATTTACTTGACGGTGCCCAGGGTTCAGATCAGATGACTGGCTCTTAATCCCAATGAGTTGCAGACTCGTTTGCAGCGTTTTTTGAGTTATTCGCCATAGTGAAGACATAAAATGTCAAAATTGCCTTGTAAAATATTTTAATTATCAGGTGATATAGTTCTTTTTTTTTTTCGCTTACTATTCACCACTAATCGCAATTTCTTCGGTGTACACCTTTGCGAGTTATTAGTCAATGGCGAACATAAATCAGAAGGTTTGAGCTCGTTCTGATCTGCTGAACGTGAAATGAGACGAGCCGGCAAGTTGAGGGAGCTCGGAGGCGGGAAAAGGCCTCTGGGAGGAAGCCAAGTGATGAGATGTCGTTTGGGCGCTCCACCCTCCGTTGAAATGGCTGACATGGGTGGGCTCAGCTGTTTCCACTCTCTCACAGGTTTCTCTCTCTTGTATTAGAATGTATGTAAGTCGAGACACGGATCTGATTACTAATTATTATAAATCAAAACATAATATGTTATATGCTATATAATATGTTATGTGCAGAATGGCCTTATGAGCAAATATTGACGTGAAACTGCACTGAAGGGGTGCAGCATTGCCTCATGAGAGAACTTTACCGTAGGAAAGATGGGAGTTTCTTTGTGCAGCATGGCCTTATGAGCAAATATTGACGTGAAACTGCACTGAAGGGGTGCAGCATTGCAAAACATATAATTATATAATAATTGTTAATCGGGCCGGATGGATCTAGCTGGTGCATCAGCAAACTACATTTCGCCCGCTTCTTCGCAAACATTGCCGCTAGAAACATCCACTACAAAGCTGGGTGTATTTTTGGGATCTCTATTTAACATGACACATTTGTTGAACCCCTATATGACAGGCGGACTATTTTTGGACCCCTATATGGCAGACATGGCCGTTCTTATGGACTCCCAAATGGTAGACATGGTCCTGGTGGAAGTCGCCCCACTTCTCCTATCCAGAAACTCCCAAAAATGGCGACCCCTATAGTAATCTTAGTTTTACCTCATTTCCCCTCCTGTATAAAATGATATCGCAAACATTTTAATAAACAGGATGTCAACCTTACTAACAACCGTGAGATAAGTACGAACTAAATCACTCGCGACGAAGTTGTGGAAACCCATTTAAAAAACGGAAGTTAGTGAAAAACGTTGTCTATTTCCACGAAAAATAAAGAGTTACACTGTTAAATCGATTTCGACGGTTAGGCCATCATCAGTAACAAACAATAACTGAAGATACAACTGTATCTTAGAAGAAATAACTGTATCTTCAGTTATTGTTTGTTACTGATGATGGCCTAACCGTCGAAATCGATTTAACAGTGTAACTCTTTATTTTTCGTGGAAATAGACAACGTTTTTCACTAACTTCCGTTTTTTATGGGATAAGTCAAGAAATACCATCCACTAGATATCACGGTTCGTTGACAGTTCGTGATTACCTGGACTGGGGAAATCTCGGGGAAGTCTGTGTATGTCTGCGTGTCGGAATACTATACTACTACTATAATATAATCGGAATACTATACTATACACAACGCAATTTCGGCAAAGTCACTTTTTTTAATTTTCGGAATCTATCACAATTTCCGGGAACAATAATCCACTTTTCTTGTCTCTTTCTTGATGTTGATACATTCATTGGTTTACAGTTCACCTTCAGCTGTCTATATAGCCTAGGTATTTTGTTAGAGAAAATAAGACGTAGCTAGTGAGTCTAGCACACATTTGCTATGACCGAAATGCGATGTTTGGATGTTTCATCGTTGTTGATGGTTATGGTAAAGTTATTGGTGGCCTTGGTACTAGGATACTTGTCTTCAATAACTTTTCTTTCATTTTATAACGTTATCGTATGCAGTAAGCACTTTTTGGAATGCTTCACAACAGATTTTCAATAACACAATTTATATAAATAACATAGATTAAGCCAAAACATGAATTCATTGTTATAAATGATAGAGTAGCATTGTGTTTCAGAAGTTGTACAAAGTTTCCATGAGTGAGAACGTAAAACACTATTCATGTAGGTAGGCACTTGTTAGAACACATCTATTTACTCGCCTTGACCGACCAACCTTTTACCAATAACGGAATCGAGCTTTGTTGTGCTCGTAATGTCATAATCAAGAGGTTCGATAGGTTAACGGCTGACTACACCACGAATGGAATTGGTTCGTTATATCGTTATCCGTTTACGTTCCCATATTTCTAACAAGAGTGCATTGAATAAAACATGCCCGATGATTTATAGCTGTAACGCCGTTATCCGCATTCTCTTTGTATCAGTTCTAAGGGAGTTAGAAGGCGGTCAAGGACCGGAGATTCAATTGGGTGACTAATCGTTAGGAACCCTTCTAAACTGTAGTAACACAGTTGATCCAGAAACATATTACTTAGCAGCCATTGAACTCATCCGAACATGAGTGCGAACTATTGGTTGATTTGTTCCTTAACAAATCGCTACAAGTGTAAATTCCTTCTGGTCTCTTCCAACCTGAACACTGGTAGAAAAATTTATGTTAGTTCAAAAATCAAGCCTCCACACCACACGAAATAATAAAACCATCGCCACACGCGATACAACACAATATTATTAAGTCCGTCTTACAAAATAATAATATTTCAACCGACATAACCACTAAACTTTGAAGATTGGTAATTTATGCGACTAGACGCCGCACTTGTCAAGGAGACAAACTGTTGAGATTTTCAACTTCTTCAAATCGCTAGTTTTTAGGAATGCGTATTTTTTCCCCCTCCCCCAGAATATGCAAACAAAATTAAGATTGAGTCGACAGGGTGAAGTCGAGATGGGGCCGAAGTTCCACTTTGTTACTTGTCTCTCGGCGCGTCTCATTGCAATGGTTTATTGGAAGCTTGGCAATAACAGACTAGCATGTAGGTATAGATACTATACATACATGGGGACTAGCTGTATAAATCAAATAACAGTAGATTTTGCTTTAACTTCGTGCGTATTTTCGGATGTGATAATGTCATTGCCATAGAAATGGAAAAAATAAAATAAATAAATCAAATTCCAAAATATGTATTTTCATAGGTACCAAAGAAAGTGTTGATAGTCGACAGAGTGAACACCACTTTTTGTAAACTAACAGCTTTAGCTACCGTCAAATAGCCTAGTGAGTATATTAATGATTTTTTTGTGTAAACAATCAAAGAGACAATTGTGAGACAAAATGAGGTAACACATTTTTTGTTCATTCATATTTTGACTAAAGAGTGAATTTTTACGTTAGACACATTTCGGGTTCTAACTGAACCTCAAGGAAGGAATTCGCAGTAACTGAGCACCTGTTGGAAATTTCGAGCTAATAATATATAAACCCGCAATATGTAATTTGTGGGGATTTTAACCGTAGCAGAAAACAAAGTTATGGATTATCTTGACTTACGGTCGCTAGGTGCGCTAAAATGCATGAAACTGTAGGTAGGGTGTTTGACTAGAATAAATATAGCACGAAACCGATTTCGGGTGGAACCAACAGTCAACGTGTTAAAAATTAATGAAAATTACCTAGAGCAATAAGCATTTATGATCAACTAACTGAACACAAATACCTGATAACAATGACTGGGCATACGATTATACGAGTATTGTGAGGGATGTATACTGAAGTTTTCTAATTCTTTAAAGAGAATGAATTGTACGATTCGATTCAGACAAGACTTCTTGCATAAAAAACTGGTTAGTTCAAACTTGAAAAAATATCTTTCCTGACTCAAGTCTCACACAAGAGAAGTTCATTTCCACGACTCCGATCTCCGTTCGAACAGCAGAAGAAACGTATTCTTGGCCATTCCCTTCATTTATAATTGACTCATCACTTTAACGGACCAAAAAAACAGTCTATATGAGCGGTTACGGAGAGGGGGCCTCAGGAGGAATAATAAATACCGCCTTGATGCGGGCCCCGCCATAACAGGAGGATCATTAGGAAACCTAAAGAGAAACTGTAGACTCGAACAGTGATGTCGGATTTTTTATTGTATCGTTTTTTGTGCTGTCCAATTGCTGGGGAATTGCGGAAGTCAGACCGAATGCTGGAGTGATAAATATTAACGCTTAATATACTAATGAAAAAAATAACAGGTAATATACATGTCATTGGGTGATGGAGCTAATTGATAATCAATTATACGGGGTACGTAAGATATTTCTGGAGGGGGACGTAATGACTTATTTTCTCTACCCGCATTCCAGCAATTGGTTTCTACTCCCATTATGGGAATTGTCTGTCATATCATATCTTCCAACTTTGTTAGTGGTATCAATACCACTAACAAGGTTAAGCTTTGGGTTTTTGAGGAAGTTCGTAACTAGTAAATATTATGCGGGGTTGGTCCCCCAACTAACGAAAGAAATCAAGCCTTATGAAACAAAACTTGTTTTCCAATGTTGTAGGAAGTAGAAGCTTCCACAATTTTTGTATGTACTTATTTATCATACTATTTTCTTATATATAAATATGATTAGGATTAATTAAAAAATTATTCTAAAAAAAAAAAAATTCACAAAACGACAAAAAAATATATAAAAATAAAAATAAAACATTTAAAAAAAATTGACTTGTCCAGTTGGATTTTGAAAAATTGGTTTCTCCATCCCTCTTCCGCACTTTTCAGATGTACACTTCGCTTTTCCTCAATAATAAATTCAGTAATATGATATTTTATTTATATATATACGTATGTAATTTAATACAAGTACTAGTACATGAAATTGATAAAATAATAGGTACATGTATGTACATGTAGCGTTGAATGTATATACATTACTTTTTCTTAACACCCCCTGTCGAGATTTTTAGCTTGTCTTTCTGATTTAAGAGTCTACGACTAATAAAAAGCAAACAAAATGAATAAATCGAGTTTTACCTATATTCAATTTTCAATGTATCATACACAAATCTTCCTCGGTGTCCAAAAAATAAATTTTATGGCTGTAATACCGTGAGATCGGGCGGGATTTCCCAATCATCAATATTTAATTCAAATGAAATACAATGGGGAACACTCATGTGGTTGGAATCTCACACTCTTGACTTCAGATTTGGATTCAGCGTACTGGAAAATCCCCTAGTAGATACCAACTTTCTGCTCAATATACCTACCGTTTAGCGTGGCCAATAAACGGGTAGGAAGATTAAGCGAGACGAAGTACTGGAAGGGAGCTGAGGATTCCTCCCAGTCCACGTGCAAATGATTTTAAGAACCGTATTAATTACTGGTCAGTTACCCATCATATAGCACCTTTTTGGAAAGCTCTCGCTCAGCCGTTCTTATCAAGCAAATAAAGAAAGAACCATGAAAATTCCCTATCACAGCGTTTGAATTATCTGTATCGATGAGACCTTCTTGGCTAATTCAAAGTGAAGACCGATGCGATCTAAAGCCAAAAAAGCCCTCTTGTTTCAATACTTGGTAATTTTACTGAGGTGACAACCCATTTTGACACGTACTGTTCTCCGGGCCAAGATTATTATTTACCGAAACTATTTTTTAGTTATAGAATGTATTTATTTGACGTTTTTTTAACCGTGCAATGTATTTTCAAACCGTGTCAAATAGTAGGTGACGATTTTGACATATTTTTGGAAAGCTCTCACCCTGATCTTTCTATTGAGCAAATAAAAAAAATGACCTTACGAATTCCCCAATATTAATTTTAATAAATTGCATATACTAATCAACAGTACCAACCATTTTTTCAATGACTGGTGACAATTTATTCTAACGCTTTACTTTTCTAATTGAACATTCGAGTACCATAGTGGATTTTTCAATTAGATAAATATAAAAAAGCTAACCATTTTCCAACATTCAAATAGAACATGCATCCAGTCGATGCACAGTACGAATCCCTACAGTGAACCCGTTCATTTCTCGTCGCTTTTTTCTCTCTTAGCATAGCTTATTTTTAAATTCCTAAGGTGAGATCCTGATGCGATGAGAGCTTTGAATAAACTTGGAGACGAAAACAGAAGCCTCGACGATGGGATGTGATAGAAATCTCCCAGGGATGACACTCCCAGCACCGGCCAAACCTATTCATCACCAGACCAAAGTGGCAGGAGGGCCTAGGTGGGGATACAGCTCGCCGGCAGTCGCGTCGGCCAGGTAAACTGAAAGCTGGAAAGGACCACGCCCCCGCATCTGTCCTGCCCCGTCAGACATCAACCCCAATGGCAATCGTCAATTCGGGCTCTACGGTTGGTGGGAGATGGGCATTTTTTTATTCGAGTTTTTGTAAGCTCAAGAAACTCGGGTTCTGGAGGTTCTCCACCGTTTTTGATGCAGTACCCCCTAGATGTTGCAGTTTACCGTCCGGTGCGATGATTGAGACGTCCAGAAGTTTCGTCCGAGAATCTGTGGGAATCTCGTCCTGGTCGGTGACCCGCATCTTTCCTCTGCTGGATTACAACAGATTCCGTTGCAATTCCGACTCCTCACGGTATGCCCCATCTAATATAAAGTCAACCCTAATTTGTAAATCGTTGTAACCTACTTGTAATATGGATAATTGTGGTTAAATTTATAAGCGTGAGAGAATAGGAATTGTTCTTTATGAAATCATTACCCCCCTCGATCACTACTCATAGTGACCGAGCTAGGATATATTAATCTATGGATTAGCACAGATCTCTCAAGACTGTGCATTTGTAGGTCAGTGTTACTTGAATAAATTTCCTTCGCTGTTATTCATCAGGTACATATCTCTTTAGGCGCATAAACTGAAAAATTGTCACACAAAAGCGTGATAAAAAAGCTTTACAGTGTTTCGGATGATTCTCGCTTACAACCAAATCGTTAGTATGTACTTGCATCTTTGCCATTTTTCATTGAAGAAAAATCGTTCGACAGTCGTTGGAAAGATGTCAATTCATGCTAAAATCTTTCGCTCTCTGAACCGCTTCGGAAAAAAACAGCTCAGCTAAACGTAAAGTTATTAACAAAATATAATCAATCTTCGAGGTATAATAAAGAGATTCAGTAGTAACGAGGCTGGGTTACTACAACGGCGAGTATGCCAACCGAAACTTGAAAATGTTCCATTGGATTACGGACTCGTAAGCAAGCTGCTTCTTCCCAACAATGTATTATCCCTGTGGATTTGGCTGACCCTTACCGTCAAGACATATCAATGACAAAAAGTCGGTCCATCCGTCACACGTGTACAGAACCTTTCTCCGAAACTACCTGTTGTACCTATAACTTTATGAAACTTTAGTCAGAAATCACATATGGGGTCAAGTTGGGCTTAGACATTTATCACGTTGCTATTGAATTTTAGTAAACCATAGTTTTCTTTCTAGATTCCATTTACTAAGGTTTTGAATAATAATACCATTATTTGAGTCCATAAGTGTGCGGAAGTATTTCGAAACTATTTTCTAACCTGTTGGCGTAAAGATCAGCAAGATTAATGAAAGTAAGCTGACTATTATAGCAATATTATTGATGATGTAATTGGATGGACTAAGCAAAACCCACTCAACCGCATTAGGAACTAGAACACCGGCTGTCACAAAATACTTATCGAAGAGATGTATCAGAAGTGTCCCTCATACAGTGTACAATATAGACCTATTGAAACTGTCTACTTGGACTCTCGGCTTACTTCGATGCTAACCATGAATCCAGAAACAGGTTCACGATAAAGTGAGAGGTGTTCTGGGCTAACCTAGTCGTCTACCCTCATGTTTGAATTAACGACATTTCACTGTACACGTGATAAATGGACTAGGGCGGTAATCATATGCCGAGATCAAGTCATCTCGAAGGGATGCCAGGGGGTACCTTCTGATTTCTTCCAGACAGTCAACCTACGACAATGATCCTGGGGTGTAAGACGGAAAGAACTTCAACCTTCTGATAAATAATATATCTAGTTTTTACCATTTCATATTGATCAATCAAAAAAAAAGTCTGACAAGTAGGGTGAGCAGTATAGCTTCCTCACAAATTTTATCAAGGGAGTATAGAATTAGTTGAAAAACAAATTACGAGTTTAAATGGTTGAACGCATAACAGATCAGTAGGTAATATAGATAGGTATCTGTACCAACACATATGAAATAGGGTCATAATTCATGTTTGTGCATGCCCATACCTTACCATCAATCCAACGGTGCATTCAACATCTAAAGTACCTATATTTAAGGCGATAGAAATAGTAAAACATTGTCTAGAGGATAACCTTTACTAACCTTGAAAGTATATTAACAATATTAATTTCATGAAAATCGGTCAATTAGTCTCTGAGTGTCCATAAATGCCCCGAAATAACTCAACAATTGCAACATAATTCAAAGGGCATCTTCACAGTACATCTACTGAAATCTAAGTTTGAATGAAAAAGATCAGCAGATACCGAGTTATAAGAAACAATATCGCAGCGATTTTAAATTAACAAGATTTCAACAATATTGAATCTCAATAAATACCCAACTTATAGAATATGTTTACATTACAACTGTCTTACATCTGTTTCTAAAAAAGTTATTCAGTTTGACTGGAAACCTGGTCAACTCATTATGGCTCTGTATTTTGTTCAACGTTCGTTCAGTTTGAAAGCCGTCCAAATTTTAGCAGTTTCTGCATTCGTTTCTTTCTGTACATAACAAGTTTTGTATTATTGTAAATCCCAACCATTCAAAAAAGATTGGGGCGCCCAGTTTGTGGAAAGCTGGTAACGACTCCGGCATTTTAAACCGTAAACCCACCATACTTCATCAAAGACCCTTTTTGATTCTGTTACCTGATTATACCCGATGATAATGGAGTTCCGCCGTTTATCATTTATCACGCATGCTTGTGAATTGACGTTAATTCAAACATGAGAGGGCATCGTGATGTAACAAAACGAACCTCTTAGCATCCACAACCCGTTTCCAGTTCATCATCATTGTAAGACAGGACTATTAGCTTTAGCTCTCTCAGAGAGGGTTGCTCCTTTACTTACAAACTCACAATACATACTCTCATCTCCACTCCTTTCTTCCTCCTTTGGTGTATCTTTTAGTAACCAGTCGATCGGAACTGCCCCACTTGAGGGGGGTCCCCTTGTCACAGGCGACCTCCTGATTTGTTACCACTTGCTCCGGGTTAGTCTTCCATGGAACATGATCGCGGCCTTGTTATCCGATTCGGACGGGGACGCCGGATCCTGACGTCGAGTCTCCTACCGTCCAGACGCTCGTTAAGTCCAACTTCTCTGTTGTAAGGTACACACTTATTTTGGAACAGTTAGTTTTCTTCGCTCATTCGTTAAAATAATGTTTCAAAGCACCAATTTATTTTGCCATATTCTGCTGTGATGGGCTAATTATGATCCATTGTATACGATTAAATCAAATTGCCCTTCGCTTTCACGATCTCACATTTGAGTATATACTCCCAAACGTGCACTTATGTTGAACTTCAATTTTATTTCGCCTCCACAGAGAAATTATCAATGTATACTAAATACTATGTATACTGTAAATTTCCTGCATGGTATAACAGAAAATTAATACAGTAACTAATGTAGGTATGGATTCTTTGGCTTTTATTTTATTGATTTTTTTTTTTTTTTTTTTTTTTTTTGCGATAATAATAATGTATTTATACCATGCATTACGTATTTATGAATTTACACCTCAGTACGGGATAGTGGTCTGGTGTAGAATCAGTAACTGTGGATCAGTAGTTATTGGAGAAAGGAGTGGTTTGATTTGAACAACTTGGTACTACTTGTGATGTGTGTGTCAGTAAATATCTTAGTTAAAACGGGTTGCTGCGCCTTCATAAAACCCAATGAGTTTTTTGACTGTTAAAATTGTATGACTTACTCCTTCAGTTGCAAGAGAAGCTGAGGTGTTCAGTTTTTATTAGTAATGGTTCCACAAGATAATCTACCTATATAATAAGATACTAGGTACATAGATTATAGACATAGGCATACGTTGACATAGGTTATATCCCATCGTACCAGTCAAAATTACAGACCTTCAGACCGTTTGTTGCTGTAAGAGGATTTTGAAGCTGCAATGCGAGCACGATTCCTTGTGGTTATGAATAATTAGCCTAAGTAACTTGTTAACTATTGCAAGGTTTCGCAGTTGAATAGGTACTGCGTAAACAATACCCTGATGGACATCTCTGTACACCCCAAACATACCTATTCGTTATGGTCAAAATTGAAACATTGGGTGTGAAATTTTTTCCAGTCACTCTCAACGATAATTCAAACGAACAAATAGTAAATATTTATTATCGTTTAATAACGATTAACAGGTCGTTTCCATTTTTTTCCGACCGTCATGTCACGGCGAAAATATTGATTTTCACGCAAAACCAATGCGTTAATAGGAAAGTGTAACTCCCTTAGTTTTTACAACAGGAAAATCGTTCACATATTTTGGAATGCTCTCACAACATCTCATGGTCCCTAAGCCTCTGTAGTGTCAAGGAAAGTTTATTTATTACTCTAAGTCATAAACTAATATTGCTAAATTACCATAATGAACTAATAATGTGTAAAATTAATCACTATTATATGATCTGACTGTAGAACCGTAGGTCTACCGTCCGTTTTTCTTTTTTTTTTTTCTTTTGCAGTTATCGTACACAGAGCTTCGCGCAGTTTCGGTAGCATTGAAATTCATGATAACTTGTATGCGGTAGGTAGTTCTGCCGTCAAAACTTTTTTTTATAATCGTCATTTTGTTTTGCCCACGTGTTTCAGTAACATTTTCCCAGCCTTTTTACTCCTTTTTGATAATTTTTTATTGTCATTTGTATATGCGCCGGTATGACATCAAAATATTCCCATCCATTTAAACTGTAATAGAAACATCTTTTCAAGAATATAAAATTCTCAACTTTTGCTGTGCTGTCCATGCCATAATTGACACATTCCACATAAGAACACGTTACATGATTGTGTTCATCCGTGTTTCTTTTTACTTTGGCAAGACCCACCAGGGTTATCAGTTTTCCAAACAAAAACAGTCAACTTTACCATTTTTGCTTGTATATACAAAACTTAATATAAAAGGTCAAAAGTCGAAATCTTCGGTTGTTTGTGTTATTAATAACTAAAAAAAGATATTGTAGGTACATGTGGTGTGCACGATTTCCGCTCCCGACCCCTCCGCGTAGAAACTTTACCTTGCTTTGCTTTGCGCTAGTACCTTGCGTAAAATGAATATTGGGGTTTTCTACTGACGTGAACATCATCAATGTGAACTGTATATTTTTCTGTGCTCACTCAAATACCAACATTCAAAAAGTCCATCGTTTATCAATGATAAGGTTATTTAGCAGCATGGCGTTATATCACGCCTGGTTCCTTGTACTTACTAAGTCCCCCGAATGAATTAATCATGTGAACGCACTAGGTATATAAATTCATTGACTACATCGATCGATAAACGATACTACACTTGAATTGAGGCATTTAGGATCAAAAGCGGATAACTCCTCAAGACCAAATTTTCCAGGAGAGGCCGAAGAACGTTCTGGTCTCTCATTAGGTACCGTGAAATTTTTCATCCCTTAAAAGTGAATATACCTCCTCCAGTATGAGCAACTATATCCCCCCCCCCCCTAACATTGCTGCGATTCAACCTGTTACCATGGAGATATGGCCCAAAAACAACATTTTTTATCCGGTTTTGAAACTGAAATTGGCGCTTATCCGTTTTTGAAACTAAACGGGCGCCGTATACCACTAAATACCACCAAAAATAACTCAGATTACCCAGAAAAGTCCTTGATTCGTGTAAAACACCCCAGCTTGGATTAATCTTTCGAATTCCATTGTTATTGAGTAGATTATTATTATTGAGTAGGGGTGGGGGTTGAATAATGAAAAAACACGCTGGTTGAGTATTTTGTCTGTAATTTAGATAAACACAGGAAGGAAGGTATCAAACTATTCAGAATCCAAAGGACAGTCTTGAAGGGAGGCATTGGTCTTTGATAACCCTAAGAATCAAAGCGATCACAGCAACATCACAGCTTTTCAGTCTCATTAAACAGCATAATCACAAAAAACGACTTGAGCTTACAGCATAGAAGAAAATACAGGACGAATGACTAATCACTAGAATAAACTCTCTTTAAAAAATTAGGAAGGTATTAGCTAGGCGCCTATACCTATTGGTAACCAAAAATTCAAGCAATCACAGATTAAATTCATATGTGCTCGACGTTTCTTGGGCGTTTTCTCGGGTTCTCCTGCTCTTCCACAATGCTCACGTCCATGATTATATCCTCCAGAAACCGCTGCTAATCACTATTATAAAGGTAGTAATACTTCTCACAAAACTGGACAAACAAAAGACCGGACGAAAACTGCTGCTTATTCACTAATAAATTGGTAGAAAACTGCACAAAAAACTGGACTGACACTGATGTTGAGAGCTAATCAGAGAACGGTGATAAGTGATAACGGAGTGCGCGACAGCTGCGAGCCTAGCGGATTCTAGAGGAACATGGAGTTATCCACTTTTGAAACCAACACGACTTTTTGAAGCCAGATTTCTCGTGGTTCCTGTCCGTTTTTGATCCTAAGGTTTCTGTGGTATATAATTACCTATCTGAACTTGTGAAAAATGCAAAAAAATCAATTTCTGAAATTTTGGAGTTATCTGCTTTTGATCCTCAACGCCTCAATTGATAAACGTATTAATAATTAAGTAAGCATTTCAAGCCCCATTCATATCATTGCCCACATTTTGTTATTTAATAATGGGTGTGTAATTCAGAAATGCATGAAATCCATTGCATAAAGAATCTAATGATATACGGCTCACACTTTCTCGGGGATACAATTTCGGTTCCATGAATGCGCAATCTATTATCACCCGTTCAATGCGATTCTCGTGCGATCGCGGTCTCATTGTGCATAATGTCCCTACGCACGAGGCCTTGTCCCTTATTCGATTAACCTCTACCCGTCACCGAAAACCCGAAAGACCCCCTATGGGATCCCCAGCTGGAAAATCCAATCGAATCCAAACCTTCCTGCGTTTGAAAACGACGATGATTTATGTCGGACCCAAAACGAATACGCTCCACGTGCTATTCGCGGACACCCCGTTTTCTGTAGGGAGGTAGAGGTCCTCCCTTCCCCTCCGTTCCACAAAAGAGCGTCAATTTGTTTGGAATCGATAACCAATCGGTTGGGGGATTCGTTTTGACAGGGGTAGGATGAGCAGGAAGGAGACACTGTATCGGAGAGGGGATCCCACTATTTTGTGACTATTAGCAGATAGTGGTAGCGCATCCATGGCAGTTTCTACACGCGAAAGCTGTACACAGACAGTGAGTAATATATTAATTCGTACAATAGTTATTTTTGTGTGAGTACGATGTAATTAGTTTTTTACCAAAATACTTTTTTGTTTAGATTTGAGTAGCAAGGTAAATACATACTGTTCAGGTCTTGAGGGATGGTCAAAGTTGAAAACTCCCGACACCGGGAAAAGTTTTAATGTAAGATTCAGCCTATGGTCATAAATATAGATCGTACATTGTTTATTGTTCTCCCTCCTTATTGCTAATTGTGTTAAGCTTGTCATTCATTATCTCAGGACGGCTGGGCTGCCTCCGTCTCCATGGCGCAAACACCTGAAGCCTTGTCGTTTTCCTCTGTTTCTGATGGCAACTCGAGAGATGGCGAATTGTATTTTCATCCATGTCCATGTCGCCACTTTTGAGTATTGTTTTGAACACATTCAGTACAAATGGTACCTAGTACCATTAAACACAATAGGAGTGAAATATGTCTGAGATATCTCTTGACCATTGTTTTGAGTAATTTGTTGAACTCCTTCAAGACTAGTGACTATAGAAAACCGAAACAGATTAGGTCATCAAAATTATTGTTAACAAACAATTATTGAAATAGTTTCTTTCCAACTCTCACTAAAATCAATAAACAGATCGTTCAGAGGAAATACGGGTGACGACCGATGGTCTTTGGTTTATTATATTCAATAATGAACCTTTTTGATCGACCAAGAAAAAAATGTTTAACCCCCCCCCCCCCCCTCTCAAAATTTAATGGTTTACGTTTCAAGATGCGTAGAATCCAAAAATCGAATGAAAAAAAAATTAAAAATCCCTCCTTCAATTTGCAAGAGACCTTTGTGTCTATTATCAGCAACCTCTGATCGTTACTGTGACATGCTGCAAAATTTTCTTCGACCAAAATTGAGTAACCATTTTGCTGAACGTGGAGAGGAAAATGTGCGGTGTCAGCATGATGGAGCATCAGTCCGTAACGTCATTCTCTTGGCATTTTAAGGGAAATCTTCCCAAGGCATCTCATTTCCATGCGTGGTGACATCGGGTTGTCTCCACATTCACCAGATTTGACCCCATGTGATATTTTTTATGGGATAACTTAAAGACCAAATTTTACCAACACCGTTCTAGAACATTGAAGGAGTTGAAGGCTGCGATAACCCTTGAAGTTGCCGCTTTTCCGCCTGACAACCCAAAGGGCTATAGCAAACTTTCGTGAAAGACTAAATTTGTGCATCATCGGTGGAGGGGAGCATTTAAGTGAAATATAACTTCATTTATGAAAAATAAAACAGCATTAAATGTAGAATTTAAGAATTACAAAAGAAAAAAAGAAAAAAAAAAAAAAAAAACGGACGGTAGACCTACGGTTCTACAGTCAGATCATTTAATAACGATTAACGTTTGTTTAGCCAAAACATCTGTACGCTTTGTGTCGTTTTGAAGGGGTCGTATCGGGAGTTGCAGAATTTTTCTTGAATTCTCGATATCGTTTGGCTCTCTCGGCAGCCATAGCATCATGAGAATGTGATTCGAGTTTCTTGCGATCTCGATATCTTTAGCTCGTTCGGCAGCTGTAGCGTCGTAAAGTTTTGAGTTTTCCCGCTCTTCACTTACATCTGCAGGCATAACGAAACTATTTTTCTAGCATCTTTATTTATATCAGTTTGTGACGCTCGCAACCACCATAGTCACGTGACGCTCGCAACCAACATAGTAACTTGATACAATTTCGATGGTGCAATTTCGATCGTGATGTGACGCTCCAAAACCCAACCGTGACGTGACGCTCGTGACGCGACGAAAACAAATAGAAACGTCCTGTTAATCATTATTAAATGATAAAAAAATGTGTATGTAGCCAGCTTTTTTAAATTAGAATTCTTTATCGGGGAGCTCTTTCTGCAGCACCCTGTATACTCTATTACCATTGGCATGGCTAATTTTCTTGAAAAATCTCTATTGGAATAGAAAAAACGGATTTCTCTGGAACAGCTGACCTAAAACATTTCAATCCCGCACTTGGATGAGAGAAAACCAAACGGGAACTCCAGAGCCAGATATGCGGATAGCGGGCAATTAACGGAGACGCTGAACGCATCCTCGCGCCGCGGGACCTAACATCCCGAGACCTCTACCCGAAGGCTCAGCTTTCACCTACGGAGGGGCGTACGAAGCGAACATTCTTTCCGCGATTGGAATTCTTTTGTCAACTCCAAGAGGGAACCTTTCCATGTGACTTTGTATGCCGCCGTTTTTCCCTTTGACAAGATTTACCTTCTTCGCTCTTATTTAGGCATCCCAACCACGTAACGCGATCGCGGGGATTATAGAGAAGTTTCCGTTTTTCCCGAAAGATGGTTCGGAGTTGACGTTAAAGAGCCTCGATTGTCCGGGAGAGTCTTCGGCTCGGGGAATTTTAATGGACTCTCCAGGAGTCAGGGGTCGAAAAGGGATATGATGCCAACATTGACAAATTACTGCACAAATACGGGCAATGCGTCCAAGGAAGGAATGGGTATAATCATTTACACTGACCACATTATTAGGTGCAAAGCTAACCGAAGTAAATATCTCAATCGTGCAGTGCAGCATGACTGCAACGCAAGGGTTAGGGAATGTTTAACATTTTATTTACACCTACGTCAAAACCTCCTGCATATAAAGGCTCTCCATTGTAGTCGTTAAGGGCGTCCATGAGTCAGATGTGGTTGACAAAAAATCATTTTTCCGTTTTTTGTCCAATTATGTAAATTCTAAATTTAATGCTGAATCTATTCATATAAATATGTTGGGGTTCATCTCATGGAAAGCATGAAAAATTTATCATTTCGAAAAGAAAACCCGATCGGCTAAAACTATTTGTATGAAGAATGAACCAAACACTACACGAAATAATCAACAAACCAAACGTTAATGAAAATGAAACGTTGTCTCGATAATGTGAAAGATAACCAACAAATTAAGTTATAACCACGAAGAAACACTGAAAATAAAGAAGTAGCTGAGTCATGAAACAAACAAGGAATGATCGTTAGATTACGCGGAAAACACCACTTGAGCACTTACGAATCACTCACAATATTTCAGATGCGTTTTTCTCTAAACAAAAGTTTTTAGTAAAAATGCCCCATTTTCTCTGAAATTACTGATCGGATCGACGGTTATTTTAATTTTCAAGCAATATCAAATTCTTGAGTAACCAAAGAAGCGAACTTAAAAAAAAAAAAAAAAAAAATGTCTAATTCCTGAGGCTTACCAAAAATTCATTTCGAATTTTAGGTACCTAAAAAAATTTCCGTTTGTATAAGAGATGGATTTTTACAAGATGCAAAAATATTAATTTCAATATTTTTTGCCATTTCTGAGAAAATGTGTCTTTTGTAAGATACAAGTTAACACAGACTCACGAACGCCTTTAACAGGCTATTTAATTTTATCCGTCTATTGAAAGATCTTCAATATAGATTTCCAAAAAGTTGCTATATGAGGGGTATCGGATATCCTTCCTTCCCACATTTAACATTTTAAAGCCATCTGAATAGCTCATTTTTCCTTTGAAAATTCGCTAAAAGCAGTAGTCTTATAAACATAAAACGTAGTGGTTCTCTTTTCATTGAATTCGGTTCAAGAAGAAACTTTAGATTGCCTACATCATCTAAACTTGTTCCTTTACTTACAGAATAATATTTTAGATCGTTTTTTTGCTATATATCACTGAGCCATAAACTTTTGCTTCCCCAAGGAAACTAACAGCTTATTTATTTGTACTTTCTGGATATATAAATTTTTGTCTACAAATTCAATATTTCCACTCTCATTTTACGTTTTAGACCATTGTGAACCGAATCTGTATGTCTGTTGTGTGCCGCGTACCCATGTAATGGACTCAATTTCTACAGTTTTCATCCGATTTTGATGAAATTTTCAGCAAATGTGCAGGGTAGGTGTAGATGGTCTCCTATAAGTTTCATTATTCCCGAATCAATAGACTACTCTGCGCATGCGCAAACTTAAATTCTACCAAGCATTATTTTCTTGTGCCCTAGTCGTTTGATTTCGCTCACATTGGGAGGATCATTGAGGGAGGACGATATGAGCATCCCATATCGTTCAACATGATCGTGTCATCAGTAGCTCCTGTGTATGCAGAATGTGAAATCCTAGTAACAAGCTTTATTATTACAGTTATCATAAAGATCTGATGAAATTTTCAGAGAATGTGCGTGTTAGGCAGTATACAGTCCCTTATCAGTTTCATTGTTACCAAATTAATTCTTCTCCCTGTGCACATTCAAACTTAAAATTCCATCCAGCTTCATTTTCTCACGCCTAATCTTCCGATCTCGCTTAAATTCAGAGTATAGTTGGGATAACATATCCGATATTTATTTCAACATGGTCTCGTCATTAATAGCTCTTGTGCATGCGCAAATGTGAAATCCTAATACCAAGCTTAATGATTACAGTTCTCATCCGATTTTGATGAAATTTTCAAGGAGTGTGCGGATCAGCCTGTAAATGGCCCTTCATCAGTATAATTGTTCCCAAACAGTGCGCATACGCATAAGAAAACATTTCTATTTTATTGTTAGTATTATTATTGTTTTCTACATAAATATTTGTATTCGTGAGAACAGTACCTATCAACAAGAAATTGCTGATTAACAAGCGTTTGAAAATATTCATTCTGCACCCTTGTGCAATATTTTGAGGTTTTTGAATTCTTGAAACATGCATTTTAACAGGAACTTGTTTTCTGGTTTCGGATTCATCGGCACCTTATTTCAGAAAGATTTATGCATATGAATAATTTATTGAACGCCCCAGATATTTTTGGTTGGGCTGTATAATATATATGCAAACACTTGAAAATTATACCTCAGATTGCGTAATAAGGCTGGCTCGGATGCGTTCGCGGTCATAGGTCCGATATTTTCATAGAACCATTCAAGTTATTAAAAATCGAACTCCTTCAATCAGATATTTTTTAGGTGACTTGCAATATTGTCCAGGCTAAACTATTTTCGCTATTCGTTCATCGATAGCTCAACACTCAAATGGAAGAGTTTCTCGACTTCTTATATATATATATATAGTTTTCTTGTCGCAAATATGTGCTTCGACGGCTTAGTTACCACTGTAGGACACATCTCAGATAATATGTGTGCCAATAAAGGTGAAATTTAGGAAAGTTATCTCATAATGTCGAACCGCGGTATTCGAACTTTTGGTAACAGTGTAAATTTGTTGATGCTGCAGGTTTCATTTATTAAGGTAAGGATTGACGCAACATAGTTTGTGACGTAGCATCAGGCTTTACCAATAATGCAGAGGACGTCACTATATTTATTACGTCGATCCTTATATTTTGTTAGCATTCCGGTTCTTTTGAATATTTGGCCCACCCCGGTTGTTGTAATTTCTGCTGTACATCAAGCCCAAGAAAAACGTGTTTTAGTATCGCATCCAAACGCTGAGGAGGACTCGAGGCAGCTAAATATTAGAGCGGTCTTTTAAAAAACGACAGAAAAAGGTGATGCAAGATAGAGAGGATGCTGAGGCGCAGGAGGACCGTAGATAGTCTCATATCTTTCCGCCTTCTGAGGTAGCTGATCAAGACAACTAAATGTGGGTAGGCGTCCTAATGGTTTTAGGGTCCGATTCTTTTTTTGTCTGTATTTTATCCAAATGTCTTCAATCATCGGAGGTTGAGCGGAATCAGTTTCTTCTTACCAAGGGACGTTTAGAAGACAGGAGCGGCAAAACACAAATAAAACATAGTCGGAGTAAATAAAACACAACCAATAAAATCAATTCTTTCAGTAACACTAACTTATATAGGTACAATGATGGGATGTGTACTTTTCACCGACGTAAAATAAGGTTATACCTAAATAATTTTTCTCTTCAGGTGCCTAACATGCTAGTTTAATCAAGAGTATTAGAATAGAACAGAATTTACTTTCATGATATTTTAACTGAGAATAATACATATAACTTATCAAATAATGATCACAGTCCCAAAAAAAAAAGGTTGGTCCAAACAAAAGGGTTTGGACCAAGAGGTTCAATAATTTGAATTAGACCATGTGAAAACGACAGGTGATAGATAGACAGTAATTACTCCTTCAAAGGGGAGAGGCTATTAACCTGCAACACCCAGATGATATCCTGGAGGTTGTATAACCATCCAGAATATGCCAAGGAATAGCATAAGCAAGAATCGAGAAGGATGAACTACTTCTATTGATCTCAACCATCAGGGTTGCTGCACAATCATCCGTTCGTTTCCCATAATAAGGGGATATATCGATTTCGAGCCTTGCCTCGAAGGAAGTTAACCTTTTAAAATCCTCCCGTGGTCCTGTGGTAGAACTTCGAACTATCGCGCTAGCGACTGGGGTTCACATCCTCGCGGCGTCAAAAAGTTGTTTACTGCAGTTGTTTGTTTCGCAGTACTATTGGTTTTAATTTGTATTTTTATTTGTCTAATTATAGTTTATCATTTATTTTTTTCCGGTAGGAGACATCGTCCAGTCATATTTCAATAATTCACCATGGACTTAGTTTGAAAGTTAATTTACTGTAGACCAGTGATCTTCATGGAAGGGAGTGGGGGGGGGGGGCTAATATAGAATTTATAAAACTTGGTGTAATAATTTGTGCAGCGGCAGCTTTTTGTATTACAAAAATATGTAATCATCAAATACTAATGAATGTATTCATTGTTACAGGTAAGTGACGAACGGCATCTCAGGTTGCTATCCTTGACATCATGGTAAATCGTAAGTTGTTAGTTATGGTATTCATCTCGATGCTTAGTACAGGTAATATGGAATGCTGGTAGTTCAGAAGGCTCGTTATGAATGAGGTTTTCGTGCGTGGATTCCGGGTGTTGGGAGAGAGAAGAAGAAAAAAAAAAAAAATGGTTGGCTCGGCCTGAAAGTTCAGCGTCAGAAAGAGTGAAGGCAAACAATCGAGAGAGGACGAGGGTGTGCCTGACAGTTGACACCCCATTCGCAAGAGAGGGTCGCAACACGATACAATGGAATCGACTCGGAACGGCCATGTTTGCGGAGGCCCAAGGAACTTGGGGAGTCCCGGGTTTGGTTTTTGTGTGGTTGGGATTTCTCGCAAAAACTGTCCGTCCAACAGCAGAAAAATTATTTCGCTGGGGAAAATTGGTAGTATATTAATATGAAAATATTCCACTGGGCATTTCGAATTTTTAGGCACCATGTAGATAAGAAGAAATAAGAAACAAAAACATGTGAACCTTAGGAACATACCATGCGTCACCACTTTTTGCTCTACAATTCGCTCCCTGCACCATCATTCTCATCAGTATAGTCAATAATGAGAATTATAATAGTAATAAATAAGTTATCGTGATAAAAAAACCCACATAAAAAATGAAACGGAAAAAAATTTGGTACTTAATGCATTTGAAAAATCATTGTGTCATACACAGATGTCGTCGACAACAAAATTAAAGACCACAGACCAAATCTTAGTTTTCTATGATTCATCCCACCCTCTAGAATGGTCATTTGCTGCGTGTTCGGGTGTAGTAGGTAATCCTGGTATCGCGGATTTCTAAAGAGATGAAACCTTGAGTAATCAGTGGATATAGGCGATCCGCCGAGAAAGGTTTGCAATAAAATTAATGATTAACAAAATGATTATTTTTACCATAATTCAACAATCCGAGATCGGAATACGAAAAAACTGGGGTTACGTTTCCGTTTACGTATATGTTTCCCCCTGCTTCCAGTCTCGTTACAGAACATAATATTATGCTGTGTCCGTCACGACTGCGGTCATATGCAACAACAGAAGAGCAAATCGGTAATGTTCGTTTGGAGCTGTCCATCCTTATGCGGATAAAGAAGATTGGTACTAAAGATTCAGCAATTTTTGTCATTTTCACTCTATTGGCAACTTATTTGCAATCCTATATGCCTAGGGTTGAAACACATGGGCACCAAGCTAGTTGCCGGAATGGTAGCAGTGCGCCATGCTCTAAGCTAGCATAATTGCCGAGTCGATTGTTCACATAGCTGTAAGTGTAGATGGTCCATGCGCATGCGAGGTATTTATTTATTTATTATGAGTACGGGCAAGCCCAATTTACAAGGAAAAACATGATACAGAGTTGAGAAAAAAATAATACAGATATTCAAGAAAAAAAACAGTGTGTCAAGTGAATGAAAAATGGAAGAAAAATATATACTTACATACTATTGA
Organism: Adelphocoris suturalis; assembly: GCA_030762985.1. NCBI lineage: Eukaryota > Metazoa > Arthropoda > Insecta > Hemiptera > Miridae > Adelphocoris > Adelphocoris suturalis. The sequence goes on along the minus strand of CM061041.1, from coordinate 22,277,563 downwards.
AATTCGATAAACATTCAAAATCAAAATAAAACAGGGGATGATAATACAAGTGATCTAAGTTGGGATACAGAGCTATTGAAAAAGTCAAAATCGGGATGAAGGTGGAGAAGTAAATTGGCTGAACGGCGGATACGGTTTAAGGGGGAATTTATTAAATAATTAGATGCTGAGAACGGGACGTGAAACAAGGTGGGATGGCGACTGGTAAGACGAGGAGTGGAAAGCTGGAACTTGGCAAGTAGAGATGGGCAATTGATTTTATTATTCAGCAGCTCATGCAGGAACACCAAGTCGGCAAGAATTCTTCTTTTGTCCAGTGGTTGGGCTCTGCAGGTCTCCAACAGGGAAGAATAATTGGGTATCAATAGTTCACACTCTCTTTCACAGTTCCTTCACTCTGCGTTTTTTTATTCACCCTGGTTTTGACAACAAAAATAATGGATGTTGAGAAACTTACTGCATAGGTTTTATTCAATTCAGTTGAATTTATTGGGATCAAAATAACAATGAAGAATCGGAAAAATAAGCTGTAACTTTCAAAAAAAGAAGAGGAGATTACGAAATTATGATTCAAAACTACTAGCACTTTACGATGCTCTCCAAACAATAAGTTCAAAGCAAATCTGGCTTCTCGATTTATTACTCGCGAAAAACCACTTATGGTTGCATAGCTGCCCATTAGGCTACCAGCGAGTAAGCGAGTAGGGAGTATGCGAACAGCTAGGCTACTAGCCCGAATCCACAAAATCCTTACGCAGTGACTACAATATCGTTGTGCCTGGTGGATTACTGAATCAACGGATGTACCACGAAACTCGGTCGAAATCAGGCAGCCAGTAATGAAGTCCCCGATCCATACTGTATTCACTTCACGTTTTACGCACGCATTGATGCTTCAATGGGATTCATATAAAAAACCTCTGCTATCGCATCCGAATGATTCATGGAAATTTACTTATGGTAGAAGGTCTGAAATATATTGTAGAGGTTATACCCTTATATAGGTAATCTGTCAAGAGTTTTGCGTGAATGAGCAGTGGTTACATTCAATCCCGACTTAATCGACTACATCCTTAAACTTGAGGTTTTTTAAAACTCAAATGATCCAAATGGATCGGGTATTTATTGAGGAAGTGATTCATGCAGCAGGATATCACAGTAATGTTTTTTTTTTTTTTTTCGTGCTAAACTTCAGACTGCAGGTGGCGGATTGAATATTTTAAGTACTTATTATCTTTTTTTCTAGGTAAAAGTTACGAGTATTAAAGAGGTTCATTGTTCAAAATAATAAAAAAATACCTAGTATTGAATATTTGCGGATAAATTTAGGAACCATGTCTACTTACAAGGACGATTGATCTACGCTGAAACACAATACATAAATCATTGTGTAACTACTTGCAGCGGTTTTATTATGAGAATAAAGTTCATAGCTATTAAGCTACGCTATTTTACTACCTGGCTATTTTACGGTACTTATGAGGTAGCCATCATATTAAATGCAATAGGTAGACTGAAAATCCCGTAGGAACTTTCATACCTCCCACGATCTAGTTGGCCGCGTGTTCCTCCTACCTACCAGCCTTCCTATCTCAAACAAAGCGTTTGTTTTTCTTTTCTCCCACAACCGCATTTCCCTCCCACCGCCGAACCTCCCAAGAGGAAACGGCTGACGAACGTGTGTGTGAAGCAGGAAGCGCTTTTGTTTGTTCGAGTCCATCTAATTGCCGCTCCTATGGAAATCGGTCGGGGAGATCGGCCTGCGGGTCAGAAGGTTGTTCGGATGGTCGTGGGGACCCAGGACGATAGGAGGACCTATTAGAAATGATTACATGTTCAGAGGCGGGAGATGATGCCTATTTATTACAGAGATCCCCTTCAGACAAGACGGCGATTCTTCAATGTCTCGATGGGATCGGCGGATCGCGCCTGAATTTTCCGCATGTGGTCCCATGTAATTAGAAAGTTTTTAGTAGGTTTTATCGTAACCAAAAGGACCCGTGCAGAGTGAAGGAGCAGCGACAAAAGCGTCGAAATCAAACACTATTCTAGTAAGATATATAGACAGAAAAGAGCATATAGACTGTAAGCACCTTTATGTGTGGTATTGATACCATCATAATGTACCCATACTTACCCACCATCAGTGGGGAGATCAGTGCACATGTCAGGAGTTAGGCTATTGGTCGTAGGGGACTCAGGACGATCTATTAGAAATGATTGCACGTTCAGAGACAGGAATTGATGTCTATTTATTACAGAGATCCCCTTCAGATAAGACGGCGATTCTTCAATGTCACGATGCAATCGGCGAGTCGCCCTTGAATTTTTCGCATGTGGTCTCATGTAATTAGAAAGTTCCTAGTCGGTTCTATCGTAACCAAAAGTACCCGTACAGAGTAAAGGAGCATTAACAAAAACGTCGAAATCAAACGCTATTCTAGTAAGGGATATAGACAGAAAAGAGCGTGGACGCAAAGCGTCGAAGAAACAGCAAAGTGGCAGTACCATCCTAGTTTGATGTCTCTACTGGGACGCTCTCATCCGCCGCTTTGCTCTCCGCTTCTACTCTGTAAGGACCCTCATGTGTGGTATTCATAACACCATAATATATCCATGCCTACCCACCATCAGTGTGGAGATCGGTCCACAGGTCAGGAGTTAGGCTGGGACTCAAGCCGATCTATTAGAAATGATTACACGTTCCAGGGTTAAAGATGATGCCAATTTATTACAGAGATTCTCCTCAGACAAGACGGCGATTCTTCAATGTCACGATGCAAGCGGCGAGTTCCCCTTGAATTTTTCGCACGCAGGTTCAAGTAGTTAGCTGGTTGCTGCATTTGGGAATCGAATATGAAATGTAAATTAAGCAACCACGAAAATGAGTGTTTTACAAAATTGTCTCCTTGTGTATTCGTAATGACTGAGTAAATCAGGGAACGTGCCCAATGATTCAAGAATAACATGGGTACCTACCTATTTCAAACTAATGTGTTGTTTGCTACCTACACCATTAGAACTACCTAATATGCAACGTGATAACACCAATCAACATAGTTCGTCGAACATTCTCATTCAAATATCGATGGGAAAATTAGCAAATGTATTGTGACGTTTGATCATTTGAACGAATAGAGAACGGGTTTCGTGAGAAGAAAAATAGGGAAGTCATGGTATCTCAGCGATTGCTTGTACTTTTGAAAATTGAAACTCACGTAGAATCAGTTTCATTTCAGGATTTAGTGTGCATGTTTTTTCGGTTATTGGCAATCGCTAACGTGGGGGAATTAGGCTTAAACATGTTTCATGAAGACTAAAACTAAATGAGTAGGTATTTGATAATTATTATAATTTAATTATAACGTGGAATTATTTACTGAGGCCTCGGTTTATTAAGTAAATTATTTTTTCCTATTCAATGCAATTCGGTTAATTTTATTGGCCTTTATTAATTAGAGAAGCTAAATATGAAAATTCAGCATCGTTGGTAGATTAGGGAAACCATTTTCATCTAATATCATTCTTAGAGAACTGCATTACGTAAGGCAAATTTTTACCGATCCAATCATAAAATGATAACATGTGACAGTTCCCGCGAGATCCAAGGGAATGCGCTGCCGTCGCTCCGTTGTTTCCCAACGGGCGTCGGGCGCTTCTTCCCATGTTTTTGAAAGGCTGAGTTTGGCGATGGATGGGTGATCGAAGAACCGGAAAACCAATCTTCTCCGAACGTAGCATATATGCTATTAGTTCGAGTTGTATCTTTCATGGTACTGTCACACCCCTCTATCTATTAGTGTGGATTTAGGCCCCAATTGCACCACGGGGCGCCTAAGTTCATTACAAACATGTCAAATGGCCTCTCGTTGACAAAAACGCACTGGTCAATGAATGAAATGCTTCCGTATAGCTAAATACATTTACTGGTCGTATAACTTCGGGATTATACATATATGTAACACCTAGTGATTCGACTCAGTGATCTCATTTCACGCATAGGCTATAACAAATGCGATAAAGCTAATGCGTCTTCCCATTTGGAAAGATTTCGTAGAATTTTTAGACCAGAAGGGGGCCAACGACCAAAATCTTGTTTCGAACAGTCAGGAATCAAAATTGTTTCAAATTCGCAAATCAGGTTGTTGTTTGTAATCTCATCCCATAACACGGTTTTTTCCCTTACTTATTTATCGAGGTTCCAAGCAGAACGAATTTCATCTGCAACCAGTAACAATGTTCCTTGGGTGAAAATGAACTATTTTCAAGCATGCCATTATTCAACCAAATAGTTCTTACAAAGCCGACATGAATTATCCATATTTCCCGCCTTAACTACACTACTAAACCGACTTCTTACAGCCATTTTTCGAGGTCGGGGAACTAGTTGGACGGGGGATACAATCGCGAAAACGTTTTTTTAACGTTTCACATGGTCTTCCTCCGCGCGGAAACCCTCGGCCCCGCCCTCTCCTTCCAGAAAACCATGTTAAAGCGCGATAATTCTTCGTTGGAGACATAAAATAATGTTGTGCCCATATATCTCGGGCTCGCCAGTCGCAAATAATGCTCGCTTGTCTTAAGCCAGCTTTTCTTCTATTAGTTTCCCCCTCTCTTTTCCGAAGACGGAGGAAAAGAGAGTGGATGAAATCGGTGGGGAGGGAGATTTTTTTCGTCTGTGCCTTTTGTTTCCTATTCTGGAAGTCTCGAGAATTACATTCAGAGACTCGTGTTTTGAGATCTGTCCCGGGCAATTGGTTCCGTCGTTCCCACCCTCCGGCAGAGAGCTGGCGTTCGTGCCAAGTTGGGGTGAAATTAGGATGATACTAATGGACTGTATAGGCTGAAACACTCGACAAAAAAGAATAAGTAATCACGCACCGACTGATTTTGTTCTCTTTTCTCTTTCATAGGGCTATTTTTGAAGATATTTGATACAACGGAGGCGGGTAACCAGAATCGAGTATTTTTTATTTTTATTTATTTAATGGTTTAAGCCGTTCCTCAACCAGAAGGATCATTAGCCGCACTAAACGATGTGTTCAAAAGGGCACTGCAAGTAGCACGATTCTAAGGGGAGTCATGCTGCCCTTTGTCACCTAACGGGGTGCAATTACGAACTTCACGGGCAAATCGGAGGGAGAAAAATAAGGGGTACAGTGATGACCACAGTTTAGCCCCTATAGCGTATAAAAAGCATCAAAAATAAAATAATACAACTAGGACTAGATCAAGAATAGGCTAATAACTGAATATATATGTTACTATATATATAATCAGCAGAGTAAAATAAAACTATCACTAGATTGTACAAAAATATATCAAAGATCAGATATCACAATTCGTGGTAGAGCTCAGCGACTCTCAGGCTCAAATGAACGGGTGGGTTTCTCCATGTAAGCTTCATCACCGTCGTACTGTTATACTGACAATAGTAAACTAGCTATATCAGAAAAGAATAGGTGACCGACCAGTGGTAATGAAAATACTAGAAAGACTGAGAAATTGAGAATTCGAATTCTTTAAAAACCTGAGAACTGTTCTTAAGTAGAGTGATTAACAATAATAGCCAGCGTTATTCTCTCGTGCTCCAACTATGAATCGGAGATTAAACATCCAGAAATTATCTGCTAATAACAGGAAAAGAAAACCATGCCAATAATGATATGTAAGTACGTCAGTGAGGAGTGCGAATTAGTGCGAATTAGACCAAAACGAATTCTACCGGTTAATGTTAATGAGTAATTGCTGAGTAACTGTTATTGGTTATGCATGCTGTACATACGAGAAAGGATCGCTTAAATTAAAATTCAAGTCGTGCAGCATGTTCGTGTGAGCGATCTTCCGTAATTTTTAATATAACTTTAGTGTTGGAAATATCGAAGATTAATATTTACTCGTATTTGACATGAAATCGTTAAAAACTGAACCATTTCATGGCGAACACTTTAAAAAATAACGTTCAGCTTTTAACATAAATTTTTGGATTTTAAATGATTTTCACAGTTTTCATCGATTTTCTAGCATATTTTAATTTAATTCAATTAGGGTGTATTTCCAGAATAGTTGTGTTCATAGGTACATTGTTGAATGTTTCAGTTCAAATTTGATAAACTTCTCAGCAAATTTTTGTAGAAAATCAAGCTATTGCAATGGCTCAAAACATTTTTAATTACAGATTTTTGAAAATTTTCTAAATTGAAATCCGTATTGAAGCATCTGACACAAATCCCTAATCCAACGCTTTTTCATCTCTATTTACAGGGTGTCCCAAAAAAACGCCCCCCCCCCCCCACCCCCTGCTAAACTCCTTGTTTATGGGTAAAAAAAAAGTTTTTTTAAGATCACAAAAAATGACAAAATCGCGCATTGCGCGCTTGCCCAAATGTGCCCAATTAGCATCAACTTTGGTTTTTTTTTTTTTTTTATTCTACATGAAATTTTATGGTGAAATAACCCATCATTCGATCTTTTTAGTGCACGCAAACGAGTGCACCATTTTAGTGCTAAAATTGTTAAATACCGATTTTTTTAAGATATTCAATTGACACATGTAACACATGATTTTGGGGTATTTTTCCGTGTTGAACCTCATGTTGAGCAACTTTCTTACACATTTCCACACAGCACAAAACATAATCAAATGTAGATTTTTCAGTGTTTTTCCAAGTTGGTGTTGCAAATACCAATAAATGAACATCAACACGAGGTTCAGCACGACAAAATACCCCAAAATCATGTGTTACACGTGGCAATTGAATATCTTCAAAAACTCAGCATTTCACCATTTTAGCACTTTTAGAGCGGAACTGCAGACATTTGAAACGGAATTGCGCCCGTTTGCGCACAATAAAAAAAAGAGTGTTGGGTCATTTCTCCATGAAATTTTACGTAAAACTTGAATCTGCTGTAAAAACTGGGGGTTCCCATATAAAAAACAAAGTCAATGTCTATTGCGCACTTTTGCGCAAGTGTGAATGCCCAATTTTGTCATTTTTGGGATCCAAACAAAAAATAATAAAGAAGTTTTAACCATAAATAACGATTTTAGCATGGGGGAGGGGGATTATATAAAACATACCTTTGCAAACCCTTGGTATATATGCCCTAGACATTGTTTAATTATTATTTATATAGGCCAGTAATCAGCGTTAAAGGGCTATCGGGAGCAAAAATAGTAAAACTTTGTAAACCCTCTGCATCATTTTATCCTGAAAATGAAAATGAGATTATTTCTCCAGTAAATGCTTTATATTAGTTTATAAATAAAGGATGTACAGAAATATAATCTCCCAATATGGGCTAAGAGCCCGCGCTATGGAGATGAGTTGATTGAGCAAAAGAGTTACAATACACAAATAGCCGTTATTCTAACTGGTATTTACAATACTAGACGGAATTAATTTTAAAAAAAAGTTCCTATTATAATATAATTTCCAAGACAAAGCTGAAAGAGCAAGAATAAAAAATAAACTATAGGTATTTAAGCACTCTGGTGAGACGAAAAGAATTTCTTCAGTCGTGAACAACAGTTATTCGGTTTTTCCAACAAATGCGTTTGTAATGAATTAGGCAGTTTACTGAAAGAAAGATAATATGCCTTGGTAACAATAACAATTTTGCGCTGCTTTCGTGTGGAATAAGGGAAGAGAAACGAATTTGTAAATCTAGTGGTTATCTCGTGTTGCGGACGAATGAAAAGTTGCTCTTTTAAAACTTGTTCTATATTATTCATTTTTAATAACGGACTAAAATTCAAAATTTGTAAGTATTTAAAAATAGGTTCTGTGTGAGCCGCAAATTCACTTCTAATTTCAATTCTTACCAAAATTTTGTATGCAACGATCAGGGATTTTAGAGTAGAGCTATATGCCCCGCCATAAGTATCCTGTACGCCTTATTTAGAGCAGTACATGTAAGAATGGTTGTGTTTATTATCCCAACTACTACTATGTATCTAACAGCTATTGTTTTATTGAATAATTGAAAAAATGAGTAGTGAAATAGAAGAATGTGATATATTTCGTTTACGGCACACATATGAAAGAAATGATGTACGGACATTTTATCACGGTTTCACACACGGGTGGTGACGGTAATGCATTTCGCTGTAATCTGTGTGCGTGGAGTGCGATAGTAGGGTGTGCTGGTGGGGGTGGTGGGGTATTCCAGTTGGATAGAGCTCTCGGGGGTGAGCAGAGGGGGTGAAAAAGGGAGTACAAACGTTTTATCTGTTTCGTTTCTCGTCGGGTGGTCGCAAAGGATGGTGAGGAAAACCTTTTCTCCCTTTGATAAAATTATCAAACGATTGCCGAGCGGGAAAGGGGGAGGATGGAGGTGTTCGCCAGGTCGAGGTGATAGATAACGGGGGCCCCCGTGATGTAGTGGGTGGAGAGCTACCCCGTACCGGCAGGGGTTTATCAACCCTTGCCGCCCCCGCCCGTCCGCGATCCTGCCGCCTCGGTGCCTCGTCCCGCCCCCCGTCCTCCACGACCTTCCTACGCCGCCTCCACCCCCTGACACCGCCGTCCCCAGCAGCTCATCCCGCCACCCCCAGCCGACTCTCCTACTACGAGGGCTTCCCAACAATTTAATTAAGTGTAATAAGCCGACTGCAACGTTAGTAATGAGACCTACATCACACCGCGGGGCACCGGACATCCCACGCGGTGAAACAAGAACTGATATTCCTCAGACCACTCGCCTACCTTTTAGATTAGACCAAGAAATTCACATTTATCAATATTTAACCCTGAAATTCCCTCGTGATATTCACACCACATAACTCCCTTGTGCACCCTAAATTCAAAAAGATAGGAAAAGGTTAAAAATTAAAGTTTTTATCGTATACGATATCAAAACGGAAGTTAGTAACAAAACAAAACGGACGGTAGACCTACGGTTCTACAGTCAGATCATGTGATTATTAGTTCATTATGGTTACTTAGCCATATTAGTTTATAAATGAGCGTAATAAATCAGCTTTCCTTGACACTACAGAGGCTTAGGGATTATGAGATGCTGTGATAAAATGAGAGCATTCCAAAAAGTGGCTAACGATCTTCCTGCTATGAAAACTAAGGGAGTTACATTTCCCTAGTAACGCATTGGTTGTACGTGAAAATCAATAGAAAACCCCACCGTGAGGTGACGCTCGTGACGTGACGAAAACAAATGGAAATGTTCTGTTAATCATTATTAAATGATTAAGTGATGTCTATTTCCACAACAAATAAAGAGTTACTAAGAAAATAAAGAGTTAATAAGAGTTGTTTTCGTGGAAATAGACAACGTTTATTCACTAACTTCCGTTTTGAAATGAGTTTCCACAACTTCGTGCGAGTGATTTAGTTCGATTTTTAGTTCGTATACGATATCCTATTATGTTCAATAATATTTTAATTTCGTTCAAATAAACAAGACAAAATTCACACTAATTGAAAAGCAGTATTGAAGGAGACCACGAAGGAAGAGAACCACGTTGAAGACCACGTTAGGAGTTATAACCACAGCATAACCATATAAGTGAATTATTATTATAATAATTTTGTTTCTCATCATATTTGTAGGTAATTTGTTTAGAAATTTTAGCACTTTATGTGACTAGAAATCGTTAACTATTAAAAGGTGGCGAACAAAAACTGCTTCTAAACATTATTCGCCTGAAAATATCACTTTTAGAATTCTAATTACTGTTCTTCACTTTTTGCCAATTTTCAGCATATTTTAAAGCAATTTAGGTACATATTTCCGCACAATGTTGAGTAAAAATAAAAACGGCCAAAAAATGTTTAAATTTAAACTTTTTAACAGAATTTTAAACTTATAGGTACAAAGTAAGTCAACTGCGATCTAGAACTTTCAAAGTACGCACAATATCATGCGGAAAAAGTACTAAAATGTCATTAAAATTGCTTAAAAACCAATAAACACAGTATAAAATTGTACATATCTAAAAATATGTTTGTAAAGCGGAATATTGTTCAGGAAAAGTTTCCTCTGTGACAGTACTGGTAAGCAAATACTACATCCTCCTCTGAAGATCTTATGACGACCACTGAAATTTTTCGGTTGCTTATCATCTCGGTAATCGTTTTGATCTCTCCAGTGGGAACTGGAGTGCTGAGCGGGTAAAAATGGGATCGGGCGATGACAGATTGCTCAAGTTGCATCGCTTATCGTATCAGTCGAATGGGAAACGCGCCTTATATAAATGACTTATGCAACTACCTACTATGTTTAAACTATGTGTTTAGACTATGTTTATGTAGAGGTATTTAATTTGCCATGTACCACAGGTTTATTTTATTTGAGTTTCTTAGCCACAAAACTATTTTTTTTTTTACAATGTGTGTAGGGAAGTGCCCCCCCCCCCCCCCTTCAGCGCAATACCTATACATATGGATACATATATAATTAACTCGTAAAAGCGGTTTATGTCAGGAGTCATTTTCGAATAGCTCACAGAGGAACTCCATGAAGAAAGTTTGAAAAATTGTATTTTTTTAATTGATTTTGTGAAATTCGCTAAAAAATGAGTGAAAGTCACAAAAGACCTATTGTTTATATATCGTACACTGACTGTAACCTACCAACAAACATGCTGCTTCGCTGATGAACAAAACAATTCCACTACTTCAATTAATAAAATCACTAGAATCGTAAGATTTTCATCTTGGAGCAGATGTCACCATCGCAGTTCTATCATTCTGTTCCCACAACCACATCCATGGTTTGCTCAGTTTCAGTTCACTACCTACTTGTTAGCCAAAGTTACTGTAAATATACTACTGCCAACAATTTAAAAATTATTCGGGCTGTCCGCCAACCATCACAAGAACATTCTTTCAAATAAAGATACGAATCGATTCCATTAAAAATTTCCAGAGCCTTAGCAATGTTTTATAAATACAACAGCAAAACTATTTTTCCTTGAATCTCATTACATAACACGATTTTCTTGTGGTGTGCCTGATCCTCATATAACCCGCGTTTTCCTCTTCATTATTCTCTGCATAAGTAATATGGGAGTTCTTGACTCAAACGATTTTCTAATTCTTCGCGTTCGCCAGCACACGAAGTTGGAAGAATAATTCCCAGCAAGGTGCATTGAGGCAGCCAGACGCTTCATTTTTCAGTTTTCATCATAGATTTCATTGAAATGCCGCTTAAATTCCAAAAACTAAAAACCAAGCTTTACCTGAAAGTGACTCGCCGTAGCACAGAACGAGGTACAACTAACAATTTTGTAATAAACCCATAACTTTTTACGCGCTTAAAATTTACCTCCCTACACTTTTTCACACTTTGGGCATCCTTATCACCAAACTATACAGATTATTGCGAACTATTCGTCTAACTAATCTGTTTTTCGCTAAAAACATTGATTTACCTAATGTAGATTTTTATTTGTGAGACGCGAGCTTGCCACCAAACTCTACACATAATTGTGACCTAATTGTCCAACTGGTTGACAGGTAATTTATCTGCGCTTATAGAAATGTAACCGATTGAAAGATACCGAAACTTCGAAAGCTGAGCGCATGTCTCTAGTACAACTTCGCTATTAACAAACCGGGCGTCCAGCATACAATGAGGCTGCTACTCACACAAGGTAATGTGCTACCGTCAGGTTGACAACTCTGGTTTGCCCTCTCTGCCTTCCTCAGGGCGAGGCTCCGAGCACATTATTAGATCTTAGATTTCGGACACTATAGGTATATGTATAGGTATAATCTAATGCAATAATACTTTATCTATAACGTAATACAGTAGGCCGGCACATACTTTATGATCAACAATTGATGTTTGCAAAAAAAAAAAAGAATATAGCTCTCTGTGAATAGTTTCACTTGATCTTATCATAATCGTCTGTAAATTTAAAGAATTGTCCGCTTCTGCCAACATAATCGAAAACAACTCATTTCGAGGAATTATGAGGTTCTAACAAATCACCACTATACGCTCCAATGTTTCTTCTTCTGTCCTACAAACTGAGGACTTATCAATATTGATTGTGTAGTGTCCAGTGGTTGAGCAGAGATTGATTATTCATGAATCAATTGCTGAATGTAGGTGGATAACCCTACATCCCCCTACCGCGCCTCCATCACCCCTTCCTATGCAGATCTTAGTTATCGCTCCATTACCTATTTTCACCCCTCAGACGGTAATCCGAAACTTTCACCAGAAAAATCAGAAAGGAAAATAAATAATAAAAATAAATAAATAAAAAACTTTTTGTGTCTGACGCTGAGTAGGTAGGTGAGTTGTAGGTACATTTTGGTTCATAATTTACAGCTTGAATAGCAAAGTTCTAAACGATGACAGCGAATTATGGAAATCAATATCGTTCTAATTCCAAGTCACTCTTTCAATAGAATTGAATTGAATAGTATTAAGACAATAAAGAAAGCCATAAATAAAGTATTTAGTAATTGCATGTTGGATACGACAAAATACCTTATAAATTGAAAATTCGGAGGAAAATGGAAGCGTCATTTGTGACAAAGTATTGTGAGAAGGTAGGTAGTGGGTAGGTTTGGAATAATTGGAATTCATCATGAGTATGTACGAACTTACCTACCTACTCTCCAAACTTTCCCCCAACCAGTAATACCTATAGGTACCTTCTATTTTCTTCAACATTTTATATTACTGGTGATTATTAATTCAAACTTTAATCAATCGTGGTTTTCTACCTTAAAATTATCAGGATAATAGCATCCTATTAAGTGGACCGATTCATTTGGCATGAATATAATGAAACAACAAACGATGATGAGAGGCGTGGGTAAAGTAAACAAGACATTTTGCCGGGATCCAGCTGTTGGTCCCTCAGCCCCCTTTTTAGGCCCTGAAAAGCGGCCATACTGTGCCAAGGGAAGCCATTACAACACTGAGGAACCGTATGATTGACAGGCGAGACCGCCCCCTTGTCAACCCCAGAGCCATCTATCCTTCACTCGATGAACTACCTTAACTTCTTGATCCACCGATAGCAGGAGAGAGGCGAGACGAAGCCCGCCACTTTCGAACGGCTGTGTCGAGGTCGAACGTCATCTCAATCCCGCATTTCCCGTACACAACCCTGGGATTAATTTATACGATTCCCCTTCAAAAATGCAAAATCCTGTTCGAATTATGATATTTCATCGCATAATGCATAATTCATTTAGGTACCATAATTGATAAAACTACCTACCTACTACGGAAGGTATTCTCACAAATCTTTGAAATGAATGTTTGCGTTACTATTAAACTTGTTGTTTGCTAAATTAAATGCATGCCCACTCCTTCAGTATTCGATCCTAGAATCTCTCGGATGCAATAAAACTTGTCTGGTAAGTAGGTAGGGAGATAGATGGTGATGATTAGCATTCCTGAATCACTTAGGTATCAAATATCTCACGCAACTATTCATTCTAATAAATAAAGAATTCTACAATAAGCTTTTGAAAATTTTACAGTTTTATTATAGGTATATTATAACGACCACTGTCTACTTCCATATCAACATTAACCTGCCTGATGTCGACCGTTGAAAGTAGTTCCAATCCACATTCACATTGCTACATAAAAGCGTCTAAACCAAATAGTCGTATTATAATGCGTAATACTTACTGATCAATTTGATACTTTCGTGATCGAATTTACTACTACCTAGGACGGTAGGTCAGAACCATAATTATGAGTGTTATAATAATAGATCTTAGAAATGTCTGCTAAGCCTATAAAGGGTACTGCAATAAGTAGGTATCTACCTATAAGTACTTGAGGGATTATTTCCTTCATAAATAAAACTTTTTTATGAAGTTATCGATAGATCTTTAATCATAGAACTGCACAGGAGTTTATCGATCCAGATCATGCACACTGGGTGTAACAATTGAGGAGCTGACATGGAAAATATTTAAGTCCAAAAATTTAAAGAACATTTTTTTTCCGTAGAAGTGGAAGTAAACAGTCACGCCAACGGCCTTAGGTCCTCCCGTCCTTGCTAGATCGCACCCTGAATAAATGTCCTTTGCATGGAGAAGAGATTATGTCCAAAAAAATCTGTTAAGAGTTCAGAGGGAGTTCATATGAAATTTGATTTTTGGACTTAACTGCTTTTCCATGTCAGCTCCTCAATTAGAATTTTCAAAATTACCTTTTTTGCCTTTAAATCAATATGGCCTGTCTTGTTAGCACTCTATTATTATTAAAAATGAGGAAAAAATACAAAAACGCTCTAATAAAAAAAAAAGAAATATAAGTTTTAATGAAAAATATATATTACTGTTTTGAAAGATGTGCATGGTTTAAATTAAAAGAGTAGGGTTCACTGCTAACTTTACAAAAAGAATCCAACTAAAATTATTTGCAAGTTGGCAGCCTTCAACAATACCTACAGACTTTTGTGGGTCCCGTTTTCATTTGCACGCGGGATACCTGCACGTATAGTACCTATCACAAGTATCTACAGTTTTGTCTTCCTGTTCTTTACTTCAGTCACAAAACGAACCCCTGGCATGATGTTATACGAAATGCGCAATTACGCAAAACATTCAGGAGGGAGGTTTCACGCCTCTGTGCGAGTTTTTAGATTACCGTTTTACCTATTGGTACCTATTTTAATACGTTCTTACGACCCCTCAGGTTTTTATGTTATGGAAAGGTTGCCTGTCTTTGATTTAGTTTTTACCCTTAAAGGTAAATAAAATGAGTTTCCGCATTGCTCGAGCAAATGTACCTATGTTCTGCAATTAGATATAATATATTTAATTATTTTATTGAAGCGTATTTTCCCCTTGCGTTGCGTATTTTCTCCTCGCAAGGCGTTGTATTTTACCCTCATTTTGAATAATAATAGGGTGCTGGTTGTGACAATCTAATGATTGTCGAGATTAACTTTCTTACAGTCTGTACTATATTGTGGTATGCCTATTTAAATATTATTTTGGGAAAAGGACTGATAAGTAAGACACAGAAATTAATCACTGGAATTATTTCAATACCTATTTCTTTTATAGTGCTCCAATAGAAAGGTATTGAAGAGAGGAGATCTGACTAAGCTGTGGGCAGGGTATATTTATTGAATGTAATCCAATAAGGGTAAATGAGATACCACACTGGGGTGTAGTTATGTGAGGATAGCAATAGGGCTAATTATGGGTATAAATCAGTATGTTGTGAATGATAATTAATTGCTATACGCACAAAAAAGAGAGGAAGCTATTGCTGTGAGACATGGCGATTGTCGAATGAGCTAGAGAGTGGCAGTGTCGTTTGACGAACTTGCCACAGTTCAATAGAACGGTTCTCGTAACGGTTCATTGGAACTGTTATATGGTAAAACAGTTGATATATTTATGCAGGGGTCAAAAACTTAATGGACCAGCTTTTTGAGTGTTTTAATCTTATTTTTGTAGATATCTAATAACTGCAGGATGCAACTCCCCTTCATTTTTTAAAATAATATTCAAACGGTGAAATCGGATTTTCACTATTACGAGCCATGAAAATCAACAGGAAATTTTCATGGCGAATGACCCAACACTCAAATTTTAGACTAAGATAAAACGGACACTAGAAAGGGCACCAAATGTGAAAGTTCGAGTTTTTTAATCAAATTGCCACATTTGTATATGATACACGATTTTGGGGTATTTTTCACACTGAATTACGTGGTGATGTTCTTTTGTATATTAGCAATACCAACTTCAAAAAACACAGATGAAATGGAATTCTAATTCCTACTCTCTGGGCTGTGTATAAACGAGTGGGAAACATGTAATTCTGTTTTTTAATTTTTAATTTTTTTAAATATGTTTTTGAAGTCGGTATTGCGAATATTGATAAAAGAACATCACCATGTAATTCAGCATAAGAAATACCCCAAAATATGGCATACATACATATTATGTGGCAACCGAATATACTATTCAAAAAACGATATTTCACAATTCCCGCACTTTTTGAGTGTTGCAAGACCCGTCATCGTGCGCTCAAAAATTCGAGTGATGGGTCTTTTTTCTATGATATTTCGTGTGGATATTGAATCTGCTATAAGAAGCGGAGGTCCTCGTTTGAAAAAAGCGAGTTAGGAGCCGTTGTGCCACTGTGGCGTTTGATAATCAAAATCCGATTTCGCCATTGAAGAGGAATAAATTATTACATGCAGTTTTTTGATATCTTCAATAATAAAAATATAAATAGCTGGTCTATCAAATTTTAAACACCCTGTATATGGAAAACTAATTTTTTTGTCAATATTGAAAATTCTTGGTGTTATATATACTCCACTGTGCACAGCCTCTGTATAGACAAAATGCCGTGCTGTTCTATAGGGATAACATTAATATCTGTAGGCATGAGAGAAACGGGAGTACCTATATCCACGTGTGTGTGCGCCTAACAGATATAGGACTTTTTTGTGTTAAATGTGGTCATCAAAATGATGAAGTACCTACCTAACGATTTCACCATGTTTTGAAGTCGCGTGGTTTTATAATTGAACATCCCCCACGATAACATCAATGCTACTCCACACATCATCGGTAGTATTGTGAAATATTAATAAATTCCGCTCTTGAATTAGGATAAATAATTGTTTATCCTAATTAATGATATAACTGTCACCTATTTCAATGCCAATGATTTTGGAGCTAAACTAATGTGTTGGTGAGTGAACTACAAATAATTTTGATTATTAAAAAAAAAAAATTAATGCACATAATTGTACTTTATGGTATAGGTACTTAAATAATAATTACTGCGATTGATAATAATTCTATAGATATGTTATAATCGGACTAAAAGTTAGTTTTTTCGTCAGGTTCACCCAATTGATCGCCAATAATATGGATTACAACTAATCCGACAAGGCACTTAATCTAGTCGTGAAATAACACTTAATCTAGAAGTGAAATGCCGTCCAATAATTTCAATACAGTCATATTTCATTTAGCAAAAGGGACAATCAATAAATTAATCGAATGTATCACATCCCAACCGTGACGACGATGCAATGACTCACGAACGCATCTGAATACCTACCGAACCTTGAATGCGAGGATCGTCGATCTATATTTACTCCTTGTAGACTGGCAAGGCGCCAAGCATCACTTAAAAGTGTGTTGGGTTTAATCTAATCTACACAAATACGGCGCTGGAGCTCTCCCCCTCCGTAGTTCAGCTCTTGGCCGACAGCTGCGCCACCAGACGCGCACCCGTCTCCCGCCGTCGTCTCACCCTGTTTTCACTGACTCACCTTCTCCGTGATTTATGTCTCTCCGCTTCGAGGTGTTGTTATCAGACAACATAGACCCAAACAACCTTAATTTATATCGATTTAAGCAAGTAGAGGTTGCCGGGGGTTTTAATGAATTCATGATTCCGGTTCAAGTTCAACATTTAATTGTATTTGTTGTATGTAGGTAGGTACCTCTGCAACCCACCTAATTATGAGGAGAAAGCTGGAAGGGGCATATCTACTGTAGTCTCTCAACCTGGGTTTTCTCAAAAAGCTGTACATGTTCTCGTAGCAATGCGTACCTATGTTTATCCAAACAAGAAATACTTGATAACGCCAACAATTATTGTGACTCTCAGAACTTTGAGGTGAAATGCAATGAGACTTTGTTTCTGAAGCCTATGTGACCTGAAAAAGTCCACTAACTTCTGATGATGCTGGCTGATAGTCATTCTGGTAGAGGTAGCACTTATGGGATGTGACTTCAGAGGGAAAGAATACGAAAAGATCGCCGTTTCTGAAAGCCTCGATTCTAACTGGGAACTCGGTGCACCCAAGAACGGAAAGTCGAAAAAAAGATACTGTAATCTTACGATTGTAACAACTTGGACCCCTTTGCGGCCTAATTGTAAGAAATAATTAAATAATTATAACATCATCTGCTATATGGGTAATTTTGCAGAAAGTGGCAAGCTTATGTCCTCGGTCGTTTATGTAGTAAGGGATTCACTCAGCGCTTATTTAAAAATATCCCCGTGCAAGTATTTGCCAGGAGAGTAAAATGGTTCAAAAAGTTTCGACCGGACGCTGTTATAGAGGGGTTAAAAACATTGAATCCCAATTTTCTCACATCCCTGCAATTTCCGCTGGTTCATATCCAGAAATAGTGAACATCCTAGGGTGTGAATGACTAGGGTTTTGTCATTAGGAGGGAAATCTCAATTATTGTGTTGGATGTCTTCATATACCTATTCGCTCATGCTATCTGGGTGAAAATTAAATTGTCCCTCATAGTTGAGGGAGGAGGGCTTCATGAATGCGTAAAAAGTTGTGTCCACGCTTTCGAATCTCACACCCTTGGTCATTTATTACAGTCAGGAAAATATAAGAATACAGGAGTTCGAATTACTTGTTTTGGTTGGCATTCCTGCCTTTTCCCCTCCAAAACCATTTGCAACCTCCCTCATCATCTCACCACGGGCTCAGTTGAGGTTGTGTAGTGAAACTCAATTTTGTAATTTTCCGTATCATATTTTTGTTTGAAATTCGAAAAATTGGTTACCACGAAAATTGATCGTAACCAAACTTTTTAAAATAATATTCAAGCTTTACAAATATGTTGTAAAATCTTTCCAATTTTTTTGTACGGCTTTTTTCACTCTTTTTTGGTTAAATTTATGTACATTTTCCGAATAATTTTAAGCTAGAATTTTGAATGTTCTGGTTCATTTTTTTTTTTTTTTTTTTTAAGCCACTGAGGCCGTAATGGCCTATTGTAGCTGGAGAAGGAGGCCGTACCTCCTCCCCATCCCAGACACTAGGTCTGCCCGATACCGACAGCCTTGCCAAACCAAGCACTATCTGCCTGGTTCCGGCACTCCTACCAGCCCTCAGGCACTGTCTGGGCCCGAGTGCTCCACACTCGGTAAGTTACTGAGTCGCAGCCCCAGTCTGGCTTGGCGTCATATCGCCAATGCCAGCCACAGCTGGGAAGTCAATCCTTCCCCACCACGTGCAACCTTTGGCAAAAGCGAGGAGAGTCTTAATCTCCCCCATCTTAATGTCTTGGGGATCGATGGAGGTTCTGCCCCAATTCAAGAAGCGATTTCTTGCCAACATAGGGCAATGGCAGACCACATGACTCGCCGTCTCGTCCTCTGCCCCACAGAAGCGGCAGAGAGTGGAGTCTGATTTGCCCATTTTATGGAGATGGTATCTAAGTGGGCAGTGCCCAGTTAAGAGCCCCACAACCATACGTATCTCCCTTCTCCCCAGGCTGAGCAGCTCCTTAGCTCTCTTCCTAGAAAAGTGAATAAATTGTTTCGCCTGCCTCAGGCCCTTGACCTGAAGCCAGTGGGCAGTCCTCTTCTTACCCTCCCATTTGGTGAGCTCTCCGAGGAGAAAACTCCCCGTAGTGGCCAGAAAAGGTTCTGGGCCCACAGGGAGAGAAGCCGCTCCCTTCCTAGCAAGAGCGTCAGCTTGTTCATTCCCCTCCACCCCCTGGTGCCCTGGGCACCACAGCAAGGTAACCTTATTGTTCCTGGCAAGGGTCTTGAGGTTAGTCAAGCATTCCCACACCAGCTTCGACGAAATAGTGAAAGAAGCTAGTGCCTTCAAGGCTGCTTGACTATCTGATAAGATGTAGAGTTTTGCTCCATGTTCTGGTTCATTGTTGAAGTTCTGTTTATGAGTAATTTTTTCTAAGACATATAAATATAAAGATTTTTAGCAGTTTTTTGTAATTGTTAGTGATTTTTTACAGCACGTTTTTTGAAATTTGAGTAAATTACTATGCTCACTAAGTGCTGTTTAAAAACTCATTTCTTTCGGAATGCTTGATTTATTGGCGATACAACGGAATTTTTATCTCAATTCTTGATTTTCAATGAGAGTAATCGTCTCTAACGACACACGTATGGTGCTCTCCTATAATATGCGGAGTCAGTGCTAATTTGTCAGAACCATTAGATATTTCTGTTGTAATCTATTAGTATTCTTCTTACCATGCTTGATTTTTTCTCTCGTCATATAATGCGACGATGGACCACAAATATATACATTGAGTGTCACATATTTTTGTGATTCAGATTAAAAAACGGATCATATTTCATGCCTACGAAATTCCAGCTTCGTAACAAATTGCCAATTGCAATCGCTCCGGAACTTACTCAGATGATAACAGAAACTTCAATTATTTCAAATTAGTAATTATTTTATAGGCATTATCATATTTGATAGGATTTTACGACGAGTTATTAAACTACCCCCATGTTACTACCATGACTTTGTTTGCTCGTTCCGCGGGGTTCGAAAAATGCGGTCCTGTGAAAATTGAAATCACAGGCGATCCTAAAGACATGAAACTCAATAATTAAAAGTGATACGTGAAAACAAAAATTCGCGTAGGTAGGCATATTTTTTCATCCTCAATTCGTTTTCGGATTAAACTCTATAAATAGGCGTAGATGTTGACACGCTAGTTCGAATTGTTTTGCCCATAAACTTTCCCTCCTCCGCTTTTCATAATCCGTGACCTCCTCTACGACCCTGGCCAGGCTGAGCTGGGAGCAGCGAATAATACATCATAATTTGCGTCAAGGCGCTCTTAGTTAGCGCTGGAATCAGCCGAGGGAGGGCGGCAGGCGGGTGAGGCACTCTGAATAAATACACCATAAATTCATCACCACTCTGGAAACGGAGGGAAAACTGACATTGTTTCCACCCCTCGTCGGTCTCTCTAGTGTTTTTAGGTATTAGAGCTGCGCTATGCACATACACTCCGACTTGCTGTTTTCTGGGTCGGAATATCCGATAAAATATCACGTTCGAAAGTGTTTCTTCTATTATATTAAGGCGTAGATTCTGCATAAATCTTCACTTGATGTCGCGAACTCACGTAGGGTACCACTACACTAACCCATTCCGCTTTATTGTTTTATCGGTGTAGCTGTTGACCAATTTTGCAAACATATACTGTTGAATCATGGAGCTTTGAGCAGCTCGTCTGCAGTCAGCAGCTGACTATTAATAAGCAGTCCCAAAATTTATCATCCTTCTTTGGACGTGAGAGTCCTCGCAGTGAATCGGCAGATCTATATGGGGAATTAGATTCGTGCTGGGTTGCGAAGATCGATGAAGAACTATTCTGTCATAAATTATCATTTGTTTGATCCCTCAGGGGTTTATATGAAAGTATCACATTTTCGAGGCTCCTTCAAGACAGAAATAACACAACGTTAAGCAAACTGGGTCACACAAGATAGATGTAGGACTACCTAGCAGTCACACGTTTAAAATTAAAGACTATCTTCTTGGAAGGAATAGATCGCTCTAGACCTAGAAGGTCATTGATCACGATGACTACACCTGGAAGGGAATATCGGATGACTCAATATGCAAGAAGAGCCGCCCAAGATGACATTATAAAAGCATCCAGTTAGATTTGGTCTCCACATATTGATATTTTATTGTTCCATGCAAGATTAGCCGAGCCATTAGAGGACCTACTGGAAAAGGGAAAGTTTTACAGGAGTTTTCAGCTTAAAATTACACAACCCAAAAGCTTCTTTCAGGTCCTCGGCAAAAAGATAGGATTGATTTGAGAGATAGATAAATAATCCTCATTAAACATCAAAGATTCGGATCTAGGTGTCAAACAATGAAAATTTGCGAACAAAGTCTACTTTGAATAGGCAAGCATTTGTCTGTAAAGTTGTGTCTAGTCTTTCTGTCATTCTATTTCGTGCTACAGGCACCGAATTGGGGTTTATCAACTGATTATTTGGCAGGAAGTCTCCTTAGACAGCTGGAATATGCTAGTGTTTTGTGCTGATCCGATAAGATGTAGTGGCGATATCATCGACAACATCAATAGTTTTGGATGTTTTGACAAAATTTTGAGACGTCTTTCAATGCAATCCTATTTGAAGCAATCCAGATGAAGTCCAGAATAATTATATAATATGTTGAAAAACAATTTACATTTTCAATGTTACTTGAGAACTCATAAACCTTCACATTTACTTGTCGAGTAACCGTGTACCTATAGGATAAGTTTTGTTATACAGAAATTTCAAAACCCTCTCTCAAAATTATTAAATTCAAGTGTAACTGCAATCAGAGTGTAGAATCAAGCGTGAAAGATTAAATTGGGTCATGTCTTAATTTTCTCTCATTCTGGCCTAGATGCGCCCTTCTGTTACTGGTGTAAACTATGTTCCTCTGCTCATTGCTCCTCCAGACAATCGTTATGAATTAACCACATCAGCACTCATTTTACTTGGAAGCCTCATCATCCGTGACAATCATTATTAGGTTCCATTAAATAATTCTCGATGACATGAATGCCACATGGACGTGTGGTTTCACGAAAAATTGAAAATGAATAAAAATGATCAAAACGCAGGTTTTTGATTACGTTTTCATAAGCGCTTTTTTATTCATTGACTCAAATTCAAGTATGATTTCTTTATCAACACCAGGAATTGTCCACTCAATTCACTTCAAGGTCAGTATACTACTCAAAATTATTTCACCCTATGAAGGTTATTGGATTAATCATTTACCACGATTTCATGTCGTATGATCAGCTACAAACATGATTGCTGCTGCTGAGCCTCTAGCGATCGTTAACCAAAGGTTCGCCAGGGTGAACTCCACGGGAAATGATACAATTTACAATCCGAGAGAGGGTGCTCCGAGCCCGGTTTTGCGTATGCAGATCAGTTGACATTAAAATTCATGACGTCTTCGCCTGTACAACCCTCCCCTTCCCTAGCAGTCCATTTTTACCGAAAATAAGGGAGGGAAAGAGGGGTAGCACCCTTTCATTTTCCGTCCTCTTTTTCGGGAGCGGAATAATGTTTTACATCTACATAAATATGTAGTGGCGAAACCGTGCTGGTCGGGAGGGTGAAGAAGAGGGGATGGGGGTGAGAAGGGGCCGTTCCGGGTTTAAAATCCGGGGGTGGAAGACGTCCCTACAGATTCGTACTCGGGATTTAAATTAATTTCATGGAAAAAGGGGTTTTGTGTTTTCCGACCAGTTAAAATGGGAAAGAGAGGTTTCTAAATCACGCGAGTGGAAGAAAAAGGCCCCGGACTTCATTATTTTCTCACATTTTGAGCGGCAATATGCTGTTTTCCCCGAGTGTTTTACTACTCTCGAGAGCTTCCGTTATACAACTAGTCTGTTTCGAGGGGAAAAGAATTACAATGCGAGAAGAACTCGTCGTAACATCATCGAGCAAAATTGAGTTATTGTATTTAATTATACATGACATCAGACATGAGTGATTGATAGATGATGGACAAAAGTTCATTGATTAACTTTTCTATTGGTAGAAAAGAATCCAACCATGCATATTTCAAGCTGTAATCAACTTTAAAGTACCAATTTCTACATTTCGAGAGATGAATAGTTCTCAATTTTTTGTAGTTTTGTCATTATGTACATACTGTATTTCAAACTGCCCATCAGAAGCTGGACGGTATTCTGCAATCTTCATATCATTTGAACTAGGATATGTGCCTTAGTATGCGTTCATCTTTTTCAGAAAGGTATAGGGCCAAATTCGTTCGATTGATTAGATTCCTTCATTTCTGAATCAAGGAGGCTGCATATTAGCAAATTTTCGTGGAAAAGGAATTTGGCAATGGCTTGGAAAATTGCCAAATCAAAATTTTTGATAATTTTCTCCATTGATATCCGTTTTGAGGTATTCTGAATCGGTCCCTGAAGTTTGCGCTTTTTAATATAGCTGTTGTATATATATTACAAAAGATCCCCTTAACATTGAGATGAAATTTCCGTTCTTGCACCGAAAAATCAAGCTTTACAAACGAAAGAATGAGTTGGTTGGCCAGCACTTTTCACTTTTGTGCCCATTAAATTTGTCAAGTTTTAGAAAATCTGGTAAAAAATCACTAAAAACGGCTGAAAATTGTTGAATTTATAATTTTTTTGCAGAATAGTGCTCAAATTAGGATTATCAAATATAAAACAGAATATTAAAAAATTGATGTTCAAAATCATGCTGAAAAATGTATCTACTTAAATTTCATTAAAATTTGCTGTACAATCTACAAAAACTGTAAACGAAGCTGAAAATCCAAAAATCTCTTTTTGAATAGCAGATGGCTATTTAGATTGCGTTTTTTGCAGTAAAATTAGCAGTATATATCTTCTTTGGACTCAAAAAGCTTAAATTCTAAAACAATTTAACACAATATAATAAGATAACTACGAATATTCGCTCATATGATCATGCTGCATGACTGGATAGTTTTTTAAATGTTCAACTAGGATATAGTTTTAGCTCTGGGAGAAAGTGAAACATTTGATAGACCAACGTGGGGGACGACACGAAATTGTCATTTATTTCCTAATGCATGTTGCTAGGGTAACATGATCATTTCCCACCCTGTAGATATCGCTCACCACTTATTGAAAAGTTCTAAATTCACCATTTGCTACACTAAAACAAATGCTGCCAACTTTCCCCTCTTCTATTTCCTCAGTAGAACAACTCGTACTAATACAATTAAGTTGGAAGGCGTTCTCTGCTGGCGTCTCCCCTTTTCACCCTGGGAAGTTGAAACTTGATATACAGCCTCTCTGAGACATCAAGAGACAGATAAAATTACGGGTGCTACCCTGATCAGTTTTTTGTTGATAACTTGAATTGACTAAATTTTGCCAAAAATATAAAGTTCACGATTTTTAGTCGTTTGAAGCCATTTGTAGTGATTTTTTTAATGTACTTTTTTTTTTAATTTGACAAATTTAACGTCCCGATTTCCCATGCCACGAAATTCTTTCGTCAGTCGTTAGAAAGCTGTGAATTTATCACACATGTCTCTATAATTTAATGGACCAATTTCTCCCTCTTTAACTCTTCTCACAATTCCTAACTAGGTACACGAAACGTTACGTGTAAAACCTTAGTTGTTGTTGTGACTCTCGCTGAATCAATCCTCCTCTCTGGTGGGTTTCCTCCCTTGTTCAATACGCAGTTGATTTTTATTACATACGGAGTCATGTGATATATATATGTATATACATATATATATATATATATATATATATATATATATATATATATAAACGAAATCCGTAGGATTAAATATAGAAAATTAAAAACACGAACTCACAGGGTTTTTGTCGACGTTTCGCGTGATCGCGTTATCAAAGACCATATATATCTCATTGATCTAGCGTATAGCGTTGATAGTTTTTACTATAGATTTATTCCAACTATGAATTTAATCAAGCTAATTGTTAACCTAGTGGTATTGTACGAGTAGCATGCTTTTGACTTACCATCTTTCGGTGAAGTCTATGACGATCAGCTCTGTAACTTCTTGGCTCGTTTCAGACACGTCCTCCACCACGTAAGTCACAAACTCAACTGCACCTCGACTTTCACACTGTTTTACCTGCAATTGCGTCAAACTCTCACGTAACAATATTTTGACAAGGGCGCGCTTTCCCTTCCATTGTTCGAAGGGTTTACTGCTCTACGGTTCCTTTTCCCCCTTGTCGGCAGAGTAGGTACGAGGTGACCGATGTTTTCAGGCCTAACTTTCCCCCCTCAGGAACGATGACCAACCTTCCAAGGGACGAACGGTCTCGGGCGGTACATTCGCTGCCGTTCCAAATTTAAGGAAGATGATGATTCGGTGGTAAAGATGGATGTTGTAGTGAGGGGTTTGTTGCCATGGGATATCTGAACAATTTACACCAATCTATTGAGGGTCTCCTGATTACTCAATTCACTTGTTCCATGGTATATAATAATGTATACCTAGTTTTTGTACATATACCTACAAAACTTCATGTTTTTGTATATATGTATGTCCGTACATGTACATTTATATACGTTCATTACTTTACATTCTGCAGATCTGCATATAAAGTTCTCCAACCGCGGCCTCCACCCCTCACCCCACACTCAGCCATAAATAAGACTTAGGATTAACTATTAGTCGCCAAATGTGTCCTACATACTAAGGTTCCACAATAAAATGTATACATATACATAGAAGTTTACAGTTTTAATTTTATATAGTGTATTTAACATTTATATTGTGCAATTTTATATATAAAATTATGATCATTATATTATCAGATAAATATAGTATATAGGAATTGGGAGAATAAAGTTCGTCTTTGCCTGGCCCTCTTTTCGATTCGATGAGATTCAGATTCTTGTAGGATTCCTGATATTCCTCTGATGCTGTCGAGTCGAAGCCCATTTTATGAAGGTCTTTGGGTTTGGATAGGAAATTGTAAGATCCTTACGACAGGTCTAGTTTTTACTGTTGGTACATTACAGGAAGGTATACTTCCCTATGCGAGTGCGTTGAATTTGTGTGTGAAATTGAGTAAATGAGTGTGACTGTGACTCCTTGGCTAATAAAAAGCCTAGTAAACTTCGGATACTAGAGGAAGAGGATAGAGCTGAGTTTACACTAGTAGAGATAGTTTCATTTAGTAAATTCAGGAGGAATTCAACTCTATACTGTCGTGCCACGGGAAGGAGAAGGGAAAGTATCCCGGTATGCTGAGTCCCATCAAGTACTTTTAGGTTAGTAAAACCCAGTATTTTCGTCTTATTGGTCGAAGGATTGGAGTGTGCCCAGGAATACGGGATCCCGTTGAGCACTGGACTTTGAATCAGTAAGGGCAATGGAGAATGTGTTTTCACGTAACAACACATGCTACTATAAAAACTACGTGCATGATGCGGCTTTTATGGACTGCGGCTCTGCTCTCGATTTTCATTTTAGAAATCTACCCAACTTAAAGTGATATTAGTCTGGTCACGACAAGTACTAACATATTTATGCTAACCGTACGCATTTTAATAGTATTTTTTGACATAGAAATATCTTTTAGTGGTTGAAGGGGGAGATGGTAGAAAAGTCCCATTCTTTTCACACGGAAAGTGTAACACCCCGGGTCATCACGCTCAACATTGCTGCGTTGGTAGCAAATAGTGGAACTCCCCCTCCCCTTACTCCCTAATCCTCAAAATACGTAATCGATTTGGCATGTAAACAATAAAGCCTAATATGTTTAACGTCAAGTTTGAGACGTCAACGGGATTCAGTGGCGTATTTTTCCTTCCTCGGACTGCTGATTTTTCTAAAAATAGGTATTCGACTGGAAGACGAATTATTCCCATAGGTCAGGGGTGCTCAAACTTGAACTGCTGGCGATCTACCTCAATATTTTTAGACTACTTACGATCGACTCTGAGAGGCTGCAAGTATGTGTGATGCAGGGTTGTCGTACATACACGATACACCCTACCTACCTAGGTAGGGTGTACCGTAGCATATATAGATATTAGCTTTCCGCACAATTTACATTATTTTAGTCAAGGTTTGGGTTAGGTTTACTTAAGTTCTTCTCTACAATATCAATGAAAAAACTCCTAGTTATTCAAAATTGCGAGTTTATTCGTTGTTACAAAACAAAAGAGTTACATATGGTGTTAAACTCAACTAAGGAGTGACTTTGGATGTTGAAGCGTGGCACTGCATGTCCTCAGCATACTTTTCATAAGATGGTGCGTAACCACTGAGTGCCAATCGCAAGCATGATGACATATGATCGTCAGTTAGTCGATTGCAATATTTTGACTTAATTATCTTCATTTCAGAAAATGCAGATTCGCACAAGTAAGTTGACCCAAACATTGCCGTCAGTTGAAGGGCGATTTGCCTTAGATTCGGATATTTATCTTCAGATATAAAACACCAGAAATTTGTATCAGATGCTGTAGCTTTGAAATGTATATCTGATATAATCTGCACCAACTCATTTTCAACAGAACATGAGTTCATATTAAACTGACTTGCTACTTCAGTAGCTAATTCCTCAATGTTTTTACATGAAAAAGGATAACTCATAAATGATGCTATATTTGCCAATTCACTGCAATCATAAAAACGCATTTCGAAATGTCCCAAAATATTTGATAATTCAGCCAAATACGTATCATAATTCAACTGAGGAATCCTTGCTTTCAAAGACGGAAAATGTTTCAGATCCTTTCTTTTCAGTTGATCTATCATAAGTTGCAATTTACTTTTGAATGCGTTTACTGCGCTAATCATCTCAATAATAGTTTTTCCTTTACCTTGAAGCTCCAAGTTAATGTGTTTAAGTGCATGTGATGTCAGTCAAAAATGCCAAATCAGTCAGCCATTTTTCGTTTTTCAACATCTCAGTGTCATCACCTCTTTCGTCTAGAAAAGCTGTTATTTCGGGCAATAATTCTTGAAACCTTTCTAGGAATTTTCCGCGACTCAACCTACTGACTTCCGTGTGAAGAACTAAATCAGTGTGTTCAGCTGACTCCTTATCTTCCAACTGCAACTTAAAGAGCCGCCGTTGCAAGCTACGTGCACGGATGGAATTCACAATTTTTGTTGCAATGCCCATAATTTCCTCCGTGTTTAAAACTTTTGAACACAAAACTTGTTGATGTATAATGCAATGGAATGAAAAAAATGAAGGGAATTCTTCATTAGCTCGACACAATGCCACAAAACCGTTCTTGTTTCCAGTCATTGCTGGTGCTCCATCGGTTGTAATGCACACTAATTTATATATTGGTAGCTTGTAGTTTTTTACAAAATTGATGAAAACGTCGTATATATCTTCCTTTGATGAAGCCGCCTTTTGCCGCAAGCAGTGAATAAATTTTTGTAGTTTACCTACTTATTAAAAAATTTTTTCTTCTCGAAATCTACTCAAAAAGCACTCGCGATCGACCATTTGAGCACCCCTGCCATAGGTAGTCGGAAAAAAGATGTTAAAAGGTAAGAAATATCCATGATTTTTTTCCGTATAGGGAGAAATTCTTTGTATAACCATTGGTTTCAATAACAATCAACTCAATCATCTGGACAAAATCCAAGATAATCTTGAACATCCTAACAAAAACAAATAAAATTCATTGATTGAATTGGTCTCACTCAAAATTTAAACCCAGTTATGTTATTGAATTGTAATTCATGTCGTTCATCTTAGAAGAGGATGCTATGTGAGCTAGGCAAGTGGGAAAGTGGCTCATTCTCATACGCTGAGGCTGAGGTAGGTGTCGGATGAGGACGCTGTGATTGCCAGCAAGTTGTCACTGTCATGATAATGAGCGTCAGCGGACACGTGGGCTGGCGAAGTTGCATGTGGCCAAAACCACGTGGGAATCCGTTCCAGAGAGATTTTGAGGAATTACTAGTTTTCCCTCGACATTGGGATGCGTAGGAGTGCAGTGGTGTCAGTGGAGTGATCTCTGATTATAACGATTGGCTGGGACCATGCTTACGTGATTTGCACTTCATGATTTGACATCTAATGATGACGAATGTCAGCCACTTGATGTAGGTACGTACCGAATCTACAGGTAGGGTTTTAGTTAAATGGGTTCTAACAGCTGGAACATTGCGGAAGTTAGGACAATTCTACTAGTATGATATATATATATATATATATATATATATATATATATATATATAGGATTCCCTAGTCAAATGTAACCTTTTCCAAATCAAATGAATCCTTTTCCGAGTCAAATGAATCCTTTTCCAGACCAAATTAATCCTTTTCTGAGTCAAATGAAACCTTTTCTAGACCAAATGTCCAAAACCTTTTGAGAAAATGAACCAAATGATGTAAAACCTTGCGAATTCCAGGCGTTGTAGAAAGAAATTGACAAAATGAAAATTCGATGAATTTTAGACGTTGGATTATCGAAAAAGTTCTCACCTTAGTAGAATATGAGGCATGTTAATTTGAGAAACTTCTAACAGTAGAATGTGAAGTGGAGTTATCCACGATTCAAGATTTTTGTTCGTGTTTTCAACCTTACATCACGAAATTGGCTACAACTCCCTTTCATATCGAGTAAATACAAATTTGAGAATACCTTTAGAAAAAGCATTAAATTTCGTTTTGGATGCGCTACCCAACGTGTGAAAATACGTGAATTTAGCAGTTACAAATTCACACCGAATTGTGAAAAAATTCTCAAAACTTGAAAAACTTGTATTTTTAAACCGCTGGACGGCATACAATAATCCTCTGATTTCCCGCTCACGTTACAGGAAAAACAGCCAACATCTCACCTTTCCTACGGTACAATCAATTTTTATTTTACATTGCAAATTGAAGGGGAAAAGTATGTTTGTATGTTGAAAAACATGGTTTTTTTCTATGAAAAAAAAAAAAAAAAAAAAAAAAAAAAAAAAAAAAAAAAAAAAAAAAAAAAAAAAAAAACGGATCATGTTTGATGCCTACAAAATTCCTCAAAAATTCAAATCGCGACCAACCATGGAAATTCCCTATTGGTTAAACATGGTACAATAAAATGTTAACCTAAATTTTACATAATACGTAGTTATATTAGAATAATAAATAACCAAGAAACGTGTCGTTTCTATGTCACATAAGTTTATAAATATATAGCTATTCCTAATCAAAGTCAACATTTTACCAACCTAATTCAACATTATTTCCTAGAACCGCCAAAAAAATGATGAGTAGTTGAGAAAAATTAAAAACAGCGAGATCATGATATCAACAAAATTATTTGCGGTTATGTTACTAAAGTGCGTCTATTTCGTGTTGGTACTACGAAAATTCGGTTACATGATCACGTTATTTTTAATTTTTTTCAATTATTCATTCTTTCCCATGTTTTTTTATTTTTTTGGGGGGTCTAAGATATAATGTTGAATTTGGTTGGGAAAATGTTGAATTTGATTGGTGTTGTGTAGAATTTGATTGGTAAAATGTCAAACTTGATTGGTAAAATGTCGAATTTAATTGGTGAAATGTCGAATTTGATTGGGAAAATGCTGAATTTGGTTGGGAAAATGTTGAATTTGATTGGTAAAATGTTGAATTTGGTTGGCAAAATGCCGAATTTGATTGGGAAAATGTTGAATTTGGTTGGTGAAATGTTGAATTTGCTTGGGAAAATGTTGTATTTGCTTGGGAAAATGTTGAATTAGATTGGGAAAAGATATAATACGAGTATATTATCAATAACATCCAGAAAAATCATAAATTTCAAATATTCATTACTTATTGGAAAAAAATATTTAAAAAATGTAGGACAATTGTCGCATCAAGGGCAGATTGCATTTCTCAATATTTGAATCTCAATTCCTTTGCCTAATACGAAAATCGCTGTCCAAAAAATTTTGGAATAGAAAGTTTAATTTCACTGCCTACTGAACCACGGGCTCTAGTTTTTTCTTCTTTATTTTGACATGGTTATGTCTTTTGGCTGGGGGTCAAGGAATTTTTCGCGACACTTTTCCCGACCGACACTTTTTTTCCCGACCGACACTTTTTTTTCCCGACCGGCACATTTTCTATTGATTTTCACGTACAACCAAGGCGTTACTAGGGAAGAGTAACTCCCATAGTTTTCATAGTAGGAAAATCGTTCGTCACTTTTTGGAATGCTCTCATTTTACCACGACATTTCATGACCTCTAAGCCATTGTAATGTCAAGGAATGCTGATTTATTACTCTAAGTTAAAAACTAATATTGTTTTGTAACCATAATGGAATAATCTTGTGAAAAGAAGGCACTACATGGTTGGTATACAATTGAGTAGTAGGTACCAACTGGTAAGCAGTAGGTACTAGACATATCCATGATCTTTTGTTTTTCCCATCAAGGGAGAAATTAATTTATCACAGGTTTTTACTTTTTGACATTTTATGTCTTTGCTATGGCACATAAACTAAAAAAACGTCACGGAAATTGCTCACAAAATTTTCTGATGATTTCCGCTTACAACCGAGTCGTTGCTAGGGAAATGGTTCTTCGTCGTTTTTCATCCCACAAAATTCGTTGACCATTCGTCCGAAAGCTCTCGATTTTTCCTACCATATTATGTTAACTACTGCGAAGTGCGTGGCCAACAAGCTGAGTTATGAGCATAGTTATATGAATAATTGTTTACATACAGGTAATCTTTCTCAATAATTGATATTGTGAACATGATTGCAACTACTTGTTAATAACTGATGATTTCATTGAGCTGGTGTTTCGATGATTTGATTCATAGCAGGTGATCCGAATATTGCGAGAACGGTTTGATTTGTGAAGTGCTGATTAAATCATTTTATTAGGTAATTTCTATACTTTACACTCTAGGAAGCTGTAATTTCGTATGTAGCCTCTTTAGGACATTTACTTGACGATGCCCAGGGTCCGGATCAGCTGAGTGGCTCTTAGAGCTTGCATACGAGTCTGCAACTAGAGACATAAAATGTCCCAATGTGTTGCAGACTCATATGCAAGCGTTTCTGATGGTTATCGAATACAACCTTATCGTTTTAACAATTTATTTAATGAATTAAGCAGCTCCTCAACCAGAAGATCTCCCGGGTTCTAGTTCTTTGTAGTATTGGTTAGCGAAATGGATGAACTCATTGAGAATTAATTTTATTCATAATGTTCCGGTCTATTAATCAGACCGATTGAGTTGTATCACGGCCAGTGACACGTGCTGGATCACGTGGGCTGCCTCTCCGTTCAAAACGCCGAATTTCACGGTGCAGGGGGCGTCTATCCGGAGAGCACAGCTGCTTGCTTTGTTTGTTCGGGAAACTCGCATCTGTAGGATCGACTTTTCTATCTGACAACCTTATTATTTGAGTTGTATGAAGGTGAACGTAGAATCGACAGATTAGTAATTTCATGGTGTATTTGTCAGTGTATGTTTTATCAATAGGAGGGTGTGGTTGGTAGTATTGGGATGTAATTATTTGTAGGATTTGTGTTTTGTATTTTTTGTGATGTGTGGGTTTAGTTGGTGATTTCATTGGTGGTTTTTTGTGTTGCAGGGGCAGAACTAGGAGGAAAGGGCGACTGAGGGTTCAGATACTGACGTGACATGCCAGAGTGCTGAAGCAACCCTGGAGGAAGCCACGGAAATGAGCTCGTACTTCGCCAACTCGTACATGCCGGACCTGCGGAACGGCGGGGTGGTGTCGGCGGAGCACCCCCACCAGCAGCACCACTACGGTGCCGCCGTCGTGCCTCAGGGCGCCGAGGACCCCGGCGCCTGCGACCCGCGGCAGGGGATCCCGCCGCACCACTACGGCGGCCCGCCCGCGGCCGGGCAACCCCCTCAGGGCATGCCGTACCCGAGGTTCCCTCCCTACGACCGGATGGACATCCGGGCCGCGGGCTACTACCAAAACATGGACTACCGGGCCGACTCCCCCAACTCGATGGGGCACATGGGTCAAAACGGGCACCAAACCCCCGTCGTGTACGCGTCGTGTAAGCTCCAGGCGGCCGTCGGGAACGGGATCGGCGGCCCGGAGAGTCCGCCGGACATGGACATGAACCACCACCCCATCGCTCACCAGCAGCCGCACCATATGGGGCCGCACCAACACCAAACGGCGGCGCCGCCCCCGAACCCACAGGCCCATATGATGTACAACAGTCAAGCGCCGCCCCAGGCGACGCCCCACCACCCCCAGCAGCAGGTCGTCCAACAACCTCCGCCCAACCAACCGCCGAACCAAAACAACAATAACAACAACAACTCCAACCTCCCCAGCCCCCTCTACCCTTGGATGAGGAGTCAGTTCGGTGAGTACCTAAGTTGACATAGTATTTACTATGTATTCCCTTTATTATTCATTGGATAGGTTGCCCTTCGTTTTATATGGTTAGGGGTGTGAGGGGATGATAAGACAGTTAGGCACGTTTTCTCATCAGTTTATTTTCCGTCCGAGTGCTTTCGCCAGGGAGCTAAAAGTTATTAAGAGACAACAGGCTATTTTAAGTGTTAAGCTCTAGCATATCTTCTCTTATATATAATTCCGAACGGTCTTTGAAATTGTGAAGAACTTCGCGGTCCGATTTTAGTGTTAGACTGCTCATTCGAATCAGCACGGCCCCAAGTTTGTTGCAAAAGTGTCGCCGTTCGTCTCTATACCCGCCTTGATCGTGTTCTAGGCGGTCCTTATCAACGAGAGTTGTTTATTAGGCTGTGTCGGTAACAACAGTTGCCATCAATTCACGGTAAGTATGAAACGTAGTGTAGTTACTAACATCTAGGAGAGTTATTTCTGAACGAAGAAATTGAAACTGAAGAACTTAGCTGACTTAATAAATAATTCCGAACGGTCCTTATATATAATTCCGAATCAGCACGGCCCCAAGTATGTTGCTAAAGTGTCGGTAAGTAAGAAACGTTGTGATGGGGTCTTTTCTGATCAGCTGAGTGAGCTTAATTCTTCCCTGTTCACCCAAGGAAGTTGAAATTTGATAGGTAGACTCTCTGGGACATTAAGAGACGAGTGAAGTGATGGGGTATTTTCTGATCAGCTGTGTGAGCTAAATTCTTTCCTGTTCACTGTAGGAAGTTTAAATTTGATAGGTAGACTCTCTGGGACATTAAGAGACGAGTGAAGTGATGGGGTGGACCTTTTCTGATCAGCTGAGTGAGCTAAATTCTTTCCTGTTCACTGTAGGAAGTTGAAATTTGATAGGTGCTGAGTTCATGTTAGGTACTACTGTTATACGGACTAGATTAGGGCTTTCCAAGCCCTAACAGGCCTCTAGTCTAATTATAAGTTAGGATATAGGCATCCAGACATCATTATTTATAAGTTTTAGATATACGTACAAGGAATTAAGTGTAACTATAATTAAGTAGTTATTTAGTTGGTTCAATGTTTTTGAGAGGTTAACATATTATTAATGTGTAGTAGGACAGCATGGCATTTATGCATGTTTTGTTGAAGATTATTTTTTGGTATCGTCAGTTAACAGCACCCTGTAATGAAATATGTAATATGTAGTTTGCATAGAGCAGTAAGAATGCAATCATCCAAGGTACATATATTTTTTTTTTTTTCCTTTGTACAAGTTATGAATCACTTAATACTAATGGATCCTATTATATCATACATCAACTTAAGCAGTCAATTTCATAAATATCCCAAAGAGTGGTGAGTAGAATCACTAACAACTCGGCTATATGTACCTTGGCTGATTGCATTCCTACTGGTCTATGCAAACTACATATTACATATTTCAGTGCAGGGTGCTGTAAAATGACGATACCAAATAACCTTCAACAAAACATGTATAAATGCCATACTGTCCAACTACTCATTAATAGTATGTTAACCACTCCCAAACATTGTACCAACTAAATAACTAATTATAGTTACACTTAATTCCTTGTACTTATATCTAAAACTTATAAATAATGATGTCTAGATACCTATATCCAACTTATAATTAGATATGCTAGAGCTTAACGCTTAAAATAGCCTGTTGTCTCTTAATACCTTTTAGCTCCCTGATGAGGCCTATATTGTCGAAAGCGCACTGACAGAAAATAAAATGATGAGAAATCGTGCCTAACTATCTAATCATCCCCTCACACCCTGACCTTTATTATTAGTATTTTGTTATTTTATCATGAGCTAGCTCGTTTACCCGTGCTTTGCACAGGTTGACTTGAACATTATCAAATAGCCTGTGACCCAAGTTAAAGTAATTCTTACAGATTTGCCCTCTCAGATCCCCAGTTGGTTCAGTGACGTTCAAAACGCTTTAACATCACCCCCCTCCCCTCCCACTGGGTCAGATTTCAAAAATTTGAAAAAAGTAGGTAGTCTTTGACTTGAATTAGAGTAATCCAAATATATTCAACAATCAAATCCCCAGTTCGTTCAGTGATGACAAAGATATCCCATTTCTCCTCCCCTCCTTTCCCTTAAAACCCCCCCTTCTATGGGGTGGATTTGAACATTTTCAAGTAGTCTGTGATTTAAGATAGAATATTGCAAAGATATTCGACAACTCAGATCCCCAGTTATTTCAGTGACGTTCGAAACGCTTTAATGTACTCCCCCCTCCCCTCTTCACTGGGTCAGATTTCAAAAATTTGAAAAAAGTAGTCTTTGACTTGAATTAGAGTAATCCAAACATATTCGACAATCAAATCCCCAGTTCGTTCAGTGATGACAAAGATACCCCATCCCCCCCCCCCCTCCACCCCTAAAACACCCCCTATGGGGCAGATTTGAAATTTTAAACCTTTTCTGGACTTCCACAAATAATTTAAATCCAAAATTATTATAAACACTTCCTATGGGGCAGATTTGAAAAATTTCAAGTAACCTGTGATTTATGTTAGAATAATCCAAACTTATTCAAACAATCAGATCCCCAGTTCGTTCAATGGTGTCCAAGATACCCCATTTCACCCCCTCCCCTCCCCTAAAACACCCCCTATGGCTCAAATATAAAAAACTTTTAAACCTTCTCTGGACTTCCACAAATAATTTAAGACCAAAATTAGCCAAATCGGTCCAGCCGTTCTCGAGTTTTAGCGAGACTAATGAACAGCAATTGATTTTTATATAGGTATATAGATAGATAAATGAAACTGGTGAAAATATGGATACTTTTTTAAAACGTGATTCCTCTAAAAGCCAACCAAAAGTGCACCTCACGGCCCCAAAAGTCTCTAAAACGATGAATTAGAGAATATAATTTTATGTACGAATCAATGAAGACAGCAATTTATAAGCTGACAACCGTTATTTTCATGGTTTTTACACAGAAAATCTACAATATTACAAGTAAAACATACATACATGATTGAATAGTTATTTGAGGCTTCGCACCATATCTTAAGAATTATTTAAGAATTGTTATGAGACCCTATCATTCGA
Source organism: Adelphocoris suturalis (assembly GCA_030762985.1). Lineage (NCBI taxonomy): Eukaryota > Metazoa > Arthropoda > Insecta > Hemiptera > Miridae > Adelphocoris > Adelphocoris suturalis. The sequence goes on along the minus strand of CM061041.1, from coordinate 22,240,861 downwards.
ATATAATTGCATGTGAGATAATAAACACATAAACACATTCTTGCACCAGAATATTGGCTGTCAAAACACACACCAAAACCACAAATGAAGGTGCATCAGAAAATGGTAGCCGAAACAAACACCGAATCATACCAAGAATGTTGCATCACAATATTGGCTGCAAATACACGCGTACACATACACATGATTCCTATACTGATGAATTAGACAACCTTTATTTGTGTACAAATCAATGAAGAACGACAAGCTCTGTCGCATAATCGAATTCGGCCAGGCTCGGACAGCACAGAAATTTATAAGCTGACAACCGTTATTTTCATGGTTTTACACAGAAAAACTACAATATTACAATTACAACCTACAATCATGATTGAAAAGTTATTTGACGCTTTGCGCCATATCCTAAGAATTATTTAAGATTGTTATAAAAACCTATCATTCGAATATGATTACATGTGAGATAATAAACACAATCTTGCATCAGAATATTGGCTGCCAAAACACACCAAAACATAACAAATAAAGGTGCATCGGGAAATGGCAGCCGAAACACACTGAATCATACCAAGAATGTTGCATCACAATATTCGCTGCAAATGCACACATACGCACACACGATTCCTAAACTGATGAATTAGACAACATTAATTTGTGTACAAATCAATGAGAGACTTTACATGCTCTGTCCAATCATCAAATTCTGTCGAGGTTTAGTAGTACTGAAATATATAGCCGACGACAGCAATTTCCATGGTTATTCACGGAAAAACAACAGTAGCACAAAACGTGAATGCATAATTGGAAAGTAATATGATACCTAGCACCAGGTGTTTTCCGTTATATACAAAATTATTTATGATCGGTACAAAAACTTATAATCAGAATATTGGCTCATTAGAGAATTCAATCAATCCTGTCCTCGTTTGCTCTCTTGTCACTGTAACGAATTTAAATTTAGCGACACTTCTTTTTGATACAATGAGGCCTACAAATTGATTAATCACCGATCCCGCTAGAACCCCTAATGCATCAAAACATGGCGGCTATCCAACTGTCCTCTTTTATCACTAAGCCAACTTGTTCGCTCGTTCTTTGAATCGGAAACTTTTTATTAGAATATCACTTTTGTTTTTCAAGATGTAAGGTGTGAAACTTACGATTATAGACTGAGTAAGGGCAACAAATTTGAAGAGGCAGCAGTATCAGAAATAGTCATCACCCGTCATCAAATACTGTTCATCTTGCTTTTTGTAATCTCTGAGTATTTCTGTAATTTATATTAACCTGGGTTTATGTAAATGGGCAAGCCTTTATACTCGTACTAACTCACTAGTCTAGATTGATCATAAAATGTACGGTATAGATCATCAGTATATACGTTAATAATGGGTTAATCTACGTACCTACAAAATGTGGAATTTGCTATTAATGTTGATAATAGGTGCTGAAGCTACGTTTAATGATAGAAATGAACTTTATAATTGACTCCAATGGACGACGTTGAGTGTTGATACTATATATTTTGAACTAAAAAACACAAGACGGTCTTAAACCCTATTTGGCCAGTACTGTGGCCTCTTACCAAATATTCAGACTTTAAACCTTCATCCTACTTGCCGGAAATTATGCCCACAACACTTACTGCCGGACATTATGCCCATAGCACTAATCATCACAGGACTACTTAGCCCGTAGCACTAAACTAATAGCCGGACCACGAGGGCCCATAGTTTGAAGTTAAATAATGAGGAGAGATAAATGGAAAATATGAACTCAAGAGAGACAAGATTTTCGAGAAGAAGGAGATTTTATATGAACTGGTAGAGATAGGTTTGAAAGGAGAAGGCGAGTTGTTTCAGGTGGCTAGACTATGGTGAGTTCTGAGGCTAAAAGCGATGATATATAGCATTTCCAAGTCGAATTGAGAATTTTCCAAACCAATTTGAGATTTTTCCAAACCAATTTGAGATTTTTCCAAACCAATTTGAGAATTTTCCTAAGAATATTCTAAAAAAGAAAGGAGAAGGGGATTATCCAAACCAAAGTGACAATTTTTCAAAGCAAATCAAAACTTTTAAATAGGAATAAAATTGCACAATACGAATACATTGTTAAAAGAAAGAAATTCTCATTTTTTCATTTTAAAAAATCACATTTTTCATATTTTTTTAGGAAAATTGGGTATTATGAAAATTCAATGTAGAGGGTTCCCAGCTGCTGCGTTCGTTAATTGCACGAACATGTCCATCATCCAATTTGTGCAATCAGCTGATGAAATGGTGGGGATGCTCCGAGCTATCACTTCACTCAAAACGAGATCCTGCGGTGACTCACTAAGTACGTTTCTCACGTAAAGCTTGATATTTGAAAAACCATTCTTCTCTTTTTTCTTCTAGATTCTCAAATTGGTTTGGAAAATTCTCAAATTGGTTGGTAAAATCTCAAATTGGTTTGGAAAATTCTCAATTTGGTTTGGAAAATTCTCAATTTGACTTGGAAATGCTATATATTTGGTTAATCCCTCTCTATTGAGCTAGCCTTTCCTGTAGACCCGTACCCTTCTCTGTCCCTGACTTTCCCCTCGGACTCTGGTCGAGTTTACTTGGTAAAACTACTAAGTACATACGCAGGGCACGACAATTGTCATGTTTGAAAACTCATGCTACATACTATTAGTATCATTTGATGAAATAATGTTACCTAAATAAACCAACCGGAATTAATCACTGAAATATTGATAATAGTGATAGGTATGAACTAAAAGTTCTAACTCCGAATCGTCATGAAATTTGCATCAGTTTTGACCTGGAAGTTTGTGTGAGTTTAACTTTTTCACATATGTGAAATCTGAATAGGACATTAGCATCAAAATAATATCAAAATTTTTGGTATTATGGACTAGTGGATAGGAAGTAATAATGTGACACGTCGAAATTTATACCATTCGCTTATTTCAAGTCTTCATTAGGTAAAGGTTTCAAAGAAATACTACCTACTTTAACATTGCAACTTGAATAAATTTCTATCATCAGGTCGCATATTAGTTTCACCCCCCCGGAACCCCCCGGTTGCTTTCCGCTTTGGGCCTTCGGCTAAAATTATGTATGTTTTTGTAAACAGAGTAAGTCGGAAATTATGGTGTTATTTCTCAAAGAAACTAAATCAAAAGAAAGAAAACAACAATAATTTTGAGGGTGAAAAAATAAAATCGAGTTGGGGAAAACAACGCACAAAATGTTATCATCAGACAACTAAAAACAAAAACAATTTTCCTCCTCATAACTCGTGGCAGTACTGCCAACATTCCCGAACCACAAAGCATTTTAAATTAATTCACATCTAACTGTACTATATATCTTCTCCTAAGTATTATAAATACAAATAACATCATAAAGAACGCAATACAGAATAATAAATTAAAAAGAACAATGTAAAATATTTATTTGTACTGAAATGAGAAAAAGGATATGAGGCGGAGGGAGCTTATGGAGTCGGCTAAACCATGGATTCAGATGGACATTTGGAATATAATTCTGTGTAATGTTTGAAAAATATATATATTTAGTCCAGTTGAATAGGTACTGAATGGTAACATTTTTTCGACAAATCTTTGATTCTTTCATGATCAGGTACTTAGCTATTTTCAGAAATATTTTCAGTGGAAAAAAATTTATCGAATTCAGTCCGAAAGATATTGCGACTTTTTGAAAGTTTTGTCGTTAGAACTTCTTTGGGTTTCCATAATCAAAGCCTGAATTTTGAGCCTAATGTTGTCGGTCCAGACGAAATAATGATGACAGAGAATTGCCAATCTCATTGGAAAATCAAATCACTAAGAATGGATATAAATGCAAATGAGACAGTTTTGAGAACTTCATCAAGTTCGAAAACTAAACTTTGTAAGGAGTGATTTGCACGTAATTTACATCTAGTGGAAAGGCCTATTTTACCTCTACCTAACTTACTGCAAGTGGTGGACATCGAGCACTAACAATAGAGCTCCCATGTCAGTCTTACACTTCCTTTTCCTCCCACGCCCAACGTTGAGCTTCTTTGTCTTCCTACCTGAATTTCTTGTACCTGAAGGATGAAGAGAAAACGCGTAATGTTGCGTGAGGTCGACCTGAAAATGCGTAACGTCATTGTCCCATCAGTTTCGGGCTTTTGTAAAGATCAGGGGCGACGAACTTACCTTTACTTACCTCCGTATTCTTTGGCGACTCGTGGGTCATGGTGAAGTGATTTGCTACTTCCCTCTCACGTTGAGTCCCTACGATGGCTAAGTTTTGAAGAATTTTCTACTGTCCTTGATCTAACTACAACATTGTTATAGGTACTTATAATTAAGTGCACTCATTTGTTATATTGATTACAATTATTGCTTAACAATTGTGATAAGTTTACAAGCAATCACAATTAAATTTAAGATTTTGGCCGCATCGCCAATCTTATGTCTTAAGATGACTTTTCGTTTTGAATTAAACATTTTCTCTTCCCAATAAAGAAGACATGGTTCTTAAGGGTTAGTCGAAACGAGGACATACCCGAGGACGTTTCAAATAATTCATTCCTCTTCTTCAGGGCTGTTATTATCAGAAGAAGTTTCAATGTGGGGTGAGAGATTGAGGTGCCATATGATTCATATTGATATTATTTAGCAAAAGAGTCTGGGGCATTGAGATATGATGCTGGTACCGAGCACATCCTAACGGATTGACGCCAAACCTCCACCAAACTACTACCTCATCCTGATCTATTTGTCCAACTAATCTGAATTTTTACTAAGGGATTGACTACTTGATGTTATGTATTTTTGAGATGCGAGCTTGAGAGCATCCAGACCACCAAACTATACACAGCATCCTGATCTATGCGCTCCAGGTTTGGAGGCAATCCGCTAGGATGCGCTCGGTACCGGCATCACTTCTCAATACCCTAGACTCTCCTTTATTTAGTTAGTGATGGGTTTGAATTACCTTGTCACCTATCCTGGAACCTGATCAATTAAATGTTTCATTCATGGATACAATATAGGTAAATATATGTGTTGTTCTTACTACAGGTCAAAAACACATTATTTTTACTTATTTTTTTTGCATAAATATAAGAAAGTACAAGTTTTCTGTTTTAGTTCCGAGTTGGTTTTTATCAAACATGTGTCAACGCCCAATCGCACCAATCTTCTTCAGATGAATTTCCCATTTGCTCCAAATTTTCTTCAGATGAATATCCCGTTTGCACCAAATTTTCTCCAGATGAATTTCCCGTTTGTTCCTTATTTTCTTCAGATGAATTTTCATCATGAATTTTTGTAGAGTATCTTCAAATTTGACGTACTGTCGCCTCCGCTCCTAGTTAGGTACCCTTAGGGAAGGAAAACAGATGCTCTAAGTAGCAATTTAGATCCATTCCTTAGGCATTGCTACTCGACTACTGGCACTTTTTTTTCATAGAGGTTCACAAGCATGAGAGTAAATTAGGAAAATTTGGGATACAATTTGTTCCTAATGCACTCTTCAGTTTGTTGAATTTATAGGAATCGTGGTATTTGTGCAGCCTATATTCTGAAGTAATACTCGGAGACTGCATCCTGAAGTGACCTAAGCATAGGAATATCCGAATATATTATCCCACTTGTGAGCATTGCTAGGTTGAACACCAAATTGTATAGCATATTACTAGAAGGTCACTATGAACGCTTTGGTTTTATGTTTGGTACCAGGAGAATACCATATTGGGGATTTTGTATGGCTATTGCCTTTTCTAATATCCTCGTCTAAGAAGAACGAAATGAGATCTACGAGGTTATTACCTTCTCTAATACGTTATCCCCCTCAAAGAATAGATTATTGTCGGAATAACTTCTGTTTCAGTCAGGGAAAATTCCCTCAGTTGAAGAGGTTCAATGAAGTGTCCTCCAGTTCCAAGTGTATAAACTGTCCATAATTGAGCTCATTAGCCAGAAATTGTTTATAAATTCCCGCCTTCCTAATACATTGAACCACACCTGCCAATTGGCCTCTATTCTGAATATCGACCACATCGTGCTCCATAACAGTCTTTGATTATTCAAGTATGCAAAACAAAACCGCTGAAACTGAAAAAATCTATAAAAAATAAATTGGGTCTCCCCTCTCTCATATTTCATTGTAAGCACTTATTTATAATCCCCTCTCATTACCATCTTTAGTCAGCTTTCAGCATTTCAGCTCTCCTCTAAACTCAGCACGCGTGACGTACAGGGATGAATTTATTGCTCGGGTATTTTCTATAACCGTAGTTAAGTTGGTCTAGATGAGCGTATAGTGTTTGGTGTAGGGGTTTACTTTTGGACTTATCTAATATTTGATTTTTTGACGCTAACATTAACTTATCCGAAAAATAAGAACAAGAAATCTCGCTTCTGCTGTGACTCGAAAGTACATATTGGTAGGAATGAATCATAGCAATAACAATGTCGTCAATATCCCAGTGGCTCATTTCCACTTTCCCTGTGTATAATGTAGTTAGGCGTGTTCATGTCAGGGCGAATATCTTTTTGAGGTAATACCTGTTGTTGATTTTTTCCGAGTTTGCCGTTGCTTGCTTTGTTTTGTTGCTCCGAGTTTTTCCATCCTCAACGAAAAAGTTTAATCAATTCGCTTCTGAAGAAGAGTATATAAAAGCAGCTATTTTCCCCATGCTGATTATTCTCAGGGAATGACGTGATGTCAAATTCTGTCGAGGTTTCTATAAATTTTGGACGGACACAGTTTATTTGGGTTGTTAGTTTTCGCGTAGAATAGCAGATGTACAGAATGTTTATATAAAGAGCCCTATCTCACTATATCTCCCTTTGATGAATGTACTGATGAAGCGGACTACCCGATTTTCGCGAGTATTTCCGAGCCCAAAGGAGAAAATACCCCCCACTCAGCGACCCACCACTTTGTAATTGATGTATTTGCCACAGTTGACACAGTTTATTTGGGTTATTAGTTTTCGCGTAGAATAGCAGATGTACAGAATGTTTATATAAAGAGCCCTATCTCACTATATCCCCCTTTGATGAATGTACTGATGAAACGGACTACCCAATTTTCGCGAGTATTTCTGAGCCCAAAGGAGAAAATACCCCCCACTCAGCGACCCACCACTTTGTAATTGATGTATTTGCCACAGTTGACACAGTTTATTTGGGTTGTTAGTTTTCGCGTAGAATAGAAGATGTACAGAATGTTTATATAGCATTTCCCGATCAAAATAAACATTTTCCCAACCAAAATAAAAATTTCCTTTATTAACATTAAGACAATCAAAATGAACTTGCTTCTTTAACGATTTGTAGACTATAAGCATAAATATTTCTTTAACAATAATCATAAAACGAAAAACACAAACTGTAAGTTTTATGAATTGCTTCATTTTTGTCGGGAAAGTGTTTATTTTGGTTGGGAAAATCGCACCCGTCCTAGAATAAGGGTACAACTCAAAAATCGCGATTTTTGAGTTAGTTGTGGTTCTGAGAAGTAGAAACGGTCTAGTTTGTCTGTAGAAGGTGGAGATATGTGTAGGGCACTCTAATTCCGCTAGAGAGTGCGTGTGTCTTTCTTTCATGGAGGGAGTAACCAATTCACGTCCTAGGAAGAAAGACACAACTCAGTTGAGTTCATGAAGTCTGTGTTTCGTTTTGAGTTGTTTCCTTTTTGTGTGGACAATTTTAACTTGTGTCTTTCTTTTCTGAACATTTTGGATCCTGACTGGTGAGATTTCAGTGTTTGAGTTGGAACAACTCAAAAATTCTTTAAAAATCAACAAAACCGTTCCCCCCACTCCCTTCCAACTGGCAAAAAAACTATTTATTCACCATGGGGCGAGTAATAATGTAGGAAACAAGTTTCGCAAAGATAAATTATGTTCATCGTGTTCCAAAGAACGGGTAGCCAATGGTGTGGAAGGAAAACTTTGAATGCGATTTGCCGAAAATGACAATTTTTGAGTTGTACCCTTATTCTAGGATGGGTGCGAAATGTTCATTTTGATCGGGAAAATGTTTATTTTGATCGGGAAATGCAATATAAAGAGCCCCATCTCACTATATCCCCCTTTGATGAATGTACTGATGAAGCGGACTACCCAATTTTCGCGAGTATTTCCGAGGCCCAAAGGAGAAAATACCCCCCACTCAGCGACCCACCACTTTGTAATTGATGTATTTGCCACAGTTGACACAGTTTATTTTGGTTGTTAGTTTTCGCATAGAAATAGCACATGTACACAATGTTTATGTAAAGAGCCCCATCTCACTATAGCTCCCTCTGATGAATGTACTGATGAAGCGTACTACCCGATTTTCGCGAGTATTTCCGAGACCAAAGGAGAAAATCCCCCCCCCCCCCCCCCGTGAACCACCACTTTGTAATATTGATGTATTTGCCACAGTTGACTCGGTTTATTTGGATTGTTAGTTTTCGCGTAGAAGATGTACAGAATGTTTATATAAAGAGTCCTACCTCACTATATCTCCCTTTGATGAATGTACTGATGAAGCGGACTACCCAATTTTCGCGAGTATTTCCGAGGCCCAAAGGAGAAAATACCCCCCACTCAGCGACCCACCACTTTGTAATTGATGTATTTGCCACCTGTGCTCTTCAAAGAGGCGGCCGTTCGGGAAGAGAATGAGAGAGACTCAACAAGTAGCGCTTTAACCCCCCCATCGCCATCCCATCCGCCGCTTCGTCTCTCCCTAGTTTGAGAATTTATGGGGCCGGTCGAGCCGGGCGAGGGGAAGCCGTTGCCGTTGCCGTACGGTTCATGAGATTACTCTATGTACTCCCCGTGTCAGACACCGTAAACCAAACCGCAAACAACGCTCTGAGCTCGTACCCCCCTTTTCTTCACCATTTTTTCTCCTTTTAAAAAGCGAGTTGTTTAAATTCGGATTATTGTCTCTTTAATAATCCAAACCTCTTAGAGTCAGCAGGTCATTCATTTCACAAAACCAGAGGAGTATGAAGGCCCTAGAACAGCACAGCAGTTTATCTATCCAGCTCCTCGACAATGGGGTGCATAACACCCCAAGTTCTCAAAATTCATCAAACATGTTTGGATCTATCAATTATGCCACTGTTTTACTAGCATTCAACTATAAATAAAAGTGGGGGGATGTACAAAAAACACTCCAATAAAGCAATGAAATATAAATATTAACACAAATATACATCTGTGTTTTAAATTTGAATGCGTTAAAGTGTTTTAAATAAAAAACGCTGCAAATTATTACACAAAGGTTTATTATTTATGTACTAGAGAGCCCTTCTACATAGATCTCTGGTCCATAATTATTAAACGCCGCTTATAGAACCTATATTTAGTATCGGAACTCGGAGCTTCGGACCTCACAAATGGGTTCAATCCATTACAGCAGCGGAATCTCACAATTTTACGCTTTTTAATATAGTTGGTAAACATAACAATTTATTACCAAGTCATCTTTCCAACACATAAAAGTGTTACCTATACTGTATATTGATATCATTTAATTGGTCAAATTTCAAAAAATGTGCTGACAAAATCACTGAAAATGGCTAAGAACCGTTAAATTGATATTTTTTAGCATAAGATTGGTCAAATAAAGTTTATCAACTATGAAATAGAACATTAAAAAATTTATGTACGAAATTATGCTAAAAACTTGAACTTCATTAAATTTTGTTTTAAAAAATCTATAAAATTGCAAAAAATAGCCTAAAATCCAAAATCTCTTTTTGAATAGAAGAGTATCATTTAGAATACTTCTTTTTCCATAAAATTAATAGCTAACATTTTTTTTTTTCTTTTTTTTACTCAAAAATCTCCAATTTCTATACAACTTGAAATATACAAAAAAAAAAAAAAATACACTTTTTCACCTATTTTTGGATCATAGCACCCATGGGTGTGGAGCGATCGAGCTGGCGAGAAGTTAGCACCAACCAGACCCCAAGTGGAGTCTATGTGCGAAAGAACAGATTTTTTAAGTCAACTAAGGCCTTTTATGGCCCGGACCGCGGACGGCGGACGGCGGACGGCAGACGGCGGACGGCGGACAGACATTTCAAATTTGGATTCTACGCACCTTGAAACGTAAAGTGACAAAGTTTGAGGGGGGGGGGGGGGGTTATAAAAAATTTTTGCTATACGATCACATAGGCTTATTATTGGAAATAATAAACCTAAAATGAGTTGCCTTAGATGAATTTACTGGAAAAATTCTGACTTGTACTTTTTTGAACAGCTTTGTATGAAATAAAATTGTAGATTTCATTGCAAATTTACGAAAAGAATCAAATCAAAATGTTCATTATTTGCATGTTGATGAAGTACCTAGGTTTCGGGCTGTTGAGCTCCTATGGAGGTTTCCCTGTAGGATTCTTATTATTGTATGGATCTATTGCCAGCTTCCTCCGAAGCTTTTTGAACATCCATGAGAGGGTTGACTCTCCTGATGTACCTTTTGAGTGCTCTTCTTTATACAGAGCAATTACGGTTCTCTACTGCATGAATGTATTTCAGATTGATCCTTTTGCAATTGAGACACTTCTTGGGTTCTGGGGCTACATTTGAGGTTAAATTGACAATGGGACAAACCCAAGTGTTGTGATCACCTGCACAGCTAGCACAGCCCTCTTGGCTTTGCCATTTGGCTGCGACGTGGCCATATCACTGGCACTTGAAGAGATCCCTTGCGGAATCAGAGATGGGGCAAATGTCCAGGTTAATGTACAACTTTCCCTTTTTCAGAAGCTCCTATCTGAGTGCTTCTGTAACTCTTACAACCCTGATACAGACATCAATGGGTACTCAATTTGCATCATTTTGCCTACCCATTTGAAAAGCAGGGGCGAATGCTTTTACAAGTTCTGTACATTGGGGGTTTTGATCGGGGTTCTTCTTCACCATTTTAACACAGAATGTGTTTTAGCCATGGACTAAAACTAGCCGAAAATGGAACGCGGGATGGGAACGAAATGTGTGACGGATGATTTTCACGTACAACCGAGCCGTTGGTAGGGAAATGGAATTTCCGCCATTTTAATCGCACAGAAATCGTTCACCATTCGTTGGAAAGCTCTTGATTTATCACGAATTTATTTCGTATTTTTTTTCGTAGTTTCATACTATAACTATATAAATTGATGTTATAAATGAATAGTAAACAATGACGCTTGTTTGGTTGTCACTTGGTTGCGCGACAACGCAATTTTCGTAGTTTCATACTATAACTATATAAATTGATGTTATAAATGAATAGTAAACAATGACGCTTGTTTGGTTGTCACTTGGTTGCGCGACAACGCAAACACATTCTGTGTTTCAATAATTTCGTCCGAAGTATGTAAATAGAGGTAACCGGGGTCCAGGGGGCTTGCCCCCTGGCGAGGCGCGGAGCGCCGAGTTTTCTCCATTTAAAAAGCGAGTTGTTTGAATTCGGATTATTGTCTCTGTAATAATCAAAACCTCTTAGGGTCAGCAGGTCGTACATTTCACCAAACAAGGGGAGTATGAAGGCGAAAGAATTGAATTCGTCCACATTATGGAGACAAAACCAGTTTTAGATGTGATGGTTCTTCCCGATTCCGCATAGTACAGTCCAAATTTGAGATAATCTAATGATTGTCGTGATCAAGATTCGTATATATCTACACTATATGTTGATATATTTTTGGGATTAAGGTAAAATGAGTAGAACAAGAATACGATCACTTGGATAAGTTTATTTTACTATTTTCTTTATGGTACTCCAAATGGAAGATAATCAGGGAGATTTTCGGTAAGATGAAAGTAATACCACAGGGAATAGAGAGGTATTTGGTTTAGCAATAGGTTAGGTATTGGTATAAACAATACCTAACGGTTTATAAATTTTTTTTTGCTATATGCACAAATGAAATAGAGAAGCACTTACCGTCTACGGAGGTTCGAACTCGATTGAAAGCGAGCGAGACCATGTGCATAAGGGGTACCAACTGGCAAGCTGCGCCAGTTACCAATAACCGTTACTTTTTTTTTTTTTTTTTTACGTGACTTTACAATCTTCAAATTGTCACCATATTGACTTCACGATACTATCATGCACCCATTAAAATTAAAATTTGAAATCCCCCTCCACCACAACCCTCAATGATCCTAACTTACCATTCTTGCCAAATTAAATTAAATCATTTTTACGTGTCTTACTAACAGCGGCGTCTTGCGACTCAATGCATGCCGGAAATTTTTCAAATAAACTCCAACGTATAAATAGCAGTTGGTGGGGTAAAATCATTACATTTATGAAAACGTCATTTCGTGAAGGGAGCTTTGTGGATTGTGTAAAGTTTATGATTTTGCTCCCTCACTACCAAGGAAAACTGTAAGTGTGTTTCTCATAACGTCGGTTTATCATATTATACTAGCACGATTCTATTGAATTGCGATTGGTTCGGTGCCATTGCGCGTGCGCAACACTAAAGTTAGTTTACAATGACAAAACTCCGAAACTAATGGACCGATTTTGATGAAATTTTTAGGGATTTGGAGGGTTAGCTTCTTAATTATGTCGGATATAAAAAAAGTATGAAACTTGAATATTCTATAACGTAAATTTCTCATGATCTATCGCACCAATGGTTTTTGTTCATTTTCTTTTTTCTGATTAATTTTTTGCACTTCTCTATTTTGTCCGAACGACCTTCTCTTGGACATTTTAAATGTCTGAGAAAACTTCACTTTAAATACTTATGTTTCCTTATTAACCTTAAACACCTACCTTCGTTTCTCCCCACAGAAACGTTCCCCAAAGGAACGAAGTGTGGGAACTGAAGTTTGTTATAATAATCAAATTAAATATTCTTCATTTGAAACGAAATAAGAAAGCAATAAATACGTGAGATAGTAAAAATTAAATACATTTAAAGAAAAAAGATCGGAAAAATTCCATTAGTTTATTAAAGATCTTGCTGTAGGAACGTTCAAATGCTTTCAGACTTTAACAGTCACAAGTTTTCAAAGAATTAATAATCCAGTTAAAACAAAAACACAAAGATTAACAGAGATGTGATACTGTAACCTACTACAATTGCCTTTCTGGTTGTGAGGTCGAAATGTGCTGGTTCGTTTTCTACAGGTTGTCTTTTGAGTTGGAGAGTGGTGAAGGGATCACAAGTATTTTCTAATTTTTCCATTATTTATTTGGGATTCCTAGAATTGTGACTTAAATCCGTATAGTACTGGGGTGTACTTTCAAAAATAAAGCACTAGACTTTACGACGTGCTATGTTGTGCTCATTCCTGATGGAGAAACCCATGGGAGGTGTTCCAGTTGGATTTAGAACAAGGATAGGTACACTTTTGTCTCCATTTGTTCAAGGATGCTCCCTCTCCAGTATTTAAAACGCTCATCCGAATCCAGCTTATGCTCCAGGGGCCGAAGACAAACCGTATCCAAGCTGAAATGATAAGGCTCGTCCCTACCGGACACCCCCAACGCATGACCGCCAGAAGGATCACATAAACCACAACCCTACAGAGCTCACAATTGTAACTTGGTCTACCTCCATGTCAGAGATGATCTCTGTGGTTTCCATACTGTCTACATTTAGGTTAGGAATATCAGGTGTAGGTAAATCGGATGTGCCGGAGTTGAATGGTTGTATCTCAATTTGTCTAGTTGGAGCGGAGTACACAGTTCACGCTAGTTAGGAAAGACTCTCCTCATGATTTTGTATTCTAGCAAGTATGGTGTTCAACCAAACTCACCTTCATTAGCTCTTTCTATCTATCTAGTGCAATATCAATTCATTTACCGATTTCCACGGAAACGGCATTGGGAACCGTGCTGCCAGATAGAAGAACATCCTCATTTTTACGAACTAAATCACTCGCGACGAAGTTGTGGAAACCCATTATAAAACGGAAGTTAGTGAAAAACGTTGTCTATTTCCACGAAAAATAAAGAGTTACAATGTTAAATCGATTTCGACGGTTAGGCCATCATCAGTAACAAACAATAAATGAGGGATAAGGTTCTTAGGAAAAAGAGTAGGGAAAAAGTTTAGAATCTGGCTCGGGAAGATGTAACTTTAGAAGAAAAGCAATGGATAAGTTTACCTTATTATGGGAAAATTTCTGATAAAATTGGCAAAATTCTATCATCGAGAGGTTATAAAGTAGGTTTTAAAAATAAAAATAGTCTGAAAGCATTACTAGGATCCGTTAAGGATAAAATTAGTGTGCAGGATAAAAGTGGAGTTTATAAATTAAAATGTTCTTGTGGCTACGAATATTGCGGTCAGACTGGTAGGAAATTTAGGGAAAGAATAGACGAGCATATGGAGGATTTCAGGGAAAATAAGGGTAAGTCTACATTTGCAAAACATCTTAAGGAATCTAATCATAGTTACAATTTTGATTTGACAGACAGACAGTTTGTAGAATTTCTTCATTTTTGCCCAAAGGGAGGCATGTTGAATGTACTTGAAAAATTCGAAATTATCAAAAGTGACAGGTCTGGTAAATGTTTAAATGAGGATATACCTCAATATATTTCACCACTGATAGGTCCATTTCTGTAAACCTTGGAATTATCCCTTCACACTGTTGAAACCCTATTTAGTTATTTCCCCCCTTTCAGTTTATCTGATTAGCTATAATCCCCTTTCACTTTGTATGCACTTAATTGGTTGTACCTCCTGCCCCTTTCTTTTCTCTCGACCAATGGGATTCAATCTCCCTTTCACTTTGTATGCACTTGATTGGTTGTACCTCCTGCCCCTTTCCTTTCTCTCGACCAATGGGATTCAATCTCCCTTCACCTGTCTCTATATAAGTTGTGTCCTTTCTAATGTGTCTTCAGTTATTGTTTGTTACTGATGATGGCCTAACCGTCGAAATCGATTTAACATTGTAACTCTTTATTTTTCGTGGAAATAGACAACTTTTTCACTAACTTCCGTTTTATCCTCATTTTTATTGTCCTCTAACATGTCTTGCGGGTTATGCAAAATGGTATCACCTCAGTAGCTCTGACGAGATATTTTTGTAAATGGAATTTGTTCACCTGCAATCACACATAGAACACTTATGTACTGAAGTGGTTTCCTACCACATACAAGTTTTTTTTTTTTTTTTTTTAGTTTTTTTAATATGTCGATGAATTGAGATTTTATGAAGGTATACAAAAGAGAGAGGAAATACTGCTACTGCAGTAAAGACTACTAAGATCTACAATAAAAAGTTGTCATCAATTTACCTATCGAAGTTCAAGAAGAAAGCCACTTAATATCGAAGAATCGGTCTGCAGAATATTGCTCGTTGTTGCAGTGTGGTGCTCCATTTTGTTTAAACAGAACCACATGTAAGAGGTCTGGAGTTGTTAATAATCAATGAAAGCAATAATTATACTGAGTTTTTAAAATTCTGACTCTGGATCATTTTGGCCCAACACGTCTACCGTAGTATTGTTCCAAAACAGGTTCTCAAGAAAATGAAAGAATGTTCCTTCGTTACTGAAATGGCTGCGAGATAAAACCCCTAGGGAGATCAGTAATCTTCAGAGTTCCATTCTGTATGCCAACAATTAAGTTCTTACCAATGGAATTCGATTAAAATTAAAATTACAATTGGGAAGCCTTCCAATAATGCAATAAATTTGCTGAAATTACTTACTAATAATTAGATGAGGAACTAATAATTAGATTATGGGAATGATGGTTTAATTATTAAAGATGGGTTATAGATTTATTTTTCTCATGCAACCGACTAAATAACTAATTACCCACCTAGAGTTTACATTCTATACGATTAGATTAAATGTGGATATCCTGTGAATGTAATCGATATCATTTTCATTGTATGAGTTACAATTTTATCGTTTAATTATAGATGCCCTCTATGTAACAGAGTGAATCAAATCGGAATCCCACAAAAATTCTTTCCAATCCCACAAATTCCTGTGAAATTACATTTCAATTCTTGTAAATGAAAACCACTGAATCCTACCATGCATTACCTGCATGTAAAGTTCACAATGAAACAAATTAATTACCAATGCACAAAAGTAGTAGTACCTACCTACCAATGAATTAAAATGTAATTATTTAAAATGTACGTGGTTCACTAGTTTTTTGGCCTTAATATAAATAGGGAAATGAATTCAATAAATACTGCTCTTCCTGCAAACTTATTGATTATTCGTTTGTATTTTCATGGATTGTTCTATGCATTTGAATAGGTATTATTGTGCTTCATATCTATAGCTACCAACTAGTACAACAGTTTCATGAATTAAGGTTGTTAAAAATTAGTTGTACTATGTTAGCAGTTGAATTAAAATATGGTTGTATTTATGGACCATATTTCGGCACTGTAATAAAATTTATAATAATTTTTGAATTATTTGAACAGTGGAAAAGCCTTATTCACTAAAAATTCAAACTGAATCGCACATCTCAAACTGTATTCACACCAAAAACTCCACTTTTTGATCTGGTTAAAAACCCAAATTCTAGCAATCGATACTTTGAGTGTTTTTCAAGACAGTACCGAAGAAAGTTTTTATTATTCTTTGTCGTTGAGCTTTATTTTATATGTTTAGTGAGAGAGTTAAAAAGCTTGGGGGGTTCGGGAGTTCCCTCATTTCCCAACAGATATCGTGCATGTTCACTTTGACTGCAGGTAAAACTCGACCCTCCCCTGTCCAGCTATCGACAACCCGATTTCTTCGGGTGAGTTGTTATAGTAATAGGTAGTAACACCACTTCCCTTTATTCACGGAATCAAAAATTGTCAAAAATGCACCGTAAAACCCTGCCCTAAAATGCTGCTTTCGTTTTAAGTCCCACATTATAGACAACGAAAAATGGTATTTAATATCAAGAAAACAATCAATATGACGTTAATATGTAGGCACTTACCAATTGCTGCGAACACGTAAGTTTTGTTGAGTTGCTAATCGATCGTGAAGTGCCAAGCCTTCCTGAGCTATCACATATTTCAACTACTCATATAATATTACGATATTGCTACAAGCCTAATCCGACATAGAAGACGCAATTCCAACTCCAAAGATACCAAACCATAAAGATCAAAATAAGCTGAAAACGTCAGGTGATAGGTACTAACTAAATATACCTAGTAAACTAAGGTCTCATAGAGGAACCTTCCCAGAAACGAACTAATGCGATTCAAAATCGTGTTACCCTCAAATTTTTATTATTTATTATTATTATTCATTCTTATGTCATTATTGTTTTATTATCATTTCTTTAACCCTTTGAAACCCATTGGTTCTCAATGAATTCACTGAAATCAAAACTATCCAAATCTAACAAAAAGTACGCTTTCCTTGAAAATTTTTGAGTTACGGATTCATATTTGAAATTAAAATAAACCATAATCATTTAGATACAGAATTTGATAATTTATAACAATCTAAAGACACTTTTTTTTAGTTCGATTTTGATCTGTTATCCACAATCCACAAACTAAAAATTTCTTGGGCAGCTTAAGAATCGAATAACAATATTGCAATCGCAATCGAAAATTTCTTTACCAAATGTGTTAGAAATCTATATTCATTTCAATATTTTTATCATACAACTTCGATGCAACCTAAACGTGGACGAAATTGATTTCGCACACATCAAATCTATAGTAGGCACGTATCACTCACCAAGTTATGTTTTTTACCTACTGTTCATAATTAAAATTTGTTCAATCAGGCTAAGGTGATTGAAAGCTACAGCAATGTTTCGTAAAAAAATTATTTATTCGTATTTGGTTGGGTAGTTATTATAAATAAGCATAAAAAAAAAAAGATTAATACCCAGTAAATTACTTCATTTTGAACCGCAACAACAAAACAACAACCGTAATAACAAAACATTTGACCAGCCACTGTGGAGGGGCTTCCGTTTAGTGCAAAGAAATTTATTCTCACGGAGGGAAAAATTAGAAGATATATAGCGGTTTTATTAAAATATCAAGTAAATATTTTTACAGGAAAATGAAGGTATAGGGGTTCCATCCCCCCACCCCCATAGGTGGGTTCGTCTCAACGAACTATAAAACTACGAGGTACTGATTATTACACGGAACTCCACGCAATAATTTACATCGTCTGGAAATAAACTGGAAATATTACTGCCTTATGATTGGATTCACGTTTTGAACTTAAAATTCTTGAAACAAAAAGTTACCAGTTTTATTGAACTTCTTAAATTTTCTGTTTGATTTTGTTTTCCTTTCCTTCTTATTTGGTTAATAATGAACCTTTGTAATCGACCAAGAAAAATAATTTATTAACCCTCCCAGGCAAAAATTTTTGTTCACGTTTCAAGATGCGAAAAATCCGAAAATTTAATTTAAAATATCTGTCCGCCGCATTCCGTTCGAAGCTTTTTTCCAAAACTACTGGACCAAATTTGATGAAATTTGGCTCAACATCCATACATTGGCCGGGGGCATTCCAACAACATCGGTATCACTTTCGGCAAACCCTAAAGGGTTTCATGTCAAGCTGAAAAAATATGAAAAAAATTGAGATCTCGAAAACTTGGTAAACAGTTTTACTGTTTTGGGTAACAGTAATGTTTTTTGGATGTCATTCATGTAGCATTACCCAGTAAAATTAATCATTTTCCCAGTGAAATTAATAATTTTCCCCACCAAATTAATAATTTGCTCAACCATGTTGATAATTTTCCCATTCAAAGGAAAATTATTAATTTGAATGGGAAAGTTATTAATTTCACTGGGAAAATTATTAATTTGAATGGAAAATGCTATAGATATCATCACAAATAAGTATTTGACTGAAACCTCCGGGATAGCTGACGTTCATCTCAAGGGCTTAATCATAGGCAAGCAAAAAATACACCAACATGGTAGGGAATCGCAACTAGTAAAACTTAGTGAAAATTGCCTTATGCCTGTATTACAACGATTTTTATTTGTTGAAAATTTATTCTCAGCTGAAGAAATCGAATTTATTATAACGTTTTTACCTATTGATAGTTGTGAAGCGTAGGTAGCTGAATTATTTTACCTCATTAATTTTCAGATGACAAGTCATCTTGATACTGCAGGACTAGTAAATTGAAGTATTTCATTTAATTTACATAATTAATTTCTCCTCGGTAGGTGTCTCCACATGTGCAGTTATATTTAGATAATGTGTAATACTTATACTTCGTTTAATAATTTGTTCTAGGCGCCGTAGGTACTCACTGCGTTGAAGGGTTATCAACTCAGAATTAATGAATCCGTGTTTAATAATTTGCAGTTTTTATTTATTTTGGATTTGAATTTTAGCGAATTTTTGAAGAAAATTAAGCTATTGCTCTCGCCTCAAAATTTGCAGAATGTGAATTTTTGAAAAAATGTTATGCAGAAATCCGTTTCAGGCTATTCTGAATCATATTCTGAAGTTTAACGCATTTTTTTATGTATGTATGTATGTATGTATGTATGTATGTATGTATGTATGTCATTCCAGACGATAACTGTCCGTAGAACTGTGCTAGAAACTTCAAACAAATTTTAAAATGCTAAGGACACAAAACGAAAGTTCAAGTTCGTTGGCCAGCATGATCGGATTACATCTTCGGGTTGAAATTTTCAAAAATGTAGTCAAAAATTTCAAAATAGCCTGTTTTTTGCGATTTGTTGTGCGAAATAATTTTTTCAGCATACTAACATGTGGTATATTCGGAATCAGCATAAAATTTCCTATAAGAGTATGTATCAAGTTTTCAAAAATTTCAAAGTTGAAAAATCAGTCAAAAATCGAAATAATGCCGTTCGCTAGTTGTAAAAATCGGTAATATTTGCATGAAACATTGTCCAAATTCAGATTAAACTACTCTTATGGAAGTATCCCTGTATAACCAATCCTAGAACCATGCTGTTTAAGGCTAGAACCATGCTGTGAATAGAATTTGATTCTATACTTGTCTACCAAAATCATAAACTAAAATTGCTCTACACGATCAATAGTTTTTTGATTTGGAATTTGATTTCGGAGTTATTTTGTGTTTATTATGAACCATCCTCAAATGACCTTGGTTTGGTGAAGTCTGGACGGTACTGACACCTACAGGAGGACGCCTGAACTACGCCCTCCACCACACCCCAAAAAACGATGATTAGGGCCTCGCCGATGGACGCTGCGGAGGGGAAGGGCCTTTTTCCATGGCGTTCAGCTGAAGGGTCGAGACCAAACCCTCTCCGCACTTTCGAGAGCCCTTTCGAGACCAACGGACTCCACCTCGCTTCCCCCCTCCACAACTCCGGTTTCACGGCCCTTTTTAGAAGCGCCGTTTTTAAAAGGAGCGCTCGGAGAAAATTAAAGGAAACCCCTCGGGCGTCCGATTTTTCACCTGTCGCGCTGCCACGGCGGCGGATCCATCAAGGAGGTTCGTCCGGAGTCCCTTATTATAAACTCCGTCAGGGGAGGCCGAGGGCGCGTGATTACAAGACGCCCGGCTTCTGGGAAGTCGAAATTCGGAGGTCGAAAAAAATTGCAAAATCACCGGAATCGTATTTTTTTTCAATATTATCTAAGGAGGCGAATGAGGCGTGAAACTGTCAAGTTTCCCTATCCAACTGATTGCTGGGTGTGGCACCGTCTGATTTCTGGGGATTTGGCTTTTATTTGTCCCTGGCGGCATTTAATAGAAGTTCCTAAGATCTGTGGGTCTCAATACGGCGCACGGTGGATGGAAGCGTGCAAAAACCTCAAAAAATGAAAGCGTTAATAAAAATGTTTTTCCATTTTTATATTGTTCCTAGATACCTTCAGACACAAACTTAGCCCTTAGTTTCCCCATTTGGGCATGCAGAGATTTTTGAGAAGGCGTTGAATGTGATAATTGGTCGTATGCTTGAAATTAAGGTTTTGGTGTAGCAGTTATTGATGATTGATTACGCCTCCAAAACTGGGGAAATTCCCCAAGACGAAATATACCATGTATTGTATACATGTGTAGGTGTACCTGATCATTTTTTCACATTTTTTTTGGTGCATCACCAAGAGTAAGCAGTGATAATGAGGATTTTTGGAAAAATCATGTGATTATTTAACTTTGGTAGAGTGCCAAAAGTGCAGGTCATCTCCAGGCGTCCTCGG
The DNA here is from genome assembly GCA_030762985.1 of Adelphocoris suturalis. NCBI lineage: Eukaryota > Metazoa > Arthropoda > Insecta > Hemiptera > Miridae > Adelphocoris > Adelphocoris suturalis. Next base: position 22,219,731 of record CM061041.1, on the reverse strand, counting down.
ACTGAAATAATCCGACTACGCACTCATTCAAGTGTCTTGTGTATTAATTTGATCGCCGTTCTCCGCCGTCGGTGATCACGATGAACAAAAACGTTGAGGAAAGTAAGTAACGGCACCCGCCTATCATCTCCTGCTTTGACGAGTCGGAGTAAATAAACCACTAGGTGCGAACCTTGTCCCGAGAATGAATGTTACGATTCATTCTTCGTCTAGAAAAATAGTTCTTTGGGAGCAGTCTTCTATTACTATCGCATTAAACGTCAGCGGAAGCGTGGTACCCAACATTTAAATACACATTGTGGAAAAAGAAAATCGTAACATCGTCGTAAAAAAAATGTGTTTTGAAATTCCATATTCAGTGCTTTGCGATATTTTATTTAAGAGTGGAAGTGGTTTTGAGAAAGATCTGCGCGAACGATACCCGAATTTGGAAGAAACAGTTTTACATCAGGTGAATAAAAAATAACTAAGTACCCCATTTCGGTTATACTTACGTCCCTTCAAAATAATTATTCAGCTTGATTCACTATTGATTCAGCTTTCGCGCTATGAAAAATGAAAAAGGTTCTCATTTGCCTTTATTGCCACACCTTTTTTTTTCTAGTTATCGTTTTGGTAGTAGATACTTGGTGCAGTAATAAGGGATATGACTGGTTTCGGCTTTTCCAATGTAGAAAGCAGGGCATTCATATATATACATATAAAAAAGCGGTAAAATCCAAGAATCGTTTCAGAATACTTCAAAACGGATTTCCACGATGAAAATTTTTTAAAATTTTTACTTTACAAATTTTGGAGCCATTGCAATAGCTTCATTTCTAAGCAAATTCGCTAAAACGTTGCTATCCGATTAGCCATTATAGTTATCGAGTCGGGAATGGTTTTAATCGACTCAGCACCCCAAAAACATGAGAATCCATATCAAGTTCAACCATTTGGGTCATCTAAGAGGTTTTTGCACAAAAACTGCAGTTTCCATCAACTGTGCGGCGTGCGGTAACGAGAAACTTTACCGCACCTTAAAGTCACGTCAAGTCCTTAACGGATCTAGTCGTAACGCTAAATCCATGGAAGGAGGAAATTATCCCTAGGAGGTTATTTGAGTCCATGGAAGAAGGTTATTTTAGACGATTACGTTTTTTTCGGATTTCGTTCTGTACGGAAGGATGCGTCACCGTAACTCATTGCGTCAGAGTTACGGTACCGGATTGTCAATACCGCACGTCGTATTGTGTTTTACGGATCTACTAGGAACTCTCTATTGCGTCAGATTTACGGCGCCGGATTGTGAATACCGCACGACGTATTGAGTTTTACGGATCTACTAGGAACTCTTTAATGTTTGGCCTAAACTTACTGATCAATCGTCCTTTTTCCAGCATGTATAGGAGTCAACTTCCAGTAGGTACCAACAGCAATTGCATTGATTTGTCCTATGACTTACGAAATCATGATCATTTCTAGGGGGAAACTTTCGTCCCACCTAAGCAATCATACACATGAACTTTCTCTCAAAATGTTTCAATTTATTTTGGAAGAAATTTTAAACTAAGAAGAACAAGTACGAAAGAAATGCGTGATAAATCGAGAGCTTTCCAACGAGTGGAGAACGATTTTTGTCCGGTGAAAACTTAAGAAGTTTCATTTCCCCTGCAACGGCTTGGTTGTACGTTAAAATCATAAGAAACAGCTGGGTTTCGACCCTGAAATGGCCAATTACACATTTAAACCAAAATCGAAAGAAAGAAACGCTTGCATACGAGTCTGCAACACATTGGGACATTTCATGTCTTTAGTTATGTCTTTGTTGCAGACTCGTATGCAAGCTCTAAGAGCCACTCAGCTGATCCGGACCCCGGGCATCGTCAAGTAAATGTCCTAAAGAGGCTACATACGAAATTACAGCTTCCTAGAGTGTAAATCATAGAAATAAGCTTTAAGAGCAACTCATCTGATCCGGACCCTGGGAATCGTTAAGTAAATATCCTAAAGAGGCTACATAGAAATTACAGCTTCCTAGAGTGTAAAGCATAGAAATTAGCTCTGAGAGCCACTCAGCTGATCCGGACCTTGGGAATCGTCAAGTAAATATCCCAAAGAGGCTACATACGAAATCACAGCTTCCTGTAGTGTAAAGTATAGAAATTACCTATTAAAATAATTTAACCACCGCTTCACAAATCTAACCGTTCTCGCAATATTCGGATCACCTGCTATGAATCACATAATCGAAACACCAGCTCAATGAAATCATCAGAAATTAACAAGCGGTTGCAATCATGTTCACAATATCAATAATTGAGAATGATCACCTGTGTGTAAACAATTGAAGAGCTCGGCCGAATAGGGGTCTAAGTTACATTTTTTCCGAAATGGAGTTATTGGTATCAAATGATTCGTTGAGATCTCCTCCATTAGTTTATACAAACGAAAAACCCCAATTTCATATGTGCTTGTCGCTATAGACCTTCAACGACTCAAAATCGTGGCTATTTTTCGCTTTGAACAAGGGTCTATGTTTGTTGTTGCCTAGCGACCGTGCTACGTGCCGCAGTTATTCCATTCATCTCTCCTGGGTTTTCTTTCGTGTCGGTGATATTTCAGTTTTCTGCGCTTACTTTAACTTTATCTTTCACTGGTTCGTGTTCAAATTCGAGTGCCTTTCAACCCGTTTTAGTTGTTATTTCGGTTTATTTATAGTTTTTGGGTTTCTTCTTTGATTTGTCTGTCATTCATAGTTATTCAACTTATAGTATTCCCATCAAAATGAACGGGACGGTTTCCCTTACGGACAATGAGTTGTACAGGATGACTAAATCAAAATCGCTAGTTATTAATATCAAACAGTGGCAGGATAACGTTCGGAAGCTAAGGATAAATTCGGGTCAGCCCTACGTTTCCAGAAAAAAAAAAAAAAAAAAAAAAAAAAAAAAATCCAGTCCCTGGGAAGCTGCCTTCCCGAAATGAACGAGTGTGTAGTACGAAGTGCCGACGAAGTGAATGTAATAAGGTAAGAATATTTTTATTTTTGTAAAAAAAAAAAATAAATAAATAAAATAAATAAATACTGGTAAAATAGAATAATAAAGGAGAACACGGTTGATGATAAAGGTCGCAAGATAATGAGTGCATATTTTTATTATTGATGGAACAAGGGTCTATGTTACACTTGATCCTGCAGTTTATGGTCGTGTGGTTACAAAGGAGTTTTTTCGCTCTCCTGTAAAATTTAGTAAATGTAACATAGACCCATATTCGGCCGAGCTCTTCAATTATTCGAATAACCTTGCTCATAACTCAGCTTGTTGGCCACGCACTTCGCAGTAGTTAACATAATATGGTTGGATAAATCAAGAGCTTTCGAACGAATGGTCAACGAATTTTGTGGGATGAAAAACGACGAAGTACCATTTCCCTAGCAACGACTCGGTTGTATGCGGAAATCATCAGAATTGAGCATATTTCGTTACGTAACGTAACGTAACATAACGAAAAGTTGGTTGTGTGCCATAGCAAAGACATGAAATGTCAAAAAATTGGAACCACGTTACTTCATTTCTTTTGAACTGTCCGACAATGCATTGCATTTGGGCATAGCAATTATAGACGGTTTTTTATATCGCTGCATTTAGGAGCAGTTACAGACAGACAAACACATGTTTTCTCCCTAACACATTTCCTACTGCTCTCTGGCCCAAATTTTGAGGAGTTCCAGATAATTGAGCAACTTTTTGACATTTTATGTCGTTGCTATGGCACACAAACTAAAAAAACGTCACGGAAAATTGCTCACGAAAATATTTTGATGATTTCCACTTACAACCGAGTCGTTGCTAGGGAAATGGTACTTCGTCGTTTTTCATCCCACAAAATTCGTTGACCATTCGTTCGAAAGCTCTCGATTTATCCAACCATATTATGTTAACTACTGCGAAGTGCGTGGCAAACAAGCTGAGTTATGAGCAAGGTTATCTGAATAATTGTGTACACTCAGGTGATCATTCTCCATAATTGATATTGTGAACATGATTGCCACCGCTTGTTTTTTTCTGATGATTTCATTGAGCTGGTGTTTCGATGATATGATTCATAGCAGGTGATCCAAATATTGCGAGAACGGTTTGATTTGTGAAGCGGTGGCTAAATAATTTTAATAGGTAATTTCTATACTTTATACTCTAGGAAGCTACAATATCGTATGTAGCATCTTTAGGACATTTACTGGACGATGCCCTGGGTCCGGATCAGATGAGTGGCTCTTAAAGCTAATTTCTATGCTTTACACTCTAGGAAGCTGTAATTTCGTATGTAGTCTCTTTAGCACATTTACGTGACGATGCCCAGGGTCCGGATCAGCTGAGTGGCTCTTAGAGCTTGCATACGAGTCTGCAACACATACTTGTCTTCAACTAAAGACAAAATGTCCCAATGTGTTGCAGACTCGTATGCAAGCGTTTATTTTATTCAACATTCCCGATTCAGGACATCCAATGCTGAGAGGTTCTGGAAACGCTGAAATTCCGTCAAAAACAGGAACTTTCATGATTTAACTCAAATGAAAACAAATAGCACCTACACAAATCATGCGGGTGCACGTTGGAAAAGTGATGTGATGCAGCAATAGCATTATGTGCTGTGTGAGCTTCGTGAGGTGGGTAAAACTGTCGTCCAATACCTCTGATACCAAACTGATGGAACGTTGGTTGGAAACTATAATACCTGTGCATTTATCAAATGATCTGATTGTTCAGAACTCTAGATTCTAAGCAATCAATAACAATGATGGCTACGAAGCACCTCGGAATCAGGAAACTTTTTCTCCTTAAAACTATTCTTGTATGAAGGTTCTCAATTCCTTAGTAGACTGAATGCACATACTGAATATGCCACGAATGAAAAGAACTCACGTTGCACATGACCCATGAAAGAATTTCCGAAGTAGATACAGGTCATGCACTCCCACAGATCGGTTGACGGCGCAAAAACACAAGACTTCCATTTCGTAGGGAGATTTCCCTCCAGTGATTACAGTGATCCCTTGTAAAATCGATACGGTGCGATACGTGACGTGTAGCGGAGAATGTCGGCGTCGAGCTCGCCGAGTAACGGAAGAAGATGAAGACTTTGAAAAGAACAGCTGTGAGGGCCCTTCACATGATTACAGCGTTTCAGACGTGTCGGCCCGGACACGAGCGATGATACGGGATCGGTTCTCATGCTCCTCTTTTTGTTTCGCCTGCCTCGCGAAATCCGGTTGGCTCGCTCGTTTTGTGAGAAGATACTAATATCAGTGTCGGACACAAAAACAAACTTGAACTTTGAGAATATAAATAACTTTGGACTCAAATCTACCGGACCCCCCCGGATGTTATTACTTTGAGCCTGACTGCTAAAATGTAAAAAACATGGAATCATGTTTTAGCTCCCCGCTCTCACTTTATTATAGAAATGATCACGACGATTGAGCTCTTGTGAGATGATGATCTCCTAATAGAAACTCGCGAGTAAACATTCACTTTATTATAGAAAGAGGCTAAAGAGGCTACATACGAAATTACAGCGTCCTATAGTGTGAAGTATAGAAATGACCTATTAAAATGATTTAACCACCGCTTCACAAATCAAACCGTTCTCGCAATATTCGGATCACCTGCTATGAATCACATAATCGAAACACCAGCTCAATGAAATCATCAGAAATTAACAAGCGGTTGCAATCATGTTCACAATATCAATAATTGAGAATGATCACCTGTGTGTAAACAATTATTCATAGAACCATGCTCATAACTCAGCTTGTTGGCCACGCACTTCGCAGTAGTTAATATAGTATGGTTGGATAAATCGAGAGCTTTCGAACGAATGGTCAACGAATTTTGTGGGATGAAAAACGACGAAGTATCATATCCCTAGCAACGACTCGGTTGTAAGCGGAAATCATCACAATTATTGGCGCAACTTTCATCTCACTTTATAGTCTCACTTTTCGGCGGGGGATCCATCGCTAAAACATGATTCCATGTTAAAACCAACTCTTAACCATTATAGACACTAACTTCCTACAAAGGATCATATTGGCTTGAGTACCTACCTATTTCAGTGCCTTGAAGAATAAGATCCGAGTGTTAGCATCTTTTGTGCAGATGCCACCATAGTATGCAAAACCGCTCTAGTGAACGAGACTTGAAAAAAAAAAAAAAATATTTTTTTCAACGCGGCAAATTATTTCACAATGGTTAATAATTTCTGTGTTTAATAGCCCTTCTACGTAGATCATTGGTATATGATTATTAAACCCCGTATGTAATATATGATCAGAACATGGCGCATCGTGCCTCTGAGGAGGGTTCATACTTATACAGTTCCAATACCCCGCAATTTCAAGCTTCACAGTAGGTAAAGATGTTAAAAAACGGAAACTCGGCGCTGCGCGCCTCGCCAGGGGGCAAGCCCCCTGGACCCCCGGATGCTTACCGTTTGGAGCCTGCGGCTAAAATTCGAGAAACATGGAACATGCTATATATATATATATATATATATATATATATATATATATATATATATATATTATATCGATTATTAACAAGTGGTAATATGATTAACAAGCGGTTGCAATCATGTTCACAATATCAATAATTGAGAATGATCACCTGTGTGTAAACAATTATTCATATAACCATCGCATTATTGGATAAACACCTCACACATTAATATAACACTCTGATATATTGCGACATAAATCAGGAGCTTTCCAACGAATGGTGAACTATTTCTGTGCGATTAAAATTGCGGAAGTTCTGTTTCCCTACCAACGGCTCGGTTGTACGTGAAAATCATAGGAAAATTTCGTCACCCATCCGCGTCACCCATCCCGCGTCACCCATTCCGCGTGACCTTTTTCGGCTAGTTAGTCCAAGGCATGTTCCATGGTAAAATGATTCATGAAGTAATTTACGTAATTACGTTAGAGCATTCGCAGAATGGAGTTATGATCTGAGAAAAATGAAATTGGTAGGGTAGGTACAATCTACAGCCTAACCCACAAATTCCCAGAAAATGTAATCAAAATTTGATGTAAACTAGACCTTGTTCTCAGAGTACAGATTCGCGCATGAGCAGGAGCTAATAATGTTGCAATCATGTTGAAATTAATATGGAATAATTAATTATTGTCCCCCAACTATGCACCAAATTTGAGCGGGATTGGACGAGTAGGGCGTAAAAAAAGATGCTTGAAGGAATTTTCGTTTCCGCATGCGCAAAATGGAGCAATGATTTGAGAAGTATGGAACTAGTAGTGGACCATTTACAGCCTAACCCGCACATTCCCTGGAACTTTCTTCGAAATCAGTGAAAAACTGTTGAAATTAGGGTTGTTTAAAAAGGAATACATATTCGCGCATGCGCAATAGCTACTAATTATAGGATAATGTTGAAATTGCTAGGGAACGCTAAAATTAACCTCTTCCACCTATCTTCCTAATTTGAGCGAGATCGGACTACGGGGGCGTGAGAAAGTGATGGTTGATAGAATTTACGTTTGCGCATGCGCGGAGTGAAGTATATATTTGGGAATATCGAAACTCATAGGAGACCATCTTCATCCTAACCCGCACATACCATGAAAATTTCATTAAAACCGGTTGAATATTGTGGAAATGAAGCTACAAGTATTTGTGGACGTACACACACAGATACACACATACACACACATAGGTAGAGAGAAAATTACATAGAACGAACGTTGTTCAGAATAGTCTAAAACCTAAAATGCGAGTAAACATTTTACCACTGTAAAAAAACAACAGCCGTTTGATTTAGGCGGTTTTTTTCAATAACCTTGAAGACTAGGTAATAAAAAATCCAATTTAGGGATAGAAGGGCCTTTTTAGTAAAGTCTTGTTGTAATTCGAACTGTACAAATAAAGAAACGTTGCTCTAGTGGAAAGTCCAGAAATCCAGAAGAAAACATATATGTTAATCCCCATTTGGTTTTTCCAACTCTTAACTAGTTTTTCAATACCTGGAGAGTCAAGTATAATAGCTTTGTTACTTTCACAGCTTCATCACACCTTGGAAAGTTGATAATTGGATAATAAATATTGTCAGGTGTCCAACAAAAAAAGCTCCTGAGGCTGACTAAGTTACTCAACATTCACTCTAAAGGCTCTTTCCCACAAGGGTCTAGTTATGGTAGTGCAGCTGTACACCGAAATGGTGTGAACCACGAATTTTCTGTACAATCCGAAACATACACAAATTATCATTTTTATAAGCTCAGTGAGTTACATGACAACCCCTGCAGCTATTACTCCATTATCCTCCTTTTCGTGATATTGGAACTATTTTGAAAGATTGCTTCTTCCATCGTTGTTTTCACTAAAGCATAATACCCAATTAGGCACCAGGCTGAATATCATCAGCAGTATCAGGTGTTAAAATATTTAATACCCTCGAAAATGAGGTTTTTCATGGCGTATTTTGTTTGGGACACAACAATTACCTTTTACTATGTTTTGTGATGAGAGTTTTTTATTTATTTATTAATAACGATTTGAACTTTCCTGACACGATTTTATACCGCCTTTGAATGTTGCAACAGACCGTCGGACATGACAAAGTTAATTTTGGGACGACAGTCAATGAAACGATGCCTTTTGTAGGCAGTCAAAAGAAGTTAGGAATTTCGTCTGAGAAGGTAATTATGAAGGTATTAGTAATCAGATAGGCATCTCCAATTCCCTAAGCTTATCATCTGGCGCGTTACACAATAAAGAAAATATAGGTAACTTGAGTATATTTGAGATGTTTCTATACTGACCTCCTCCATGGCGATATCACACAAAACTGAGCGAAAAACGCTCTCAACACTGCGCCGTTTTAAAACTGTGCAGACAAAACGTAGTGCAAAACATGCAGCGTCTGGACCGGCCTTTATGGTTCCAGTTTTATCAAGGATTCGTATATTTACAATTCCTATTGGTTTATTATTTCCAATAATAAGCCTATGTGATCGTATTGCAAACAACTTTTATAACCCCCCCTCAAACTTTGTCACTTTACGTTTCAAGGTGCGAAGAATCCAAATTTGAAATGTCCGTCCCCCGTCCGCCGTTCGCTGTCCGCCGTCCGGGCCATAAAAGGCCTTAGAATTGACCTAAAAAATCTGTTCTTTCGCACATAGACTCCACTTGGGGTCTAGTTGGTCCTAACTTCTCGCCAGCTCGATCGCTCCACACCCATGGGTGCTATGAGCCAAAAATAGGTGGAAAAGTGTCTTTTTTTTTTGTATATTTCAAGTTGTATAGAAATTGGAGATTTATGAGTGAAAAGAAAATGTTAGCTATTAATTTTATGGAAAAAAAAAAGTATTCTAAATGATACTCTTCTATTCAAAAAGAGATTTTGGATTTTAGGCTATTTTTTGCAATTTTATAGATTTTTTAAAACAAATTTTAATGAAGTGCAAGTTTTTAGCATAATTTGGTACATAAATTGCTGAATGTTCTATTTCATAGTTGATAAACTTTATTTGATTAATCTTATTCTAAAAAATATCAATTCAACGATTCTTAGCCATTTTCAGTGATTTTGTCAGCACATTTTTTGAAATTTGACCAATTAAATGATATCAATATACAGTATAGGTAACACTTTTATGTGTTGGGAAGATGACTTGGTAATAAATTTTTATGTTTATCAACTATATTAAAAAGCGTAAAATTGTGAGATTCCGCTGCTGTAATGGATTGAACCCATTTGTGAGGTCCGAAGCTCCGAGTTCCGATACTAAATATACTATAAGCGGCGTTTAATAATTATGGACCAGAGATCTACCTTTGTGTAATAATTTGCAGAGTTTTGCACATGAAATCATGGAAAACAATAATCATAGGTATTCATTCCAATATTTATATATATTTCAATATAGATTGATCATTTATCTGCGTAGAAGGGCTACCAAATAAAGAGTATGGGGAACTAATAAAACTCCAACTAATTCAATACGTCCATGTTAAAATATGTAAGGTAATACTGCCCACCTAACATTTCATACTAACACAACAGTCGGATGTTAAAATTTTGTTCTCCCAGTAATTCTGTACGTCCATATCACAATATTTGAGGAATTTATCCTGCCCACCCAACTTGGCAAACTTTTTTTGTTGTAGATTACTTACAAAAAATTAAATCTTATAAAACCTTGAGGAACCATTTATTGCACTGATTGAACTTGTGTTAGCTGTAAAATTAATATTCCGTTCATATTTAACGTTAATGGTGGAACTGTTTGCAATGTAGCCTCCCTTTGATTGACCGCCTGGCCGCTAACAATAACAAAGTACGCACCTCACCTTTGAGTCTACTGCTTGTTCCAAGTTTTATGAATTCAGCCGTTGCGGTAAGGAAGCAGCGTTCGGGGTTCTAATTATTCGATTCAGAAACCCGCGTACCTTGAAACGTATTCCTACAAATTATCAGTTACTCGAAAATATATTCTTCGCATGAACACAGTCATCCGTCGAGAGAGTGAAAACGTCATGAGCGATGATCTGATTATACATAATTGGTCCCTTGTCTAATACATCATCGGCTATGATTATCCCATGACAAACGACTACATGCGATTTCCTCCGTCCATTTGCATATTTCCCACATAGCCGGGCAATATAACAACTGCTGAAGGCGTACGGAGCGCGAAATTGATAGGAAACCCGAGATCAATAAAACGTGGAAGGAACACTTGGTGCGAAGCCTCACATAACTTTCCTCACTTCTAGAATTTCCGTATAAAATTATAATATAGCTAAGGTGTTACAATTTTAGAAAATGAAAAATTTCAAAAATTTACATGATTGACATCTCTTTCGGAGCATTCCTAAATAAATTCTGAATTCGGTTCTTCCTCCGTTTACTGCCATTTTTCAGAAAAAACAACCCACAACGTATTTTGTTGAGAATGAGAGGTATTGGATAATATTTTTAGGAACCAATATAAGGAATAAATTCTTCAAGTTCCATCAAAATCGTTCGATGAGTTTAGAGGACAATTTATAGAAAGAAGTGTTGAAAACTACCCCAAAAAACACATTTTAAACAAATTTTTTTGGAGCATCGGGGGTATGGGATTCATTGATAAACAATTTATAGAAAGAGTTGTTGAAAACTTCTCCGAAATCACTCCTCACCAAAAGAAAAAAAAAATCTTGAACATATTTTTTTGAGCATCTGTGGTATGGGATAGTGTTTATAATATACCTATAGAAGAACAAACTACTACAAATGTAATCAAACGCTCCATCCACCAAGGGAAATATTGAAAAAATTGATTAAAACACACACACACACACATATTATGTATAAACGAATAAGGATTAAAATGAAAAACGAAAATGTGCTATAACCCACGTGTTCACTCATATTCCTAATTTCATCCCCTAAAATGATTTTTTTTTTAAATATTACAAAACCCTTCAAATGCGGAAGGGCACACCGTTAAATGGAAACGAACACACTAAATTAAAGCATATGGAGGAAGCCGTCATGTACACATAAACACATCGTATTCACTCTCACTCTCTCTCTTTCTCTCTCTCTCTCTCACATACACACACACACACACTCACACACACACACACACACAGACACTTTTTTTTTCTACGGATTCGGTCTTAGAATGGTCTAAAACGGATTGGTATTCGGTTTATCATGTTTTGGTTTTCTCACCCCCTCCCCCTGAATCAATGGTAATAGGTCGACCCTGTTAAATGAGAATTCATGCCTGTATATGACCTAGCTTTAGCGGGACGACCTAAGAATGGTCTTATAACCAATTGTTATATATTTTTTTTTTTTTTCTTGCCGCCTTCTAAAGTTTAATACCTTATGTTTATATATTGTGTTCATCGTCAGTATAGAACCCCCACACAAAAATTTAATAGGTATGTTGTGTGATTAATCATAAAGTCAGATATATGGTAAACGATATAGGTATATACAAATTCTACACGCATACGTATAAAATTTACATGATACGGATAGGTATGAATTTGGATGACATCATGACTCGCATCCTAGCAAGTTCCAGAAATTTCGTTTATGCCGATTGCAATACTTCCCCATGACCCTCTGCGTCAAGTGACGAAAATTACTATAACCGGAGCGTTTCCAGCCAAACCCGACACCTGCTTAATTAAACGGCGGATAGAGGCGACCGACGAAATTTCTTTCGAAACTGACGGAACCAATGGAAAGGTAACCCGCGTTGGACGTCGGGCCGAAGCATAATTTATCCTCCCAAGGCAAACCACCGGTTAGGGTTTTTCGAGAACGGGGTTTAGAGAAAGAGAAAAAGACGATTGGAACAGAAAAAGAAGAGAGAGAGAAAAAAATAACTTCTCAGGAGAATGATTTATCGGGCTCATCGTGGAATCCTGTGTGTTTGTGACTGCTGGTAAACGCCAGTTGGGGAAACGTGCGGAGTTGATTTTTTTCTTTTTCCACTGACTCGTTAGCGGGCGATTCATCACTGTGTTTCAGCGATAACATCGAGAACTGACTGCATGTTATTATTATTCTGCCACTCATTACCTTAGTGTGTTCTTCTGTATGGTTTTTGTAAGATTACAAGAATGTAAAACTTAAAATGGGTACAATGTGGCTGGAGTGGAAGTAGGATTAATTGTGGGCGTTGAGGAGTGGGTTGTACACTTTGATTAGGATGTACATCGGTGGAAAGCGCTCATTTCACGACGGGTACATATTATTAAGTTGGGTCATTATGGAGTAATAACAGGATTGCCGGAGTGTAATTGGTGCCTTCTCAGTGATATGACTGCTTGCATTTAACCAACCACAACTAACTCGGACGTACCTAATGCTAGAATTTATGTTGAAGCATTAATTGTTGTGCAGGCTGACTTGAAACAGCGTGAAGGAGGCGATTGTCCACTAAATACTGATGGAGGGGCCTAGAAAATTAGGTACCAATTTATTGAAGAAACTGAGAAAATACATTTGATGTCTGGAGTGTGTATGCCTACCGTGAAAATCCGAATTCGTCAAAACTAGTTTCAACTAATCACAACATGATACTAATCTATATGTCCGACTAATCTGAATTTTCAGTAAGGGATCGACGATTTGATATTTTGTATTTTCGAAATGAGAGCGAAGCGAGCATTCAGACCACTGAACTAAGCAAAATACTGATCTGTGTAAAATCTCCCTAAGAGTGGTTAAAGATAAGCTCAGACTTAGAGTGGTTGTAGACGAAATTACACTAGTGTTGATAAATCATGAAATTTAGAGTCACCCAGATCAGCTGAGTGAGATTCGGAGCTAAGTTCTGTGCTATTCAACCTATGAAGCTAAAATTTGAAAATTTGAAGCGTGTTCCACGAACCTCCAATGTTAGCCAAGGCTCAAGGTGAAAGCAAAAGGGGGTCTGGGGTTCCCCTAGAGGTGCTAGGCGCGCTGATTCATTTATTTATATTCAGGTTGTTTTTATTTTCGTGCGGATTTTTCGGGTCATTAACAGCAAACACTGTTAGTGAGAAACGTTTCCAAGAAAGTCGCTATAGTTATTTAGCAGTATTAGGTTAACCCCTATAATTTACAGCAGCTTTATACTTCACATATGCACATTATGTACATAGGTACATGCACATATGTATTATATATTACATATTGTATATATAATAAATACATTATTGTGATTTACCTAATTAACTTATCAAATAATGGTCGGTCTCACAGTACTGATTATAAAATAATAATAATTAAAAAATTTATCCCACGCCTTAATGTCATACAAATACAAATTTAGATCAAAATTTCAACAAATTTTGACCCATATTAGTCGACAAAATTTAAATGTGCCCTACAACCACGACAGCAATTGTTATCCTTATAATGGACTAGATAAAGACAAATTATAACAGAAATGTTCGAGTAGTTTTTTATTAAAATTATGAAAAATCTGAAAAACAATAGGAAAAAAAGGAAATATCCATTTGAGTGGGCATTTGCATTCTTAATGAGCAACATTTTGTACCATCACATGGAGTTTCCATTAAAACCGTCCATGGTCTCCTATCTTAAAAATTGACCAATTAGGTACTGTTTGGAAATAAAGGTTTTCTTTGCTCCTAAGAGGCTCTGATTTGCTCTTAGGGACAAAGAAAATTTTATACGGTAGCTCCATTCTAAAAGATATTACTATTCAAACTAATTTATTCGGACTAACTAGGTGGTTCCACACGATATACCTACTGAAATTCCTTTTGTACCACCGGAGTTGCTTTCACTGTATTACTTTCAGTTTTTTATCTCGTAACCAAAGTTTAAAATAATATTTATTGCATCTCGTTCTCAAAACCCGACCAAATACCCTTCAAATCAGCCGTCACTCCTACAAATCCCATCTCAAAACCCTGTAGTAAAAGAAAAAAACGACTAAAATCCCAAGTTTTTGTCTCTGATCAACTCCCAAAGAAACCCCCCCCCCCCCTCATCATTAATTAATTTTAAAACTTGGTTTTATTCCGAAGACGAAACCAGCTGTAATCTCTTTCATAATTTACGAGGCCCCTACCCGGTCACGGCGTGTATTTTTACTTTATTTTTTTCCCTTTTCTTTCTCATCTTGTTTTAACCCCTGACTCCGTATTTTTTTTTTTTTTTCTTCGTTCAAATCATTTTATTCCTCCCCTCCCTCTCCTCGCACCCTCTCGTCCTCCCCCGTCACCGTCGTAAGTTGGATGGTGGAGGGGGATGAAAGGGAAGGGGGGGGGGGGGTTAGGAAAATTTTTCCGAACCCGTAATTCATCAAGACCTTCCGGTTCTGTGTAGGGGGTTGATGCTTTCTTAATTAACTTAGGTTTTTTTTATAAGGTCGGCCCTCTCCGTCTTTCTCACTGACTCTCTTTCTCGCTCTTCACGTTTTATTTTGAGTTCTCGAAAGTGATATTTTTTTTATTAGGTTATCCTCTTTTTCGTTTTTGTCTTCGTAGACCGGGTGAGGGAGAAAAAAGGTACGACTTCAAAACAGGGAGATCCCGTCGTACAACAAGACCTAATGAGCGAATTCTCGTCTTTCTTTCAACTGAATTTTGAACCCGAAAACTCATTACCTATTTAAAATTCGATGTTGACCGAAGAATTCAGAATTTTAATCCTCCATATTAATCGAAATTCGATTCAATTGATTCATTTGATCCAAAATATTGATTTCCATTATAAATCATGGAAAAATGAAAGTTCCAGTCATGTAGCATGACTGTAAATTTATCGTGTTATATTTCATGTTAAAATTATCTTTGAAACTTCAGCACTGAGTGCAACAAAATTGTTAGCTTTCAGGTAAACTGGTTAAGCACTTATGCCTAAAAAGTTGATCAAATTTAAAAAAGGATCCAGACCAGTGGAAATTTAGTCCAGCACCAAAAGTCGCTATGAGCCCAAACCATTGATACCCAATTAGGTAACGTGTTCCAGGTGATCTCATCGGACTCATGGAAGTGAAATCCATTGAAATCAACCAGTAATGCTTTGGAGATCATAATTTTCGAAAGTTTGAAAACTTGTAAATTCAACCTTTGGGGCTATGTGATTTTGAGCCAGATTTTATAAACAATAAAACATTAGTTTTGTGGAAAACTGCAAACTATGGGGAGGTTTTTGTTTACGGAAATTACTCACGTTATTTTGATTCTATATTTTTGAATATATAAACCAAAATTGGTAATTTCTTGGTTAAAAATACAAGTAACCCAAACGGATCGAAATATGCCTGAAAAATAATAATGATTTATCTCAAAATCATTGCTTGAAATATTTTATTTCTGAGATCAATAGATAAAGATTATCTATTAGATACTCGGAGACCAGCGTCATTATTTCATATCTGATATCCCCGAGGGTTCAAAATCGACGCCAGGCAGTTCAACCTGCACATTACTCGGCGATTTATTTCAATTTAATTGGAAACGAAGGATGAATAATGTAAAAGGTAACCGGGACCTAAGGTCGCAACGAAGAGATGAATCGTTTGGAAAAGAGATGTAATAAAAGAACAATAAAAAAGAAGCCGTTCTCTTAAATACTGAAGCGCAGCCAATTCATTTATATTCATAACGAGGAATGGGATCTGGTCGAAAACGCTAGGAGAGGTTTTTTTTCGGGGAAGGTATCAAACTGGTTATCATGGGAGACGGGTTTTCGCGGCTCGGCCTAAGGAATAAGGAGTACGAAAGGAAGGAGTGTACATTTCTGAATAGGGAAGCGAAACCGGCGGAGCCATATAAGAAGACGTTACGTCATTTGTGAGGAAGACAAATGCTCCGGAGGGGCAGGCTGGCAGAAAAGGTTCTACAGCTGACACTAGTTCCCAGGGGATGGGCTCCCCCACCATCTCCCTCCCTCTCGCTCTTTCTCACTTCCTATCGCTCCTTCTCACTTCCTCCTCACGCTCGTGTTTTCTGCTTCTCCCTCCTTTCTACGGGAGGAGAAACATCACCAAATGAAACGCTCGGCACATTTTTCCTTCTCCGACTTATTTCTTGTTACTTTTACTTCCGCTGCTTTTGATATGTCCTGGAGGTTTTACACTTTTGCTTGGGGTAGGGTCAAATTTGGGATATTCTCTAATCCAATAAAGTGCCCAATCACTTTCCAAACACATCTGGATAGTCATCGAATGAATTTAATCTATGAAGATTCTAGACAAACATTATCTGTACAAGTTCCTTGTTACGCTCCTGTTCCTGATTTTTCCACCATACTTGCAGAAAGAGATTACAAAATAATAAATTCGTAACATTTTCCTATCTATACTATTGTTACTTAATCACGTAAAAACTATTAGACCAATTGAACTGAAATTGTACATCGACAGTCTTAGGATCCCTGGTTAACACATAGGCTATATTACAATGATCCATATTTACTCCTTCATCGAGAACTCGGCTTTTCCTAACGATGCGACGTCGTCCGGGTATACAAATTTGCAATAAAGGAAAAACCAGAAATGCGTCGAACTTTTCACGTAAAATGAGGATGGGTTGGGCTTTGCACGTAAAGAACTTTCGATAACAAGTTCAACGATACCAAAACGATTTTGGTGGGTTGAGCCAATCAGTTTTTCTTCAGAAAGATAGATGTTAAAAACGCCTTATTAACTGCAGCAATGTTTGTCGGGAATATTTTCAATGTAACTAAGATTATATGAGTTAGTTATATTGAGGGGGCGGTTTGTTAAGAAATTAATTAGGCACAACTTGAAGCTTGATTGCTGAAATTTGAATTGGAGCCTTCTGGGGACTGCTGGGTAAAAATGGTAAGGTACATTTGGATAAAATGACTCGGTAAAAATTACCCGTAGATGTGGGTTCGTGCAACGCTCGGGTAACAGGCTAGTCTACGTATGAACGAGCTTATTTGGTGCTAATACTCATGCATTCTACGCAATCTAATCACTTGGTTCAAATCAATGTGGGAGTCTCACTAAACCTTTTGAACTTGCCAATCCATGTACTAACTGAAATAGAAGTACTTTTACTTGATAGCTAGAGGTAGCTTATCAGACTAGATACCATCAGGTAGAAAAACCAATTTTGGTGGACAGCAAACTGAATTTGAATTTAATTAAGAGAACATTAAATTTGATTGGGGAGGACTAAAGTAGCAGTTGGCTATGGGGACCTGCTTCAGAACTTGCTGATCAATTTTGGTTCCTTCACTCTCAGTCTGTGGTAAATCCTTGTGAATTCCCAAACTATTCCAAGTTTTAGTCCTATTTTGATGAAACTCTCAGGGATTTATTTATTCATTTAATACAACACGGTTCAAGCCCAATTATAAGATACAACAAATATACAATAATAACATAAGACTAAAACATAGAAAAATAGGTAATCATATACACAATTAATACATAGGAATCCAAAGAATACATATCTAGTATACAGATAATGATAAAAGTTCACGATACAAAATGTTTAATAATAGATAGGGAAAAATATGTCAGATTCCGGGTTGATTGAAATAAGAAGATTTGCATCACGGACTAATCGGTTTAGAAGGCTGTTTAATATATAGTTCGTTGGAGAGAAAGATGTGTGAACGATTTTTTTTTTTTTTTTTTGAAAAAGATGATTTTTCCGGTATGCGAATTGAGGTATCTTAAAATTTATATGAGAAAGCAGGAAGGGACAATTGACATTACCATTTAGTAATTTATGTAGGAAGACCTGGTCAGCAACTATCCTCCTTTTGGTTTATTATTTCCAATAATAAGCCTATGTGATCGTGTAGCAAAAAATTTTTATAACCCCCCTCAAACTTTGTCACTTTACGTTTCAAGGTGCGTAGAATCCAAATTTGAAATGTCCGTCCGCCGTCCGCCGTTCGCCGTCCGCCGTCCGCCGTTCGCCGTTCGCCGTTCGCCGTCCGCCGTCCGGGCCATAAAAGGCCTAAGAATTGACTTAAAAAACCCGTTCTTTCGCACATAGACTCCATTTGGGGTCTAGTTGGTCCTAACGTTTAACCATCCCGATCGCTTTACTCGCATAGATGCTATGGGCCAAAAACGGGCAAAAAAGTGTGTTTTTCTACGCGCGCACGCCTGGCACGCTTGGCAGGGGGTCACGGTGGGTGGTGAGGGGGGGTGAGCGGGCGGTGGAGTGAGAGGAGGCGCCGGCGCCGCGGCACCTTGTGGTGGGTACGGCGGGCGCCGGCGTTCCTTCGAGGCATGAATATATGTTTTTTCAAGGTCATATTTGTGTGTTAATACCAAAGCTTTTCCTACGCATATTTAATAACATATCCTCTCGACTTTTCGTACGTGCTTAGATAATGATATTATTAAGGCAATAACTATTTGAATAGATTGGAGCTCAAATCGAGAAATATAAACATGCGTATATAATTATAGAAGTATAGGTTGTGGTAACTCGAAATAGGATACGCCGAGGAGTCTGGACGGGCCTTATTTTTCAAGAGAGACCAAGCCATAGCGAATCAATAGGGATGGGTAGTCTATATTATCCATTTGAGTTCCCAACCTGTATGCAGCATACCTCAGTACCTAATTTATGTTGGAAAGATTCTGTATGGTGCTTATGGAAGCCATAAAAAGGTGACTAAACCACTGAGGCATATTCAAGTATAGGTCGGACCAACGAGGAAAACAGTCGCACTATAGAAAGAGGAAAATTTAAGGGATTGCACGGATTTGCTTCTAGACGGTCCCCTTATACCTTCCATCGCCTTCAGATTTAAAGTATTTAGTGCGCATGCGCAAACGAGAATTTCTTATTATGATGATTTCGCAACTCATACCTATTTATCCGATTTTGATCAATCTCGGGGCTAGTTGGGCATATTTAACGGAAAGATACCCTATGAATTATATCACGTTTAGTTCAGCATCAACTATGTACTACGCATGCGGCAAACTAAATTTGATTCACGGTAGAAACCAGTGAACCGATTTTTATGACATTTTCAAAATATGTTAGTTCCCAAATGATGTCAAATAAATGGCGTTGGATTAATAGTAGCTTGTGCGCATGCACAAACATGATTTTCTTGTAACCTCGATTACTCATTATGTATTGGTCCGAGTTCAATCAAACTTGGGGAGTATTTGGGTACATCTATATTGTTGGATGATGCTCTATGAATTTTTACTCACAATACTTTAAATTTGTAAGAAAAATGCTGTGTCGTTGATTTTTTAAAATAATTTATGTGGCTTTACACGTTCACTCATCCGTGACAAATTTTGTTTAATTTTGATTGTTTGGTCCTGTTGATGTTGCAGAGAGGAAGCGGGGCCGGCAGACGTACACCCGGTACCAAACGCTCGAGCTGGAAAAGGAATTCCACTTCAACCGCTACCTGACGCGGCGGCGGCGGATAGAGATCGCGCATGCGCTCTGCCTCACCGAGCGGCAGATCAAAATCTGGTTCCAAAACCGGCGCATGAAGTGGAAGAAAGAAAACAAAACGAAAGGCGACGTCACGGCCAACGACGGCAGCGATTTGTCGCCCCAGACGTCACCTCAATGAAATGAACTGTCGACGCCCAACCCCTTCAACTAAAACCAACGTTGAAAAAATGAGCGTCGATTTTCACCCCCTCAAGAAAAACAAAAAAACAAATTTTCACTTAAAAACGTTGTATTTACAAGAATGGAACGATAAAGCTCACTTTTCCCCATCATCACCTCCACATCACTGGATCATCAAGTGCGAAACCAGGTGAATTTTTTTTCTTAATTTCAAACCGCGTGGTGCCAAGTTTAGTTCCGGTTATTATACTATCTATAATTCTTTGTTTGTTTTTTCGTGATTAAAATCGCATGACGAAATAGCGTAACCAAAGGCTACATTATAAGAGAGATATTGACTCTACAAGTGTTCGTGAGTGTGTCTTTTTTAATTTAAACTATAATGTTTATACAAAATAACAGAAGAAAAGGACTAAATGTTTTTAGTGTTGTTGGGGGCTCTAGTCGGTTATTTGGGAGTGAGTTTCACCGCGTAATGGAATTGCAAGTTTTTACAATAATACTTTAATTTTTCCCTTGATAACTAATTTTTATTTTTTTATTTTTGAACAAAAACGAACAAAAATGTATCCGGGTGTAAAAAGATCGCATCACCTCCGTCGCGGTCTTTTCATAGTTACCATAACTTTTCTTTTTCAATAAAAATTTTTAAAAATGGGTCATCGGCCGTTTCACCGGCTAAAAAGACAATATAAAAAATTAATAGTTTTTATTATGTATAGAAACATGCAAGGAAACCTTGAATAAATTAAAACGAACAAGGCGAAATTTTGATTTTTCGGGATTTCATTTCCTCTGATAACAAGGCGGAAGGAAGGAGTTAAGTGCAACATGATATACGTAAGAATGCCGTGTCACTTTATTTTGTGAACAAATAAAATTTCGGTTCAAATAAATTTTAAAAAATATTTTAGAGTGCTATTCATAGATCTCTTTAAAATTTGGTAGCATTGTAAATCAAGTGAACGGATGCTGCAAATTTTATTTCGTAATGGACATACATTTTTAGTATAATGTACCTAATTAGATGTTTGTATTTGTAAAAAAAAGAATTATTAAGAGAAAGTGGAAAATTTTCAATTATACAAAAAAATGAGTCGTGTTTGTGTCAATATAGAGTCTAAAAAGTTATATATATAAATAATACAAAAATAGTATTTAAAACTATTGACGAAATGGAGAATAAAGAAAATAAATTTTGACATAGGGATAACGGAAAAAGCAGAAAATATTCGTGAACACGTAGTTCTCATACGTAATCGAAGGCCTTCCTTGCAACTCATGTATACGGAAAAAATTAAATAACAAGATGGTAAAAATTATTTCTATCTAGACAGTAAAATATTAGTCTAGCTAGAGCGCACTCACATCTGCCGCACTTTCTATGTATTTTATGTTGTCAAATTTACGTAAGAAACAATGATTTTTTATTTTGCAACACTAATGCTGTCAAAATTATAGTTGTGGCCGTGTGTAAGTTTTATTTGTTCTGCATTACGTAGGTATGTTGATAGATGGAACCATGTGATCTCCTTTTTGCCAAGACGAGTAATCTGTTCATAATCGAAGATGATCTAATTCTTCGCTTTAATGTTTTGCTGTCGGATAATATTCTACATAAACTAGATAAAATGAGATGGTTGTACCTACTTACTTGAAAGTTGGGAAACATTTCGTTCTATAACATTTTATGTTTCTCTGTGTACGGATTGATTACAGACCGCATGTCTCTACCAATGGAAAAACAGACCACGAAGAAGTAGGTTTGTGCAAAGAAATTTCATATAATTCACAGAAGATATAGGTATTGGGTATAGGAATGAATCGTGTGGGTTAAATACGCGGCGTATGTCGGCTCTTTTCGTTATAATGTGGTAAATTGGATGACAGCGTTGACTGCAAAGTCAGTGGTTAAGAAATTTGATTAGAAAGACGTCAAAAATCAAATGATCCACATAATTTTTTTTTGTCTGCTCAATTGCTTTGCTCGCATGCCAAAAACTAGGAAAATCATCGCAAGCTAATCCTTTCAGTGGATTTAGGTTAGTTTAGCGTATAGCAAAGCACAACATTGTGAATAGATCAGTAAACTGGTTGAAATCTTCCTTATGACAGTTGGCAACGCTGACGCCCAAGCTATCGACAGCATCCTGTTGTGGACGAAGAAATACCATAAATAGCTCACACTTAACTCTTCAAGGTTCATTGAAGTCTGAACGAAATCTTTGGGGCATTTTAGGTGCCATATCTAACAGCTATTATATCTGGCAGGCCGAAATAGATTTTAATTTTGCAGCCAGGAGAGCTGCTAGCGTCCCCAAGTGACAGCTTTTGTGTGGCTCCAGATTCTGTAGATATGAATCGAATTTCGTCATTGGATCTCTAATCTTCACGAAGCAAACGTTTACCTAAAACTTGAGAGGCAGATATACTGATTAACGTATGTTTTACCTATCTTTTTGAACAGCAAATACTAATTATACCTACTAGTTGCCTGAGAGGCAGATGTACTTGTAAGTCATTGTTCGTTCACTAGGGTTCAAAATGGGCGAATTTTCTTTATACTCACCTAACATCATGGTGTTATTACTTGACAATATATTCAGTCATTTCTGTATGTAAAATTTTTTACAGCTATGCCTCTCAAGCACATATTCTACCAAACAGCTTAAAACATGTTCCCACTCATCACAATGTGTGATGTGAACCCATACGCTCTGTATATAAATAGGTAGTTCAGTGTAGATACTTTCGTTGAACTGAAGAGCATTTGGTATTGGAAATCCTCTTCCTCCCTTATGGGGGTATGCACCAACTGGCGTGGGGATTAGATTCAAAACTCACCCAATATTTTATCTAAGAACATACCTTCAATATAGAGTCAATCACCGTTTTGATTTCATGTTCTAAGATTGCGGAAGGAAGGTCAACATACCTAAATAGAAAATTTTGAAACCGTCCAAGACCTATCGAAATGTACATTTGAAGGTTATGGTTTCACCGATTGCAAATTTAAGCCAGTCGACGTTGATGATATAAAAGTTCTCGATTCAATAAAATGCCAAATTATCAATTTTTTGGTTGGTCTGACGATCGATTTTTTAAAACATCTATTTTGACTATGAATCCTAAAGCCCGAAACCTATCTTGTTAAGAAATTCCAATCTAAAGCTCAACACAGAGTGATAATTGCTGCTTTCTACGAATTATGAAAAAGTGGTCTGAAATTGAACCCTTCATGTACCAGAACAGGAGGGACTTTATCAAGAAATTTCACGATCATTGAATTTTTTCTCCACTAAAACTCCTGAAAAAGGCATTGTACAGATTAAAACATAATAGATTGTAGGCATTTGAATTATGCATATAATTTTTCATTCATTGAAAAACATTAATTTATTATTGAAAGGGATTGATTACTTCTTTTGGCTAAAAGGCATCCTTGTCCCAAAAAATAACCAAAATGCATTTCCTTGTTTCATTATTAATGCAAAAATATCCTTTGCTCACAACATTCTTAACTGCAAAGAGCATATTTATTAATGTATGCATGTTTCGTTGCATGGAACAATTGTTAGCCACATTGATTTATGACGGCCAAATACAATTAAAAAAAAAAAATTAATAATATTGAAAAAACACAGTTCCTGGATTTGAGAAGTTATTCAAAATACTCACGATTTGCAAATAAAAATTAGATCGGTCCATTTGTGAGTGTGTGGTGTTTGCTGATGTTATATTTTGTACTAAGAAAATCACAAAAAATGCGATAAATTAAAAAAAAAATTACAAAAATGAATACATGATTCTTTGTTGCATTGTATAGTATTTGAAGCGCAATACCAAGTCATGTTTGTAATTCAATACTCATCTAGACATATTTTGTACGGTATTGAATTATATTATACGTAAATATAGTATATAACTGTGTATATGTAGAGTTTACTATAGTTGATGAACAAAAATATTATTTACCATGGAAGAAAAAAAAACGTTATTTAAGACATCTGGAGAAATGATACTGCTTGCTTCTGTTCCCGAACGCATTGCAAAATAACAAGCCATTAGTAGAAATGTTAGGGGAAAAAACGATTTTTACGGCATTACAAATCACCATAATTACGTATTTATAATTTCTTAGCTTGAAGATTTTAGTGTAGAAATATAAATTCATTTCGGGAACATAGGTAAGTATGGAATATTGTTCTCTGACGGTTGTACTACTTAAATAACGTGTTTATGTAGATAGCCCAGTTTGACATACCTCATCTCATTGTTTATTTCATTTATATTTATATATAACAAATTATTCTTCCTTTTCCTCTTCTTTCTCCTTTTAATAGCCCTTCTAGCTATTTTTCCTTTTATGTAGTAAAGAGAAAAAAAAAAAACCTTTCCAAACCTCATCTATTTATTGATATAGTCATTGCAAAGTGGTCATATTTGTAAGTAAACAAAAAATTATAAACCAATTATGGAATTTGTCCTATATAATTTTGTGTTTGAAAGAAATATTGAAATTCTTAAAAAAAATTAATAAACGATATGTGGTTGAAAATGTTTGAGTACTAATTATTTCACCCACTGTCGTCCATAATTATTTCATTTTGTCAAACTCTAATTAAAAATTCTTATTTTATATTAGAGATAGGTATTTTTTAAATTCATGTAGACTTATAGGGAAAAATGACAGGCATTATTATGACAATCGATAAGTGACAAGATTCATATTTTAGGACAACTATAGATCGAACTTGTTTATAAGGGATACCTTCAAGAAATTCGGTCTTCGAATTTTTGGATTTGGGAAACATAGTTTAGGAACAAGAATAATAATGGTAATGCCTGATATAATTTAAATGAAGATGATTCAAGAGATTTCAAAACTGTGAATGATTAGGGTTGGTGACTATCGGGTATCCATCAATATGTTGAATTGACTCTATTCATGAATGTTGAACACGTGTTTGAAGAGTAATGTAGAGTTTCATACCAGCTACTTAGGCTGTTCATTTATATCAAAGTCGATTCACGAGACTCTATACCCTGACTTGCTCTTTAGTTCGACTATCCACCGCGTGGCATTCCAAGCGCTCCAGTAGCCATGAGATTGTACACAGATCAGTTTTTTGCTTAGATAAAAGTGGTCTGGATGATCGCTACGCCCCACCTAAAAAATAACATCAAGTAGTCATGATCTCTTAGTAAAAATGCAGCTTAGTTGGTCAGGATCTAGATTCTCGTGACTGGACTTGATTGTACGAGAACGTTTCGTTCTAAAATACGTATTTTAGACGGAATTATACCAGTTCGGGATTTGAAAAAAAAGTGCTGTATTATATATCCTGATCCTATATCCTGATAAATAACTGCAAAAACGCTACTCAAATAAATTCATATTTTGAACTACAATTAGGTAGCGTTTGGAAAACATGCCTCGGATTCGGAGAAATCTGGATTGAACGATTAAACGTTCGTGCAACAGCGGGAATTCAAAACATGTATAAATTGATCTACAATTTAATGTTTTGTCCATCTTAAAACCATTTTAAAATGAATTTAAAGCCAATGGTAACTAATGGTAAAAATCGTGGATAGGATGATAGAATGGCTTGCATTACATTCCTCGTACTTTGTTGAGATAATATATCTCGGATAGTAGGATATCAGGATGTTTATGACAAAAAATTATTGTTTGCAAAAGCGGGGGGTAGCCAGTGACGACAATTATACCTATTGACTCAAAGATTACAATAGCTATTTGTTCATTCTTTATTATAGCTTCGATAAATGTGTTTTTTGATCGGGTTTTCGGATATCTATTATTTATAATGTTGTTTGGGAAAATTATAATTGAATATTTAAAAGTATATGTTTTACGATGAGGGGTGCAAAAAACTGGTACTTCATTGAGACGACAGGTTGTCTGATTCTGATACAAATTCTGCTGAAATGATTAAAATGTGTCTAGAATGGAATCAGATACATTACATGTAATCATATTCTTCAATATAATATAGATTGATATTATCATCATCAGTACATCATTCTAAGGGTAGCTGGTAGGAACTTATAGGCAGCTACATACACACCTGTAGATATCTCGTGGGTAGTCATAAATTTCAAGCTTTATGCTGAAGAGATCACTAACATCCTTGCTGAATTTAATGTTCTGTTTAAATTTTAGATCTGTTAAATCTTTCCATGTTGAGGGATTTGTTGGATGCATATTACTGCCTTCAGGTGTAGAATTGATATGAAAAATTGTATCCAGGTATTTCAACATCTTCAAAAACCTTGAAAATACAGGTTTCGTTTCAAGTGGTGAGAGAGGCCCTAGCTAGCTTGATCCATAACTCTCACATAATTTCCTACATATGTTAACTTTCACGTAAGTTCCATGTAACTGTACGAGTGTATTTGAAATGTATACCAATCTGAAATGTTGGAAGTCATACCTCAAAATATATGTGTTTACCAAAAATTCATAAATGAAAAAACTGTTGTGAAAGTACTTAGTAGGTAATATTTCAACGCGTTAGGTATATGTCAGGAAAGAATTACTTACTACATCGATACTAAATATATAAGGTTTATTTACATTGCGTTTGTCAAGTTCCTCATATTTGCAATGATTCTTAATCATCTCTTCTGGGTCTGGTTCAAAACACAATTTTCAAAATTATTTCTCTCGAGTTATGATGACAGGACTATTTGTCTAGGTATTTTTCTGTTATTTACGCCCGCCAATCTAGATTAGGTTTTACGCCCACTAGGGATCACTACAAATAGATTTCAATGATGTGTATAGTTTGATGGTTTGGATGCTCGTAAGCTCTCATAGAAAAAAAAGATCATGAACCATTGGCTGAGATATGCGAGAAGTAATGCAAAGGCTGGCGTAGAACTAAATCTGAGATGGTGAGCATATAGCAGAGAAGTACCGTTATCTATTTACTGAATATATGAGTCTCTGGATTTCAAAGAAATTTACGCGTTAGTGTGTATCATATATTATGTAGTAGTTAGGGTGGTTTTTAATTCATACCTGTTGAAAAAACAATCAGTATTAGTCTACGCCTAATATTCCTGTTTATTTCAACGCGGATTGTTCTAGTTATGGGAATGACATTAAAACATTTATCTGGATGTTGAAACCTCTTCAAAAATGTTGAAAATAAAGCTCTTGATACAAATGAAGGGAACAAGGCGGGTAATAGAATGGTCTACATTATTTTCCCGCGTGTTTTGGAAAGTATATCTCAAAAGTTCTGTGTTTGACAAAAATTAATAAACGATAGAAGGGGTGACAAAGTAGCAGAGATATTTCACCGCGCCCTCTACCGAGACACACCTTTGTCAATGACCAGAGCACACGAAATGGGCTGTTGTGTTTGGTGGATATTTTTTGGCTTCCCCCGCCCCCCCCTCTCTGCAAGGTACTCTGATTTATGGGTTTAGAAGCGTCTCCGAGGTTTTTTGGATCGCAGCATCAAGAAAAGAGCAGCAAAGAGGTGGGCGAGGAAGGGGAGGGGACGGGGGGAAAAGATTCATCATAGCAAGTGTACTGTGTCGTGGAGCAGAGGCAGGCAAGGAGAGGAGGGCGAGGGCTCTAAGCCAAAACTTTAAGGTCTGGGGCTTCACTGGTCTATTTCGCCTTTCCTTCCCCCCCTTCCCGCCATACTTTCCACCGCAACTTCCACGATCGCACCTCAGTTTCCCACTCCCCTTCCTTTTCTGTGACATGCCTTAATTAGAATCCCCGCGGGGTTTCCCTCCTCCCTTCCGCCATCTTTCCTCTTTTGCCTTTAACAAACGGCGCAGAAGGATTTCACGGCAATTAATCTAACTCACGCTTCACGTTTCTGCGCGACCTTGGTTTTGGTTTCGCGGAGACCACCTAGAGAGGGTTTTTTGGGCAAATTTCAAAGGCCGAAACGGATTTACGGTCTAGATTGAAAAGTGGTTTACATCAACTGTCAAAAGTCTACAGATTGAGCTCTTGAATTGGTGCTATGCACATGTTTGCTAATCACTTATGTTGGGATACCTCAATCTTGAATCAACTTATAATCTGATGTGCAATACAACAATCAGCTTAGATTGGCTCACTATCCAGAAAAGTAGTTTATATCAGCTGTTTTTTTTTTTTTTTTTTTTTTTCACAGATTGATTTTTTAATGAATACTACGTTTACATTGGTCACTCAAATCTTTAGGATATCTCCAGCAAAAAACGTACCTAACCCTTAAAGTTCTATCAACAATTCAATTAAACGAATGCTATTGGTGGAGTGCAAGAAGATCAAGTTTTTGCTTCTGCTTAGGCCACGTTGGATAGACGATTTTAATTGATTGTAGTGTATTGCCGAGCAAAGTATATTACAATAAATTACTATCAAAATGACGAAAAGTTTTGTTTTGAAAGGAACTTACACAGAATACTTAGGTGTCTCTTACCAGAATTCTCCCTGAAAATGCAAACTAAATCTGAATTCATTTTCCCTGAAATATCCCTCAAGTGGTACTCTGGATTGTACAATCTAGATGTAGTGTTGTAGGTTACAATAATTTGCCACCTTTCACCAACGTACTACCACAAATTTTCAACGAATGCAGATGCAAATCCAACATGATTTAACGTTGCCTCACAGGTGTCATCAGTTCGACTGATGAGTTGAAATTATTGGGGATTAATTTTTTCTATGTTTCCTTACATAATTCCTGAAGATATCCCCAAAATGAGGTCATATTGTATTAGGTAAATAATTCGTTTTGTAGCTGATGTAACATTCTACGGGTTTTCGGCAGGACCAAGGACTTGTGAGCAGTTACATACACATACCGGTACATAATTCATGGTACTCATGAGTGTGCAGTTCATGTTTTCTGCTAAAGATACCTTTAAATTTCTTGCAAACTTCCGAATCTTGTTGAAGTGTGAGTTCTTTCTAAATGGTCTACGATTCTTGAAGATGTGATAATTTTGATGCCTCGCTGATCAAAACCTCAAAACGTTCATATCGATCATTAAGTTGGACATTATCTAGAAATATAATGTCTAGTATGATAGTCCACAAAGTTCCCACTCATTAATGATAGAGGTAAAAGCAGGTACTTTCTTAAGAATGAGAGAGAGAGAGAGAGAGAGGGAAAAACACAACCTGATGTACTGCTGATTTTATTGTTACGAATGCCCCACTCCTCTAAAACCATGAAAAAAATAAAAAGTCCAGTTTTGGAATTAAGTAGGTGGGTTCTCAGGCAGATAAAGGAAGAAACTTTCAAGTTTGAAATAATACATAATGAGCTGTTGTCAAGAGTAGAATCCCTTATCACTCCTCTCTTGATATGTAAGAAGATTTATATATAATTTATATAAAATTACTATACTGTAGGTACTGGCCAGGTAAGCTATAGATGTGATCCAGGTAGTGGATAGCTGAATCTTCCGGAAATTAAAGGAGACACCCCAAGAATCAGACAGATCTTCGCTGAGTACATCATCAACCGAAGAGGTCTAAGTTCATAATATCAAATTCAGCCGATAACAGGTGAGCAATATACTTATGCAGTACTGAAGTATACATTATTTGATCTGATTTATTTTAAATGTGTGTTCTATTTGTGATTTCAGGAGTTTCCAAGGAAGAATCAATGCGTTGGATTGCTCACCTTTGCAGCTGTGTGTTCAGTTTGATTTCGTGCGTGAAACGGTTCGCGATCGTTCAGTTCCGCGAACGCGTTCAAAATTCGTTCGGTTACGCGCCCGCTTTTGGAGACGGTCGTGTTTTGTGAAATGAGTTATTGTTACATAGAGCTGGCGAACCAGGGCTATCCAAAAGACTGCCAGCTCGCATGTGCAATGAAGACATGAGGTAAGCACGCATGCCCTTACTATTTTCACACAAACATTTCTTTTCTTTACTTTTCATAAAAATCATAAGCAATCGACTATCTTTAGTTGAATCATAATAAGGCTAGGTCATGGAAAAAAACCTATCCTTAAATTTGTAGTTGATACGACAAGAATATCACTCGAACTGGATTTTGCCTACAAGCTGTAATATCGAAAGACAGAATGGCCATTGACATTTTTAATTATTTCCAATGTTTCATTAATAAAATCGTAAGTATGTCTGACTGTACATTGATTAGAATCATGAAATCTTGCGTTGCTCTTCCGTTTTATGCTATTTGTAGACGATTGGTACCATTTTCTCAATTTTTCATTGTCTGTTAGTCTGTCCGTATGTTTGTCCGCTTTTCACAGTTACAAGGGTCGTTGAACAACTGATATGAGTGAGGGAAAATGTATGTATCAGTCCAACTAAATTAAAGGCTATTTGAAGTTTTTAACATTTGAGCCAGAGGGGGTGTTTCTAAGAGGAGGTGAGGGGTGAAATAGGGTATCTTGGACATCACTGAATAAACTGAGGAGCTACTCAGGTTTGGAATACTCTAACTTGAATCACAAACTACTAGAAAATTTCTAATCTGAACCATAACAGGTATTTTGAGGGAGGGGTGAGGGTTGAATGGGGGTGCGGGTATCTTGAACATCAATGAATAAACTGAGGACCCGATTGATAAAGTATGTTTGGATAACACTATAAAACCACAGCCTACTTAGAAATTTTCAATTCGCACCCATAGGGGGTTTTTTTTATAGAGGGGGTTTGGAAAGGGGTATCTTTGACATCACTGGACAAACCGGGGATCTGATTGGGCGAATGTGTTTGGATTACGTCCAAATCGATCATTAAAAAAGATTAAATATTAACAATCATTAAGTATTTTAAATGTATTATATATTTTTAAAATTTCTAGATAATTTGGTCTTCACCAAACGAACTGGTGATCTGATGTTCGAACCAATGAAATTGGCCTATTCTGAACGTCTTTTGGGTTACCTATCAAGAATATTTTTAATCTGAAATATTGGGGGTGTTTGTGGAGAGGGAGTGGGGGTTGATCTCAGTAGTTTGGTCCTAATAGGTAATTTATTAGTAAGTACTTTAAGTAAGTACTTTTAAGTAAGGACATTTTTGAATCAGATCCATAGGGGTGTCCCAAAATGTGATGGGTGAGGGGAGGGGCTTGCGTATATTCAAGTCAACCTGTGCAACGCACGGGTAAACCAGCTAGTTTCTTAATACCCAGAATTTCCCCACCTCCTTTTGTTGGTACACAATAAAAAAAATGAAATGATAAGAATAATTATAACAATAATAAAGTAGAACAAATTAAAAAACTTGAACATCAAGCTCTCTATAATAACTGTTCTTCCGACGTGATTTGTTTTTTAATTTCCGGTTTTAACGAATATTCGTGAAAAATGATGTTATTGCATCGCCTCCAGAAAATTTGAAATAAAAATTTTGGAAAATTGTTCCCCTAGAAATCTGTTTTGAGGCATTCTGAAACAAATCCAAGAATTTAACGCTTTTTCATATGTAAGCCTGAAAGTATGTTTTTTTATTTTCATTTTATTTTTTGTATGTCATTTCAGGCGGAGACTTTCTTTACAATTTAGATATAAATCCTAATAAACGTTACAGATAGAAGGATAGGCACTTCAAATTTCAATTGCTCAAATTTCAAAAATGTGCCTAAAAAATTAGTTTAAAAAGCTAAAACGGATAAGAATCATTAAATTATATAGTTTAGTAGAACCAAAGTCAAAAAAGTCATCAACTGTGAATTAGAACATCACAAATTTATGCACAAAGGTATGCTGAAAATGTGCTTGAATCTCATGAAAATGTGCTAAAAATCAATAAAACAGCATAAAACTAAAGGACTTGTAGTTTTTTTTTCCTTTTAGGTCTTTTTTGAATTTCTGTACAAGATTTAGAACGAGATTTTTCGCCATAAAAATTGTAGTTAACAATTTCGTTGCACTCAAAGTGTTCAAATTTGAAACTATTGTAACATAAAATAATACTTAAATTTACAAAAATTCATTCGTGCTGCATGACTGGAACTTTTCCGTATTGGTAGAAGAGTAACGCCAAGAATCTGTTATGGAGCTATTCTTGAAAAGTTTTCCAGCTCAAGTTTAATAAAAATTTCGCCCTTAAGAAATAATATAGAAGAACTACCTAGTAGAAAAAAAAAATAAGGTTCAGAATAGCAGTTTGGTGGATCAATTTATTATCAAGTATTTGTACACTGGTAGGTAATTATTGCGAAACTGTTACATGACGCTTCCTACAGTAAAATTATCACTATCTACAACCCCCATTAAGTTGAGGGATGAGGCTAGTGCAAAAGTTGCAATTGAAATTCAATTCTATTTTCATCTTTCTTTATTATTACTATTACATTAATTGAACTTAACGTCTATAGGGGACAAATTCACCTGCGTTCTTCAGTAGTTACAGTCTTAAGTTTGAATGTGATACATTATTTCTAGTTAATATAGCAATATTTTAATTTTCGTTGTTGAATTCCTGTGTTCCTCAAAATTAATAGTTATCTGTACGAATCAGAGAAATTAGGCAACCATGATCAAAACCTATAATTGAACATTTTCACCAAGTTTCAGCTCGTACAAACTTCATGGTCAGAATCAGATCGAAAGTAGGCAAAGGCGATTAGGTTTATTTATTTATTTGAAAACAAATTATTAGATTTATTTAATTTTTTGAAATGCAAAAGCATTTAATTCAACGTGCAGCCGTGTACCGATTGATAATGAAGAAAAAATACAAGATTACCATCCAAGTTTTACACTATACAATAAACTTAAATGAAGTTTGCACACAAAATGCACAAACTTGACATAGGTAAAATATGTCAAATTTTTTTAATATTCGCTGTTATGGTCATTCTGTATGACTGTAGCTTTTTCTGTTTACCAATACTGATTCAAATGGGTAAATTGAATTTCACACGGTAAAATCTCCAAATATAAAACTTTTTTCCTTAATAATAATAATTGAAGCGCGATTTATCAAGGTGAGGCGGTGATAAGGGCTTCGTAGGGTTTTCCCACCTTACCCCCGGAGGTTTTCTCCCTTCCCTTGATTTATGAACAGTAAAGGAGAAATGACTTTTCCATATCGGCACCCTTTACCGTCCCCGGGTCTACTTTACCGCCCCTGGGTCTACTTTACCGACGGTACCTCGCGTCCCCTTTACTCCGGACGTGGCCCGGGCCTCCGTCCCCACCCCCGAAGCCAAAGTGTGGGTTCATCACAACGGACCCCGCCGCTCACTTGATGTGGAAGTGATAAAGAGAGGACCTCATAAATTTTCCTTTTCCGCCATTTTCAGACCTCTTTCCTCTTCCTCTCCCTCCTCCCCTTTCCTTCGTCTCTTTCCACCTTTTTGGGTTTCCCGTTTTCCATCGTCAAAGCTCCCTTACCCCGGAATAATCGCAAAATGAATATCGACCTGCCCCCTTCATCCGCCTCGCCGCCCCCGTCGACCCCCCTTTTCCCCCTCTGCCGCCCCTGCCGCCCCCAGACGCCCACCCCGGTTAGCTGACAGAACTCAGCGCCGTCCAAGATTTATTGCATTCAAACACAATGCTTCGCAGAAGTGAGGGGGGTGTACTTCATTCCTTTTAATTGAAAAAAGTTTTTCTTCAGTTATTCCATTCCGATTGATCTTTTTTCCTTTTTTCACCCGTTTTCCCTCTCTGTTTCTTCCTACGCTCTCAATTCAAACCATGGTTGAATGACAAACCTACAAACTGCCCTTGCTAGCAAATGTATCCAGACC
Source organism: Adelphocoris suturalis (assembly GCA_030762985.1). Taxonomy (NCBI): domain Eukaryota; kingdom Metazoa; phylum Arthropoda; class Insecta; order Hemiptera; family Miridae; genus Adelphocoris; species Adelphocoris suturalis. The sequence goes on along the minus strand of CM061041.1, from coordinate 22,185,926 downwards.
AAGTTCATCTATTGATATAAAACGAAATTTCAAAATATGATCCTTAGTCAAATCCAACTGTCATATCCAATTGTCAGATCCTTATGACAAACACAACATAAAATCTGTGAAAGCAGGATAAACGGTGGTAAAGTAATGCAATATTACTTTTTTTAAATCCTCTACATGACCACACCAACTTGCAGATTTTATCAAAATTTTACGTGTGAATTATAGGTAGGAGTCTGACATGCAACTTTTAAAAACGCCAACTACCTCCTAACGTTATTCGCCAAAAATGTTATTAATAAAAGATTTATCATATAAAAAAGAAATGTTTGAAAATAATTTAAAATAATACACTAACGAATCATACACTAATTAATCAGGCAATAACCAGTTTAGTGATGGTTTAACATTTTCAGTAAAAAATTATATTTCACCATTGCGAACGCCCACAACACCAAACATTATTCGCCAATAATGTTATTATTAAAAGATTTGACATCTAAATATAATACAGAAATTACTTTAAATAATTAAAAATAATCTGTGAACGAACAAAGGAAAAAGGAGGTTGACTTGCCAAGGCTTTTTTTTTTCCCAGGAGAACAAAAAAACAAAGATTGGTTCACAAAATGATTTTTTTTTGTAGGTAGGTAATCTTTTTTGGGTCCCAAAACTATATCCCTTCCCAAAATAATCGTCAAAACTACCAAACCGAAAATCATCATTTTCATTTTTCATTGTTTTTATAAAAACTGCAGTTTCGGAAGTCTACTGAAAATCTGCTGAAACCTACTGAAAATTCGCAATTTTCGGGCCCGCTTTTTTCAAACTTTGAAGAATCATAAATTTGGATTGTAAAATGATAGAAAAAATCCGAAAAAACAAAAAATGTTTTTTCCAGCATAATTTGGAGAAAAATAAAAAATATAAACTCAGATCTGACCTCTGGCCAGTTAAGCTCCCTTTTCCCTTGCACGGCCTCAAATGAAGGGTACAGGGAAAGAGAAAAGTATATATAAAATTAAAAAAAATAAAAAATAAATAAATAACAGTAGGTTGGGAAAATTAACAACTGTTTTTCTCTGGTGCGGGTAAACTTCAGCTCTTAAAAGTCCTACTAATGACAAACACGTTTTTCCCCGGTACTCTTCACATACTAACGAATCATACACTAATTAATCAGGCAATAACCAGTTTAGCATTAGTTCAACGACATTTTCAGTAAAAATAATGCTCCACCTTTATTTTTGTTGTTATTAAGGTAAATAAAATCGTTTGAGGCAATACATCGTTGCATAAGTCACATTTTTTTCAACAATTCGAATAATTAAACATTAGTACACGTGTATACCTATCAGGATTCAGCTGTTGAACAGAAACTCACACTATTTCATTCTTCCTTGTTTGCAATTCACTTTTACAAGACTCTATAGAAAAACACTTTTCTGTTCCTCAACTTGTAGAAGAGGTATGACGGCCTAACCTCCATTCCCCGCAACGCTTCTTTATTTGGACAGTTCAAATTACAGTCAGATCAACTTTAGTACCAACGAATGATTTCAAATGGGAAGTTAGTTGTTCCTCAATAGAACAGATATTTTGTTTCCAGGTCATCCTAGGTAGTGCAATCATTTTGATCACAAATAAGAAGGTAGAAAAATTAATAAATTATAAAAGAAAGAAAATGTGAAAAAAAGTCACTCCCATTTTACATTCCAGACAATCCTTGACCATTTTGGTTTTTTATCTGTAATATATGCAATCACAAAATCAAGTTATATCAATCGCAATATCATTATCAATAAATTGTTGTTTGTGATTGATGACGACCTTACCACCGAAATCGAGATTGCCGAGATCCGAACATTGTCACTCTTAATGTCGTGAAGAAAGACAAAATTTTTAAGATGTATCGTGTTTCAACTGCTAGATTATTTTGATCCCATTGTTCCCAAAAAAAGATCTAATTAGCCAACGAATATATTCATTTATATGGCGGGTTTTCTCAACATTTTCATTCCCCCAACTTGCCACCGGATTCTTGATATTGATTTAATATCGTGTTAAGGTGGAGGTTGCATCAAGTTTTCATGCGAATGCACTCGTCTGTCAGAGGGTGGTATTTGATGGAGCATGAATTTCCGCATATATCAACACTCCCCCACTTTCCTCCTCACATGGGAACCATACTTGTGAGCGTATTGTTGTTAAACGGCAGAAGGGCGCTGTGTGATCGATAAATATGATGCTCTTGGGATAAACACTTTATCACGAGCATACTTTTTGTTCGCGCATGCGCTGTGGTCATTTCCGTTTCAGTCTCAATGAAAATGATAAGCAGTTATTTTGATACCACCCTTCAGCCACCACCTGTTTAGAGGAAGACTAATTATCAAACTACTATTATTTTTTTATTTTTGACCAATAGACTGTAGTAAATAAATGTTGCATGAAATTTACTGTTACACATGCTATTGTTCAAGGATTGTGCTCTTATCAATCCTATAGGTCTATTTTCTAGAGAGTAACCCACACATTAGCAAAACAAATATAATACCTAATTAGGTTTGGAAAAAGTTAAATTTGTTTTGGAAAAAGTTTAATTTGGTCTGGTTTTCAGACCAAATTAAACTTTTTCCAAATCAAATTAAACTTTTTTCAAAGTTTAATTTGGTTTAGAAAAAGTTTAATTTGGTTTGGAAACAGTTTAATTTGGTCTGGAAAAAGTTTAATTTGGTTGGGAAGAAGTTTAATTTGGTTTGGAAAAAGTTTAATGTGGTCTGGAAAAGGTTGTATTTGGTCTGGAAAAAGTTTAATTTTGTTTAGAAAAAGTTTAATTTGGTCTAAAAAAGGAAAATTTGGGTCTGGAAATGGTTGTATTTGGTCTGGAAATGCTTTAAATTTATCACCATGTAGGTAACTGAAAAAATGTCTGATAAATACTTTCTAAATCAGCTAAAATAAAGCGTTATCCAACGAATTGCATATAAATATAGACAAACAACTAATTTTCTGTCTGGCTATACAGGTTGGCTTACATTTGTCACTTACGAACACCACATGCCTTCCCCATTCATCCGCCATGATTGGAGTCAAATCATTGTTTTATTTGTTCGAAGCTTTATTGTTTTTATGGCTACCTCGTAGTTTTTGAAGATGAATAACTGATAAAATCCTAGTGTACGCATTAGAAGAGCTCTCGACAATGTAGTTTTTGGTGTCAGACATCCGAAAAACTGATAGTTTAATAATTATTATACAAGCGAGGAGCATGCGTTCACAGCATTAACCATTGATTGAGGCTTTGTACCATATTTTAGTGATCTAGAAGGAAAGTCAGAGAAGATCAAAGTAATGTCGATCAATCATCTTAGTAAATAATGGAATATATCCCTTGGTAATAATACGTGGTCCTTGGTAGCGCCACGTTCAAAAATTGAGCGATAAACCTACCTGCAAAACCCAACAAAAACAACTGATCATCGCAAACTAAATCTCATGTTTATGAATCAATATATGTGGGTATGTTCCTCATAAAATGTGCTGCTGGTGTCTTCAGAATAGCGATTTGTAATCATAAATATCCAGAAGACGAATTAAAAATATCATAAATATCCAGAAGACGAATTAAAAATAATTACAATAATGTTGCCCTAATAAATTAGTAAAACTAAACATCAAAATAAAATGATCTGACCAAAGGAAAATTAAGAGAGAGGCGGAGGAAACGAACTCGCGGTACCTACGCAATATACCTAGGAGAAACTTGAGAGACTGAGAGAGATAGTGGGGCCTCGATAATCTGTACCCCAAAATCTTCAACCTTGAAAATCCAAATGCCTTCCCCGGAAGAAATTTCATTTTTTTTCTGTTCATTATAGGAGACAGAAATACATGCTGTGCTTGCGAAGAGGGCAATGACTTTTTAGTGCCTGCTATTTTGTATGATTTTATACGTAGTGTACACTTGGTTCAATTTTTTCGTTAACTACAGTGCTTACATTCATATTTTAAATCGTACTTTGGTTTTGTAATGTACGAAAATCCGAACAGTTTAAAAATCTGAACTACCTGTGGTTCCAATCAGTTCGAACCAAGGCCCCACTTACATAATTATTATCCTATGAAGGTGAAATATTGTTTGTTGAGAACTAAACGAACTGAATCGTTATAGCTCTATATTTAATTTCAATCTAAAGCCCCACGAATTTGATTTAATCAAGGTGTGGAAGATCTGAAGATCGTTATCAATTATAATCTCAAACTGTTTAATCCCTAACCCTCGGTGGCTCATTAGGGAACCCGCCTCCTCCCTCCACACAAAACCCACTCGTTAGCGTCTTCTACCCCTCGGAAAAGGTTTCCACCCCCCTGCCGCAACTACCCCTCCGTGAAAGGGGTGGGTAGAGAGAGAAATTCTCCAGCATGAGTTATATTGAATGTAGGCACAAAGAGGACGCGGATAGTGGAAAGGCTATATTGATTTATGTTAGGGCTGCGCAGCGCTCCAAGAGACTCCCGCCAAAACTAAATCCATCTCACTCACCCCCTTTCAAGTTCGCCCTCCATCACGGCAAAACCACCCCCGCCCGGTCTCACCCCCTATTCTCTTCTCTCGTCATTTTCAGAAACACGTTTTAATCCCTGGAAAAATTAAATGTAGGGGATGGCCTTGTCTTCGTGTTTGGTTGATACATCGGGTCTAACTTCATATCATCCGAGTGTCAGTTCTATTCAATATTGAGTATCATTCCATTTAGTGGCTGAAATTAGGTATGATGGATATTATGATTCAATAAATAGGGGAGTTTCAATCATTCCGAAGATAAATTGTACTTGCGGTATGTAGTAAATATTAGGTACCTACTTAATTATTCAAAATACTCTACCCACGTATTTTGAATACAACACTTTCGTAAAACTTCAAGACTGAAGACAAGTAATTACACTTTACATGGTAATAATTTACAGTTGAAAAATTCCCTTTAAAATAAAATCAACATTAATTTGGTGATACATTTGAAGTCATATTTGAAATAGTATTGGAGATGAGACGGGTGAACAGCATTGATGAGTTTATCTATGAGTATCTATGGCAGCTCTTAGAGCAGTTCATTCGTTCCTGAGAAGTCTGAATAGTGTCGATGGTACAAATGAAAGAAATCAAAGGAGTCTTGGTACTTCACGAGGTCGGTGAGATGGTGCTTCATACGAGCATACCTAATTGACATACACACTCGTCACATTAATTACTAAATTTCATCTCAACACGTATTCCATCGAAAATGTGCATTAATATAATATAAAAACGATGACATTATACAAGTGATTAATTATCACTCCAACCAATCCATCTTAACACCTTTACAGAACACAAGTGTAGCTGAATAATTGATCAACTTCATCTGTGAAGTTTCAATAAGAGGAATTGGCAATGATTGTATAAATGGGAAATTTATGCAGGAAGCTAAATGCCTTCTTCAGAACAGGAATTTAGTAAAGGGAGACCCTCCTAGTAGGTACTCCCATCCATCACCTATGATGTTTTCTCGTTTAATTTTCATCATTCTATCGATCGCCTGATTTTGAATTGAAAAGCTTCTTTGGATTTATGAAATATTGTACACATTAGCGGCCTAATCTGAATATTTGTCGAGCTCACCTTCTGTAAACTCATGAATGTGGAGAAAATATGATAACAATCGGTTAACTGCATAGTAGTTGAAATCAAATATATTATGTGATTACACACAATGAAAGATTAAAATCTTAGTGCCTACCGACAGAAATTTGCAGCTTTCCTAGTTACTTGGTATTTTAAACCTAAATAGGCCTGAACTATTGAAATTCGAAATTTCTCCATAAAATCACATTTTCCTCCTTCAAGAATTCGCCCGAGCAAGACTAGAATGGATTTTGAGGTCTGCTACTATCTGTGACATCACAAACAGCCATGATCCTTTCAGGACGATACTTATGGGCATGAAATGGTTAATAGGTTGCGAAATAATAACAACTCGTAATTTCTCCAAATCTTCATTTTATTCCCTCATTTAATTAGAAATGGCAATATATTATGAAATATAATATAATACGCTCCAATGTAATGTATTAGTTTTGGATACTGAATACCTATAAAAATTTACTAATTAAACGAAGATAGTTCACTGAATGAATTTATCAATCAAATAAAAATAGTTTACTGAACCCAAAATAGTTATCGTACTACGATAACTTCTGAATTTTCCAACTTGTAAATTAGTCCATTCATTGATGGCTCTGTCGATATTACCGTTTTGCTTTTCTGAATGCCACCGATGGTGTCATCAGGTTAAGGGCTTCATTAGCTCTATTTTACAAGAATCTGATCAATTTGTAGACGTAAATCACAAAAATGATGTACTACAGGGGACCCGGAAAAAGTACATCAAAATTATTAACCGGCTATTAAGCCTTGGTGACACAAGCTAGTGCTCCACGGAAGCCCACAAGGCCTTGCAGCATCGGTGGCCACACCCATGAAGTCAAATCCAGTATCGCCAAAATTCCAGCATGAATTGGGTGGAGATGGGTGACTGTCCCATGACAAAGCACTCCTCGGCCACCACTTCCACCCGATGAGACCAAGGAGACTGGTACACACTTATCCCATTATCCAAGGTTGACCAACGAACTACACCTGACAAGCTGCTGAGCGAAGGCTTTGAGGAAGACCTGCAAGGCCTCATGGGTTTTTGCGAGCAGGATGATATCATTGGCAAAGCGCCCAGGGACGAAATCAAATCCTATTTCAGCAGGCAGCTTACCCAAGCTCGAATCCACGATCACCAGAGGAGTGGCGACTGAGGATCTCCGGCGTACCCGTGCCCAATGAAAACATCCCCTGATTCGAAGACCGTCCCACCTACGACTGGCGTGCTATTATAATCCTGGATGTCCAGTTTATCAGTGGCAACTTAAATATAGGCAGATTTATCGGGCTTTGAAAAGTAAGTACGACAGAAATGACCTGCTGCCAGCGGTATCTGAGCTAATTGAAGAGGCGACAACCATCATCAAGGTCATGGTGTGTAAAAATATCCACGGAGTTACTCGAGTTGAGAATCTCGGCAGTGGCTCAGTGGTATCACCACTCGCAACCTGAGGGATTTATACCGACTGGTGGTCATTTTATAATGGCACTACTTTCTATAGGTGAATATCAATCTTCTGAAATTATTAAAGTAGTTGTTAGTACAAAAATATACTTATTAAAAAAAAGGAATAAAAACAATAGAGGTAGTGGATGATATAACAAAATTTTTATTTTATAAATGACGTTTAGTCGCCAACACTTATGTATGAATAACGTTAATATATGCTTTATTGTGATGGGGGTGATATCATTTTGTGTGGGCATAGGAGTACCGTCCTTCTGAAAGGATCGCTAGTTTCATCTAGTCTTGCGAAAATGAACATCGAATGAAATTAATCAAAATACGTACATTTGTAAACTAGGAACTCTCACCAATGATGTCCATATCTTTTTGATACTTGATACTGCATTAATGGGTACTCACCCATTAACTTATGAATAGCTCAGGATACCATACTCATCAACAGTACCTAAAATTTTCCAATTGTAAAATCAGCAGGTTAGAAGTGACCAACAAACGTGAAATCACATTTCATGTCTCATCTCAGATGTAAACTTTGGAGACAGCATACTTTTACCTATCGGGAAAAGGTGAACCATGTCAAAGATTTGAAATCTTGAACTAAGTATTTCATCCTTCCTGTCAGTATTGTCTAGATTTTGATACCCATCCAACAATTGGTCGATTTTCCTGTATGTATTACAATCCTATTTTAAACCATCAATACAACAGACTGAGATAAAATTGAAATCAAAATGCAGCAATTCCGATCTTGCATATACAAAGGAGGTTGTGCATGAGACTCGATTTTCCCGTGTTTTGCTGCTTGAATATTGTCAAATTAAGTTTATTCCATTTTCGCATTCAAACGCTTTTTCTCATTACAAAATACGCTGCCCTTATTTTTGAATTTATTCCTAATATTTTTTTATAAGTATCAAAAATTATTGTATTCTTAATAAGTAATAGGAATGAAATTATGCTGACAGCACCGAAATGACTGAATGAACCACGAGTGTGTGCAAAAGATGGTGAATGATTGTTATTTCTGGATCGACGTAGAGTTCATTCATCGCAGTTAGAGAAATTTTTACGGTCCTTATGAAAAAAGAAGGGGAAGAAACAGGATTTTCAAACGCGTAAAAACAGAAATCCGTCTTGCGTTACATTTGAGAGACCCTCCTGTTATTCACGATGGAAAAATAACAAAAATAATATTTTATTTTGATAATATTTTTTCCACCTCGATCGAAAAAAAAAGACAAGCCCGCGGAATGATGTACGAGGTTCCCTCGCGACGCGGCAAAAGGTGGGGTAAATATAATTTGAGTGATTGCGGTCGGAGGCGGCGATGAAGTTCGGAAAAAAGGTTTAGCTGTAGGAACGAAGGGAACCCGAAATTAAAAGGTAAAACGTAGGACGGGAGATGAGAGGGGAAAGGTAGAGCCAAGAGTGAAGTTAATGAATCGCCTTCCCTTGAACAAAAGCCAAACTCAAATCCTAAGGAGTTCTTGAAGTTTTGAAGTTCTCTTTGAAGAGATGCCTCCACTTTCCCCCGGTGTTTCTCTTCTTCGTATCGTTATTTTGAGAGACGACGGATTTAGATGGACAATGAGGAAGAATTCGTCATCGTCTTGTATTTTGTTTTTAATATGACCGCTTGTAGGGAAGGGTGGTAAAAAGGGGTTTCTGTTGGTAATGATCCCTTCGCCTAGCGGTATTCATGTATATATGGAATTTTTATTGAAGTTAATTTTACGAATACCGTTTTGAGTTGCACAGTATATGTAGACGGCATCGTGAACAGCAGTAATCAGTATAATATATACGTTGCAGGTATTTAGAATTGCATAATTCGTCTTTTACTTGATTTTTAGTATTGGAGAATTGTAGTATAAGGCTTCGTAGGTTGTCGATCCTCCTCCTGCGTATCGAATTGAAGCTGAATGAAATGCAAGGGGAAGTGAACCCTCCAAGCAGCTCCAGACTTGCAATAACGGCGTTGTGGAAACACCATCGCAGCACGCCTGGAAACGTCCGTTTGATCTTAAGGACACCTATTGCGAAATTACCTACAAATACCTACTACATAATAGCGTTATTACCCTTATCATAGCAAGAAGGAATTACGTGTTGACTCAATAGGTGTTTGAGTTCTCAAGTGAGGCTTCCTGCAGGATCATTGCATTGAAAATTGTATAGGAGGTTAGTTATAGGGGCTAATTTTTGGAATACATAACTAGATGTACATAGGTACTTGGTGGTTGGCGAAAGCTGGATTAATGTGAAAGACTCCTTGGGTAGGGACAGAATACTTTCTGTATAAGTCCTTTTGCTCATTGGAATAAATGGAATTCAGTTGATGGTTTATTATACGGTTTCCTTCATAGGATGAGCGAGGTTCGATTACTGTCTATGAGATGAGCGATCTATAAGGATAGATGGGGTTGATCATTCATCTGAGGTCACGTGAGTTTGAATCTTCCTCGTCCCAGCCCAGGGAGCTGGTCTGAATAACGTTACCAAGAGGACTGCCCATCACATATGTTTATTTCCAGAATACCCTCTAGCCCCATCGACATAACTGTGACTCTCACCTTTTAGGAGGTTCCTTAAATTTTTAATTTCATGATGGGGAGGGTTTGGAGGGGATAAAGCCAAAAATCGAGTTTTTCGGCAAATTCTATCGACGCTACCCAGGCTACAATTCTCATCCGATTACTTCCGTGAGTCTTATTTTGTTCAATTTCAATTTTAGTGTAGTTGTGCAAAAAACCCTGGGGATTTCGGATTCGCTGTCGTGATATAGGGTGGAGGAAACAACTACCGATTCCTTTAAGCGCTGCTCGAACTATAAATCTTCTCGTCATTCCTTTTTTTGTTCCATTTTGAATTCGATATATTTTTGGAACAGTCGTCAGGAGTTAAAATTTTCATGATCGCAGGGGTGAACCGAGGTACCTAGTAAATAGCCAGGCTGAATAGCGATGAATCGTGACTTTTTTATCTATACTCATCTGATCTCTGTGACAGTTTTGTAATTTGTTCCATCCAGATTTCAGACAAGTTAATTACCCTTGGCAGTATCAATTTTACTGTAGGTGGAGGGAGTGAATGAATGTAGGAGTTTGTACCAAAAATTGGGGTTTTCGTTTTAATGACGGATCTTTTTAGGAGGGGATAATATCAATAATTTGTACCATTTCTTCGTAAATGCTGTTCATACTTAATTCATATTATGGTTAAGAAAGGAGAGAGGTGAATGGATGGTGGGGGGGGGGGGGGCTTGTAACATACCTACCGGGTTTCCCAAAAGTAACCCCCCCCCCCCCCCCCCCGCCACAACTTTTTTTTCGCAATTTTTGAGATATCGAAGTGAAACTTGAAGAACGTTTTCGTGGTGCTTGATACAAAGTTTGAAGCAAATAAAAATCAGGAAATATATCCAAAAGTTTTTTTGGACTACCCGAACGGGGGAAGTATTGGGTACATCGGAAAAAAAATTTATTTTCCCATTTCTTGCCGAGTGACACCTCATTTTATATATTTTTTAGTTCTGAACACGATGGTGAAACCAGAATCACAATAGCTTATTCCATTCTCGGATTGGAGCTGATGAACCCTGAAGAAGGGTAATTTTTTCTAGACATAGCTACCTAATTTTAGAAAAAATCGAGCTTCTTTGTGTTTTATCAGCTTGAATCCGAAAATGGAATTAGAACTCGCAATTCTTGTTTTACCATCGTGTTCAGCACTAAAAGATCTATAAATTGAGGAGTGGTGGCAAAAAATGGAAAATTTTTATCGAAATACCTCTGGATAGTCCAAAAACGTTTGGATTTTTTTCCGATTTTTGTTTGCAAAATTTAGTATTAGCCACCCCGAATAAGCTATCCAAGTTTCAACTCGATATCTCAAAAATTGTGGGATACGGTGGGGGGGGGGGGGTTACTTTTTGGACACCCTGTATAGTGACAAGTTAAATAATCATACTGGAAACGGTGCATCAAGTACAACAACGATCCATTGGCCATTGTCACCAAAATTATTTATAATCCATTCATATAGTCGTATAAAGACATGCCTGTAATTTATGCATTACTTTCCAATACGTTTACTTGAGAGTCAACGAAGTATGTGAGTGCTTCTAATGTAATAATCTACTTTCATGTAAAACAAACTATTGTTCTCTGAAATCATACTCTACTCTCTGTTGAAATGGATATTCATATTATTACAGAAAATTTAGTACAACATTTTTCCGACATATTTCTGTAGGACACAAAACCTTCTAAATTTACTGTATTTTGCACTGTCCCCCCACCAAACGTAAAGCAAACGCCACTCTTCATTTTTTATATTAGGGTAACGGACTCTTTAGTTCGACACTTCAGGTGTTTCTTCCCAAGATTCTTGCTAGGTATATCATCAGGTTTTGATCAAATACCTATTTCAACTTCTTATTTTCGTTCAATTTTTAATTTTCTTATCTTCTTTGAGTTTGTTAAATATGATAAAACAATTGATTTTCAGAATGGATAGGAGTGAAACTTTGAAATCTTTAGTTCAGTACGAAAGAAATTTGTGTGGAGAATCAAATTTATAAGGTTTTTAATGGAATTTTACTTATAAATCAAGCATTTTAATTTCTCCCTTGATGGGAAAAACAAAAGATCATGGATATGTCTAGTACCTACTGCTTACCAGTTGGTACCTACTACTCAATTGTATACCAACCATGTACCTAGTGCCTTCTTTTCACAAGATTATTCCATTATGGTTACAAAACAATATTAGTTTTTAACTTAGAGTAATAAATCAGCATTCCTTGACACTACAATGGCTTAGAGGTCATGAAATGTCGTGGTAAAATGAGAGCATTCCAAAAAGTGGCGAACGATTTTCCTACTATGAAAACTATGGGAGTTACTCTTCCCTAGTAACGCCTTGGTTGTACGTGAAAATCAATAGAAAATGTGCTGGTCGGGAAAAAAAGTGTCGGTCGGGAAAAAAAAGTGTCGGTCGGGAAAAAAAAGTGTCGCGAAAAATTCCTTGACCCCCGCCAAAAGACATATATCCATGTCAAAAATTATCGCAGTCAGAACTTATCTCGGACCAGTACCTAGTTGAACATTAGTTCGTAACCATGTGCGATTTTATTGTAAAATGAATATCTGCTCTAACGGTATATTTCCTGAATGATTACTACAGAAAATGATGTAATTTCGCTGAAAATCATTTGAATATACAAAAACAATGCTGAAGAGACAGGAAAACCTCATTATTAAGCCTTTATTTGATTACCTAAATGAGAAGAAGCAGCAACAGCCCATACACCATTAGGTACCTACTTTGGAAACGAACTGAACAATACCTATAGAGTTCCAACTAAAACGTTACTGGTTTCTCAAATGAATGGCAATGATATATTTGGATACACTGTCGATAAAATGAACGTATCATTAGTTGTTAAGGAGAAAGTAACCAACTGTCTCACTGTAGGACCTTGTCCAATTATAGGGCCCGTTACCCTACTTACAGATAGGTAGTTCTCTTCACTACCAAGAATATACCGTACCTATATTGGAAATAATCAGCGGTCAAGCCGAAACAACAAATATCTACCTACCAGGTATGTGCCTAATACACAAAAAACTTCTACTACTCCAAGATTCCTTACAATTTCGTTAAAATATATATGTGGATGATAAGAGTGAAGACACTGGTATCTAAATTATCCTCTGCTTCATCTGTGGCATTTGCAGAAGGTGAAATCAGTCAAATCATCTATTAAGTATCTATCTATTACAGGTATTTCATCACTGGACACATTGTTACTCAAATTTTTGTACAGAATGATATTTTTTCCAAATGAGTGCCTGGAGTCTTACCTACCTATAATTTATTACATAGTAAGGAAAAACCTGATTAGGGTACTTTCATTTCAGCTGTAGAATCTTAATAGTTGCTGGGCATACCTATCAATTCATTTGTAATGCATTGATATTGAAAACTAAATATGTGCTCTCAAGTTCCTAGTGGCCTAAGAATGCGTTATATCTTCCTTATTGAAGACCAATCACGATGAATTGCAATTATTAACGACCATTAGAAAAGCATACCTACCTAATGATTCAGAAGCCAGTAGGTAAATGGGTTAATTTTATCATAACTGACAAATGAGAAATTATTATAATCATATTTTTACCAATGAAGAAGTTACACCTTTATGAACATAATTTTACTTCTTAATCTACCATTTTTCGAATATACAACAATTATAATTCTTGTTATCTAATCACATCGAATTTTTAATTCCAATGAAATACAAAGAAAAAGTCCCTTGAGACTGCACGTTTTCTGCAGGCACCAGAGTAATTTATTTTTACCGAAGGAGACCCCTATTTAACTTGACAGTCCCTCTCAGAGCGCGACCAATTATTTTTGAAACTCGAAACTCCCGATGTCTGTCTCAAAAAAAGGGTCCCTCTGGCGTTTTTCGAATTTTGGCGGGAACCTTCCTATCGCCTCCCTTTGGAGGGAGACGGACAGGGGAAAATCATGGTGTTGTGGGTGTGGTGAAAGGGCGTGTCGGAGGGCGTGGGGGGAGCGGGGCCCTATTGGCTGGGGCCCCCGAATGGGCGTGGGCCCCTCGTGACAGGTGCTTCGCTCCTGCGGCCCGCTCCCCGAACTACCGCCAGAAGGAACCGAAGGACCGTCGGCGACTCCTGGAGCCCGTTCCGCCGGTGCCCCTGACGAGAAAGCTAGAGACGTCTTCATTTTCAACTCGTATATTCGATAATAACGATTAATCATCATATGTGAATCCATCAAAAACCAAACAGTGATAAATCATTCATGTGGATAAGACAAATCACAGGCAATCAGCAGCCATAATGTACCTAGTTTTATATCTAAATACTCAGGGGGTTCTGATGAAGAATTATTTGATGCAATCAACTTGTGGAGTACCTACATAATTGGTATAGGTAGATAAGCAACGCTACACTCTTCCAAACGTGGCTTACCTGTCAGGTTTCTCTTGTAACCGAGTAGGTACTGTAAAAGTAAGAGATGCCTCCCTACCATTTCATTTTGGTTGATGTAACATAATAAGCACCTATAAAATGAAAACCAAAAAAAGATGGCAAACGCGAAAAATGACAGTTAAACAACAGATCGTAATGGACTTAGTATACCCCAATTAATATACATAATGCTTCCACCACTTTCACCAATTTGCTTTAATACCTACCCAGTCGACCTCACCAAATGTTATTGGAAGACAGGGGATTAAAGGAGGCTTTATATGAAGTTAACTATATTTCAAGGTCATTTTTCAAAGAATCATAATAACTTGCTCATATTGGACAAAATGTAGGCTTCCAAGGGCATGGAAACATAATATAAACAACTTTGATTTCCTATATAGTTCTAATCGTGATTTATTTAGGTACCTATTTCTTCCAACGCAGAAATTTTGAGCCCGAAGGCAGAGTATAAGCTATTGTGCCCGAAAACTCCGAGAAGTCAAGTGAAATGAAACCAAGCACAAAAATATCTCTCTTAATATCTCAACATGCCTAATATAGTAGATCTACTCCTACCTTCGTTCTATGAAAACGTGTAGATAGAAAGCCATAGAATAACATCAGATAAGACTAGACATACAATTAAAACAACAACAAACTAACAACGACAACAATACAAATCTCCCAATCAACCACACCAATACAATACAACCAACCATACAATATACAAACCTCTACGTCTCCACGGGAATCCAACAAATTGAGTTTCTGAATGGGGTGAAATACCAAGATAGTCAATGTACAATTTATTGGCAACACCAGTTTTTATCTAACTCTCATTGGAAAATCTTTTCCTTGTGGCTCGCGGTCACTTGAATAGCATTCAAAATCATTGAACAAAACAAAGTAATGAGCTTTGTGATTTCTGATTCCTTTCTTACCTTTTCAACTTGGTTATGTATAACTACTGCTGGATGAAATGGGAAATATTTTGATAGGTCTTTTGACGTTTGATATTTCGTCGGTGTTGAGAAAATGTCGTACTTTAACGTTCAAATGAAGTAAACGGCAGTTAATGAAGAATGTTTTCTATTAGTACTAAAAGTCACAGATTTACAATGTTAGATATCTATTGTTAGGTCATCAGCAGTAACAATAACTACAAAACTAACAATAAATTCAGTTAGTATGTACTCGTAGTTCAATGCAGTTCATTGATGGAGGCGATTTCCCATTCGCTTTTATCCTTGTTTAATTTTAAAATGTCTGCTACACCCCGTCACTTCATTTTTTTCTATTCTCAGTACTCACAATAATTACATATTTCTTAAAGAACCCTCTCAAAAGAATGCAAACAAATAAAAATTATTTATCTTCATTCTATGGTATAGATTTGTTCACTCCGGTTTCCTTTATCTTTGGAATCAGGGTTTTTCATCAATCAAATATTGACAAAATTTGTATTGCTTTTAAAGTTGACTGGTTTATCTTACACAAATCCATGTCAATAGTCGGTTAATGTTTCCATGTGCCTCATAATTTAGGTTGTTTGTTATGAATAAAAAAATGTGTGTTTCCTAAGGAGTTCCAAGGCAAGAACTTACTGTACTGTGATTCGTTACATAGGTATACCTATTTGTAATGTAATTTTATTGTATTTGGGCTTCACCCGTTTATCATCAAATAAGCAAACAGTACCTACGGGAAATTTATTTTGAAATGCTGTAAGTTCAAAAGTTCTAACCATGAGTATAGAGTCGTTGGCTGGTTCAAACATATTGCACGTTTTCCCCACTTTCAAATAACTGATCACGAAATCATGGATGGTTACCTTACCAATTCAAACACCCAGAGCCGGAACGACGAATAACTACAGTTTTAGAATTTCCTCAAGTTACCAATTCCCTAGATAAGTTCTAAGAACTAATCTTGAAAAGCTGTAAGTAATAATAAACGCAAGAGAAAAACAAAATGTACTACACTGATGCATTGTATCAACATGTTTCCCGTTTGGATCAATGTTTCCTGTTATTAGTGCTTTTGAATAGGTATTATCAAGGATGGTTTAGAATGTGATTGAGATATATATTGAGTTACGAAACCTAAAATAGTGTGAGGACAGTTAATAGAAAAATTCATTATAATACATATAGTTTATTTTCATGAATAACAATTCCTTTTTTTAATGGGCACTTTATTATAATTTAAATAAACTTAAAATATATGCTCCTATGTTCATAAAAATTAAATTATGAATTTTAACTTGAAAACTTCATATTACACAAATTAATAAAATGAAAAACTCATTATTGAACAATGAGTGCTTTCAAAATAATACTGAATAGAGAGATATTTAATTTAATATTACGAGTAGGTAACTATTGAATTATTGCTCATGAGGATGATAATATTTAATAACAGCTTCCAAATAGCTTGACGAATAACTCTAACTAAGATATCCCTCCTTCATGGAACATGCTCCAATCTCATTCTTCGATTTGTTTCATAAATCTTGGTCTGGCTTAGAAAAGCAAGAGATGGGAAGATCGGTGACCGAAAGCCCCCAGTTCCAACAGTCAAAGCCCCGGGCATAAGTTCCGACCACGTCCCATCTCAACGGGTCGGTCAATGGATATTCATATTCGTGTTCCAACTGCAACACAAAGAAACAAAGAGAATTTCAAGTTATACTTATATAAATATAGGTATATTATTTTTCTATTATTGAATGTATTGAATAGTACAGAATAACAAAAGAGATCCTGAAAAACGTTTTAATGTTATTACTAATCGAAAGATTGAGGAACCCACAATTCTAAATGTAGCTATTTATGTGTCATAACATATTTTTGGTAGGTGCGTAACTGATCTTTTGGGAAAGCACAACATCATTATTGAGTCTTTATTGTCGTTGAAATGAGGTCCAAAAAATTCGTTGCGAGTGATTAAGTAAACACGTCTTTTTATACCATTTTATCACTGTGAAGATTGCTTTTAAAATTGGAATCGAATATATTCGCATCGTCTAACCTTCAGTGACAACGCAATAACAGAGGGTTTGAGTTTGTGCGTAGTAATTATTGGCATCACTGAAGTCTCAGCTATTTAAACTCTATGTATCCATTGTGAAAAATTTCTGGCGTAGGAAAATGAGATGACAATAATACACATTTAGCGCGGAAGCGAGCTGAAAATAACTCGAAACACACTTTTTCTCATGTTGTTGTTATATTGTAGGAATTGAATTCATTATCTCATTCATTAATGCTAGAAATATTCCATTGCCGTGTCTTTCTCAAATCGAAATGATCTGAAGTAGATTTTCAAAATATAATTATAAATATATTAAAATATAAATATATAATAGTGAATCCAAACTCTTTACAAAAGTTCGTTTAAACATCAGTTTAAATGGAATAATCATTTTCCAATTAAGTTTTGGAGAAAAATCATGTTAAAATGAAAAAAAATATATTGAAATATGGCAACAAACTTCTCCGAAACGAGATGGATTATTGGCATATATTCATTAGAGGAATCATTATTGGAATATAGTGGCCTATGAACCGGTTACAATGAGCTTCATAGATTACCTTTTTGCCCTGTAGCATTTTTTTGAGTACATTTTACTTTCATATACGAAAATATCTCTCGTTGAGCATACTCAACAATGTTGACAGCAATATTCAAGATATTAGACTATTTTAGTCATGGTCATCAGCTTTGTAGCATTCGAAGACAGTGTCCAAATTTTAACGTATTAAAGGTAATTTAGCCTAATTCTTAGATTTAGAAAAAATTGTTAATTTTGACTGCAAAAATTATAAATTGAGAAGGCGATAACTCTCATATCATTGGGACACTGTAATTGAATAGTGAGGAAAATTGATATTAAATACAGGATGTCACCAAAATTGGTTATTGTACTATATTGCTAGCTTCCTCGTATAGATATCATGATTGATGATCACAAATGCCTCCGGGGCACAATAGGTATGCAAATATCCTCAATAAGAATAATCTTCGTGCACGTAAACTGGTTTCAACTAAATTGGAAAAAACACCCATTTACTTTTCCAGTAAACCGTTTCTGATCAGCCACATTTAAAAAGAGAAGGGTATGCACTTTTATCTTGACACATTCTTATCGAAAATTGCGTCTATTTGTCATAAAATAAACTCAGAAGCACCCTAAGTAAAACATTTTACGTAGGCTTCTACTCTACGCGTATACATTAGTAGGAGGTCGTCAAAACAGTAGACATTAAGTTTTTTTATGAATTTAAAGTGAGCTTCATTGTCAAAGCCTCAAAATATCAACAACTGAAACACTGGAGTAAGCTTCATATTACAAGTCGTTTATTGTGTCACTCTGGATGGTAGGTATAAAATTAAGCTATCGTCTAATAAGGACGTCTTGGGTCATTATTTTGAAAAATAAACCTTTTTAATCGAATATAAAAAAAATTCTTAAACCCTCCTCCTCCCAACCATCAAAATTTGTAAATCTACGCAGATTATATATATGTATGTATATATATATATATATATATATATATATATATATATATATATATATATATATATATATATATATATATATATATATATATATATATATATATATATATTCCACCCGCCTCACGTTGCCGTCCGCTGTTCGAAGCTTTTCTCCAAAACTACTGGACCGAACTGTATGAAATTCGGCTCAAAAATCATACATAAGACGGAGATGTATCACTTATCTCGGCATCACCTTCGATCAACCCTAAAGGGTAGAATTCAAGGGATGAAATATTGTAAAATTGAAATCTTAAAATCGTAATTTCATTGGCTCCCATTGAATCGAATGAAACTATCCGGGTCGCTATATGAGCATCCATGAAGGCAAGACTAAATAAGTTATTCAACATGTCAGTGGATCGAAACTGGTGGATATAGTAGGTGAATGCGGACAATTTTTCTAAAAATGTCAAAACAACAAAACAAAAAACTCAGTAGTACGGCAGGTTGAAAAGGAAAGAAATTAGCCTCAGTGGCCCCATCAGCTATTCAGTGATCCTCCGAACCTCGTAATTTTTTTGAGGTGTCCCGTACGAGCTCCATTAAATCTCAGCAACGAGAGTCGATTAGGAAAGAAATTAGTCAGGGAGGTTCCGAAGTTTATCAGAATAACACGAGAACTGAGATTATTAAATCAATATAAAATAACCAGGTATGACTCAGAAAAAGTTACGCTTAGACCAACGAGAAGTTTCAACGACCCTCTTTTTATACGAGGTTACTTTCGCAAAGAATCAGAACTTTTTGATCAAACTTTACATACACGCATTAAAATGCGTTAAATTCAAGAAATTTTAAAACGAATTTCCATGAAGGAAATTTTTTCATTGCAATAGCTTAATTTTCCTGGAGAATTGTCTAAAACGTTCCGACTTTGGTAGACTCTGAAGTAATTAACCTTCTGTAGTTGGAATAGAAATAATAATTTAATTGAGAGTAATTCCTAAGTATTTACTAATCGACAATTTAATATTATTGAAGTAGGTGATTGCCTACCTAAGCGTCACAATCTCAATAGGATACAGAATTTATGTTAAACTCGATTTCGGGAAGTCAGAATTACATAGGAATTATATATATTATCAGCTGATACAATTGTCATAGTTTTCAAGGCGATTTTTGATGTTTTACTGGTTACGATTCACTCCCGTGTTGCTGTACATTTTTCTTGTCGATAGCCCTTAGGGAAAGCAAACGAATAACATTACATTTTAACATTATATTTTTAAGTACCGTTTGTATCATAGAATAGATAGATTGTAAGACATGAGCGAATCACCAAGACCTTCCCCAACAACACGGGCCAAGCCTATCGTTGGGAAAGATATCGAAGTGAGTAGCTTAAGTTGTTCAATTTGTACCATATCTATAAAATGAATTTGTATGATTAAAATAAATAAATAAATAAATAAAATAAATAAACGCATAGCGACCAGGGTGGTTTCGTTCGATTCTTTAGATGGATACCTATAAATAAAACTAAAAACATCATTGCTGTTACGTAGGAAGATTTCAAAATCTCGATTTTTTAATATTTCAGCCCTTAGGTTCTACCCTTTAGTGTTGATCGAACGCGATGCCGATGTTACCGGCACGTCCCCTGCTGATAAATGATTTTTAAGCCAAATTTCTTTAAGTTTGGTTTAGTACTTTATGAGAAAGGTTTTGGACTTCGTACGGCGGGCGGAAGGATTTTTTTCTTCGATTTTTGGATTCATTTCATCTTGAAACGTAACCCAACAAATTTTGTGGGGGGATTCAAAAACATTTTTTCCTTGTCGATCAAATAGGTTTATTATTGAAAATAATAAACCTAAATTCTTCCAAAACCTAATTTTCAATAAATTATAAAATTCTCTTATAACGTTGTATTGAGGGGGAATTCAATTTTGTGAAATGATCTTAGGTGTCTCTACACCGAAAGGTAGAAGAATACTGAATAAGAAGAACTTAGGTGTACGAAGCCTTTTCTTCACTGAATGTGTAGATAAACTAGGAAATGAAATGGAATTCATGAGGTCTGGTTCCTGGCAACTTTTATCGTATTACTAGGGGATTTACTCCCTCTTCTGATTAAGCTACATCTATTCAGTTAGTTTACATCCCTGAAAACCTCGATTTTAATCCTACTTAATGGGGAAACATTTATTACTATCCAGTAGAACTCAAGTGAAAACACACACTCATACGCTCCCCACACAGGAAATCCTCGACTTCTAAAAATAATGATCGCTTTTTATTACATGGTAGTTTGACTTGATGAGGTGTATTTTCGCCCGAAAAAACCCTAGAATTATACATGAGTTATTCAACCAGACGGGGGCAATTAACCGCCACGAAGTCCCTGCCGAGCAGCGCGTTTCTCCGTTTGTGGAACCCAGCGATTCGGACGGTAAATAACGGGGTGGAAATGAGCGGCGACAAACCGGTGGTTAAAATGACATCTACATTTTCGTGAGGACGCGACATGGTCCGAATGTCGGTTAGTTTGATGTTCACCTGGTTGGTGGAATTGCGATGAAATCCTTGTGATCGGTTGGTTACTTTTCCGGGGTAATGGATGAGGAACTCGTTCTGAATGCTGCACGAATGACTGCAGCTGCAACTTATTACATAATTGTTCGTTATTTAGATGTTGAGCAACTTTTGTGGGTAGTTGACTGGCCTACGCATGATAGCATTCGACGAGTATGAAATCTGCTGAACGTCTTAGCAACTTATGATAAATATGAATTTAACTTCTGGGACAGAATCAACGTCCATTCCCCCCTCCTGATGTATAAGATTGGGTTGTGCTATGTGCAACATGCGAGGTCATTGGGAGATGATTTCCTCTTTTAGGAGTCTATCCTGTGCTTTTGGGAGTTTAGGAATGCCTGCCTTGGATCACGAGTCTCACCAGGGACCGTGTAGTGCAGCTGCTGAATGGTGATAGGATGGTTCGGGCAGCGAGTTATTATCGTTATAGCTTGGCGCTATAGATCCGAATCGGTGCGGGAATTCTACTGGTAAGCAGCAATATGTAGTACAAGTATTTACCAAACCCTGTACACAACTGCTTGCATCAATCAGTTGTCTCGTGCTCCCTCCGACAGAAGGACGTAGGTCCAATGTCGTATATCATGTAGTATCATATCCTGTAACGTATTTTATTGATATAATCATATGTATGGGTATAATAAAATTTCTTATTGTCTTGTATTGCAGACCAGTAACCTCGCCCAGCCATTGCTCGAGCCAGATGAAATTGGCTCTATGCTGCACGTAGGAGATTTGATACTCAATGAGCATTGGCAACATTTCGATGGAGCCATCACCAATCTCTATACAGTCTCTCGTATCTTTATACAGAGTGGGTATCTCTCTATACAGTCCCTCCTGTGAGCTCCTGAATACGAATGCCAATGGGCGAGTTCGAGTCTGGAGCCTGGAGCATGTTTCATCCAGGGGTGGTAGAGTTACCATGCGGTATGCAGAGGGTGTCTTGGGAAATAACGAAGGCGCTCTCCATAGCGGAGTGTCAGTAAATTTTACCTAATCTTTAGCGGCTGGCTACGCCCGAGCCCAAGAAAAGAGGCTGTTAGAGTAGTTCGAAAGGTCCCAGTGGCCGAACGGAGACTCTTGTTTAATATAAGTTCCAGCTTACGCAGCTCTGATTTTTTGTTGTTGTTTCGTGGTATACTTCTATTACAAAAAAAGGTGAGTGTATTTATGGTTATTAATATGGAAATAAAGCGTTTTTTCTCGAAAACTATGTAGCGGAATATAGCAGAAAAACAGTCGCTACCTTAATTCCTTTCTTCTTTTTTTGACGCTGGAAGTGTGAAATTTGACTGGGAGCCTCTCGGGTACTTAATATTAAACAAGGAAGTAAACCTATAGATTTATTTATTTATTTGTATTACTTTATGTATTTACTTATTTATTTTTATTGATTTATGTATTTACTTATTTATTTTAAACATTTATTTTTACCCGATTATCTTCTGACTCTGACGAGTGCGTAGCTGTTATCAGTGGTGTCCGAAAGTATACCTAGATAATGGAATCATAGGGTTTTTTTGTTAACGAACGATTCTTCACTGTAGGTTGAATTATTTTTCTTTACTTGAAACCATTAGGTGCCTACTTCTTGTATTTACCTACATTTTTAGTTCCTTTTTTTTTAATAACTGATGTAGAGCATGTTTGGCGGTTGTGTCCCCTACTTCAAAATTCAATATTTCAAAGGAAATCACTGTAAGCTAAGTATCTGGCAATCGTTTGAGAGAATTATGTCAGACCCAGATATTCACCTTATATAGATGAAATGAATAAGAAATTAAACCAAATTCGAACATTCATCACTGCATCATGAAATACCAGGGATTCCTAAACAATAACTAAGATATGGATGATGGCCAAGTTTCACTTTAATATCTCAAAAATTGAAAAAATGGGGGGGGGGGGGGTTAATTTTGGGCATTCTGTAAAGTGCACACATACAGGCACATACACATATATGTATATACATATAGGTATATTTATGTATAGTTTTCACGGTAGAACGGCGAAAGCGTTAAACTCCTGAAGAATGCCTCAAGGCGTAGGTATATCCATGAAGAAAATTTTCGAAAATTACACATTTCCAAATTTTTAGAGCAATGCAATATGAGCACCTTCATTTTCAACGGTTCTCTCGTTGAGGGGTTATTATTATATATAATATAATTTTTACTATAGGACTGACTACTTGATGTCACGTACTTTCGAGATGCAAGTAAAGCGAGAATCCATATCATTGATCTAAGCAAGAAACTGATGTGTGATAAATCTCTCGCAGAGAGTTTGTAGACGAGCTTACACTTCTAGGTTTCTCTAGTTGAATCTAGTTTTGGACTATTTTCGGTATTTACGGTAACTTTTTTTTTTTTTAGATTCTTCATTTCTTTTTCATAATACAAATACATAAAAATGGAAGATAAAATGCTCTTTGAAAATAATACAGATTGCTTAAAAAAAATACAGAAACTTATTCCCTATGTGGGCATAGCCCGTGGCAGGGAGATGAGTCGTACCTCAGCTAGGAAAAATAACAAATGTTCATAAGTGTTTACTTATTTTAAAAAGAGAAAAAGAAACACGCTTCTTTTAAAAAGAATAAAATAATATTGTTCCATCTGCAATGGATCGGAGTGTAATGAAAACAAAACATGTACCCATCCAAGACAGAAAAATATAATAATGAAGTTAAAAAGCAGTAGTATTGCAGAAGTTATAACATGATGAAGTGCTTTTTGAGTTTCTGACTATTTTTACAGTTTTTATTTAAAAGCGCCGATCTCAGGGTTTCTGGAAGAGCATTAAACCCACGTACACCTCGTGCTGGGTATGAGTTGTAACCAAGAGTAGTGCGAAAATATGGAATAGTCATACAGTTGCAAGAATGGAATCTGGTGTAAATTAAATGGTTAGGCGTGGAAAAACTTTTTTCTTTCAAGATCTGTTTAATGCAATGAAGCTCCATCAGTGAGGGAAATTTTAAAATATTCAAATGTTTAAATAAGGGTTCGGTATGTTCCAAAAACCTCTTCTTACTTATAATTCTTATTAGCTGTTTCTGGGTGGTGATAATGGGCAATAGGGTAGTGGGATAAGTGGCACCCCATGCAGGAATACCGTACAAAAGCACTGATTGGACAAGAGCAAAGTAAAATATTTTTAATAGAGGCAATGATAATATTTTATTTAATATGGCAAAGATGTAAATTAATAAACATATCTATATTTCCTAATACCTATATCTCAGAAATATGAGTAGGAATCACTATTAGGAATCAGTAAACAACACTGATATAATGTGGTAGAATCATCTTCCCCGAAAATTCATCATTTTCATGTTAGTATGATAGGAATTTCGCCACTACAAACATGGCTATCCTGACCTTCTAACCCTCGGCCGTGGAGTAGGTAAATTGCTCGATCCAGTTCTCGGTCCCATTCGCACCCTTTACGGTCGCTATGGGCTTTTAATGCGATTATAGCCCAAGTGCATTTTCCGCCGTCCCAGCCCGCGTTTAGTAATGTGGTCGGAGCGGCGGTGCTTGGTAGATGACGCTATCTGGCGGCAGACTCTGGCATTAATCCCCGTCCCTTCCACTGAATGTAACCCAAAGCCTCGCTCGATCAATCTAAACCCAACATGAATGTTTAAGTGCTCACATCGGCCGCCTTTACTTTCATTAGCTCTTAGTTCCCGGCACAAATTCAATATCACGCTTTTAGCGGGATTGACAGTCCCGAATTAAATTGATTGGGCCCGCGGCGAGAGAAGAACGGGTTCACCTTGTTCGATTTATATTGTTATTTACACGGTACCTATCGATAATTCTTGGCAAATTGATGACGTTGTAATAATGTGATAACGACATGGAAGCATACGCTTTGCCGTATACCAGAAGAACTCATCATCTCAAAATTTTTGTGAATGGAGTTTTCACATAAATATATCTCTAACGCCACCGTTGATCCTGTTTCTATTGGTGACATAAAAAATAGAAGATTCAAATTGGAACCTGTCCCCTTGGTCACCCCAATAACTGGTTAATTGTGGAACAAAAAGACAGAGCTCCATTGCCATAAAAGGGGGAACAGTTATACGTTGAATCATAATTACATAACCCATTAATACATATCAGAATCGATAAAAATTTGGATTTTCTGAAAATTATAATGTTATTAAAATTTAATGTCGATGTAATATTTAAACTCCGTTTGATTAGTACAGGAATTATCATTACTGAAGTGATATTAGGTGGAGCGTAGCTATGAACAAAACTTTATTTAGAGGTACCTATTCACTTACCTACCTCCCCAGTAGGTAGTTACATTTTGAAATCAGTTTTCAAATAGATTCATCGTATTTAAATATATATTATATGATTTCTAAGTATTTGAAATCCAAACTTAAATTAACACTAAACTAATAATGACTCAGTGAGTCTGTAAAGGTTTACTCCAACTGCGTTACCTTATGATAGTTTTCACTGCGCATGTGCAAACGTAACGGGCAGTTTCAGCTTGCGTACGAGTCCACAACCACGGGACACATTTACTACGTTATTTCAACATTCGCCTTCGTAGTGAGCCGGTCTGGGGCCGGTGGACCTTATCACTTTACTATACCTTGTAGATTGTTTATACTCGTAGTTCAATAACTTTGAGTGCTGTTTAGTTGCCTTTATCTTCGGAGCGTTTAAATTTTAAGGTAGCGTAACGTTTTGTTAGAAATTGAGATCTTTCTAACGACTTGTGACCGATACTCCAGAGCAACGATTTGGTTGTAAGAGAAAATCATCAAAATCCCTCCCCCCTAACTCCAGAAAAGTGTCACTCCTTAAAAGTTGACGCTTCTCTGTGCCACTGTGTGGACATGAAAATATTTAAAAAACAATCATAATAAAAAAAGAATTAAAAAAAAAAAAAAAAAAACAAGTTGAGGGTAAGACATAGTATCTTTGTGTCCGTTACATGAGACATTTTAAATAGTCTTCAAAGGTAAACCATTCAATTCCTGAAATAGAGAGAAAACTGTAGACGTCATGCTCGTTACAAGAATTTGAGGTTTGCGCATGCGCACCAGCTACTAACAACATAATTGTGATAAATTGGGTTCTCAAATCATCATTTTCCAACTACAACTACCATTAGTCCAGGTTGCTTGTGTGTCAAAAATCCATATCTGGTTCCTGGATAAGAAACGGCTATTGGTCCATTACTAATTAAATTTTTCTAGCATTTTAGTTTCTCCCTTGATGGGGAAAACAAAAGATCATGGATGTGTCTAGTACCTACTGCTTACCATTCGGTACCTACTACTCAATTGTATACAAACCTTGTAGTGCCTTCTTTCCACAAGATTATTCCATAATGGTTACAAAACTACTACTCAATTGTACATACCAACCACGTAGTGCCTCCTTTTCACAAGATTATTCCATGATGGTAACAAAACAATATTAGTTTATAACTTAGAGTAATAAATCAGCATTCTTCGACACTACAATTGTTTAGAGGTCATGAGATGTTGTGATAAAATGAGAGCATTCCAAAAAGTGGCGAACGATTTCCCTAGTATGAAAACTATGGGAGTTACTCTTCCCTTGTAATCCATTGGTTGTACGTGAAAAATCAATAGAAATTCTACCTAGCCTTCACTTTTCGAGTTAATGATAATCTAAAGTGCCAGTTCGTCACAAATTTTGGTGTCGTTACGCAAATTTTAGAATTAAGCCCAACCCAAAAAACATATCCATGTTAACATCAGATATGCAAATATGAAAAAGTGTCATTAGGATCCAAGAATCGTTTCTGAATTGCCTTTAAACGGATTTTCATAAAGAGCCATTACGATAGCTAATGAGTGGAGAATGTTTTTAACCAAGTTTCTAAGTTATCAAGTACTTTATAGAGAGAATATCAACAAAAATTATGATTTTTCTTTGTCCTCGTACAATTTATGATCTCGCTCATATATCACAAAACTATGTCTCATAATTGAGATCATGTTGGTGACAATTACGTAGTATTTTAACATTCAAAATTCCATTCATTGCAACTGTTTTTCAACAGAAAATCCACTTCTCTATTCACATTTACCTTCTTCACATTATCTTTTATCTAAGCCCACGTAAGTACATCGAGTAAAATTTATGCCAGTGAGTACTGAATCAGACGGCATCCAATAGCGCTCAAATCTATCCTCAAATCTATAACCAAAAAAAGTATTTACTAGCCAAACTCCATTTTCCTTACTGTCCGCTCTACTAACAAAAAAGTCCCAAAACTCCTAATTGAATAAAATCATGTCAAACTCCATTTATTTTCTACTGTTGGTTTTGCATCTCCTGAACTTATCATAAAATGTACTCAAACTACTTCTCAATCTATAGTATTCATTATGATTGTGATTAAAATAATGATTGATGGCTGATTTCGTAAGAGTTCATATATTTAATGAACGTATGAAGATAAACATCAGTATTATTTCTATAGAAGATATTGCATGAAGTTCTGAATAACTATCATATTCGGTCAAAGTACTGAAGTATTCAAAACTTCTTCGATGAATCCCATGGGAGCCCGATGGGGTTTTGTTGGGCCCATGGGGTCCTACATGTTTTTATGGGCAGCGAACTTACTTGATAAATATTGGCGTAATTGTAATTAATTATTCGGCAGCGCTGTTTACTCACTTTCATCCACCTAATTCCTCAACTCCATTCTTTTTGAACTGATAATGAAGGACAGGACTGGAAATTGCTTCCACCCTTGCATTTGCTCATCAGTGGAATTGCAGCGATCGAACTGCGATTAATAAAGTCTTAATTAACTTCAATTCGCACTTTTTGAATTGATCCAATTACGTTGAGGGAAGGTCGTGAGGAAAGACTGATCGACATAGCAGCTGAATGACCATGTCTTGGTAGCAGATGCCCAACGGTGGAATGCAACACCATTTGACACGACCAACTGATTTGAATATCAGTTGGCTCAAATAATTAATCAACGCCCGGGGGATTGTTCGCAGAAAAAAAGGGAGAGGAAACAAGTTTGGTTTGAGACGTTTTGGAGAGGCTCTGTCTTCGTGTGAGCGTGTTTGTGTGTAAAATGAAGGAACCTCATTGGCTGACGGTTCCCGAGAATACACTTGAAAAGAGAATGAGGAGAAGCCCAGTGATCAATACCATGAGAAATCCCGGGGTGGCACATTGTCTAGTTTGATGTGTACTAATGTGCCGCCACCTGGTTTGGTCTCTCCCTTCGGTTCAGCTGCACCCTCTCGAAGGCTCCGCCATTTGTTTGCTTTCGTCAGCGCAACCCAGGAGTCCGTTTTTCCTGACGGGAAAAACTCCGGAGAGCGGTAGAAGATTCCTACCCAAGTATAAATAGAGAGGAAGCGAAAGAGGGAGCGAAGCAAAAAACTAGAATGACAGGGGGTTTAAGAAGATGAGCGTTTGAATTCAAGTAAAATACCGATTTGTCATCAAACTTTCTGAGCACCTGAGAAAGGGATCGTTGAAGTTATTCGAAAGAGGTAAAAAAAAATTAAAAAGGGTACGCCATCCTGTCCGTTGAGGACATGGGTTGGTTTCCCTTTTGAAACCCTTGGAAACCTTTTTTCTTATCGTCGTGTGGTGAAGGGATTGATATTTAAATACTTTCAAGGTACCTCTTTTTTCTCGGACGAATGACTGATTGTTTGAATTAGTCGGGAACTCTTCGGGCCGATAGAGACGCCAAAAACTCAGATCCGGGGAGCTGGAGTGTGGGACAGGCGACGCTAATGCAGCTCGTGGGAAACGGGTTTTCGGGGCGACGATTATTCTGAAATCTTCGGATTCGAGGATGACAAATTCCGTCGTGTTTGAGATTCGAATCGGAGAAGCGTCCGAAAGGATAATGCGGAGGGAAGACGATACCTGAGAGGTATGGAAATTTAATGAAGTTATCCGCCCTCTCTAAGAACCTTAAACGGCATCACATAAAGTTCAGCCAAACGCCAAAAAAAAAACTTTTGTTCTGAACAAAAGCAAAATACCCAAATAAAAGTTATGAGATATACAATAATTGCATCCATAAGTTTAGAGTACGTGTTTCATGACACCCAAGTCATTACTTGCAAGTGGCAAAAGAAGAATGACGACAAAACTGTTGATATAAGTTTGATTAAAATTAGACAGTGGACAGCGCTGTATTGGAGACTGAATCAAATATGTCTGTTATAAGTAAAAAATAGTTTTTTTCCCGATCGCATAACTAGCATTATTTGGTTCGAAAAAAAAAAGATGAAAGGAAATATTACGTGGAAATAGACAACGTTCCAATAGATGAGTACCAAAATGTTACTGTATGATTATGGACGAGTTGATACAAGTTTTGCGAATTATAGTTAATCGGTCCAGCTAAAGCATTACAACAAAAGGATCTCATGTTTTATAATTTGACTTTTGAGACCGGAGTCCAACAGAGATTGAAATACTGGATATCTGGGGCACAATATGAGCCTATATGAATTTAAGATCGCTCATTTGTTGACGAACGAAGCTAGCATCCAATTTGACTCGCCATTTGTGTGTGTCGTGTGATTCACCAAGGCTCCATTGAAGCCACAGCAGAAGCTGCACCACCTTTGCACGTACCTACTTAATGCCAAAGCTAACCAGCGAAACCTACTGTGAGAAGGCTGCTTGAGTTAGATCGTGAAGTTTGCTCCGCTGTGCTCTCTTGGGTAGGCTTCCCAAGTCCCAACTGCCCCATATATTCACGCACTGGTCAAGGCTGGTGTGCTCAGTATTGTCTCTCTCTCAGCCAGCATCCCATCTTCACGCCGCAGCGCCTGTTCACCCTTAGGGGCTAGAGCTTGGAGGTTGCCCGCACTGCTGCTTACCTGGACTTCGTTAGGCAGCAGTGTTGTGGTGTGACCAAGCAACACCAACAGCTCCGATAGTCAACTCTTCTGTTAAGTTCGCTGCAAGAGTCAGTAGATGGTAAAGAACTTCGACAGCGCTCCATTTCTTCCCAGTGGGTGGAATGGGCTTCAGAAGGTATCGGGGCCCGCGACTATCGCCATTTTCACGCGACCAGGTGGGCAATGACTGTCGGGGTAAAAAGAGAACCTTTATCATGAGGTGCAGCAGTGTTCTCGTACTCACAGTGGCCGCATTCTACGTCACGATGTGGTTGCCAAGCAGATAGCAGGCTCATTGTCATCCAGTGGTTGGGGTGTCGATAGGGAGAGACCACATCACAAGCTGAGTGACCGGGGGAAGAAGCCGGATATCGTTACCATCAAGCCCAATGGATCTGCCGAAATCTAGGATGTCCAGGTTTTCAGTAGCAGCGAGGACGTGAAGCAGACCTGACGTGCTAAGATAAGTTAACGTGATAAAAATGATCTGTGGCAAGCGATGTCTGAACTAAAATGAGTAGCCACCAATAAAACCAAGGTCTTCGAGTCGGGCATCTTGGCGGGAGTGCTTTTTGGTATCACAACCCGTGTCCAAAGGGGCTGAACTGGTGGTCATTTTATTGGGGCACTTCCTTTCATATCCCTAATCCTCCTCCTGTTCCTGCAACTCCCCCCCCCCCCCCCCTCCCGAAACGCTTCCTTCCGGCATCCCTAGAGCTGGCGTCGAATCTTCCCACTTTATTAAATATGTATTTATTTGATAATTTCTCAATTTAGTGGTGTGCGACTTCCGCCTTTGAAAAAAGTTTTGTGAAAAAAAAATAAATAAATAAATAAATTTAAAAAATAATAATAAAAATTAAAAAAATAAGTAAATAACAGTGTGGCTGTATGTTTTTTTAATACAGGTCACAAACTTGCAGTTATCGACTTGAAATTCGGTTGGTGGACACTACAGACACCCAAAATATAGCACGTATAGTAAAGTATAGTTTTCGGTCCGATTCGTCAAGAGGTGGCGGCAATATCGTTGACGATGTTGAACAACATACATCAAAAATGAATGTTTGGTATCGATTTCAGTTGTTTCGAATTGTGGAATCGATTGTGATGACTTTCATAGCGTTTCAATTCGATGCAGCAACGACTTTATCGAACACAATTTGCCAATGAAATAGCAGACAAATCTCAAAAATCGTGTTTTTGTTCCTATACTATCAGAACTAAATTCTACTTTTTCAAATTTCGTGCCTACGGCTCCATATTGAAACTATTGCTGAGTGAAGCATTACGTGTTTGTCTATTTAATGTTTTCCAGTCCTAAGACAGCATCATTCTTTGTTGTTGCTCCAGAACTGCATTATTATTTCGGATTTTTTGGTAAAATGAGATGAGAGGGCTCCCGTACATACAGTCTTAGGAAGCCAAAATTTGAATCATCTGGCTGTCATACTCCAATTTTTAGTTGGTGGCTTTGCACAAATTTGGTAGGACATTAGCGGTATCGGTACATTCGAAACACTATTATCCTCAGCCTATCACTATTATCCTCATTTGTACGACTCCTGCCAGTATGGGAACGACAACAGTGAACCAGACGCCTGAAAAGTAACAACGAACATGCTGGAATAATTCGAACTAACTCAATCACACTTGTCAAATATCTTGAAGAGCTACTGTTCCAATTTGTATTTATTTTTCCTCACATATTATAATAACTAAGCTCTTAATCGTTATCACTGGATAACCACCCTCACACACGTCATACTGGCTGGTACATTGGTACACAAATTCACTACTATCATAGCTGTTAAGTTATTAGTATTACTAAAAACTAAAAAAAAAATTATATATATAAAAAAAAAAAAAATCTTGCACTCAAAGACTAAAGATTGGAGAGCGTGGTACTCGTTTTTATGCTTTCCAAGTAAAAATTTGTAATCGTAGGTTCAATGACAGAGAATAGCTCCTGAACTCTCTCAGCTACACTGAAGAGCTCTTATGATTTGTTTATAGGTGTCCCAAGGGGCCTCCATTCCAAATTTTAGCTTTATTTGTTGAATAATTGAGAAATAAGCTCCAGAGCTAACACGGGTGATCTCGTTTGCTTCAATCTTTATAATTCGTTTCTAGATATTCCAAGAGGCCTCCATTCCAAATTTCATCTTCATACCTAGCTTGAATAGCAAATAATTTCGCCGCGGATCTCACTCATCTGATTCGGGGGACTCTCTAGACTTCATGATTCTTTCCTAGGCGTCCCAAGGACTCTTCATTTCAAATGTTAGCTTCCTAAGATGAATAGCAAAGAAATTAGCTTCGGAGCTCGCCCAGATGATCTAGGTAGCATCAGACTTTATGATTCGTTTCTAGATATGCCAAGAGGCCTCTATGTAAAATTCCAGCTTCATAGGTTCACTAGTTACGAAATTGGCTCCGTTTCTTATTCAGCTGATCTGGATGGCTCTATAGATTTAATTAATCGTTTCTAGACGTCCCAAGTTTTCTCCATTTCAAAGTTTTGCTTCATAGGATGAATAACCAATAAATCATTAGCTAATGAGTCAGCTTCGGAGATAAGAAGGCAACGGTAACCCATGCCTTTTTGTTTATGACGTTTTTATGTTTCATTTTTTTGGTTGCGCTGTTAGATGACAATTATTTTTGACAAAAAGGTCTCCGTAGAAACCTATTTTACGTTAAAATCAGGGTTGAATGGCATATTGTAAAGGAAACTTGGATTTCTTCAAAAGTTTTGGGGATTCATTCTAGAGTCCAAGTACGTTTTCTGATGAAAATCAATTCCTTAATTCTTAATTCTGCTTCTTCTCTTTCTGCTTTATTCTATGCATTAACATGTGTAGACTCGTCCACAAAAAGAGACAAAGGGAGTGTTGGTGAACTACGCACAGTGCCAACTGTTAGTAATTCCACTCTTGGAATCTGAAACACAAACCGTTGTCCCTACCAATATTGAATATTCATTACCCATTACTCCAATGGGAAGAAACTGCATCCGAACCTTCTTTTTTTGTTCTCTCAGCCCAACTCACTATACAGATATTCCTAGTACAGGCGGTCGGCGGTTGTCCCGCATTTGTTTCGGAGACCTTCCAACAGGGAAATGAAGTTGTGACCCGGTCCCTAACAAATGCTGGCTGTCCGGCGAGCGCCTACCTTCAGATTTGTCATTGGAAGTCCGTGGGTCCGTTCCTTCGTGAAAACCCCCTCTCAGGGCCCTCAACCCGGACCGCCCGAGTGCGACGTTCGGACGACGGGAAACAAGAAATGGTGGGCATAAGGTGAAGGGGAAAGCACATATAGGCTTCTCCGAGAGAAAAATTAACTAAAAATAAAAAATGGGTTCCTACAGTGAAAACTGGAAAGGACCGGAGTTTTTGGGAGATGTCACTCCATGCGTCATGCTGTCATTAACGCGCTGTTCATTTCTGCTGGTTGTCCATTCGACCTGTCAGATTTATTCTTTTGGATTGAATATTGATATTATCATGTGTGAAGTATGTTATAATCCTAAGTATATATATATATATATCTGCCCAAAAATGGCAATTGAATTTAAAAAAAAAATAATAATAAAAATAAACCGTTTGTTACGAGTACAATAATTTTCTTATTTATTCTTAATTTTATTTTCACACAACCGAATTCGCTCTCGAAAACTTGTTAAAATTTGAGCGGAAATCACGCAGATTGGATCGTGAATTTTGGCAAGGACGGTCGCTGGAGCACCCATTTACAACGGAGGACTACATATCTACGAGCAGAACCGCCATGCGAGGAGTTGTGTTTCCGATTTTCACAGGTAAGCGTTAGAGAATTTGTGTTTTCCCGCTTGTTGTGTTTTGATCGGTACCTAGGTCATAAGAAAGTTGCGTAGTCACTCGTGTAACCCAAGATTGTCAGTAAATATCGTGAACCAGAATTGTTTGTGATCAAAATTGATCACCTTGTTCCTCAGATTTCAAAAACTGGCCCACCAAAATCCCCTTACGAACAAATCACCATGAAATCGGTCGTATTTGAGACTAGTGGTGAGTGTGGCTGATCTGGTAGATCTACTGATGGGCTTGTAGCATGTAATTTGGACAACAAATATACCTGTGTGCGTTGTAAACAACCGAAAATGATTCCGCATCACTGTCCTAGTTAAGGGTAACCCAACTAATCACTAATTTTACCAACTATCTCTAGTGGAGGAATTAGAGAATTTAATCGCAGGGATTAGAAGTATTTCCAATTTCTATGTTACGTTTTTTAGGTATTATTCGATGTTTCTGTTTGGCTAGACATGTATTTAATGTAAATTCTAAATAACAAAATCGTGGTAAAAAAATATTTCCTTATTCTGCTTTTTCACAATTTTTACGAGAGACTGTGACCAACTAAATCACTCGCGACGAAGTTGTGGAATCCATTTAAAAACGGAAGTTAGTGAAAAACGTTGTCTATTTCCACGAAAAATGAAGAGTTACACTGTTAAATCGATTTCGACGGTTAGGCCATCATCAGTTATTGTTTGTTACTGTGTTAGGCCACAGAGTTATTGTTTGTTACTGATGATGGCCCAACCGTCGAAATCGATTTAAGTGTAACTCTTTATTTTTCGTGGAAATAGACAACGTTTTTCACTAACTTCCGTTTTTTACTGTGACCAAATCGTTTGCAATACGGTACACTTCTAATTTGGCAAATTGAACTGGGTGAATTTTGATCGCAGAATATGAATGAATTTTTAGCAGGAATGCAATATCTACATCGTATTGAGTTCTTCACAAGCAACAAGAAATGGGGAACAACACAAATCAGTGTCTTTTTTTCCAGATCTACCACAGTACCTATTCAGTACTACGATCTTGATTGCTTGGAGGCAGATCACATTATGTTGAAGACAGTCGCACAATACGGGATTGAATGGAAAGTTATAGTGAACTCTTTTTCCCCCTTGAAAGCAGAGAAAAGAGAGTTGAAAAGTGGTGCGATCAATTACAAGAAACGCTCACCCTTCAAGGGGTTGATTACCACTCCCTCGGGATGAAGGGAAAGAGCGATGGATCAAACCCCAAACCTACGAGGGAAAGCGGTGGGATGTGCGGGGGAGGTGAGGGGGGGACGGTGTTCGCTACAAAAGAAAACGAGGAAGCTCCTGGAGGAAGCGATGGGATAGGAAGGAAGAAAAGCGAAAAAAAGGAGCGGGGTTTCGGGGGTAAGCTGGGCGGGAAGGGTGAAGTGAGGTTCGTGGAGGGCTGGAAAAAGGGCAGAAAACGGCGAGGGAGGGAGAGAGGAGAGTTTCCGAGGGCGGGAAAAAGAAGGAAAAACCTCAAAGATGGATGGGCGCAAGCAGCCGAGGCCCCCAGACATCAAATCCTCTCAAAAGAAAGATTAAGCGAGCGGAGAGGCTCATCCCCTAACGTCAGCCATTAATGAGTTAACGATCGGCGTTCGATCTCTTTCCGCCGCCCGCCCGCCTTGGGAGGTTCAGCAGGGGTTTGGGGCTGTTGGGGCGGAAAGGAGGAGGTTTGGATTAGTGGAAGATTTTGAGTCATCGGACTGAGGAGATTACGATAAGATTTCTTGATGCTGCCGGTTGATTGTGCAGAATATTGTGATTTTAGTCTGCAGGCAAGCTGTACAATACGAATGAGAAGTTTTATGGAGGGTGGCTATGGGGTCACTTTCATTTGTACTGTATTTACTCATTTGATAATTTATTTATTGGCTTGAAGTAATTTTATACACTAATTCATTATGAGTTACATAAATATTAACTCACTTTTACACAGATTTATACAATATAGAATATAACAAAAACAATATAAGTTAACTTATAATACAGTTTGTTTACACTGAAACGTTCACTTCCTTCATGAAATCATACAAGCCATTGTAAATATCACTGTCAAATCTTACGAGAAAAGTGTCAAGGTTGAAGGGATCGTTCTTCTTTCACTGCAAATTCATTTTAAAATGGCCTCACGAGGAGGAGGTTTGGATTAGTGGAAGATTTTGAGTCATCGGAATGAGGAGATCCCAATAAGATTTCTTGATGCTGCCGGTTGATTGTGCAGAATATTGTGATTTTAGTCTGCGGGCAAGCTGTACGGTACGAATGAAAAGTTTTAGGGAGGGTGGCTGTGGGGTCACTTTAATTTGCACTGTATTTATTCATTTGATAATTTATTTATTGGCTGGATGGGGTTTTATACATTCCCATATAAATACTAATTTATTATGAGTTACATAAATGTAAACTCAATTTAAAATAGATTTATAAAAAATACAATGTAACAAAAACAATGTTACACTACAGTTTTGTTCACAATGAAACGTTTTTATTTTTTTTTTAATTTTATTTTATTGGCATTACATTTTTGTATACAGCCACAAGTTTGAAGGGTAATAAATTATTTAAATATTGATATTACAATTCTTAATAAATTTAAACAGTTCTTTATACACAAAAATGTCTCTTGCTGATAAAATTTGGCAGTATTTTAGGTCTGTCTTTCCTAAAATTGAACTGAAACATTCACTGAAACGTTCACTTCCTTCATGAAATCGTACAAGTCATTGTAAATATCACTGTGAAATCCTGCGAGAAAATTGTCTAGGTTGAAGGGGTCGTTTTTCTTTCCCTGCAAATTCATTTTAAGATGGCCTCACGAGAATTATCATGAGCGGGACAGTTCAGAACTGTGTGTTCTCGGGTCTCTTTCAATTGAAAACGGTGACGGCAGAGGACTGAATTGGTGTTCCCGATATTTAACTGGTATGTGGTGGTGTTGGAATGGCAAGTCCTTTATCTGTGGATAGTTTTGTAGAAAGATTTTGAGTTTAGATCACAGATTCCTTCAACCCAGCATAATTGATTGTGCAGAATATTGTGATTTTAGTCTGCAGGCAAGCTGTGCGGTACGAATGAGAAGTTTTAGGGAGGGTGGCTATGGGGTCACTTTCATTTGTACTGTATTTATTCATTCGATAATTAATTTATTGGCTGTATATGATTTTATACATCTCCACATAAATGCTCATTTATTATGAGTTACATAAATGAAAACTCAATTTAAAATAGATTTATAAAAAATACAATGTAACAAAAACAATGTAAGTTAACTTATACTACAGTTTTGTTCACACTGAAACGTTCACTTCCTTCATGAAATCATACAAGTCTTTGTAAATATCACTGTCAAATACTGCGAGAAAAGTGTATAGATTGAAGGGGTCTTTATTCTTCCCTTGCAAATTTATTTTGAAATGACCTCATGAACATTATCATGAGCGGGACAGTTCAGAACTGTGTGTTCTCGGGTCTCTTTCAATTGAAAACGGTGACGGCAGAGGACTGAATTGGTGTTCCCGATATTTAACTGGTATGAGGTGGTGTTGGAAAGGCAAGTCCTTTATCTGTGAATAGTTTTGTAGAAAGATTTTTTTAGATCAAAGATTCTTTATACCCAGCTGATTTTTTGAGAGTGGAAAAAAAAGATCTTTCAAACGGTTTAATACCGGATGGGCCAAGTGTGAATCTCTCCAGAGAATCAACATCTTGGTATGGTGTCTGAGAACTTTACCTCAGTGGACTTTAAACTCTTTTGCCTATAACGCCTATGAAAGGTTATACAAACCAAGCTGTCCAAAAGTAGATGTGTGCGACTTTGAATTTGAACAACAACAATTAGAAATTATGGTACATACCTATATTTTGACATTGATTTTTCACCTATAATAGTGGTCATAACATACATGTATTGAAACTAATGTGCTACTCCTCCACTTGCTTTCTGATATCTACGTTTCTTTCGTGTATTGAATCATTATTTCATGGCTGCAGGGCTGTCTGCCCTACAAACCAAAACAGCCGAAGTCTCGTCTCATCCTTATACTCCCATATTAACTGCTCGGATGATGGGGAATAGCATCTTCATTCTGATCCACGCTTCGACTTGTAAGTATGGTTTTAAACACTAGAAAGCGAGCATGGGCTCCCGTAGGAAACAAACAAATTTATTGTGTAAGGATCTATGACAGGGACACTTCGAAGGGGTGAAGACCCTTTCGGACCTCTGACATGCCTTGTGTACTGGGGAATTGCGCAACATTCTGGGTACCCAGTCATTCTAGGTGGGAGTAGCAGGAAGCGTCAGCTTTCACAATGTGTTTATCGGACAATTCCTACTCAAGTTATACTCTATTGATGTTTAGAAGTCTAGTGTGAACTTCGAGTGTGACAATAACTGTTGGAAATGCCCACAAAAGTTGGGATAAGTTGACGGGAGAGGCTATGGAATGATTTTCAGTTCACTATGGTGCCTACGAAAAAATTATTACGTGTTATGGAATTTTTGCCACTCGTTCAGCAATAACTTTTGCAACATACTGCGTATTAATCTTATATGACTGAATTTTGTCTAGAATAGGCAGGTAATCTGCCTGACACCCCTCTGGCTTGAAGACTTTTGTGCGATGTTTTCTATTCAATACAAAATTCAAGAAAAAAATTCAGGTTGGAGTAGAAAATCATCAATCTGTTGAACCGCGTCATCACAGGTCAAGCAGTTTTATTGAAGTGTACTTGAGTTGTGCATTTGTTTTCTACTTTACTCGGAAAACCAAATATGGCTACTCTTACCAAAATATGTAGAAAATAACGACCCTGGAATGAAACAAGTAGGTATTTCTAGCCCCTTCATTGGAAGAAGTAGGAGTCATTTTGACTCCTCAGCAAAAATGTGTTTTCGGCATGTAATATAAGCTTTTTCATCAAGAAAAGCATTTAAACTTAGTAACGTCAAGTTCAAGATATTTAGTAGATATTTAGTCAATAATTCAAGCACTAAAACTCCTACTTTCATCAACTCGACGTTCATTCCAAACCGCCATAATTTGTACAGACTCCCTCAGTGCCTTACAAACACTCTCCTCCCCTTTCCTGGTTAAATTCAAAAATCATCTTGTTGTTGAGGCAGTAAGTCTAGTCAACAGTTGCAGGATCGCTGGGATGAATATTCAATTCGTGTGGGTCAAGTCTCATGTAGGTCTACTGCACAACGAACGTGTAGATCAGGCAGCAAAATCCGCCGCGCGTGAAGGAGAAACAATGACCCCGAATCTGCCAAGAGAAGAATATTATGCGATATCCAAATGTTACATTCGTGCAAGTTGGCAGCAGTTTTTTGATCAAGGGTCAGAAGGAAAATTTTATAAAAATATAAATCCAAAAACTAATTTTGTACCGTGGTTCAAGAATTTGAACAAACCTAAAAGGGAAATTAGAATTATATGCAGACTCAGAGCCAACCACGGAATCTGTCCAATGTATCTTCATCGAATTAGACTTAGGGAGGACGAATCTTGTGACTGTGGTCACCCAACTGGTGATCTTGAATATTTAATAATGACTTGTACCCTATATAATAATTCAAGAGAAAACATGTTAAATAAAATCCATAAAACTATAACAGAAAACCCATTCAACTATCAGACCTTATACTTAAGAGAGAAAACTGTGAAGTATGGGATGAAATTTGTATATTTTTAAATGAGACCGGTCTGCAGATTTGATTTACCTATTTAATTTACTTATTCCTTATTAGTAAAAGTTGATATATTATATTATTGTTTATTATATTAATAATAGAAAATTTGCTAGTTATATTATTTTATTAGGAAATTACCAAGTTTGTCATTATTTTGATATGATAATGCATTGATTATAATTTTGAAAATTTTTTGTACTATGCATGGCTTAATGTGAATAAACAATGCAAAAAAAAAAAGTTATTTAGGGATAAAAAGGGTCCTTTATAGAGTTGTTAATAAATGATTAAGTAAATTGAGGTGGTTGTTTCCTGTTCCTTTGTGATTTTGTTTTGTGGAATAGGGGGATGAGGGTTGACAAATTATACTTAGAATATCAAATAGATGTATTGAAGCAGCGTTTCTACAAGACTAATCCGAAGATTAATCCTTCAAGTATAAAAATTCTGGGGAGTCCCCAAAGAGGGATCAAAGTCCCATGAGAAGAGATGAAGAGAGTAGGTGAGTGGTGGGCGACTTTACAAAATAAGGAGGGAGAAGGGAAAAACTGAGGGAGTCGGGAGGATTAGGGTGGAGTGTAGCAAGTCCGAACACGATCACCGACCGGCGGTAATCCCGTCGTCCGCCAGCCCCCGAAGGGTATCACCTCCGTGAAAGGGGTGGAGGGCGGCCTGGGGGAGGGGGAAAGAGCTTACGGCAGCAGCCGGAGAATAGGCAAACAGCGGGCATGACGGCACTACCAAAAACCCGCCCCAGAGCGGCGAAACCCCCGGGACGCGGGGCTTATTGGACCCCGTGGCACACGGGGGGCGGAAGCGGGGGTCATCAGTTGAGGGCCAGACTCCATGGATCGACTGCCAAATAAGTCCATCTGTCACGTGGCAGGGGACGGCTTAATGCCTACAAAGTGGACACCTTTAACCGATGGAGTTTTGAACACTTTTCTTGACACTGTGTGGTCAGCTCTGTCATATAGTATATAGCATTTCCCAACCAAAATAAACATTTTCTTTATTTACATTAAGCCAATCAAAATGACCTTGCTTCTTTAACAATGTGTAGACTATCAACATAAATATTTCTTTAACAATATTCAAATAACGAAAACAAAAAACTGTTAGTTTAATGAATGCTTCACCCGCAGCTACTGATCGGTAAAAGAAAACTTGGAAAAACTACTTTTTAAAGAAGATTATATTAAAATACGTAACTCATCTTACCTTGTGATCGCCTTCCAGGTCGATATCAAAAGTGGAAATTCAGGAATGAAAATTACATAGCATTTCCCGATCAAAATAAACATTTTCCTGATCAAAATAAACATTTTCTTTATTAACATTAAGACGTCCAAAATGAACTGGCTTCTTTAACAATGTGTAGACTATAAACATAAGTATTTCTCTAACAATATTCAAAAAACGAAAACAACAAACTGTTAGTTTAATGAATTGCTTCACCCGCAGCTGCTGATATTAGGTTGACAGAGGTGTTCATTACGTAGTTCCGACAATCATCAGTATTAATCGCAGCAACTGCTCTGGTAATCACACCCTCTAACACATGGTTTCCCTGCTCTCTTAAGCTTCGTACTATGTACTTCATTTTTGAAAAGGCGTTCTCCACGGGATTGAGTTGGGGGAAGTAGGGCGGGAGATGATTGAAGTTTATTTTGGTTGGGAAAATGTT
Organism: Adelphocoris suturalis; assembly: GCA_030762985.1. Taxonomy (NCBI): domain Eukaryota; kingdom Metazoa; phylum Arthropoda; class Insecta; order Hemiptera; family Miridae; genus Adelphocoris; species Adelphocoris suturalis. The sequence goes on along the minus strand of CM061041.1, from coordinate 22,144,512 downwards.
TATTTTGGTCGGGAAAGTGTTTATTTTGGTTGGGAAAATGTTTATTTTGATCGGGAAATGCTATATATCAGAAGCAAGATCAACTTTACTATGTTTTAACTATTATTTCTACTAGTAAATATCTGAAAATGATCAAAAACACCAACTATTACTCTGAAAATTAAAACGTAGATTCTGGAAACCGAAGAATAACATTACTGAAACTTGCCCTTTTGATTGTGCCCTTGCTCTTTTTTGTTTTATGATTCGTGGCCTATAACTAGTGACTAATACTTCAAAGATGTTTCTAATATGCAGGGAAAACGGCTTAAACCTTATTAAAAAATTTAAAAAAATATTCAGGGAAGAATCAGTTCGGTTAGGTATTATTTAAAAGGGTTCTAGAGCTATAAAGAAGTTGTGTAGACGTTGTTTATAGGATTTCCGCAGGAAAGATGGCTAGTTTTCTCTTCGCTTCCAATAGAAGAAGCAAATCCGCTTTTTAACGCTCTGCAATGAAAGGAATATCGAATGTTTTATATTTCGTTAGGTGAATATGGAAATTTGTGGGTTTTGAAGTTATTTAGTTTCTAGTAGATACAAAAATATTCATAAAACTCGCCCAATACAACCAGGAGCTATGGAATAGTGTAGAGGTGTTGGGAGAGTGTTGGGGTGAGTCATGATTTTCTGTAGGTACGCCAACACATATAGTCAATCTTCAAATACAAAACAAATGTATTCTAAGTATAATTTATTTAATTTATGCAAGAAATAGTAGATATCAATATACCTGAACGAACAGGGAAACAAAACATGCGAACTATTACTCAATAGTTTATTATTTCTGCATTAGATAGCCCTTCTAAGCAGATCATTGGTCTATATTTACTAAACCCCGTATGTAATATATTATCACAACATGGGGCCTCGTGCCTCCGAGAAGGGTTCACACTTGTACAGTTCCAGGACCCTGCAAATTTACGATTCACAGTAAAGATGTTGAAAAAAAAAAAAAAAAAAAAAAAAAAAAAAAAAAAAAAAAAAAAAAAACGGGAAAAATATGTTTGAAGTAATTCACGTACATGCGCAGAATGTAATAATAATTTGAGAAAAATGAAATTGGTAGGGAACAATCCACAGCCTAACCCACAAATTACGAATAAATTTAATCAAAATCTGATGTAAACTAGACCATTTTTCCTGGGAGTACACTTTTGCGCATGCGCAGGAGCAAATAATGATGTAACCATCTTGAAATTAACATGGAATAACTAAACCATTATCTTCCAACAATGCACCAAATGTTAGCGTTATTGTACGTCTAGAGCGTAAAAAAAAGAATGCTTGAAGAAATTTACGTTTTGGCGTGCGCAAAATGAAGTAAAGATTTGAGAAGTATGTATTTAATAGTGTTCACATGAAAACTGTTGAAGTTAGGTCTCCTAGTATCGTTAACGGGGGATCGTTATGACCTAATAGTTTGAGCATTTTATGGGCAGCCTCCACGAATAAGAATTGTCACTTGTCATTAAATAGTAACTTTAGTTTCCCCACATCCTACCATACATTTGAAAACAATGTAAGCATTCATGCGAAAAGATAAGTACGAGTACTATTTTATTTATATAAGATTATTTTCTCCACTTCTTGTAGATACATTGAATCACGGACATGTTTCGTGGCAATGAATTTGAATAGACACGTTTCAATATTTTCTCATGAAGTGGAGGAAATTGGTGAAAATATTATATGAGATTGATATGGGATTGACTCACATAAAAATATACCTAAGGGAAATTAAGATACGTTTTGTAGGGAGAGTTTTGAGGAGTTACAAGTAGCAATAGTTGTAATGGGGTCTCGTGATTGCTTTGGTTGTTTGCCTTTGAAGCTTGACGGGTGCCAATTCTTATTGAGGTGCGTACGGGGCACCTACTCAGGTAGGTAGTGCATCGTTATGGTTCGTGAACTAATGGAATTCGAGCATTTCATGGGTAGCCTCAACGAATAAGAAAAGTATCTTTGTCATATGAATAGTAACGACTTCAACGTGCCCCCACATCGTACCGTACAAATGAAACCTTTGTAAGTTTTTATGTAAAATGTTGGGTTGAATAAAAATTATCTCCACTATTCGAAAGAACATTGATTCACGGACATGATTTTCCTCTCTTATCTGTGCAAAGCTGCTCAAGTAAGTCTGTTTGACATACCCGCTTTTTTGGGCTTCAAAAACAATAACGCTAACAACGACAGCTAAGGGAGTGAGAGTACAAAATTTTATTATCGTCGACTACCTTTAATGTGGCAAATCTAGACTTAAATTAGTCCATTATTCAAAAGTTCCAGTCATGCAGCATGATCGTATGAGCGAATTTTCGTAAATTATCGTTTTGTAAAATGTTGAGTTATTTCGAAATTTTAGCCTTTTGAGTGCAATGAAATTTTCAAATATCAATTCAATGGCAAAAACGTATTCTAAATAATGATAAATGAAAATTACTGTAAAGAAGATATGAATTTAACAATTACTTACTAGCCGTTTTCAGCCATATACCTATGTGATTTTCAGCACTTTTTTTGGAGTATGCCCAATTTGATGATCTCAAAAAGTGCTGGCCAACAAACTCATCCTTTCATTTGGAAAGCTTGATTTTTCGGCGCAAGAACGCAATATTTATTTCGATCCTTGGGAGAGTGATCGTCTGAAATGACACACACACACACACACACACACACACACACACACACACACACATAAAAAAAGACATTATGGCTCGTTTCAAAATATTTCAAACGGATTTCAATGAAGAAAATTTTCGAAAATTTACTACGAAAACTAAGTTTCTGGCACCCAAAAGTGAGGGGAAAAGTTAAGGGTGGGGGAGGTTACTTCGCGACACCTTGAATATATATATATATATATATATATATATATATATATATATATATATATATATATATATATATATATATATATATATCAGTGTATATATATATATATCAGTGAAAATGAGCGCCTAACAGTGTATTCATAAATCTATATATATATATATATATATATATATATATATATATATATATATATATATATATATATATATATATATATATATATATATATATATATATATATATATATATATATATATATATATATATATATATATATATATATATATATATATATAAAACTTTGTTTAAGCATAGAGTGTCGATTCAGTATGCCCTAAAATGGAAATTGCACTTATACTTTTTTCAATTTCAACATTTACCAACTATTTTCTGAAACTTATTTCAAGTCTATGACTGTCGTGATTAGGAAAAGTTCATTACTATTTAAATTTTTCAAGCATTTTGATTTCTCCCTTGATGGGAAAAACAAAAGATCATGGATATGTCTAGTACCTACTGCTTACCAGTAGGTAACTACTACTCAATTGTATACCAACCATGTAGTGCCTTCTTTTCACAAGATTATTCCATTATGGTAACGAAACAATATTAGTTTATAATTTAGAGTAATAAATCAGCATTTATTCACACAACAATGGCTTAGAGGTCACGAGATGTTGTGATAAACTGAGAGCATTCCAAAAAGTGGCGAACGATTTCCCTACTATGAAAACTATGGGAGTTACTCTTAACTAGTAACTCATTACGTGAAAAATCAATAGAAATTCTACCTACCCTTCACTTTTCGAGTTAATAATAATCTAAAATGCTGGGTCGTCACAAATTTTGGAGTCGTTATGCAAATTTTAGGATGACCCCCAGCCCAAAAACATATTCATGTTAATAAGTGTCTTTTCAATAGGTATATGCCAGTATACGAATTGCTGATGGCACAGAAATACCATATCGGATATTGAGGGTTATGAAAACTAACTCCTCGAGGAAATCAGGAAAATATCCAAATAAAGGGCGATGATGAAACGGGTAAGATGGTAAAAGGGGAGGAGGTATTTATTCAAGTTTCAATACAATGTAGTGGTAGAGGAAGGGAAGCTCCAGGGGAAGAATGACTTCGGCTCTCCGTTGTGCATGTTTGATGAAGGAGACGGAGGGAGTCCCGGACAGAAAGGGGGCGGTTATTGTATTGGTATGTAAGTTGTTGTTCGGTTGATGGATGGGGGCGGGGTGAGTCATGACCGTCATGACTGATGCCCGCTACATGGAGGACTCCCTCAACTTCCACCTTCCCCTCGTCGAAATCATCCCCTAGCTCTTTCTCCCCGTCTTTCCCAAGAGACGCTTGCAGAGGGTTAAAACGCAAGTTGGCTCCTTCGATTAGAAAACAAAAGGGAACGGGCCCTCCCTCCCACAGAAATCCTATAAACACCGTCTACACAACTTGGTACTTAGTGCTCTGGAACCCTTTTAAATAATAATACGAATTATCCTTCATAACTCATCTTTCTCTGTATATTAAAAACATCTTTGAAGCATTAGTCACGAATTGTAGATCACGAATCACTTGTAAAACTTTCATTCCTGTCTTCTTCCTACAAATGGACATTTCGAACTCATAAGACATTTATTCTGTTATAAAAGTTTTCAAACTATGAATCATACAATACAGCTTTTTGAATTCATCAATGAACGAATGCTTTTTCCAGGGAATTTCCATGGATTCATGTGTACCATTTAATACAATCATAATCGTTTTAACCTCTTTTCATGGTCAATACTGCGGTAAAAAAAATCGATAAAAACAGCCCAAAAATTTTTGTTTACCATTTTCCTCTGTAGTGACGACGTTCACTATAAACTCGTTGAAACTGAAATGTAAAATGTAACTGAATTGTGGCTTAGAGAATGTATCAAAACACAAACGGTGGGTACAGCTTTCGTACAAGTACGCAACCACGAGGGACATTTTATGTCTTTGCGCCCCCTCCCGCACCCACACCACGTACCTCGTACTTTTTTTTTTTTTTTTTGTTTAAAAATTTTTGTTAAACATAAACACAGTCCGAGCTTCATCTCCAAGACTCGTTCATCTCCAAGAGATAATTCGTTTATCGGTTGTTTGGTCTTAAAATTATGTCTTTACTTATATAAAGCTTGCAATCGTGTTCACAATATAAATTATTGAGAATGATCACCTGTGGTAAACAATTATTTAAACAATCACGCTCATACCTCAGATTGTCGGCCACGCACTCCGCAGTGGTTAACGTAATTTGGTTAGGTAAATCGAGAGCTATCCAACGAGTGGTGAACGATTTTTGTACGATGATAACTGGCGAAGTTAAAGTTCCGTAGCAACGAATCGGTTGTACGTGGAAATCATTAGACATTTTTCATAACGCTTTTTTCGTCGCACCGTAACGTCACACTTTTTGAGTTATGTGCCATAGTAAAGACATAAAATGTCAAAATTATTACTCCTGACGTCTATTAATATTTTTTAAACTATTATTTGGTTATTATCACTCCTCCGGACTAACACTTTTAAATTGTACTTCTGAAGTACATTATGTATGATTACTCCTCAGATAATTCTTGTCACAAATAAATACAGTGAATGAATTCAGTCTGGATTTGGATCACATTGATAGCATAACATACGATCAAACTTTCAACCCTCCTCTGTTATTTATTGTACGGTTAGTAACAAACGAATACTATCCTTCATAGTTCTGTATAAAGCACTTGATACGAATTGTAGATCACGAGCTACTTGTAAAACTTTCATTCCAGTCTCTTTCCTTCAAAAGAACATTTTTAATTCATTTATCCTTTATTCTGTTATAAAAGTTACCTACCTATTAAACTATGAATGTGATATACATATAATTTACTGAATCTATCAATGAACGAACAGTTTTCTCAAAGAAATTCCATCACAATATCGAAGAAACTGTTTTGGTTTGTTATTTTCAATTATGAATCTTTGTAATCGACCATGAAAAAAAACATTTGCTTAACCCTCCAGAAAATTTTTTGGATTACGTTTGAAGATGCGTAGAATCCAAAAATCAAATAAAACATTACGCCAGTCTGGCGCCCACGGCTTTTCTAAAAAATTAATAGGTAGAAAAAACTTCATAGAACTTGCGTTAAAAATCGCATTTGGGGTCTAGATGGTCTTAGAAGCTTGGCATCAATTTGTGTCATCCCTAAAGGGTAGCATTGAAGGGCTTAATGTTCAAAAATTGAGATCTCAAAAACTTTCGCGGTAAGAGTAATGACTTTTCGCTTGTCAATGATAAATATGATTCCATAGAATCGATTAAAACGATCCACAACGCTGTACGTTAAATGGTTCGTTTTCGCTAAGGGCTCGAACATCGAAAAACACCTTCGGAATTCTATGTGTGATTTCTAATGCACTGCTTGCGAATCTATTGAATTGACGATCAAGCTCTAAATTCCATCAAAGATATCTAGATAGTAATACTGGAATACATGAAAATTGCCTTGTAAATATCAGCTGATATAATGCCAATATTGGAATTATCAGGTGATATAGTTCCAATGGAATTCATTCTAACGTTGCGAAATCGAGTTTATTAACTATTGTCCGTGCGGATGTACCTACTAGTGAAGTATTGGTACCTAAATGATAAATTTCATCTCTTAAATTGCTTCCAACTCTACCTATAGGTAGCGGAAGCACTGTTTTCACTTTCAAGAGATTGAAAAGTTGTTACCTCCACTAAAATCAAACGGTTCTTGTTTTTTTACAGTGGTGAAATTTTCACTCGCATTTCACGTTTCAGACTATTCTGAACAACTTTCGTTCCGTGTCTTTCTATATCTATCAGTTTGAGTGTATCTGTATGTATGTCCACAGATCCTTGTCACAAGTTTAATTTCCACAATATTCAACCGGTTCCGATGAAATTTTCACGGTATAGGGTGAAGATGGTCCCCTGTGAGTTTCGTTGTCAAATCAATACTCCGCGCATGCTCAAACGAAAATTCCATCAAGCATAATTTTCTCACGCCCCCGTTGTCCGATCTCGCTCAAATTTGAAGGATAGATGGAAGAGATTAATTTGAGCATTCCCTAGTAATTTCTACCTAATCCTATCATTAGTAGCTACTGCACATGTGCAAATATTTATTCCATTTCTAACGAACGAACGATGCTCTTCCTACCTGAGTAGGTGCCTCGTACGCACCTCAGTATGAATCAGCAGCCTTCAAGCTACAAACGCAGCCAACCAAAGCAATCACGAGACCCCATAACAATCGTCACTACTTGTAACTCCTCAGACCTACCCCTCTTCATTTATCCAATATTTCTATTCTTCCTCATAAAATATTCTCACCAATTTTCTCCATTTCATGAAAAAGCATTGAAATGTCGAAATACAAATTCATTCCCCTGAAACATTTCCGTGATTTCATGTTTTTCAAGAGGTGGAGATAATTTATATTCAACTAATCTGTTCGCATGTATGCTTACAAAGTTATCAATTGTATAGTAGGATGTGGGGAAGCTGAAGTTACCTACTATTCATACGACAATGAGACCATTTTAATTCGTTGAGGCTGTCCATGAAATGCTCAAATTATTAGGTCGTGAACCATAACGATGCTTTACCTACCTGAGTAGGTGCCTCGTACGCACCTCAATAAGAATCGGTAGCCTTCAAGCTACAAAAGCAGCCAACCAAAGCAATAACGAGAATGCATCACGACCATCGCTACTTGTAACTCCTCAGACCTACTAAGCCCCTCTTCATTTTCCGAACCTTTTTATCTTCCCTCGCAGCTATTACGTGAGCCGATTCGCTTCGGGCGTTTCTCTCAACGTCAGCCCCGTAGGTCCGCCAGGTACAAACCGCATTGTGCCGAGGATTTTTCGGAGATTTTTGCGAAAGCGTTGCGCAATTGTAAGTTTTTAGGGAGGAAACGACTTCGGGGTGGGACCCCGCTGTTCAACCAGTCACAGTGTCAACGTTTGACGTACGGAAATAAATCATCGCAGAAAAAAAAAAGTTGCAGAGGTCTTGAATAGCCGACCTACGGTTTCAGTCGTAATGACCGAAGATTTCACACTATGTCATTGTTTTCTATTCCTTTTTTAGTGACAAAAGTAGTTCATTTTCGTTCACACATGTTAGAAATATGAATTATGTTAAAACTTGGTCCTGTCATAAACTTTTTGCATATTTCTGCCTGACCTTTTTTAAAGTTTGAAAGGTCGATATGACTAATGGAAACTTCCGCTCCGTTTATCACCTCATGTGCTTGTCCATTTTTCATTAACTGACGTTATGCTTGACAATGTAGTATTCCGGCTTACTTAATCAAAAAGTTCCAGACATGCAGCATGTTTGTAAGAGCGACTAATTTTGTAAATCATCTTATTATAATTAGGTATGTTTCGGGAACAATAATCCCGAGTTAGTATGAAGTTTCCAGTCAAGCAGCATGGCCGTATGAGCGAATTTTTGTAAATTATCAAATAAAATTATGTTATAATATAACGTTATATAATGTTATATATTATGATAATATTATTATCAAGGCATTTGAGTACTTTGAGTGACATGAAATTGGAAACTACTGTTTTAAGGCAATAAACATGTTTTAAATAATACCCATCGATTCAGAAAAGGATTTTGAATTTTTCAGTTTTTTATGTTTTTAGGTATCAGTTTTCTAGCAAATCTAGATTCCTAATGAATTTCAAATGCATTTTTGAGCATAGGTAAGTTTGCGCCAATTTTTTTAATGCTCGTGAATCGCGGATATGTTTCTTTTGACAAAAATCCTAGCAAAATTGTAAATATCTTTAGTTTTAGTGGTTTCTAGAGAATTTTCGGTGAATTTATGGAATTTGAGCAACTATTTGTGCTCTGAAAGTGCTGGCCAACAAACTCATCCTTTCATTCGGAAAGCTCGATTACTTGGCGGGCAGGAACGGAATTTTAATCTCAATTTAAAGGAGAGTTGTCGTCTGGAATGACACAATGGTATATATACACACATATGAAAAAGCACAAACTTCAGATATCGTTTCAGAGTACCACAAAACGGGTTTCAATGAAAAAATCTGTCGAAAATTTTTAATTTTATCATTTCTCGAACTATGTAATACCTAGTTTCATTTTTTTTTACGCAAATTTGCTGAAAGCAAAATATGGCGAGTTTATTAGAATTTGAGGGCAAAAAATTGTTAAAAGCCAATTTGATGGCAAAAAACTTATACTAAATAAAATTCTGCTATTCAAAAAAGATGTTCGCTTTAATAGATTTTTTGAGTGCAGCATAATTTATGTACCCAGAAATTTGGGTACATTAATTTTGTCATCATACTTTTATGCGAAAAATTGTCGATGTCCTAGTTAATCGTTGATAATTTTCTTGATCAAAATTCTGCTAAAAATGATCAATTTAACGATTTTTTCTTTTTTTTTGCCATTTTTTGAGCCATTGTAATAGTCTCATTTTCTACGAAAATTCGCTAAAAGCATTTTTATATTGGTGCCCTTCCGTTTTTGGGAGCAATTTCGGTTTATTATTTTCAATAGCGAACTTGAGTAACTGACTAAGATAGCCTAAGTTCCATAATGCGTGAAAAAAAAAAAGTCTTGCCAAAAGTGAGAGTAGCACATGGCCGTATCCTTGGAAACATTCCGAATTATCCTAAAATATTCCATTTAAGTAGTCAAGGAGAAAATGATACTTGATAGGTGTTACGTTTGCGCATGCGCCAAAGCTCCTAGAGATTCGGAAGCGAAGGAGTTCATTGGGTTGATCTGCAGTCTAAACCGTTAAACTCTGTAAATTTCATCGAAATACGAGTAGGATGAAAACAGTAAAGTTAAAACTTGTTAGGATTCCAGATTAGCGAATGAGCACCACATACCTTCTAATGATACGATAGTGATGAAACTCATAAGTGGGTAATACAAACGTCAACTCCCAACAAGCCTAAGAATATGAATGAGATTCAATGAATAGGCAATGAAAAACGACGGTTGATGGGTGACAAGTTTGCGTATACGCAGTAGAACAACCAATTTTGGAGAGATGAAATTTATAGGGAACCATCTTCAGCCTAACTCGCATACTCTCAGAAAATGTTGTCGAAATCGAATGGACACTGTAGAAGTTATTCCTGTTGCAAGGGTTATATATATTTTACGTTTGCGCAGCAGATACTTATTATCAATCTACCATCCAAATGTGAGTTAAATCAGACGACTAGGTCAAATGAAAGACATGTTTATTGGAATTTACGTTTTCGCTTACACAGAGTGGAGAATTGATTTGTAAGCAATGAAATTGAGATATGACTTATAAAAGTCCAACCAGTAAATTCTCTGGTGATTTCATCGGAATCGGATGAAAACTGTCGAAGAATGCGTGTTGTAAAGCGTGTTTATAGGAGGAGTGAATATACCCGCAACCCATCACTTAATCCAATTTTGAACCCACTTACAATACAAAATCCTAGTATTATATATTCTCACAAGATTCTCAGACATCTAACATCTTTGTAAAACTTAACGGATCCCAAGTACGTATAGCTTAGGGAGCATTGGAAGTAATGGTCTTCTCGAAATTTAACATAAAGATATACAAATAGTGATAAAACAGGTATAGTATGGATAACAAAATAATAAGTGATGAAGAATAAATAATGCTGATTCCTCACTTATTTTTACATGCACAGTTGTATATAAAAATGTAATTAGTCGGCCCGAATTGGCCCAAGTTCTAAGGTTATCTAATTTCAAGGTCACGTGTGCGCATTGCTATGATAAAAGGCCGATGAAGATGGAACTTGCGAGGAACCTTCCACATGTTATCCCAAACAAGCCCTAATAATAGAGAGTTTTTGTTCTTCCCGTAATTTTCTACCCGTGTACGTGAAAAGACTGAAATACCAACTGGGCATGCGCGAATCTTCACGTCAACGTGTAGAACTACGCGTGTACGGGGAAAAGGCCCATCTACACGTGCACGGGATAACGCATTCGTTGGAATTTCGGCCTACGGGTAGTCATCATAGCCTGACGCAAAGGTAACATCAGTTGCCGGTAACCACAGTGTGACCAAGGTAACCGCAGTTACGCAGTTACCATCAAAGGTAACCACAGTGTGGTTGTCAGCAACACATGTTGGTTGGTCAACAAGTCGAGAGGTTATACTGAAGTGCTTCGCTACAAAATTCAGCCATTCAAGGTACCTAAACAATAATTGTATTTATAATTTATGTATTTATAAATAATTATAAAGCAATTAATTATTTAAATAAGAATAGGTTGTACGAAAAGAATACGAAACAGCTTTTGAAACACTTATAGAGACGTTAACGTGACGTTAGCGTTTGGTTTTTCACGTATACGTGTAGAAATACGCGTAAAAATCACGTGAAGAGCTAGCATCTCCAGCTGCTTGCTCTAGACGCTGCTTTACGCATCAAGGGGAGAAAATCTTACGGGAGGAACAAAAACTCTCTAATATCATCCGATTTAGCCGGATATTACCCTGATAACGAGTAGAGTGGAATCAATTCAGATTAAGTATATATACGATAAACTTGGATTAATTCTAAAGATGCATAAAAAAAGTGTCTTATGCTAATTTTAAAAATTCGAAATAGCCGATTAGCAATAGTCGTTTCAGCATCATGCAGTTATTGAGATGATGAAATTCTTGCTATCAATTTCCAACAACCAACTCTACAATATGGCGCTATTTCTGTCCCTTAGATCGTGGGAAATAATTGTCGTTTCAAGAAACTTATACATGCGCATGCAAATATGCTTGTTGATCCGATGGTCTTTAACCGTGTAGGACAGGGGTGCCGCGGCAGCCTCGGTAAAACAGAAAAATACATTGAAAATATTTCATAAAATTAATTTTATTGAACAGTTTTTTTGTACACTTGGTTGTAAATATAATTTAAAATTATTAACTGAAAATAAATACCATCATTTGATCAATTGAAGTTTAGATTTAATATTAAAATAGCATGTAAAAGGTTCAGCGGAGTCACTTGTTCCTCTATAAAAAATAACCCTAAGATTCCCTCTCATTTGAACGCAAAACATTCTTGAAACTCCTACTTTTACCCAATTTTTACTTGTACCCATTAAGTAAAATGATTTTCCGTGTTTTATTAGTTTTTAAACAGAATTTAAGCTACATATAATTCGAGAAGTTAAATTAAAGATCATAGCATAGAGTTTATTTTAATTTAGGATTTTAGACAAAAATTATCAGGTCTCCAGTTTCGATTCATACTTTTTTTTTTTTTTAAGGTTTAATCTGCACCTCAACCAGAAGGGTCATTAGCGGCATGATTCATACCTATTATCAGAGGCGCCAGGGGAAATAATCAGAATGTTAAGGACGTCAAGGCTTTAAAATTATCGGGAACCTCTGAAGTAGGAGGATAATCAATTTTCAAAACCGGATTACAATTAAACATATTTTTGTCCTACACAAGGATTTACCACAGACAGATCGCCAATTATACACGGAAGCAAAACTGGTTCCTGAAGTCATCACCTCCGTACTGTCCGCAGTTTCGCTGGAAGCATACCTAATACATAAAGAGTAAGACTTGGACCTTAAATTACTGAGCTATTAAGAAGAATCATCACCTTTATCCTACTTTTCACAAAAATCGTCAAATGCTGTGAATAGTAATGCAAAAATTTAAAGGGTTTATTGCTAAGAATTTTTCCATGTTTCAATTTGGTAAAATACATGCCTGTAATTTCAAATAATGTTACTGTTCCATATCAATGATTTTTAATCGGTAATTTTATAATTCCACATTCGAATTATTTTTTGTAATTAACGGAGTCTACTTATCTAGACGATTTTCTACCATAAAAAAATTAACACTCGCAATCTACGTTTCAAGCAGAGCTGATCAATTTGGGTTTCAAGTTTATTCGTCTGAGCCTTTGTGTTCCTGTGATTCTACCTAGCTTGGATATCCTTGATTACAGTCCAGTTCTATGAAATATTCAATGATTGTTCGGGTCGGGCCCCAGATATTCCTTATTAGGTATTCTCTCCATTGCCAGATCAATAGTAGCCCCTGTGCCTGAACAAACGTAAAATCCTGTGAACGCTTTGCTACTCCATTCACGGAAAATTACATTTATAAACCGACTTTACAGAGAACATGAAGATTACCTAAAAATATTATTAGTATGATCAATATTAACAACATCAACAACCAACCAGCGATATTTAAATCATCCATTCATTTTTGATTCGATTTTGATTTGAATGATCCATTGAATCTTTTTTTTTTTTTTTTTTTTTTTTTTTTTTTTTTTTTTTTTTTTTTTTTTTGTACGAGAAAGCAATTTGTCACAATCCATCTTGGCGCAGGGGGGGGGGGGGGGGGTGTTTTTAATAATATTCGTTGCCATCATTAAATTTACATTTAAAATAAGATTTGAGAATAATAATTTATTTATACCAATCAACTTCAAATAATTAAGTCATGTATTCCTTTGTGGGAGTACCTCTACAGACTCTGGAATTAAACGAGGGGCTATAAGTACGGAATTCAATAAATTATTGTTCAATTATATTCTACTATAGTGAGATTTACCAATGTGAAGAAGTTGACTGAAAATGAAGTGTGATTGTTATTGGGAGCCACTCCTATTCCAGTTTGCTCAAGTTGAAGACGATACTTCTCCATTCGTGGAAGGGCTGATGAAAATAGGGGTGGGCCTCGTCGGAATAGGTGGAAGAGAGAAGGGTGGTGGTTGAGGTATATGTTTTGTCGCCAGAGCCACCCCCTCCCGGAGCATCCCCTACCGCGCTACCCCTGGGGGTTGGTGGGCTGCCATTAATCATCCTTCAGGGCTCCAACATGGCCGACCTACCCTCTCTCCTCGCCCGGGGCCCTCTCGCTTCGCTCTCCCCTCGGCTACAAGTATCAATCATGACAACCCTTGATTTCCCTTTAGATTAGCAAGGCTCCCGTCGAGGCCAACCAAATTGAATACAACTCTAATCAGTCGTGTAATTGTTGCTCGTAGCTGACATTCCTTTCTGAACGCCTCCCTTTCCGGCCTACAGAAGGTCGGGCGGAACGTTTGAAATTCGTCCGAAGAATTTGTTGAATTAAACCGAATTCGAGGATATTGATGAAATACCTCACTGTCAGTATCACAATGTATGACAACGAAATCAGATATCGAAGACCTCTCAGATCCTATTTACTGTACATCGCAGTCATTCTCATGTCAAACGACCAATTTGTGCTATGTGATTATAAACCATTATTTATTCAAATAACACTTCACATCCAATGAAACTCCAAAGTCTTCGAAAATAAGTGAATCCATTCTCAGAGTTTAATGATGGAGTTAGGTAGTTCAACTTGTTCACCAAAAATTTGCAATAGGCAGGTATGTACTACTAACCTAATACCGCGATGAAACAAAAAGCTCTCAAAAAGGGTTTAAATTTTTAAAAATTGAACACTAATAAAACATAGGACAAAAGACCTAATAAACGGACACCGAATGTAGCTTCCCTGCCAAAATTCTCCTTATAAAATCAGTTTTTATAAAATCTTGAAAAACTTCTTTTTTCCCATTTTCTCATGAGGATATGAAGAAATAAATGTTTTTAATATTGGATAAATGGATAATTTAGAATCAATGATATTCAAAAGTTACCTTGCCAAACCGTTTGAACACTTGTCTCGATTCTTGGACAGTGGAGGCACAATGGTTGGATAGTTAGTTACTGTGGATACTCTTCCCGACCATACAAATGATCATTACTCCATTTGATAAGCATTAGAGTAACCTCTGTATTCGCCAATATAATTCCAACGGAATTCTGACTCAAGTTTATGAGATAACCCTTGTCCCTACGGTTGAAGCGTTGGTAGGTTTCTATTTTATCTAATAAATTTTCATTTGGTGGGTACCTAATTCCATGATTTGCTCATCTGGTAACAACAGACAGATGACGGATTACTACAATTGTACGACGTGGATAGGAGACCGCTTTAATAACAACGCTAGATCGAGTCTTTACAACGACCGTAAATCTATAGACCCGAGAAAGGGTTCAGTGATAAACGTGTTGCGTAATGTTGTAAGTACGTAAATGTTGTACGTTGATCAGGAAGAATAGTAAAGTGTATGTTTAATAAATAATTACATTGATTTTACCTTCGTAGGTGCCTGTATCTATGTAGGCATATTGATGTCAGATCAGCCATTCACCCGACCACCACGAAATTACATTTAGGAAATCGTTTAACGAAGGTGCGTTACTCTAAGGGTCCCGTAAAGCTGAATTCTTTCTAACACAAAATACAGAACTGAAATTTAAAATGGGATATCTTGAATAAGATTTCAGTGCACGTTGACATATCTAATCAGCTGAAGGGCCTCTGAGTCTAATTTGTCTCATAATCGACTTAGAGTGCTGGAACCTGAAATGGTTCATTGGTAGGTACATCTAGGAAACATTTTTACTAAGTAGGAGGGGCTCTTATCGGCTGTGGAACCTCTGAGGCCAATTCTTTCCTAATAAACTTACAGGGCTGAAATTCAGAAATTTTAGTTCTTATTTATTCATTTCCCGACAATTTTTGACATTTATTAAAGAGCATAAAATTATGGCGTGTTTGAGATATTTCGGTGATTTATTGTATACTGGGTTTATAGTTGTAGACCAATAATGTGCGTAGGCCATCTGATACAGAAATAATAAACCTTTGTGTAATCATTTGCAGTATACCTATTGAATTCTACACATCCTGACATGTAAAACCACCAAAATATTTTTTTCATGGGCGATTTCAAAGGTTTGTTATTGAAAATGATAAAATCTATAACTAAAAAGGCTAACAGGGAAGTGTGTTACATACGTACGTAGATAAAATCTACCTTAGCACGATATTGAGAAATGTTTTGCCTAATGAGTTTTATTCATTAATAAATTTATGTACACGATCCAGACGAAAATAGCATTTCCTTCCTTCCCGATGTTCAGAAATATCACCCATGGTTTAGTTTATTGATGTTTCGTAATTGGTAGACTAAAAAAATCATTCAATCACGTGACTAAATATTGAATAAAGATACGTTATACCTATGTATCGATCATTATAACGATCAGCATTCATCTCTAATAACGTTAATTTATTCTGTAAATATTTCTTCAACCATTGTACTCCCTCCGACTTTTCAATGTAATTAGTTGACTACTATTTTGTGTACATAATATTATTTACACGTGGCACTGTTGAAATTCCAACATGTATAATAAAGTAGGTTTTTAAGCTCGCTTCGCTCGCTCTTCCAAGCCCTAAGTATGAGTAAATCATAAATACTTCCCTAATTAATCACATCAATCAGTTCTGTGTCACCAGAATAGTACTTGAAATTATACTCTACCGTACTCAGAGTGGCCACGTTCCTAAGATCTGTATCTTTAATTGAATGGGAACGAAATTAGCCACACTCAGCTGATTGGAGTCATTTCTCAAGTTGTTGTTATAATTATACAATAAACTGCACCCAGAGAAGCCCCGTTCCAAATTTCAGTATCTCAAGTTAGATTGGAACCTTATTAGGTACAGAGCTCACTCGGCTGATCTCAACAAATGGTTTCATGAGTTGTAATTTACCACACCCAGAGACGTTCAGTTCCGAATTTCAGCATCTTAATTTGAATATGGACAAAATCCGCTACTCGAATCACGTTTATGATAAGAGTGGTCTTCCGATTCGTAAACTACTGTACCACACCTGTTCCAAAGTTCATCATCTCAAGTTAAATAGCAACAAAATGTAACCATGACATCACAAAATGGCATTCCACGGCAGGTGTGTACCTAAACACAGAAGTGCTCGTGCGATTTAGGTATATATTATTTTACCACTATAAAACCTTTTTATCCTAATGAAATATATTCGTCTCAAAGGACAGAAATAGTTTTGATGTTGTTAGTAAAATGTAAAGTACAATCAGAAAATATTATTTAACGGCTAGGAATCTTCAATAAAGTTCTGGTGATTTTCATAAAGAACGATAGTATTTGTAAATAAAACGGAATTGAATGTTTTTATCTTTATCCAGAATATCATGTTCCTCACGAAATATACCTTCTGCCCCTCATGCTAATAGAGTACTGCTCGAAGCTTATAAGCAATTATAATAATGTTTTACAACGTTTCTTCAACTAAAGCCATCTAGATTTATTCAGCCGCTAGAATCAATTTGAAAGTTTTGCTGACCAGCCCTCGGACAAGTATCACTAGGATAAATTGGGAAGACCCATATTTTTGTCACCTAGCTTATTAGATTATAAGTTGGATGGATAGTTTAATTAAGATGGATTCTAAGTTAGATATGCTATTAGTAGTCTTACATTGCTTCAGAGACTCCCTAGCCAGGCATTGCGATAAGTTTCGAATTGTGAAAAGAGATTTTCCCCAAATTAAAAATTGAAAGTTTACATTTTAGATCATCCTAAACCATATTAGTCTCGTGTCTGTTTGTGGATCCAAGTGTTTAAGCGTGTCCCTGCTGATCCATGTGACAGGTAAAAAACTATACTAAATTTTAATCCAATTTCAATAAAATTCTCAGATGAGTGCGGGTTGGAGGCAACGTAGTTTTTTACATTATAACCGGATCGAAGATTGGTTGCCTACCAGCACGTGCAAATGAATTTCTCATTTATGATCGAATTCAGCGCCCTTGAAAATCCCCGACTGCAAGAAGTTCTAAACTAGTTGTGGTTTGGTAAAAAAAAAAGTCGATAGAAAGAAACTGAATTAAAGCCGGTGTGAGTTTATTACCCAAAGGCGTTATTACACATCTGCTTTAGCCACTTCCGAACATCCGATACCCTTTGTATTGCACCTATTCGGAAAGCTCGCGGCGAGATCATTCAGCTTATATCATAACATTAAATATATGAATTCATCCTTTCTTTTGACAAGAATAAAATCTACGAATCAATCATTCATATCATGGATACGATGAATGTCAACAACAGGGAATGGGGTCAGAACTAATTATTATGATTACGAACAAGCAGTAGGTTTAAGCTCCACCCAACTTGGAAGATCAACATTTTTCTGTAGGGCGTTTAGTAACAGTACGCGAATTCATTACTTTTGGCACCGTTTCCATCTTGCTGAACACATTTCTCCTTCTCCGATCATTAATAATTTTAGTTTCACGCGTCTTCATCAATTTTCTGGAAGGCTATGGGAGGTAGCGACAATAATTTAACCCCCTCCCACTGGCTCGTCCCTTGAAGGAACATCATCATCTTTGCGGTGATCAATCTCGGGAGAGGAAGAAGGGGTTGAAAACCCTTCAGAAATGCCCCTTATTATAAATTATACTTCCTTATAAGTTTGGGAGAGTGTAAACAAGGGAGTTTTGGAAGGAAAGTGGGAAGGGCGCGGAAGGCTCCCGAGACCTTAATAAAGGACGCTTCGCCTTGACGTTGTAATATGTCGCGGAGGAAGGGTCCCATAAGGGAAGGTGGTGAATTTGAAAACCATAATCTTGTCATCCATAACGGAGAAAGGTGAGGGGACGGGTCCCCTTAAGAGGGAGAGGTTTCTTCATTAAGATATGATAATTAATATTAATTAAACTCGTTGCGAGGAGCCTTGAGGGGCGCGTGATGGATCGCGTGACGGTCGTAGGTGGCGTGATGGATCACCTGGCGATCGCCTCAGCAGCGAATGGATGACGTCTTGAATGACGCACTATAGCCTCATCATACATTATCATCGTATAGGCCTGTCAGTTCGTAGCCATCGGAACAGACATTGTACCTGGTTACTACTGTACAGGGAACAACCCACCTGGCACTTGAATAACACTTCGCTAGAATCACGTTCTTTCATATTCAACTCAAATATGACGTACGATTCTGGACGTTTTCCAGAATCTTTATTCTGCGTCTGTTGACGAAGTTGTAGATGTTGAACTCGCTGAATCCTCTTTCTTGGAACATTTTTTATTGTATGTCAAATTGGGCTTGCCCGTATCAATAAAAAAAATTAAAAAAATAAAAAAAAATAAAAAACTAGATTTAACTAACGTTTGCGCAGAACCCAGTATTGATTTGAGAACAGTGAAACTGAAAGGGGGCCATTTACAGCCTTGTCCGCACATTTCCTGAGAATTTCATCAAAATCGTTTGAAATATATTTATGGAGATAGATCTTGTTACTAGGCTTTGCGGTCACACGGACAGACACACTTACAGACAAAAATGGAACGAATGTAATTCAGAATGGTCGTAATGTAAAATGCGAGTGGATAATATCATAAAGGATAAATCCATAAAGATCAATATAGAGCATGATATATTGATCAACCAAAATAGGAGGTGATTGAAGAATCCAACTTTTGCCTCCAGCGGTTGTTGCATGAAGTTTGAAGAATACGAGGGTCGTCCCAAAAGTAAGTTTCCCTATTTTCTAAAAAAAAAAAAAAAAAACCTAAGGATGGTCTCAAGTTTTTTGTTTGGATGTAGTGGTAGTCCTGTAAACGTAACAGGCCACTGTGTCGGTTCGTTGATAACCTATTCAGTTAGAAACATGGATACCCCCCTTGCGATTTCGTCCGATTTTGAAGTGCGTTCTGTGATCAAATTCCTGACCAAGGAGGGGGTTGCCGCGATTTAAATTCATCGTAGACTTTGTCAAGCATATGGTGACAATGCGATGAGTGTCCATATGTAAATATGGACTTATCTTCATTCAATATACAACTGTTGTCCAGGGCTCACCAGAAGCAGATAAGTATCGGTTTTTGGGAGATTGGGAAGTCCTACTTCCAATCCCTTAGGTTGCTGCATGAAAAACAATCTATCTCTCAAGACATCGCTTTTCTCGACAGTTTCAACTATTTTTGGGACGAATTTGAAGGGAAATCGGGACTAATCATTTTACTAGGTATACTCACAAGTGTCGGACAGAGCTCATCAGCAGCGGGCATCAATCGCATATACCATGATGAAGTGATCAACCATAAAATATGATAATTGAGGAATCCTACTTTCAACTTCTGCAGTTGACGCATAAAGTTTGAAAAACTAGTATGGAATCAACTTCTTATATTCTACCTATAGGTGTTGCGCTGTTCGTACTAGTACCAGATATCGGTTGTATATATCATTTGGAAGCTACTTTTGATCCCGCCAGTTGCTGCATGAAAAATGAGACCTTGAATCATGTGCGCTCCTTGTGGCAGTTTCGTCAACACATGTGATGAATTTGAAGGAAATCGATACTAATCATCTAATTAGGTATTCTCACAGATGTCATGCAGAGCTCATCAGCTGCGGGCATCCATCATAAATAGTGATCAAACGGAAAAGATGATGAGTGAGGAATCTTCTTTTAACTCCTGCAGTTGATGTATACAGTTTGAAAAGAAGTATTTTTTTCTTCTAACAAATACACGTTTGGCGATTATAATATAGCATCATCAATTAGATCGATTTAACTTAATTGTGGACGTAACCGCCTAGCATAGCTAGTGTGCGGTCCGTTCTTGGCTAGCCGTAAGTAGTTTTAATTTTTTTGATTCCGCATTCCTTGTGATGTATTAGTTCTTAGATAGATGGTTCAAGTGGAGATGTAGATTGAGTTCTATGTAGTATAATAGGAAGTAGGGGATAGTCGGGTAAGAGTGCGCGGGCGACTAAGACTGCGCACAGCTTTTTTTCGATGTTGGCAGCAATGATTCGCTGGCAGAAGTGATGTTTTAGTTTGGCCTTGAGAGTGCACGTTTCCCTCCAGTTTTCGTCTTGATCCGACAACTCATTGCTGTTTTACAGGTAAGAATGTGTTTGGTCTGCTTCTACTATAATATTTTCACTGTAATACTTAGTTGATACTGTTTATAGTTATTAGTCAAAAGTGTTGAACTTTATATCACTGAAAAGAGTATTTTATTACAAACACGCCGACATGGCGTAGGCTGTGAATGGACAATGTAGGATCAAAATATTGTGGGGTTATGTTTTTGTAAGTAATGGAGGGTATGATTGCGCATAGTGAGAGAGGCCAAGAGTGCGCAAAATTTTTCGTGCGCAGTCTTACCCGCCTTCATTAGGATCTCCTGGTTTTCTTTGCACCATTGAATTATTGTATTAGGGTTCATCTGCCTATCTTTTACATTTGATCTAAGGTCTATCTGTCTATAATTCAGATTGAACTATGGGGAAATACACGCGAAAAACTGACACATATTGGGACAAATTCATGTGTGTTTTCTTATTGTATTTATTACTAGGCAGATCTCACCCGTGCATTGCACGGCGGGGCGTACAGATCAATTAAATGGGCCATAAGAGAAACCGCCCACCCGTGGGTACTTAATTGAGTTCGCGATCGTGTTAACTCATTGTGTCGTTGTTCCGACACCCGTGGGTACTTTATTGAATTCGAGCCAGGCTACATCACCTACCCCCCTGCAGACTCGTATGCAAGCTCTAAGAGCCACTCAGCTGATCCGGACCCTGGGCATCGTCAAGTAAATGTCCTAAAGAGGCTACATACGAAATTACAGCTTCCTAGGGTGTAAAGTATAGAAATTACCTATTAAAATGATTTAACCACCGCTTCACAAATCAAACCGTTCTTGCAATATTTGGATCACCTGCTATGAATCAAATCATCGAAACACCAGCTCAATGAAATCATCAGAAATGAACAAGCGGTTGCAATCATGTTCACAATATCAATTATTGAGAATGATCACCTGTGTGTAAACAATAATTATTTATATAACCATGCTCATAACTCAGCTTGTTGGCCACCCACTTCGCATTAGTTAACGTATTATGGTTGGATAAATCGTGGGATGAAAAACGACGAAGTACCATTTCCCTAGCAACGACTCGGTTGTAAGTGGAAATCATCAAAATATTTTCGTGAGCAATTTTCCGTGACGTTTTTTTAGTTTATGTGCCATAGCAAAGACATAAAGAAAACAGTTGATTATTCTCTACGCAACACAGTGAGTCTATTAATTTTATCTCTGTTCTACTAAATGCGCAAAATGCGCACTCTTTTCCGACCTAATGCGCACTCTTACCCTCCAGGGCGGCTAAGACTGCGTATGTGTAACTTTTTTTAAAAATTAAAATATTATGTAACCTTAAGTCAACTTTTGAGTTTTAAATATTTTCTAGTGGTCAGCAATTAGTTAAGGAGTCTTATGATGTATTTCTTGTTTTTCTATTACCAAAATACACTGACTTATAAAAAATCTAAACTTGATGTGCGCACTCTTACCCGACTCTCCCCTAATTGGTTTAGAGTGAAATAGGTCTTCTCTCATATTCAAGAAGTGGCGATTAATGTTTTTAGATATGATATGTAGGTTTAATTTGTAATTGTGCTGATTTTGGTAGAAATTGAAGAACTTGTTAATAACAATACATATTTTATAAAATGGGGCTGACAATGTGAAGGCCTTCTTTACAAGTGGGGTATGTATTCTGTGGGGTAGTCCCCTAGTGTACCTTATATTTTGGGCTAAAATGGATTTCCTTTTACATGCATACATAATTAGGTTTTTAGCATATAACTGGTAAAGGCTTAAAACTTGACATTTTTCGTGTAAGTTTTCTGTAGGGTAAGTTAATGGTAGTTCAAATGTTAATTTTAATATTCTTTTTTGTATCAATATAAAGTGGTTTTAGTATGGAATTAACTCCTTATATTCTACCTACAGGTGTTGTGCTGTTCGTACTAGTCGAAGATATCGACTGTAGGGATCATTGGGAAGTCTACTTGTGATCTATGAACTTTTCATATATGGAATTAACTTCTTATATTCTACATACAGGTGTCACAATATTCGTATCAGTCGCGGATATCGGTTGTAGGGATCATTTGGAAGTCTATTTTTGATCTCGCCAGTTCCTGCTTGAAAAATGACACCTTGAATCATGTGCGCTTCCCGTGGCAGTTTCGTCAACTCATGTGATGAATTTGAAGGGAAATCGGGACTAATCATCTTAGTAGGTAGGTAAACTCACAGGTGTCGGGCAGAGCTTATCAGCAGCGGGCTTCCAAGGCATATACAATGATGAAGTGATCAACCATAAAATATGATAGTTGAGGAATCCTACTTTCAACTTCTGCAGTTGACGCATAAAGTTTGAAAAACTAGTATGGAATCAACTTCTTATATTCTACCTACAGGTGTTGCGCTGTTCGTACTAGTAGCAGATATCGGTTGTAGGGATCGTTGGGAAGTCTATTTTTGATCTCGCCAGTTGTTGCAAGAAAAATGACACCTTGAAGTCATGTGCGCTCCCCGTGGCAGTTTCGTCAACTCATGTGATGAATTTGAAGGGAAATCGGGACTAATCATCTCCCTCGGAAAACGCACAGGTGTCGCGCGGAGCGCATCAGCAGCGGGCATCCGTCATACGGAGCCATTAGGGAGGCCGTGACGTCACGACGCGTCATTGAGGACAGAGGTGGGCTTCACCTTTCTAATAGAGCACCCGCCTACCGGGCAATCTCCCATCTCTCCCCTTTTGTCTTGCCGTCTCTGTCTTTTTCCTTCTATTTCGGCCTTTTCCTTAATGATGATTGAAGACTCCAGAGAAAAAGGCGGGTACGCCCGTTTTGTAGGCCTGAGAAGTTCGAACTCGGATCTTTTCGGTGAACTTCGGACTCGGAAGGGGTTTTTCCTTGAGAAAAAGCGTCCAGCATTAGAAAGCTATGGAAGTCTTCTCACTAAATAACGAATGATGACCCTCCCCCACTTCCCTTGTGTTGCAAGAGCGGTATGACCGGAGAAAAATTGAGGAGAAATCGCGTTAAAGCCGCGAGAAAGAGATAATGCCCTAGGTATTGCGTAATATACTAGTCCCTAACAATTCCTAGAAGTGAAGGACACGTTACAAATCAGTTCTGAAGTAATTTCTACTAACTTTTGCTCTATCCTCGAATATAGCTGAGAATGTCCACTCATCCAAACTATACTTTATATAATGTGGCAAATGAGAATTTGCATTTAACTCAGTTTGATGTCTCAACAGCGTTTCTTCATGGAGAGTTGGATGAGGAAATTTATGTTCAATAGCCGGAAGGATATTCAGATGGGACAATTCAAGTTTGTCGTCTACATCGAAGTCTTTATGGATTAGAGCAGGCACCAAGGTGCTGGAACTAGAGATTTACTCATCCAACTCTCGATTAAGAAACACTGTTGAGACATAAAACTGAGTTAAATGCATATTCTCATTTGCTGCAATACTCAGAAGTGCTGGAGGTCCCACCGAGATATTGAAGTGCATCAACTTGTTGATCAATGTTTATGGTGACTGCAATATGGTTATGATTCAGTATTATTATTATTTATATTGATATGACCGGAGAAAAATTGAGGAGAAATCACTTTAAAGCCGCGAGAAAGAGATAATGCCCTAGGTATTGCGTAACATACTAGTCTCTAACAATTCCTAGAAGTGAAGGAAACGTTACAAATCAGTTCTGAAGTAATTTCTACTAACTTTTGCTCTATCCTCGAATATAGCTGAGAATGTCCACTCATCCAAACTATACTATATATAATGTATTGCAGCAAATGAGAATATGCATTTAACTCAGTTAAATAACTCATTTAGCGACATTAAAATAGAGCGTGAGTAGAGGCACGCCGCAAAGGGGTGCAATATCACCACTCTTGTGGTGCCTGGTCGTAGATGAACTCCTGCGCATGCATTATCAGACATAGGGCATACCCAGTTCATTGCTGACGACGGGGTGGTGCTTATAGAGGGATGCAACCCCGTTGAAATAAGGCATAGGGTCCACCAAGCCCTAGCCCTCATTGAGACGTGGTGCACCGATAAGGGACATTTTATTAATCCAAATAAAATCGACCTAGTTGTGTTCACTACGAAAAGAAGAAATCCACCCATTGGACAACTAGTTTATGTGGGTCAGCATTTAACAATAAAAGGAAAAACTAAATACCAGGGGTTATTTTAGGAAGGAAATTAACTTGGAAACCACACATTGTGTGGAAATACGAGAAAGCTCTCAACAGACTTTTCTGTGTACGCAGGACTGTAGGTAAGACCTGGGTAACAAGTTGATGCACTTCAATATCTCGGTGGGACCTCCAGCACTTCTGAGTATTGCAGAAAAAGAGACTATGGTATTTAACTCAGTTTGATGTCTCAACAGCGTTTCTTTATGGAGAGTCGGATGAGGAAATTTATGTTCAACAGCCGGAAGGATATGCAGATGGGACAAATCAAGTTTGTCGTCTACATCGAAGCCTTTATGGATTAAAGCAGGCACCAAGGTGCTGGAACAAGAAATTTGCTCATCCAACTCTCCATAAAGAAACGCTGTTGAGACATCAAACTGAGTCAAATGCATATTCTCATTTGCTGCAATACTCAGAAGTGCTGGAGGTCCCACCGAGATATTGAAGTGCATCAACTTGTTGATCAAGGTTTATGGTGACTGCAATATTGTTATGATTCAGTATTATTATTATTATTTATATTGATATGACCGGAGAAAAATTGAGGAGAAATCACTTTAAAGCCGCGAGAAAGAGATAATGCCCTAGGTATTGCGTAATATACTAGTCTCTAACAATTCCTAGAAGTGAAGGAAACGTTACAAATCAGTTCTGAAGTAATTTCTACTAACTTTTGCTCTATCCTCGAATATAGCTGAGAATGTCCACTCATCCAAACTATACTTTACCGAAGTGTTGTGCACGAGCAACCACAAAATGCAGTTGGTTTACGCAACCAAAAAAATGCAGATTAGTTGAAAATGTAGATCAGAATGAAGTGTATAGTTTGGTGGTCTGGATGCTCGCAAGCTCGCATCTCAAAAATACATAACATCAAGTCGTCAATCCCTTAGTAACAATGCAGGTTAGTGGACATGTAGATCAGAATGAAGTGTATAGTTTGGTGGTGTGGATGCTCGCAAGCTCGCATCTCAAAAATACATAACATCAAGTAGTCAATCCCTACCTAACCCTACAGTAGAAATGAAAAAAACACTAAGAACAGCAGAAATTATAAATTATTGATTCCTACCAGTTAAAATGAAAAATGAAAAAAAAAAAAAAAAAAAAAAAAAAAAACAGAAATTATAAAACCGCTGGAAAACGGTGGAATATCGAATGTGGACCTTCTAATCGATATATAATCGCATATTTCGATTATCTCAATAATCGAACCTTCCGGCCCTATAATGCACTAGTACCCTATACTTTATATAATGTATTGCAGCAAATGAGAATATGCATTTAACTCAGCCTGATGTCTCAACAGCGTTTCTTTATGGAGAGTGGGATGAGGAAATCCATGTTCAACAGCCGGAAGGATATTCAGATGGGACAAATCTAGTTTGTCATCTACATCGAAGCGTTTATGGATTAAAGCAGGCACCTAAGTGCTGGAAAAAGAGATTTGCTCATCCAACTCTCCATAAAGAAACACTGTTGAGACATAAAACTGAGTTAAATGCATATTCTCATTTGCTGCAATACTCAGAAGTGCTGGAGGTCCCACCGAGATATTGAAGTGCATCAACTTGTTGATCAAGGTTTATGGTGACTGCAATATTGTTATGATTCAGTATTATTATTATTTATATTGGTATGACCGGAGAACAATTGAGGAGAAATCGCGTTAAAGCCGCGAGAAAGAGATAATGCCCTAGGTATTGTGTAATATAATAGTCTCTAACAATTCCTAGAACTGAAGGAAACGTTACAAATCAGTTCTGAAGTAATTTCGACTAAAGTTTGCTCTATCCTCGAATATAGCTCAGAATGTCCACTCATCCAAACTATACTTTCGACAAATTTAACCCAGTTTAACCACAATGGCTCCTTGAGGCAACTCATCAGTGATAGTTCCTTGTAAAAATACAGATGTGCTCTGCCAGGCAAGAGTTCGACTTTCGATTCGAACGGTCGACCTGTTCAGCTGACTTCTATAGCCCATTTCTATATATTCTTTTAGGTATGATTTTCTCAACGCTACAATACATTCCGATTGTCATACTGCAAAAACCTCTAACTTAAAACTAGGGAGAACTAAAAACTGCATGTTTTAATTCTTGTAGCCTATCCCATATATTCTTTGAGCCCAATGAGAATATGGAAGTATTTAGTTACTTAAGGATCGCACTTTCTTCGAAATAGGAATTTTGCGTCTAATTTTATTATTTACAGGAACTTAGGTTGAATCTGATTGTTACTTACAGGTAAGATGTTATATTCTGGAAGTTCCTAACTAGTAGGTTTTTACAAAAATGATCATTTGGTAGAAATGATTAACCGTTGGCTTCTTTTTTTGGTCTCAAAACGTACGTGAGTTCACGATTTGATCAAAATAAGCTCAATACCTTAATTCACCCATAAGTGAACTTACAGGGTTTTGCTATGGCAATAGATTCATGCTTAGTCAAAAACACAATATCCAAGATTGGTTTCGATCATTAATGAATGGAAGATCCTCCAGTTCAGCTTGAACCTTCGGAAATTGTCATTATGCTGAAATTTAACTGTCCATTATGAATGCGTACAGATGAATCAATGTGATACGTACAGGATCAAAACGTGATAATTCCTAATATTTCTGAATGTATTTCTTCGTAGATTTTAGTCAATTTCATGTAATACTTTGTTGGCTGTGCAGAGCAGTTATTTAGGTTCACAGGTAGGGGGAAGTTGTTTGAAGGGAGGAATTTGAGGAGGAAGATTTGTGGAGGGTATCCAAGTTATTGAAAGGTCACGGGGAAAGAACGATCAGAGTTAATTTTTGGTCCGAATTGAGATAGTGGTGGCATCTTGCAGGTCTTGGAGAAACGAATCAAAGCATGTATCGTCTCGGGAAAGAATGATAAAGGTTAGCGTCAAACTACAGAGGGAAAGATTTTAGGTGTCGCAAAGCAGCGATCGGAGTCCATGCGCTGACAACAAAAAAGGATCAGATTCCTAAGAAACCTCACTTGTTGATGAAATTTAACGTGGAAGAAAGATCAAGGTCTAGCAGTTTTCTTGAAAAAATCCGTTTTTCCCATTCTCTTCGTATTTTGTTAAACATTTTGATTTTCGTTTCTTCGCTAAAAAGTGTTTTTTCATTTAAATGACTATTTGGATTGGAGAATTATTTACATTAAACCAAAAATATTACACTTGAAGGTTTAACATTTGAATTTGTGAAGAAGTGACTCTGATCGTTATTTCTCGCGACCCGTTGTTAAGGCACAATAGGATCAATATTTAAGACTAGTTTATAGTTCTAAGGTATAAGTATTGGTACGTACAATTATTGTATAATGTTTGTACTTACACATTTATTTCAGTCGTTATTTTTATGATTTAGTTTTCAATACATCATAATAAAGGAGCGCAACCTGCAACATGAACGATAATTTTACTATAGATAAGAGAATGACAATATCTTTGACCATTTGCTCTGTTTTTCCTTGTATAATTAGAAGTCCATTAGTGCTATACATGTATGGAGGTTAGGACTTGAGAGAGGTTCATGTTAGTATTTTTCGAACTAATTTCTTCAGATGCAAAAATATACTATACACATAAGTACCTATGATAAGAAAGTAACGTTTTCCGTTGGTTTCTGGAGTGGTTAGATTTTTTTAGGAACTAACTTAATTTCTTTAGTTAGTTTATGGTTGTCAAGGTATACGAATTCCTGTCATGATAGTCGAATGAACGGCGTATACTTACAAAAACGGAATAACATATTTTGTACATTGATTTTTTTTAACACAGAATGTGTTTTTGCGATGACCTACCGAAAAAAAATCGTCACAAAAAACCGACAGAAAAAACCGTTATGCGCCTTTTATAATGATTTTCACGTACAACCAAGCCGTTGGTAAGGAAATAGAACTCCCGCAGTGTTCATTGCACAGAAATTGTTCACCATTCGTTGGAAAGCTCTCAATTTATATAGTATTTTTCTTGTAGTTACATATTTATTTATATAATATTTATAGGGTTTTAGACCAAATTAAATGTCTAACAATTATTTATTTTATTATTGCCAAATATTGTTATTATTCACGTGCAACCAAGCAACGAAGCAACCAAGCAAAAACACGTTCTGTGTTCCTATGATTTCATACAGAGTATGGAAAAAGAAATAAACCGGGGGGTGCAGGGGGGCGGAGCCCCCCGCCGAGGCGCAAAGCGCCGAGTTTTTTTTTTTTTTTTTTTTTTTACCATCAACAATAATTTATTAAAACCCTAATTGTTAAACATAAACAAACAATGACAACTTGCGACACATAAAACAAAAATATAATTGTCTCTCATACATATATAGCATTTCCCGATCCAAATAAACATTTCCCGATCCAAAAAAAAAAAAAAACACTTTCCCGACCAAAATAAACATTTTCCCAACCAAAATAATCATTTTCCCAACCAAAATAAACATTTTCCCAAACAAAATAAACAATACAACATTCATAGGAAAAGTCACCAAGTAGGAAGGAAAGTACTTTGAAACACTTCAAGTGAATATGGAAACCATGTGTTAGAGGATGCGATTACCAGAGCAATAGCCGCGATTAATACTGATGATTGTCGGAACTACGTAATGAACACCTCCGTCAACCTAATATCAGCAGCTGCGGGTGAAGCAATTCATTAAACTTACATTTTGTTGTTTTCGTTTTTTGAATATTGTTGAAGAACTATTTATGTTTCTAGTCTACACATTGTTAAAGAAGCCAGTTCATTTTGAATGTCCTAATGTTAATAAAGAAAATGTTTATTTTGATCGGGGAAATGTTTATTTTGATCGGGAAATGCTATGTAATTTTCATTCCTGAATTTCCACTTTTGATATCGACCTGGAAGGCGATCACAAGGTAAGATGAGTTACGTATTTTAATATAATCTTCTTTAAAAAGTAGTTTTTCCAAGTTTTCTTTCACCGAAATTCAAGTTGAATGGAAATGTGAAAAAGCGTTAGAATCTAAAGGGCATTGTTTTAGTAGAGACGTGACAAAAGGTGATGGGGAGCATTGTAAACTGATGTAAGGTGAAGTATGAGTTATCTTTGTGTGAAAGTGAGGGTGAGGCTGTGACGGGAGCAGGGAGCACGCAAAACAACCGCCTGGGGGGCCCTGGGGGGCGGCGAGGGCGGATTGTGACGGCGAAGCGGGGGCGGCACTCGGAGACAAAAGGACCGTAAATCATTTGATTCTATTCAGCGAAGCATGGAAAGGTGGGAGGGGCGGGAGGGTAGGGAAGGATGACGATGGAGTTGACGGGGGTGGAGACGGCGGGGGCGGCGGGGGTGCCAACCCCACCGCTCTCTCACTTTTCACCGGAGGCTCAAAACCGACCCGGGCACCCCCTCATTCCCCCTCGCCATTCCGACCATCCACTAATTAATCACCGTTGTTATTCATTGCGAATAATCACACAACACGGTTCGGTAGCGGCAAGCGGTGGGCAGGGGGGTTCGGTGCCGCCTCCACGGTCTCCAAACCAGAAATTAGTAACATTCTGCGAGCCAAAGCCGCAACTGATGGGGTTGACAGGGCGGGCAGCGGTTCTGATGGATGACGTCATATTTCCCTACCGACAACTCAACGTCACATCCAATAAGTACGCGCTTACCCCCTCGCCGCTGCCGCTCCTTTCGATCCACCCCCATCCACCCTTCTCAACCACCTTTTCGCATCGGAAAAACAATTTTCAAACGAGCTTCTTTTATTTATGCATCCATCAGAAACAGCCAACGGACAATCAATAAGCGACTAATACGATCATCGTTCCACGTTATTAACCAATCCATACCTCTTGTACTGTGTATGCATGCCTCTTCGCATTTGTCATTATTTACTCCACCTTCAGGATTAAAATGAATCTTGGCCCACCACACAATCGGTAGTAATAATAATAATAAAACATTTATTAACCCAAAGACATCTGTAAATATTGTCCATAGCGGGTCACATGAACCACGTATGGTGAAGTTACAATAAACTGTATAAGACGGCAAAATGTAGAATAATTACGGATATCGAATAGTGACAAGAAAAAGTTAGAGGGGAAAAAAACGAAACAAAAATATGGTTACTTAATTGAGAAAAAAAAGGAGAAGAATTTGAGAGAAAGAGAAGAAGAAAATGAAGAATCCATCGTAAGGGGAAGACAAAAAAAAAGGGGGGGGGGGGCACATAATATTAGGTTATTCAATTGTAAGTATTCAGGTGCTGCTTAAGATAGCTTAAAAACCGACCAATGGAAGGGGACGCACGAACAGACAATGGGAGGGCGTTACAAACCCTAGCCCCAGCCACCACAAAGGACCTGGCCATGGTTCGACTGAAATGGCGCGAGATCATCAGGATATTTGACCTCGAAGAGGCAGCTCTCGTGGTCAGGTTGTCCAAGTAGTCAGGCATAGAACCACTCAAGATTAAATACAGCGTTTTCAGGTGGCGAAAAATAAAATATTTACTCATTTACTCATCTGTAGCCCAGAAACGGAATGTCGTGCCTTACCATTAAAAACATAACGTAGGCAGGCATTGTAGGCTACTTGGAGTTTTTTATTTAGAGAGGCAGATAAAGAGTAAGAAAAAATGGAACATCAATAAAACAGATGGGGGAGAACCAAAGCTATCACCAATCGGCGCTTGAGGTACTGTGGGGTGAATTTTGAAAGGCGTCGCAGGGAGTGGAGAGATCCATAGACCCTTTGACATACCCTAGTTATGTGGGAGTCCCTGGATAGTGTCTTGTCCAATATAAGACCGAGATTCCTGACATGCTGGGAAAAGGGAACCACGCTCCCATCGATCAGAACAGGAGGCAGGGGATCAGTGGGAATGTCCTGACTAAAAACCACGGTCACCTGAGATTTAGAAGGGTTAATAAGAATTCCGTTATTCCTGGCCCAGGTGGAGACGCTAGAAAGGTCATGGTTAAGTTTCCTGATGGAGTCAATCATTGCATCCCCAAGTTCACTGGTAATGTAGATTTGAAAATCGTCTAAAAAAAGGTGGTAGCTGCAGAACTTGAGGACGCCAGGCAGGTCGTTAATGAAGACTGAAAACAAAAGTAGCCCCAGCACAGCACCCTGTGGAACTCCGCAAAAGAGGGGAAGGGGCCCGGACTGATTGCCATTACAAATGACCGCCTGCATCCTACCATAGAGGTAAGATGAAACCAGACTGCACGCAGAAGTAGAGAACCGAAATAGACGCTTCAGCTTTCGCAAGAGCAGACGGTGGCTAACAGATCCAACAGCATTTTTAAAGTCGAGAAGGACCAAAAAGAGAAGGACCAAAAAGCTACACATCCTCCCCTCAATTCCCATCCTGATATCTTCCACAACCCTCAGCAGCGCAGTTTCGCAACTATAAGACTTGCGAAATCCAGACTGGTAAGTGCATAATAGATTGTTAGAAGAGATGTGGTCATTGATCTGGTTGAGAATGAGTATCTCAAAAACCTTACTTAAAACAGGCAAAATGCTGATAGGGCGAAGGTCAGAGAGCTTAGAGGGGTTGGGAATTTTAGGTAGTGGGATTACGAATGCAGATTTCCAGGCAGAAGGGAATCTAGAGCTGGTCAGAATGAAGTTAAAAATGTAAGTAATATGGTCAAGGAGCAAAAGTAGTACAGCTTTAGCTGATCAGAAAAGAGGATATATAAAAAAGTAACCAGAATTAAAACCTCAACAAACGATTCCACCACGTACAACCTAGATTAGCCCTTTGGATCACTTATGTGACCGAATGAAATATAATTATGTACCTATGTAGTTCAAAATTAGAGGAATCACTTAAATATAATATTTTGATACATTACATACGCCAACCGTTGCCTCATGGGATTCGAGCATTTATTAATTATGATAAAATGAAATTATAACAAGTCTTTGACTACGAAGAATCATTCTTCGAATAATGTGGAAACAGTGTGATATATATATTGCGAACAATATACAATGTATGTAATAATATACAAAGTATATAATATTATTATTAATGTAATATTTATTATTATATTAATATAACGAATTTGGCACCTCCGGTAAGGAGGAATGAAGGGAGAAAGGATGAGAGAGAGGATGAGATAGAGAAAGTGAGGGAAAGAGAGTGAGTGAGTGAGTGAGTCAACCAATCCCCCTTTTTCCCCTCCTCAACCACCTTGGAAAAACAATTTTCAAACGAGCTTCTTTTATTTATGCATCCATCAGAAACAGCCAACGGACAATCAATAAGCGACTAATACGATCATCGTTCCACGTTATTAACCAATCCATACCTCTTGTACTGTGTATGCATGCCTCTTCGCATTTGTCATCATTTGCTCCACCTTCAGGATTACACTGAATCTTGGCCCGCCACAAAATCGGTAGTACAGCTTTAACTGATCAGAAAAGAGGATATAAAAATTTTGTGATTACTTTCTTTCAGGCGTTTGTTGAAATCAGTGTCATTAAATGTAGAGTAGTTGACAGACAAATTTAAAGACGAAACGCTTGCATACGAGTCTGCAACACATTGGGACATTTTATGTCTTTAGTTGCAGACGTATTACAGCTTCCTAGAGTGTAAAGCATAGAAATTAGCTTTAAGAGCCACTCAGCTGATCCGGACCCTGGGCATCGTCACATAAATGTCCTAAAGAGGCTACATACAAAATTACAGCTTCCTATAGTGTAAAGTATAGAAATTATCTATTTAAATGATTTAACCACCACTTCACAAATCAAACCGTTCTCGCAATATTCGGATCACTTGCTAAGAATCACATAATCGAAACACCAGCTCAATGAAATCATCAGAAATTAACAAGCGGTTGCAATCATGTTCACAATATCAATAATTGAGAATGATCACCTGTGTGTAAACAATTATTCATATAACCATGCTCATAACTCAGCTTGTTGTTAACATAGTATGTGGTTGGATAAACCGAGAGCTTTCGAACGAATGGTCAACGAATTTTGTGGGATGAAAAACGACGAAGTACCATTTCCATAGCAACGACTCGGTAGTTAGCGGAAATCATCAGAATATTTTCGTGAGCAATTTTCAGTGACGTTTTTTTAGTTTATGTGCCATAGCAAAGACATAAAATGTCAAAAAAAGTGTCCAGAATTAAAACCACAACAAACGATTCCACCACGTACAACCTGGATTAGCCCTTTGGATCACTTATGTTACCGAATGAAATATAATTATGTACACACGTAGTTGAAAATTAGCGGAATCACTTTACTATAATATTTTGATACATTACGTATGCCAACCGTTGCCTCATGCGATTTGTGCATTTATTAATTATAGTCAAATGAAATTGTAACAAGTCTTTGACTACGAAGAATCTTTATTTGAATAATGTGGAAACAGTGCGATATATATTGCGAACAATATACAGTGAATTTAATAATACACAAAGTATATAATATTGTCAATATTAATGTAATAATAATAATTATATTAATGTAACATTTTACCTCCAGTTAGTTGCGGAAGTTGTCGGAGTGGTGAGAGAGAGGACGAGATAGAGAGTTAGGGAAAGAGAGTGATAGTGTGAGTGTGTGAGAGCGAGAGAGAAATAGAGAGTGAGAGATAGAGGGAGAGGGAGGGGGGACGGAACAGTAGGAATTGAATGAAAAGCGATTCATTGCATTTATTGACTTTCGTCCGTTATACAAGGACACGCAGTCGTGTCATTGTGCATTTTATGGTGTACGTGAGTAGAAGGGCCCCACAGTAGAACTGTGGATCTAGAGGTATGTGGTAACTGTTAGGTAAGTTGTTTCCAAGAGTTACCATTGTGTTGACTACGTAAATTATCGCCCATATCAATGGAATCAGTCACTCAAAACATAACATTTTTGAGTTGGGCACAAATTCGGTACCTACATACTTTTTGAAAAGTTTGTGTCCACTACAAGACCTATAGGCCCACAAAGATGAAAAAGTACAAATAGAATGATTGTGAGTTCATTTTGTTGTAGGTTGTGTAAATTTTTTCCAAATAATTTTTTACTAAATTTTCAGTCCAAAAATGGATATTAGTCCAAAAAAAAAAAAAAAAAAAAAAACGCAGCAAAATCCTCACGCTGTCTCAAACGTTCAAGACCCAGAAAAATATTGCTTCAAGATGTCAGAAGAAGAGCCAGAAAGCTGTGCAAAGCGTGTTGAAGTTGTGGAAGGAAACTGGATTACTCAATTCTCGACTTATTGGAAGGTGTGGTAGAACAAATATAGACTTCTCCAAGAACTGACGCCCTGCTGTTGAGGATTTTCAAAAGTGATCCTAGAAAAACTGCTATTGATCTGAGGAAAGATTTACTTGCAATGAGTTTGGAAGTAGTAGACGTCCTTTTTGTCCTAACACACCTTCCAACATGTCCAGAGTTGAGAGATCCAATTTCTCAACTTCAACATGTTATGCACAGTTTTCTGGCTCTCCTGACCAATGCCCAATGCGATCCTCTTGACGGTGGCAATATTTTTCTGGGTCTTGAACGGGTGTTGAGACAGTGTGAAGATTTTGCTTTTTTTTTTTTTTTTTTTACTAATATCCATTTTTGGACTAAAACTTAAGTAAAAAAGTGAAACAATTGAACAAAATTTGAAGAAAGTTCTTTGGAAAAAATTGACACAACCTACTACAATATAAAATCACGATCAATATATTTCTACTTCCGTTTCTTCTTTGTAGCTGTATAAGTCTTGTAATGTGTACGAACTTTTCAAAAAGTATGTAGGTACCGAATTAGTAACAAAATCAGAAATTTTATGTTTTGAGTGACTGATTCCATTAATTTGGGCGATACTGTGTGTATGTGCATGCGCGTTTATTTGTCTTTCCGTCTGTTCCAAGGAAAAAGCTGTAATTTTAAAGGTATCGATGAGAAATTCGGCTGGTAAACTTCTTAGACGTAGATTGTATGTATGGTTTTTTGGTGTCAATTCAACATTTGGTGGCGATACGTTAATGTAGTAGGAAGACACATCCAAAATACGTGTTTGTTATGAACTTTGATGGTGAATCAATATATACCGCTTTCAATTCGATAAAATTTGATGCAATGACGATATACTATAGATGGCACAAAGACGATATCGGACGACAATAATTATACAAAAAAGTTTTCGATGTAAATTAGGATGCCGAACCAAATGGATTCACCTTGATCATCAATCCATCTCATTTCGATTTACGGTCGATTACAAAGTTTTTTTAAATTGAAAATAATGAACCAAAATTAAAAAAATGTATGTTTCTTGTTCTTTATGCGCGGGCTTACCGTTCGCCCGGTCGGGATGAAACCTTTTCCAACTCATTTCTTGCATTCTCGTGTTGATCGTAGGCTATCGGAATCTTCCACAAACCCACTCCTTATCGTCAAATCGCCCATCCTTCGTAACAGGTAAATACAAGAGGAAGCGAAAAACTTTTGCGAGAAAAAGTGGTAGGTAGGCATTGGAATGGTAACTGCTTGGAGCAAGAGTATATTATGGCAACTAATTAGAGATGAGGACAGTAAACCCGTACCAATCTCAACCAAAGTGAGGATGAGTTATATAAGGTACTAGAGTAAAAAGTGGTTGTATGTTTTTGCTCAGTTGAATATTTAAGTCTGCAATTTTTTTCCGGCAGCAAAACCTAAAAAAATAAAGTTATCCCACATTACAGGCGATTCCGTGTGGTTTTTAATGACCATTTTTTCTCTGGATATAACATGAAAACATTCCAGAAGAAAAAATATACAGAAAGTTTTATTGGAAACAACAACTATAGGTGGGACATACAAGGAGAAACACCATGCTATGTCCACCTACGTGTTGAAAAGTCGAGAAATAAAAAAAGCACAGACCAGACACACAGGCAATGCGTACCCACATAATAATCCAACTTACCTGTGAGCCGTCCAACGCCGCCCCAATTAGTTTACAGCTCTACCTCACAACAGACCAGAAACCACGAACTCATTCACAATTAAAATGACCGCCCTTCTCCACTAATTTAAATAATTACGCCGCAATTATAGTTTACCTTCTTCTCGTAACCTCTTCCACCTGTTAATTGCCTTGATATAGATAAATTTAAAAGCAATTACCGCGCCACAAGAGTCGAGGCTCCCTTAACAAGGATATTCCCTTCCAAGGAGCGAGTAAGTTATGCGTGTAATCCTTGATGAGGCTCCCGAAGAAAAATTGGAATGAAAAATTTTTTCTTCCCAAGAAAGTCGGCTAAGTGGACGAAATAACCGGCTAATGAAAATATTTCGTACGACGCCTGATGTTCGATAAGGATTTTTTTACTTGTCGTGTATTTTTAAGGTTGCATGAACTCGGATAATTATCGTCGTAGAACACGGTTTTTAATGCTGTTATCGTTGATTTTTTTCCAGTGAACAGGGGAAAGTTTCATCACGCATGCTTCATTGTTACTGATTGCTCCCGTTGGTGTAAATTTTTTGGAAACGGATTCTCACACTACAGTTCCGAATAAATCATAAGGCACAAACTCAATTCCACAAATTAGTGTTTCCATTTTTACAAATGTGATCCCGTAAGAAGTAAACGGAGTAAGTGCTACTGCAACCAGTTTTCAACCAAACCGTGTTGTAAATTTTTCCGAAAAATATTCGACTATTTGAGAGCTCAGGTATGTCCTCAATCTTTGAATTGATTTCAACTTCATGTAGGCTACCTACCCCAGTATTTAAAGGTGTTTCTAATTCAGTTGTAAATTAACACTTTTGCATGTATTTGTTTCTCTAGATCCCTTCACGATATCTTCAGGAATTTTTTTCAATTTTTCGTTTCCTCGTTTACCTTTTACTGAACAAGTTTCACCTCTACTGTGCTAATATGTTTTTCATGCGGGAAACTATGGGGACGACAGCCGCGGATGGTCCTGTGGCTATACATCGCGATCGTTGGACCCATACTAACTTACTCCAGCGTTGTATGGTGGCATAAGGCTGGTCAAGTGGGGGCCTACAAAAACCTCACTAGCAACCAACGATAGGCCAGCTGAACCATCTTGGAGCAATTAAAAACTTGCCACCGATGTCATACTAACATAGTGGAAGTGATACAAGAACCACTGCTTGAAATGGTGGCCGGTATCATTCCCAAAAGTCTCACTCAACCCCACCTGTACACGGTAATCGTAAGAAGAGAGGGGCTAAGGATGAACGAATGCTGTTCCAACGACATCATCTGGTACGCCGATGGGTGAAAAATGGAAGCAGGTACTTGTGCAGGAGTATATGGGTAAAACCCCAGATGGAATGTATCATTCACACCTGAGGAACACACCCCTGTATTCCAGGAAGAAATAGTGGAAATTGTGGTTGCGGCTGCAGAGAGCTTTAGGAGGGGGCACCGAGGTGCCCACATCCGTATCCTCTCTGACAGGCAATCCTCAATGAAAGCATTAGTGGCCCCAGACATCTCCTAGCGAGTGGTCTGGTGTCGTATGCAAACGCTCAACACCCTAGCAAAACACAACCGGGTCCGTCTGGAGTGGGTGCCAGGGCATAGACTCCCAAATCCCTTTTGTAGGGCCTGAGCCGGCAGTTGCTTTACTAAAAACTACCTTCAGAAGGATCATCAACGAGTGGGTTGACGATCAAACCACACGAAGATGGTCCAATATTGAGGGACATGCCCATAACAAGCTCATGGTGGCCGAACCCAACACCAAACTTACTGAGTGACTACCCAGAAAAGACCGTAGGGAATTTAGAACAATAGTTGGCCTTATGACCAGCATTGCACCCATACACATCTACCTACACCGAATAGGGGTCACACGAAACTCAACCCTGTACAGACAATGCGAGGAGGCAGACTAAGCAGCATCCCACATAATCTTCAAGTGTCCTGCACTCACCTATCGCAGATTTGAACTCTTTGGGGCATAACCCCCAATGATGTCTATTCGAAGCGAACAATTAATAGAGACTCACATCCCTCACCAGAGGGCTGAATCTTATGATTAAACGCTAAAATCTCAGAAACGTACAATAAGCCACCAGGCTTCCGTGCTTGGGGCCCAAAATAACCCCAACCTCAGAGTTTTCCTATACATCTACATCTACCCATGAAGCTGAAATTTGAAATAGAGAACATCTAGAATCGAGTTATGAAGACTAGAGCCTTCCAGATCCACGTTCCTCCTATGTTTTGCTGAGGCTCAAGGTAAAAGCAAAATGAAAACTAAATGAACGAGCTCGCCTTGCCATGGAGCTGGAATTTCAGCACAATTAATAATTCTCATTGTTTTCACCATTTGTTTTGAAATACTCATTACTTCTTTTTGTGTGATGCATAAGTACCTATTTGGTTCTCATTTATTTAGCAATATCATCCTTTTACATCAATCGCATCTGTGTTCCTTAATGGACAGAGGCGATGCTAATTATAATAACGATTGTATAAAAAGACATATATTTATTCTCTTAGTCAAATCCATTTAAATTCTGTAAAAATATATAGGCAGGTGAAGAATGACAAGCTACAAAGCCAGCCTCATCAATTAGGTAAACTCTCAAGCTAACTTCTGAAATTCGAAATAAAACCTCTTTGGAACTCCTTGCTTACTATGACAAGGTAAGAGTAGATTTGCTCTCACCCTAATACCTTCCTTATTCAACCAACAAAGATGGAAATTTAAGCTAATTTGTATATTAGGGTGTCCTTATTCTAGCGCCCGTTGCATTTTAAACAAACGGCTTTCCTCCTAGTGCATAAATATGTTGATAGAAAAAATTCAGAACTTAACGCCTGGCTTACTTTTCCAACGGTACCTAGGCTTGTTCCGTCTTCTAGAAACTAACAATTTTGGATCCCTCAATCTTTGAAAAATCATATTTCTGTATTCAACTGTTTTATTTTAATAGTTATATTTGTCAAATTAAAAAACTACTAATTTTTATACCTAAAAAAGTCTAGTTTTTAGCGAATTTTCTTAGAAAATAAAGCTATTGCAATGGCTCCAAAATTTTTAAAATAAAAATTTTCTTCATCGAAATCTGTT
The DNA here is from genome assembly GCA_030762985.1 of Adelphocoris suturalis. Classification (NCBI taxonomy): domain Eukaryota; kingdom Metazoa; phylum Arthropoda; class Insecta; order Hemiptera; family Miridae; genus Adelphocoris; species Adelphocoris suturalis. Next base: position 22,104,495 of record CM061041.1, on the reverse strand, counting down.
TTGAGGCATTCTGAAATGATTCCTGGATTTTAACGCTTATATATATATATATATATGTATATATATATATACATATATACATATATATATACATATATATATATATATATATGTATATATAAGTATATATATGTATGTGTCATTCCAGACGATAACTCTCGATAGAATTGAGATAAAAACTTTGTTCTTTCGCCAAAAAATCAAGCATTTCAAAAGAAAGGATGAGTTTGTTGGACAACACTTTTTGAGCACATTAAATTGGTCAAATTTCAAAAAATGTACTTAAAACACTAAAAAAAACCGCTAAAAATTAACAAATTTCTATTTTTTAGCAGAATGCTACTCGAAAAAAATTAATCGAACATGAACTAGGACATTTAAAAATTTAAGCACAAAATTGTACTGAAAATGTACTTAAATTTCATTAAAATAAGCTAAAAATCGATAGGAACACTTGAAAAAATTGTAAAAATCCACAAAATCGTTTGTTCATTGGAATATTACTGACAAAAAGTTAGTTTGCTATAAAATGTATAATAAAATTTTTATTTGTCCCCAAAGTGCTCAAATTTCAACAGAATTTAACATAAATGTAATACGACCATTTATGAAAATTCGCTCATACGATCATGCTGCATGACTGGAACTTTTCTTCAGATTTTGACTATTGATGAACCTCCTTAATTTTGATGGTATGTTATATGCATAACTCCAAAGAAACAAATTCTGTTTTGAATAGTAGAATATGATTTAGAACGAATTTATTAGCCATAGAATGGGTACAGTAAACCAAACAATCTCTAATATTTCATCAATATTGGCAGAACAGTTTCGGATTTTGGATTCTGAAATGGAAATTTTATCACGTAAAATGCATGTTAGTGCGTGTAACTACAAGGAGCTAACCCACGAAAACTGAAAATTTGTCATTGTGTGTTGTAGTTTTGGGATGTAGGCATGTAGAAATGATGTAGTTGATGGTGTAGTTTAGTACAATGATGGTCTGGACATGAACTTTACCACAGACAGACACAAGAAACCAAAGTGGAAAATTGTCATGACCACAATGCAAGAAGAAATTTCGATTTTGGAGAACAAAATCTGTTTCTTCCACATGGTAGATAGTGAGAGAAAATGAGAGATTTTCACGTGATAAAACGTGATAAAGATTAACGACTCCAAGTAATGAAATCATCTGACCAATTTATCTTACCTCTGTTATTTTGCCTTCAATATTGGTTTCGCTTGTCTTACACGTTTCCCAGCCACTGTAAATTTTTCAATGTGATCTTGGATGTTAATGAATACTGACGACCTGAAAACGAGAGTAACACTCTTAGAAAACAACCTTTGAAATTCTGATAGATACTTAGTATAGAAATTTAAAATATTGTTCCATGTTGGAATTTATAATAAATTAGATTGTAAAAAGCAGAGACTACACAGTTAGATCGAATTCCGAATATCAAGTGTATTTTTCAATTCTAATAAAACATATGAAAAATACCTAGCATCTGGTAAATCAAATAATATTGAAGTATAATGAAGAAGCTTCAACTTGAATTTCCACACTTCCCCTCCAGTTGCTACTTCTTCTTCTTCAATCGATTCCAACTCCAATGAAATTTGTGAATTGCTTGTGTTTACATGATGCTAGTGGTTTTGTAAACATATCTGCTGGCATATCCGCAGTACCCATATATTTGAATTCGACAATTTTGTCATCAACACAATCTCTTATAAAATGATGCCGAATGTCTATATGTTTGGTACGTGAATGGTGAGCCGTATTCTTCGCGAGTTGTTGAGAGCCTTGGTTGTCATTGTAAATAGCTGTTGGTTCTTGACATCTTTTCAATCCCAACGCACTCAAAAACTGACGGAGAAATATCGCCTCTTTTGTGGCCTCCCCAAGAGCTAGATATTCCGCCTCAACACTTGAAAGAGCCACAGTCCGCTGTTTTCTTGCCTCCCACGAGATCGCTGCTCCTCCAAATACGAATGTGTATCCTGAGTAGGACCGCCGATCGTCGAGGCAATTTCCCCAATCCGCATCTGCGTATCCTTGGAGTGGTTGTCCCGTCTTCTTGAAGGTGATTCCGTAATCGGCTGTTCCCTTCAAATACCGCAGTATTCTTTTTGCAGCCATCCAATGCTCTTGTGCATAGCAATTATTGAACTGGCTCAAATAATTAACAGCATAGGTTATGTCGGGACGAGTGCTGACTGACAAATACATCAATGAGCCTATCAACCGTTGGTATGGGTATTTTTTCATTTCTTCTTGATTCACAACTCCAGGTTTTTGGAGTTTTAACCCTGGTTCTAGAGGGGTTTTAACAGATTTCGAGTTTTCCATACCGAAACGTTTTAATAAGTCCAACGTGTATTTGCGTTGTGTCATGTAGATCTTCCCCTCGTCGAGGTGTTGGGCAAACTCAATCCCTAGTCCAAAGCTGATCTGCCCTAGGTTCTTCATCTTGAAGCAGCTCATTAATGTGTTCTTCGTGTCCTCTGTCCACTTTGGGTTAGTTGATGCAATCCATAGATCATCAACGTATATTGCAAGTATCAAGAAGTCCTTTCCTCTCCGAGCATGGTAAACACAAGGTTCCGAGTGCAGAGGTTTCAATCCTAAATTCTTCACTTTTTCGGTCAATTTGAGATACCATTGTCTCCCAGCTTGCTTCAACCCGTACAGCGCTTTTTGAAGACGACAAACTTTATTTCCATTTTTGACTTCCTGCAACATTTTTCTCGCTACGTTCTTGATTTCAATCGAGGTTGAACTATCCGCTACAATATCTTCTAGCGTTGGAACAAATTCCTCAGGTATTTTCATGAATATTTGTTCATCAAGATCACCGTTTAGAAACGCAGTAACTACATCAAGTTGATGTATCTCCATATCGTACTCGACCGCCAAAGCCATGATCATCCTGATCGAACTCATTCGCACCACTGGAGCAAAAATTTCATTATAATCTTCTCCTTGAAGTTGATTAAATCCTTGTGCGACCTGCCGAGCTTTTTTACGTTCCACTGTACCATCAGCTTTTAGTTTTTCTTTTAAAATGATTCGACAGCCGATAACGTTCTGGTCATTCTGACGGTCAACGATAGTTAACGTTTTGTTTTCAATAATGGATGCAATTTCAGATTTAATTGCTTCTCTCCATTCTTGGCTGTTTGGTTGAGATAGCGCTTCTTTCAACGAAATATCAGCAATTCCTGCGTAATCTTCAGGACCCTGAGAAAAATCGTTTACTACTTCGAGAGGTTGTTGTGGGTGCACCTCCACTTCACAGTAAACTTTCCTTGGTCTTCCTCTGCTTCCTGAACGCACAATATGAGGTCTACCTCTCCCACGAACTGTTTGTGAAGTTGACGTCATATTTTCGTTAATTACACTCTCTACTTCTTCTGTAGATGATTCAACGTCATTATTTGCATCTGTATAATCATCATTCGAATTTTCGGTATCAGTTTCATTTTCCTGTTCATTGTTCACGTTTCCTCTATTCAATTTCTCTTGAGTAGGAATCCAAACTGTTACATGCTTGTTACCCGAGTTATTTGTTTTGTCATTCACAGATCGATGATTGTTTTCAGAGATGAAATCCTCAAATCCATTTCCATCTGCTACTCCTTCAAGGAACTTCACATCTCTTGAAACGATTACTTTTCTGTCTTCTGGTGACCAAACACGATAACCCTTGGTTTGTTCAGAGTAACCAATGAACGTACATGGCTTCGCTCGTGGCTGGAATTTGTCTTTATTTGGAGCTTTATTTAGAAAATACGCTCTACAGCCAAATGTTCGGAAATAAGAAACGGTAGGAACTTTCCCCATCCACAGCTTAAACGGAGTTTCTCCACCAATGCTGCTTGAAGGACACCTGTTTCTTATATGATTTGCAGCGAAAACTGCTTCAGCCCAAAAAGATGGGGGTAACTTGGCTTGTATCAACATACATCGCGCTGTTTCTACCAAAGTCCTATTTTTTCGCTCCGCCACGCCATTCTGTTCAGGAGTATGACAGACGGTCAATCTCCTTGTTATGCCACAATTTTCCAAGTATGAATTGAACTCTCGATTACAATATTCCTTCCCATTATCTGACTGGATACATTTTATCTTCTTCCCCCTCTGATTTTCAACCAAATTTTTGAACTTCTTGAATTCAGTGAGGACTTCAGATTTTTTTGAGATGAATCTAACCTCACACCATCGAGAATAATCGTCTATGAGGGTTAGGAAGTACTTCGCACCGCCTTTTGACTGGACTCTCATAGGCCCACATAAGTCACTATGGATAATGTCCAAGAGTTCCGACGAGCGATTTGATTTTTTCGGAAAGGGTTTTTGTGACATTTTTCCTTGAGCACAAACTGTACAACTTGCCAGCGATTCATTTCGATTTAAATCCATTCCTAATACACGTTTCTGGGCGTGAACGACCTTTAAATCTGCCTCATTCAAATGCCCATAAAGTTGGTGCCACAGTTCAATTTTTGATCGAGTACTGGGTTCAGCAGCTCTTGCATTTTCCAGAGCTTTCTCCTCAACATAGTACAACCCATTTACCCTTTTGGCTACCATTATTATATTCCCTGCTCTATTCTGTACTTCTGCTGACGATTCGTTAAACGTTACTGAATGTCCATTGTCGGTAATTTTTCCCACGGAAATCAAATTTGAGCGTAAGTCCGGAACGTGGAGGGTGTTATTCAACTTCAAGATTTGTGTTGAATTTCCAACAGGTACCCTCATCTGAACCGTTCCTTTGCCTAAAACACCAACCGATGATTGGTTTGCGAGGTTCACTTTACTGCATTCTGTAGGTACTAGTGACATGAATCGCTCTTTGCCATTGCACATATGTGAGCTACAACCACTATCTAGACACCACTTTGCAATGCCTGAGATGTTCATGGCCGCTTCACATGTAGTGAGCAAACTTTCTTCCGTCTTTTGGACTGTTTGTGTCATTTTCTTCTGACTACAGTCGGACGCTTTGTGCCCTTTTTTCCTACAAAGATTGCATTTAAACGGAAACGAGGTTTCTCTTTCAGATGGACGTTGATTTCGAGCATTCTTATTCCATATCCTCTTCTTTGCCAATAGACCCGATGCCTCAGAAACACCATGCTTATCCTTACGAGAGTCACTTTGCTCTGTAATCTTGATTTTAAGAGCTTCAGGGGTTGGAAGATCGTCGCGAGCTTCAATCGCACACCTAAAATTTTCGAAGCTTTCCGGTAAGCTGTACAACAACATGATAGTGAGAAGATCCTGATTGATTTCTACACCCATGTCATGAAGCTTGTCTACAGCATCGAAAAATTTCCCAAGATGCTCTCGCACGTCATCTTCCTCTCCCATTCTGTGGAGCATAAGCTGCTTCAGCAAGGTTGCTTTCCTAGCAGGCCCCTTTGACTGATATATTGACTCAAGTTTCAGCCACATTTCCCTGGAAGTCTTGCAGTCCTTCACCTGCTTCAATTCCGAGGGTGAAATTGAAAGAACTAAATCAGCCTTCGCTTTCTTATCTGCTTGGTTCCACGCTGCCTTCTCTGATTCCGAAGTTGGGCAAGGGATACTTCCGTCTACATATCCTACCACATCATTCTTCACGAGAATAGCATCCATTTGCAGCTTCCAAGTATCATAATTCTCTTTATTAAGGCACTGGATTCTTGTCACATTCATTCTTAACGATTTCACTCGAAACTCGCGGAAACACTAAATTCAAATCACACTAATATGAATTCACCGCCAGAAAATTCCGATTCTCGTTAAATTCACTTCGAAATTTCGACCTATCCCGCGTCAGACCTATAACCTATAATAAATTAGATTGTAAAAAGCAGAGACTACACAGTTAGATCGAATTCCGAATATCAAGTGTATTTTTCAATTCTAATAAAACATATGAAAAATACCAAGCATCTGGTAAATCAAACAATATTGAAGTATAATGAAGAAGCTTCAACTTGAATTTCCACAGGATTGATTAATTTTTGGCTGTAGTAGGATGGACGGGTTAGAACAAGGGATAACCCAAGATTCAAAAGTATAAAAATCGTTGGTAGATGTAGTGGATTTATATATGTTTTACTTGGTGTAGGTAGACCAAGTGGGACATTTATATTCTGGTTATGCGGGTTAGTCCCTGAGGTATTCCTGTAAGGAATGTGAGCGAAATCGCCAAGGTCAGCTTGCTTGGCGGGAGGAACTGAGGGGTAGTTCGTGTCGCAGCCGCGTGGAGCACTGGGCTCGCATAGTGGGTGCTGGGTTCGATCAGTTTGGTGCTGAGCCGTTGTGTAATATTCCGGCCTAAGATTTATATCTGTAGGAGGAATATGTTGGGCTTGGTTGAGGTACTGAAAAGTATCCTTTGTTTTTAGCACATTTGGAGTGTATTTGACACTCGGATCGGCCGGGTAGCCTTGTGTAGAATATCGTGGATATTCGGAAATCTTTGTCGAATCATGATGATTGACTTCAGAGCAGGTCTGAAAGGTATCCTCGAACTTTTGTGTGTGTGAGGCTTGGTCTAACGTTTCCTTCATGAATACGTTAGGTGAGAAGGCGATCTCTTCGCGAGGATCGAGCCTTGGGCCGTCGCTAGGAACAGCGGACGAGTCGAGCAGCGGGTAGGGAGCGCTGCGTGGGCTAAGGGGCCCGGCCGCGCCGTGTTCCGCCTCCCCTTGCATGAGGAAGTAGGACGGGCGGCGCTCCATCGAAATATCCGAGTTTGTTAACTCGTTTTCGATACCTCTATGTATAGGATAGAGGGTTTGGAAGGTGGACTCGCTTGACAGAGCTTCTTTCCTTTGCTCGGATGTCAGGGTCCTACCTTGTAGTCTTGAAAAAGACTTCCTTGGACGATAAATTAGAGCGGATGAGCTGAGTAATTTATCGGCGTGCCCCAGCGGTCGGTGACGAGCCTAGTGCTACGAAACCCGGGCGACACGTCTCGGAACGTCCCAGCGGGCGTACGATCTAATGAGAATATCAATAGATGTACCGGGTGGCGTCCTGACAGAAGAACTACGTTGGGCAATGAGCAGGATAAATAATCACTGGACTCGTAGATGCCAATGCGAGATCTGTGTGGAGAGAAGGTATGTCTTGTAGAAAGCAGTAGGAAGCCGTTCTGAGATGAACTCGGGAGCAGAAGGATCGTCAGCGTAGAGCGTGTAGAATCTTCGTACTTCAGAGTGTAGTCGTCGAGAGCGGTGAGTGGAATGAAATTTCGGAGGGCTCCGAGCGGGGTAATTATAGGGAGGTGGCCGCCTCCTGCCGCCTCCTGATTGGTCCGCTTAATTTCATTAATTCGACTGTGTTATCTCATTGGCTCGCACATTGTTTTCTCAGAATCTGCGAGTATGATAGCTGAGTTGGTCCTCCGGGGTGTCTTCCCCGCGTCCGTCGCTGCGACGGGGTCCCCGGAGGTGGCTTCCGTGCGTCCGTTGCGGAGACAAGGACCTTGAGGTGTCTTCCCTGCGTCCGTCGTTTAGACGGGGTCCTCGGGTGGCTTCCCTGCGTCCGTTGTTCAGACGGGGTCCCCGGGGTGGCTGCTGGACCAGAGGTGGTTGCTTGCCGCCTCCTGGTTGGTTCGCCTATTGTCTCTCTTGTAATCATTGTTTCTGATTGGCGAGTAGGCTTGCTAGAACTGTCCTTGTTAGTTTTAGAGGACGTTTGCTTGTCTGTTTGAGTTTTCTCATTCAAGGCGACTTGGTTCGAGATACTTGTCGCGTCTCTCTCGCCCAGTAAGTGTTTAGGGAGGTCGCCTTGTATGTTATTAGTTAATATTTCACTTTTGAGAGAGAATTTCGTATTTTCTCTCTGGTGAAATATTTTGTTTGACGGAGTTATAACTCGACGTCTTATAAATATTTGTGTGTCGTGTCTACCTCTTTTTGGTAGCCCTGAAAAGGGCTGTTGAAAAGAGGGGGTGGTTTTCACCACAGGCGCCCCCCCAAGACGTCGTGTTATCAACGACGACGCCGGTTGGGGAGAACTGGGATGTCTACACGGAATTCTCCGTACAAGACTCTCACCAGTTGGGGCGGAGGCGGAGGTGCAGGCCTCGCGTCCCGCGCCTGGAGTGCGCCCCGGCCTCGCCGGTTTCGGCGAGCGCCGCGGGGCGTCCGTGGCCGGCCCGAGCTTTGCCGACGGGAGCCAAACCCGCGAGGGTTTGGCCCGCGGCCGCGGCTGGGCTGTTGCGGAGGTGCTCGTTCCGGCGACGTCCACCCCGCTGCTCTCATCTCGTCCCACCGAGGCATGGGCACGTCGCCCGAGCTGATCCACTTGCGTGGAACCGTGGGGAGCTGGTGAGCGGGTGGAGCCCTGGGCAGCTGCGGAGCGGGTGTAGCCGGCGTTGCGAATGCGGCTGGTGTCCTCCACACCACCTCCCTTGGAGCGCTGGCGTCCGCCGGTCCCTTCTCCGGCGAAGGTGGTAACGGGCCGATGGGTGCCGGAATTTCCTCTGCTAGGAGGAAATTCTCCACTTCCTCTGTGAGCATGTCTTCTGAGTGAGTCGAAGCTGCCATGTTCAAGGTTGGTATGAGCTCCGGGCTTGGGGTGTTCCTTATTTATATCTCCCACTGTTCCTACCCGAGAAAAGTGGGCGTGGCCTGCTTCGAGTGCAGTCACCCACTTCTCGTCGAATTTGGTAGAGGGGACGCGCCCTCTGGCGGATTTTCGGGGAGTCTCCTCCTTATTTTCTGCCTGATTTTGGCTTCGTGACACAGCTTCGTCTGTGTTTAGAGTGTAAGCTGGTTTTATTTGCTGTTTGGGAACTTTTTTTGTGTGTTCGCCAATTTGTACTGTAACCGAAAACTTATCTCTTTTAACAACTTTGAATGGTCCCGTGTAAGGACATTGCAAAGAGGAGAGCTGTGTGGGCACTCTGATATAGACATGTGTACATGTATCCAAATTTTTGGGCATGTTGACGGCATATTTCGTATTATTATGTTTAATATGCTTAGGCCGGAAGAAGAGAGGCTCAGAAAGGTTTGTAGAAGTTATGAAAATGTCGCCTGGGAGCGGTACGTCAATTCCGTAAACTTTTTGGAAGGGTGTAGTTTCCGTTGCTGGGTCTACTGCCGTACGCATGGCGAGTAGTACTTTTGGAAGTGCGTCGAGCCAATTTTCGTTTTGTGCTTTGAGAGCCTCTTTCAAGGATTTATTTCTGCGTTCCACCATTCCGTTTGTTGACGGTTTGTATGGTAACGTGTGAGTATGTTTTACTCCGAGACGTTCCATAATGGAATGAAATAGATCTGATTCGAATTGTGTGCCCTGGTCACTTGTGATGTATTTAGGTACGCCTTTTGAAGCTACCCAAATATTGATAAAGGCGTTTGTGATCGTGGATGTTTCGATGTTGTTAAGAGGGACTGCCTCTAGCCAACCTGTTGCTCTATCGACCATCATCAGAATGTAACGTTTCCCTCCTTTAGCTAAAGGTAAGGGTCCGGTAATGTCAATGTGTACATGTGAGAATTTGTTAGTCGTTTCAAATTCGGAGTAAGGGAGCTTCACGGAGCGAGTGATTTTTGCTCGTTGGCAAGTCTCGCATGCTCGGACCCAGTTGGAGACATCTGCACGAAGGCCGTGCCAAAAATATCTTTGTTTTACTTTATACACTGTAGAGTGTATGCCTGGGTGTCCCAAATTGTGAATTTGGCTGATTATTTCTTGCCTTATTTCGTTTGGAATATAAGGTCTTGGGTGTCCTAGGTCTAGGTTACACCAAATCTCTCCTTGGGGGAATTCAACTCGTGTGAGTTTTAGTTTGTCCTCTGCGTTAGGAGGAGAATGAATTTGTGCATTTGAGATGTGCAGTAGAAGATTGCACTCTATTGCGGCCGTAGTTAGTGAATTTTCGGCTATGGACGGACCCTCGTCAGTTTGGGTTGAAATTGACTTTGTTTGAATTTCAACTGGATCGAAGGGTCTGGAGAGTGCGTCGGCGACGACGTTGTCTTCTCCGGGTATATGTCGAATGTCACTTGTCATTTGAGAGATGTATGTTAGCCATCTCAATCGCATTTTAGAAAAATGTGCATTTTTCTTAAGCATCGTGCCTAGCAGAGGCTTGTGATCGGAGCAAATATGAAAAGAGCGGCCGTCCAAGTCATTGTGCCAATGAATGCAAGCTTGGTAAGCGGCGAACATCTCTTTGTCGAACGAGGCTTTATTCTTCCATTGTTCCGGAATTTCTTTACTGAAAAATCCCAATGGTTGGTAAGATTTCGAGCCGTGTTTGTCTGTAATTTCCTGCTCCAGTGCCGCTCCGATGTGTGTATCGGATGCATCGCAAACTATTCTCCACTCTGCTGTAGGGTGTGGATGAGCAATATTGTGTAATGTAGCTTTTATCATTGCTTGTTTTAAGCTGTTGAAAGCCTTTTCTCTCTCTGATGTCCATTCGATAGGTGTTTTGTCATTTTTTTTGTTTGACTGAATGGAGTCATACAGAGGTTGCGCTGTGTGAGCGAATTTATTTGAGCAAGCTCGGTAGAAACCACACATACCTAGGAATCTGCGTAGGCTTCGTACGTCTATTGGCCGAGGGAATTGCTCTATGGCTTCTATTTTATCTCGTTTAGGAATTATCCCTTCTTTCGAGATAGTGAAACCTAGGAAATCGACGGTAGGTTTTGAAAAAATGCATTTATCAAAACCTACTCGAAGTCCGTGTTCTCCTAGTTTGTCGAAAATTTGTTTGAGGTGGTTCATGTGTTCTTTATAATTTTTAGAAGCCACCAATATGTCATCTAGGTAGACAAATGCGAAATCGAATTTTCGCATGATGCTGTCCATGTATCTTTGCCATGTTTGAGCCGCTCCGGCCAAACCCATGCTCATTTTTTTAAACTCATAGAGCCCGAAAGGGGTAATAATTGCTGTTTTATGAGCGTCATCTGGGTGCATCGGGATATGGTAATATGCCGATTTTAAATCTATTGTCGAATAGATTTGTGTATTATGTAAATTCGCTTGGAAAGAGCGAATGTGAGGAGGAGGGTAGGCGTCTTTCTTCGTTTTCGCGTTCAGGAAACGGTAGTCGCCGGTGATCCTCCATGACCCGTCTTTTTTTGGCACACAGTGTAACGGGGACGCCCATTCGGAATCTGATGGTGCAATTATGCCATCTGAGAGCATTTTGTCAAAAGTACTTTTGACTTGAGCCCGTTTTTCGCCTGCCATGGGTCTTGCACGGAAGTGTACTGGTGTTCCTTCCGTGGTTATACGGTGGTAAACACCGTTGTTTTTCCACTTTCCTTGAAGTTCGTTCATTTTATCATTGTATTTTTCAATGATAGAGCGTATGTTTTCGTCCTCTGTGAGCTGTGTGTCCTCTGGTTGAGGGCTGTTGTCACGATGAGGAATAGCAGCTGCTATTTGTTCGTCAGTAAATTTTTTGTTCATGACTGCAGCGATTTTTTGATCAGCATAGCTCTTTACTTTGTCTTTGTATATATATTTGTGTTTGACCCGTATTCCGATATCCCAAGACTCGAGGAATGGTATACCGAGGATCGCTAGATCAACTTTAGTGATCATGAAATCGGTGGTCATGTCTCCGAGGCCGATGTTAATCGTCGTGTCAGCACGCCCTAGTGTGTCTATAGGGGCGCCGTTAGCTGCTGTGAGCTTGACGTTGGACTTACGAATTTTTAAGCCCAATTTTTTGGTGACATTGTGGGGCAGAATGTTCACTTCTGCTCCCGTGTCAATGAGAAATTCAGTGCCATTTAGTTTGCACTTGAAAAAAAGCCTTTTATACTCTTTAGTCTGCCGGTGTATAGGCTCAGATACACTGGCAGTTATTCGTTTTCCGAACTCTCTGCGTCGGAGGTTGGAACGGTACTTTCTTGTACCGATCTGTGAGTATTTTCGCTTGAAACCAAGGTTTTAGGCTGGCTGATAGGCGCTGCCTGTTTGATAGGTTTGGAGGCGGTATTTGCCTTCCAAGTGCAGTATTCTGGGTCTGCACACTTGCGACTTTCGCTACCGAAACGTGTGTGGTTTCGGCAGACATAGGCCGTCGGTTTGTGAGGCTTACTCTCTACTTGCTGAGGTTTGAACTCAGCTTTTTGTGAGAGGGCCTTTTTGAAACCAGTCTTCGTGGGTTTCGAAGTAGATTCTACTCCTCGTATGTTGAGAGAGGGGTTCGCTGTTTTGTACGCGTGTAGCGTATCAGCTAGGTCGAGCCGGGCGGTCGTGGTAGGCTGTGCTGCGACCATGCCTCGGGCTTCGATAGGCAGAGTTTCGATCCACTTTTGAGTGATCAGAGCCTCTGAGAAGTACCCAACAGCCTTAGAGTACATTTCATGGTACTTGGTGCTGGGTTTTTTGGCGAGAGATGCGGGGTCCTCGAGCGCGAGGAGCCTGTCCTGCAAGGACAACCCGTATTCTCGTTGTAGGCGCTGTTTGGCCTCTTCATAAGGTGCGTGGGGTGCCGTGAGGTAAGCTGAGTCGATAGCTTCCCGCATTTCTTCCGGTACCCATTTGTAGATAGCTGAGAAACATTCGTTCTGCGTTCTCAGGTGTTTTCGCACGCAGTATTGATCGAACTCGGCGAGTGCACGATCGATATTCTTCTTTTGGAAGATAGGTCTTTGATAATCTCCCATTTCCTCCAAAAGTGCTCGAAAGCCACTTTGTGTAGAGGGTTGTTGTGTGAGATGTGGGGCGTATAGGCCCGGCGGGGGTCGCACGCCCGCAGTGGTTCCCTGAAATCCACTAGCTTCATAAGAGGGAACGAAATGCTCCGTGTTAAGCCTGTTCAAAGGCGGGGTCACCATTTGTAGTGGATTTATATATGTTTTACTTGGTGTAGGTAGACCAAGTGGGACATTTATATTCTGGTTATGCGGGTTAGTCCCTGAGGTATTCCTGTAAGGAATGTGAGCGAAATCGCCAAGGTCAGCTTGCTTGGCGGGAGGAACTGAGGGGTAGTTCGTGTCGCAGCCGCGTGGAGCACTGGGCTCGCATAGTGGGTGCTGGGTTCGATCAGTTTGGTGCTGAGCCGTTGTGTAATATTCCGGCCTAAGATTTATATCTGTAGGAGGAATATGTTGGGCTTGGTTGAGGTACTGAAAAGTATCCTTTGTTTTTAGCACATTTGGAGTGTATTTGACACTCGGATCGGCCGGGTAGCCTTGTGTAGAATATCGTGGATATTCGGAAATCTTTGTCGAATCATGATGATTGACTTCAGAGCGGGTCTGAAAGGTATCCTCGAACTTTTGTGTGTGTGAGGCTTGATCTAACGTTTCCTTCATGAATACGTTAGGTGAGAAGGCGATCTCTTCGCGAGGATCGAGCCTTGGGCCGTCGCTAGGAACAGCGGACGAGTCGAGCAGCGGGTAGGGAGCGCTGCGTGGGCTAAGGGGCCCGGCCGCGCCGTGTTCCGCCTCCCCTTGCATGAGGAAGTAGGACGGGCGGCGCTCCATAGAAATATCCGAGTTTGTTAACTCGTTTTCGATACCTCTATGTATAGGATAGAGGGTTTGGAAGGTGGACTCGCTTGACAGAGCTTCTTTCCTTTGCTCGGATGTCAGGGTCCTACCTTGTAGTCTTGAAAAAGACTTCCTTGGACGATAAATTAGAGCGGATGAGCTGAGTAATTTATCGGCGTGCCCCAGCGGTCGGTGACGAGCCTAGTGCTACGAAACCCGGGCGACACGTCTCGGAACGTCCCAGCGGGCGTACGATCTAATGAGAATATCAATAGATGTACCGGGTGGCGTCCTGACAGAAGAACTACGTTGGGCAATGAGCAGGATAAATAATCACTGGACTCGTAGATGCCAATGCGAGATCTGTGTGGAGAGAAGGTATGTCTTGTAGAAAGCAGTAGGAAGCCGTTCTGAGATGAACTCGGGAGCAGAAGGATCGTCAGCGTAGAGCGTGTAGAATCTTCGTACTTCAGAGTGTAGTCGTCGAGAGCGGTGAGTGGAATGAAATTTCGGAGGGCTCCGAGCGGGGTAATTATAGGGAGGTGGCCGCCTCCTGCCGCCTCCTGATTGGTCCGCTTAATTTCATTAATTCAACTGTGTTATCTCATTGGCTCGCACATTGTTTTCTCAGAATCTGCGAGTATGATAGCTGAGTTGGTCCTCCGGGGTGTCTTCCCCGCGTCCGTCGCTGCGACGGGGTCCCCGGAGGTGGCTTCCGTGCGTCCGTTGCGGAGACAATGACCTTGAGGTGTCTTCTCTGCGTCCGTCGTTTAGACGGGGTCCTCGGGTGGCTTCCCTGCGTCCGTTGTTCAGACGGGATCCCCGGGGTGGCTGCTGGACCAGAGGTGGTTGCTTGCCGCCTCCTGGTTGGTTCGCCTATTGTCTCTCATGTAATCATTGTTTCTGATTGGCGAGTAGGCTTGCTAGAACTGTCCTTGTTAGTTTTAGAGGACGTTTGCTTGTCTGTTTGAGTTTTCTCATTCAAGGCGACTTGGTTCGAGATACCTGTCGCGTCTCTCTCGCCCAGTAAGTGTTTAGGGAGGTCGCCTTGTATGTTATTAGTTAATATTTCACTTTTGAGAGAGAATTTCGTATTTTCTCTCTGGTGAAATATTTTGTTTGACGGAGTTATAACTCGACGTCTTATAAATATTTGTGTGTCGTGTCTACCTCTTTTTGGTAGCCCTGAAAAGGGCTGTTGAAAAGAGGGGGTGGTTTTCACCACAGTAGATTCTACTAATGGAATCGAACCCAAGACCACTGGCCAGATACCTACCCACTTTAAAAAACATCACCTGTACCCTGAATTGAAACTACCTAGTAAACTTAAGTATATGAAGGAAGTATACTTCAATATTTAAGCGGTCGATTCTGACTGGAAATGTATTATTTTATTTATTAACGATAGCATGCAATGAAGGGTTCAACAAAGCTTTCTAAAGGTGCGCTATGGTAGGAGTAGGAAGGATCAAATGCTCTATTTTAAATGGACTTTTTAGAAATTGAAGATAGGAGAGGCGGAAGATAACAAAAAAACGGATTGTAGAAAATCTTGAATCCCCGAGGACGACAGAAGCCTGAGTGCGGCAGTAACGCGCACAAAAAACACTTAAGACCAAAAACTCTATTTTTTCAAGTTTTTTCTCCAGTCTAGTAGATAGTAAATATGTGTTTGTAATCACCTTAGCATGTCATTACTCGACCATCAGAGAACCAAAGTCGATTGCAGGACTCTGAAGAATTTCATTATAAATTGATCACTGCACAGTGAAAAAAGGGGAGAGGGATCTTCAAAGTTCTCTCTAATTTTGTGTTTAATTTTTTCCATTTTATTTCCAGGTTTTTGAATAATACCAATTATTCTCTTTACGTTGAACTCAAAATAACTCATAATAACCGAATTTCCTGCAAATTGTGGTTTCATTTTGTCCTACATGTTTTGTTCCTCTTTGTGCCTTACTAATTCTAACATAGAATATTTCCCCAAGGTGTGTAGAAGGAGATTTGACCTAAATTAGCTGCATGGAATTTTATATCTCGTACCAATAGCTCAAAGAACATTGAAAACGTGAACTAGAACATTCAAGTTCTTGCTATGTCACCAACCAAACAGATTTCGGGAGTCTATTTTATACCACCTTTGGTTTTCAGTTTCAGTGACACGAGACAATCTCCAGTTGTCGTTGGATATTTCACGGTTAGGCATCTATCACATCCATACCTGCTTAAATAAATTTTGAGGACGGTAATTCGACGGAATAAACTACAAGCAGGGTAACGTCGCGTGATGAAGAAACACAACCAAGTTTTAATGGAAACTGTGATATTTATAGTTCTGTTTTTCTTTTGGCTTTATTCTGTGTTATTTGATTAGGTGATTAAATAGCTTCGGCTACATAAACTCTTGACCCTATATATAATTTTACGTTTCTAGTCCAAAAATATGGTTAAAGTTCGGTTAGGCAAGATTAGGCAAATTTCGAATGTCCAAATCCTAATATCTAAAAAAATGTTGGCCAAGTTGGGTGAGCAGTTTAGCTTCCTAACATATCGTAACATGGACGTGTAGCATTGATTGAAGAACGAAGTACCAGTCAAAATTATTAATAGGTTGGCTTTATATGGAATTAATGTTTGCGCATGCGCTCATTAATAAAACTACTATTAATCCCACAGCAATGAAATTTATAGAGGAACCTATAGGAGCTAACCCGAAAAATCCTTGAAATTTTCATCATAATCGGTCCATTAGTCTCGGAGTTTTGTCTGCGTCGATCAATTAGAGATTTTGCGCATGTGCTATAGTTATTACTCAACCGATCGCAAAATAATTTATAGGGAATTTTTCTAGAACAAATACCCAATTATCGACCGAGTTTGAACGAAATCGGTTCAACAGATGATGAGAAATCGACGTTATGAGATATTCACATTTGCGCATGGTCACTGATTCGATGGTACCGTCTAGGAGCTAACGCGCACAATCCCTGAAAATTGCATCGGAATCGGACTGAAACTTGGTATAGTTTTGGGCATGACGAAGATTTACCACAGACAGACAGACATCAGACAGACCGACAGACACGGAACCGAAATTGATCAGCAAGCCCCGAAACGGAAAAAAACAAGTAGAAATTTTGATTTTTGTAGACAACAATTTCTTCGACATAAATCACAAGCACAAAGCTTCCTGACCTTTGGTAGTGTAGAAGCAAAAGTATTTTATCATTTCATTTTCAATAACATTGCTCAAAAGAAAAGTCAAAAGGAGAAAACTCAAAGAAGTCTGTGGTGAAGTTCAGACCACACAACACAAACACTTCGCCGGCCCTTTTAAGGGCCACCAAAGATCAAGCTAAAAACTCACTCGTCAAACATATGTAAATTCACCCAAAGGGGTGAATAACCAACCGATAAATCCACTACAAAGTCCATACATTTTTTTGTTCCACACCTGTAGCTATTTCTTTTGCAATTATTCACTAAGAAATGCAGAAATTACCCGTTGTGGATCAATTTTGATTTCTTATTTGAATTCTACACATTAGAAAGCCCTCCTTGAAAACAAAGGAGGCCCTCAGGAGTTTTAAGTGGTTTTTTTCGGTTTTTTACCCAATGTGTGGCGGGGTGCTACTGGACGTATATCACTCCACCTGTCACAGGGTTATGATGTCCTCACAACTTGCAACCAACTCTCCAACTCAGAACCAGTAGTGAAATAACGCACCGTTGTGTGATTATTTGCATGGAATCTATCTTTCCAATATAACGTGAATTTTTTTTTTTTTTTTTTTTCGTTTTCAAAAGAAATTGGAGAACAGAATTTAACCAAGCTTTCTAAGAATACACTACGTAAGAAGTAGGATCCTTTCTACCAGTCCGCTAAAAGAAGGAGAACTACTCCAGCAGGAGTAGTATCTAATGATCAAAGATCGGAGGAGCAGACATTGAAGAAGATTGTCTGGGGAAGATCGTGAAACCTCGAGGACGGTAGAAGCGCGAGTGTGGCAGAAACGCGCACATCGGAGGTGTCGGAAGGCTGCTAGGCGTATATCACTCTGACTGTCACAGGCCTGGACTATGACGTCCTCACAACCCCCGACCAACCCTCCAAGTCCTTGTACTCTACTAATTGATTCCTTCTTCCTCGGTAATTAATGTTCGCCAGCGGCCTGATGAATGGCGTCTTCCATCGTCAGAAGATATGTTAATCACTCGCCTGAAGGCCTCCCCTTCCGCGCGTCTTATTTCATAAACCGAGAACCTACCTAGAGATGCGAACAAGGGCGAAAATCATCAATTAGGCGTCACGATCCCAAGACCGTTGTTCAATGATGCCAACCTTATCTTGCATTAGTATATTCGTGCTTGCAACCGCTAGAATTGTACGAATTTGCAGAAATCAATACAAAATGTTCAATTAAATGAATTGAATAGAGTCTGGACTATTTATCTATATAATCAATGAAATACACCAATTTATAACTTATTGCAAAAGAACGAGTTGCTACCTTAAAACTTCAGAAAACAACGGTTGCTCGTTGTTTTGGCTGCGTTTGACAGTACATATGAACGTGATGATGACGAATTGGATGAGGATCTCATATGTACTAATAAAACTCTAAATGGCCGTTAACCCTATAGGAGAGAGTCGGGTAAGAGTGCGCACTTAAGTTTAGATTTTTTATAAGTCAGTGTATTTTGGTAGTAGAAAAACAAGAAATACATCATAAGACTCCTTAACTAATTGTTGACCACTAGAAAATATTTAAAACTCAAAAGTTGACTTAAGGTTACATATATTTTAATTTAAAAAAAAAGTTACACATGCGCAGTCTTAGCCGCCCTGGAGGGTAAGAGTGCGCATTAGGTCGGCCAAGAGTGCGCATTTAGTAGAACAGAGAGATCAGTACATTGATACTCAACAATGGTCACAAATATAAGCTCCAGTTCCTACGTAATCTGAGCAAGCTTCGTGCCACCATTGAGCACACTGATTGCACTGAACCCAGGCATCCTCAAAAGATTCCCCGCACCCTGCACAACATGTTTCTTTGTCATCATTGTCCAACTGCATTTTCGGTAACTTGCTTTTAGTCGTCTGTGGGATGGCATTTCCTGGTCGTTTCTTTCCTGGCAGATCTTTTACTTTCTTCTTCTTATCTAGTCTTGCTTTCCGCCTAGCTTCTATTTCCTTCTCCTCTTGCTCTTTTTTGCTATTTTGTCTTCAAGCATCTTTTTAAATGGGGAACCAGATACAATTTCTGACTTTTGTGATTTAATCTGTTTTTTCTTAACTTTACATTTGGGCAGCGGCAAAATAGCTTTTAACTGATTAGCGTATTGTGGTGTTGTTATTTTGTCCTCCAATAAAACCTGGTCAATTTCCTGCTGGTTAAGGGCAGTTTGCCCAGGTAGTTGACTCTGTTGCACAGCAGGAACTTGAAATAGATTTTAAGTGGCTGGATTTTTAAGACAGATAGACCTTAGATCAAATGTAAAAGATAGGCAGATGAAACCCTAATACAATAATTCAATGGTGCAAAGAAAACCAAGAGATCCTAATGAAGGCGGGTAAGACTGCGCACGAAAAATGTTGCGCACTCTTGGCCTCCCTCACTATGCGCAATCTTACCCTCCATAACTTACAAAAACATAACCTCAAAATATTTTGACCCTACATTGTCCATTCACAGCCTACGCCATGTCGGCGTGTTTGTAATAAAATACTCTTTTCAGTGATATAAAGTTCAACTAAGTATTACAGTGAAAATATTATAGTAGAAGCAGACCAAACACATTCTTACCTGTAAAACAGCAATGGGTTGTCGGACTAAGACGAAAACTGGCGGGAAACGTGCACTCTCGAGGCCAAACTAAAATATCACTTCTGCCAGCGAATCATTGCTGCCAACATCGAAAAAAAGCTGTGCGCAGTCTTAGTCGCCCGCGCACTCTTACCCGACTATCCCCTATTGCCAGATTTATACTGGTACCGAAGCCTCCTACCTAATAGCCGAACATTAACCATCACTCTAATATCCTTATATTATGCCCATAGCACTAATTGCTGGATCAATTAGCACGTGGCTCTAATCTAATAGCCAGACCATGAAGGCTCGTAGCTCTAACTAATCGCCATCTCGTGTGGGCCCATACCAGTAAACTGGTAGGCAGGGTCCATAGCTTGTAATAAAGTAATAATATTTAAGAGCTAAGTTTAAAAGTATGAACTCAAGAGACAATATCAGACAGAGAATATTGGCTGTATAACACCAAGGAGCAGGAGATTGTGATGGATTGTGATGAGTGATTAAACAGATGAGGGATTGAATAGATGAGTGAGATTTGAAAGGAGGAGGCAAGTTGTTGGTTAAAGATGGCTAGACCAGGATGAGCTCTGAGGCTGAAAGCGAGGATGTTTGTATGGACCCCTGTCACTCTGTACCTATGGCTTTCCCTTCAGGCTCTGGTTGTGTTTATTTACTAAAACGACTAACTATAGGTAAGGCAAATATGTATTGATTGAAAGCTTGAGGTAGTTGCGGTCGGCGAATGGGATATGGAAAACGGGCTATTGCGCTTGGGATAAGAGGGTTCATTGAATGTAATTTCAGATGAGAATGAAAGCTTATGATGAGGAGGCTTCAAATATGGCGCCTTCAAACCCAAAAACACATCGGTGTGAGAGGATGGGGGGGCTGTAAAATATGATTTGCAGAATAGTATGTAAGGTGTTATAATTGTAGTTTGGTATATTTGATCCAATTTAGCGGCCACGTGGCCTTGCAACTAATGGTGCTTATCAAGCAACTAGGTGCACTAAAGCTAACGTCAAATCAAGCAAGAAATCCTTAAGATGACCTTTCCAAATAACTTGGCAAAGTTGATTCGTAATCATTAAATAAAACAAGATTATTTGGTAATGAAAACCAAAATTCACCGAACCACAAGAGCGTTAAGTTTCAAACGTGAAAAACAAAAATGTCAACGTCAATTTTATACGATGAATTGTTAGGTACCTAAGCAGTCAAAACAATTTTAAATATAAACAATAATTGTTGCCTCGTGTCGAAATCTATTGAATCCACGGCTTGCAGCCTGAAAATTGTCTTATAAAATATTGTAAAAAAATTAACAACAAACAGCTTTCGTACAAGTACGCAACCACTTGAGACATTTTATGTCTTTGAGCCCCCTTTCCCCTTCCTATAAAACCCCGTATTGTACTTTTGTTTGTGGAAATTTATTGCAAAAACACGTTTTTGAAAAAAAAAATTTTTTTTTCATTTAAATAAATTTCAAAATACAATTTTGTTTTACTCATTCCATAATTACATCATTATTATCATCAGACTTTGTAACGAAGAGTAATGGCCGATGATGAGAAAAGTACGATGTGTAGGCTAGAGTTTGTTATGGAAAAAACTGGATTCTAGAGCCACTCAGCTGATCTGGGATCGGTCAGTTGTGTTCAGAAGTCCCTCAAGGGCCCACATACCAAATCTCAGAATCGTGGGATCATTAGGGAAAAAACTGGATTCTAGAGCCACTCAGCTGATCTGGGATCGGTCAGTTGTGTTCAGAAGTCCCTCAAGGGCCTACATACCAAATCTCAGAATCGTGGGATCATTAGGGAAAAAACTGGATTCTAAACCCACTCAGCTGATCTGGGATCGGTCAGTTGTGTTCAGAAGTCCCTCAAGGGCCCACATACCAAATCTCAGAATCGTGGGATCATTAAAGAAAAAACTGGATTCTAGAGCCACTCAGCTGATCTGGGATCGGTCAGTTGTGTTCAGAAGTCCCTCAAGGGCCCACATACCAAATCTCAGAATTGTGGGATCATTAAGGAAAAAACTGGATTTTAGAGCCACTCAGCTGATCTGGGATCGGTCAGTTGTGTTCAGAAGTTCCTCAAGGGCCCACATACCAAATCTCAGAATCGTGGGATCATTAAAGAAAAAACTGGATTCTAGAGCCACTCAGCTGATCTGGGATCGGTCAGTTGTGTTCAGAAGTCCCTCAAGGGCCCACATACCAAATCTCAGAATTGTGGGATCATTAGGGAAAAAACTGGATTTTAGAGCCACTCAGCTGATCTGGGATCGGTCAGTTGTGTTCAGAAGTCCCTCAAGGGGCTACATACCAAATCTCAGAATCGTGAGATCATTAGGGAAAAAACTGGATTCTAGAGCCACTCAGCTGATCTGGGATCGGTCAGTTGTGTTCAGAAGTCCCTCAAGGGGCTACATACCAAATCTCAGAATCGTGGGATCATTAGGGAAAAAACTGGATTCTAGAGCCACTCAGCTGATCTGGGATCGGTCAGTTGTGTTCAGAAGTCCCACAAGGGGCTACATACCAAATCTCAGAATTGTGGGATCATTAGGGAAAAAACTGGATTCTAGAGCCACTCAGCTGATCTGGGATCGGTCAGTTGTGTTCAGAAGTCCCTCAAGGGGCTACATACCAAATCTCAGAATCGTGAGATCATTAGGGAAAAAACTGGATTCTAGAGCCACTCAGCTGATCTGGGATCGGTCAGTTGTGTTCAGAAGTCCCTCAAGGGGCTACATACCAAATCTCAGAATCGTGGGATCATTAGGGAAAAACCTGGATTCTAGAGCCACTCAGCTGATCTGGGATCGGTCAGTTGTGTTCAGAAGTCCCTCAAGGGGCTACATACCAAATCTCAGAATCGTGGGATCATTAGGGAATCTCCGCGTAACGCTCCCCGCGTGACGTTTTTTCATTTATGTGCCATAGTAAAGACATAAAATGTCAATTACCCTCTAAATAATCATATAGCCAAATTTCAGCTATAATCATATAGGTACCTACCTACCTCACTTCTACGAATCATAATAATCATTGAGCATATTTCGTTACGTAACGTAACATAACGAAAATTTGGTTGTGTGCCATAGCAAAGACATGAAAAAATGTAAAAATTAGCAAATACGTAGATTATTATTTTATTTTACTTATCCTTTTTTTTTTTGCACTGTGAGTTACTGAACTGGTTTAGTGTTTCGGTATTACAACTGGAACGTCTTCGTTGTTTTGACCATTCAAGCTTTGCATTATAATTAATGCGTTTATATTGTATCCATACATCATTGGGCTTTACAAATTCGTGATTCCTAATAGAGATCATCATTCGGAAGGCTAATGGACACGCAGCATACGAAAGCTGTCGCGGAGAATGAAACTTCCTTATCTCATCCTCGCAGAGTGGAAAATATCGTTGCCGACCCCGGAAATTCATCTCCTTTTAAATTTAAATGGACGCTCCCAGCATCATGCGACACCCTACAAGATATCTCAATCCCCTTTTGGACGAGATGGGATGTCGGTGATGGGAAGGGGCGAAGAAGAAGAGGACGAAGAAGGATAATGTAGTGACCCGCCGCTTGGGGCGCTGCTGGAGCTAATGGCTTCTTCAATCAAGATCCCGACCTATCAATCCACTTCCACGGCGACACGTCTTAATTTTTCGAAGCCCCGTGAACGAAGAAGAAGAAGGAGAGGGTTTGAAAGGAATGGAAGCAGTGAAGAGGAATAAGGCAAGGAAGGGGGTGTCAGAAGGAAAGCCGATAGACGGTGCGGGGAGGGTGAGAGAGTCAGTGGTTTTTGCGGTACATCAATCGAGCACCTAACGCCTTCTAATGGAACTTCGCGGTTGATTGATGCCCGAACATGTTTCAATGTTTGAAACGTGCCGCTAGGTTCTCTAATGAAGAAAGAAATGGAAGGAAAATTCAACACCAAGTCACGCGCATCAGGTCAGAAAAATGGGCAAGACACCAAATTCTTTGATTAAACTTGACTGAAATTCTTAAGTCGACCGTTGTTTTTCCAAGTTAAGCGAAAATTCAACTGATGATGGCTTTAAGTTAATCCTGCTCATTTGTCAAAATATTCGTAAATATGAACGAACCAGAATTACCATCTATGCTTGTTGTATTAAATTCATCAATTCCCTTTGTAGTGTGAACATTTGCCTCATATTATCTGTACCTCTTTAAATTTGGGGGTTTCGAGTTCGGAACGGATTCACAAGGTAATTAAACTGCTGCATAGGCGAGTTATAATGCTGAGCCATGTTATAATGGTAATTTATCAATTGTGCGTTCTACGGAAACCCATTGTGTAACATTTTGAAATGTATCCTGAATTATAACTTATTGCAGTTCCCTTAATTGAGTTTTTTGTACAATATGCTGATACTTAATGTACGACAATCACAATTTAAAAAAAAAAAAAAAAAAAAAAAAAAAACAGCTTGAAAAGAAAGAATATATATAAATATACCTACCTATATATAGTGAGAACCCTTCTCGGAGGCTTGATGCGCCTTGTTTTGATCATATATTACATGCGGAGCTTAATCAATATGGACCAACGATCTGCGTAGAAGGGCTATCTATCACAGAAATAATAAACCATTGCGTAATAATTTACAGAGTTAATTCCCTACAATTACAAGACACGTTGAATGTAAACTGTAGGTTGAATATAAACTGTGGATGTACCATTATGGCAGGTATATGGTGACCTCCTGGCAATTTGCTTTCAAGTTTCTCCCCCACAGCATTTTGAGACTTGGATATACAAAGTTAGAATCTTCAAAACAGTACCTTTCTTATTGTCATTCATGTGTTATATCAAGCAAAGATAGAATGCAAACGTATAAAAACGTGGAATACAAAGAATCCCAATAATAAATCGGAAAAATGGAATAGCAGAAAACACAGAGGAATGATTAACCTTTTCCCTCTATCTCATTGAAACTGAACCCTCAAAATGTTGGAAATTTGACTTCAATATTGTCAACATGGATCATGGTGATATTTTTCATTTCCAATAATGAACAATTGTAATTAACGAAAAAAATCGCTCCCTCCAAAAAATTTGTTAATTTACGTTTCAAAATGCGTTAAGTTCAAAAATCGAATTAAAAAAAAAAAAAAAAAAAAAAAAAAAAAAAAAAACCGACTGTCTGCCGTCCGATGGTTTTCTCATAAACTAGTCTTCCAAACTTTAAGCAATTTGTCTCAGAAGTCATACTTCGGCCGGGAATGTGCCAGGAACATCAACTTCACGTTCCATCAAACCCAAAGGATAGAATCTGAGGGCTAAAATATTCAACAATCGAGATCTCGAAAACTTTCCAGGTAACAGCAATTTTTGTTTTTTATAGGTTGTTTTCGTGTAGACCAGTGATCTGTGTAGAAAGACTATCTAATACATGAATAATAAATCTTTGTTTGATAATTTGTAGCTCTTTTATAGATAGGTGCGATATTTGAGAGATCAACGCTCTGCATGTTAAAAAGCGTACCTATGTCCATCATAAGACTGCTAGAGTAATGAAGAATACAGAAAGACAAGAGAAACGAATCTGCTGGGGCCAAGCTACATTGAGATCAGCTGACGAACTAATCACGAGGAATCATGCTCTGCGAGTGGGCATGGGATTCCAGGCAAAGATGCTTCGAGGTGTCCCCGAATGGCACACATCTTCCCCAGGAGAAACATCTTTTAAGCACTTGATCAGGTACATGTGGCGCTCGTCATGTTTACACTACTTCTTATAAACTCAATCAGTTGAAGCACATTGAAATTGAGGTTGTCAGGTGTTAAACCTAAAAAATCCTCTCACATAGGACGCTCGAAAATGAGTTCGCGGCTCAAAATTCCGGCTTCGCTGTTCTATTTACATGAAACCCCTCCATCATCACAGGGTTGAAGAATCAAAATATAGAGAGCCTTGTACGAACCACCTCTAGAAACCACAAAAATATTGTCTTCAAAAGATCACTATAAGTAAAGACTAAAGTATAAAAAGTATGACAGAAAATTGAATTACAAAAATTCATCATAAATTTAGAGAGACACAAATCCTTCGAAAATTGAGCATTACGTAAATCCATCGCAAATTTTTATTTCTCATCAGTCTGGCAGACTTCCAGAGCCCTGAAATTTTGTAAAGGGCTTCTTGGAGACCTGTAAAAGTAATTGCAAAGAAGTCAGATGTGTGGGTCACTAATGGAAATTCTCTCCCGTACATCTAATCAACCTAAAATTTAGTAAATAGCCTCTTTGGGAGAGGCTTAAAAGTGATTGCGAGAAAGTCAGATGTGTTGTGTCTTCTTATTTTTATATTCATGCTCTTAAGAATAAAAGTACGAAAATCTGGTGTTCCTTTACATAGTCTAATAGTTTCTCGTTTTAGATAGAACCTGTTATCGAGCCTGTCGACTTAATATGAAGTTTGCGCGATCCGCGAAGACTTTGGATCTTTCTATGTACTACAGGGTCTTATCAAATCAAAATTCACTTTAATCAATAATAACTTTTGAACCAGTATGGTAGGAACTTGTTGTACCAGTTGAAGTCCATTAGAGAGGGAATCATGATGTTAGAAACTATAAATGGGGGTCCAATCAAAGTGATCTGGAGTGTCTCAGAATGGTATTTTCTCCTCAGGAGAAATAATTATGTAACAGACCAGGTACATTCGGCGTTCGTGTTAGCATTTTTGATATACTCATTCAGTTAATATTTATAAAAATTTTCCATTAATATGTGAGGTACAACGAGTGTTCTCTCGTGTAAGTCATGTGGCTTCATTTAAAAATGAAAACGACAATACGTTAGCTACTCAAAATTCCGGTTTCTCCGTTCTATTTGCACAAAAACCCATCAGCGTCACGTTGTTGAAGGGGTAGCTGCTGGAGAGGGCGGCGGCGCAGATCTGCTCCCCCTCTGCACCCTCATCCCCCATTTTACCCCAAAAAAAGGTGGAAGGGAGGGGTGAACTCCCTGGAAGGGGGAGGAAAAAAGGAGAAACCAAGGGGGTGAAAACGGAGGGGTGAGAGGGGCTAAATTCCCCGTAGAGAAGGGAAGGAGGAAAGGAGGCGCAAGAGCAGAGGAAGAGGGAGTAACAGCAAGAGATAGACTTGAGAAATTGATTACAGACATTAGTTTGCTGACACTATGGACACTTTTATTAATGGGCCAACCCCCTTCAGCTCTCCCTCCCCCTCCTCAGCCCCCTTGTTTTCTCTTTTTTCCTCCAAGCATTCCGTCTCTCTCTATTTCTCTCGGCGTCTCATTTTCTCTCTCTTTTCTCCCTCTCTCTCGCGCTCTCCTTTTCCAGATATTTCTCCGTTACTCTATTTCCGTCTCTCTCGTTTTCTTTCGCGTTCTCCCTCCGTCTCTCTCTTTCTCACGCGCCGGAATCGCTCAAGACACTGTTTGATTAGCCTTCTCCCTCTGGTCACAACCGCTAACGCATGTACGCCTATCACAATGGCTTTTCTTTCTTCCCTCCCTTTCCGAAAGGAAAAAACTCGAAAACCGCACATTTATTCGATTAAAGAACAAAACTTGTTCCGGAGATGGGTTTTTCTCATTGCTCCACCCCCAAAAAGATTTTTTCCTTTTTCTCCTGTACAAAAAAAGGAAAAAATCAATACAGGCAGAGCTTGCAATTGAGCTGACAACTACTTTTGGATTATTCTTTCCTAACTATGCTACATTAATCCAAAACCATGTTCACGCTATATAACATTATTTATTCATTAATGTATTTTGGTCGAAGCCAAATTACAAGTATAAAACTATACCACTAATTGATTGCGCTTACCTCATACTGGTGGAATTTTCGCCACAGTTCTCTCCTATAATTGTATCGACCACCAGCTCACCACTTTTCACTATTAAAATCCTTATTGCATTCACTAATTAATTCAACTGATAAATTACTTTCCTTCTGATCACACTATCACTGTTATTGTTTCCACTTGCCCGCTGAACCGGGTTGACCTAAGTCAGGATCAGCTGATGATGCGAAATGAACATATGATTTTCGCTACGTCATTAGCATGAAAAGAAAAGTCCCTTAATCCTTGTTAAATGTTGGTCCTCTGATATATAATGAAATTTACTGTTAATTTAGTTTGTGAAATTATTCATTCCTCAACGATTTTCTAAAAAACTCTTATTCGACTTCGATTGTGGTGTTCCTGCCGGAGTGGGAAAACAGCTGTTGAGCTGGCCGTCGGTGTAACCATGTTATGTTCCTTCATCATTCTTACAAAGCTAGCTATGGCAAATAGCACGTTCTCCAAGTCTTACAATTTGATTCTCGTTAATTTATAATTGGAGTCCAGTCCATTCATACATGGGGACGTGCCGCTGTCTTGGCTATCAGGTGAGCTCGAACCATTTATATACTTCTATATTCCATGCATACCCTTGGCTGAAGCACCTTTTCTTCGCGTGGGCGTTTTTATTACATACCCGTCCAGTACTGATGTAGGACACCAAACTACACATTTATGCTTTCTTCATCGATGACCGCTACCACTAGCTACATCCATTCCAATAATTTAAACTCTCTGACGTCGTTATAGAATAATAGTAGGACATTTGGTGGAGTTCCATACGCATGTGTTTAGCAATAAATGTATTCATCTTGTTTGCAACATTAACCGCGGCCACTGTTATATAGGCGGGCTCTTTAATTCTACTTAGCTGCTACAATTCACTATCAAGCAATTCAAATTCCTTATAATTGAATTATTCCTATTGTTCTTACATCACATCAGTGTTTCCATTTCTGCTCACCGTTCATACAACTCACAATTAGTCAGTCAACACTATTACTCAGGCAATCTGCGTAAGTTCCCTTTAAGAGGGTGTTCCTTCGAAGGCAGTCATATTTTCCTTTTACTGAAATTGATTAGGTACAAAAATCTTCTATGAACCAGCATTCCCTAGTCAAAACACCAATATTTGACAGGATAGTGCATAAAAACTGAGTGAATAATACTGATGCAAAAATAATTAATTATAATGAAATCAAGGACAAGAATAAGATGCACAAGAAGTATGAAAAAATAAGTTAATCAGTCAGAATTAGTCAAGTAGTTAAAGTAATCCAACACTAGTAACAGCTGAGAAAAATTTAAAGGCGAATAAATCATATTTTGTTTTATTATATAACAACTACAATATTATAGTAATAACATATGCAGAGTGCAAGACAGTATAGTGAATTTCATTGATTCGAAAACTGATAAGAAATGTCCGCCAAGTTGGGTGTGGCTCACAGATTCCTCGTACCCGTATCATGAATCTAAATTTCATTGAACGGTTTTGAATAATATTAAACAACGCCGCAAATTATTACACAATGGTTCATTATTTCTGCACCAAATAGCCCTTCTATGCAGATCATTGGACTACAATTATTGAGTCTCGTATCTTCTTTATATATAATTCCGAACGGTATTTGAAATTGTGGAGAACTTTGCGGTCCGATTTTAGTGTTAGACTGCTCATTCGAATCAGCACGGCCCCAAGTTTGTTGCAAAAGTGTCGCCGTTCGTCTCTATACCCGCCTTGATCGTGTTCTAGGCGGTCCTTATCAACGAGAGTTGTTTATTAGGCTGTGGCAGTAACAACAGTTGCCAACAGTTCACACTAAGTAAGAAACGTAGTGTAGTTACTAACATCTAGGAGAGTTATTTCTGAACGATGAAATTTAAACTGAAGAACTTATATATAATTCCGAACGGTCTTTATATATAATTCCGAATCAGCACGGCCCCAAGTTTGCCCCAAGTTGTGTCGGTAAGTAAGAAACGTGATGGGGTCTTTTCTGATCAGCTGAGTGAGCTAAATTCTTTCCTGTTCACTGTAGGAAGTTGAAATTTGGGTACTTATGTATTGTACCGACCACACCCAATAAGGAACACTGAAATAGATATTTTATAGAAACGAACATTATATCATGAAAAACAACTCTTTAATTACAGAATTACAAAGATTATCAATTGATAACGGGTTTATAATAATTAAACAATTACAAACTTACCACGACTATCGATTAGCGGCTAAAGGGGGAAATCCACTACGCTCACTCCTCCTTGACATTGCTGCATTCTGGGCACCACAGGAAACCCAATAACAATTGATAATCGTAGTAAGTTTGTAATTGTTTAATTAATATAAACCCGTTATCAATTGATAATCTTTGTGATTCTGTAATTAAAGAGTTGTTTTTCATGATATAATGTTCGTTTCTATAAAATATCAATTTCAGTGTTCCTTATTGGGTGTGGTCGGTATAATACATAAGTACCGAAATTTGATAGGGAGACTCTCTGGGAGTGAAGTGATGGGGTCTTTTCTGACCAGCTGAGAATCACTCCATCCCAAAACGATCTCAACCAGGTAACATGTAAGAAACCAGGTTCAACTTTTTGTTTAGCCTCATAGTGGCGAGGAACACCTCAACTGGTGATATTTATGTTATTACATTACTTACATTTTGATCGGTATTTCCTCTTTTTTAATCATTTAATAACATCGCCTTAGCTTTGCACCAGGTCACATAACGCCGCAAATAGGTAGGACTTATATCGTTACTATAATGTGCTGAATTCCTGTTAGGTACTACTGTTATACGAACTAGATTAGGGCTTTCCAAGCCCTTACAGGCCTCTAGTATAATATATCACCAAAACTTGGCAATTCGCACCTCCGAAACGAGTTCACACCTTCACAGCTCCAGGACCCCCCAATTTAAGCTTTTACATAAAATTCAAAAGATTTACAAAAATGTTGGAATAAAACAGTAGTCAGAAAACGAAAGGAATCAGACACCCCTTTGCTAATTAGTACGCCTCCGCACCTCGTTATTGTTTTCAAGGTGTTCCAAAGGAGCTCCATCTAAATTTTAGCACCATTAGTCGGTTAAGGATGAAAGTAGACACAATGGTTCCACAGCAGATCAGAACCCCATCTGGATGTCTCAATAGAGCTCCATTTCAGATCTCAACATCATAAGTCGATTAAGAAACCAATTAGGCACAGAAGTCCCTCAGCTGATAAATACGCCTACGAACCTCGTTATTTTTTTCGAGGTGTTCCAAAGGAGCTCTATCTAAATTTCGTAACCGTAAGTCGGTTAGGGAAGAAATTAGACTCAGTGGTTCCACAGCAGATCAAAGCCCCTCCGTACCTTTTAATTGTATTCTAAATTACTCAAACGAGGTTCATTTCAGGTTTCAGCATCATATGTCGATTTTGAAACCAATTAGACTCAGAGGGGCTCAGACTCAGACTCTGAGACCAGACTCAGACTCTGAGACTCAGCTGATCAGTGCGCCGAAGTGCACTGAAACTGTATTTTAGATACATACCAAAAGAGCTCCATTTGAAATTTCAGTTCAATAGCTGTGTAAGGAAGAATTTTGCTTACCAGGACCTATAGCGTAATGCACCTTTGTAAACAATTTGCATAACGCAATTTCATGGTGGAAGGGAAAATGGCATACTTTGTCATCTTTTAGCTCACGTAGATATAGGCAACTACGGAGGCCAAATTAATACAGCTAATTAATGAATCTACACTTTAATAATCTCCCTGATAAAAGTGTAACGACACTTTAAGTAAGTACCTAGCTGCTTAAAATCTATGCGATACATTGAAAAACACCTATAACGCTTCATTAGTCCGTCCGTAGGGACAATACATACCTTAAACTCGTTTTTACGAAGTAAGAACTCCATTAGAATTATATCAGTAGATACTATCATCTGAATTTACAAGGAAAACTTTGTGTTACGTTTTCACACAGACTCACACTATCAGCTGCCATTAATGGATTTCAACATTTGACTAATTCAAAGATGTCACTGATGTCTTTGATTTCACTCTCTAAGTTCTGTAAGTTCTGGCCCATTGGGAGAGTGAATAGATTAACGTACAGCGGTTTGGTTGGTTTCATTCGATTCATTTGGATATTATTTATGAATGGAATCTAAAAAATCATTACTACTACCGAAAAAGTTTTTGAGATGCCAATTTTTGAATGAAATAGCCCTTAAATTGTACTGTTGATGGTTAAAAACAATATTATTTCCGAACTAATAACCCAAATTTTATAAAATTTGGTCCAGTTGTTTTGGAGAAAAGCTCTGTACGGTGAACGGACGGATTTTTTCGTTATTCGATAAACAAGTTTTTGATCGATTCAAAAGGCTCATTATCGAAAATAATAATCCAAAATTTTATGAAGGATTCCTTTGAAGTTTGAGGAAAATGTTCAATTAGGCAATTAGTTAATTAGAAGATCTTTGGGGACCATCTACACTCTGAACCGATCCATCCCTGAAAATTTTATCGAAATCCGATAGAAACTAGATGTTGTTCTGCTTTTTACAAGGATTTGAAGTTCGCGCATGCGCAGGAGTTATCAATGATTCGATGGTGATTAAACTCGTATATTGTTATTTAATCATCTAAACTATTAATCTTCGAATTTGAGTGTGATCGGACGAATACGCATAGAGAAATCAACGCATGATGGATTTTACGTTTGTCCATTCGCAGTTCACACTACCATTTTCTGAGGGGTGAAATTTTAATAGGTACATCCTCATCCGAAATCCCTCATTCCCTGGCCATTTCATCCAGGTAACTAGAATGAAAACTGTAGAAATAGGTTTCGTGCTGAAATAGGTATGGGGTGATTAAATCGTCTTCTTCTAACTACCAATTTCAACATGATCGGACGACCAGAACGAGGGAAGCTACTGCTTGATAGAATTTAAGTTTGCGCGTACGCTGAGTGCTGAGTCCTAAAAATCTCATGAATTTCAGATGAAAACTATAAAAACTATGCGTGATGCAAGGATTAGTCTTAATTATTTTCTGTTGACACATCGACAGGCAGACTAAGCGAAACATACACACAGTCACAGACTATTTTAAGAACACTCCCCTTCCTCGCACACCATTAACTTGAGAAAATAAATTAAGAAATGAAGGAAATGGGGAGGACGCCCAGGTTTACCCGTCGCCGGCACTAGGGATAAGGGAAGTTGTAAAAAGATGAGGAGGAAGAGTGAGATGGAAGGAAGTGCCCCTATAAAATGACCACCAGCTCAAGTAAGATCCCCTCACGGAGCACTCCCGCCGAGATGCCCAACTTGAGTAACTACATGGGACTTTTCCCGCACCTGAACTCGCGCCACGACACGGTCGCGGCCCTGACCTTGATGTTATTTTATTGGTTGTCTCTCCTTTTAGCTCTGATATCGCTTGTAGCAGATCATTCCTATCATGTTTACTAATCTTAGCCCACCAGGTCTGCTCCAACTCGTCAGAAGAGAGCTCCCTTCGTGCCCCCCTATAGATGGGGCGTTGGCATACCATATGAAGGAGCGTGTCGCTTTCCCCCCAGTTACTACTTGGACACTCTTGAGAACCATCGAAGTGAATTTAGTAACACTTAGTTTGGCTCTACTATTACTGTTCAACCTAATCTGAGCCATAACTCTCTTCATCAAAATACTCAGGTCCATCTCCAGGTAAGGTGCAGGGAAACCCAAAGAGTAAATAAATGGGAAATAATCATTGAAAGATGAGTTTTCAATAGGGGTTAGCCCAACAAATCTCTTCCAACAAATATCCAAATATTGGTCGAGATTAGGCTATGCGTTCCTGCCTGAAAGCCTCGTAGTCTTGGTTTAACCATAAAGTCTCCTTACCTACATCTACAAAAAGTTTTCTGATTGAAGAGCCCAATTATATCTCACATCCAAATCTGAACGTGCCAGAGCTAACAAGCGATTAAAGCAAATTCTGTGTAGCCTATCATGTTTCATCTTACATAGTTTTTCCCACCAGTTGAGAGCCATCTTCATCACACGCCATTTACAGTGTGTTGTTCCTGATTCAGCCCTAACAAAAAAGTCGGTTGTATTGGTTGCTAAAAACACCACTGACTTTACTGCCCTTACTAGAACTCGTTCCGATTCTTCAGTGTAAGGGAGACCCCAGATTTCGGCTGCATAAATAATGATGCAGATAAGGAAACTGTCTCGAAAGCTCTCAGCCAGGAACTCAAAGGCCCACCCCTAATTCAGTATGCAAGTGGCAACAAGGCTTTGGAAGACGTCTCATCACGACCATCAAAGGTTAGTTTAATAAGTTACCTTCGATAAAAAAAATCAATGAAAAATTGGAACGAAATAGTGAAATTGTTTGACGACTGACCATTTCGATGTTTATTCTTACGTAATTTCCCTTATTGACGACTTTCTACAGCGCCTTATCGTGATTTCCCTGCTTTCTCTATTATTTTTTCTCTCTTTTTACGTGAGGAGGTGTGGTGGATATGGATCATTTTCCCTCTCCTTCTTCTTTTCTTCTCCTAGATAATGCCTGAATCAAAGTTTATCAAAAAAATTTTTTTTTGTATTTTTCATTTTGACTTTTGTTAATGCCTAAAATCTAGGTTACTGCATTAGGTGACTTTCGTATATAGGTGACGGGGATCTTCGCGTACATGAAGAGAAAGGAGGCGGGGAGCTTCGCATACACGAAGAGAAAGTAAGCGGGGAGCTTCACGTATAAAAACTCGTCGATGGGGAGCTTCGCGTATGCGCCCATTGAGTTTGATGCATTTTCAGTAAATATACCTGTACTTTTAAAAGTCAATCCCAGGTAGCAGAATGATTTTACTATCTAGATTTTATCACTTTCACAGAAGAATTCGTAATGCTTAGGCATAGGATCTCTCCTTCGAAAAACTATGATGTTACTCTTCTTAGCGTTTATCTTCAATCTACTTATGATGCAGTAATCATTCAAAGCACTAAGGATATTTCTCAATTCCACATAAGAGTATTTGTCATCAAGACTAAGTCATCTGCGTACATCAATGAAATAATATTCCTTGTACCATCAACATTAAGACCCTGAGCCCTTTCCAACCAAGTAGCAATGCAAGTCAGCAACAAACAAGGAGAAAATTAGGGGAGATAGCACATCTCCTTGTAAGATACCCGCAGTGATTCTAAATTAGCTTGTTTCTCGTTCGTTAACGCTAACTTTAAATTATGAAGCTTTATACAAAGAATTCAACAGATTAATAAATTTAACACTCACACACTCATCATCAGCTTTTGCCACAGAATACTGTGGTCCAAGCTGTCAAAAGCTTGACAAAAGTCAATGAATACTACGAAAGCTTTACCCTTCGTGATTCTTGTCCTGATATTAATTATACTTGATAAAATAACAATATTGTCTTGACAGCCACTTCCCTTCCTAAAGCCATTCTGACTATAGGAAATTATGTGGTTGTTATCGACAAAAGTTAACAAACGATTAAGTGTAATTTGATTAAGGATTTTAAGAATAGTGTTAATAAGAAAAATGCCTCTATAGTTACTCGGGACATCCGCATCGCACTTTTTGAAAAGCAGAAATGTTCTTATTTTTGTAATGGCAGGAGGGAACTATCCTAGGTGGAGTATTCTGTTAAATATTAGGATTAGGAATTCCAGCCAAGGCAAGGTCAAATTTTAACAAAATCATTCAATATGCCGTCAACTCCAAGGGTTTTATTATTCCCAAAAGATGCAAAAGCCCGCCTAAGTTCTTCCATGGAAATTCGGTCTTCTAGGCCAAATCGTCGATACTCATAAATTTAGGGAGTTGATCGTCCCCAAGAGAACAATACAGCTGCGAGTAAAATTCTTCAACCCTACGTACATCCAGCTTGCAAATCTGGAACCCTTTTTTCCTGAACCTCCAAACCACAGCCCAAAACTCCTGGGAATTTTTCACACAACCAAAAGGTTGTCTAAGCGAACCATAAAACGAACCTTCTTTCTGTCTCAGAAGTTTATAGTAAGTCTTTTTAAGCTCGAGATAATTTGTCAGTTGGGGAGAGTTAAACATTTCCGTTTGGCTTTTCGATGTGCGTATTTCATTCTCCACTTAGCAGTTCGGCATTCGTTATCAAACCTTGGTTGATTTGCCCGATTTATTTAATTGACTTTACTGGACTTGAGTAAATCAGCATCCTTGTCGGCTTGATATATAGTCGAAATCAGGTGTTCATAC
Source organism: Adelphocoris suturalis (assembly GCA_030762985.1). Lineage (NCBI taxonomy): Eukaryota > Metazoa > Arthropoda > Insecta > Hemiptera > Miridae > Adelphocoris > Adelphocoris suturalis. Next base: position 22,069,067 of record CM061041.1, on the reverse strand, counting down.
ATAGATACACCAATCTTTTGATACAACCATTTGATACACCACATAATACAAAAATCGTTTGATTGAGGGTGTACTTGGATAAGGCATTAACAAAGTCTATGGTTCTACAGGGTGGTCTGTAATAAACGGACACATTTTAAAATCCTGTAACATTCACAAATTCGATCGTAGGGATTAAAAAATAAGCAGAACGTGTAGAGAAAATCAGTAAGTTTTATTCACAATCGAAAAATCGGAAAAAAATTATCAAGTTTTAAAAATTACGTCATTTAAATTACGACCCTGTTTGGTAACGCACAGTTCAAGACGGTCCTTGAAGTTCTGCATCACTCTTTGCACCATATGTTCCGGTATTTCCGCGATTTCTCGTCTTATTGACTGCTTCAATGCTTGAATGGTTCGTGGTTTGTCCACGTACACTTTAGATTTCAGGTGGCTTTTTGCGAACGATTTTTCCCGGACGCGTGATCTCCCGGCATGGGGATGTTCCCTAGCCTCCGCGTTCCCCAGACCTCACCCCCTGTGACTTTTTTCTATGGGGCCACCTGGAATCTAAAGTGTACGTAGACAAACCACGAACCATTCAAGCATTGAAGCAGTCAATAAGACGAGAAATGCCGGTAGATATGGTGCAAAGAGTGATGCAGAACTTATCTTACGCGGTATTTCCGCGATTTCTCGTCTTATTGACTGCTTCAATGCTTGAATTGTTCGTGGTTTGTCCACGTACACTTTAGATTTCAGGTGGCTTTTTGTGAACGATTTTTCCCGGACGCGTGATCTCACGGCATGGGGATGCTCCCTGGCCTCCGCGTTCCCCAGACGCCCCTCACCCCCTGTGAATTTTTTCTATGGGGCCACCTGAAACCTAAAGTGTACGTAGACAAAACACGAACCATTCAATCATTGAAGCAGTCAATAAGACGAGAAATCGCGGAAATACCGGAAGATATGGTGCAAAGAGTGATGCAGAACTTCAAGGACCGTCTTGAACTGTGCGTTACCAAAAGGGTCGTCATTTAAATAACGTAATTTTTAAAACTTGATAATTTTTTTCCGATTTTTCGATTGTGAATAAAACTTACTGATTTTCTCTACAAGTTTTGCTTATTTTTTAATCCCTACGATCGAATTCGTGAATGTTACAGTATTTTAAAATGTGTCCGTTTATTACGGACCACCCTGTATTTGCTGACCAGAAGAGTTTGTCACTGAAAAACAATGTACTTCCATTTTTCAGAGGTAAAAATTCAACGAAAAAATTCCTAAACATCGTCAAACAATCGTAATGGTAGCTGCTACCTATATCTAAAATTTCGAAATCCAATCATCCTCAATTAAATCAATATCTACTCACTCATGGTCGGGACAGCTACTTTCTAATACTTTTTTTCTTTCTTTTCAGATGTATAGGTATATACAGGGTAATTCCCTCGCAGATGCAGAAAAAAATTTGGGTAAAACTACATTAAAAATGGAGTAAAATGCCACCAACTGCATATTTTTATCTCAATCCGTTCTCGGGATATGATTTTTTAAAGGTGTTTTCAGGAAAACCGTAATTTTTTCCTTTCAAACTCAAATTTCTCCACTTTACTTCATTCAAATTTAACTTTTGACCACATTTTCGGAATCAGCATTAAATTTACTATAAGAATAGTGTACTCAAAAAGTACCATCCAAAGGCCCTCACATCAGCTCAAACATTGACGATTTTGAAAAAAGAATAGTTCTGAAAATCTTTAAAACTTTACTTCTCTTCCAAAACGAATCCTGGAAACTGGCAAATCTCACGAAAACTGCTTCGTCTAACACTCTTTCCAACGGTATAATCAAGTTTACTTTTATTTTGTTATTTATTGGAGAAAATCATGTTTTAATGTTAAAAAAATGTGGGGTTTTCAATGAAATTGTTGGTTTTCTCGAAAGATGACCCTCCATGAACCTACGAGTATGGGGTCGGTTTCTATGTATTTTTTCACGCTGTATCGAATGGTAACATTTGTAGATCTCTCCAACTACGTTATAACCGAGTTTTACACTTAAAATCGCAAATGTTTAGTTTGTTTGTTACGATTAAATGTATGTGTGTTATGGGGTAAAACTAGTTAATTAAAGTGTAAAACTCGATTATAACGTAGTTGAGAGATCTGCAAGAGTTTCCATTCGATCCAGCGAGAGAAAATACATAGAAACCGACCCCACACTCGTTGGTTCATGGAGGGTCATCTTTCGAGAAAACCAACAATTTCATTAAAAAGCCCACATTTTTAAACATTAAAACATTATTTTCTTCCCTAAATAACAAAATAAAAGTAAAATTGACAATACCGTGGGAAAGTATATTAGATGAAGCAGTTTTCATGAGATTTGCCAGTTTCCATGATTCTTTTTAAAAGAGTGGTAAAGTTTTAAAGATTTTCAGAAATATTATTTTTTCAAAATCGTCAATGTTTGAGCTTATGTGAGGGTCTTTGGATGGTACTTTTTAAGAACCCAAGTACACTATTCTTATAGGAAATTTAATGCTGATACCGAAAATGAGGTTGAAAGTTAAAATTAAGTGAGGAAAAGTGGAGAAATCCGAGTTTAAAATGAAAAAACACGGTATTCCTGAAAAAACCTTTAAAAAATCATATCTCGAGTACGGATTGAGATAAAAATATGCGGTTGGCGGCATTTTACTCCATTTTTGATGTAGTTTTACCCAATTTTTTTTTTTTTTTTTGCATCTGCGAGGGAATCACCCTGTTAATTTCTTCCTGCATAGAATAAAACCATTCTCAAATTAAATGAGATACGGAGTTTTTCTCCGTTTTTCCAGCATTTGACCCCAATGTGTGGCGCCCTGCCCAAGTAAGCTGAATACCGTGTCAATTTTTGAAGGGTAAAAACCAAGTTTCCTCAAAAAATCCAAATTTTCAATTAAATTTCACAAAACTACGTGCCTCACCAATTTTCCCTGCTTACTTCGTGCGTGGGTTTCTTGAATGAAAGGTCCAAGTGTGTGGAATAGAGTGAAAATAATGTATTTGTGAGGGTCCTGGAGGGAGCGGGAAATAAAAAACTGAGGCAGCAAAGAGATAACGGCGGAGGATAATCTGGGGAGGATAAACACGTCAAGAGCGGCGGCAGGAGGGAGGGGGGTTAAATGTGAAACAAATAGCGAGGTAAATGTTGGGGTACGCGGCGGCGAAGGAAGAGGGGGACGAGGAGGAAGCTATAAGCGTTAGGCACCTGGCGAAGGCCCCCACTTGAACGTCGCTTATATTGGCCACCTCCCGCCCTTCTCCCCTCCTATAGGACCCCGCCGGAGGGCGATTATGGCCATAAATAAGCCTAATGAAGAGTTCGGATCCTCATAACTCGGCCATAAATTGTCAAGGTCGGACGCCACTTATGGTTTCCCTCATCCCCTCCCGCTGGTAACTCCTTCCCGCTGTAGCGTCCCGGTACTACAGTAAACAAGGACCTGTCCCAACGTCCCATTCAAGGATTTGTGTACCACCTGTAGGTTTTTCTCCCGCCATCGTTTTTCCCTTCTGGTGATGCCATTAAGTCAATTTATGTCCTCCCATTCCCTAGTTAAAGAGACCTCGTCGTTTTTATGGCTCGCTCGTTTTCTCGGCGACTTAACGGGGAGCCTAAATATTTTCGAATGGATTACAACCCGACTCATAAAACGCTAACGACCACGAATTCACACCTCTTCTTCCCTCCATCCGACGAGATTGATAATAATAAATCAGGATCTTCATTTTAATGAATTTTATAGCACCTAGGCATACTACACATTTAATTTGACATGCTCAAATATTTGATGTATACCAAACCTCTCTTAGTACTTAGTTAAATTACCACCATAGGTACGAGAGTAGCCCAATTACAATATACATGAAAAAAAATAGATGTATACCTATAACATTTTCCAGTCAAATGAAACCTTGTTACAATAAAATGAAACTTCTTTTCAACCAAATGAAACCATGTACCAATCAAATGAAACCTCATTTCATTCAAATGAAACCGTGTACCAATCAAATGAAACCTCTTTTCAACCAAATGAAACCTTTTTTCTATCAAATGAAACTTCGTACCAACTAAATGAAACCTTGTTCCAATCAAATGAAACTTCGCTCCTACCAAATGAAACCATGTACCAATCAAATGAAAGCTCTTTTCAGCCAAATGAACCTTTTTTTCTAACAAATGGAACCTTATTTCAATCAAATGGAACTTCTTCGAACCATTTAAAAAAAAATTACATTTTATTTCAGATTTTTGAAAAACAATTGAATACAGAGGCACTACAAATAAATTTAGTGAAGCAGGTGTCCAAAAGCTGATGCAGCAGTTCCTCATCATGTTATCACGAAGTTGGAGCAGTCTGTCGCGGTGATCAGCAATATGGTGGACTGGAGAGTTTCATTTGAATGAAATGAGATCTCATTTGTTTGAAAAAAAAAAAAAGTTTCATTTGCCTAAAAAGAAGTTTTGATTGGTGTGTATGGTTTCATTTGGTAGGTACGAGGTTTCTTTTGATTGGTATACGGTTTCATTTGGTAGGTGCGAAGTTTCATTTGAATGAAATGAGGTTTCGTTTCTTCGAAAAAAAGTTTCATTTGGTTGGTACGAAGTTCCATCTGATAGAAAAAAAGGTTTCACTTGACTAAAAAATGCTATATAACAGAAAATTTCATGACATGGATGCTGAAATTTATGAAATTTCTTACACGTAACTAAAACAACTAAAATTACAAGGTACTGGGAAAATACATCAAACATTTACACGAATTTCAATAAAGAAGGTCACAGGGCATGAGAAACCAAAACTGAACTAAATATTAAATTAGGGACAAAACCTGATTCTAAGTAAGTAACTAAGTAACTTAGACTGGATGTCTTCGGACAATGAAGCTAAATAATACATATTTCTCGGAATTCTAGTAATAAATAATTATTGTGGGTGTGAGGAATAGAGAAAATGAAATGGTGTCGCATTTTGTAGTTGGGGACATTTAAATTAAATAAGGATAAGATAAGGGACAGTCGATTCCACCATTGAACAACTTGACAACGAATGCTGCATCCATTCACCTTCGTCTTGTCTCTAACGGACTCAGACCACTTATGCCCATCATCGTTTCATGTAACGAGTCACCATTGATCGGCTGAAATTATCTACATTAACTGCACGATATCTATACTGAGTGTAGCGCTATACTCCAGATAAAGAATGTGAGTCGTTCATCAATGCCGAAATACCTAGCGGATAAAAGTATCCATCAGATAAATTCTGTCTGGCATATAGCGCCGTTAGCATCCTCATTGGTGTCTGTAGGATACAAAATAAGGGCGATTTACACATGGAGCTACCACAGAGTAGAGTATGAGCTGCATTTTCTTCATGGATCGACAATTTAAAAAAACCGGGTCTGACGTCCATAACACGACAGTGCTATCAAACTCGGCAAATAAGAAACCAACAAATTTTTGCCATTTGCTTCATTTTTAGAGAGAAAAATACATACACGAATTGCGTTATTGCAACCTTAATTATTATGAATGAATTATTGTGATCAGTAAATTGTGAACTTAATTTCATCTTCTACGGGGTAGAAATAATATCTACTAAGTAGCTAAAGCCTTCAAAAATGGGCGAAAAACGCCATTTTTTTACCTTTTCTCCAAAATGACTCGAGAAATTTTGATGAATTTAATCAGAGTTACTCCTCTTCTAGGTCGAAATGATATTAGACACCCCTTATGCTTGGGAAAATACTCTAAAGGAGGTAATTAGCAAGCTACTTCCAAAAATTGGTTAAATAAAAGCGTAATTTTTTAATACCGTTCTGGTCTTTCCTTCAATATGGCTTAAAGGATATTGATGAAATTTACAGGAGTTACTTTTCTTACGGAAAAGAACCGAATCAAAATTCGATACCCGTCATGGCCAGGAAGATGCCCCAAGGAAAGTAATAAGCTAAATAAATGTGAAAACAATTTTTAGCATTTTATTAGCATAAAAAAAGCAATAATATTAGAAAAAACGTTCCAAAGATGTCATCTATCATGATATCATCCATGTAAAATGAATTCAAGTAAGGAAAGCAGTGTGGAGCCTCGCACCAGATGATTTTCAATATTAAGGACTTTTCAAGCACATATATTTCCAAATTTCCTATTTACTAGGTGACACTCTAACTGTCCCTCCTCCCCCCTCTCCGAAAACTACTAACCTAAATGTGCTAGTTGGCGTTTTTGAATGAATGCCATAACCCCAAATAATCTTTGTCATAGAATATCACTTAGTGATTTCAAAAAAGATCGAATGCTTTTTTAATGTTATGCTCGAAATCTACGTGAAATTTCATGAAGAAATGATTCATCACTTGTATTTTTGATAGCACGAAAACGTTCGCTGTTTCGTGCAAAATGTGTGAAAAATGCAAGATATCAATTTTTTGTGAGTATTCAATTGCCATTAATATTTGATACATCGATCAGGAGTATTTTTTACGTGATTTAAATCCATTGATATTTGCAGGACTAACTTAGAAAACATCGAAAAACAAGTAGAATCGCACATTTCCCCATTCATTTCCTCACAGAGCAAACCGTAGTGCAATTTCCTTGTTACAGTTAGTATTATTGTTCTTTTTTTTAATTTTTAATTTTATTTATTTATTTTCAAAAACGCGTACTAACAGCGGCGTTTTCGGTGGAACACCCTGTATACCGGCTTTCCTAATAAAATTCAGGTAACATGTAAAGTTTGACAATTTTCAACCATTTCGAGAGTACATTTTAATGGAGAACAAGTTCCAGTCGTGCCAATTATGTGATGAGAGAAGTTTTATCAGATTAATATAGGTAATACCTACACTAATTTAGGTAATATATTAATATAGGTATTATATAAACAACCTATAATAATATAGGTAATATAATAAGGTAATATAGTTCACAAGCTGATAAGGAAAATGTTCATCGTCCTTTAAGAGAGAATTCAGTTTACTCAGCTGATCAAGATGTAGCTCATCATTTCATTCCACTCCTAATGTCCCAGAGAATCTCCCTATCAAATGTAAAATTCTTAGGGCAATAATTAGTAATATAATTTAGCGCAAAAATATTTTGGTTATTGGGATCGCGTCATTTTTGGGCGTTGTTTTCCGTACATTTTGGCCAGCACCCGGAAAAAGCTTTTTCCAAGCAAATGCTTTTCTTCAAACCATTTACTGGACAAAAGTTTATAAAATGTGGCTTAAAAATCATTTATCTGCCGGGAACTTGCCAATAATCTGGGCTTTATTTTTATTGCCCATATACGGTGAACTTTAGGAGTTGATTTAGGGGTTAAAAAAAACGGGATCTCGTGAACTAGATTTAGATCGAACTAAGTTCACTTACTACAATGGGACCACTTGGAGCATTCACGATCATCTGTTTTCGCTTCATATTTATGTTTCGTGTTGGAAAGGGGAAAACATTCAACATGAACGTGTATCGCAAAGCGACTTTGTCATGCATGAGTGCTATCAACTACCGAAATAATGAACATCTATGTAATAATTTGCGTCGTTCTTGCAAAACTCTTTCGGAGATGTAAACCTCCAAATTCATCTGTTATATAAAGAAGTGGCCTAGTTTTCGATAAAAGAGTAGCTTTGGGTGGAAATGGCGACAAGCATATTTTCCATCATTATTGTGAAAATACATTGATATTAGGAGTAGGTGACCACCATTTCTCTATTATACCCCACATACATTATTTCTTGAACAGTTAACACAATTTTATTTCCTATAAATGTACAATTAATCCAGTCATAAAGGATGCCTACTATAAGAAAGATTTTTCCATCATCATAATTTCTATATGAGTTTTTACTCGCTTTTTAATGTAAATAAAAAATTATTCCTTCATTCTGAGCAAAAACTACATTGGCAGCTTTATTAGTACCTAATAACGTTGGATCGAAATAATGAATTATCTGCCATTATGACGGGGAATCGTCAAAACCATCTCCAGGAAATAGAAAAACCTTACCCCGAAATCGTACCCGTTCCTAAACGAGATTTTTTCGTGAGTCGGTAAATATAAATTTTATGGTTGAATAAGAATAGTAAACATTTTTCTTCTTGGCTCAAATTTGGATATTTTGAATAAGACACAACATTTTTAGGCTCGAAAATAGTGGAAATTGTAGCCAGAAAAAGTTTCTTTCCGAATAACACATTGCGAAGTACCTATTAATTTTGCCATTATACAGGATGCAAAAAACATTTGGGTGAAACTGTATCAAAAATGGAGTAAAATGCCGCCAACTGAATATTTTCATCTCAATCCGTTCTCGAGATATGATTTTTTAAAGGTTTTCTCAGGAAAACCGTGTTTTTTTCCTTTTAAACTAGAATTTCTCTGTTAAAAAATGAGGGTTTTTCAATGAAATTGTTGGTTTTCTCGAAAGATGACCCTCCATGAACCAACGAGTATGGGGTCGGTTTCTACGTATTTTTTCTCGCTGGATCAAATGGAAACTCTTGCAGATCTCTCAACTACGTTATAATCGAGTTTTACACTTTAATTAACTAGTTTTACCCCATAACACACATACATTTAATCGTAACAAACAAACTAAACATTTGCGATTTTAAGTGTAAAACTTGGTTATGACGGAGTTGGAGAGATCTACAAATGTTACCATTCGATACAGCGTGAAAAAATACATAGAAATCGACCCCATACTCGTAGGTTCATGGAGGGTCATCTTTCGATAAAACCAACAATTTCATTGAAAAACCCACATTTTTTAACATTAAAACATAATTTTCTCCACTAAATAACAAAATAAAAGTAAACTTGATTATACCGTTGGAAAGAGTATTAGACGAAGCAGTTTTCATGAGATTTGCCAGTTTCCAGGATTCGTTTTGGAAGAGTAGGAAAGTTTTAAAGATTTTCAGAAATATTCTTTTTGAAAAGGCCTTGGGATGGTACTTTTTAAGAACCCAAGTACACTATTCTTATAGTAAATTTAATGTTGATTCCAAAAATGTGGTCAAAAGTTAAAATTGAATGAAGTAAAGTGGAGAAATTTGAGTTTAAAAGGAAAAAAACACGGTTTTCCTGAAAAAACCTTTAAAAAATCATATCTCGAGAACGGATTAAGATAAAAATATGCAGTTGGCGGCATTTTACTCCATTTTTGATGTAGTTTCACCCAAATTTTTTTTTTTTTTTTTTTTTTTTTTTTTTTTTTTTTTTTTTCATCTGCGAGGGAATCACCCTGTTATATGAGCAGAACCACAACATATTTACTCAGACTCGCTTTGCTTAAAAAGCGGATTTTATTCAAAAATTCCAAATATCCGGAGTTCGGTAGGGTCAAGAATGCCTAGAAATATTTTCTCAGAAGTTCAGAAACTGGGATTACAATGTTCTGTGTTACAAACAAGAAAAAGACGCTGGATATAAATCCCTGAAATTAATGAAATTTTAACATAATTCAGGGATTTGTACGTATAGAAACTACGGATTCATGAAAAAATCACGTTTAGGAACAGGTACGATTTTGGGGTAAGGTTGTTCTATTTCCTGGGGATGTTCTTGACGATTCCCCGTCAATATGGCAGATCGTGTTCGTGAGAAAACCTTCATTGCCTTCCAGACACCTGTGTATAGATACTTTGAAATAAACAAATCTGGATTTTCAATATAACTTCAGTAAAGATTGACAATACACTATTCTTCGCCTAATATATTGATGCCAAAATCTTCAAAACCACCGGGAATTGATCCAATAAATTTTTTTAATCACATTAAAGTTTGGATTTCGGTGAACTTTATATTAAATTCATGCGAATCAGGTAAAACAATTATTACTCATTATATTTTTAGCGTGGAATACTCTTTTTTATTATTATTTATTTATTTTTTTTGTTACTGCGGTAGAAATGTGAGAAATATTTTCCTGAAAATACACGTTTTGGGACTTTCATCCTTGACAAAAGAGATCTCGCTAGATTTGAAATCTTCACGGAGAGCATTTGAGGTTCGGACGTTGATACAATTTTAAAAGCTTCATCCCTTCTTCATGGAATCGTACGGGGATCTTTTCCCTTATTTTTTTCTTCCTCTTCTTACATCTTCTACACCGCACCGAGAAGGTTTTTGCGCGGATGAAGGAGATCCGACAAGGGGCGGCAGTGGGGGGGCGGGGGTGGAAAAAACGTTATTAGTCCCCGTCCAACCCCTCCGCCCCGCGCCGCCTCCCGCTGAAAAATGGTAGAGATGCATCAAAACCCCGAAGGACGGCCGGGGGCGGCGCGGGGGAGGCGGCACCGGGGGCGGGCAGCGGGGGGCGGCTCATCCATCTTGCTGCCCATGAATCATGGGCCTCCCGGTGACGGGTCTCGATCCATACACACGGCCACCCCACAACAGACGCCATCATTTTTTCTCCCTTTTCCTTTTTCCCTTCCCGCCCTTCTTCGTCTTCTGTCCTCCTTTCTTTCCACTTCCCATCTTCCTCTTTCCACCCTCCCTCGCCTCCGGCGTCCTCGCCCGCCCTTCTTTTTGCCATGACGTCTAGAGACAGCACTCTTGAAGTGTACCGCATTGCTACAAGTTACTGCCAAGCTCTCTCCTCTGCCCCAACCTCCTCCTACCAACTTTTATTCCGCTCTCATCATTTGAATCTTTTCTTCATAGAAGACACCGTTCTTAAAAACATTCTTCTTTTCAAGGCGATTTGAATGACGATCCATATTGCTAAACAGTTTGAGCACAAAAAAACCATCATAGTTGAAAGGGGCTTGGTGAATTTACATTCAAGCCAAAAACTGTATTTTAGCCCCTTCCAGCATTGGCTGTACAAATTCAAACGTTCTTGCAAAATATGTGCCATAGAATTTAGGAAATACTCAGGGTTTTTAATGTTATTAATATTCATAAACAAAATGTCTACAACAGAGTCTTTGAGTTGTCGAATTATGACATTATCTTGCTTGTTAGTAACTGTTGGGATGTCTTCATTCCATCCTCTGCCTCTTTTAAGAGGAGCAGAATTGGTGCTGGTTTCAACAGAGGCTCTTCTCTGCAGAGGGCTCTGTTTCTTAACAACAGCAACCTCATCTTTCCTCCTATCTACAACCTGCAAAATCTATGATGTATTCATCAAAATAAGATATGAAAATCTTCGGAAATGTGTGTGATTCAGTGGTGGTAGGGGTGATGGTAGTGATGGCAATGGCAGCAGTGGGCAGGATCGGTTGTGATAGAGGACTTGTAGCAATACAAATAGGAAGTAGACAGGGTTGTTCTTCATAGGAAAGTTGTCCTTAGATTAGAATGAATAGTCTTTCGAATCAGCCATTGCCTACAATGTCCGAGAGCAAAGAAATTCAAATGTCTAAACCATGTCCCCATGACATCCATGAAAAGTTCATCGAATGCACGCCGTGACGTATACAGACAGCACTCTTGAAGTGTACCGCATTGCTACTAGTGCAAAGCTGTTTCCTTTTCCCTAACCTACAGCTTCTCTTACCGATTAGTATGCTGCTCTCGTTATTTGAACCTTTTCTTCATAGAAGACACCGTTCTTAAAAACATTCTTCTTTTCAAGGCGTTAGCTGATTTGAATCCATATTGCTGAACAGTTTGAGCACAAAAACCATGTTTCTTACCAACAACCCTATCTTTCCTCTTATCTGCAACCTGCAAAATCTGGTTGCAATCATGTTTACTATTTCAATTATTGAGAATGGTCACCTGTGTATTAACAATTATTCTTATAACCGTGCTCATAACTCAGCTTGTTGTCCTCGCACTTCGCAGTAGTAATATGGTTGTAAAAATCGAGATCTTTCGAACGAATAGTCAACGAATTTTGTGGGATGAAAAATGACGAAGTACCATTTCTCTAGCAACGACTCACTTTTAAGCGGAAATCAACAATAAATTGTTGCAACACATTTTCGTTACACAAAAACGCAACATATTTTCGTTAGCACAAAACGTTTCGTTTTCGATTGGAGATGCCAAGGCTCAAACAAATTCTGTGTTTTAACTTTGCAATCCAGGAATAGTTTTACAATGCCTCAAAACAGATTTCTATGAACAAAAAAAAAAAAAAAAAAAAAAAAAAAAAAAAAATAATAATAATAATAATAATTAAAAAATTAAATAAAATAAAATAAATAGAAATCCGTCCATCCGCACTGCGCCGCGTCGTCCGTCCAGAGCTTATCTCCAATTCTACTGGACCAAATTTTATGAAATTGGATGAAAAATCGGCCGGGGATGTGTCAGTAACAGTGGCATCAATTTCGATCAACCCTAAAGAGTAGTAATAGAGCGCTAAAATATTGAAAAATCGAGATCTCAAAAACTTTTGAGGTAGGTAACAGTACTGTTTTTTTGGTTGTCATTTACATAATATATTTTATAAAATCATCTGGAAAACCGTATGATTTTTAGTTCTCTCACTACAAGCTATAATGGAGCAGCAACCCAATGATTTTTCGAGAGAACTAACTAAGTTTCATCAATGACCGCTAGATAGTGTTAGGCTGGCTTCACACGAGGCGGTTTAGTTGATTACACAAGGTGAACGGGCGGGTGCAAGGAGTGTAGCTCTGTGGAAAGTGAATGGAGTTTCCCAAACCCCTTCACACGCGGTCAACTCGTCCGCCCGTGCACGTGGGAGCCCGGCACAGTGCCTGCACCGTTCTCATCCCCACTAGTTGATTCTACTCAAAGGACACTACCGCCAATGAGCGTCTTCACACAAGCCTCCTAGTTTAGTCAACTTCGAGCCACCATGGACGGCATATCTCTTCGTAGTTTGAATGTTGAAAATTTTATTGGATCACTTCGAATTTGTCCCGCGATATGGGACATGAGGTGTAGTGATTATGGTGACAAGATTAAAAAAAGTGAGGTGTGGAGGGAAGTGGCCCGAAAATGTCATGGTGCATTTGACAATTTGGAGCCAACACAAAAGAGTGGAATCAGTAAGAATCTTTCATCAAAATTATTTGAATTATTCAAGTACCTAATTATTAAATTAAGAATTTTACCCATATTACCAAATGTCAACAACCAAGACCTATTACAAAGTATAATATAACGGAAATTTTGTTACACAAAGAAAAAAACGTCACGCAACCAATGACTGTGTTATGATTGTGTATACTACCAATGTTATCACGACGATGACGTGAATTCATATTCGTGGAAGAATTGGGCATCGTCGAGACTATGTTACAGAAAATTCAGAAATTTTGGGTCAATAATTATTTTATGATTTCTAATTGTTATTTTATTTAAAACAATAAAAAACATTGAAATTATTGAGATATTTTCAATGCTCATATCTCTTCTCTCATAAGAGAGAAAGTACAAGCGGCCTGTCTGATAAGTTGCCTCGTCACACGGCGGTCAACTTAGTGCCAAGGGCAGGCAACTTAGTGTAATCAACTAAACCGCCTCGTGTGAAGCCGGCCTTAGGGTTGCTGCTAGCTAGTGGCATTACTCGGCATACGAGCCACCGCTGCGGTTTTGTCAATTCACGGCACTGCACCATCTGCTCGTGTTAGGAAAGTTTAGGAGTGTTATTCATTTTATTATTTTTACTTCAGTAGGTGTTTACACCTATGCAGACACGTTAGATACCTCCCTAATGATTCCTTTGATAATATAGATATATATGTGTTCTGTTCTATGTATTCTAAACAATATAGGAATAATAAACACAACAAATCTAGATATTTTCAATTTCGAAATTCTTGGAGCTATCTTAATAGCTTCATTATCTTCGAAATTTCGCTAAAAATATACAAATTTTCTGAATGCGTAAGGCGTAGACACAGTTTTAGCACGTTACTATCTTTTTTGTCAAAGGACAAGAACCGAGATTTATGGTGATGAGAACGATGTTCAGTTTTGTACCAACCGCCCCGGTTGCCCCCCTTGAGGGGCTTTTCATGTAAGCCGAAGAAGCCTCACGTTATGTATTAATAGACAAAAATCCACCCGGGTCACGGCCCATTGAGCATTCCCGTGGAGAATGCGGCGCGTAGGGGAGCTAAGAGCGTGTTAATTACGTAAAAACATATGCACCCCAGAAGTGGAGAAGTGGTTGGAGCGGGAAGGGGTCGGCTCCTAATGAAGAACAGAACAGCCTCCAAAGGTTTTCCATAGCACCGGCTACACAAAATCGGACCAGTAAAAATATTTATACAACGTGAACTGCTGGAAAGGATAACTCCATACAAGAAGTTCCAGTAGAGTGCGACGGCGATAGTAGCCAATTTGGTAAAAGTGCATATTAACTGCCTCAACTCCAAAATTTTTCATATTGACACAGATGATATTTGTACTATATTAATAAGTATAACAAGCTTAACTAAAGGCCGGAAACAAAGAATTACCTTAATAATAGGAGTCAGAGTCACTTTTTTGTGAAAACGTTGAAGATCGTGTTGCTTGTTGTTGGCCGCTGTTCAGCTCACTAATCGCCACCCAAAGGAAGTGTAGTGTAGTTAATAAGATGTTAATAAGATAACCCAAAGGAATGTAGTCTAGTTGAAGATATAATATTATACTCACAACCATCACATACACGAAACACGTTAGTGGAACACGATGCCATGACTGACTGACTGACTGTACCTGCAAGCAGCCTTATCTATGACCTTTGACCGCACCGCACTATCAGCTATTCACTTTCCGACAACCAATTATTATCAATAAACACTAGTATTGACTTGTAGTTGATCGTGTGTCAATATGAAAAAGTTTGGAGTTGAGGCTGTTAATATGCACAATTACCGCCAATTTTCTTGATGTCTACAATGAGTGTTACACACGTATTCATTTTTAAAATGAAAATAAGGACTGTTCCTGTTATCCGACCGCCAGCACCTCCAGCGCTGCATCTAGATTGTACACGACCCCCAAAGTAATAGTTTTGTGATCTGGATGCTCGCAAGCTGGCATATAATACGTAACATCAAGTAGTGAATCGTTTTGTACGAATTCAGGTTAGTTGGACATTTAGATCAGAATGAGGTGTATAGTTTGGTGGTATAATGTGTGGAGGCAGCGCTGGAGGTGATGGCGGTCGGATAACAGGAAAGGTCCGAAATTAGATTATGACCTAACATGCGCTGAGAGAAACCACCGCACACTTCATACACTCAAATCCATAATAATGAATGAACTGCTTTTACACAGTGGTTGAAAAGATCAAGATAAATCAGTATTTTCCCCATCTCCCACCATCATGTAATTTCAATTTACTGAGAGTGGTTCTACTTAGAGACCGAATTTTCGAGTAACACACTAGAATAGTCGAAAAAAATCATCGAAATCGGCTGAGAAAAGGATGATAAGTAGGAGTATCACTACCCCCTACATCACTAATTTTCGCTAAAATCCGTCACCGAAATGAAGTTTTCGATGTGTAGCACATCTGAACCAAAACATTACAGAAACAGATTATATACATTACAGATATATATATATATATATATCTATATATATATAAATCAATAGCTGTTCGTTAGTCTCGCTAAAACTCGCGAACGGCTGGACCGACTTGGCTAACTTAGGTCTTAAATTATTTGGGGAAGTCCAGAGAAGGTTTAAAAGGTTTAAAATTTCAAATCTGCAAATGGGGGGTTTTTTGGGGTGGAGGGGGAAAGGGGTATCTTTGTCATCACTGAACAATTGATTGTCGAGTTTGTTTGAGTTACTCCAATTCAAGTCAAATACTAGTTCTTTCAAATTTTTCAAATCTGATCAACAATGGTGGGGGGGGGGGGGGGGAGTTGATGCGTTTCGAACGTCACTGAACGAACTGGGGATCTGATTTGTCGAATATGTATGGAGTATTCTAACTTAAATTACAGGGTACTTGAAAATTTTAAAATCTAACCCATAGAATGGGGTGTTTTAGTGAGAGGGGGGGGGGGGGGGGGATGGGGTATCTTTATCACTGAACGAACTGGGGATTTGATTGTCGAATATGTTTGGATTACTTTACTGCAAGTCAAAGACTACTTTTTTCAAATTTTTGAAATCTAACCCAGTGGGGAGGGGAGAGGGGATGATATTAAAACGTTTTGAACGTCACTGAACCAACTGGGGATCAGAGCGGGCGAATCTATCAGAATTACTTTAACTTGGGTCACAGGCTATTTGATAATGTTAAAGTCAACCTGTGCAACGCACGGGTCACCCAGCTAGTAATAAATACAATAAAACACACATCATGATTTATCGGGGTTATCCCCTCCAATTTCCACACACACACACACATGCACCTATAGTTTTTATTCACGAATTCAGTCTTAGGATTCTGAAACGGAATTGTAAGAATACGCTAAATTTAAATTTAAGTTTTATTTTATTTATTTATTTTTTATTTTATAAATTCAATAACAAATTTGCCTGATTGAGTCACAAATGTACACTTATTTCTGAGAATAATTTTCATTCTTTCATTTTTCAATATAGTCTTTAATCAAACTCTCCTACTCATTTAATGAGAAGGCCCGCAGTTTCAAGAAGCTGTCAATGTAATGATAAATTGCTGCCGTCAGGCGTTCGTCCGCGTTTAGGTCGTAAAACATCTCCATCATGTTTTCTGCATCTTGAATGGTTGATGTTAATTCTCTTGATATGAATTCTACCAGGTAGTGCTTCCTGTATGGTAAATACGTTAGGCAAATGAGCATGAAGTGAACCAGAGTCTCCAGCTCTTGCATATTGCAATTCATACATGAGAGAGTCCAATGTGTGACTATTCCTCTTAAAGTAGAAATTGATTTTCCCCTTGTATGACAACCTGAATTGGGCTATCACTCTCTCAAAATTTACGTTTCCGCCGAAAGAATATATACTTTAGTATGTACTATATGTATATATACTAAATTTAAATTTATTGTATTCTTACTATATAAGACAATTTATACTGCGCATATTTTGTCAAGCAAATCTCTGACTAGAGCAGCTTCATTTATTAAAGAAAAATCTGAATAGCATTGATTTAAGTAATTTTCTGAAGAAGTAGTTTAATTAATTATTTTATATCATGAATCACGAAGAATATTGTATGAAGTACTCGTTGTAATGTGTTGTAACACTATACAAATAGAATATATTGTATTGTATTGTATTGTATTGAAACGGAATTGTATCCGGTTATTTCTTTTCTCATGCTTGGGTTGTGTCCCCCCCCCCCCCCCGGGTCAATCCCAATAGGTCGTTCCTCTTATATACAAAGCCCTGCCTGTACAACCTAGCTTCTGAGTGACGTCATAGAAAAGATGACGAAAATTGGCATGGAAATTAATAATGCATTAACCTCTACCAAGGGTGAATTAGGATGATTATGTCTCCAGAAAAATGGGGAGCCTCCAGTCATATTGAGTCTTCCCCTTCGGCGATATTGGTCTCATATCCTCGATGCCGGAACTCAAAATTAATTCTCGATAACGGCCCGTTATGTGCAAGTGCCACGAAAGATTGGAAAGAGGAGTTTTCGCTCCACGGAAAACAGCCTTGATAACGGATAAATCGTTATATCCGACGATAGATTCGGAAGAAAGAGGATGATGGCCTGTTTCCAATCTCCACTTCCTTCCCCCTGAGGGAAGAAAAAAAAAAATCGGTAGTTAACCCCGTGAGGCCAACTGTTCCGGGGGCGCCCCTTTTCGGGTTGGGAGCTTCGGGATAGAAACTCCAAAACTAATGAGGGACATTTGCGGTAAGCGTTGATTCATCGGGCCACGGCAGCTTGCTCCATGATTAACATAATGATCCGCCGTTCGAGGGCTGAGAGGATATTCCTTGATTTTACAGCTTTCCCGAGTAAGTCTGAGGAGTGTGCCGACTATTTGTTTAATCGCTCAAGTTCAGAGCAAGACGATCAACTCTAACGCTCCGCGGGGGATATGGAAATTAGCGCTGGAGCGATTTTCTCCCTCTCCCCCCCCACCCCTTCCTCAAAGCTTTAAATTTGAAAAGTTCGGGAAACCGTTCCTCCTAGTGGTTTGATTATGCGGATCAAATGAAAACGATTAAAGCGGAAATCAAGGGAACGGAATTCGAAATTAGATAAGGTTTGGCGAGTTTGCCAACACGTTGAGTCTTGCTCGTGAAATGTGTGGCTCGAAGCGGAATTCACAATCATCCCCCAACAATTTGGTATCATAAAGATCCTTGAGAAAAGCTGCCAAACGATTATATACCTAGCTAAATAATTATGAAGACGACTAAATGCTGAACGTAATTTGCCTTTTAGATATTGAAGGTATTTGTGGTTTCTCGGGATCCGTTAATTATGTTTAACCGAATAAATTATAATCTGTGGGCTCCTGTTGTAATTCCTGATTCTCTTCTTTATTCTCCTTTATTATTAAATACTCAAAATTCTTAATATACAAAAAATCTCAACTCTTTTTTCCTCGCATCAACATTTTTATATTTTTTCCAACTCGAAACCTAGCATCATTTCAGTCTGACATAATTAACTCTGACAATAATAATTTCTGGAGTAGTTATAACATACATACATTTAGATTGACTCGTATGCCAAACAAGAATGTTGAATCAAAATAAATCCAGATTTGCGCATTCGAGACAGCTCCCTTGTTTGAATCATGTTTTCTAAGTACCTTAACTGGCAGCAACTGATTTTATGAATATAAAATATGAATCTGAAGGTACCTAGGCACTTGCGAGGCAGGAAAAAAGATTCATCAACATGTTGTAGGACTCACTTGCAGATTATGTATTTATGTTTGTTTTTTAAACATTACTAAGTCATTCATCTGTGTTCATGTTGATTATAATGCGTGAATGTAAACGAAAATCAAAGTGCAGAGACATTACACTGGAAAAAGAGGAAATGAGGAGCTTCTTCCCGTATAATTACTTAGTTGTTTAATATAATCTGTTCTAAGACATTTTAAATATGTCCAAATTCGAAGACAGCAAACAAAAAAGTCTGTACTTCTTCGCTCGCTTGTTGGTTTTTACGACACTAGTTTTTAATGTTCAGCACGTTTCAACAGGTTACGGCCTACGGAGTGAGAACTCCCAAGAATAGGTATACAGGTACCTCTTTTATCATAACTTTTGCTGATACAGCTCAGAAACCTCGGGAATCTGAAAAATTTCTCAAGGCCCTCGTGAAAACTTCTAAAAACAAGAGATATCACAAAAAAATTTCAGTGACCTTAAAAACCTGCATTAGCTGAAGGCTAAAAATCAAGGCATTGAGAAAAATTAGAGGCGAACGAAAAGTCAGTCTGAAATAAAAAATGGTAAATATGGGAAATATTCTAACCTCAGCTTTCACTCTTTGTACGCTCACCAACTACTAAAAGCGAGGCTACATTTGAACTTAAGCATCTTGATTTCATATTATGAGTCTGAAGGTACCTAGGCACTTGTGAGGCAGGAAAAAAGAGTAGAACAACATATTGCAGGACTCACTTGCAGATTATGTATTTATGTTAGTAAATTGAGATGAAATTACACTAATCGACGTATAAAAAGATGTGAAAATGTTAATGATGATTATGAGGATGAGATGGAAGGGTGGGAATACTTTTGGTCGTGGTGTGGGTGAAAGGGGGTCACCAGTTGAGATCTTTACCATAAATTGCGGGAATAATTTTCGTGGATAATCAGGAGGAAGTAGAAAATATTATACAATCGTTATCGATATTTCATGGCATGGACATCATATTGGCAATTTGTGGCTGGGTGTTGAATACTGAAGCATACCACGAGGGAAAAATATTTGTTACGTAGATGGTGGTATTCCAGTAGATATCTCTTTGATAGACCACTGAGTTAACTCGCATGCAAGAATCAACAGTGACGTGAATGTTGTGAATAAATCTTCAGGATTGAATCAGTCTTCACAGCAGAGCGGGACGGAGCGGCTGCCGGGCCTCGTTCCCAGTAAATCACCCAGAATGCGTATTCCATTGTCAAGGCTGCTGAGGGCAGAGAGACAGGCGGGGGCCGTTTCAATCTCTGAAAGTGAACACAATTAGATATGAAGGGCCGGGTGGAAGGGCGGGGAGGGTTAGGGCCCCAGTGAAGCGGCTTCAAGGGAGGATGAAGCGAGTCTTCAAGTCTAGTCACGATCGCGGTCACTCCCGGAGCCTTGGAGGGGGATCCGACAGGAAGGCGAAGGGCTGAAGGGCCCGACCTCCCGAGGACTCCCCCGGAAATTAAAAGTGATAATTCAGAGCTTCTAGGGCGAACGCCTTCCCCGGCCCTTTTCCTCAAACATGGCCTTTCCCTCTTTCATGCCGTGAATAAACAGCGACTCCGTGTTGAGGAAAACATATCCATACTTTGTGGCCACAACAACTGCTCAGCGACTCCGGCTAATCTGATTCGAATGATTGCGGACTACAATTCACTGAAGAATCAACGCCGAAATCCGACATCCTATCAAAATGGTTATTAAGTAATTGGCCAACAATGTTGCACATGTACCATGTGGCACATGGTAACATGTGGTACAAATATTTATTTATTTCAACACGAAGTTAACAGTGAAACATCTGGAGCGATTGGTAAGCGCCCCATGATTTAGGTACCACAAACATTACGAAAGAAAATCCGATGGGTGCTGGAGCTTTCTAAAACTGTTTCAGCGATGAAGAAAACGGTATTCAGGCTTACAGGTTTTCTTCCAATAATATTTTTTACAGAAAATTAAAACCGTATTCGAAAATAAATTCAATCGATGAAAAAATTATGATCATGAGTGATTATTTATCAGATCAGTAAAAAAAAAAAAAAAAAATAAAATAAAATATATATATATATATATATATATATATATATATATATATATATATATATATATATATATATATATATATATATATATAGGTATATATACATATTTTTTTAATAAAAAATATACCTAATATATCTCTTTTCCAATCGTTTTATCTTCTCATTTATATCTATTTTTTAATACCTATAGATAATATTTATCTAAATTATATAATTTTTAAATAATATGTATTTTATCTATCAATCGATGGTTATTGCCGTGTCCCACTTTAGATACCTGCTACACCTCCGCTAACTTCTCAGCTGTCTGTTTCTCCCAAGGACTCGCGATGTTCATTTCCCTGTCCGAAGCCTCTTCTTCCTTTATCTTCAAAGACGATGGTGCCATGAATAAACATCAGATCTTTGGAGCTTTGTCCTTCTTTTCAGCAGGAACGACTGGGCCATGATTAAACTTCACGGCTCTGGGTACTTGGCTTCTGCCTTCAAGTTCAACGGTGCCTTGAGCAATTGGGCTCTGAAGACTTGTCCTATCGGGGAATCATCACGACGGTGTTTCGGGTAAACGGGCTCCAGTTTGATATCCATCAGCATCATCATCCTCCGATCATTTGCCCATCGTTGCCTTGGTTGCTCCGCAGGAAATGATCGACCTCCGTATTTCCATGTTCTTGTAAGTTATAGTCAGTCATAGGTCAATAGGGTTTCACCAGTTCATGTCAATACTCTCCAAGTTTCTCCTAGTTCAAATTCTTGATTTGACTCGATAAATT
This sequence comes from Adelphocoris suturalis, assembly GCA_030762985.1. NCBI lineage: Eukaryota > Metazoa > Arthropoda > Insecta > Hemiptera > Miridae > Adelphocoris > Adelphocoris suturalis. The sequence goes on along the minus strand of CM061041.1, from coordinate 22,047,452 downwards.
CATTCAGCATGAGTTCATCCTCGCCAGACGCACTTGGCTCATCTTGCACGAACAAATTGCAACAATAATTGCAAATTAAACAATTTCAATTGTACTTAATTTCGATAACATTGTAGAAAAATTGAATTGATTTCCAAATGTGATTCTATACCTACATACCTAATACTAAATTTCGGCTGATCTAGCCTACTCATAATATCTCTATTTTGATTGGGATCATATTGGACAAGCGGCGGCCAAATTATATACGTAGCTTACTCCAAGATATTTCTGAAACTTATTTTCTACCTCTTCTGTGTTCATACCAATTGTTGAAATAAACAAATTTCAAAATTTTCAAATGCCAAAGTTTACTGATTAGGCATTTATGAATGATTATTATTTCATTCAAACTTTATTGCTCACGATGAGTATGTCAATCGTGTTGCAGCCACATTTGATTTTTCTTTTTCACATCAAAAACACTGCAAATTATTACACTTAGCTTTATGATCTGTAATAGATGGCCCTTTCGCACAGTTCTGCGATTCCGGTGGATAGATAATTGCTGGACAAAGCCTAGATATATGACGAATAAGTAAGATATTATACAGGTAATAACTAAGAATAACACCAGATAGACGCTATTAACTATCGCAAAAATTAATAAGATGAAATGAATCACCTAAAAACGCTCCATTAGTCAGTCTATATTTAAACAAATTACTGATTCTGGTAAACCCGATTTCTTGAAATGGACAATTCACTAATGTCAATGGATCATGATTGACACATATCAGGTGTTATTGAAACATATCGTGGTAGTTTATAATGGGGTTTTCACTTAGTTCCAAAATGCGCATGCGCGCCCATTAGCACTCACGTTGACGTTCTTTTTTCTTTCCTCAAGGAAGGCGAAAAGAAGAACATTGGATGGACATTAAGCAAACTGGGTAGAACCTAACATTCGATTTCTTTAAATTGACTTGGTCAATAACATATATTAGTAAGAAAAACATTTATGTCGAAATTTATCGACATTGTTTTCAATTATTTATTTGTTCTAATATTAATTTATTTATTTCGACCATTAAATTTTACGGTTCAGTGTTGGACGAAAGTGATGCCTAAATTTCATGACCATCCTTACAAACATTCGATTTTTGATCCAAGATTCACACGTTTTTGCCAGTAGTTTGAGAAAAAAAGCTTCATACGGATAGGATATATTTTTAATATTTGTTTTGGAAATTCACGCCTTCATACGTGAATTCCGGTTAGTGGGCTAGGTAAAAATTGTTTCTTTCTTGGTCGATTGCAAAGGTTAAATATTGAAATCAAAATTCAAAATAAATTGGTTCGATACCTACCAATATAAAATAATGAAAACAGAAAGCAAGACCCAATCTGATCAAAATACCGAACGATATCCCAACATGATGGAGAGTTCCTGGTTACCTCGGTTTTCCAATACGGTGCACGTGAATCTGGGGAAAATCAAAATTCTGCTAACACGCTGGCTGTTAAATAATACGGTGCTCGCTCGGTGTTTCACGCGTCTTCACACGTCGTCTCTTATAAAATATTTTGTAACCAGACGCTAATTCCGACATTCGACATCTTGTATTTCTCCGAATTTGTTTTTCTTTGTCCTGATTTCTTACTTTCCACCATCTATCAGCCCCCCCCCCCCCCCCCACTGTTAGAATGCGATGGTCACGTTCAATACCTACGTAGATTTCAAAAATCGAATCAGTTCGTCCTCCGTCCGTACGCCGATTTATTTCTGCAATGCAGTGCATTGAGAAGTATTAGACTTCGTAGGCCTATATATCACGCAAGTTTATTGAGCAGACTAGCTCAACTATGTGTTCCAGGTTTATCTTCGACACATCCGTCTGAAACAGTAGCGATCGCTCAAGTAAGTTGTTGCTCAAATTTGTTAGTAGAAATATTGGTGTATGTGGATATAAAGGTTGGTATACACAAATTGTTGGCATTTCGTGGAGAGATTGAGTTGAATAATACATGTTTGAATCTTAGTAGCCTAGTGTTTGTTTCTTAGAAGAGGTTGATTTTATCAAATGAAAAGATTTTATCCGTTTTTCGGCAAACACTTATCCTCCATTTTGTTGACTAAGTGGTTTCTGGGAACTCCGTGAATGGACTGCTTTGAGTGAAAAGAAGATGAATACTTCTAAATAAATTTGTATAAGTGAATTTTAATATGAATATGAACTGAAAACGTTTATCACTGAAACCTTTCCCGGGTTCTTGCGTTGTTAATAAAGCGGTCTCCTATCCACGTCGTGCGATTGTCGTAATTCGTCATCTATCTGTTGTTACCAGATCAGCTGATCTTGGATACGTGCACCGTGTGATCTGTAACCGCAGTAACTAGGAAACTCTCCACTATAAGGGAAAACAGTTGAAATTTATTGAACCGACAACCAAAACTCTTAAAAACTTATCAAAAACACACCATGAGTTCACCATTTTGAGAGGCAGAACAGTAAGTAAAATGGTGTCCTTAAAACTTCTCTTCGTCGAGTTCTTTTCCCTCTTTTATCCCGAGGGCTTCGTCGGTCGGTTGGTTTTGGTGGTGAAATATTTTAGTCGGAGTTTGAAAGTTATTCAGGGTTGATCGTGAGAGGGGATCTCTCCAAAGTTTTGTCAGCTCCTCCACGAAGCTTCTGACACCTTCCTAATGCTAAACCCGACAAACTTTTCAATCCAACCGACTTATTCTCTCACAGTTTAATTTTTCTTCTTGTTCTTTTCAAAGTGTTGTTTTTTCTCTTGTTAATTTTTCTTGTTCGTGGCAGAAGATGGGGAAAATCGAATGGTAAAAGAAACTATACTCCATAGCCAACGTGAATGTCGTTCCCGCACCAATAGGTCAATCAAATTTTACAACCATAGCGTTTGAATTAAGGACCTTCATAAAATAAAATACCGTTTATTGGCAAAAAAAGTAGAAAAAAAAGTGTACACTTCTTCACATATGTAGAAATTAATAGCAACGACTCCACAGCACTAAGCTGATGCTTGTGTCGCTGCGGAGGAAGGTTCAGCAATTTAAAATGTGAATATACATACAATACACTCGTAGTCCTATAATTAGCTACAAACAACAATAGTGTTGTTACGAAAAATAAGTTATACTTATGTCATTTAAGAAGGTAAATTCTCCATGGAAAATCCATGTAACAAAGAAGGTCTCGCTCTACACACAACTGTTAAACATGCGGGCTAATCAAATATTTTTCAATGGTTATCTGTCAATTCTCAATCAAAAACTCATAAATCTTCCTTTTTTAGGCTGCACGAGGATAAAGCATTGGGTTCCTCATGTCATAATTTGAATGCTTGTGAAGGATGTTGAGCATTTAATTTGGACTTCTTGTTGTCAAATAAATGCGTGGCTTGTTGTCAATTAAATCCATGTTACCACCCATAGCAAATCTTGTTGGTTACAAGTGATCGACTGTTGATGGGTAAATAACGTAATGTTTACGGAAAAATAATAATAAATTCTTACAATTAAGTTGTTTTACAGTGAAGGATTTAGCTACTAGAAAAAAATGTCTGTCAAGTTGGTTGGGCAGTACAGCTACCTCACGATTGTATCATTGACTATATAGGTACCTATATCGTTAGTTGAAATTATTTGAACGTATTAGTTGTAGAACAAACTACGAGTTGAAATGTATGCATACAAAGTGGAACAGTGTTTAATACGTTTGCCCTATCGTCTAATGAGAAATCGACGTTATGGACAATTCAAATTTGCGCATGCGCGCATACTACTATTAGTCAAACGGCAATGAAATTTTTTGGGGACCGTTCACGGGCTAACTCCCAAAATGCCCGTACACTTCATACGAATCGGTCCATTAGTCTCAGAGTTCTGTCTGTATCAAACAATTTTAGTTCTACGCAGGTGCAATAGTTCCTATGTTACCAATTGCAATATAATTCATAGGGAATTTTTCTGAGGTATGTACCCCACTACTTCCAGCGTTCGAACGAAAACGGACCAATATATGGTGAGAAATCGACGTTATAGGAAATTCACGTTGGGGCATGCGCATAGGTTACTATTAATCCGATGGAAATGAATGTTATAGGATATCATTTAGGAGATAACCTGCAGAATCCCTGAAAATGCCATCAATATAGGTCCATCACGCTCAGCTTTGCCAGTGTCAATAAATTTTAGTTGTGTGCATGCAAAGTAGTTAATACATCACCGATCGCAATATAATTCATTCGGTTTTTTTCTGAAACATACACCCATCACCCAATCATCACAGAAGTTTGAAAGAAATCGAACCGATAGGTAATGAGACGTAGCGTACCAGCTACCATTGATCAGGCGGCAATAAAATTTATAGGGGACCGTCCGTGAGAGAACTCGCACAATCCCCGAAAACTTCATTTAAATCGGGTAAATGCTTGTTATAGTTTTCGACTTGACAATGATATTACACGGACGGACAGACAGTCATCGGACAGATATACACGGAAATGAGTAAAAATTTTGTTTTGGAAAAAGAAAAAAAAAAGTTTCATGACATTTTACGTTGAATTCAAATATGCAATAAATATTAGAACGATTTTTTGTTGCAACAAATAAATATCATGTATCCTGTTTTCTCGTTTTCTCTCGTCGTAGCGTTGCTAAATACCAAATTTCAGATAAATCCGTCTATTAGGAGAGAAATGAGCTCCCGAGTTCACTCAGCTGATCAGGGTGGATCCTAACTCGATCAATCGTACCACAGCAGGCCTATAGAGGCTCAATACCGAATTTCAGCCACCTAGGCATTTTAGGAGGGGAATGCGCTCCGAGCTCACTCAGTAAATCCGTGTGGTTCCTCACTTTGTCTATCGTATACACCTATTGAGGTTCCCTACCAAATTTCTACTTCCTAGGTCTATTAGAAGAGAAAAGAGCTCACTCAGCTGATCACGGTGGGCCTCACTTGGTCAATCGTGCACAGCAGGCCTATAGAGGCTCCATGCGAAATTTCTGCCTCCTTGGCCTTTTAAGGGAGAAATGAACTCCCGATCTCACTCATCTGATCTGTGTGGTCTCCACTTCGTCAATCGTTTACATCAGGCCGAAATATGCTCTAACGAATCCCAGCCTCCTAATACAAGTCTATTACAACTTCAAAAACTTCTGCTTTCGGATTTCACGAGTCGATGTGATGTAGAAAGACACAAGGAGAGTTATTTACCATCAATGGTGGTTTCAATAGCAATTTCAATTCGTTTGTTATCTATTCATTGATGGTTTGGAACCACACAAGTGATTTCGATATCTCTTAAAGATGGGAATTTCACTCAAGTGGTTCTCTAGGTACCTTTTAAAACGCTCTGCTCAACTTTATTCTTCCGAGCTCATGCTCGGGATTCCAACTTTCACTACAATATGAACCGAAAATTATAAATTTTTACGTAAAGAACTACGTGATTCATGAAAACGTGAAAACCCGAATAGGTCAAAACCAGTTTTAACCAGTCAAAAAGGATACTAAACCCCTTTCATGCCAAAACCGTGAAATTGCAAAATCGCAGTTTTGAGAAAAACGACGAAAACCGCTTCCGATTTTTAATGCAATGAAGTTGTGCAGTTTTTAATTTAAATTCATCTTACTTTCACTTTCCAGTCGAATATGCATTGCTGGTTAATAGAAAATAATTCACATACTTGACATCCCCCTCCCTTAATTTTAGAGCACGTTCATGGTTTGGCATTGTAGTAACTTGGAAATTACTCACTTTCATGGGTTTCGCCAATCAGTTTTAAGCTGGATACTGTATTCTGACATTCAAGGAAACCATTTTCAACGTACTTCAGGGTTTCTACCTATATTTTACTCTAAAACTACTATCCTTCTGTTGCTATAGTGTGCTACGATATAGGTGGGTAACATGATCGTGTATTACAGGAGAAACTGAAAATGTTTACCCTACTTATACGAGTGGAAAACCGTAAAAGTCATCAGTTTTGGAATGAAGATATTTTGTGATTTTTGAAACGCTTTCGGGAATTTTCCTGCGTTTATTATAACCAAATAAAATACTATAAATGGTCCGGAGCAGTATCTGTTATATTTTAAGAGCGCTCAATTTGTGGCATTCCGTTATATTAGAGGTTATAGACTTGATATTTTCGATGACCAATTTTAATCATAAAGCGAGGGCAGGTTTTTTCGGACGAAGTTTGTATTCAATTTGAACGGTCCCTAATTCAGAATATGACCTTTTTTCATTCTATTACCGTTTACAATGACAAATTAGAATATGAAGTGGGCGCGAGTATTCGTGTATGCATAATGATGCGAGTACTGAAGAGTTAAAACAGAGTGTGACACAATCATCACTTCGTAAATAGGATAAAAATTGGGAAGCATAGTGCCAAAAAGATGAATGTGGTATATTGATCATTTTGTAATCAAGACTACCCGATTGGAATTTTGTGCCAAAATCATGAATGAGCGTTTAGCCTCAGATTCATGGATTGGGTAAAACACAATAACTTGAAAAATACATTCATAGATCGAACTCATTGTCATTATTCTTCAAAGTAGTTACCAGTTGAGTTCAGGGGTATTTTTATAATGTAAAGGAGATCAATAGCTATCAAAACTGACGACAATCCCAAATTTCGATTGGCACATTCATGGTTTTGACATGGAAGGGACAATATAATTTTGACGAATTTCGGGTATTAACGGTTAATATATACAAACGAAATTTGGAACAAAGTATAATGGTTAGTGAGCTTTAGGATCATAACAAGATTCGTTTTCTGCTTTCTAAAATGAGTGTCTCGTACCATTATATGGATTCTTCAGTTATTGTTGTTTTCACGATACTATGTAATTTCCAAGACAGTTTCATGAATTAATAATTATGCACTAAAGATGTGGTTGAACTTTTTCTTATGGGCGTTCCATTGAGAATACAGCAAAAATAATTATCGTTACTTACAAAATTAAATATAATTCCAAATTACATGCAACAATAAACTGGAGTAAATCCGTATACATTTTTGTGTTTTGGAGCAGATATTCTTAAATGATCGGCAGGGATAATTTTGATGATACTAGCGCAAACTACAACTTTTGGTACTTTGGCTCTTATTTGGTTAGCTTACATCAAAATGGTTCAAAATTCTCTATAGTTGCAATTATATAACAACCGAGTTGGAACATACCATACATTAGGGTGGTTCAAAACAAAAAAAAAAAGTTCTGGGATTTCTTGTCCCCATTGCGTTTTCGCTTCCTCGGTATGTCAGGATGACCCTCCTAAATTTTTAGCAAAAAATATTTTGCCCTTTTTTTGGGTCAATTTATGGGTTTTCGCATACGCTGAAAACGATGAAATTATTTATTTTACGCTCCCTCCACTAGTTATCCGGTAAACTGGCAGAGTGCGCTGCTTGAAGATATGTAAAAATCGAAAATTTCACCGAAAATGCTGTCGCCTGGTTAAGAATTGTACTAGAAACATGCTATTATGGTCGGATAATATGCTTTGGCATGTTCTGAACATGATTCCGTTTTTTACTATACTTTTCCGCCGATGATTGCTTCGTTTATCGGCCATAAACCTCAAATTAATTGTAGGGTAATAGACAAATTCACCCTAATTTCACCGGAAATTATGTCGCGTTGATAATTTAAGGTCCCAAAATACCTTGTGTCGATAAAATTTGGTATTTTCCAGGATACTCGGTACGAAGCCGTTGGTAATTTGGCAAGGACTTGAACCGGCATTCTACTTATTTGCCAAATATAGCGGCAAAATGGAAAAAATAGCTAAAGTTTCCATTTTTATCTGTAAAATGTCTTAGTTTCTATCGGTTTTCCGGGGTCAAATTCGTAGTTCTGAATTGTCTGAACTGTGGTTGGATCGTTTGAGCATAGGGTTAACTATTGTCAGCGGTATCGGTCACGTGTAAAAGCTTGTATCGGGTCGTTAAGCGAATAAGTACAATGCCGGTTCAAGTCCTTGCCAAATTACCAACGGCTTTGTACCGAGTATCCTGGAAAATACCAAATTTTACTGACGCAAGGTATTTTGGGACCTTAAATTATCAACGCGACATAATTTCCGGTGAAATTAGGGTGAATTTGTCTATTACCCTACAGTTAATTTGAGGTTTATGGCCGATAAACGAAGCAATCATCGGCGGAAAAGTATAGTAAAAAACGGAATCATGTTCAGAACATGCCAAAGCATATTATCCGACCATAATAGCATGTTTCTAGTACAATTCTTAACCAGGCGACAGCATTTTCGGTGAAATTTTCGATTTTTACTTATCTTCAAGCAGCGCACTCTGCCAGTTTACCGGATAACTAGTGGACGGAGCGTAAAATAAATAATTTCATCGTGTTCAGCGTATGCGAAAACCCATAAATTGACCCAAAAAATTGAAATCCGTCCTTCAAATCATCACCTCGGCACCAATTTAGAGGTTGGTTTACGATAGCGGTCGATAACTGGCCAAAATCGACCCAGGTAAAGTGGTTAGGATTAATATTTTTTGCTAAAAATTTAGGAGGGTCATCCTGACATACCGAGGAAGCAAAAAAACAATGGGTACAAGAAATTCCAGAATTTTTTTTTTTTTTTTTTGAACCACCCTAACCATACATAGTTCAAGCAATCACTTTGAAAACCGTTTAATCCATTTGTGACTTTATATCAAGTAAACAAGGGAATGATAATGCAGCCCACTTTTCCTGGCATACCCAATGAATAATTATGAGGAGACCTTCAACCTCTTGTGGGCGGGAGGGGTGGTCGAGAAAAATGCTGACATATCACCAGCTAAGAAACTTTTCCCATCACAAGTCTGCTGTTTCTAGACCCCCTCACTCCACCACTGGTTACAGGATCGTGAGTAGGACTAATATCTCTCATTTTCTACTTGGAGCAGTTTCCGTTCTCCAGAGGGCTTTTAAATAAGCCAACCCCCCTCCCTTCTCTACCGCAGTTTTCTACACTTTCCTTCCTCTTATTTTCCCACCCAAAAAAGTGGAATTAATTATTTCAACTTTTAAACGGCAAATACTGTCTCGCCGGAGGCGGAGGAACGTTTGGATGGAGAAGGCATTGGAATTGGAAAACACCAAGGTATAAACTTTGAATAGCCAGCAAAAGTGGTATTTGGAAGAGATAAAACTAATGAATTCCTATCGTTGACAAAAATTTCAGATTTTTATATTAAGCGAAACAGAATAAGTGTTATGTCATACCCGAGTTGTAAATGTTATAGTTACACCAATAAACAAATGGGAACCGACCAAACTTCTAGCAGAAAGGAAAATATGTTGACTACCTTGGAGAGGGAAGTCCCCTACCAGGGACACAATCCTTATCACTATAGCACTTAATGTGCTGTGACTTAGTCTTGTTCACTTTAACCTCATCCTATCTACCTACCTACCCACCTACCAAGCGACGGTGTCATATACTCTGGATTCTACAACCAGTCCTTGGGTGACACCGATGCTTACATAAACTCAACGTTAGCCTATACCTTAACGTGAGTAATGTCCTAAACTCCGCTAACTCATCCTTTCATTCCTGGACGCGATGATGTCTTAAATTCTGGCTAGGTCCCTTCCCTCAATTCGGACATTAGCCGATGGTGTCCAAGACTCCAGAGTAACGTTCACCTATCGTGAGATAGCTTTAATGTTCATCTAAGGGTTTTAATAGTCCAGGTTAAACATGATCAATTTGTTACCATGTTACGTTCTAAACTCATTTAGCACGAGTTCATTTCGCTATCTCGCTAGGTCCACATGAATCGAGACATTAAATTTCGCCAAACTCACTTAGCAAGTTTGCTAAGCAGTCTAAACAAGTTGTATTTAATTAACTACATCATGCAGTTGTTGAATTCAATTAAATAACAATAGGTAAAAAAAAGAAATATCCCAAAAAACAATTGTTTCGAGCCACTATATGAGCTATATTATTGAGAATGAGAACATCTAACAGAGACTGTAAGCAGTAGCTGTATGTAATGTTGCCATTCCGCAGTTACGCGTGCAAAAAAAGGCCTTGAGGTGTTCGTCACCCCATGACTACAAATCCAACCACAGCACAAGGTAGAAATCAGTCACAAATGTGGTTAACTCAATCAACAGTCAGTGGTGAACAGCACATTACATATTTCAGAATGTCACAGCTTTTGTACTCACAGCTTTCAGTGTTTTACTCATCATAGCTTGTTGAATAATGTCTCACCCATCAAACTGTGCTGAACTAATGTTTCACGATCATCGGACATTTTATCGAGCGCGGCTATCATTGGTTGAATGTGCGTGGCGGAAGGTGGAAGAAGATCCAAGATACTAGATAGCCCTAGAGTCTGGAAAGTGTCCAAACAGGAACGAAACACTAAATATAAATATAATAGTGGCTCTCCCTCATAGAGCTTGTTATTTACTGCTCCCGCAACATCTCGTAGCATTAATCTTGTCTTTAGAAGCCGATTCACCTCTGTGAACTTGAGATTTACTTTCGGATGTATACTGCCGTGCCATTTCTAAATATGGTTCGAGAACACTTCACTTTTTTGAACTCGTAAGGTTAAGTGAACGAAAGGGATTCCTAGTGATCTCAATGGAATAGGAAGATTTTAGTTACGGAGATTTTCGGCGACTTTTCATATACAACCAGGTAAAGAACAATTTTCTTAAACTTGTCCAGAAAAGTTTTAATACGTGTTAGCCATGGATGAATGTATTTAACGTTGTTTTTTTTCAGCCAAAGCGATGGCGAACAGTCGAATCTGTCGAATTTACATAGCGATTCATTGAATGTGCAGAAATAGGTAGTAGTTTCATTCAATTCTTTGGAATGATATCCATAAATGACAACCAAAAGAATATTGTGGACTTAGTTCGACTGTTTTCAAAATCCAGATTTTTTTCTTCTTTTTTTTAATAATTATTTCATCCCTCCATTTTTACTCTATAGGGTTGACAATAAAGGTGCCGAGGTGGGTTGGAGAGGTGAGAGGGGGGGGGGGGGGGGGGTGTTACCTCCTTATTTCATGATGGATTACGAAGGTGCGTCATTGAAAATAATAAACCAAGCGTAGTGAGAAGCACCAAATTTCTGACCAATTTTTGTGGAAAATAAAACTACTGCAATGGCTTAAAAATCAATATTCTCGAGAGTAGTCACCATTGATATTCGTTTTGAAATATTTTGAAACGAACCCAAGAGTTTTTATACACGTACAAAGGGAGTGGAAATGAGCCTTACCCACGTATTGGTTTCAACTTTTTAAATAAAAATAGATTCCATTCTAGTGTATAGCATCACTAGATGCTTTCTAGCTTTGTTCTAAACACAATTCGATATATTGTATTATATACTATTGTTAATGAACAAGGACAGATAACGGCTATTATTATATTCTAAGAAATTTCATACCATCTGCACTCTTCCATGTTGAGTAGTTTCTTTCTATGGTTCATCAAAGTTTTTCACTGGTGACACCGTACTGGGTGCTAGAGCGATCCCGTCTAGACGGGAAGGGCGTTTTGATGTCACCAATGCGCGAAACATTGAAAATCATAGAAAGAAAACTACTCATCATAGGAGTGTACGGTTGATGCCAAACTTCTTTGGATGGAGTCTTCTTCCATTTAAAAATTGTTAAAATGCCATTTTCGCACCCATGAGTAAAGCTCATTAATAACACCGAGGTCATAGCTGGGGGTGCAGTATGGGTAAAATTCGACTGTATCACTCTAGATATCAGCAGGAGTGCTCTGAGGTGTCCCCACTCGCGTCCTTAGAAGGTTCTCACCTTCTATTTCATTTATAGGGCACTTCGTTTCATCCATTTCTCCCTCGTCCTCTTTTTCACTTCATTGAACCCGGGCCGGCGTCCTCCCCACTTTTTTCTGTTTTAATTTCATGGTGTGCCATTTCATAAAAAATAAAAATGGATGTGTGTGTGTGTGTGAGAGAGAGTATTCGTGCGAGCAATGAAGTGCTTTAAATCACCAATTCCCTTCCCTTGAGAGGATCGGGCTTCAGAGGGCATTGGGACCCACAGCTACTGACAATTTCATGCCGTCCAGGTGGCTCGATGAGGTATTCTAGAAGAAATCGTGGGATGGTAGATACTCTTTATCGTGCCTGTTGGGGGAAAAATTGGATTGTTTTTCATGGAGTGCAGTAGTGTCCACGGACTTGTGGTGGCCGCACCCTACGTCATGGTGCGATTGCCAAGAAATAGCACGGGCTTTCTCACCCAGCGGCTGTGATGGGGAAAGGGAGAGACTATATCATATGCCGAGTCACCCAGGCAAGAAGCCGGATATTGTTGCCACTAATCCCGATCGGTCTGCCATAATCCTAGATGTCCAAGTTGTTAGGGACATTATCACGCATGATAGAAATGATCTGCGACAAGCAATATCAGAGCTAAAAGGAGTGGTGGTAAATAACATCAAGGGACCGGGTCATGGTGCAGGGAGTGTTGCTGGAAAAGTGCCACAGACTTACACGAGTTGGGCATATTGGCACGAGTGCATCACTGAATCAACACACCCGTCCTTCGGAGCACTTACTGGTGGACATTTTATCGAGACACTTGAATTCTTCTCTATTTCCCTCTTCCACCTTCCTCAACTTCCTTAATCCCAAGGGCCAGCCTCGGGTAAACCTAGGCGTCCTCCCTACTTGTTAATTTAGTAATTAAAAAAAAGTATTATAAATATGGAGCCCCCTCCGTCATTGAAGAAAGTTATATTAAAAAAAAGTGTGTGTCATTCCAGACAACAGCTCTCCTTAGGATTGAGACGAAAATTCCAAAATTCCATTCTTGCACCAAAAAACCAAGATTCCTAAATGAAAGCACTTTTTGATTTAATCTAAAGAAATTTATTAACGTTGAACTAGAACAATAAAACATTTGTGCTCAAAATTAGGCTGGCAATATAAATAAATTGCATTAAAATTTCTGAGAAATAGACAAGAACTGCAAAAAAAGCTTTAATTCAAAAATCAGTTTTGAACATTGGACGTAAACAGAATTTCTTTTGTCATAAAATTGGTGCGAAGTTAAAATTTTCTTTGAACTCAAAATGCTCAAATCTCAATACAACGTAATGTGTATCATCGTATAATACGGTATTTACGAAAATTTGCTCTTACGATCATACTGAATGATTAGAACTTTTCCATTCAAGTGATGAAAGATAAATTTGCATTTTTAGAAAACTAAAAACGGGAAATATATTTCAAAACTTGAAGGAATACTCGAAATTCAGTCTTGTGCGTTTAGTTGTAACCCGCTCGCGTGGGACCAGAAAGTAAGATTTTTGATGTTAATAAAGACAATCTGAGACCGATTACAAACGCGTGAGGCAACTCCAACCTCGTCCTCGGGATTTCCTGCTCGCGCAGTACCAGTCATTCCACCTAGGAAGAAAATTACCGATAAATATTCACACAGTCTAAAAAAAAAGACGGGAGTAATGACTTAATTGTGAAACAGGGATATTACAGAAAATTGCTCTTCCACTCCGGCCTCACACGGCAAAGCTGCAAGGAAATCGTCTTGATAAAAAGAGAAAAAAATATAAACTCTATATGGTGAAATTGAAGGCGGTTTTCGAAGTACGTGGTGCCACGAGGAAGCCTAAATGTAACCTACGGCGGAAAAAGGGAGCGGACCAATCTATTTTAATACCACAATCTTAACGCGATGAGGGTAGTAGGTGTAGGCAGACATTGTGCTCTAAATAGAGACATTATCGGAAGGAGATGTTTACCAACAGATGAGCTTCCTTGGGTCTACGTGATATAACTTGTTTCGACGCTGGTCGAACGGCAGGAAGATTTATTCGGAGACCGGTAACCTCTCTGAGACGGTTTCAAAATGGTTAGGCGTGAAATGGTTGTTCCGGCCTTTGATTAGCTGTTGGCCGTCCGGCTCCGCTCCTTTTTAATCCGATTTTTCCAATTAAACGCGGGAAATTCATCTTGGGAGAAAATTGGGTTGACCTTTGTGATATGAGAATAATCGGTGAGTTAACCGCTTGGTTGGTATTATTGTATATCTTCATCAATTGGACGGTACATGATTAAAATGTTTTTAGCCAATTAAATGCTTTTATTACGATTTGATAGTATTTTATAATAACCGAAACGTTTTAACAGATACTGTGAAGGTGGGTTCACATCCATGCATAAATGCGGTAATGCGGCAATGCGTTTAACTAGTGGAGGGGGTTGGAAGCAGTGGAGGGGAGTGCGGAAATGCGGCAGGCCGTTCATAACCATCCGGTGGTGTTATCAATGAGTTATCATTGTTGTTGTCTTCTATTACCATTGCCTTTTTCCAAAGAGAAATATTTCCTCCCGAATTTTCTTCAAACTATCACACATTTCTTGGACATTACAGCTCCATAAACAATGTTGAATAATAAACTCATAAAAAAAGCATGAGGGCGTTTAGAAGAAATTGTTATGTATGTACATTAAAACTGCAAACGCGACGTCGTTTTGAAATGAGACTGTTGGGTAATTATTCGGTCCTTTCATGAACTAGGTGCTTTTCCCAAGATAAGATTATGGGTATTTCTACCCGAAAAAATGTGTAGGTTGGCGCATTTCAAATCATTTAAGTGCATTGATGCACCATAAGAAGTACTTACATACTTAACGTAGTTAATTTGACCATTTCGTAATGACAAGTTGGCCATCTCTTCTCAAATACCTACTCATTCAACAAGCAGGAAATTGCTAATCTATAATCAAAAAATGTCTCAAAACACAAATGTTATAGAATCATCAGGAAGGTAGATTGTTGATGAGATCGCAAAATCGGTACCTACACCTAAGTACCCAACTAGGCCTTATCTGTATAAAACCGTGTTTAATTTGAGTGTTTTATTAATTTATTATTGTTATTATTATAGGTATATTATATGCAAGCTCTTTATCTTTATCAAATACAATCAAAACTTTATCGAAAGAAACCAACAAAGAGAAACGAAGGTTTGCTACCTTCTTATCTTATCTTTCTTTATCAAACAAAAGAAAACTGCGCAATGGGCAACTGCGCACATGCGTAAATGCGTCTATCCGGTAAAATATCTAATTTTTCAGATGTGTACAGTCCGTTTCAAGAGTGCTTGTCCGGAAAGATTCACCCCACTCTTCCGACTGTCGCTAGCCAATCAGAAGGCCGAAAACAAGACCGGATAGCCGCATTACCGCATTTCCGCATGGATGTGAACCCACCTTGAGTTAATCCATAGCCAACGGATAGTGAACACAACTCTCAGTGGTCAGGAGGTTTTACCTAACATGCTATTAGGTTTTCCCTAGCTAACCTGAGCTCACCCAAGTTAAACAATCTTAGCTTAGTCTTTGAACCTAATTGAACCTGAATGAAGGGTGAAATGGCTATGTACATCAATACAGTGGTATTGCATTGATCGTACGCGTTCAGTACTATTTTCCATGCCTATCTCCTATTCAAATATTGGTCAGACAGGCATCCCGCATAAGGTGGTCAGTACTTCAAAGCATGAGTCTTGAGCTCATTTCTGATACAAAGTTCCTCAAAGAGATTTTCTTTTACACGCTTAGTTTTCGAGAAATTAAATTTTTGAGATATTTTTCGTATTTTTGACCATAAATCACTAAAACAGTAATAACTACAACAATTAAAACACTAAGTTTAAATTTCAGGATACCGTTTACAGGAGCGTTAAAATTACTTCCTATCTGATACCAAATCAAAATTTTAAATTGGATCCATTTGGTGAAAAAACTGCCTGAACATACAATTGCTATGGGTATGAGAAATTCCATCTTTTTAAACCGGCTGTGAGTGTGCTATCTCTACACTGTTTTTCGCGTACCTCATCTGTAAAAACTGTCCCAAGATCTCGGCTTTCTAGCGGCGTCATCAATTTTTATTTCACTCTACTAATTAGAGGATAAAATTATGTTTGTATGTTGAAAAATACACAAAATACATGAAATTTAAAGGTTTTGTGAAAAATGACCCTCAGAAAAAATTTGAGCTTAGGGCTTAGAGCTTTCTAAGTATTTTTTCTACCCTGAATTGAATGGTAATACTTGTAGATCTCTTGAATTCCGTCATAGCAGAGTTTCACACTTAAACTCACGAATTTTTAGTTAATTTGTTATGCTCCATTTTATGTGTTTTTAATTTAAGGGTAAAACTTGCTGATAGTACAGAAAGCGCATGAGCGAAAATAAATTATTGTCCTTTTTCGTTTAAGCCTGTCTACACGTGCTAACTGTTTTATTTCCATCCAATCATTTTGATTTGTACCTACTTTGTTCTTCAACGAATTCTACACTATTCTATACTGATTCTAATTCTTTTCTGTATCATATGAAATGAGCCTATATTTGCCACTCAACATGGCAGACTTTTTTTTCTGGGAGAGGTTTTTATATTCAAGGTCATAATAAATTATAAACGGTATATATCGATCATATTCATGGAAGAAATAAAAACGAGAAACCTGGGATTGAAATTTATCTCCTTGATTGTGACTTCTGATGTTGGCGTTCTTCACTGTGGGAACAGATAGTGGAAACGAAGAGACAACGTTAAGTTTGAGGGACGGGACTGAATTGATGGTTTTAGGGAACGAATTGGTGGAAACCATCTTTTGCTGAGATTTTGTCCCACGACAAATACGCAATTTTGATCAACTCAAACCACAAGTGAGTGAGTGAGGGCCACTTTCACCAACAACTTATGTAGCGGAGATTGGCCAACCTCGATTAAATATAATCTCGAGGATCAAACCTTGGCGTCTTTCACCGACTCAAAACTCGTTTAAACCCAGATTCGAATAATCGAGTTTCCTTAACGGAGATTCCGCAAACTATCCAGTGAAAAATTGGACAATTTGAAACGACAGTTAGAAAACCCTCCATGTGTCCGGCATACCAAGACAATAAAGCAGTGAATCACAACCACGACTAATTATTACCCGCGCCGTTTTCATCAAGTTACCTAGTTACTATCTAGTTTCCATCTAGTGTTCTAGAACGTGTACCTACTCGCAACTTTTCGTTGACTTCCAACAAAGAAAGTGTGACACATCATTTGACGGAAGCAGGACGGTTGATCACCTTATTTAAATGTACATAAGTTATTTTATGTGGTATAGGTAGGTAGGTACATACTGTACAAGGGATATCAATTCAACATCGTATTATAACGTGCTATCATCATCGATTATACTTTATTTCCCTATCATCCTACATCAATGTCGTATTTATAATTCATCGATTCGATGGTAAAAGCCTTTTTCCAACTTATACCTGTTTCGAAGGGAACTCCAGGTGAGTGTCAATAAGCTCGAGGACTTTGAAAACTGTTGGTTTTGAGAGCCGGAATCCCCGCCGAAATTCGACGTCGTCCAACCCGTCAAAATATGGAATGCGCCGTCGGATCGTCCTTGAGCGTCTTTGCGGGACATCG
Source organism: Adelphocoris suturalis (assembly GCA_030762985.1). NCBI lineage: Eukaryota > Metazoa > Arthropoda > Insecta > Hemiptera > Miridae > Adelphocoris > Adelphocoris suturalis. Next base: position 22,029,931 of record CM061041.1, on the reverse strand, counting down.
TCCTCATCCGAGGAATCGAAAATTAATCCGAGCGATAAATCGCGTGAATTCATCATCAAAAATTGAATAACAATAAACTTCAACTGTGAATCAAACTGTAGAGGTGCGCTGTTGGTGCGCGGCCATATTGCTTGATATCATTGTTATCACTAAACTGAGATTGGCAAGTGTAACTGGCCGGGGCTTGGGATATTAACCTCAAGCCACCTCGTTAGGAGCTTAAACTCGTAAAGTGGTCTGGTGAAAGACGATTAGCTGAAATCTCCGTTATTTTTTAATCTTTTCCAACTTAATCTCGTTTATGTTGTTGGTAAAAGTGGCCCTGAGTCAGGTGTAGTGAAGGCAGGTCAAATCCGATTGGACGTCACTGTCTGAAATTTTGAATCAAATCAACGGATCGTTGAATCAATTATAGGATCCCAAGCTGGTCCAACACCCTCCAAGCCCAACCCAAATGTTTTCACCCAAGTTCGTGGTGATGTTCCCGACCCAACCACCCAGCCCAGGTGGGACCGGAGCTGTTTACGGGGCTCGGCGTCATTAATTTTCATTTTCTCCTCTTTCTAATAAGAGGTAATGAGATGATTTAGTGGAGGGAGGACGTAGTGGAACCAGATTTAATAAAAAAAATTCAACCTAGGGGTTATTATGATGGATAATGAAGGGGTGCCGCGGGGGTCGCGGGGAGCCAGTGCGGGCTTGCTCATGACTTAATTATTCCAAGTAGTATTTTTTTGCCGCCTGACGAGAATAATTATTCGAAATGAGGTTCGCGCGATTTTCATTACGGCCACGGGTCGCGAAGTGGACTTAAACCAGGGGTATCCGGTATGAAGGAAAAACATTATAAATGGTCTGATGGCACAAGTTTACGTTACATTAAAACTTGATCACAAAGTATCTTTACATTATAAGTGACCCTTGTCTATGCAACTGCAATTTTGTATGAATATTTTATGAACAATTGTATAAACCTTTGAAATCACCATCTAAAACATGCAAAACAGGAAATTTCACCCGTAGTAATATATTTAATAGATCCGATAGATATATTTTCATGACTGATAGATCTCAAGTAAGTGTTATCCATAATAGTGAAGTAAATAAATGGTGCTGTTGATGAGATTACTAAAGTTGTTATTTTGTTCCATAATTTCGTTATTTTGAGTCATGTGTTGGGTTGTCTGAATAAAGTTCATTCTTGTGATTGACTTCGAGAAAACCGGCTGTTGATTATTTATAGTTATAAAAACTGGGTTGTGTATTGGTTCGAAGTTCAAAAACAGGTACATTAAGTAGAAAACAGTTAGTTGAATTGAAGAAATATGTTCGTCTATTACTGCCGGTTATGCTTATTAAAGATTAGTCATCTTTTCAGTAACACAGATTTATAAAAATATAAACGGATTGGCATGATGCGCCAAGTTTTGATCATTTACTAGCTAACTAATACAGAAAGAATAAAACTTTGTTTAATAATTCGCAGCGTTTTTATAGAATCATTCGAAAAATCTATTGCTATGTGTATGTAGATAACAGCAACAACAACAACAACAACGGAACAACGGGTACTTACAATAATTAACGGCTGCATTTATTTTTTGTTTCAGGTTTCTCGAAATCGAAGAACCAATCTGTAAGAATACGGGCTGAAGTAAAATAACTTCTGAAGGGGAAAGAAGGTTGAGGGAGGTAGCCATCCCTAGCAGCTGGGATGAGGAGGGCCATCGAGAAGCCATAACCTACTGAACTCACCAACAGATGGCGGAGTTATGGAGCCTTCATAGATCCTACAATACTTATTATTCGTCCGATTTACTCAAATTGACTAGTACATATCTTATTGTTGTTTAGATTTTATTAAGCATCTCGATGTTTTCTGTTTTAATGTTCATCTGCGTATATATAGATGATTAGCGATAATTACTCACGGGCCTTTTTGTCATCGATATAATTAAAAATTATCGAACAACATGGGGGATTCTATTAAAAAGGTTAGTTCGACCATTCCTTAATTATTTACAAAATAATCAAAATTATTACGTCTGATTCTAAATAATTTAGTAGAACCTCGGTTTTTTAAGAAACAGAGTTAGTAGCAGAGTAACATTTAAAAATATTATGTTTGATATACTATCCCTTTCATTATAAGAAGGTTAAACTTGATAGGGTGACTCTCTGGGACATTAAGATACGACTGAAATGGTAAGCTCTTTCCTGATCAGCTGAGTGAGATTCACCTAAGAAGTTGAAATTGGGCGGAGACACTCACTGGAACATTGACAGACAATTGTAATGACGGGTTTCATCATGATCAACTGAGTGAGCTAAATTCTCACCTGCTGATCCAATGAAGTTGAAATTTGACAGCAAGACCCTCAGGGACTCCACGAGACAAGTCAACTTAATGGCACTTTTCTGATCGGCTGAGTCAGCTAAATTTCCTCCTGTTCACCCTAGGAAATCGATTTCACGGAGGGCTTTTTGTAATAACAAGTAGAATGAAATGACGGACTCCATCCTGATCAGCTGGGTAAGCTCACTTTTCTCCTTTTCAAACTGGCTTGTTGAAATTTGGCAGGGATCCTCTGCTACCGATACCAAAGATGTTCCATTGCATACCATATCTTAAATTGGCATACTTATTTCTCCTTTACAAAATAAGAAAATACATTTCTTACAATAACCACGTCTTTTAACCCCTTCATTCAAATATGTATTTGGTTTCCTTTGCCCTAATTGGTAAATCTATAATTTTATTGTTTGGCAGTTGATTTTTTCAAGGTGTATTTTAGCGTGGAATATATTGTCCTTATTTTCTCCACTTCATGGAAAACCATTGAAATTAAGATATGAAAATACAGTACTCAAAAACTTATCCATGATTTGATGTTTTTCCATGAAGTAAAGAAAATTGGTACGTATATTTTTTTAATTAAAAAAAAAGGTTCTATCATATTATCTATCTATCCATCACACTCTCCAGTTTTTTCTCATCATTCACAATTAGCAAATTTTCGAAGAAAATGAAGCTATTGTAATGGCTCCAAGTATCAAAATCAAAATTTTTGAAAATTTTTTCATTGAAATCCATTTTGAGACATTTCGAAACGAATCCTAGAGTTTAACGCTTTCTCGTATGTATATATATATATATGTATGATTGTGTGTGTGTATGTATGGGTCCTTCCAGACAACTCTCCTTTTAGGATTCAGATAAAATTCCGTTCTTTTGCCAAAAATTCAAGCTTTCCAGGGTCGTTTTCCCAGAAAGGGCCAATCTTCACTACCTAGATTCAGAAAACTGAAAGTTGGAATTATGATCTGCCAAAAATCAGGGATCATAGTTACACTGAACTGATTGAATTTTAATGGAAATCCACACAGTGGGGCGCTTAATTAAATAATTATTAATTAAAGCAGAAACTTATCAGCAGATTAAAGACACCCATGGCAGATGAGAGACATATTATGAGCCCAGACCAAAGAATACAATCCTAGATTTTAAGATCGTATATATATATATATATATATATATATATATATATATATATATGAGGTGTATTTCCGGACGATAACTCCCTTCAAAAAATTCGTTGCAACGCAGAAAAATCCGTCTTAGCAGAAGACAGGTCAAGTTCGTTCGGCAGCCCGATCACTCCTGAATTTCTGGCTCAAGTTTACAATTTAATGGCTCAAAAAATGCTTAAAAAATAGGTTTCTTGACAAAATGGCATGTGGGATGTCACAGTCGAAGTATTTTTAAGTACTAAGTGGATTGCAACCACTCCCAGATCTCTAAATTTAATAATAAGTGAGAAAAATCGATTTTTAGGTGAAAAATGCCCATTATTGACCAAATTTTCGAGTTCGGCTGCGTGTTCTAAAATTTTCTTTTCGATCTCATCACATCCCCACAGTTTAATTCAGAACATGTTTGGCCTCAATGATCAGAATTTAAGTGTCTAATTTAATATTACCCACAACTTTTCTTTGAAAATTTGCTCTATTAGTCATGCTGCATGACAGTACTTTTTTCTTCGTCAAATGACGTAATGTAACACTCACACTGTATTGCTGAGATCTTGCATTTCATCAATATATTTACTTTCATTACTATATTCCTTTCTCTCAAGACTACCAGCGTCTTGAGAATTTTGTATTAGGTAAGTTAGTTGAGATCGTGTTTTTCGTACCAATATTAATATCTACAGATAATTTATTATTGACCAGTGATATTTCGGGAACAGTCATTTCGAGGTCCCACCTGCGTTTTCCAAATTTTCACTATGACCCAGAATGTGGAAAAAGAAGGACTAACCAGAAACCTCTCAAATAAACAAAATTCATCAACGAACCTCATAATTTGCAGCTATCACAAAATATGCATAACCAATTCAATCTGGAGTATATATATATATATATAACATGAATATATATATATATATATATATATATATATATATATATATATATATATTTATATATATATATATATATATATATATATATATATATATATTCATTTATATGTACAATGAAGTTGTATTTTACAAATTAAGAATACAAATCATAACGATGAACTGACAAGTTAAAAACGTCAACTCTAGGGTTCGCTTCAGAATGTCTCAAAATGGATTTCAGTGAATAGAATTTTCGAAAATTTTGATTTTACAATTTTTGGAGCCATTGCAATGCATAGATTTTCTTAGAACATTCGCTAAAACAGGCCTACTAACTCCTACCACCGTAGGTATTATTGAACCTACTCAACCAAATGAAAAATACATCCAGATTTAAATTGTGCTTAGTTTTTCAATAATTTAGCTTCCTAAAGCTAAATTACGTAGTTTGTAAGCTTTGCTGCAATGGAAAATTCAAATTTATACTGTTTAATAATTCAAAACATATAAGTAGTGTTTTGATCTGCCCACGCTGTCTTTTACCTGCCACCATTTTGGGCAGATTAAAGACACAAGCTCCTGGGTGGCACATAGGTTTTTCAACTTTTCACAGATTCTGGTGTTGTTCTTTAGAAATGTGACTATATCACTGGAATCAGCTCAATAAAATCTACTCGTTGATATCAAGGAAAGAAAAAAAAATTGATTTCTTAGCGTTTTACAGTAGACAGATGAGGGACCGGTGTTGATTGTGACACCACGTTTCAGCAACTGAACTTCCCTCTACACGATCCCCAATGAGATAACGACAGTTCCCGCCGTTTTTTTTTTTTTTTTTTTCGGAACCTGAATAATTTTCACATCGTTTATAAATAGTAAAACCGCGGGAGACAAGAATAGGCCTTCAAAATACGAAAACACAAAAAAAGGCAGATTAAAGACAGAAACCTCCGGACAAACACGTTTCATCCTCCTGCTCACATTGTATGCTTCTGAAAAAATCTGCAAACCCATTTTTTTCATCTCCAGTTGTATGCACTAAAGAATCCCTACAATTATGGATCGCTCGTTTGATCAGTGATCAACACTGTTCAAGCGAAGATGGCTACATAGGGGTCCGGACAAGGCAGATTAGTAGACATTTCACTGTTTAAACCTAAATTCCCATATTTTATAATTAATATATGCATGTTTTAGCGATTGCCATTTGTAGAGCAAAATCGATAGCTTATGGAGAAATTAGTTTTGAAGCCGAAATCTTAAATGGCAATTCGGAATCCTCTCCGGACAACGATTGGCCCTTTCTGGGAAAATGACCCTCCAGACGAAAGAATGAGTTCGTTGGTCAAAACTTTTTGGGCACATTAAATTAGTCAAATTTAACAAAATGTTCTCACAAAATCACTAAAAACGTTTAAAAATCGTTTAATTTATATTTTTATCAGAATGTTAGTCAAAAAAGTTAATCAACGATGAACTACAACATTAAAACATTTATTTATTGCTGTACATCCAAAATATGTTTTGAATCGTAGAATACGATATAGAGTGAGTTTATTTGCCACAAAATTTGTGGTTAAAAATGTCTTTGCTTTCAAAGTACTCAAATTTCAAAACAAAGTTAGGTACATAATTTAATACGATCAACTACGAAAATTCGCTCATACAATCATGCAGGATGATTTGAACTTTTTTATTTATTATACTTACTCCGTGATTGAGATAATTCTCTTAGTTTGAAATTTGCATTTCGATCTCATCACAAAGTGCAACCACAAAAACCACAACAATTTCCGGCACAGTCGAAAGAAAATGAAGCAAACTTATTTGTAAACGTCGTTTGATAATTTCCAAGCCGCTTCCTAGTCCTTATTTCAACTGGCATTCGTACTCATTTTCTTCCAGTAAAATTAGATGTCCCACTGATTTCGAACTTAATGAACTCCATGGACATTTTTTGTTTTGACAGTTTCAAACTATTCCTTCATTGTGTTCCTTGGAAGGTAATCCCTACCATCACGTATTAGCTTGAAAAGGTACCCATAAAGACTAACCCCTACTCGTCAGTAGGCTGCTGAGTTTGACCACTTGTATCTTCTGGATCAATCCACTTACGTGCAGGTGTGCGGGTTGGTTGAAAACGTAAAATAATATGTACCTACACTTTCATTGTCGAAACTTTGGAAAAAACATATTTACTTTTCCATTTTAGTACAGAAGCGAAGTTCCATATTGTAGTCACTTCATTTGTTCTGAACTGCAATATTCGAACAAAAGTTTGGCCTTAAAGCGATAGGCTATAAACTCTGGACGATTCAACGAAACAATACTTCATTGAATTCGAACGAAAACGACATCAGTCACCCTTTCGCTTGTCTGATTCATTCCTCTGCGACGTCTACATCCGGCGGGCTGAACGGATATGTTGGTGAAACAAGTAATATATCGAGGTTGGTAAATGAAAGTATTCCGTCTTGACCTGATATGGAATGCCATTTTAAGGGTCGAAAGGGTCTGGAGGAGTCAGGCGATTTTTTCTCTCCTCCGAGCCCCGTCTGCGCAGATTTACCTCGATATATCAACTGGAATGGGGAAACAGCAATACCTTCTCTTGCACCCCTTTCCTAGTGGTAGCCGCCCCTCTACCGTTTAAACGAAAATGTTCGGGGAGTGTTATTGCGTTTTGAGAGAAGAAATATTTTCCATAACGCCTCTATTATATCGAATTTTCCTTTCTTTTTCAGATAAAAATGTAAAAGGTCCCAAAAATCGCTCACCTAAGGTTTGAAGAGCTATAGTCCGGTTTTTAGCGCATTTTCTTTAAAAAAAAGGAAGAATGAGCTATTGCGTTTACTTTGTCCGCTGATGTATGGATGTCCTCATAATATAATTTTAAGTGCCACTTTCCGACGTCCGATTTTGATGAAACTTGTTATGGATATACCTACTCTGTAACATAGCGAGGATAAAGACATAAAGATGTCATTGATCTGTGGTGTGAACTCCAAAACCATTTTGTCTCCTATTCGACGCGGGAAACTGAAATTTGAGAGGGAAGCTCAAGGGAGAATGCTGAAGACGACTGAAAGGTCATCAATCATCTAAGTGAGCTCCAAAGCCATTTTGTCTATTATTCAACGCAGAAAGCTGAAATTTAAGAGGGAGGCTCAAGGAAGAATACTGAATACGCATGTGAGGTCATCAATCATCTAAGTGAGCTCCAAAGCCATTTTGTCTATACTATTCAACGCAGGAAGCTGAAATTTTAGAGGGAGGCTCAAGGAAGAATACTGAATACGCATGTGAGGTCAGCAATCAGCTGAGTGAGCCCCAAAGCCATTTTGTCTATACTATTCAACGCAGGAAGCTGACATTTTAGAGGGAGGCTCAAGGAAGAATACTGAATACGCATGTGAGGTCAGCAATCAGCTTAGTGAGCCTCAACCATTTTGTTTACTATTCAACGCAGAAAGCGTCTAGGTATTTCACGCGGATCTCCTTACAATCACTATCATGTGACTCAATTCGTGAGCACTGATCTACTTGTTTTAATCTCAGTACTTGTGATTTAAAATAACTTATTAGCATATTATAGATTTGAAAGTGCTAAATCAAAAGTTTTACAGGTAACTACAATGAAGCTTTTGTTGTTGAGGTGGTGCTTTTGCTTTTTCTTACGTGATTAATATTCAATGAGCACCTATAGGTAGCGGTGCATCACTGCTGCTTTGATTGTCCTCCCGTCTTTAAGAAGCGTCCAAGTGATTTTTTCTGGAGAGCGAACATTAAAACATGAATGACTTCTTTGTGACACAATCTTTTTTACTATTATATAGACTTGCATATATATATATATATATATATATATATATATATATATATATATATATATATATGTATATACATAGTGTTTTATTCGCTAATGTTATGTTGTTTGCTCTACTGTTTTATACATGTGCTATTGGAATTAACGACATCTATCAATTTTATTGATTGTCTAGCTGTGCGCTAAATATCTCTCTCTCTCTCTCTCTCTCTCTCTCTCTCTCTCTCTCTCTCTCGCACTTGCTCCACGAACCTAACGCTCAGACCGTGGTTCGAAGAGAACATTGTGGTTTTGATTGCATCTCCCTATAGCGGTACAGTACAGTCTGCCAGTATGTATATATAACTTTACTCTCACAGATATGCTACAATTGCTACATGCACACATGCTGTGGGGTCTTCAAGTTCGGATTCTTCAAACTTCACAAGTCCTCCCAGGACACCTTCACAGGACCTAGCAACCCTTGCCCTGCCTCCTGAATTTGTTGACCAATAATTGCTGGCCACTCATATTCAATCTATTGGCTTAGTGATTCTCCTACTGTGAATAATTTCTCTTCTTTTCTAATATTGTAAGGCAATAGACAAGGAGGAAGTTGTAGAGGCACTTCGACCGTTCACCCAAACCACAACAGGCAAAATTAAGGCTAGGAGTCCCATATATATATATATATATATATATATATATATATATATATATATATATATATATATATATATATATATATAGCCCCCGCAATCATCCTTTTTCGTTACCGAGGAAATATCAAAGTTAAGTTTTCAAGTTTTTTTACATGATTCAAATCATGAAAGAACTGAGGGTTGGTTGTAGCCAGTATTTACCTAACGGAACCTGTAAGTATAAAATACTAACTACATTTACTTGAAGGATAATTACAAGTTCAAAAGTGTACTGATCCATAGAGGAATGGAGACGAATGCAAGAACTTGTATTGAAAGTTGTATGGTTGTAGAATTCTAATTTCAAGTTCACGAACACTCACGCATTCGTACTAGCGAAACCGTAACTACAAGCACGTCTACTTGCTCATAGTAATTTTACTTAAGTGCTGTAATAAGTACTGACTATTTATCCATACTACTATTTTTCCGTAGTACCCTTAATTTAAGGTTAATTACAAGTACAAAGGCGTACTAATGCATGGAGACGAATACATGTACATGTATAGTAAGTTGTACAGTTGTAAAACTCTTAGTTCAAGTTCATGAAAACTCACACATTTGTACTTACGAGATCATAAATACAAGCACTTCTACTTGCACATAGTAATTTTACTCAAGTGCTGTAAGTATTGACTATTTTTCTACTTTCCAGAACATCCATTCCATGGCTGACGGCCTGCACGAAATTGAAGATATCAGATGGGAAGCCCAATTAAAATCTCACAAAGACGTTAAAGTCATTAATTTTTATCTCTTTGACTTATATTTTCAGTATTTAAAACAGTCTATTCTCATTGCAGTCATAACATCAATGTAACTCAAAACACATAATCTTCTTTTATTTACGGCTTTAGACACTTACTTTGAACCATGTAAATGATAATATTCCGTACAATTATCCATATCCGTTCAGTTATCTCTTCTAACCCTATACAACTGCTATTCTTAGGTACTTGTACAAAATTATTATTTTGGACAGTGGGGTAATGGTGGCGTGTCGTGTTTAGATAGGTCTTATGTACGATCATGCCATGACAGAAACTTTTTACTTTCTCAATGATGCAGATCACAAGATATCTATTTTATAAAATGGTAGTTAACACTTCAAGATTGATTATTGAACCTGATATCAACATGTTGTTGATTTGATCCAACAAATCAGGTACTGGGGCAAGTCGTTCCTGATGTGAACTCATAGCTGGAGGCGCCATTCTCGTCTTCCTTGTGCGTGTTTCTTGCGATGGGACCTCGCTCCACCCCCCTTCGACCGCCTTTATTTTTTTTATAATTCCCTCTTTAAAGGCCCAACCGAAAAACCGTCTACCAAGTCAATAAGGAGGATGGCTACCCCCCTCGCTCACCTCACCATCGTTCTTTCCTAGTTGCCTCACTAAAATGTCGGGCGAGCAGGTGCCGCTCCGGTTTCTTTTAACCAACGAAGGAACGGCCCTCGCATTACCATAATCGACTTTCAATAGGCACGAAACACGATTATTATCACGAACGTGGAATTCCCTATAGGTGCCCACTCCCTTTACGCGCAGCTTGGCCGGTAGTCATTACTCGTGATAGGTAAGTAACACTCATGCTAACAAACGCTTGAAGGAAGTAGGTTCTTTTTAAGTATTACACACCTACTCTACAATGCAGGTAGTAACACTTCTGGTAGGCTATTCGTTTCTTGAAACAATTAATATAAGAGGTAAGTTAATGAGGAACACGTCTACTTCATGAAAATTAAATAAATGTATGTATATACGTACAGGGTGTCTCGACTTAAGTAGGTAAGACTTCAGGGATCAATTCTACAAGTAATTGGCAACAAAAAGTGCCTTGTAGACTTTTTCTTTTGGAGGCTTTGTTTCCGAGTTATTTCTTTTTTAAGATGTTTTTCGTGTTTTCGACCTTACGACACAAAAACGGCTCTAAATCCCCAATTTTCGATGTTTTCTCAAATCTGAGGATACCGTTGAAAAGAGCGTGGAATTTCCTGTCTTTTTGATGTAAATTTCAATCTAGTTAGTGAAAAAATTGCCAAAGTTCAATATTCGAAAAAAATGTTAAAATTATCGCTTTTTCTTCGTTTTTCTGCTTTTAGTATGGAAGTTTTTCGGCGGGCGCTCTTCACGAAAAACTTGCACAAACTGTCAGCTTTCCAACGGTCTACTCAAAACAAATTTTTTTGTGGGAATGTTTTGGCAGAAAATAGCGTTTGAATGACAAAAAACGTGATTTTGATGGTCAAAATCGACGTTTCATCTGTTTTTTTATTTTTATTTATTTATTTTTTAATGCACAGCTGTATTCCATGAAAATAAACCATAACAATAATAGTGTCTCTACCTAACTCATCTTCCACCTGCCTCATCTACTTGAGCCGAACTAGATAATTATCAGAAGGGCAGGCGGAAAAATAGGATCGGATACCTCAGTGAATTGTGCTACAAAGTATACTTATCTTTCATTTGAGTATAATACGGGGTGGGTTAGCAATGAAAATGATGTTGTGTATAAGAGATCGCTCGAGTTATAAAAAATATAATAATTACTACTTAAAATAAAAAGAAATCAAAGAAGCCGGTTCTCAAAGTGCATCTCTCCTTCCTGTATGCAGAATGCACATACCTCACGTAACGTCACACGATCCGTGAGGAAGAGATGCCGCCTATGCATACAAAAAGGAGGGAGGCACTTCGAGAACCTGCTTTGATTTATTTCATTTATTATTAATTTTTCTTAAGAAGTAATTATTATTTTTTTATTAACACAAGCAATCTCTGATACACATCAGCATTTTCATTGCCAACTCACCCCGTATTATTAGGTACCTACTCAAATGAAAGATAAGTATCCGAGGAAAAATTTTGAAGCAAAATTGACAGAGGTAGCCGATCGTACTATCGTACTTTTCCGCCTACCCTTCCGATAATTATCTAGTTTCGCTCAAGTAGATGAGGATGGTAGAAGATGAGTTAGGTAGAGACACTATTATTTTTTTGGTTTATTATCATCGAATACAGCTGTGCATAATAAAATAGGTATTAAAAAAAAACAGAAACAAAAAACAGATGAAACGTCGATTTTGACCATCAAAATCACGTTTTTTGTCATTCAAACGCTATTTTCTGCCAAAACATCCCTACAAAAAATTTTTTTGAGTAGACCGTTGGAAAGCTGACACTTTGTTAAAGTTTTTCCCGAAGAGCACCCGCCGAAAAACTTCCAAAATAAAAGCAGAAAAACGAAGAAAAATCGATAATTTTAACATTATTTTCGAATGTTGAACTTTGGCAATTTTTTTCACTAACTAGAACTAATAAAAAAATTTAAATTTTCATCAAAAAGATAGGAAATTTAACGCTCTTTCCAACGGTATCCTCAGATTTGAGAAAACTCCAGAAATTGGGGAGTTAGAGCCGTTTTTGTGACGTAAGGTCGAAAACACGAAAAAAATCTTAAAAAAGAAATAACTCGGAAACGAAGCCTCCAAGAGAAAAAGTCTAGGAGGAACTTTTTGTTGCAAATTACTTGTAAAATTGATCCCCGAAGTTTTACCTACTTAAGTCGAGACACCCTGTATATATTCAAAGTTTCATCCATTCAGCATGATCATTTTCGAAAATTAGAATTTTCGTAAATGTTCCTGATGCATTTGTGTTAAATGTCTTGAAATTAGAGCTATCTAACCACGTCATTGTTTACAATTACTTTTGTGAATAAAAACATATCCTAAATAATAATTTGCTATTCAAAAACGGATTTTGGATTTTCAGCTCTTTCAATTTCGATTAAATTCAAGTACAATTTTCATCAATGTATTTGGTTAAATGGTGTAATGTTCTAGTTTAAAGTTGATAAACTTTATTTTGCTAAAAAAATAAATTTAACAATTTTTGGTCGTTTTCAGCCATTTTTAGGAATTTTTTCAGCACACTTTTTGAAATTTTATCAACTGACTGTGTCAATGGTGCTACTAAATGAACTTATCCATTTTCTGGAAGGCTTGATTTTTGGCGCAAAAAGATAATTTTTATCTCCATCCTGAGAAGAGTTATCTTCTGAAATTTTGTGTGTATCTTCTTACATAATTCCAAACGGCCTGACCGATTTTGATGCGGTTCTTCCTAAAATTACCTGTGAGCTCCTGGCCCAGACATGAGTCCTCAAGATCTCCTGTAATATTGTAAGTTGTGAAAACCTATCTACGTCGCCCGCGTAAACAACTTCCTAATTAGGGAATCATATTTCGGTGGAGAATGATACTACTTCATAGAATATTCACAAATTAACATATGCCGAAAAAAAATTTATCCACGAATTCAACAAGAAGAAAACGATTTCTACACTCTATGTCAGACAAATTTTATTAGGGATTTATTAGGGATTTTATCTGGGGTAACATAAAAATCCATTCGCGAACATGGTGTTTACATACCTCCTGCCTTATGATGCAACAGTGTGCTTCATGGTTACATCAGTAGGTTTATTACACTAGTAGTTTACCAGTACATTACTGGTACACTAATACAGTAGTAGGTTCATTTCTATGGCTGTATTAAAAAAAAAAACTTCAAACCTATCATTACGAACAAGAAAAGGGTCATGAGAGTTTTACTCGTAACGCGTTAGTTAAATCAAATGTTTATCGAGGGCCATATGGGAAAATGGAGATTTAAAAAACTTCAGTTAAGTTTGTATGCTTTTAAATTTATGATTATTTGATTTATTTTTCAGTTGACGTTTAATTTAAGTTTCTTTTTTTCTCCCTTTGAGTTGGGTACTTGATATATTACAATGTATGATTTATGTTCTTGTTTCAAGTTTTGCTTATAATGGTTAATTTTCACAATTGTCCTGCACATTGTGCTCAGGCTAATAAAGCTGACTAGATTTGATTTATTACGGCCATATTATATCTTTGTAACGGTGCCCTTATTTTTTTACTCTACAGTGACCCTATAGGGAGTTATAGCAGTTTGAGAGTCATAACGTAACAGGAAAACAAAAAACAAACATTTTGGCTGGATCCGTTTGAGTTGTCGGTCTCATCTTTTCGCTTCGGCAAAGTTGTTGCTTATTTAGTGTATAAAGAAACGCTTGCATACGAGTCTGCAACACATTGGGACATTTTATGTCTTTAGTTACAGACTCGTATGCAAGCTCTAAGAGCCACTCAGCTGATCCGGACCCCGGGCATCGTCAAGTAAATGTCCTAAAGAGGTTACATACGAAATTACAGCTTCCTAGAGTGTAAAGCATAGAAATTAGCTTTAAGAGCCACTCATCTGATCCGGACCCTGGGAATCGTTAAGTAAATATTCTAAAGAGGCTACATACGAAATTACAGCTTCCTAGAGTGTAAAGCATAGAAATTAGCTCTAAGAGCCACTCAGCTGATCCGGACCCTGGGCATCGTCAAGTAAATGTCCCAAGGAGGCTACATACGAAATTACAGCTTCCTAGAGTATAAAGTATAGAAATTAGCTTTAAGAGCCACTCATCTGATCCGGACCCCGGGCATCGTCAAGTAAATGTCCTAAAGAGGCTACATACGAAATTACAGCTTCCTAGAGTGTAAAGCATAGAAATTAGCTTTAAGAGCCACTCATCTGATCCGGACCCTGGGCATGGTCAAGTAAATGTCCTAAAGAGGCTACATACGAAATTACAGCTTCCTAGAGTGTAAAGCATAGAAATTAGCTTTAAGAGCCACTCATCTGATCCGGACCCTGGTCATCGTCAAGTAAATGCCCTAAAGAGGCTACATACGAAATGACAGCTTCCTATGGTGCAAATTATTTAACCACCGCTTCACAAATCAAACCGTTCTTGCAATATTCGGATCACCTGCTATGAATCAAATCATCGAACCACCAACTCAATGAAATCATCAGAAATTAACAAGCGGTTGCAATCATGTTCACAATATCAATTATTGAGAATGATCACCTGTGTGTAAACAATTATTCATATAACCATGCTCATAACTCAGCTTGTTGGCCACGCACTTCGCAGTAGTTAACATAATATGTTTGGATAAATCGAGAGCTTTCGAACGAATGGTCAACGAATTTTGTGGAACGAAAAACGACGAAGTACCATTTCCCTAGCAACGACTCGGTTGTAAGCGGAAATCATCAGAATATTTGGTAACAAATTTGGTAACGGTTTTCGAGTTATGTGCCAGAGCAAAGACATAAAATGTCAATATGACCTTGCGCCAAGAGGCTAAAGAGTGATGCTCGTTGAGTAGGTATGTTTTTTTCGTTTTCGACGTGAAAATGTGCTTTTCATTACTATAATAGCAGAGAAATTAGCTCCGGAGCTCACTCAGCTGCACTAAGGGGTATCCGAATTTACAATTAATCTCTAAATGTTTCAAGAGGCCTGTATTTCAAATTTTAGCTTCATAGGTTGAATAGCGAAAAACTTAAATTGGCTTCTCACTCTAGTTATATTGCTAAATGGATCATCTCTTCTAATCATCCTTCTAACTAATTGTTAACACCCTCTATAATATGGTATAAGGTGCTTTCAACAACCATAAATGATTTTCACGTTTTACATACAAATCCTCAACACACCCTCAATCAAGTGTTTCTCATATCCTCCAATTAACGTCGCGTTAATAAAATTAATTCTTAATCCCATCCAATTATGAACCGCCTTTGCATCACCTCCGGCTGTCGGATGGATGGTGAATATATTAGCCGGGTCATTTGAAGAAATCACCTCTCCATTACCCCTTGCCGACAAACTCATTATAGCAGCTCAACGGTGTCGCAATTAGACATTTTATACCGAATTATCCCCTCCCGTTCAGCTGCAATTAAGTTAATTCGGTCTCTTTAAGGCGAGTCCAAGGTTTCATGTAATAATGCGATTATGTTAATTGTTGAATGGCTCAATAGCAAAAAGAAGAGCGAGTCATAGAAAATAGCAATGAATACGGTTCTTAAGATTTTGTGCAATGCATCAAACATTGTAATCTCATGAAAATTCAAGAGCATATTTTTTATTCTAAGCTATTAGTCAGTTTGGAACGTGTGGATATGCCTAGGAATCCACTATACCTAAAATCAAAACCTAAATAAAACACGCTTTGCAGTTTATTTTTCACAATTTAGCCTCATAAAACAGTCCAAAACATTTTTATCCTGTCAAAAAGTACCACAGAATCGAATTTTGCGTCGAATGATAACATGTAAGTGGAAAATTGATGAAAAATATGCAAGATATTCTTTGTTAAAGTTTTACATGGTCGAAAAATATCGGTTATTTAATTTTACAGTTGATCGTGATACAACGAGTGATTCTCCGCGGTTATGAAGGTCGCAGAAAATTAAATTTTGCGATTATATTTTATTCTCCAAAATCATCCTTGAGGACGTTACAGAATTTTGGATGTTCTAAACGCTATTAAATGTTTTGGATATTACTTGGGTGAAAGGAAAAAAGTCTGCTAAGTTGGGTGTGGCACATAGCTTCCTCGTTTACCTATCATGCATGTATAGATCATTGAAAAGTTTTAAATGATCATGAAAAATTCCATAGCGGGAAAGAGTAAATCAAGAATTAGTGTGAAATGCCACAACTGGTCTAATAAGAAACGAACAAATGATACTCAATGTAATTTACGTTTCTGCAAGCGCAGAATGAACTGATGAGTTGAAACTAAACCGCGCATTTGCTGACAATTTCATCAAAATTGGATGAAAACTGTGAAAATTAAGATCATTACAAGTATTTCACATTGGCGCATACGCAGTAAGTATTAACGATACAATCGTGTTGAAATTGATATGAGGTAATCAAGTCATCTTCATCTAACTATCACCCAAATTTAAGCGAAATTGAACGAATAGAGTGTGAAAAAATGGAGCACTTAATGGAATTTACGTTTGCGCATGTGCAGAGTGGAGTATTGATTCGGCAACAATGAAACTGACAGGGGACCGTCTACCCCCTAGCCCACACATTCCATGAAAATTTCATCCTGATAGCATGAAAACTGTGGAAAGAAGCTTGTTACAAGGATTTGCGGACACAAGACAGACAGACACGGAACCAAAGTTGTTCAGAATGGTCTAAAACGTAAAATGCCGTTATTTCACTCCCGAAAGTGAAAACAATGCTTCCGATACCTTTAAACAGACTCGGAAGCAATACAAATAAGACACATTTTAGGGACATAGATGTAACGGAACTCCGCCCCTTGACCCCGCCAGGGGTGCTTCGCCCCCCTGGACCCCCCCGGATGTTATTACTTTGAGCCTGACTGCTAAAATGTAAAAAACATGGAATCATGTTTTAGCTCCTCGCTCTCACTTTATTATAGAAATGATCACGACCATTGAGCTCTTGCTTCCTATAGTGTAAAGTATAGAAATTACCTATTAAAATGATTCACAAATCAAACCGTTCTCGCAATATTTGGATCACCTGCTATGAATCACATAATCGAAACACCAGCTCAATGAAATCATCAGAAATTAACAAGCGGTTGCAATCATGTTCACAATATCAATAATTGAGAATGATCACCTGTGTGTAAACAATTATTCATATAACCATGCTCATAACTCAGCTTGTTGGCCACGCACTTCGCAGTAGTTAATATAGTATGGTTGGATAAATCGAGAGCTTTCGAACGAATGGTCAACGAATTTTGTGGGATGAAAAACGACGAAGTATCATATCCCTAGCAACGACTCGGTTATAAGCGGAAATCATCACAATTATTGGCGCTACTTTCATTTCACTTTTCGGCGGGGGATCCATCGCTAAAACATGATTCCATGTTAAAATGTAACCGGCAAAGATAGCTGACATAAAGAGATTCAGCATTATACTTACTTCGGGCTTTATCAATTTAAATAAATAAATCTAGCTAAAACTATATACCAAAGAAACTGTACCCCTATACGTCGAGCTCCACAGCCGGTATTATATGCCAGTGACAGTGCATTAAATCTTAATTCATGTCTCCACTATTGCAGAAGACATACAAGAGTTGCGCCGTAAGGGAATGAAACAATACAGAGAGTCATTCTTCAGGAAATCTTGGCGGATCTTCACACATCAAAACATCACAAATCGCCTCTCCATTACATCCAATCCTGTTATTAATTATCGGTTTTCAAATGATTCAGTAGATATGGTAATTATACTTATTAGACTGATTCAAAAATGTAGTAATGAGCCTGTAGACTTACAAAATTCAGCTGATGAATGTGAACTGGTCTTCATGGAGATCGAGCGCTGAGCTTGACCGTCAGGATATGACTAACGAAAGTGCAGGGCCGTCGAGGCTCCCACTCGTGTCACTTGGGTTTGCAAACAACCCTTTGACAAATTTACATCTCGGCCTTGGTCAGCGATTGTGACGCCGGACAGGTAAACCTATTACCCCCATTGTCCGCCTCTCACAACGCACCTCTTACCTGTCTTCTGGGAATTTTCGAAGCTTATAGGTGAAATCGAAAGGGGGATTTCAACAAAAACCCTTTTTTCGCAAAGTGGACACGCTTGATGCGAATTGTTTTCTCCCCAAGGGATGGCTATTACCTGTGCAGGTAACGCAAAAATATTCAAATAGCACTGTCACTTTTGAATGTTGAATACGGAGTCGTGCAACAATAAGAAGGGGTGAATATCCTCATGTTGTGGGTTACCATCTACGGACCACCTAGGGTTCCACTTAACTTTTCATCCCAGTAGAGAAACGCAGCAAAATATTACGTAACAGTTTTATTCATTTCAATATTAGATAGTCCTTCTGCAAATATCTGTAGCCTAATCTGGCTGATTCGCTTTCATCTATCAACCCTATCCCTTGAAATTAAGTTAATAAAGATGCAACGAAAAACGAATGTCGCTAAGATTCTTGTCTCTCTTGCGGCGAGATATATTTGTATTGGTATTTATTCAAATGCAATGAACTCTACATCGAGTCATCTGAAGATGTCAAAAGCAAACTATTATCGGAGATACATATTACACGTGGTTATTATTTCAAGATCGTTAGCGCAGATGTCACAACTAGGCTCGTTAATGCTTCATAACACAATTTTCCATTTACACCCATGTTGATAAATATCGTGCCCTATTCGGAACAAGAACAATTTATTAATTGGAAGATTTTATCTGGACTGCAGATAGTTACATTTAATGGTGAAATCTATCAAATAAAATCATCTGATGCAAAGTACGACAAATTGTTCGTGATACCTAATTTTCGATTTTTAAAATATTTTTATTCATTTTTATTTTTTATTTTTATGAAACTCAAGCGTTCCACTTTTAGAAGTTGAGCAAAAGTGATGCCCTGATTTTATGACGATTCTTGTAAAAAAAAAAAATAAAGATTTTCGATCCAGATTTCATAAACATGGATCCCGCAAATGGCAAAAGCAATTCGGATTTGTATTTAATTCTTCATTGATTGGTCGATAACAATGGTTTAGTACAGAAAATTATAAACCATATGGGAAATTTTTGGCAGGTGATAAGTAGATTTTATTGACCTCTTTCACACTTCGTTACGCATACACACGAAAAAATAAAAGAAATGAGTGAGGAATCTTGCAAATTGCGCATGAATACTCCGATTTATACCTATTATTATTTATTTTTTTTTTTAATTCTGATTATTTGGCTTTTTGCATCGTATACATAAACCAACACATATTTTGAGGGGGGGGGGGGGGGGGAACCATTTTTCTTCTTGGCCGATTACAAAGATTCGTTATTATTGCGGATTTGAAGGTTTATCGTTGTGCACAGTTTTGATGACTACCGACCAAAGCCTCAAAATTTACTTATCATGATCAGTGTGGTATCAGCTTCCTCAATCACTTATATTACTCAAAACCCATGAGTTTCGTCCTTGTATGGTCATTCCCTTAAGTAACTTTAGCACCATTTAATACAAGATACGCAAACCACCTCATAAATTACGTTACCTATTGTTGAAAACACACTTTGTTAGAGAATATAATAGTTTGTATACCTACCTAAATATACCTTATATTGAGCTATCGCCCTAGCTGCCTAATTCTTTGTATAGCCATTGGCTTGATAGTGCATAGTGCCAAATGGGCACTGAATGATCTTCGAATGGCCAGAATGGGTAGATTGATACTCCAAGTTTTTTCTTCTTCAATATGGATCAATTGATTCGTTCCTTCGGGAGATTCGTAAATACAAAAGTATAGATACAAGTGTACTGTATAATCCTCACATTGGTGACATGGTAGGTAGGGTATATGCGTAGTCGTTGATACTATTCCAGTTAAGTAAAATGAATATTGTCCGTGCGCTGTACATTTATGTAAGTACACATGAAAAAAATAAGTTGCAGGTGAAACGAAAAAACGTCTAATCTTCCAAGCTCGGTGTGGCACATAGCTAACTCCTCGTGACCGTCACATGAATGTAAAGATTATTGAAATATTCTTAATAATCCTAAAATATTTCTTAGCGTGCGCTTACGGTTGGGAAAAGTAGTAAGTCAAGTTGTAACGTGAAACGTCAAAATAGGTCAAACAGGCGACCAACAAAATTATGCTTTATATAGATTTTACGTTTGCGTATGCGCAGAAAGACCAATATTTTGTGAACAATGAAACTGATAGGGGACCACTTACAACCGAATTCACACATTTTTCGAAAAATTATCAAATTCGTATGGAAACTGTGGAAATTAAGGTTAGGTATTACAAAGATTTAACAATCGAGCATGCGCAGCAGCACCCAATGGTACAATTATGTTGAATTGATATGAGGTTGGTAAGTTTTCTTTTCCCAATTATACTCCGAGTTTGAGAGAGGTAGGATGAATAGAGGCTCATAAGAAACGATGCTTGATGAAATTACGTTTGAGCTTCCTTAAAGCGGAGTTGTTTGGTTGGGTTGTTGCAGCTGGAAGGAAACCATCTACCACTATCCCGTGCGTTCCCTGAAAATTTCTTAAAAAATCGAAAGAAAACGGTCGAGATTTTGCCTGCTACAAGGATTCGCGGACACACGGACAGATCCACCGACGAACACCGAACAACAGTTGTACAGAATGGTCAAAAACGTAAAATCCGAGGAGAAATTTAGATTAAACAAATATTTCATATCCCGATAGTGAATCAATGTTGCTGCCGCATAGAGGTAAATTCAGAAGCGAAGACGAATGGGTGTGAAGATTTGCTTGAGAAAGCATAAATATACCTAACCCATAATACCTAATGCATAAGGCCATTCATTTGAAACGCTGAATCTTGAACGCTGGGAAGAGTCGTCAAGGTGAAGTTAGGATTCCAGTTATTCCAGTAAGTCTATCCATTGTGAAATCACAATGCGAGTAAGATTCTCTATCCGAATTAAGTATGTGTTCCTCCCTGGAAAAATTCTCAATACAGTTGAAGGGCGCAGGGGAATAACGACCTCAGTCCACTCTAGGTGATTTTGAGAAAAATCAAATTCAAAGTTTCCCTACTCATAGCATGGTTCAAGTACTTGAAAAAAAATAAAACACTAAAATCATTATTATAATCATAAACATGTTTATTAACAGACTGTACGGTTGAAATTACTTTTTGAATACAAATTACACTAAATTTTAACATTTTGCACAAAAAATCAAGGGCTCATGCCATTTTTCCCTTTAATCAGCTGTCCATTAGTGGATCGTCCATGTATGTAATCATCGTCACTTTCTTACGGTTGGTTGATGTATTTCAATTTTCGGTAGAATTCTTTGGACTCAGGTCTTGCAAGGAATGTTTTCAGGTGATGCAAATCGTCCCATTCGGCCTTCTTGACCCGGCTGTTCTTCACTAGACTCCGATACGTCACTGTCCATGTTCATTGATCAACTTCGCAAATACACAGTAAGAAAGAAAAAACGCAGAAAAAGTTCGGCACTAGAAGCAAAATTGAAATAGAGATACCTAATAGGTAAACTTACTGATATGAAACAATGGGAGCAATGGTATTCGTTATCACTCAATACGTTGCAGTGATTCACGGAGTCGTTAAGCGAGACAGACACTGAAGCCGGGATTGAAGCCGTTCTTCCCAAGGCGTGCTCGGACTCATGTCGTTTTTCCCCACTACGGGAAATACACTTTTAGTGTATTTTCAAGGACTCAAGTCATTATTTCCATTTGTTGGTTAGTGTATGTTATAAATAGTACTCTTAATGCGCTACTAGATGGCACCACAAGCTCATTTTTAGGGAAAAGTGGACTGAAGTCGTTTTTTCCCAGCATCCTTCAGTTCTCGAGAAAGTTAGTTTTTTTAAGATTCGATATTTATGTCTTATTCAAACATGGGGTGGTTACCAAGCGATAACACTGAAGAACAAAGTAGACAAGGAAAAATGATATTGTATATAATTGTGTGAGGAGCATCTCTTGTGATGAACGCATCACTCTCCATTTTTTTGTTGTTGTATAGGACAGATGGAAACAAGAACGCGACCTTGGATCGATCATCCATATTACATCAGCGACGTATGGAAATTTTGAACCCCCTTCTTTGCAGGGCCAAGTGATGATACATCGCGGCAAAATAAAATGAAGCGAAAAAATTACTGTAGTTGATCCATTTTGAAATGACAAGGGCAGAGTCACGGAAAACTAGAACTGAACGCCCCTCTCGAGAAGGTTCCAGGAGAGGGAGAGACTTCCAAGGGGGTTGAGCGATGGTCGTTCATTTGTTTGACTGTCTCTGAAAGGCTTTTGTTTGGCTTGACCATGTTGTATTGTAAGCAACGGAGCATTATGCAAGATGGATACGGCCGTGTCGCCTTCCCTACCAAACATCCATTCCCTTCCAGTATTTTTTGCTCGTAATCCTCCCTCTATCCCCTGAATTTGATAAATGATTGCGAAATCAAATTTGTAAAGCTGTCTTCAAAATCCACCGTACCGACAGTTTCGTATTCCTCTGAATGTGTGAGCAACCTAGTTGATATAGCAGGGGTCTTCACTACGAATAACTGCGATTATTTCAGTTATTCACAACAATGGTCACAGTTACACTTTCTTTGCAATTATCTAACTAATTGATTGATTGATTGATCAATCTAAAGAATCGATTGATTACTACGTTCTAAAGTGTAGACAATATCGTTTATAGCAATCGATAATAATTATCAAATAACATAATCAAATTTCATCGTCAAGGTCGATTGTTGGCTCAGTTGTGAAAGCTTGTTTGCATAAATGACACCGCTTTTTTTCTTATGGCATTTGGGATTCATATAATTCTTGTAAAACTATGCTCGCAAGATAGTTTGATGCACCAATCAATAGTCTCAACAGGCTTATAAAAAACCCAAAAAAACACCTGCAAATTATTGCACAAAGGCTGATAAGTTATTTCTGCATTGTACAGCCCTTCTACGCAGAACACCTGTCTATAATTATGAAACGGTATAGGTATTATACATTGGGTATATAAATCCATCTGCATATTTATAGACGCTTACTGAAGATCAATTCATTAAATGAAATAACACCTACACCTACCTATTTAACGTGAGCTGAACCACCACCTGGACATTAATTATGTAAAAAAAATAAATAAATAAAATGAAAAACCTATGCTTCAGAAGTCCTATATACTAGTGACAAAAGTCCATGTACTATATACTTCAGAAAAAAATTCCATATAGAAGTCCATCTATACTTCTAAAATCCATACACTAGTGACATAAGTTACAGTAAATATCGTTTCGTGAAGTAAAAATGTCAATGGAAATATATTCATATCAGCTGATACGAACGTCTAGTTACACGTAGTCTATGAAAAGTAGTCCCAAAAAACAGCTAATCAGTGGAACGAATTCATAACTTCGTGAAAATGGACATAAATGTTCTTCAGACCTTCCTAAGTAACATAGTAAAAGTCTATAAAAGCTATAGGGAGCGGAAGGGGGTAGAGGGACGGGGAATCCCGTTAAAAATGTGGAATTTTCCTTGCGTTTATCTTGGAAACTATAAACTTTTTCATATAATATGAGTATATACTAACTTGAAGATTATTAAATTTCCTTTTGAATTATTCAGTCCTGTTTTTCCTATTCAGAACGAATACAGAGTTACCGAACGTTTAATATTACAAACATTGGTGCCTTACCGCTTCACATCACGAGTTTCGTCCTACAAAAATAATCAACGATCTTTCGTAAATGATTTGATCATCATGTATCCATTTTTATTTCGATTTTGGTATAGTTGATGTTGAGAGAGGATTGAGTTTGCGATGGGATGGAACATCTCACTCTTGAGTATGTAAACCTACGTATAGCGTTTAGGACAAAGATCGCCATTCTGTCCCTCGGAATGGTATTCCTCAGTCAAACGCCAAGAACATCTTTGTGATGTCAAACATTACTTGCTTGTCGTACATTCCCTAAATTGATGCGATTCAACTTCCTCTCTTTCACTTTAAGAAATTCAAATTCATATAGTTGCTAGTTACTAAAAAACAAAAGTGCTTTAAATGGAACTATTTCATTTTTATAATGACCAGCAATCCACAATATTAACATTGAAGGACGCAGGAGAAAGGTTCTAATAGAAATAAATACTCTGCAAAACATTTTGAAGAGTCTTTATATAGTTTTCGGTATCAAAAATTTCAGCAAACGAATGCCACAACGAAACGCGAGGTAAATTTAGCTCGCCTTCCTTCCAATCTGAAGTGGCGCACCAACACCTATTACGAGTTAACACGAGGTTCAATTATGGAGAGGAAACACTATGAAATCTGAGCATAGAATGGGTTTGGGAATTGGAGAATGGCGTTCTGCTTCTCATCTGACCACCAAGTCTCCTACCCCAAGCAGTCACTTAATATTTAATATCCTGCAAATGCCGAAAATGATGCCACTGTGGACGTAGATATAAAAATCTGGCTTAAGTTGCTTCGCCGTATGCTCATTCTGCAAGGGCAGGGGCTGCCATAATTCGCTACCACATTCCGGAAGGCGATAATTCTCAACCTTATTTTCCGGAAGATGATGTGTGAGTTAGAACGATTGTCCCTCTTGAAGATACTTTTGAAGCTCGGTATCTCATCAGACAAGACAATCCAGTAGTTTTAACATGGATGTTGGGGTGAGGGTCAGTCTGAAATTCGCAAAACTAACCCAAAACCAACACCGAATTTTTTAATAATTTTCTAATGTTTTCCGCTTACAATTGTAACTTCGTCAGTTTACATCTGACCAAAATGGATCACACATACTACGTCGCTTAAGCAGTTTCAAAAATTAAAGCAGCAGAGGTACACGTAAAATCAATATGCCTTCAAATATTTGAATCTATTCATATAGATGACCAATATAAGGTACCGACCAAAATTGTTCTATTTAAATTAATTAATTACTTTTTTGAATTTAATTTTTTTTAAATTTCTTATATTAGATCCCCATTTAAACATGAATATGTTTTTTTTAGGATAGGGGTCTGCAATTCGCGCACAGACACGACAATACCAATAATCAACAGCGTTCAGTAGAAACCAAGGTCGCAAACAAATGATAATTTCACGGAAATCATTATTATTTATGGCACTGGGGAGTATATTTCGGCAACATTAGCTACAAATACTTTGGATTACAGTTGTAATAGGCGTATGTAGTGAGTGATCTTTCCTGACCAGCTGTGTGAGCTACATTCTCTCCTGTTCACCCTTTGGGACTGAAATTAGGAAGACCCATCATAAAATTTGAAACTCTTGGGACGTGCTCCAAAACTAGACCAAATTCATAATTCAAAAAGAACCTCGCACCAGAATATTTGTCACGAGCATTTACCCCCTTCAGTTAAATCCGATACTCCCGAGATATGTGTCAAAATTAGACCTTAGGAAGTTGAAATTTGATTGGGCGACCCTTTGGGACAACAAGAGAAGATTGAAATTAAGGGCTCTTTTTATTATAGACATAAACCTATCATTAAATTTGAAACTCTTGGCACTGTCTCCAAAACTAGACCAAATTCATAATTGAACAAAAAAGAATCATAAAAATCTGACCAGATTATTTGAAACATCACGATTTATCTGTTTATTCTTCTCCATTTACCCCCTTCCATATTTAAATCCGATACTCTCGAGATATGTGTCGAAATTATACCAAAGTTATAGTTAAAAAAAAAAAAGAAAAAAATCCCCACAATCCGACTAAAATAGTTAAAACACCACAATTTATCAGTATATCCTTCTCCATTAACCCACTCCCATAATGAAATTTCAAACTCTTGTCATGCTTCCCCAAACAAGATCAATTCTTAATAAAACAAATCGTTTAGCCAAATTTGAGCTATAATCAGGCGGAATTAGGTACTTCACTTGCGAATCATAGTACCTCATTGAGCATATTTCGTTACCTAACGTAACATAAAATAAAAATCCATGTCAAAATTAAAAAAATTGGTCGAAATTCAAAGCTTGGGGTGCGCTTGAAAGAACCGGTAATTACCCCCTCCACTTCCAAACCCGTCTGCGAATACAAAATTCCCAGGTTCGTTGTACGCAACTAGACTACAAATGGTAGGTATCGAAAAAAATTAGAATCACAAAAATTGGTTATGAATTGTCGCCTGGGCAGCGTCGAAAAAACACATACACATACGCGTTCGTACACACGCACGCACGCACACACACCTTATTCGTTTTTTTCCCACTGATTCTGTCTTAGAATGGTCTGAAACAAAATTTTATACGGTTATTATTGTTTGTTTTTCTTCTCATCTTGGGTTCCTTGCATTCCCGGATCAATCCAATAGATCGTCCCTTAATTAACAAACTCAAGCTTTAGAGGGACGTTCTAATAAAACTGATGTTTCAGTGTTTCACAACCTCATTTCATTTGCAAGCTTTGAGGAATGACCGTACACTAACTCCTGGGGAAATATTTGAGGTTTTGATTTTCAATAAGATTTCATTTCAGTATTAAGATTGCCGAATTCATACGTATCTTCCAATCCGTCGTTATAAAAGCTAGTAGTAGTTTCATAATAGTTGTAACAATATTGAGAATGGGAATGTTATGATTGCGTTATCATCTGTCTCGGAGGTTCGGTACCCACTCTTTCTTCATGCGACGAGATATGAATGTCTTTTTATTTTAATTCCTTGCTATGAATACTCTCCTTTTAAACCTCAAATGATAATTGATACTGGAGGTTATCGGCGTCCTCATCCGGCCGGAGGGAGAAGTTGATATGACAGTCATGCGGCGCGGTGCGTGGTTGTCGCTTCTCTTGTTGGCGCTCAGATCAGTAGATTCCTTGAAGCTCGATCCGTGCGTGTTCGCCGAGGAACTTACCAAGCAGAAATACGAAGTACCGTTCTGGCAGATACCAACATGGGTCTGTATAGGGTATCTGGGGTCTTTTCTGGACACGTCTTTCAACAATTCGGGGTTCCATGGTATATTCCGGATATCGGGAAAGCACTGGTGCAGTCAGTGTAATATGACGTGCGACAAACTGATGGATGACGATTTGACGGACGACGTCAGCTGCGCCGTACACGTCTACAAACGGCACAACGGATTCAACGCATGGGGCAGCAATTATGAGGCTTGCCGAGAGCCGTGGAAGCATTTGGAGGGCAACGACTGCCACGACCGCTGGAAAATGTTACTCCTAAGATTCCCGAAGATACCGACCACGACGACTCCAAATCCCATATCCACCATACCATATACGCACATGCTTACCGATGCGGATATATCATCCGGGATAGAAGAGACCACGACTACAGAGTCTTCAACAATGTCATCAACACACCGAACCATTCAAACAGAACATCACGCACATTGGATAGATCCCCTACTGTCAACCGACGCTGGTTTATTGGTATTGATACTGCTATTGGTCTTCATAGTATCCGTGATAATAGAAGTATGGCGTCGATATGAACTACCTTTCTCAAACATGTTTCTTTGAAATATTGTTCAGGCGAACCTCATTTTACAACCATGGATTCCCGCAGATGCTGACCACGACGACTCCGAATCCCATATCACCCATACTATATACGCACATACCTACCGATGCGGATAGATCACATAGGATAGATGAGACCACCGCTACAGAGTCTTCAACAGTGTCATCAACACACCGAATCACTAAAACAGAACATCACGCACATTGGATAGATCCCCTGCTGTCAACCGACGCTGGTGTATTCATATTGATACTGCTATTGGTCTTCATAGTATCCGTGATAATAGAAGTATGGCGACTACCTTTCTCAAACATGTTTCTTTGAGATATTGTTCAGGCGAACCTCATTTTGCAACCATCGGTCTTAAGAGATATTTGAAACTTGAAGAATTCCGATATATTTTTTGCGATTTGTCAACCAACAACCGAGACGGATAACGACGTTTGTGCATATTTTCATTAAATTATACCGCGAAAAATGTGTAAATTCACTTCATGATGTGCGGTTCTGACTATAAACTTTACCGAGAGGAAAAATAGTCCTTCGAAAATCAGATAATAACTAACTACTGTGGGAGTAAATTAATGTCATGCAATATTCATAAAATTAATGCAGTTATCGTGATACACAATGTACAGTCATAAATGATAACCAGAAAATGGGACATTTCTTTTAAGAATTTGGACCTATCAGGCTTAAATTTTTGCCATAGACGTAGCAAACATAGTACGAACGTCACATAATCAGTAAAGTTATTCTATTCAGGGTGTCATTCAATGATTTTTATCTGTCTGAAATTATGAAACTTTTCTACGTGCACGGTTATGGTTAAATCCTTCTCCCAAATTTAAAATAGTGTTTATAAATAAGTTAATAATATTTAATTCCTTTGAAGCGCTGAATAGTTTAGACAAAGTATTACTGAAATGCCACAAACTGGTATTCTGAGTTGCAATAAAACTAAAACCGTGATTTTCAAGAAAAGTTGGATTTTTCAATCAAAGATTCGGTTTTTTTATTTATTTCATCCTCCAAGAATCGTTCAAATGTGTTTCAACGACATGCATACACAACAAAATTACAACAACAGCAACAAATGTTGAATTGTGTTAATAAGTCCTACTAGTTATAAGTGAAATGACGCTTACGTTCAAAAATTAATAAATTTCAAAAACTAACAAGTGAGATGAAAATGTAAATTATGTATAAATATATTGGCTGTGTAGAACATTGTTACCTATATTATTGCTGACATTTTTTTCTTCAACCCTACTCCATGGTGTTGTAAGCATACCAATAGAACCTTCATTCAGTGTTGCGTCTTCATCTTATTCAGTACAGGTGAAATAGAGTGAATGAAAATACCAACTTACTATTGTAACGTTTTTGGGCAGGGAAGTCATGGCTAGGTAAAATATTTTGCGAAGTTGCGATTATAACAGTAATACAAACCTAATATTCTTAAATTCTTGCGCTAGATTATTATTTTCATGAAGAATGCATACATTTACGACATGCCACCTTGGAAGACTTTATCTAATAATTTTGCTTTCATTTTGTTATTTCATGACATTTCCATTAACTCGATAGGTGAAAGAAATTTATGTCGTTCCATCTAAATAGATGTTCTATTTATGAATAAAAAATAGCACATACCAGATTCTGTCTGCCTCCTACGCTGGTCTGGAAAGAATATATAAAATAACTAATGAATACGAAAATTATTCTTGTAAAATAAAACTAGATGTTCAGTTTTGTTAATTCCTAGAGCAATCCCCAGCTACCATGATTGCACAATCATTAGCTTTTTCTTCCATTTCTGCAATTTCGAATTGGGGAAAATATATTGTAATAGCTGTGAATATAACACATCCTATCCACCCCCTCTCAAATCCTTTCACAAATCTGTTTCAAAAATTATTTGGATTATTACAAATTTATCAATTATTTCCGTTGTAGATAGCTCTACTACGCTGATGTGGGGATTTATTTGAAAATTTAAACTTTTATTCGCCTGAGCGTTTTAGCCGCAAAATAATCGTTCTGAAAAAAATAAAAAAATTAAAATAATAATATTAATAATATTAAAAAATATAATAAATAAAATAAAGTAAAAAAATCTCCATATATCATTGCATTTAAACATGTTCAACCTCATGTACTACAACGAATGGGATTGTATGTTTGATCATATTGTTCCCATTAGTACCTACAAAAGGTTCACATCCTTCTACAAGAATATATAATGACTATTGGCAAAAGAATCTTTATTATCCCTATAACCTCTTCAAGTTAAATAGACCTTTCCTGAGATTGCAAGGTCCATTGCTGTGCAAGGTCCACAGATGAACGAGTCGTTCCTAGAGTTTAGGTCAGGAGCTGGATTTCTTTGGGAAGTTAGAGGTTTTGAATAATCTTATTTGGTACTTGCCCTATAATACCAACTATATTGTCAATTGAAAAACGTTTGCTACTCTGTACTAACATACAGTTCAGTCACCAACAAGGTAGGGACTATGCTTGGTATCAAGGCTCTCAGTAAGAACCAAGAGTTCACACACTTCATCAGGAAAGCAAAAAGTACACGTTCATTAGCATAGGTGGCAGGAACGATATATTCAACTTAACTGAAGCTATAACAAAAGTTATATTTTCATCACTATCAAAACAGGCTTAACACACAAAAAATTAGATTGTTTTTCCTGTAAGCTCCAAATCTTGAAGAGTTTGGATATTTGAGTTCCCTTAGAGCTAAGCTTAGAACAATTATTCTAGAGTAAAGCTCCCCTCATCACCCCTTCCCTCTTGATCAGCTAGATCGTCTTATTCAGAAGGAGTAACTGCTGATGTTGAACGTTTCATCCTTTGTAAATTCGACGATGGAATTTGGTGGGGTCTTCGGCAAGAGTGTAGTCTTCGAATACCAAGTATATTGTTGCTTGATAGGTTCCAGCAAAATTAGTGAATGTAATGTTTCCACCGACTATTCACAAGTCTCCCTAGGATGGTGATGCGGAACAGAGCTGGTGAGGAAGTACGATGTCTGGTGAGAAGTTTATGTTTGCGACTTTCTAAGCCTCAACTATTGATAGTCTAGCACTTGACCAACATCTTAACGACCATTTACACTGAGAAGACATCGATCGCAAACAGGATTTGTGAACACTCACAAACATGGTGCGCGTGCTATGTAAGCACTCACTCGCGCCGAGCATTGTGAGCAGCGTTCGTTCGTGCGCGGGGTCGACCCGTCGACTTCGGTTTTTCCACGAATGCTTGTGTTTGTTGCGTGTCCAGTTGAAACATGATGGCTTGGGAATTATGAGGACAAGACCTTCTCAACGGAGGGTGACAGAAGGGAGGACGTGGAATGAACTTGTGGATCCATGGTAAATGCGCGAGAACAACTGTTTGGTTGGCTGAGCGCGGCAGTGTAAACGCATTCTCCTTTTTGGCGTTTGCAAACGTCCTGGGCGGGTATGTTTGCGAACAGTGCGCGCTCATTGTAAATGTACCTTTAGTCCTTTGAACTGTACATGCTAAGGATGCTATCGATAAACCGCGAGTAAATGTGATTTTTTGTGAGTAATTACGTGAGATATTTCTCACACCTACCTACCAGTTTGACCACAATATTTTAATCACTGTAATGATATGTATACCCAAAGTGTGAGTCTCGTCTTCCTTAATGATTTCTGGCTAATAGGAGTTGTATTCTGCATTCCAGAGTTCGGATAACAATGTGTAAACAGAATACGAAAACAGAAACGACCAATCCACTCTTAACCTAAGACGATAGGTATCAAATTGGGGATCTATCCTTGACCTAACTCCAAGGGACCAACCGGGACAAAGAGTTCATTCTCATGATAATATCAAATATTAAAGGGTACCACTAGAGGAAACTAGTTGAATCACCCTCGAGCGGCGACGACGAAAACTTTAAAACTGTATTGTTTGTACTTGAGATAATAATTCACTCTGTGGGAAACCTCCCCCCCCCTCCCCGCCCCCTCCTACGGATTTGTGAAAAGGGGAATTGGTGGGTTGGGGGTAAAGAAGGAAGGTTAGGGAACTGAGGGAGGTTGTAAATGACCCTTCCTTTTCCTCCGTTATGGAACTTACCCCTCCTACCGGCTCCTTTTCCACGGATAGCCCGATTTTTCTCTGGGCAGGTCTGTTTTTATTAGCACCCCCTCCCACTTTTCGCCCTAAACCCTCTCCGTTTCTCTCTCCATTCCACCTTTTTCGAGATCTTCTCCGTATCTCTTTTTTTTCTCCTCTCAGAAGCTTTTCTCTGAAGAGGTAAAACGATTTTTGATCTTCCTTCCCAAGAACGGAGAGCACCTTTCCCGTCCTCGCCCGCACCGATCCCTAAAACTCTCTTCCGGCTCATCTTTTTACAAACAGAATTGTCAGAAGTGTCATCAACGGGGTAGTGGATCTGATAGCGAGAGTAGATCTGTTATAAATAATGTATAACAGAAAACTCTCTTCGCCCACTTGGTCCCTTCGGAGAGTGTTCCTTTTCTGCTCCTCCTCTACCTATGGTCTGCAGTGCAGCACTCAATCTTCGAAGAAAAACTTGGGGAGCTGCGATTTCCGACTGTCGTAACGACAAGACATCATTTGACAAAATTGTCTGAGGAATGTCCGAACTCAGTGGAGATTTAACGATCGTCGAAACCACTCCATCACAAAAACACTATTATTCAACATTCTGGTTTATACTGAAGATACGTCGATTTTAGGCGACTCCCATTATATCCCCTCTTTAGTTTTTTTGTTCGTTCTATGTTTTCAAATTGAAGTTGAATATTTAATAAAATGCAGGTGTTTGTAAAATCGAACCTCATAAAATCGGCCTAATAAACTTAGATGCCTGTATCAGCAGATATATGTAATCCCAATGGGATTCCGACTTCGTGAAATCGAGTTTGATGTAAATACTGTCCCTGCGGATAGACTGGAGAAGCGTTGGTCTTTAGAACGTTTCTCAGAAGCTACGCCATACAGGCGAGGTTTCTTATTTAAGAATGACGACCTATCGGAATTGATTCGGGGGATGGGGAACAACCCATGCATGAGAAAAAATAACCACGCACAAATCCGTTTCAGATCATTCTAAGACCGAATCCGTGAAAAAACCATAAAGCCTGTATGTGTGTATGGGAGTATATGTGTGTATGTATGCTTGAGTGTGACCAATTTTGTCGACGCTGCCCAGGCTACAATTCTCAACCGATTTTCGATATTCTTTCTTTGTTCCATCCCAATTTTACCTAGTCTAGTTCTGCAAGAAACTTTGGGAATTTAGGATTCACTGTCGTGGTGGTGGAGGGGGGTTGAAGGGAATAATAACCGATTCTTCCAGGCGCTGCCTAAACTACAAATCTTGACCGATTTTCGTGATTATTATTTTGTTCCATTAGGAATTCGATGAACTTTTGGAACGTGTATCAGGAGTTTTAGATTTCATCACGGGAGGGGGTGATCGGAGGGTCTAAAACTGATAAATCGTGGTGTTTTAACAATTATCGTCAAATTTTTGTGATTCATTTGTTGTTCAAGTAGGAATTCGGTCTAGTTTTGGAACGTAGGAATATCAAGAGTTTCAGATTTAATTATGGAAGAGGGTGAATGGAGTGGAGGGGGTAATAGTAATAAATTGTGATGTTTTAACTATTCTCGTCACATTTTCGAGATCATTTTTTTAATTCAATTATCAATTTGTTCTAGTTTTGGAAATAATGTCAGGAGTTTCAAATCTCATACTTATGATAGGAATTCGATGTCGGTGGTGGGACCGAATGAGGGGGCGAGGTAAGTCCAAGAAGTCACGATATTTTTGTTTTTTCTCTTATTTTAACTCCCACCAAAATTATATAAAATCCGTTCATAGGGACGTCCCTGTGATGCATGCATAACTTACCGATATGTAATATACCATATTCTTAGAGTTCGTGCTGACTTGCTCAAGCTTAATTGCCAACCTCACTCGTCTAACAAGGGACGTAATGTGATTTGCTCCCTTTGTAACTCAGAAGAACCAGAAGACCTGGAGCATTTTTTGGCTG
The DNA here is from genome assembly GCA_030762985.1 of Adelphocoris suturalis. Classification (NCBI taxonomy): domain Eukaryota; kingdom Metazoa; phylum Arthropoda; class Insecta; order Hemiptera; family Miridae; genus Adelphocoris; species Adelphocoris suturalis. The sequence continues at coordinate 21,995,982 of CM061041.1, read as the reverse complement.
CTTGCCCCGTTCTTGCTCAGTTTCGCAGAGCGAATTTCGGTAAATCGAGTCTGTCGCGTGATACATTGTTGTGCATTTTGAATGGGACGAACTGGTTACAACTTGCCAGATTTTGCCAATCCGCTTGGGCCTACAGAGCTGAATTAGTAAGGGAGTTTAATTGGGATTTAATTTAACATACGAGACTAACTCAATCATTTATAATAAAGTCAATAGGTACCTATGAAAAAATATTATATGTGTAACTATTTAATGTCAATGCAAATACTCGTACAAGTAGAAAAATCAGGGGATAACCGATAAATAACGCTATGTTAATATATTATATAATTAAATAAATGTACAATTATCAGTAAGGTATACAATTTCGTACGATACTCCGACAGACGGGCATAGCCCATTGTCATGCTCATGTATTTATTTATTTATAGTATGTTTGCAATGTTGTCAATAAATGCATGTTTTCTCTCTCTCTCTCTCTCTCTTTCTCTCTCTCTCTCTCTCTCTCTCTCTCTCTCTCTCTCTCTCTCTCTCTCTCTCTCTCTCTCTATATCTCTCTCTCTCTATATATATATATATAAATATATATACCATATTCTTCATTAATTTCCGGTTTCTTCATTGATACCCACATAGTTTGTGATTGTTTGAAAAAAATCTGATGATAAAATATTCATTAGTGGCGATAATTTGAAGGAATGTACCTATAATAAACGGATCCTCGGTTCTATAAGTGAAAATCACACTAGGTGGAATTTCCACGCCGCTATGAGCGACCAGCGCCCGATCGTATTCTTTCAACCCGGATAGTTTCCAGTGAAAACGTTTTAACCCTCTCAATAAATCTCCATCGCACGTGTAGATTAGCACCAATGAAAAGGGATGACGAGGAGGAAGGGTGGAGGAGGGGGGGGGGGGTATTTGTGCCTTTGCGGCGAGGGAACGGTATTTCCGCTTATACCCCCGGCGATCCCATCAATACGCATTCCTCAGGCTTCAGTGTTCCCCAAGTTCCCTCCCCGAAAGCTCTTCTCCACCCCGAAAGGGTTAAACTATCCCAGACATCTCCCCGCCGACCTCTTCGTCCCGCAGCCAATTAATATTCTGTCCCTCCCCTTCTATACCCAAATCCGGACACTACTGTAGAAATAACTGTAGCAGTGACTGAGGGGCCTCCCCCAACTTCCTTTTGGTTTTTCATTGTTGCTCGTGTTATTTATTTTTGCTTTCTCTCCCTTCGTTTTTCGAAACCCATCCCTCTCTTTACCTCTTCCTTGAATGGCCATAATTCATACGGATATGAATATATATTATTCTGGAGGTCTGTCAACACAAAAGCAACCTTTCCCCTTCTATGGATTCACCCCTCGTCATCCCCTTATACCAGGTATACCTAATAAATTAATATGTTATATTGATAACCTCATAATTTCTTCTAACACCACCAAAAAATATACATACACACAAACACACACATTCACACACACACACGCATATATATAATAGGTAACTTTGTCTCTTAATAACATAGTTTCTCTTAGGCAGGACAAGAGTATTTATACGAATTTTTACTATCATAGAATCAGGAAATTTTCGATACAACTTGATGAGTAGTTTCTTGTAGCTACATCTAAGGAAACATGATAATTTGTTTTTCACCAAAAACACCTCGCTGTAGAAAATGAGTGCACAATGGTATGATTGCGTTGTGATACGTATGGAAGGGTTTTACAAAACCCTACAGTGATTCGAAACTTCCTAGGATGACCAGCGGGAAATTTGGCTCACTCAGCTGACCAAGAAAGAGCACATTATATCAATTGGCTCCTCATGTTCAAAAGAAGGTTTGTATCAAATTTTAACTTCTTAGGGTGAACAGGAGAGAATTTAGATCTCTCAGCTGAACTACAAAAGAGCCCATCATTTCAATCGTCACTTAATGTCCGAAATAGCCTCTCTACCAAATTTCAACTTTCAAGAGTAAATAAAGAGGATTTAGCTGATTCAGCTGATCAGGAATGAGCTCTACATTTCAATCGTCTCTCACTAACTCAGAAAGTCTTCTTATCAAATTTCAACTTCCTACAACGAAAAGGAAAGAAATATGCTCACTCAGTTGATCAGATAAGAGTCCATGATTTCAAAATCGTCTCCTAATGACCCTCATACTTTCCCTATCAAATTTCGACTCTCTAGGGTGAACAGAAGAGAATTTAGCTCACTCAGCTCGGTCTCGCGGTAGGCAATAAAGTCCTGCGCCAAAATAATGTGACGCGAAAAATGTGTGACAACCTTGAAAACCTGAGTCCATCCATGAAACATATTCATCTTAAAATGAGCGATAGGGGCGATCCAATAACAACGGTAACAGACAAGGAGAGAGAGTCATGAAGTAAACTTGTGCTTCTTCCCTACTCGCATTTCATCTTACAGTGTGCCACCAATATACCACCCCTCAGTGAGCAAAGCACAGGTCACTTTACCTGTGTAGTGGTATTCAATCAACATCACGGATTGAATCATCATTGAACGGTGAAGAACCAACAAGAATAAGAAGAGATCCGTTCTGAAGCATCAATGCTGGGGTTGCTACGACGCACTGTGGCCTAAAAGTAGGAAATTTTGGACAGGAGTATGTTTTCCATCTGTTCTTGTAGGAAATTTTGCGCTGATTATGAAAATACCCCTTGTTCCTATTCCCAATATTCAATCTTCACTCATTTTATTTTTTAATTTATTTCAAAAAATGCTTATAAAACACGTTTTAAAAATATTTTACCATCCAAAGCCTTGAAATATTGCTTTAAAAAAAAAAAAAAAAAAAAAAAAAAAAAAAAAAAAAAAAAAAAAAAAGCCCAACAGCATAAACTTGAGGAAAATTAAATTTTGCGTCGAATGGACCCCCATGTGGCCTGGGGGGTGGAAATACCCATGTAGGTATCTTGTAAATAAATAACTGACCACTGGCGTTTTATCTTGAAATCTGTTGATTTTGAAGTAGATGTATTCCTGTGTATCTGAAATTTAGGTAAATATTCGGAATGCTCAAAATTACTTGTCAGTAAGGGCGAGAGAGTTGTTGAGTTTAATAATTTGAATTTTTTTTTCTTCCTTATAATATAAAGATAGGAGGCAATGAATTATCTTGAGTGGTGAAAAGAGGTAGAACAAGTGGGCTCCAAAATGATATAGCTCTCCTTCAGGAGGAAGAGAGGACAATGAGAAGAATGGTGTCTACGCATATTTCAATAAAACAATCGCACGGGGTAAATACCTGCTTCTGTTTAGAGGGCGAGATGGAAAGGGGGACATACCCTTCTTCCTCCACGGCTAACTAATGGCGCCTCATTGTAGGCCGGGGCGTTGATAGAAGGCCCAGAGAGGCGTAAATAACAACTACCACCACCCTTGTTGTACCTCCCCGCCATCTCTAGGGGGGTCCCCGCGGTTCCTCCTTCGCCCCTTTCCTCCATCCCGTCGGTTTCCATCTTCTTCTTCTTCTTCCCCCTTTTTCCGCCAAAAATGTCCCCACAACCATCGCCACCAAAGAACAATCATCCGAAGGTGCCCCCAACAATGGGGCTCCTTTCAAAGGACGACCATTATGGAACCTCCGCCGAGCGCTTTCGGGGCGGGAGGGTAATTTTTCAAACGGATTAACTGGAAACTGTTTCAACCCTCGCAGGTTTTGAGGTTGCACGGGGTCGCTATTATTTTTGCAGGCTTTTCCTTAGTCTTGGCGAAGGTGGTATTAAATTACATCGTCATTCCTTAGAAAGGGTTCGGAGACGCAGTTTTCACCCCAAGATCGCTACCATAAAAAAATGTCTCGACCTTTCAGACTTGCTTATTAGTTATAAAATTAGAAAAGCCCGCAGCAAACTGTTACAAAGAGATTGGTTATTTCTGCACTAGATAGCTTTTCTATGAAGATCACTGTCCTATGATTATTAAACGTTGTATATTGTGGACACATTGTCACAATATAATAGCACGGATGAAGACGCCTACCAAACAGAAATTGATACAATTAAATTAAACAAGTACACTTTAATCATAAGAGCTACTTGAAATGAGTTCAAACATATACATAAATTTCCGTCTCGTTCTTGACGTTACCTTACATATTAGTTTAATGCTTTCATTTAACAGTAATCAAAGGAATAGAATGCACAGCTGAACGCCTAGCCGATAAGTGACAAAAGCCTTTCCGCTAGGTTATAGGTTGGGTCAGGGTAAGAATTCATTGGTACGCCATGATAAGAGCTATGTCACTGCGGCTGAGAGGAACAAGAATGACGGGATCGGGGACAGACGATGGGGCCCCCTTCACCTCGTTAACAAGCCAAAAAAGGGAGGGAAAAGTACCAGTCATGAATCATGACCGTGTGTGCAAATTTTCGTAAATTATCGTATTATATTAGGTATGTTACATTGTTTTGAAATTTGAGAATTTTCATTTCTAAAGCATTGTTGACTACCAATTTTACGCCAACAAAAAAATCTGGTTTTAGATAATATTCGTGTTGACGATTTTCTTTCAACCTTTATAAGCCCTTGTGGAGCCAGTGTTTGACCCTAGAGTACTCTCATAGGTATCATTAAACTCGAATATTTTCTAATCGTTAAGAAAAAATTATAACATTCCCAGTGCGATGGTTTGTGATTTTTTAAAACCATTCCTCAGAGTTGGACCCCATGAGGTCCATTGAAAGTGTTACTGAGGTTTTAGGCACATACTCTGCCGTTATGAAAGTGAATTTTAGTGAATTTTGGTCCATACACGCAATACAGTACATAAAAAGAAAATATAGAGAGTGATCTCGAAACGTAGTTCAAAATATTTGCGAAATAGGATGTCAAGAAAAGAACTAATTTGACATCCTATTTCGCAAATATTTTGAACTACGTTTCGAGATCACTCTCTATATTTTCTTTTTATGTATTTTACTGCGTGTATGGACCAAAATTCACTGAAATTCACTTCCAACGGCAGAGTATGTGCCTAAAACCTCAGTAACACTTTCAATGGACCTCATGGGGTCCAACTCTGAGGAATGATTTTAAAAAATCACAAACAATCGCATTGAAAGGGTTATAGTTTATTCTTAACGATTAGAAACGATTCAAGTTTAATGATACCTATGAGAGCACTCTAGGGTCAAACGTTGGGTCCACAAGGGCTTATAAAAGTTGAAAGAAAATCCTCAACACCCCTGAAAATCGCAAAGTGACTTTTGTGAGTAGGAGAAGACTGACGTTTACGAGATTCGGGTCGATTCCAGTTAGTCTTCCCATTTAATCGATCCCTATGCATGATACAAGTGATCGGATCACAGATACGACGTCGGATCAAGAGACACTACGCGTAGTTCACACATAATCACCGCCATTTGGTTAGCATCCTCAGTTGCTTTCCCTTGACATCATATCTCACAAAAGTTCTCATTTTTTTAATGGCGTAATTTCATTTAGTTTTACCAATTAAATATTTACATTATGATTATAGATATTTAACTAAGTGTACAATGCCTTTTTTAATATAGAAAACTTAAATTTTATCTATAAGTGCAAAATAATACTCTCACTATGGGCAAGCTCGTAACGTGGTACAAGGAGTCTTTCAAGCTGCCATAACATGTTATAAACTTTCTATATTCTATATTTATAAACATCTATTACTACTCGGCTATGTATTACCTACGTTTGCCAAATGGAAAATATCATTATGAATCTAAGATTAATCAATAAGGTGCTCAAACCGTTTCTTAACCTAATACTGAAATTATAAACCTTTGTGTAACAACTTACAACGTTTTCCTCAAATATTGCCTACATTAAAATTACATCAAAAAAGGAAAAGTACGACATATTATGTCATGCATGTTGTGTTTTTAGTAAATAATCGACATTTGACCAACGAATAATAGAAAATGAGCCATCTTTGAGACTATCCGATCAGTATTCAAGACTGATCTGCCGCTAAACGCCGGCGATAACGCAGGACGTATCAACCCCGTTTAGTCCTAATTCAGTCTTCCCAATAGCCTACTTTATCACTCCCAAATGAGGGGAACCCAAAATCATTAAGAGCTCCTTTTCAACCCTAACTACACCAATCAACACTTCCCGGAATTAACCGGGACAGTTTTAAAATCGTCGAAATACATACTTTTTGTAGTTGTAAAGACCTATTCCTTGTTAAAAGCCCTGTTACGAATACAAGGGGACGTAAAATGGCGGTATTTATCTCAAAGTGGGAAATTCACTGGTCAACAATTACGGTAATTTTCGAAGTTAATGGGCGGACCAAGGCAAGCGAACAGGTGAGGTGTGTTGAATATGTATTGGAGGACGTGAGTCTGGTTACCTTTTGGCTTTTGGTGCCCTAATCATGGAAATTAGTGCTACAGCCGACGGTAATAACTCTTTTGAAGGAGGGTAGGAAGTCTTGACGTTCGTGTCAACTATCGGTTGCCTAAGCGAAAACAGCCTTTTCGGTGCTATTACGTATTTGAGGTCTGAGCATTTTCATGCCGGAGTTTGAAGTTCAAGGATTATAATCGGACGTAATTTAAGATTAGATCTTTTGACTTCACGGGAATACTTTCACAGCTACGGTTGGTTCCTCAATCCGTATTTAATGGGGCGGATTAAATATTGAGAACCATAATGCCAAGCTCAGCTTTTGGGGGTATATATTCGCAACTTTACGTATAAGACTCGAAAAAAAAAAAAAAAAAAAAAAACCGTTCGTTATTTCTGTTTCAGATAACCCTTCAACACAGATTTGTTTTCTATAATTATTAAACCCAGTCTATAGTAGGTTAACTATAGTACTATATTAACTATAGTAATTAAGTTAACTATAGTAAAGGTATTAGATAACTCTTCAACGCAGATTTGTTTTCTATAATTATTAAACCCAGTCTATACTACATTAACTAAATTTGACGCATTGCGCCTCGAAAGAGAGCCCCTTCACAGCGCCAGGACCCTCCAATTTGATATGCTTTTGGTTTATTATTTTCTAGGATGAACCTTTGCAATCGAACAAGAAGAAACAGAATGTTCACCCCCTCCGCCCCCCCCCCCCCCCTCTCCCCTTTAAATATTTCGATTTACGTTTCATATTGAGTAAAAGAAAAGCTAAAAAAAAGACCTACGGTTCTACAGTCAGATCATTTAATAATGATTAATTTGACACAATATTAGTTCTTTACGTAGCTATATTAGTTTACATCTGAGCGTAATAAACCAGCTTTCCTTGACACTATAGAGGCTTAGGGATTATGAGATGCTGTGATAAAATGAGAGCATTCCAAAAAGTGGCTAACGATATTCCTGCTATGAAAACTAAGGAAGTACACTTCCCTAGTAACGCATTGGTTGTACGTGAAAATCAATAGAAAACCCCACCGTGACGTGACGCTCGTGACGTGACGAAAACAAATGGAAACGTCCTGTTAATCATTATTAAATGATAAAAAAAAAAAAAAAAATCATCTGTCCGCCGTCCAGAACTTTTTTACGAAACTATTGGACCAACGTTGATGAAACTAGGGTTAAAAATCATACTTAGAGTCAGATTTATTGTAGACGCTCGGCAGCAATTTATATCAACTCAAAAGGTAGCACCTAAAGAGCTGACGTATTAAAAAGTTTCAGTCATGCAGCATGGTCGTTTGAGCGGATTTTCGTAAATTATCGTATATTAAACTGTTGAATTGTTTTGAAATGTGATCTTTTTGAATTCAAGGAAATCGTTAACTATTAATTTAATGGCAAAAAATGTATTCTAAATAATAATCTCCGATTCAAATAGGGGTTTTGAATTTTCAGCTTTTTTTTTTTGCAGTTTTTATCGATTTTTTTTTCAGCACACTTTAATGAATTTTAAGTACATTTTTCAGCGTAATTTTGTACATACATTTTTTACTGTTCTATTTTATCGTTAATAAAATTTATTTGAGCAATATTCTACCTATTTTTAGGGATTTTTTTATTACATTTTTTAAAATTTGACCAATTTTATGTGCTCAAAAAGCGCTGGCCAATAAACTCATCCTTTCGTTTGGGAAGCTTGATTTCAAATTTCGTTTCATTTCAAATTTCACCGCCGCAGGACCATTAAAAAATAAATTAGCCTCATGGCACCTCAGCTGATCATTGCGTCTCCGTATATGGTAATTGTTTCCCAAGTGTCACAGAGGAGCACAATCTTAAATTTGAGCACAGTAGGTCGAAGAGGGGAAATAAAAACAAAAATTGAATAAAGATAAAATCTACTTTTTTTTTTTTTTTTTTTTTTTTTTTTAAAGCCACTGAGGCCTTAATGGCCTATTGTAGCTGAGAAGGAGGAGGTACCTCCTCCCCATCCCAGACACTAGGTCTGCCCGATACCAACAGCCCTGCCAAACCAAGCACTATCTGCCTGGTTCCGGCACTCCTACCAGCCATCAGGCACTGTCTGGGACCCGAGTGCTCCACACTCGGTAAGTTACTGGGTTGCAGCCCCAGTCTGGCTTGGCGCCATATCGCTGGTACGATTGTCGTAGTTTATATGGTATTTTATGTTCCACCAGTTATGATTTGTTTCTATGATTTTGATATATAAATATATATTTTTCTCTCAAAGTTAGGGAGAACGGACGGTTTGACGTAAAGCAATCCGGGTGGTTTCAACCGATTCTTTGGAATGATAACGACTACGAAACAAACTACTCTTATTTCCCCAAGTGTTCGAGATCTAGATTTTATAAAATGTTTCAGCCCTTAAACTCTGCCCTTTGGATTCGAAAAAACTTGATGTCGATGTTACTATCACATTCTCGGCCAATATATGAGTTCAATAATAGTCAATTTATGCAAACTCTATGTTTTTGCAAACCCCTGTTTGCGCAAACGCGAGTGCATGCAGCTTGCAAGCTGTTGTGCTAACATCATTCTTTGTTTTTAATTGTCACTCTCCACCTTGCATAGTTCAGCTAAACCACGATAAACTGTCGCCTAAATCCTCGATGTCCAACTTCATTAATCTTGGTAGCCATATTGTAAAAGAAACATCGATGAATTGAAAAAAAAAAAATCCCTTAAATAATATGAAACTTCTCAACTATGAACTACGTTTATTGTCATCAAACTATAAAGATACCTGAAAAACAGAAATTATACAGAAAGTAAAGAGAGAACAAGCAAGAGCAAGGAAAATGTCCGACTGCAAAGATAATGAAGAAATGTTGGCAGGCTAAGTTTGCAAAACACTACCCCTACACGATCAAACAGGAAGTCGGACAAAAAGTGTTTGCACAAAATATTTGGAGATATCCGGATTTTTCTCAAACAGACCACAAGATCAAACTTGTTGCTCAAACATAGTTGATGCACATTTTTTTACTGTGAGTAGGACGAGAGGGTTTTGGGCGGTGATAAGGGAGGTGGGGTGGTGGGGGGTCACCCTCGTAGCTAGTTTTATACAGTATTGAATTATAAGGGACGCTGATGCGGAAGCGTTAATTGTGTAATTACTGGGAATTAGTTTATCATATCTTCCTATTCCTACTAAAATAGAAAACCATTGAGCATTATATACATAATTTAATCATAGAAAACGGACATTCCTCCATTAAATTTTTGGTAATCACATATCGTTATACCCAAAATAAATATGATACCTGGATGAAACTGTATAACTCAAAATCAATCTTCGTATTTATCATCGTAACTATGCATCATACTTAAGCTATTAACGATATTTATTCATCCTTCATGATCACTCAATTCCATTTAAAACCCACATGTTTCCTATCCTAAACCACTTGCTGATTAGCCGAATTTTCTTTCTCATTCAATACATTCATATCTATTGATTACATTCGTACAATGATAATAATCACTAAATCTTCATGTCAGCCTTGTGACAGGAAGCTGACGAGGTAATATAAATTGTAATTAACACGCATGAAAACACACTCATATGAAACTACCATTCACACTTGTTTGTGATGAAGGAACCTCATATTGTTATTGGAATGTTGTGATTGTGCAAAATACCCCCTTGGATGTTTTATCCCTCTCATACATGAAGGGTCCGTCGTAAAGAGCTCCGATATGCAAAATCTATGATTTTTTATATTTTTCCCTTCACTACAAGTGTTGCCCTTGTGACAAAGTTTCAAATCAATACTTAGTTCAGTGACCCCTCCTATATGGTGTGAAGATGACTTTTTCATAATGGGTTTTGTTTCTTAACATGAAACAAAATGCGTTAAATTAGGAGGTCCTTAGGCTGTGAAAGGTCGAACCCTTTTGCAAGGTGCGATGCGTGGAGTTGAAATAATGTACTAGGTTAAATAATGATAAACATTATAGGTTAAATAATCAGCGTAGATGACTACAAAGTAGGCTATAAAATACAGAAATAATAAACCTTTTTATATTAATTTTATTGTTTTCCATACGCTATTTCCATTAGTTACATTATTTAATTAATTGACCAAGCTATACGCTTCATGTAAGGACTTAGTACTTATATGTCCAACAACATAAAAATTAATGCTCGAAGCTCCCTCTTCTAGTAAACAATATATCAAGTCCAACACCGACTAATTATTATTATTATTTATTTGCTTTTTTTTTTTTTTTCCTTTCACCTGTTATGCAAACATACTGAGGTTTGTATTTTCTGTTTCTAAAACTCCTATCTTGATTAGCCCTTCAAATATTTTTCTTTTATAAGCACAATACCAAATTATATTTATGATTACCGTATTCTAAATCATCCTCACCTATAGATTTGACCTTCGTTAACTTTGATTGCTAATTAGCTTTGCGTTGATAGTTTATCTCCGCAAAGCTTAGTCGCATTATTAGTTAACAAATCACCTCATTATTATAGTTAACTAGCCGACCCGGGCGTTGCCCGGTCGGGGTGCATAAATAACTTTGTTTAAAGTAGCAAAATCAGGTCCGTACCGACCAGGAAAGACAACATAATTGCAATCGTCTCTTATTGTCCCAAATAGTCACTCTACCAAATTTCAACTTCCTATAGGGCGATCAGGAGAGAATTTAGCTCACTAGGCTGATCGAACAAGAGACCATAATAATTGCAATCGTCTCTTTATGACCCAGAGAGTCTCCCTGTCAAAACTTCTTAGGGTGAACAGGAAGTCACTCAGCTGATGATGATAGAATCCATCATTTCAACCGTCTCTTAATGTACCAAAGAGTCACCTAATCAAATTTCAACTTCCTTGTGTGAAAAGGAGAAAATTTAGGTCACTCAGCAGATCTTGAAAGAGCCCATAATTTCAATCGTCTCTTAGTGACCCACAGAGTCTCCCTGTAAAATTTCCCTTTAAAATAAATGATATCATGGACACCACTGCATAAACTGGGGATCTGATTGCTAAAATATGTTTGAATAACACTAACTCAAATCACAGACTTCATATTTTTCAAATCTGACCCAAAGGTGGTGTTTTCCTGGAGGAGGGGGATGGGGCGTGGGGGGGGGGGGGGTGTTCTGGACATCACTGAATAAACTGAGGACCTACTCAGGTTTGGAATACTCTAACTGGTATCACAAACTTCTTGAAATTTCCAAATCTGAACCATAACGGGTATTTTGAGGGAGGGATGGGGGTGGAATCGGGGTATCTTGACCATAATTGAATAATTTGAGGACCTTATTGATAAAATATGTTTTGATAACACTAAAAAACCACAGCCTACTTAGAAATGTTCAACTCCGGCCCAAAGGGGTGTTTTTGGGGGAGGGGATTTGGAAAGGGTTATCTTTGACATCACTAAACTAACAAGGGATCTGATTGGGCCAATATGTTTAGATTACGTCAACCTCAATCACTGGCTATTAACATTTTTTCTAGACTCATCCATAGGGAGGTGTTTGTGGAAAGGAAAAATAAAGAGGGTGGGGGGGGGGGGGGGGGTGGTTAAAATAGAATAATTTGGTCATCACCGAACGAACTGGTGATCTGATGTTTGGATGAATGAAATTGGATTAGTCTGAACGTTCTTTTGGGTTACCTATCAAGAATATTTTTATTTTGAAATATGGAGAGTGTTTGTGGGGAGGGAGTGGGAGTTGGTCACAGTAGTGTGGTCCTAATAGGTAATTTATAAGTACCTAAGTACTTTAAGTAAGTACTTTTAAGTAAGGACTTTTTTTTTATCAGATCCATAGGGGTTGCGTATATTCAAGTCAACGTGTGCAACGCACTGGTGAACCAGCTAGTCATGAATAAGAAGTGAAGTCGAGTACATTACACTCGACAACCGTTCTTTCAACCTTCGTGAAGAACTTCAGGAGGTAGTAAACCAACTAGTAAATGACTGATGATCGTTTTCAAATCTATCAGATCTAACAACAACCAATGACGCTCCATGGAATTCAAGTGCTCCATCTACGTTAAATTTATTGTGAGTAGAATTTTATAACTGGAATACATTTTGCACAGGGCTTCATATATTTTCAAGATCCAGAGTAGCAATCTGTGAGACGTCATTAGGAGGACAATACCCCAACGATCATTGAACGGCCTCCGGGCGCATTATTATTTAAACATTTCGAGAAATCCCCCGAACGGCGACTCGACAGTTATAAGGGAGAAAAGGAAGGTAATCACTCTCACCCGCACCCTCGTCCGATCATGAGATTTTTCCTTCGCAAGGGAGTTGGACAAAAGCGTCTAAGTGGCCATTACGGCACCTCGGGCTTGTCCCGGCGGTTCCCTCTTCCAAGGAGCCCCGATATCCCACAGCTCCCCCTATAGCTCTCGGGAGTGATGATTCGCCGTGTGTAGCCATAGTAAGTAACAACTTACCCACTTCGTTTCGACGATTCCATTACCGAATCTTGGCATTTGGGAGTGGGGAAGGGAGGTTTCCCTGCCTTTACATCACCCTAAGGAGAGCTGGGAAAATATTTGAAGTGGCGAAAGGAAAGGATCTGCGGGAGCGTTTCATGAATTTAAGATACGTCTGTTCATGCAATCTGGTATTATACGACCTACAAATAGCTCTTTAAATGCATTTTTGCCTCTAGGTATGTGGTAAATAACTGCTCTTTTGCACTCTTGCTTTCCAAGATAGGAATATCGTATTTGTGGAGGACGATCGAAGGTTCTTCATCCTCCCATAACAAAGTGATCTAGTTTCTATTTTTATTTATTTACTATTATTGTTATTATTATTTTTCTTACATTTCCATGATTTGGTAAGGTACATGAACCAGAAAATTGTTAAAAGTGGAGTAATTATCACTAGGTCAAAGCGTGGTTGGTCGCTAAGGAATGATATTTACAGTTACAGCTCCATATCTTTCGATGCTACGATTTCGTCAAAATCTTCAATAATTCTACCTTTCAATCAAGTTAATAGCTCCGAAATTGTTGCCTGTAGCGCGGAACACTCATACATGCACGCATATCTGGCCGAGACAGAGTCGAGACACTTCGTTTGTCAAATATTCTACAAAACTTATACAAAATATAAATCACATAACTTTCTATTAGTACTCTACAATACACTCTCCGTCATAACAAACAACATCACATTTTTCACTCCCGTACAATTATCTACAAATATCACCATATTGAACTCACATAGTTACAATCATAACCTCCAAATCCTCATATTGTCTCCTCAAATTTCATTCTAAATATGTTTTTGGAATCTTTGAGTCATTACTTGTTCCAAACAATACCAAACTTATTCCGATTTTGAAACTACTCCTATTAATAATTAATAAAATTAGTTACATCATATATAAGAGTGGGTATCGTGGTGTCGATTGTTAGTTGTTTCGATGATTCTGTTTCCAATCAATTATGTTTATAGTTATTGTTGTGAATTGATTGAAAAGTTCATTCTTGTGTATACCATTGTGTTGATACGTTTAATGAATAAAAGATTTTACTATAACAAAGGTTATCAGGCCCAGAACGCGAAGTAAGACAAGGAAAGGTGATGAAATGGCAGCAGAAGACCACGAGAACACCCAAACTAAAGTTAGTGGCATTGTGAAGTTAAATAAGAAGAATTATAAGACGTGGTCATTCAACCTTCGACTTGAGCTAGAAGATCTAAATTTGTACGAGACAGTCATAACAGAAGACGATGCACTATTTGCTGCTCTTGATGCTGGGAAGAAGAAAAAGGCATTCCTGTTGATAGCTAGAACAATCACGGAGGATATTCAGAATGATATATTGGATATCACATGTCCTCGAGAATTATGGAGGAAACTGGCTTACAGGTTTCAACCGAAAACTAGATCGCGACGCCGTCAAGCTTCAAAAAGCCTATACTCGGCAAAAATGCAACCAGATGAGGATATGGAAAGTTACGTGAACCGGGTGTTGGGATATGCTTCAGAAGTGGTAAAAGCAGGAAGTACAAAAATTTGTGATGAACAGGTATGCAACGTACTAATCAATGGTTTGCCTGACGATTATGAAACCATTGTCAGCATGGTTTGCACATTCAAGGACAACGATTACACACCTGAGAAGTTGGAAAGTTTATTATGTGGTGAATATAGAAGAAAATTTCTCAAGAAAGATGAAATGGAAATGACTACAGATTCAAAAGCATTGTGGGTTCAACGAGATTCCAGAAGGAAGAGTTTCACCTGTTACAACTGTGGTGGAGAAGGGCATATTGCAAGATTTTGCCGAAAGAAGAAATATGAACGAGAAAATATTCGCGATAATAATGGCGATAACTTGTTGTGAATTGATTGAAAAGTTCATTCTTGTGTAGACCACTGTGTTGTTACGTTTAGTGAATAAAAGATTTTACTATAACATCGATAAATATAAACCTTCGTGTTGCGTATGAATTAAGCCTAGTCCGATTTTTTCGGGACGGGAATGATTATTGAACCATAAACAAGATTTCGGTCGATTACAAAAGTTTATTACCTATTCAAATTGTTCGTGAACTTTCGTCACGTATTTTTAAGGTTTTCTCAATAATTGAAGAAGTTGAGTCGAATTTGAAATAAATACATTTCTCGGCTGTTGGCTTCGAGGGCTGCGTACGATAAGGGATATTGGTATGTAAGAGTCAGCATACTCGCTTCAACTATCCATTCTATCTCTTGCACTCATTGCAGGTAGCTCCATCTCCTATCGACCTTCTCTTCTGACTCTAAACACCTCACGGTGACTTTTAGTAGTCGCCGAACTAAGAGTATATTATCTAACGACATGGTTCGTACAGTTATATTTATCAACGAAGTCTGAGATTCCTGTGATTTTTAGTAGACACCAAACTTTTTTCAATTCATTTTGTAGGAACTGAGAGTGAACGGTGGTACTCTTGCCGAAGAACTTAATGTACTGTCCTGTACTGTTGGGCTACAGTGATATTATTTGTCATCAGGCTGTTCCTACCTCAAATGCCCCTTTCCATTCTCCACTCTTTACCAACTACAATTTCTTAATAGATCGGTAATCAATTTGAACAAGTGAGATGTGAATTAAGGTTGCATGTTTAAATAGTTGTAGTTTAAATTCACGATAAAAATAACAAACCGAAATATAGACACTTGTAGAGATTGTTCTATAACTTCTGTTTTGAATGTGAGCGATCGGGAAATGAATTCATATTTTCGAACGGTCGCTTTGCTAATCTCGGGGAAACACCCCCTCGCCCACCAACATCGCATATCCGAATTAGCCGCGGCCGCGGTCTACGCGTGGAAACGCGAAGGCAGAAACGGAAGGTGGCGGTAGGGCGTAGGAGAGGGGGAGGAGGGAGGGCTCTCTCCGGGGTTTTCGCCCGGAAAGCTGGAAGTTGACAAATGTTTATTATGAATAATGACCGCGGGCCGGTGTGCCCTCTTCTTCACCACCCCATCCCGCCCTCTCGCTCTTACTCTGGCACACAAACCCCTACCCCCTCATTCTATCTCACTCACTAAACACAAACCCCCTCTACACAACCACTGAGTCTCATATTAACAATGATGCCACGGGAACGTAGCAATACTGGAAGGTGGAGGGAGGGAAAGCACGACACACAAACCACATCTAGCAACCATGTTACCGCTCTGTTATTGCATTACCCCCTCTCATCAAGCAATCCCTTTTATCTAACTCTCAACTTCGTCATCTTGTTCCATCCTATTTCTGTTTTTATCTGGTTATTCTTAACCACCAAATTATTATGTAAAACGACAGACACTACTCTCAAAAATCGTTCATCACCTTCCTCCAGTTCCACAGCCCCACATACGTTCCTTTTTTCTAACCATTTCTCACTAAACTTCTCTCCCCCAAAGCTCTCATCTATATATTCAAATTCTATCTCATTATCTCGTTATCTTCATATCTATATTTCCAAACTCAACATCCCTTCTCCATCCACTGAGGTCCTCATATCGACAATAATGCCACGGGAACGAAGCAATTTCGGAATTTGGCGGGAGGGATGACACACTAGCAACCCCTAGCAACCATGTTACCGCTGTGTAAGTGCTATACCCTCTCTCAACAAGCAATCCCTTTTATCCAAGTCTCAACTCGTCATCTTGTTGCATCCTGCTCCTGATTTCATGTGGTTATTCTTGACCACCAAATTATTATGAGAGACGACGAAAACTACCTTCAAAAATCTTCCATCATTGTGTGAGACCCTGTGACCTCTGCCCCCTCCCCATCCACGATGGCATCATAGAATATCTCTCTTCTCCCATGCATTCTCCCAAAACTCACATCCAATTATTCACTCTCAGTCTGACTATCTCTTTCTCGGAATATCTCTATTTCCAAACTCAACCTCTTTCCTATAACACCTGAGTTCCATATTAAAACAATGATACCACGGGAACGTAGCAACACTGAGAGGTGGCGGTAGGGAAAGAACGGCACAGAATCAACATTTAGCAACCATGATAACGCTAAGCTAGTGCATTACCCCTTCTCAACAAGCAATTCCTTTCATCTAAATCTTAACTTTGTCATACTTTAGCATTCTATTTCTAAATCATACAGCAAGATTTGAATGTGACCATACAAAAAAGGGAGGTGGACAGAGAGAGAGAGAGAGAGAGAGAGAGAGAGAGAGAGAGAGAGAGAGGGGGGGGGGGGGGGAGAGAGAGAGAACGACAGTTATTGAATTGGTATAAAGAGTGGACATTTTGATTTTAGCGAATGAAAAACATCATCACTCAAAACGAAATTTCTCAGTCGCTGAAGGTTCAAAATCATTTTGAGGTTTGATCAATTCATCTAGTTCATGAAAATTAATAGGAAAGGAGCCGTGGAGGTCTAACAGAACGCGCGCGTGTCAAACCGTCATTATAGGCCGTGTAATGTAATGAGTGTGTTTACCCAAATGACATATCGTTCCCCCGGGGAGGTTTCGACAACGCGCCGCCTTGGAAAGACGACGAAACCGTGCGGTAAACTGTAGCGGGTAATAATTTTCACACTCATCAGAAACGATGTGGCTCATCTATCGGAATGGGAGAACATAAACTCAACAACTCCGTAATGCTCTGGCCATTCGAAGCCCCTTCGTCTCTCGGTTTTCCGTCCCTTGAAACGAGTCATGATCTATACGTCGTGTATCCAACCCCGTTTTGAGAAGTGTTCTCGAATAAAGCTCAAGAAGCTCGCAACAAGCCGATAGAATAAAAATACGTAGAGCAAATTCTTCAAAGCTCTTTAGGAGATTTATTTTGTTATTTTTTAACATTTTATTGCACCGAGTAAACTCCTTAACTATATTAATTTGAATAATTTCATTAATATACAATTATGTGGAGTTACGATGCATAATTTATTCACTCTCACTTCTCACATTCACTTTATTTTAATTGTTTTATTTATTTTCTGTGAGAAAGTATTATAACACTCCTAAGTGATAATAAATGCAAACCACTAACATAATTCGATTTGCTAAGTTAGGTACTACTTAAAGGACAGTAGCATTTCACTGGTTTAAGATTATACGAGATATTATGATTTTCTTTCCTGATATTATATATTAAATTGCAACGATGTTTGCAAAAGCAAGGTTAAAGAAACTGCAGGCATTGTCAGAATACGTCAAACAAGTGTCGTGGGTGCTGCAATAGTCTTACTTCGAATGGCTGAAAACTATAAATAGAACCAAAGTATTTGAAATGATCCTGGTTGGTTTCATAGAATATGGTTGATGGGTTGGAGATTATATCAAGAGGAGTATCTAGGTCAATGTCGTTGTATTTGGTTTCGTTTCAAACGTTTAGGAGTGCTTGAACGAATTCTCGCTAGAGAGTGGCATTTTGTTGCTGATCGATTCTTCGAGATTGGGATTTCGAGCGAGTTCTCCAAATTGGCAAGCACACGATAGGGCTTATTATTATTTTTTAAATTATCTTTTCATAGCCCAGTGAGTTGTGGCGGCTTTGCAGGAATGGCTACCTCACTATTGCTAGCCCTCGAACGTTTCAGAAGTTAGCTGATATAGTCTTTGAATGTCAGTTTTTGAACAAGAGTTACGCCGAGGTACTTGTAGGACCTATATTCAGTTATGAGAAGTTAAAGATAATACAAGGGTGGCTCAGGATACTTGGTCTTGTAGGTGCAGGTGACTGTACATGATTTTTTCACGTTAATTCTCACCTTCCATTTGTTTCACCATTTAAACATAGCTGCCAAATGTACTTTGAGCCTGTGTGACGCATTTTCCGATACACTCGCTCATGTGGTTTCAAATGCGACGGTTAGATCTTCCACGTTCAGAAGCTATACAGCTTCCTCATCTATGTGATCTTTTCAGACCGACAAGAAGTAGTTCGCTTATTAATAACTTCAACCAGGGCGTCAACATGAAATACGCAGTCCGAAATTTCATTTCGGGAATATCATGGCGCGTCAGTGATTCATCGTAATACTAAAATCTGAAATCGTTGGATGATCTGTCTATTGGTTGTAGCTCTGCAGCCGATGCTGCGTTCCATTCACCCAAACTGGCTTTAGTACTAGATAGTACAAGAGCAGCTTGTTTCCAGTGGTCATGGTGGATCTACGGCTGATTAGCCAGGGAAGTTTTTCCATGTTTCAACATGAGTTCAGCCTTCTTATTTCTAACATGTTCCTCCCATCTGAGCTTGTTTAGAGTCATGTCCTTATATTTGGCTTCATTCTCGTAGGAGGAAATTGACTTGAATTCAATGTTGATGTTATAGCACAACAAAATTTAAACAGGAAGGGACAATTATAAATCTCAGTATCCCATAAATTACCAAAGATTGGCCTTCATTTTTCACTTGGTTAATGAAATGTAGTAAGGCCAGCCTGGCTAAAACCAAGACACGATACTATACATCAGCTGCTTTCATTTTCGGAACGGCTTGGGCAATGTAAGATTTCAGCATAAATTGAGATGTTTCTGATGAGTGGTGAACCATTTAGAGTTTCTACAGTAGGATGAAAACTGACGAAGTTACATTTCACTAGGAACGGATCCGTTGTAAGCGGAAATCATCAGAAAATTAAAGAAAAGGTCGGTGTTGCTGTCACGAATTTCAAACTGACCCCCAACCCAAAAACATTACTTGTACACATGCTAAAAATATTGCTAAGTAATGCATGCATTACAGGGACGTCCCAATGAATGGATTGTATATAATTGTGAAAATTTAAATAAGTAATAGAAAAAACAAAAAATAAATTGATTTGTCTGAATTACTTCTCCCCCTATGTACTTAGCCTCACCCCCCCACTCAGTTAATTTGAAACTTCCAAGGTTGAGTAACTGGACTAAAATCTAGATCGAACGAATAATAAAAACTGTCACGCCAATCAGATGAATATAGCAAAAATATCACGATTTATACCTCCTCCATTAATCCCCTTCTATCATGAAATTTGATACACCAGACAAGTATTTTTTCGGTTGAAAAATGTAGCCTGAGTGAGGCCGACAAAATCTGTCGAAAAAAAAATCACTGATATATTTTAGTCGACATTATACAAAAACTCGTTAACGAGTTCCACTATCAGCTTTACAAGCAGATACCATGTTACATGGATATGTCTTTGATTGGGGATTTCACAACGGTTGTCCTCGAGAGTTGTAAACAAATCCTTTAACTTTGGACTGTAGGCGACAAAATGTAGGATAAAGAATTTATTCTATTATTCTGGGAGAGAAAATAAGCATACTATACATACTACTAAAGTTATTTCTCCTATACAGGTGCTATCATTTTTATGTTTATGATAGCCTGATTTTTCATTAATAAATGAAATTGTATCATTTATTGTTTTATATGATAACGTTTCGTCCTCTTACTGAGGACATCTTCAGATCTTGCTTTCTTGACATTGAGTTGACTTGGTGAGCCACTGTTTTATTTGACAAATCCGTTATATTTGGATGTTTATAAATTTTTTCCTGGACACACCAAGATCTGAAGATATCCTCAGTAAGAGGACGAAACATTATCAAATAAAACAATAAATGAAATAATTTCATATACTTTCCCTGGGCCGCATCCCGACTAATTCCATCAAAACAACGGTTTACTTATATAAATGTTGAAAATAACTGTGGAGAGAAGCCACTAAAATGAGTTGTTGTTAATAGTCGACTGTTGTCAAGAGGATGAAAATATGTTTCCTATGGAGTGGAGTAAATGGTGCTATTGCTTTACGTTAAGAATATTGTAACCGGCTTATTAAAATTGTTTATAGTCCAATCAACTTAGTTTAGGAATGCAGCCAGGTACGTAAGGAGGGGGAAATTGGTAGATTGAGATGTGAACATTTATCACATAAATCAAGCGCTTTCCAACGAGTGGCGAACGATTTCTGTGCGATGAAAACTGCGGAAGTTCCATTCCCCTAGCAACGGATGGGTTGTACGTGGACATCATTAGAAATTGTGACATCAACTTTTGCGTGACGAAAGGTTTTGGTTGTCCCCCAGAGCAAAGACATATCCATGTCAAAAATACGTTTTTGACATCAACTTTTGCGTGACGAAAATTTTTGGTTGACCCCCCAGAGCAAAGACATATCCATCTCAAAAACTCGTTTTTTCGGCTGTGCCCCTTCCATTCTACTTCTTCCATCAGGAAATTCAAAATTTCCGGGATATCTCGTACAAACAGACTGGAATTGGAATAGAACAAAGAATGAATCTTTAAAATCGGTGGAGAATAGTGGCCTTGGCAGCGTCGTCTTCACTCAGACACACTCACACAAACACAAGACATACACCTATATGGTTTTGTTTATTTATTCTGCCTTTGATCGGTTTAAAACGAACTTGTATACGGTTATTTTTTTTCTTTCATGCTTGGTTTGTCCCACACCACCGGATCAATTCCAATAGGTCGTCCCTCTATTGACGAAGCCTAGCTTCAAAGGGACTTTTTAAATAAATAGAGAAATACTTTTTTTTTAAGATTAAAACCTTTTTAATTTGAAATGTACAAACTGGAATTTCAACAGAAAAACCTTGGATTTGATTCGAAAATGGTACCTATATTTTGGTGCATCATTTCCCAAACTTTAGATCAGTATTATGGAAGTAGAGCGTCAGACAGAGAGCGTATCACTGAAAGGATAAGAATTTTTTTTTTTCTCGATAAATGGAATCAACCGAAGTATCATAAAACGTAAGCTATAACCTTGATTTGGATTTAATATTTTTGTATCAATATTTTTCTTGCTTGATAACATTGAATATTTTATCAAATTTAAATGCTACAAAAATTTACATTTAACGTACCTGTTTCACCGATCCAGAAACAGTGTAAAGGACCAATCTGCTCCAACATAATGTACCTTTCGATCTTGCAGCACAAGTCAGACTGAACGAAAGCTCCCTCAATTCCTCCCTCAAAACTATCTCTTCAGTACGTAGTTACCGACAGTGATAATGTGGGTGTGCAAATGAGGAACAATTGGGTCAAAACGGGGACAGGGGGGTCTCAACCTCTGATTTACAGCTTAGGAACGTCCGCTATTGTCCCTGGTAACGCAACAATCCGAACAACCACTCGACCGTCCGCATACTCATGTCCCTCCCCGCCGACCCATCCGACGAGGAAGTCTCCTCTTTTGCGAAATGATTTACTGGCAGATTATGCTCTTGGAAAGCTCTCCTCTCATTCTTACCCCACATTCTTTTTTACCCCTCGCCAATCATCCCTTGCGGAACCAGATGCCAGCCTTTTCAAGGAGACATTGGAGAAAGAAGCGGTAGAAAGTTGACTGCGGGTGGAAGAGAGGGAGGAGGAACATTTTAGCATAATGGCCCCAACAAAACTGACCTTTCTTTCTAGTCCTTTTCCTCTCCACCCGAGCAGTAACCCCTCATAATCATACCATTTAAAATTTCCCCCCAACATCTTCAATTGAAACATAAATTCTGCACATTTTAAAAATTCATTTATCATCAATTGCTCATGTTACAGCCATACAAAGGTTTACATTATTTAATATTCATACATTTCACATGTTTACAAAATTATAAATTCCCTTGTATACTGAATATTTACATTCCTGTAAAAATGTTCAGTAACTGAAATAATTTTCAACTGTTATTAATTTTCACAAATTAATGCTTCATTTCCTCTTCAAATACTGTACATATCATAAAATGTTCAAGTGATCCATCTAGTTCTCGATATCTACCGCAGTCTGTGTCGTAGGTTTCTTTCCGATGTAATGGAGACGCCAGTCGCAGATGCCGCATTATGATATTTTTCGGGAGATTGTCTTTCCAAAGTCTCTGCTTATTTCTCTAAGCTTGAACTAAGGTCCAACTGATCCATTCGTCTGTATCGTTTAATAGAAACTTTTGAGCTATGAAAATGCGGACAATTTTTCCCATACTGATCGGTAATGGATTGCCAGTTGAGAGACGTAGTTTTAGCGAATTTTTGAAGAAAATTAAGTTATTGCTCTCGCCTCAAAATTTGTAGAATGTGAATTTTTGAAAAATTTTATGCAGAAATCCGTTTCAGGCTATTCTGAATCATATTCTGAAGTTTAACGCATTTTTTAATGTATGTGTGTATGTATATATGTATATATGTATGTATATATGTATGTATGTATGTGTCATTCCAGACGATAACTGTCCGTAGAATTGTGCTAGAAACTTCAAACAAATTTTAAAATGTTAAGGACACAAAACGAAAGTTCAAGTTCGTTGGCCAGTATGATCGGATTACATCTTCGGGTTGAAATTTTTAAAAATGTAGTAAAAAATTTCAAAATAGCCTGTTTTTTGCGATTTGTTGTGCGAAATAATTTTTTCAGCACATTAACATATGGTATATTCAGAATCAGCGTAAAATTTCCTACAAGAATATGTATCAAGTTTTCAAAAATTTCAAAGTTGAAAAATCAGCTAAGAATCAAAATAATGCCGTTCGCTAGTTGTGAAAATCGGTAATAAAACTACAAGATTAGTGTAATAATAAAGTATGAGTACCTCCTAATTATTTTTAATAATTTGATTCCATGTTCGTCTATCAAAATCATAAACTAAAATTTCTCTACACGATCAATAGCGACTGAAATGTCGAAGATTTCTTCAAAAATTCGCTCATGGGGTCATGCTGCATGACCCCATGACTTTTGACCCCGTGAACATGACTTTTTACTTCTACACTCGAGTGTTGATGTTGACCATCCTCTTCCTTTGTTTCGCGAGACAAACCACTTTATTCTCATTGATATCCAGTAGCCTAATCTACAATAGTTTTATACTTATATCATTAGATTATAATCTGAAATACTGTAAACTACCACACATTGTACATAATTATTTAGATGACATAAATTTAAGTTGAGTGAGAAAGACATGGTGGTATGTGTATTTAGGTCTCTTCTATACCTATGTAATTACTAGTTTTGTTCTTACTCAACTCGAAAGGCTGAACTTTGTAACAGGGCCCTTGTGGGTGTGGTCAAGTATCATTGTTGCTTGAGAAACCACAATGATGAGCAGAGTGAGCTATACTACTAGGTACTACTACTACTACTTTTTCTGCTACTGCTACTCTGATATAGTGATCAGCACTCTTTAGCTAATTTGGTTCCTATTCAACTTGAGATGCCAAACTTATGAACAGAGTCCCTCTGCGTTCGGTAAAGTATCATTGTAGCTTGAGAAACCACAATGATGAGCAGAGTGAGCTTTTAGCTTTTGGTTCCTATTAAACTCTTCAGATGCTTAACTCAGGAAAGTTGGTTTAGCAGATGTATTAACTACATTTACAGCATGAGAAACCAGTTTTTCTAGCTGAATGAGCCCTGAAGCTAACGTCGTTCAAGTTGAATGTTGACGTTTCAAACGGGGGCCCTTTGGGTATGGTGAATTAGCATTGCAGCATGAGGAAACATTCTAATCAACAGAGTGAGCTCTTTTGCTAATTTCGTTCTTATTCAACATGAAGTGCTGAAATTAGGAATATGGTCCATTGAGAGTGGGAGTTCCAATCAAGCAGCACGATCGCATGAGCGAATTTTCTTTAATTATCCTACTGTATTATGCTACTTTTTTTGAAGACTAAGGACTTTGAGGGAAAATAAAAAATAGTTAACTACTAATTTTCTGGAAAAACTCGTTCTAAATACAACTCTGCGATTCAAAAAGAGATTTTGGATTTTTTAGTTATTTTGCAGTTTTTTAGCGAATTTTCGTAGAAAATGAATTGTCGAGTTTTTAGCACATTTTAATGTAATGTAAGTACATTTTACGGCACAATTTTGTACATAATTTTTTATTGTTCTATTTTATGGTTAATAAACTTTATTTGAGCGATATTCCGCTAAAAAATATAAATTTAACAATTTTTAGGGGTGTTTTGATATTTTTAGTGTTTTTTCAAAAAATGCTCAAAAAATACTGGCTAACGAACTTGGCCTTTCGTTTGGAAATCTTGATTTTTCGGCGCAAGAACGGAATTTTTATCTCAATCCTAAGGAGAGTTATCGTCTGGAATGACAAATACACACACATGTATATTTATATATATGTTAAACTCCAGGATTCGACTCAGAATGTCTCAAAACGGACTTCAATGAAGAAAATTTTCGAAAATTTGGATTTTAAAATGTCTGGAGCCATTGAAACAGCTTTATTCTACGAAAATTCCCTAAAAGTGAAAATATAGCTTGGTGAACCACAATAATCAGCAGAGTGAACGCAGTAGCTAACTTAGCTCCTTTTCAACTCAAGTTGCAGATATTTGAAACGAGTATAATTATAGTTTCTATTTTCCTGACACAATTAAAGCAATTGACTGAAAATAATAAATGCTGGTGATCTACATGTAGGTCTTGACGAAAGATTAAAGTACGCTGGCACAACTACACTAGCGAATTCACAAAACGTTTCGTGCAATCCAAATTTCTAATAAAAAACGGGGTAAAATGGATCGCTCACAAATTTGCAAAGAAGTATGGAATGTACAATTTTATGACTTTTAAGTTCTACAGAATAACATACGAGTACTTACATATGAAGAATCGCGTCGGTCCTCTGTTAGGCTAATATATCTAAATAAATTATGTGAGAGAGCATAGTCTGGACCAACTGCATCGAGGGCGAATGAACGTGATCTACATCAGATTACAGCATAATGCTCATTAAATTACGGGGTTTGGACCTTTTTTATGGAAAATTGCTCTGAATATTAGCCACATTTGGCTGAAATAGCTTTGAGTACAACTTGGCTGACACAGCTTGGTGCACATGTTTTTCTCATTTTCGGGCATTTCAGGTGCCAGAAATAGTTTCGTGTACATAAAAACATGTTGTATATTTTATTCATTCATAATTTATTTATTCGAACAACCAATCAACCGGATAACCCTTGTCGGGTTCGACGGTTAAACTTGGGAGCTGGGCCTGATAAATAAATAAGATTTACAACCCAGATGAGCGGGGAAGTGAGCAGAAGCTTGGAAGCTGCGAGTGGAGTGGGGCCCATGTCAGAGACTAATCGAGGACTGGATGAGGCAAGTTAAATTAAATAGGCCTTTCCAGACAAAGAGGCGATAGGACCCGGGCTGTAGGGTCGGCGAGGGGGCGATGGCAATTGATTGCTAACTGCTAATTCTCCACCAAGTTGTAATTCTCGGGGTTAATGACACATGAAATCTTACACTATATTTAAACCTGTCAGCGGCAGCGGAGAGCGGAGAGGGAAGAAATATAGAGCGAGTTGCTCCCGAAAGGCGAGTTAACATAAACAACAGTTTTGAACTGAGAATCAAATCGTATCACAATATAGATCAATACCTCTACCGTCTAGAGCAGCACCAGTAACGTATTCTAAATATAAACATCAATAGTATGAATGATTAAAAATCTCTTAGGAAAACAACAACGTGACTATATTATGTACAGAAGAATAGAACGAATTATTTATTATCTTGAAAATTCAGTCGTTACAACAGTATATTCAGAAAAAGTTACAGTCATGCAGCACCACATGGTGTTTCTCATTGGATCAACAACCTTGAAATTAGAACAACTTCTGCTATTTTCTCCTCTTTTTAAAATTGTTCACGTCAGTTCAACTTAAAAGTGCTATTCACCATTCACCAAGAAAAAAAGCACCTGGTGGTGATCTGATCGTACTTTCCCTCCTCAAAAGGCATTTTCAAGAAAAACTGTTGTTTTACTCACCCACATTTATTACAGTGTTTTACGCCTCACGTACTTCTCTAGTGCATGGAAACATGCGTTAGTAATAATGGTCCAGGCGAACAAAAAACTGAGGCCAGCAGCTACCGTCCCATAAGACTGCTTTCAATATTCTCGAAGATCTTTGAGAAATTACTGCTGCCTCTTCTTCATAAACCTCTAGATTACCTGACCCCTGACACTGAGTATGGTTTCGGCGACGCTCACTCTTGCCCACAACAATTGCATCGTGTTTTAAATGAAGTCTTGGATACATATGAGAAAGGATTTACATGTCTAGGGCTTTTCGATCGTAGTTGGGACGAGGGTCTTTTAGCAAAAGTTAAAGATGAGCTTCCTGACACCAATGTCCAAATACTTCAATTATACCTTGAAAACCGAAGTTTCTCTGTGAAATGTGGGAATGCCATCAGTACAATAAAAAACTTGCGAGCGGGCGTTCCCCAGGGGAGTGTCTTAGGCCCATATTTGTATTTATTATACTCTTCTGACTTCTTAATAGTGCCAAGTATAAAAATTTCTCAGTTAGCTGATGGCGTGGCTATAATGAGCAAAGGAACCTGTGGTACATCTCCAGAAATTTTCAAGAACATGTAGCTCTGAAAATGGTGTGACAAATGGAGAGTCGATATGAATTCGCAAAAATCAAAGGTTGTGAAATTCACGTGTAAAGAGCGAATAAATAATGTCCCAATCACTTGCAATAATGAAACGATTCCACAAGTGACCGAGGTAAAATATATTGGTCTCATCCTTGAATCAAAGCTCACATGGTCATCACACATCATTACAGTGTCTAAAAAGATGAAAGTTAGGACCAAGCAACTAAAGTTTTTTGTGTCAGCTAAATGACGCCTCCATCTGCACCTCAAAAGACTATAATATATACCTATGTGTGCCCCATCTGGATGTACGGGAGTGAAATTTGGAATTCAGCCTGCAAATCACAAATTAAAACAATACAGACAAAACAAAACCTCTACCTAAAGACTATCGTAGGTGCTCCATCCATAATGGTTTCCATCCATAATGATCTGCGAAATCTGTAGATGTTATCAAGACACATTACAACCGACTAGACACATCAATGACAGTTCCCACAAATCCCTCAATACACGCTACAGCAACACAAATTTCTGCGCCACGAGTCAGACGACGACTGAAGAGAAAACGACACATGGGTCTGTTAGATACACGATACATATAATCACGAAAATATTAATTCCTTTTTAAGGCTCGACACTTGGAAGTAAAGCTCAAAAGCTTTTTTTAAATTGGTTTACTCGCATTCCACATTTCATTTTCGGCTTGTCTTCGATATAGAGAAGGAGATAATATGAGAGACCTAGGAGACAATCTTAGGTACAAACGATACATACCCGTTTACCTTCCATAATGTTTATATTTGATCTTGTGACAGCTCTTTTCTGTTGAGAGTTGAATGGCCCTGATAACGAAGACCCTCCCCTTTCAATTAACTTCCTTAATTCAAATAGCAACCGCTCTTATTTTTTTCAAAGATCCAAACTGTTAAAATTATGCGCACGTACGTATGTGAAAGTCGTGCATTGCGCTCACTAACTTTGTTATTTTTAATGGGAACCCCCGTACTTTATAGCAGATTTGGAGTGAACGTAAAATTTCATGAAAAAATGAACCGTCACTCGATTTGTCGGGTGCGCGAAAAGGAGCAATTCCTCTTAAAAGTAGAATACCTACTGAGTTTTTGAAGATATTCAATAAATTGGCACACGCGATTTATGATTTTGGATTATTCTTTCACGCTGAAGCATGCAATGATGTTCATTCATTGGTAATCAATACCAACTTGGAAAAACACGGAAAAAAAAAAATTTAGTACACTTTGCTTTCAGTACGGTGTGTGAAAATGATTCTCTACAAGACAGGACATAAAGGCTTTTTTTTTTGTAAAGTCATGTTATAATTGGAACTGTCCAAATAGAAAAACGTGGAAATGAGTAGGTATCTAAGAAAAAGTGCAATTCTAGCCGATTTTTCCGAATTATGGCCGAAAATTTTTAAAAACCAATATTTTAGTGCAATAGGTAATTTAAGAAAATGTTGCATGGCTGGAACTAATTCTTGAAAGGGATGTGCCGGTTTTAGCTCGTACGATAATTTTTCTAATCTAATAATCGGTCTGTGCCTGTCGGCCAATCCAGATGAGGAAGATCACTACATAATATGTAGGTTGTTACTACCCTCATGAAAGTTGAGGTTTTATTGGAATGGTACTTATACATACTGAATGTAATACGCCTGAATTTAATTATTTTATTTTATGTTTTGTACTGTCCAAAAATTATGGGTAGGCACTACTCGTTTAACTTGTATTCCGGATATCGATATCTCAAATTTGTTAAATAAATAGGTAACGACGGCGCGAGCAAACTTATAAATCAAAGTTCACCAATGATTGGTGAATGAGGTCTGTATAATGTCGAAATAATTCATCTCCGTAATTTGTAGATTTTTTTGTTAATTTTTGATCTGATTATTTAGTAAGTATGTCTATAGAAAGTATAACATTGTTTAAGCCATTCATGTTCGGGCACTATAAATGTCTTTTCAATGTGATTTAGGCATGTACGTAACGTTAACGTATACCTAGAATTTAAATTTCAATCACTAGTTGAATTTATGTGTACACATAAACCATGTACATGTTCAAATCATAATTCTACTATAACCATTCTCATATGAATATTATCAACCAACAGCTGGCTCTATGATATGCATTACATCTGTCATGGTAAGCCCGATAGTATTTCATTTTTCACACATTCATTCAGAAAAATTTGATGAATAATTTAGCAGAAAAATTCTACTCAAACAATATTTCTATAAAAGTAAACCGAATAAAATACGAAGTACACACCACATTAAGTTGAAAAATGATTAAAGACAAACGTTCCTAACAATTAATAGTTATGCCAAGTAACTAAGTAGAAAGACTAGCAGTGGTGTGGGAAGGAATAGACGTATTAAATCAAGTCCCGCTGTTTTGCTTTTTATATACGCAGTTCAATAAAAGGTATCAATAAAAATCGGGTCAACACCCCGGCGTCTTCAGCGTTCGAAAAACATGGAAGAATAAATAAAAGAAAAATACATCGAAGGAGGGAGCCAACGAGGAAGAGAGAGAGCGCGAGGAGGACCAATATTTACATAAAACTCCTGGAGGATTAAGTCTGTAGGCTTTAACCTCCCTCATTTGCATTTCTACTTTTTCTTCAGAGAGCACGTTAACTCTGGTCTTGACGTTCGCCATTTGTCACCATCCTCCTTATCTACGAGTCTTCTCACGAAAGATATCTGAAGCTCCTTAGTAAGGTATACGTCTACTATTGTAATTGTCCCTTCTCGCCCGAACGAAAGCAACCATTCCGGTCTATTGTGTTTCGTTTTGAGTTTGATGAATGTGATGAATCATTGGATTGGAGAGCGCATACGGGAATAAAATTATGTTCTATAGATCGATTTGAATCGTAATTATTAACCAGAACATGATAAGAAATCGTTAGGTAGGTAGCTCATAAAAGTTGAACAGTTTAAACCTTACTATAGGAATTACTTCTGTTCTCGTCTAATTAGATGATGTTAATAATTTGATTTCAATAAGATTCTAGCAGGAACTGGGGCAAAATTTTCAATAATGAATCGTTTGAATCGAAGGGAAATCCCCCTCCCCACCGCTGAGTTTCAATGATACGTATATCCATAATGAGCGTTACAGAAGTATTTATTTTGTATTTTTAAGCGTATATATATTCAATTCCAATAAATCTTACACTATGCCCACTCTCCTATGTTGAATAGTTTTCATTCTATGATTTTTCAACTTGCCTGCACTTGTGATCTCATATTGGGGGTGCTTTGACGGCACCGGTCTGCAAAATTTTGAAAAATCGTAGAATGAATAACTACTTATCGTAAGAGGAGAGTGAGATTGGTAGCCAAAAATTCTTAAGTTGAAATCTTCTCCCATTCAGCAATACTTAATTTACGTATAGTGTGGTTACTTAAGATATTTGATTTTCTACGTTCTGCTATTTTTCCTTAATAGCCATTTAACCAGGATTATTATTTCTTTCTTTATCAAATTATAATTAATTGCCCTTCAGGAGAGAGAATTTATTTTATTTTTATTCATTTATTTTATTATTATTATTTTTTATTATTATTATTATTATTTTATTTTATTTATTATTATTTATTTATTTTTAGTCACAAAGTATCCCCATCAGGCACCGTTACTCAGTGGCAGATGCATTTCTAATTGAAAACATGTTCAAATTGACTCCTGTTTCACAATTACTTTACATTGGACACCTCATGGACCTTAACAAAGTGCAAGGTTTGCTTAATAATGAAAAAAACCGAATGACAAAGAAGACCTGTCGTAAAGTCCATAATTAAAACCTCCTAAGGTCCTAAGACCTTCATCGACTTTAACCTATTATAGTTATAGGTGATAAATGTATGAAAACAAATATAAATGCAAAACAACCTTTATTATAATTTATATAAAGGAATTTGAGGCACAAATAGTCATAAAATAGTACAGAACTCAGCAGTCTAATAACAAGTCTTGGTATCAGTGAAAATTTTAGGACATGGTAAATAAATAAACATAAAAATTTCTTTAAAACCTAGGTATCATAACAGCCATTGTTACAACTGGTAGGTAGATATAAGTTTTTACAATATATCTTGTCAAAAGTTCAGGAACTGTGTTACCTCTATGTGACCGGGGCATTCTGAAAAAGAAAACGTCATCTTAGTAAGAAATTGAAATGATTCAGTGGGGGAAGGGTTGATAATAAAATAAAACATCATTTTGGGTAGAATGAGAACATTATTCTGTTTAAAAATAATCGACTGATGAGGAAATCACGAGTTTGAGTGGAGTCACAAAAATAGCATTTGATTCCTGCAATTTTCACATATTATCCATATGTTCACTCGAAAAACTATCTTTCGTTAGATTCGATGCAGTATTTTTGTATGAAATAGTAATAAAACGAGGAAAAAATACTTATTTGTAAACAAGAAGATCCTGTGAGTAACAGGAAAACAAAGCTTGTGCAAGTTTGGAGAAACAGCTAAAGTTTATGTTTATGTCTATGTAGGTGAGGTAATCTAATTCTTATCTCAGGAGAAGAAGATCCAGATGCCCGTAGCGTGTTCAACTACCCTACAGGCTCACATCCTACTCCTATAATCCCGATTCTGTTGCAAATGTTTGACGAAAAATTCAAAAATCCAAAAAAAAAAAAAAAAAAAAAACATGCTGTCAAAAAATAACCCGACCAGTCACAAAGTAACCCCACTTTACCTTTTTTCGCACCCATGGGTACCGCTAATTTTGATGGCCAGTTGAAGATTTTCTCCAAAACAGCAGGACCAAAAGACCACGGAAAATCGGCCGGCAAGAAATTTGGTATGTATGTAATTATTTCTTCACTGAATTTCATTGAGGTGATTGTGCTGAACACGAATCCATATCCCATATTCACCCACTTCAACTGGATTTTGAGGTATTATTCAGCTTTGGTCCCAATTTTCCAGTTGTAGTATTTGGAAAGTGGAAAGTGGAAACCACCATCTTATCGTTTCTGTTATACTTTATCTAATGTGATCAACCACAGGCCGTTAATAGGCTTGGTTGCGGAGCTAAAGCAATTCAAAGCCCAAAATTGTTGTATTTAAGCGGTTTCATCCCTCGTTTAGGGTATTTGGCCAAGTTCTACAAAAAGACTGAGATAGCGAAAGAATCTAATGCGAGGATCGATTAGAGTCTCTTCAGCGCCGAATGTAACCAACCTTTATGATTCATAAATCCAAAGGTGCTACTTTATATTAATAGTCAATAGTATATACAACATCAACTGAACTCCTTCAATGTTCTCCAAATTCATGACTGTGCATGCACCATGCTAAAGGAAATTTTTATAGATACCTACAGTGCTTTGAAGGAAATTAACCCATTTTCTACGAACCTATACAGTTTTTAATTGATCATGAAAGCATTTCTGACGATGTAACCATAAATACTTCCACCAGCGAAAAAGGTTTATCATGTAGACATATACCTGCCTATTGTAATAAATACATTTAATAAAAAATATTTTAAAAAATCTCTATAAAGCCCTGGAAATGTCTAAAATATCGCATATATATCCTTACCTACATCAATATGTGGGATCCCTACCTACGTGAATAATTATCAACCACAGTTCCTCCTTTGTCAGGGTTTAATAACCAATAATACATATCACGTTAAATTATTTTCAGTTCATTAGTTAAAATAAGTTTCAATTAAATCAATCATAAAGCAAAGGCATTTGTAGTTCAGTAAAAAGTTGAGTTGAGTAGATACTTCGTTGAACAGTTAGGTACGATGTTCCATCATATTCGCAGTACCGTGAACTTGCGTGAACTCTATAAATAGATAAGATCATGTTCTTAGAAAAATTGCGGTTGAAGAGGCGAAGTAATGAGGCTCCGAACTAACAAGGTCCGCCGCTAGGAGCGGTAGGGGGTGAAGGACCTCAGGTACTTGGTGGTTGTCATGATTTTTTCCTTGTTGAGACCATGCGTCACCCGTTCCCCACACCATTAATCTCATCAATACTGGTCAAAATGAGAATTATATTGTAAATAAATGAATCATTTTAATAAAGAAACCGAAACAAACAAAAACCGATAAAACAACAACAGCTTATTGTCGGTCATGTCTGCCCTTTTAGGCAACGAAAGAATAGCAAATTGGTAAGGTCGTTGTTAACGTGCTGCGCTCTATCTCGAGCTACTCATGTTCGGAGACCCATTCGGCGGTGGTGAGCTATCAACCCAAGTGAACTAACTCCGGCACGTGGTGCGATCTGTGAGTTCAAGCTCGAACTGCGAGGAATCGTTTGAGGGGGAATCCGCCGTGGGTTGGGGGTTGGGGAGCCTCCTTCTGCACTGTGTAACTTGCGGCATCCCATGTCTACCCACAACTTCGCTATAATCTACCTCTTCATTGCCTACTTCCAAGGAAGTAGGTGGTTACATAAAGCTCGAATAACCGTAAGAGACTTCCTCGGTACCTACCTAAATAAGAATACCTGATTGGTGAGTACGAGGAAGAAAAGGATCATAGGAATTAGGGGCTCTTTTATAATCTAGAGAGAAATTATCATTGGGGTGCGAAAAAAGGTAAAACCAATTTAAAATACTTTATTAATTTAGTGTTTCATCGTTCCACAGACAATGCAGATCCCCTTAGCCCTTTAGCTCCCAACGTTTTACATAAACAACAATATTTTTTGCCGCGAACTCTTTTTTTAGTGTCTGCGCGCTACCCAGTGGCGTAGCTGAGTCATTTCTTATGGAGGGGCAACAGTCGAGGATTTCATTTTATTTTATAGTTTTAGTATTCATTTCTAGTGATTGTTGCTGAGTATACAAAGACTTAATAAACTGTCTAACGTTCATATAAGTAGGTAGGTAGGTACTCAATGGATTTTTGTAATGATGTGAAATCACGGACGTTTTCATATTCATAAACCTACCTATGGATTACTAAAGCATAATACTACTTAGAAAAAATAGGTTTATTATACTATTATTCTAGGTTTACTGCATACAAATTCATATACTTATGTGGACTTGCTGTCTTACAGGTTTATCCTCAATTGTTACTTCCGCGTGAAAATAACTTTTTCTGGACAATATCACACATATTGTCATTATATAAGTAGGTACCTACCTATCTACGAAAAATAAAATACAGGTTACAGGGCATGGAACCGAGATCAAGAAACATGAAAAAAGTAAACAAACTCAAACCAGCAATATGTTAGGTTAGGATAGAAATACTGCTACACTG
The DNA here is from genome assembly GCA_030762985.1 of Adelphocoris suturalis. NCBI lineage: Eukaryota > Metazoa > Arthropoda > Insecta > Hemiptera > Miridae > Adelphocoris > Adelphocoris suturalis. The sequence continues at coordinate 21,961,388 of CM061041.1, read as the reverse complement.
GATTATTTTAATCTTTTCTGTTAAACTTTTCAATCACCACTGCAGGCTTCTATTCATTGAATTCTTGCTTCATTTTAACTGGGATTTTATTTGTAAATTAATGGTATAATACAGCGGGAAACAACCACGCTTGATCAAGTAGGCAGTGAAAAGTAGGGGAAGTTCATAGGGGAATTGGTGGATACTGAACAATGGATATTTTTCTAGGGAAAAATCGCATATGGGCTCGCCCCAGAAGGTAGTGGGGAACGATTTGATTTCAGTTTGTAGTATCCACATTTCCGTTTCCTTGACAAGTGATTTTACTAGTCTCCGTGGGGCTGTACAATATCCACGCTATTTTGCCCTTACAGAAACGAACCTAATAAAAATGTCTTCATTTCTAAGAGCGTCTCAAGTCGCTAGGCAACCAGAATCGTATAATAATTATAGTAGTTGTGTTTTACTAATTACATTCTTTAATTGAAGGTGTTAGGTAGATACTGGAGTTAGAAGCGTAAAATTATTAATTTGGTTATATCCATACAACAAAATTCTGCATCCTCTATAATTTATGGAGGGGCTCTGCCCACCCTGCCCCTCCTCAAACTACGCCACTGGCGCTACCTAATAGGTATCTTGTGAAACCAAATAATTTTGTCTGGTGAGATAGGCGGTGGATATAGCTAAACATAAACTAAAGGAACTAAAATGGGTGAAAAGCGTGGTTGCATCATCACAACCAAGAACTAAGTGACCCTCTGCCTTTCTAATGGAATACCTATTCGTAATATACAATGTATAAAATATTTCTCGTTTGTGATATATACCTATTGAAATTCAAAATTACATTTCAGAGATTAATTTTTCACTTTTAGAATATAATAATGGAAAGAATAGTGTTTGTTATCCAGCATTTCAAGATTAAATTCAACATTTTCCCAATTGAATCCAACATTTTTCAGATTGAATTCAGCATTTTCCAAATTTTATTCAACATTTCCAAATGGAATTCAACCCTACATTGAATTTGGAAAAATAAAATAAGAACCAAGGTAAGTAATGATTTTTTTTAAATATATATAAATTATCCTTTCTTGGGACATGAGTGAGCATTTGCCAGCATTTTCGATTTTTCAGATCGTTCCCAAGATCAAATACCATTTGAAAATGTAGATTTTCGAAATAAAATTCAACATTTTTTTCCAAGCAGTACTCAGCATTTTCCAAATTGATCACAACATTTTCTAAATTTAACTCAACAGTTTCCAAATTGAATTCAACGTTTTCCAAACAAATTCCCCATTTCCCCAACTAAATTAACCAAATTTCAATATTTCAAGATTTCCAAATCGATTTTTCAATATTACGCATTGTTCCAAAATAATACTATCCATAAATAGATTGAAATAAGCAGTCAAGAAATCATTCTAACCTCAATTTGGTGCAAAGTACTTGGACTGGTCACGTCTTTCTCGCACCGAAGGGAAACTAATCTCAAAACAGGAGGTGATTGGTTACTCACACAGGATTAGTCCCCTGACCAGGAAATTGATCTAGTAAGTAAAATTCACTCCCCCACCCCGGTACGTAATTCAGGTACCATGCGAGTTGCTTGTTTTTGACCAGTTCCCGCGCCTTGATCCGATCGAGTTAGGATTAATGCTCCTGATTTGGTCAAATATGGGTGACATTTGTCAATTTTGTGGTGCACACCTTGCTTCTCCTACCAGCCGCAACTGTTATGCAACCTTTACATTGAAAATGAGCATTATTTCTCACAACGTTTTTTGTACGATTCATTATTCATTTAATGTTTTGATGGTGTTCAAATTCAGCTCAGGACGAATAAAGTGTTGCGAGGTACATGTTTCCGAAAAATGAATATTATTTAAAAAATTTATTAAAACAATTTGAAATAAAAATCTACCGATGTGTGATTTAAGTATTTTCTTTCTAATCTTTAGAAAAGTATACACAATTTATAAAATGTTGAATTTTGAAAATGTTGAAATTCAGATTGAAAATAGTAGAATTCGAATTTTGAAAAAGTTGAAATTCAAACTGGAAATAGTTGAATTTAATAAGGAAAATGTTGAAATTCATTTTGGAAATCATTGAATTTAATTTGGAAAATGTTGAAATTCATTTTGGAAATCATTGAATTTAATGTGGAAAATGTTGAATTTGTTTGGAAAACGTTGGATTCAATTTGGGAAATGTTGGGTTCAATTTGGGAAATGTTGGTTTGTTTTGAAAAATGTTGAGTTCTATTTGGAAATGTTGAACTTTGTTCGGAAAATCAATCTTCATTTTTAGACGTTATCTGATCTGAAGAACTGTCTGAAATATTTAAAATAGTAGGAAAAGATAAATTATATCCCTTGAAAGGATAATTTATCAAGAAATTAATAATAACTATTTCCGATTTTTTTTTAAATTGCATGTAATATTGAATTGTATTTAGAAATGTAGAATTCTATTTGGAAATTTTGAATTTTATTCCGAAAGTGTTGAATTCTTTCTCGAAAATGTGGACTTTGGGAGCTAAGTTTCAGGGCTGGTCTCCTTCGTAGGACATAGCAGACCTGGCAGACAAGGGTATGTCAACCCTTTGTATTTAATCATCTTAATGGAACTCAGATTAAAAACGTTAAGGACGGCATACAAAGTTCCTTTATGAAACGTCAGCTCGCCGATAAATCCGCAACACCAGGAGACATTTCTATGTTTTTTCGTAACACCCATCATAATCTTCCCGTGTTGCTTACTTATCGGCGAGCTGACTTAGGATTTACTTTTTTTCTATGAAATGTTATGAATAAACTAGCTTGTGTACGTTGTCGTTATGTTCGCTCGCGTCCTTTCGTTATTTAGAGATATTATGAAAAGCCAAAAAAAATTTTTTTTTCTTGATCGATTACAAAGGTTTAATATTGAAATTAATAGACCGAAACATTTTGGTGAGTAATACATGCATTACAAGGACGTCTCTATGAATGTATTGTTATATAATTATGGTGACAATGTAAATAAGGGGAAAAAATATCGATTTCTCAGAATTAAACCCCCCCCCCCCCCCCCCCCATTTAAGCCCTCCACCGACAGTGAATTTGAAACTTCCAAGGTTGCATACCTGGAATCGAATCTGGATTGATCAAATGATCAATGAGATGAAATCTGGGTGGATTTGACCCACCAGACTGATTTTCAATTCTTAAATTTTGAGAAAAAATACTTCATAAGAAGCACAAAAAGGTTTTTAGTTGACATGACGAACTATGGGTGATGATTCAAAAACTATCTCGCCATACAAATATTTTGGGTAATACACCCAAACCAGACAGGACCATTTGAAAATGTTGATAGAAATTACGTCATAAATAGATATCAAGCATAAATAGATGCGTTATTTCATTTTTCAGACCTGCTCAAGAGTTTCTTACTATACCTGACATAAAATCTGGGTGAATTAGTAGGTACTTATACCAGAGATTTAAAATGAGTAAATCTCAGGAAAAATCACATCATGAGCGGCACACAAAGTTTTTTCATAGAAATGATGTACGTGGAGTTTCAAAAACTAAATTGCCAGACAAATATTTTTGGTTATTTACAAGAACCAGACAGGAAAATTTTAAAACGCTGCAAATTATTGTACACCGGCTTATTATTCCTGTATCCATAGTCCCCCTACGCAGAACATTCGTCAATATAAAATTACCTACCTATACATTGAGTCTATGGTGCATTATCGAAATATAACTAGACTATGTCACCTACCAGGAAAAAAAAAAAAAAAAAAAAAAAAAAAATCAACTAAAAAGAATGAAAAAAAAAAAAAAATAAATAAATAAATAAAATGAAATAATAATAATCTTGAGCGTGATTAGAGAGAAAGATTAAAAATAGGTATTGTCCACGCTGGGATACGAACTGCCGGCGGATGGATCCAGGGCCGGCGTGCCACCCTAAAATCGAGTACTCAAAGCACTGAGATACGATCGCCTGTATGTTGGCAGTGCCTGGAAACCCGAAGGTGTTTTGTCGAAGTTCCGACCCTTAGAGAAAACGAACGGTTCAATGTACAGCATTGTGGATGGAATACTCAGGTACATAATGAAGATGGAATAGTCAAGACATACGTCAGCAACTCGTTAACTGCATTCCTTCTCTACCCAAAATTGTGCAAGCTTTCTATTCCTCGATTAGTAAGATTCCATTTCGTGTTTCTTTTTCGGTGTTTCCGGATATTGCGACTTGAAATTTTGTGGACCAGGGCCGATTCCAAGCGATGATTGAGTGGGCACTTCTTATTGGAACTTGTTGTGCTCGGATGAAGTGAACATTATGAGACGTTGAGCCGCCCCCACGTCCATCATCTGCCTCCCTGGCTCTAATGGTTGGCTCATTCAGTGGACAGACTACCAGGGGAACAGAGGCCATCATCAGGGCTAATGCTCAGTCATGAACCCCCTTCCGCACCCCTTCCATCACACGCTACCTTACTCGAGGAACTCTCTTAAAAGTGCGATTTGCCGGCTGTTAGAGGGTCGATTCGCAGGCCCCTTTTTGTGTTACCTCTTATCCCAACATAAAGTATAATGTAACGTTACGTGGTCTCGGCACGAATAGCTCAGATTTTTTGATTTGTTACATGATGCAATAAATTCGTAAACATAGTTAATATTGCGTGAGTCTTTCAAATAGCATAGGAAACTCACCTTGATTGCGAACAAAAACGACTTAGCTGTGTTATAATAAAGAGCGACTATTTATTACTAGGTATTTACATCCTACCTTTGTTGAAAGTGGAAAAAACGTCAATAAATAAATTTGAAAAATAGGTGAATAAAATAGCTCATTTTCTTTCCTGCCACCGTCAAAAATTTTTGTTTTAAGTTTCATTATGTAAATTCCAACGAGTAAGACAAATAGTGCGTCAGTTTTAGGGTCGGGGTAGACAGGATTCTGTTCCTGATGAATTCCTATGGGTAATATGCATCGCTGTACACGAATATAGATACCACACATGAAGAATTTTAGAACGAGCTTCCATATAGCGAATTACAAAATACACAAAAAAAGCAAATATGCATGAAAAGTTCGATTTTGACCATTTTTGTACATTCATTATATAACTATTTGTAGATAAATCAAGGAAAATTGCAGAAACAGCCGTTAATTTCCCAGTGTTAGTGTTTTTTTAAGCACATTTTTCGAAATTCAGCCAATTTATTGCGCCCCAAAAATGTCGCCCAGCAAACTCATCAATCTTTAGCAATGCTTAATTTCTTGCAAAAAAATTTTTTAATTTTATTTTTATATTTTTAATCCTGAAGAGAGATATTGTCTGGAATGACATGTTTATGTATATAAACAGACGCCTACATGCGCGTGCACACGCACACAAACACGATTTTTTTTGAAAATAAAACCTCCCTTATAAACGGAGAGTGCGCGCAATTAAATGGAAAAATAAACGAATGAAAATAAGTGTGGGGAGGACGCCCAGGTATATTCGATGCCGGTTCTAGGGATGAGGGAAGTCGCAGGAGGAAGATATGGTTGAAGTGAAGTGCCCCTATAAAATGACCACCTGTTGAGATAAGAGCCCCTGAGGACGCGGGTGGTGATACCACGGAACGCTCCCACCAAGATGCCCAGCTAGTGGCACTTTTCCGCACCACACCCCGCGCTATAACACGGTTACAGTCACGACCTTGATGTTATTGGTCGCCACTCCTTTTAGCTCTAATATCACCTGCCGCAGATCATTCCTGTCATATTTACTTATCTTAGCCCGCCAGGTCTGCTCCATGTCCACGCTGACAGACAACCTGGAAATCCACGATTATAGTAGACCCATAAGCAACGATTTCTGGCTTCTTTCCCCGGTCACTCAGCATGGGATATAGTCTCTCTCTTTCAGCATTCCAACCATTGGATGACAAAGCTCCTGCTATCTGCTTGGCAACCACATCATGACATAGAAGTCCGCCACCCCGAGTTCAAGGAAACTGCTGCACCACATCATACAGGGTCTCATTTTTGCTCCAACAGGCACGGCCAAGGGTGTTTGCTGTCCCGCAACAACTCCCTGAACACCTCATCAAGGTGGCTAATGGAGCCACTGGGACGGCGTGAAAATAACGATAGTTGCAGGCCCCAATGCCCTCTGAAGCCCATTCCAACCACTGGGAAGGAATGAAGGATTCAGAGAACTGTCGGAGTTCTGTACCATCAACTGACTCATGCAGTGCAGCAGCAAACTCAGCAGACGAGCTGGGTTTTGGAGGAGTTGGTGTTGCTTGGTCACACCACAACTACTGCTGCCCAACAAAATCCAGGTCAGCAGCAGTGCAGGCTCCTAAGGGAAAGGCAGGCACTCGCAATGTAAAGATGTGATCCTGGCTGAGACAGAGACAATACCGAGTACACGGGCCTTGACCAGTGGGTGAATATAGACACTTTGAACATTAAGTGGGAAGCCTTGCCAAGAGCACACAGCTGAGCCAACTTCACAATCTAACTCAAGCAGCCTCTCCACTCTAAGCCTAACAAATACTAACCCATAGGTTAGGTTAGTACTTGCAAAAGAGGCGAAACTTCTGCCGTGGCTTCAATGGGGCCTTGGTGACACGAGCTAGATGTCGACTAAGGTCCCCTACACCCATGAAATCAACTCCTAGGTACCTACCGCCAAACCTCCAGCACGGATGGGGGGGAGGGGGACCTCCCTATCTTAAAACACTCCTCATCCAACACCTTCAGACCCGACAGACCCTAGGAGACTGACCTACATTTCTATGGGTTGGCCACCAAACCACACGTACCTCAGCAGATGCATTGAGGGCGATCTGCAGTCCCTCATGGGTTTCAGCAAGTAGGAGGGCATCATCAGCAAAAGTCAATGCACCTACTCGCTCCCCTGGGGCAAGATCAAACCCTATTTCAGATGACTGCTCACCCAAGGCCGTATCCACAACCAGATTGAAGAGAAGTGGCAACAGAGGATCCTCCTGGCGCACCCTGCCTCAAGGACTGCAACGCCTTGGTGGTACAGACAAGCAACATACTAAATTAAACGAGCAGGTGCCTCGATACCAGGTCAGGGCAATATGGCTTACAGTGGCAAAGGCCTTAGCAACGTCCAGAGTGGCAAGATGGAGCTGCCGTTTCATAATTTCATAATACAGGCCGAAAAAATAAGAGTTTTGAAAACTGTCAAGTTCTCAGCTGTACCATCCGCTGGCCAAAATACTCTCTGGACATCACCTATAACACCAGCAGCCTGAAAGCGAGATGCAAGAATCTTTTGGATGTGACGGAAGAAAACTATGGGTATAGAGATCAGACGGTAGCCTCCCGGCCCACTTACCCCTTTTTTTGAGGATGAAAGTTGTTCGGACATGGATCAAAGCTTTCAGGGGTCTTCCCAACAAAAGCAGCAAGTTGAGGATGAGCAGCTTTACCATCTTTGGAGCTTTATTCCAGCAGGGAACAAAAATACTATCAGGTCAAGCAGAAGTGGAGTTTTTGACACAGAACCTGCCGTCAAACCACACAATCACACTGCAACAACTGCTGCCTGACAAAGTCCAGGTCAGCAGCAGTTCAGGCGACCTCCGAGCAGAGCAAATTCACGATCTAACTCTAGCAGCGTCCCCGCAGTGTTTTTTTTTTTTTTTTTTTGGAGTATGGAAAATTCTTTATGAACGAAGAGGAGTGGCTGTACTTCTCAACAGTGTTGGGGTCTCCCTTTTTGGGTATACCAACTAAAAACCACCGCTCTCTCTTATAGAGATCTACCCCAAAACCAATTATTTAGTATTACTTGGGGGGTAGTACCCTTTTTTTTTTTTTTTTTTTTGCCATTTAGGCTCCTCATCTCTTTTCGTCTTCTTTATTCCCAGGATCTATCCTGCTCCTTGGCTTTTAGGACCGCAAAAATGTATGTTACTACCGCCTCCCAGTTATTCTTCTCGGCTACCATAGCCTTGCCGCAGTAAACCTACCAAAGACATACCCATAGGTAATCTTTGGCAGTAAGTAGGTACGTGCAAAGGAGGTGCAGAATCTGCTGTGGCTTCAATGGAGCCTTGGTGATACGAGTTAGTGCTCCACCAAGGCCCACACGACTTGCAGCAATGGTGGCCACACCAGTGAAGACAACTCCAAGGTACTGCCAAAGCTCCAGCATAGATCGGGTCAAAACACTCCTCATCCACCACCTTCACCTGATGCTGGTGACCCGACAGGACCAAGGAGATTGACCCACATTTATCTGGGTTAACCACCAAACCACACCTGGCTAGCTGCTTAGCAAAGGCATCGAGGGCGATCTGCAAGGCCTCATGGGTCTAGGCGAGTAGGATAACATTATCGGCAAAAGCTAGTGCCCTATTCGCACCCCAGGGGCGAGATCAAACCCTATTGCACCTTACCCGAGGCCGTGTCCACAACCAGGTTAAAGAGGAGTGGCTACAGAGGATCTCAACAGCCCACGAAATTACAGCATGTCTATAGCGGCTCCCATACTGAAATTCAGCCTCCTAGGTGTATTAGGAGAGAAATGAACTAACGAGCTCACTCAGTTTATCTGGAAGGTTCCTCGCTTTATCACTCGTGCACAATAGGCATAAGGAGGCTCCATACCGAATTTTAGTCTCTTAAGTCAATGGGGCTCCGAAGATGAGAAGCTCGAGGTGGAGCGCAACACGTAAATAGTGACCTTACTTTTTTTTCTCATTTTTCGTGGCCTATGACCGCAGAAGTGTCGGACACAATGGATGTTCCGTATCAGGACTGGAAGTAGAGGAAACGGAACCGTAACCCTAGTTCGTGGCTGAGATGAATTTTGTGAACATTTTTTTGAGATGTTGATTGGTGATTTTATGTAATTTTACATTTCAAAATAGTGTTATTAAATATTAAGCAGCTAAAAAAAACTGAAAAAAGGGGTGATGCTGTGAAAACTTCTACTCTGAAAACAGTAGGTATATCAATAATAAAGTTAGATTTTCCAAAAGCTGAAAAATATAGTATTTGTTGATACTATAAATTTTCTAAAATGGTATACAGCAATTTTTCTTGAAGATGATACGAAAGGTATTATAAATTATACTACCTATGTCTGGCATGCCCATGATACCTGGACACACAAGCGTCTATGTAGGTAGACCTATCTACTGAAGCGAAATTATGTCTCTCCCACATTTGCATCTATACGTGTAATAAGTCCCTGTAGGTACTTACTAAGTAGTACGAAAACGATTACATATGCTCTTACCTGTAGTATAACTTTCTTGGATAAAAAATCAGGGGACATCTTCGAATCGCCAAATTCTCATTCCACTGTTTTCTTTAAAGTTTCATCTCTTGGGAAACCCAAGTTACTAGGCTTACTAGAACCAAAAACGCAATACATAACCATAGTGATAAACTTATAATAAATAAATAAATAATTAAAATTAATAAATGCCTAATAACGTATATGCCTTCTTTTGCAATAATAAATTTATTAATTTCATTAATAAGTATCATATTAATAAGTACATTATTACATGCTAATTAATTTTGCATTAATTGCAATAAAACCATGATTTGGTTAGGTTACTGTGTGGTTTGATGTCTCCAATTTTGTTGTCATGGACCTCTGTGGATGTCAGTGTGGTTGTTCATGTGCAGTAAGTACCTACACGTACAGTTTTTTTTTTTAAATTTGTTTTTTTTTTTTAATGATATTTATTAATAAAATAATTTTCATTTTTGGAAAGGATTGATGTGGGAAAAGAATCGTAAAGCGAAATGGGGCGACGCAAGGTGCCGACCAGGGGAAAATCACGTCAACGATAATTTTCTTTAGGGGACTGCCCCCTAGCGCTCCTAGCGGTGAAGCTTGTTAGTTCGAAGCCCCATTAGGAGAGAAATGAGTTCCCGAGCTTGTTTAGCTGATCTGTGTAGACCTCATCTACTTCATAGGAAAATCAGCACAGAAATTAGGAGCCTCAGCAGATTAGGGTGGTTCCACACTATGAAAATCTATTCTTCATAGATCAAACGGCATAGAAATTAGCTTACGAGCTCAATCAGCATATTATGCTGGTTCCAGACGTTGAAATTTTAGTCTGCCTTTCTCATACAGGCCCTGTTTCAAATTTCAGGTTCAGAGATTAAATACCATAGAAATCAGCTTTAAGAGCCTATCAGCTGGTCAGAGGTCTAGATGCATCGTCTAATCGTCTAGTACCTACTGCTTACAAGTACCTACTTACAAGTCAATAGTACCTACCTAACATGTAGTGCCTTCTTACCAGTATCTAACGAAACTCACTGTACCGAAGCAATTTCCATCCATCTCCAGAAGGGGTGAAAATACAAGGTTTGACTCATCTGAATTCACTCAACGGGACTCAACGTAGCAGGGCACAAAATCCTACCCCTCAGCCACGAAAGTGCCAAGTTGAAATTTCCTACAAGTACCCAACGGGACTCAGCCTACCTGGATACATTCCATTCTCCGACCAAAAGGACGAAACTATCTGGATGGACTCACCTGAATTCACTCAATGGGACTCTGCATACCAGGGTACTCAATTATATTTTTCAGCTGATGGGATAGGGCTGAAACTTCCTACTAGTACCCAATGGGACCCAGTGTTCAGGGGTATTTTCAATTCTACTTCCGAAGAGACTAAACCACCAGGTTGAACTCACATGCATTCGCTCAAACGAGACCTTCTCGAACGATCAAGTCATTCAGACCACCCAACTACTTGGCAACTACTTGGAACCGTTCCCTACAAGAAGAACTGTGAGTTCTTCAATTCAATTCAACCTGTTTAGTGGAAATGTAGGTCAGAATGAAGTGTATAGTTTGGTGGTCTGGATGCTCGCAAGCTCACATCTCAAAAATACATAACATCAAGTAGTCAATCCCTTAGTAAAAATGCAGATTAGTTGGATATGTAGATCAGAATGAAGTGTATAGTTTCGTGGTCTCATAACACGATCACATAACAGTTTAGAAACGTAAATGTGACTTTTTATTTGTGACTCATGAGCTGCTCCGCGTTTAACGGAATTGAAGAACTCACTGTTCTTCTTGTAGGAAACGGTTCCAAGTTGTAGGGAACGGTTGCAAGTAGTTGCCGGGGTGGGGGACAAACTTGATCTTTCGAGAAGGTCTCGTTTCGCTCAACAGGACTCTGCATACCAGGGGAAATTCAGCTTCCTCCTTTTATCTTTTAAAGTACCAAGGGTTTTTGTTATACAACGAGTCATTGTAAAACTTGTTCACGCAAACTCACATTTAGCTCTGCTCAATTAGCTTCAACCACAACAATATATTTATAGCTTAAGGGTTAATGATGAGATATTATCGGCCAGTTTGTCTTTTCAACAACATTGGTAAAAGGGAGTATTTACAGGAGATGATTCGATGAACGCCTTCGTATAGAGAGATCAATATGAATAGCGTACCAAAATTGATGAAGACACGATAAAAAAGAGGGACGGAGAAAAAAAGAGAAAGCAGCTCAATAACATTTTGTCGTAATGACGTTCCAGGATCAGGTGGCGCATTACCTCTGACCTGTGGACAATCTATCGTTAAAATTGATAACTCATCAGAAGTCAGTCAGTTTCGACTTAAAAAAGTACGTAGGTTCAGGGTTGCCGAAGGGAGGGAGGCACTACAGGAAAGACTGACAAATCAAACAGTAATGCTCCCGCCGACAAGCACGCCATCTGGCAATCAATGTCGAAGCCCCCGGGCCTTCTCCGCAAAGAGGGTAATGGGATTTTGATGGGACCCCCCCCCCCCCCCTTTACCCCTTCACTCCACCATGAGGCCACCTTCCACCTCGCGGTCTTTTCGTCGTCCCAAGATCCCCCGCGACTGATTAAAAATGAATCGACTGTAATTAGGCGACACAGCATCTTTTTTATTTTCGTTTATTTTTATTTTTTGTTCTGGGAAGGTGGTCGGCAGAAGGTAGGTAGAGATGTATTGTTGGTTGGCAGTGAATAATGGCTCTAATTTATTGAAATTCTGCTCATTTTAGCTCCCTTGCTGCAGAAGGCAGCTTTTTGTTTTTAAAATTATGTCTTTACTTAAATAAAGCTTGCAATCATGTTCACAATATATATTATTGAGAATGATCACCTGTGTGTAAACAATTATTTAAACAATCACGGTCATACCGCGGCTTGTCGGCCACGCACTCCGCAGTGGTTAACGTAATATGGTTAGGTAAATCGAGAGCTATCCAACGAGTGGTGAACGATTTTTGTACAATGATAACTGGTGAAGTTAAAGTTTCGTAGCAACGAATCGGTTGTACGTGAAAATCATTAGACATTTTTCATAACGCTTTCTTCGTCACACTTTTTGAGTTATGTGCCATAGTAAAGACATAAAATGTCAAAAACGTATACCTACTTGGGTAGGCAGTATAGTGTCTTCACTTGTGACGTGGTTATATAAAATTAGTTGAAAGAATTAACAACCAAATCGACGTTTACCAGAAATTCACAACTTCTATGTGCATGCCCACACACTACTAGTGATCCGACGGCTCGAAATATTGCATGAGATGGTTGAAGAGCAAACCATCACCATTTCCGAATGTTTCATAAAAGTCAGTATATTAGTCTTGGAGTTTCACTTGGTTATTGCGCATAAACAGCAGTATTTTCTCAACCGATCGCGGTGCATAATCCATGAGACAGCTCCCTGAAACTTCAACTCATATACCCTCCATGTTTGAACTAAGCCAGAACGATAGATCACAAGAAATCGAAGTTATAGGAAACTCACGTTTGCACATGCGCATACATCATTGGATAGCACTGAAATATATAGGAGCCATCTGCGAGGTGACCCGCACAACTCCCGATAATTTAACCTTTATTAGACTATATCTTTTCGCACAGATTTGGGATCGAAAAGGAATTGGCACTGTCACAGAGAGCGCCTTACATCAAACAGATATACACATGACCTAAAATTGGATCCGAACTAGTTGCGCAGTCATTTCAATAATTTACGGAAACTTAACTGTAAAGGTTTAGATTCTGACAAAATTTAATTTAATTTGATCAAGTTTTGATCCGATTTTGATGAAACTTTTAAGGATAGTGCGCGACAAGCTCTAAACAATCCCTTAAGAAATACAACGCCACGGGATGGATAGAATCGTTTGTGCATGCACTAATACCTACTTCGTTGCAACTGATTTTTGTAAGCTTTGCACATGTGCGAACCTGAAATTAGTTGTTACGGACGAACTCCGAAATTGATAGACCGATCTTATGGATATATAGTACTTATATTATTCTACCTGTTAACTCTTAGTTGGTCTCCTATCTAAAAGTGCCTTAACTGTTGAGTGATGTTGGTATGATAATATAGGTATGCAAATGAAATGACTGTTGTATTGAACAAGTTCGTTCAGCATTCAACGAATGGGCACTGCGCTAACGATCAGGGAACTCCCCTTGACTTGAAAATTTGCATCCTCTATTGTTTTGTGTATTCGGTGCTCTTCCATGAAGCTGAGGCTTGGACGATGACACAGGCACTATCAAGGGAATCTGAACGTTTAAGACTAGGTTGTATTGGAGAATTTTCATGATCTCAATGGTTGATATTTGACCAATGTTGTGGCGTTTTTTGGAGTCAGAAGAGACCTAGTCTCAGTGAAGGGGAGGATGTTGCAGTATTTTGGGCACTTAGGTAATGAGAAATAAGAAGTATACCCTCCTCACGAACGTTTTCCAGGGTTAGATAGGTGGACGACCAGAGGTTGTGTATAAATTGGTTTCACAACCTCTGTCAATGGTATGAAAAAACGATTTTGTCTGGTATGGCACTTAATGAAGAAGAAGAAGAGATACAAAATAACTCAATAGAAACTGGAAAATTCTTTGAAAAGTAGCTACGTTGGCACTGAAGTTGATGGACTCATTCGTAATTATTATACTATTCAACATGAATTCAATGAAATGTGCCTGTGGCGCTATTTTAGTTGGATGCATAATTAGAAAGGTGGATAATTCGAAAAATGTATACTAAAAGCACAATCTCATGCGAGCTTCTCATTTTAACTTATCACAGGGTAGAATGAGCGGATGAATCGAGAAAGTCGCTGAAGGAGGCGGAAGCTGCCGTTTGGAAGTCGCAGACAGTTTAACACGAGGTAGCCAATATGGCGAAGGTTGATTATGTTTTTCACACGGCGGATAAAAGTCACGGTTGAGCTCCTTATCTCTTGGAGAGCTAATGTTTCGGCCATTAACAGTTCTACGAGCAATTACCCCCTGCTGCGCCCCCCGCGCCGTCCTCGTTTTCCCGCGCGACCTGCCAAGATGGAGCGCGAGAGTAGTCGCAATGGCTGTAGGACTTTGAAGTCTTTGTCAACAGTGCGGACCGAAGAACCTTTTGATGTGTACGGAATGATGAAGGACCAGCGACAGGTTGTTCGACCGGATCACGTCTTCGTTCCGGGAAAACGCGTGGAAAATGTCATTCTCACAATATTTTTCATTCAAACGCAGTATAAGATAACGTGGAATCAGTAGGGTTGAAATAAAAATGAAAAGAAAAATGTGATGAAAGTCGAACGGCGGGGTAAGAAAAAAAGAACGCCCTGTTCCGATTTTTGCTTCTTCTTAAAATAAAACAAACTATCAACATCTTCTTAAAATTAAGTTTTTCAGTAAACTCGGGTAGTTTTTGGAGCAACAGCTCATTCAATTCACAGGATTAGTTTTTGTTATGTTCAACAGGTTTGTGAAAAGAGATGGACGGAAACTTTTTGGGAAATTTCCACTTTAAGTTGGTAAATGACATATTTGAAATTGAAAAAAAGAAAGAAATGTGACAAGACTCGCACAGTACCTGGAAAAATTTCCAACTTATTTCGAGAAAGGTTCCAACAATTGAGAATGTTTTGAGTAAAACAACAAAACAAATATGAAAATCGGTTTAATGGGACCTGAGAAAAAGTACTTGAAATTACCTCTATTAAGGCGTGAGTGGGGTGGTTACTGGGCGCCCTAATACACATTAAATACTTATAAACGGGCGTATTTTTCTAATTCTTCCGATCTAAAATAGAGCGTATTTTTCTAATGCTTCCGATTTTTTTTTTCAAATTAACATATTTTCGTGAATTTAGAACCTACCCGTTTAGCATGTTTCACGTGCTCGTCACGGTACTAAATAGTAATTAACCTGACCAAGGTTAGTCTGCAATCCAAAAATCCAATGGGAGTCACTGAGAAGAATTCAATATGTAATTTTTATTTGAATCGTCAAAAATTTCCTTGCTTGAATGAAATTTTACATCAAATTCTTTCAAGGCGGTACCTGTGATCAACAAGTCCTTGAGATCTCATCATTGTGGCTTACTCCAAGCAAGAATCGATTTCATATAACAACGTTATATCTCCAATATTAAAGAATTATCAGTTGTTCCAATCAAGAAATACGAAGGCAACATTTAAAACATTCCGCGGAAACACGCTGGTGAATAATTGATTTGTATTTTTTCTCATGCAGGTAAGCAACATTATTCACCTGGTCAGGGTGTCTCAACGTCATTGTTATCTAGATGGCTCAACTTCAAATTTTAGTCCCTTTGAATGAATATAACAGAAACTCTAAATATAACAGACTTGAGCTATAATGTCCCCTTCTCCGTCATTGCTCCCTGAATCTTCATTTTGGATTCCAGCCTTGAGGTCAATCTATAGGTATAAGGAATAGCATTCAGCTCATCAGGACGGTTCCATACATATCATAAAAAAATACTCTTACGGCATGATCTCGAAAAACCTCAATTTCGTCTCATAGGTTATCTTGCAACACTCATCAACTTACACGAACTAAATCACTCAAGACAAAGTTGTGGAAACCCATTACAAAATGGAAGTTAGTGAAAAACGTCTATTTCCATGAAAAATAAAGAGTTACAATGTTAAATCGATTTCGACGGTTAGGCCATCATCAGTAACAAACAATGACTGAAAACTTTTCAGAAACGTAGAAATACTATTCAATAAGAATATTGTTCAGTGTCTTTATCATTCATATCAGTGTTGTACTTGTTGATCTGAGGTTTATTCCTGTTTTATTTTATTGCAAGAATATACGATTTATTCAGAGTGTTCCTTTGGGTGAACTACACTCCTTCCATCAGGCAAATGATGATACGAATCTACATAAAATGAAGATTAGAAGAAACAAATTTTGCTAGAAGTAAAAATCAGAGGACAAGTGTGATTGTCGATCAAAACATAATAACTATGTTTGTTATCAAGAAATCCTAATTAAATTCGTGAGTATATATTAAAATGGAAATTCGAATAGAATCGATAATTAATATAGATAAATTATGATATCAGTAAGTTCAATAACATAAACAGTGAAAAATAAATTGGTAAATAAATTATGTGAAGTGAGAAATATAAAAATTCCAAATTTTCAACCTCAATTCGGAAGGTGGGGAGAAGAGAACGGTTTTGAAGAGAGAAGGGAGGATCAAAGGTCAAATGAGAATAAAATCTACGCAGTTGAGGAAAATCGTGAACTCTTCTCGATATTTTCGCACGAGATCCCAATGCTGAGTCCAAATTCCAGTAGTTAGTACAACCTTACTCAACAATCTGCCCCTAGGTTGCTCAAACTTACTGCAGACAGCAACTATGCAGTCCCAATCTTCTATTCCACTCGCAGATGCATTCTGGCGAGTCCATAACCCTACGTCCACCAGGGAGAAATGAGTGCCACCGCCCATCGTAATCCAATGATATTGAAAAGAGCCTCCTCGAACCGGTACTTGGTTAGGAACCTAGAAAAGCTGTCATAAAAACATGACTTATCATCAAGTGAGACTTCTTAGAAAACTTCAGTAAAATACTTCTAGTGAACGGAAGTTACTATGCAACTGACTAAACAAGTTTGTACAATTTCCTGGAAGTTTTTGTGTCATATTCATTATAAACAGGTGATGCGATATGGGAAAATTAAAACAGCTTCAAACTATGGAATATATTTACTGAATAAACCACCAGGTCCATCTGAACCCCAACCGAGTTAAAAAAAGGAGAGGCTGTATAACTTAAGCAGATGCACTCTTGCCAACGATTGGATCTTGGAGGGCAACTGAGAAGGAAGGTATACTCAAAATGCCATGGGGTTTTGACTTTTTAGCCCTTGAGGTTCCTGGTTGAGATGGAGTGTGTAGACATAGAAAATAGTGCCACTGGTTCCAAGTTCCAGAGCTTTAAACATTGCAGAAAACTGTAAAGTTAATAATGGCAAATTACTAATAAAGTATAGACATTATGAATTGTAGAAACAGGTATAAAACTCAATTCAATTCAGTTGTGGGAGCCCAATCCAGTCGGTGAGGGCCAATGACGTTCGTCTTTGCCTAATAAAGTCCATGTCCTTTCTCCCTTGGTATTGCACACAAGTGTTTGAGGGGAGACGTATGTCGATAGTTGGTCCGGTAACGGAACCAGTTTTTTTTTCTTCAAAGTTTGAAAAAATACTCAATAAATTCTATAATAAGAATAATTCAAAATCCGATGAGTGAAAGTGCTCCAAATTTGGGTTGGAACCTAGGGAGTCGCCAGTTTAGTTTTATTATTCAAACCGCTCTTTCGTTAAATTTTATCTTTGAGCACATTAGTCCCGTTTTCTAAGGGTCTACTTATCCGATTTAGTTCTTCTAATTTGATTATATCAGAGGTTTTTTGCGGAATAGCGCCATAAAATTGGATATGAGTACGTGAAAGTTGAAAATATCGCTGAAATTGAAAACTCTCATAGATGTTTTCAGTAAACATCATAAGAAAATTGGTTGTCATATTCTCTTCACTAGGTAGACTGATAAAGCTAACGAGTTTTATATCAATAGTTTGAATATTTTGAGAAAAAACAGGTAATTTATACAGAATTAGGTTCAGATCACGTTCCAAAATGTACATATTCGTATACTGGCCAGGTTGAGTTCAGATATTCATCTTGAAATCTGAAGATAGGGAAGATTGGTGGTCCCTGGGAATTTCATTGAAATCTGAAAAACCATCGAGCAAAAAATTGACGCAGTGCAGAATTGGCATATAAATACCCTCAAAAGAGGCACCTAAACAGATAAGTTCCTCGCCGAAGGGTGCATAAAAATAAATTAATTTACCTTATAACACTTATAGCAGCAACCGGGAAAGACATTGGCGATCCAAAATTTTCATTGCAGTTCTGAACTAGAAAGTTCTGTGACCTCACAACCATTACCAACAAAATTCTTCAGGTATACTCAAGAAACGTAAGGAACGTGTATAAAAGAGTTGTAAAAACCTTGTCCTTTGGGCAGAGTTCTATCTATAAGAAGACAGAAGAAAACTAAAGGATTTAGCATTTTTAAGCTAAATGAATACACTTAGTTCCATGTAAATCACAATTCATGTTGCCTTTGGATTGGCCTGGGATACTGAATCAAGAATAAGTGTTGATTGTGTGAAGTCTGTATGAATATATTTCTCGCGAGGAGTTGCCCACCATTTTGTATTGCTGATATTACACCTGATAATCAAGTTTCTCATAAGCCGTTCACACCGTCCTGAACACCGGTTGGCCCGCGCCCCAAACGAGCTTGTTATCTGGTAATAACTTCTACCTCATTGGCCCAAGAGTTTTCACCTCAACGAACAATTTAACACCAATTACAAAGCATGAGTTTCCGCTCCAGTTGCGTGCTTCCATTATCCCTTAGAAAATCATGAAAGTCTTATTAGAAGCTTTGATATACCCTTTCCAACACCTTCAGCTAAATTGCCCAATCTCGACTGATTACTCCCGTGACTATTGTATAGAACAATTTATTTCGTAGTATATAATATAGTAGGTTCACAAATGAGAACTATATCTGAGAAGTAGATGATGGAAAAATTCGAATACGAAATCATGTAAATTCTCCATGTATAGTGAGAACATCTTGACAAGTTTCCACATGTTCATAAAAAGTAAAAATTGATCTTAGTCAATATTTTCATCATAACTGATGTACAATGAATCAATTTCTGTTCGAAAAATATTGACCGTAATAATATATGACGAATAAAATTTCCGTTCTTGCGCCAAAAAAACAAGCATTCCAAACGGAAGGACGAGTTCGTAGCCAGCATTTTTTAAGCGCATTAAAACGGCTAACAATCGTTAAATTTATATTTTTTGGTAGAATATTACTTAAATATAGTTTATTAACTATAAAATAGAACATTCCAAAGTTTATGTACAAAATTATGCTGAAAAATGTACTTAAAATTTATTGAAATTTGCTAAAAAGTCGATAAAAACTGCAGAAAAAGCTAAAAATTTAAAACCCCTAATTTATTAGGGGATTATTATTTAGAATACTCTTTTTACCATAAAATTAATATTTAACAATTTCCTTGCTGTCAAAAAGCTCATTTTCAAAACAATTTAACGGTATACAATACTAGGTATAATTTAGGAAAATTCGCTAATACGATCATGCCGCATGACTGGAACTTATTTTTGTAAAGTTTTGTGATAATTTGAACGGTCTAAATAAAGAAACGTTGCACTGATGTGTAAGGCAGCAGCATTTCGTCAGACGGAATTCACATCTTTCAGATTACACTGTGATGGATGAAACTGTATAATAGTAACAGTATGTTTTGAGGTGACTTAGCTCCCAGCAATGAAGAGAAACCAACTCTTATAATTCGGCACAGAAGATGCTGTACTTATTCTATAAATCGTAAGAAGGACCAATCTGAAAGTCACTGGAAATTTTCGTTGCAGGATGAATTTCCTGGATGACTTGAATACTGAGCTTCTGATACACGCAGATTTCCCTATGCTCTTATACCGGACATTGCTGCTCCTCATCTCCTTTTGGCCATCACAGTTGTATTGGACGTCATATTTTGCAAGATCATCCTTGTGCTTCTAAGTATGGAATATTATTTCTTTGAAAGCCTTGTTTCTCCATGCGAACCTAATAAATTCAGCCTAGCGTCATACAGATTCCCTTCAAAAAGATTGCAGTTAGGTTGTCAGTCGGTCCATGTATTCAGGTTGTTATATAAATTGAACTCGGTCATATTCGGTCCATATTTTCCAAACCAAAAAACCAGCACAATTTCACAGTAGATAGTGTAATGTTCTGAGTCGAGGGTGATAAAACATGGACGAAGAGAAGGGACATATACCTTGAGATTCGGAAATACTAAACCACAAGCTGCTATATTCAACGGTGATACATGCACCTTTACTACCTGCCCACGTCAACAGAAAAAGCTGCATTTATTTCCTATTTCCTCACCATTTTTAGAACACCACCACTTTTGAGAAATAGTAATTTCTGTGAAGTCATTGATGAAACACTATTCGTTAATTATTAGAGTATATATATACTTCTTGGTGTTGAATATTTTAAATGTGGTCTGCCGGAACCTTATAAAAGCAGATGCTAAATCACAATCATGTAGGATTTGGAACTTCTAAATTCGTGTTGGTTTCACGTGAAAGATAGAATGTGGTAGTACATGAAACTAACTGTGTAATGTATTACAAAGGATTTAAAAAATATTCTCTCTCTATTATTTACGATGCTTTAACGAATCGACTGAGATGAGTCTGCGAACCTCTTCTCTCTGAATTCTTTCCAGTTGGCCTCCATTAATTGGTTTCACCCAGCTACGGTTTGCATCTTTCTCTCCATTAGCCTTCCGATTGCTCCAACCCGTTGGAGCAGTTGTGATACAGTTATTATGTAGTTTCTCTCGCGCGCCATCGCGGTGTTTTCCGCTATTGATGTCAGGAGGCGTGGAAAAAAGCACGAGAAAATACCAAGAGGCAGGGGGAGAGTAACCATTCAATCGTTTAATTAAAGCCAATTGCTCGTTCTACAGGCTTTCTTAACATCGATTACGAGTTAATGGCGGGACGGCGTTAATAGTTGGAAACTCGTCCACTTAAGTACAGATAGAGTTCGGTTAACTAGAACCCCTCTCGTTCTATTCCGGCCCTTATACCACTTAGTTCACACAGGTTCTACAACAGTCTCAAGTAATAGGAACGTAGCTGTAAGCCCAATGCTGAACTGTCACAGGTAATACGTCTACTATGGAAGTATTGCCTATTAATATGCCACATCCCTCATGAAAGGGTGTGCAAGGTGAAGGAGGAGTCTCCTTATGCAGGAGGTGTGTTAAGAAGTGGTGTGCAAAGCACATGCGCCTAGTTATCATAACATCGTTCCACATTAATCCCGACATTTCATATTATTCATGTTTCGAATTCTAATTTTGCTAATTTTGATATGTCGGCGGACTATATCAGTAAGAAAACGCAAATGATTAACATGACTCACAAACAAAAAGCATAATGAACTAATCCATCGCAAACTCCTGAAATGAAATTTTGAGCACGACTGGAGAAGTACAGGATAATTTATGTAGATTTTAACTTCATAATCATTTTTAATACTCGTGAATTGATCATCTAGCCGTTTTTACTTTCCTTACTTAACCCTTGCAAGGTCTTGCAATCACCCTGAAATTCAATTTCTGAAACTCATGCTAGGATGGGTATCTTGTTCATCCTGAACCCATATTATGCGTTTCATGAAAATGTATGTATAAGTGTATGTGTAAGTGTGTATGTTAATCATGTATGCGATTTCGAACCTACGGTTGGAAATGAAAAAATTCCAATTTCGGGGTTGGGTTTATACCCAAGAACTTCTAGCTACTGTAGAAAAATTAGCTTAAAATGATCATTTTTAGGGGGTTAAAAAAATCAGAATAGTCGAAAAAATGTAGTTTTTAGCACTTTTTTTCCTTTTTTACAAATATGACTTCAAAGATTTTGATGAAATTTACAAGAGTTACTCTTCTTCTAAGTAGAAATGATATTCCATACCCCTCATACCTGGAAAAATACTCTGAGAGTGCAATTAGTAAATAACCTTCAAAAATGGTTGAAAATGAAGGTTTTTTTGCACCATTTTGTCCATTCCCTCAGAATGGCTCAAAGGATTTCCCCCCAATTTTTATAACCGTATTTGTGTTTTCCAATATTTTTATTTTTCCATTCATTAGTGATTATTATTATTTCTTCTAAATATTTACTGAAATTATTTGGCGACGGTCCTTATAGAACCTGGGCCTCCTCAATCAAACGATCCCAATTGTTTTAGTCCCGAATCAAGTGAAGCCTGGGCTCCTCGAATCGGAGTCTGTGTCCTCTAGCCATCTCAAACGTGGTCTGTCTCTTACTCGAGCCGCTTCCCGGTTTCCCATAGAGTCTTCACTTTATGATAATTCTGGCAAAGTCTGAGTCACTGTTCAGCTCTCCGATCTCCTCGTTCGTTTGGATTCTCCAATTTAAATTCAAATTGAATACAGTTCCAACAAAGGTCCAGGATGAACAAATCACTTTCTCTCAACTATAATCCACATTTTTAATCGAGATTGGACGACTAGTGCGTGAGAAAATTATGGTTGCGCACTTTACGCAATTTACGTTTGAGCACACTCAGAGTAAAGTAAGGATTTGGGGACAATAAAACTGATAGGTGACTATCTATTGCCTTACCCGCACATTCCTTGTATGTTTCATCAAAATTAGACGAAAAATGAGGAGATTAAGCTAGTTAGCTTAGCAGCTACGAATGATACAATAATTTTGAAAATTTTCTGGGATGATCACATCATCGTCTCTCCACTATTATCCTTGTTTGAGCTTGATCAAAAGCACTCAAACTTGAGAAAATGACCCTTGATTAAATTTTCCGTTTGCGCATGCGTAGAGCGAAGTATGGACTCGGAAGCAATGGATCTGATACGGGACCGTTATAATGCCCAACCCACACATTGCAAAATCGGATGAAAATTGTGGAAATTAGGGTTGTTTCACGGATTTGCGGACACACGGCAGACAGAACAATAGACACTCACCCGCCCTCGCCCCCTCACCCCTCCCCTCACACATAGACCGACAGAAACGGAACCGAAGCTGTTCAGTATGGTCTGAAAATTAAAAAGCGATAGAAATTTAGGTTTAGGGGGATAACAAAGTTTTCATCTCCCGTAAGTGAAAACAATGCTTCCGCTACTGAGTAAAGACTAGCTTCGTGCGTTGTTGTGAAAGAAGCAAAACACGTACTTAAATGTATGTTCGTAAATTCGTAAATACCAAAAAATTCGCGGGGTATCAGGGAGAGATATTTTAGTTTTGCGTCCCCCTGTATCTGAAACGGCTCAATACAGTCGCCCTCGTTACGCACGCTCCCAGCAGGCTGGATAAATGGCTGCGAGGGTGAGAAATGACGGGAAGGTTGGGGTCCAGCGCTGCGTTCATGTCTCTCGGGGAAGAAACTTAGATGGGTATCATTTATTTCGCTGGGGATAACCAAACATTTTCAAATTGAAACAGGGAGAGAATCATAGCTGCACCTTCCATACCACGATAAAAAGAATCAACAATTGAAAACGATATAATTTTTTTAGAATTTTTATAATTTTTTAAAAAACATTGAATACCTGCGTTTCTAGATTTCATATCATAATCTCAAACCCTTGATAACTTTTTTATTAACATTGGTGGAGCAACTTGGAGAACCGTCAACCAGTGGGTAGAGTAAAAAAGTGGTTTTTGTGTCCCAAAAACTGACGAAAAATCTTACAATGGAAAAAAAAAAAAAAAAAAAAAATCAGGTAGGTACTTATTCTAAAGGAACGTTGCTCAATAGAGTTCATAGTTGTAGGTCCACGTGTATCATTATCTCGATAGCTCAGTACTCCTATGAACCAATGCTTGTAATATATCAACACTCGATGTTGCATTTTTAGTTTGCATTAGGTATTTTAAATTTGTTGAAAAGCGCATCCCCTGTTCGAATCTGCTGATTATATTTCCCTCCCTCCTCATTCTAACCCTTCCCAGCCCTTTCAAAAATCTCTCCACACCTCATATCATTCAAGACGGAAATACTAAGCGCTTTCCTACAAAATAAATAATGAAAAAAATAACTGAGTTTGACTCATTTTAGTGGTAAATTTTTCTCAAGTTTTTACGGCAGCGAAGTAAATTTTGAGAATAATAAATTCACCGTAGGGAGTTTGAACCAGTTAGAGAAGTTGGAACGCAAACTTATATGAACATAACATTTTCTGCTAGATGTATCCAACAAACCAAAAATATTGAAATATAGTATTATTTATTCAAATTTATGTAAGACATCGAAGTGTGAGACGGTAGACGTATAAATATGCATGTAGGTGCTCATTGATCACGATCGAAAAATAATTCTCATTTGGCAATAGTGATGCTAGAAAGTTGTCGTACAGGTCTATTACACACTATACAGGGTTTTACTATCTGGGAAAACGGTAAGAAACTCAGCAAGGAGTCTTTGACATCTTCAAACGTAGAAATCTTCCTTGACATTACAATAGGAGTAGTTATTTTAATGGAGAGGAGATGAAACGCGGTTTCAGCTAGAAATATATCATTACTGCCGGATTACTGCAGATCCATCCTAAACTCCAGTGCTTTTTGGTTCCGAAGCACTCCTAACTTCATTCCTGAGACCTCTGATTAGAAGTGATAAAGCTCAAACATATGACTATTATGTCATATGCCATTGAAAATCATGTATCGCACATTGTAATTCTCGGCTACCAGAATATTCTTCTTTATTGATTAATATTTTCTTCCACCGTGTTTGCTCTTTCCTTCTGCTAACTCTTTATTTCCCTAAATCCCCTTGTTCTTCTATTTTTTAGAAGAAGCTTGTGGTGTCGAGAATGATATTTGTAACAACTCCGGATGTTTAGTTTTAAGTATGATATATTCGTTGTCTCATACATCATTCATTCTTTATGTACATTTTTATTCTAGGTTCTAGAGAATACACTCCCCTCTCCAGACCACTGAAGGAGCAGAAGACCAATACTACAATTATCTGATCTGCGATCGTCCACCCAGAGTGTCACTTCCTCCAAATATCTAATTCACCATAGCCCTTGTGTGTACGAATTTGTTATCCAGGTTCCTATAAGAGACTGTTTTTATGGGGTGTGGTGGGGTCGTTTCTAGTTTCCATATTTGCTTCCTAAATATTGGTCGTCTTGTAGGGTCCATCATCCCTCAGGATTCTTTCAGCCTCTTGGTCATAACTCCAGAGATGCAGAAGAAATTGACATCTATTTTCCTCCATTTAGTATTGAAGTGTTATGGGAGAACTAAACCAGTAGTTGGCAGCAATATTTCCATCTGTATTGCTCCAGCAAAATTTAATTCGGACGATGTAGGAAGAACCGATATAAAAATACCAAAAGCAATGTTTTTGACAAATGCATTGAAATATTTTGAAAAATGGGATTCTGAAAACATCAGGTGGGTACAAACTAAAATCATTCCAGCGATTGCAGCATGACTGATGCAATGATCATCGACGTATTTGATAGTCAATCTGTGTCAAGTTCATGAACTAGTTTCACGGTGCAGTTATGTTGCACATCATTATAGCATCGGTAATGGATAACATTTTTCCAACTGAAATAATGCATACATTATCATGAACTTCTGTCTATCTCAAAATAGATGGGAACCAGACAGGCATTTTCATGACAATCCGTCTGATGCCGTCAAAAAATGTTTTTTCTGCAATTTCAAAAAGAGGAAAGGACACTTTTTTTTCTTTTTCCATCCCCAACAACCGAAACCCAAGCGTTCCGCCGAGGGGTCATTATAAATGAGCTATGTAATAAAGGAATTTCAATCATGCTCCTTCTTCGTCCGTTCTCCCCCTCCTCACTCCAGTATATAATCCGAAATGAGGCTCCGGGTTGTGACGGTGGTAGATAGATTGGTGGGCATCACTCAACATCAACCCCCACCCCCCACCCCTCGGTCCTCACCACCATCACCCACCGACCTTCCAGCACCGCCTGTGCCCTCGCTCCCCTTACCGCCTCCCTGGAAACTTCCAAGCGGCGGAAACCCATTTCTCAATCTCACCTGTACCCCGATGCGGTCGTAATGCTCGTATAGTATACAAGTTACTCCTCAGTATATACGTGCGTATGTTATAGGTAGGTAAGCTATCATTTTCCAGAGAAAATTCCTTATTAAAGTCACAATAGACTACTGACGTGCAGATAGTATGTGAACATGATAAACAAACACAAACATAAGGCGGATAACTGGAACGGGCCTCCATCCCTACCAGCCACTTTGTGTTATTTTCTCAGATAGTGTAGAGCAGTACGGGAACCATGTTGAGGGCCTCGATATGGAGAGGAATCTGAACAGCAATCACAACCACAAACGTATTGTAAAATATTGAGCTATGATGGAAGGCAGTATTAGCTCGACTCACTGCACGTCGATTGCTGTCTTATTAGTACATAAGGAGCGGCTACATGCACTGGTGCAATTTGCTACACACCACCGGGTGAAGGGGAAAATCAGATTCTGGCATTGACGAAACAAATATGTGCATGAGAACAAAGAGATGTGCAAAGTATGCAGTATGAAAGTCGCACAGGCCTTATCCTATTTTATACTACACTGCCTAGGGTTCCGACGAGAGTGATGAGATAAGGTTGTTTGATCTGCACGACTTTGGCGATGATAATAAGAAGATGGCTGCACTCTACGAGCTTAAGCTCAGATTCCTGATGCTATAACCTATTTTTCAACCTCACCAGTACCCCGATGCGGTCGTAATGCTCCTTTAGTATACAAGTTACTTCCCTGTGACCTTATTAGAGCCATATTATAGACTACTGAAGTGCAGATATCGTCGAAACAACATAAACAAACACACTGTCACATTCAATGCAACTAAGAATGAACACTAGACGATTAGATTAAACTGCACGACATCAAAAACGTACATGTCTTTACAACCATCTTTTTTAGTGTAATTACCATGAATTTCGGCATGAAAATAATAAATTATTAGTTCCGTTTTCAGAGACATATTTACTATGATCTGCCTTTTACTTAGGTAAATAATATGGGTGTTTTCGGGTTAGCAACACTTATTCCTGCCTATGATTCAATGAAAAATCTGTGAATCACTGAACTTTGTGATAACACAGTACGTTATGTTTACTTGCATTTTAATTGGGGTCTACCTGAGTACTTGTTCTTGATGTAACCCCAGTGTTTTTACCTAACTTTTCAACGAAATTTAGAAGCTGATATGGTACCACGAAAATGTGTAAATATCCCAAAAATCTGTAGAAACATTTGTGTGTTTTGTAACATTGTAACATAAGCAGGAAAGTTATTTTTTCCAATCAAAAACGATCCATTACTCGGATGATCGAGGTTAAATACCACTATAACAGTGTAAGCGTAGGTGACCAAGATAAGCCTTAGGCACCCACATCTACTGTACTAGATAGGTAATTGTTTTAACTTAGAGAGATTGATTTTGGAAAAGGAACATTAAATGAATTTCGGTTTTCCGTGCTGTGGAAAGAGACATCCAATGGGGCTCCGAACTAACAAGGTCCACCGCTAGGAGCGCTAGGGATGCAATGCCTTCAGAAAATGGCCGTTGACATGATTTTCGCTTTGTCGGTACCTTTCCGCTCTACGATTTTTTCCTTGCACCACCAACCTCATCAATCCTTTTCAAAAATGAAAAACATATTATTAATAAATAACTTATTAAAAAATCACATCAACAAACAAAAAACCGAAAAACAACAAAAACAACTTGTGTTCGTCACGACTGCTCTTATATGCAACAAAAGAGTAGCGAAACAGTAAGGTCATTGTTTACGTGCTGCGCTCTACCTTTAGGTTCTTATGTTCGGAGCCCCATTGCATAGAAAACTGGTATTTTAGCTTTAAACCTCCTACTACTAAAGGTACTCATTTCACTCATTACAAGATGAACATCCTTGTACGTAAATTTGATACAAGTTCTCCACTTCATGAGAAAACAATAAATCACGGATATGTTTTTCGGCAATGTATTTTCATATCCACATTTCATGGTTTTTTATGAAGTGGTACGATTTGTTTCCAAGCATGAATACTCATTGTGGAAGCCATCAATATGCATTTCTATTTTTTTTTTTTAAATTCGTATTTTAAAAAAATTTTAGGAGTAGAAACTAAGAACAGGAAAGAATTTAGCTCACTCAGTTGATAAGAAAAGATACCTAAATTTTAATCGTCCCATATAGTCAACCTATCTAATTCCCACCTTCTTCGGTGAACCTGAGATAACTGGGATTATTCAGCTGATCAGGAAAGAGCGCCTCAATTCACTCTTCTATTGAAATTCCAGATTGATGTCACCCTATCAAGTTTCAACTTCCGAGGTTGGACTGGAGACAATTTAGCTTACTCGTCTGATCAGAATAGAGCCCTTCTTTTCATTCGACACTCCATTTCCCTATCCCCTCAAATTCCAACTTTCCAAGGTTAACAGAGGAGAACTAAGCTAACTCATCTGATCAGGAAAAAGCCCATACTTTGAATCTTCTCCAGGTCCCAGTGAGTCTCGCTATCAAATTCCAACTTCCTAGGGTTAACAGAAATGCATATGCTCACTCAGATCAGGGAAGATTCCATAACTTCAATCTATTCTCAATGTCCCGGAGTGACACCCAATAAAATTTCGTCTTCTTAGAGTGAACAAGAGATAATTTAGCTTACTCATCTAATTAGGAAAGATCCCATAATTTCAATCGTCTCTTGATGTCTCAGAAACCCACCCTATAGAACTCCATCTTCTTCGGGGGACCATGAAGGAATTTAGCTCATTCAGCTGATCCAGAAAAAGCCCGTCACTTCTATTATCTCCTAGCACCAAAAATACCCGCTTCATAAAATAGTAGTTTATTGTTGCTATTATTTACTAATACCTACTCTTTAATAGTACCCTACGATGTAGTACCGTCTTTGAGGCAACTGATTTTGTAGGTCGAAAATTAATGAGGTTGTTATGAATCATCAATTGCTTCTAGGTTTTTTATCTTAAAAACTGTGACGAAAATGTTCGCCTGATCCCCAGCCCAAAAACATGTCCACATTGAAAATCTGCGATCAAGTATCCTGAATACTGTACTTTCTTGAGATCATATTTCCAGTATCTATGGACACTTTAACTTGCAAGAGAATTGTTTTATGTAATACAGTACTTACGTTGTCCAACATTTTTTACGCTGCAAAGCTAGTGATCTTCTCAAAATTAATTTCTGAGAAACTGCAAACCTCACAAAATAACTATAACGACTAACGAAATAACTTACATTTTACGTTAGGACGTTTTCAATATAGAATAATCATAGAGAGCCTTCTTCCCTCCTTGAGCTGTATTTTCTTCCTCATACTTAGTACAATACAAAGAATATGCAATAGGAAGAGAATAATATATGGAAGACATTACTGAAATTTAAGGTTTCTTGCACCTCCGTATATCGCAAAAAAACAATTGCGTCACGAGAGGATGTGATTGACCACACCCTATATATATATGTAACCATGTCAAAAGTTGTGGTGATTCCCCCACTATTGATAACTAATATTGCGAAGAAGTGGGGTGCCGCTCCTCGTTGCTGCTATCACTGAAGATAAATCGCACCCATTAAAAATCTTTCCAGCCTGATAAGTGGAACTTTTTTCTAAAAAGTTTAGAACGGCACGAACGCGGGAGGATGAGGTCTTTCGGTATACAGTGGCAGTTGGAACGGACGTGCATAATGTGGTACATTCTGGACCTGTCATCCGTCAGATGAGTGGCGCATCGCTAAGACTTGGAAGAAGCTGGTTGTGAGAGGAACAGGCGAGGGGGGATAAATTGGTCAAGACGTCCCGGAGATAACATTTCGTTTTTCTCGTGCGTGATTAAGAGACGCCCTCTGTTTGTCCAATGAGATATGACTATAATTAATATGGCTGACCTCTTCCCCGCTACTGGTACTACGCTCAGAGATATCAAGATCCAGCGGCCCACCATCCCTTGGCGCGTATTATACACCAAAGCCCCTGTCTGTCCGTATTCCTCGAGACTTATCTTGACTTTGTCCTCATCAGTAAAGCTGTCACAATGTGGACACGAGCCTCTCTGTTTCAACTAGCCAGCGAACTCGATTCTTCAAGTCTTCACTTCCAACTTGGTTGATTGCCGGTACAAGGGATGAGTAATACCGTATGCTAATTTCCAGGAGCGATGTACACCAAGCAATGATATTTCTCAGAATGATGAAATATTCCATTCACCTGATCACAGATAAACTTAATTACACATTTATTAGAAATACTCATGAACTGAGATTGGAAAAAAATAAATATTGAATAGAACTTGTGCTAGAAACTCCATCTTATCTGAGTGAGCAGTGACATCAGAAATTTGATAATTTTACTTGTTACCCTCACTATATTCTACCATTACAATATATTATATTTCTTTCGTGACTGCATTGTGGATTCAATAAACCAATATTTGATAGGTCCTCGAATTTATTGGTACACTGATAAAAAACAATTCCACTATTGTATTAAGCTGTATCATTCTAATACTATTAGGGTTAACCTAATTAACTGATTAACTAAAGAAAGCGTAATCTCCGAGTGCTTGTGGAAAAGGCTAGAATGGAGATAGTAACTCCAAAATTCGTGAGCCATTCAACAGCAGATAACATGACTTTTTTCTTTATTTGCATGGATGTGTCTTTGGCTCTATAAATTTTGTCAGATTTATTTCAACCCAAAGAATGTAACTTGTTCTACGAGCAGGGAAACATAAACAATCAATTAAATGGCTCTTGTTCAACGACAGGTTTAGAAACGCTTTTTTCTACTGATTTTGCTCTTATTATGATCAATTTCTTAGAAAATGAAGTTGAAAAAATTAAGATAGGCAAATTTTAAGTTATGGAAGATTAAAAATATTTATAGATCAGAACTCGTGTAGTGAGCTACATGTAGAGCGAATTTTCGTTTAAGTAGAAAAAGTTCGGTGTGGTTCGGCAAGTTAAAATCATATTCTACTTGTCTCACAGAGGCTCCGTCTCAAATTTAAGCGTCGTAGGACAGATATCATTTAAATTAGCGTTTAGAAATCACTTAGCTGATTTGGGTAGTTCGAAAAGTAAAATCGTATTCTAATTGACTCACAGAGGGTCCATTAAAAATGTCAGCTTCATAGGATAAATAGCACAGCAATTGGATTCTCTCTGCCACCACTGCAATCTCATAGCTGCTGATCTTGACTTAACCAGGCAGCAGCTTATGTGGTGTAACCAAGCAATACCAACCGCTTCAAAACGTAGTTTTTCAAGTGAGTTCGTGGCACGATTCGGTGGGTGATCAAGAACTTCAACAGAGTTCAGAACCCGCCATTTCCTCTCAGTTGGTGGAATGGGCTTAAAAAGGCATAGTGGTCCGATTGATACGAATTAGGTAGCCTCTTTACCCTTCTCGGTGAGGTGATCCGAAGGTAGTTCTGAAGCAATTGATCTGAAGCAGGTGTACCTTCTGCTGTGTCTGAGTGACCAGGGCAAGAATCCATGATCCTGGATGCTCAAGTTATCAGTGGCTTCAGGATGTGGAGCATACCTAGCAGGCTATGATTTACAAGTATTTGCGTCATTTCAGACGATATTTCTCCTTATAATTGGTACGATAAACCCCGTTCTATCGCCAAAGAAAACCATGTTTTCCGAAAGAAATAAGAAGGCTGTTGGATATCATGTTTAAGCCGAAGATTGCTAAAACAAATCACTAAAAATGGTAAAGAATCAGCCATTAACCATAAAAATTTGTAAAGTTGCATAAAAGTGTATTATTTCTGAGTGAACATTTTGTAAAATGTAAATAAACATGTTTAAATGGGACAAAACTACTATCTTACATCAATTATAATGATTTATGACTATATTGAAATGACTGCCCAAGTGTTGTGACCAATAGGAATCTTTGTATTTGGAAAGAAATTGGTAATTAACCATTTAAACGTATAAAGGAGTTTTATATATAATCTCGTAATCTCAAGAGAAAAACAATAGGAGGATCACGGAACCCAACGAAATTAGATAGCAACTTAATTAGTTATGGCGTTTGTGTTCCGCTCACTATACGACATCAAGGACATATTAAAATTAAAACATTTCCGTAATATTTTATTTGAGAAAAACATTGTTTTTCTGTTGAGACAGGATCAAGGCGATTGGACAAACACATCACCTGGAATGTCGCCATGTTTCGACACACACTATTAATACGGTCAAGAAAATGTGGGAATACTGCCACATCCGCTGATCCAACGGTGTGGAACCTCATAAATCTCGTTTCTCGAGCTCTTGACAAAAAATGAAATCAAGCCTATACCCTGAAGTGGCTCCTGTGTATCGAAAAGGTAACCCGCGGCTATGCCATCGGAAAACTCATCGTTATTCCGTGTGAAAATCAATAAGTTAAAATGGAAATTATCTGTGAACATTTCGTAATATTGTAACCACCTATGTTTTGTAACATGTACCTAATACTCTAAGAATAAGAATATTGAGTAGATACCAAATTTGGTCTGAAGTGTAGGAATTCGTGAAATTGGGTTCCTGTCATGAACATGTGGCATATAAACAATTAATTTATTACAAATTTTTCCGAAAAAGTTATATCTTTTTCTTTTATTTAGGATCTTTATGAGCAAAGTTATTGTTAATCATACGCAGTTAATTTATGGAAAAACAATTTTTCTAAATAATCTAACTGGTTCTTTACAAACCAGTGCTGGGATTTGTTACAATTCGTTGGAGTTAGCATTTTAATGAAATTTGGTATACTTAGTTCTCATCACGATTTGGTTCACACATTTTCGAATGTTCTAGTTCATTGCTGATAAATTTTTGCTGAAAAAAACTTGGCCAAAACCATAAATCAACAATTTTTTTGGCTATTTTTTTTAGTGATTTTGCAATTCTTGGGAATTTGTGCACTTCATCAATAGTTAAAATTCGCTGAGCAACATTTGTGCTGTGGTCGTTCGGAATCCTTTAGTTTTGGTGGAATAATGGACTATTTGCTTTTAATTCTAAAAGGTATGCTATATGCGTGCAAATGCACTGGCGTCTTTGGCTTCATCATCGTGTTCAGTGCTTAGAAATCTTTGAAATGAGGTGAACTAAAAAAAAAAAAAAAAAAATCAAGTTCCTATCTACACCCCTATTTGCATCAAACCCATATATTTTTCATTTATCAATAGTTATTTTTATTATTATTATTCATTTATTTATTTTTGTTTCGTTTAATAATTAGCATCAAGCAGTCAGTAAACGCTCTCCAAGTTTCACTTCGGTCTTCAAAATTGTTGGAATAAAGGGTGCGTGGGAAGGTGGCATGGAGGGATTTAGAGACACTCTTTACATTGGTTTTGTTCATAGGAGGAATATTATGAAGAATATTAACTAGAGAGTAGGTACGTAGAGCAGCATTGAACTGTAAGTTCATACATGTTATTTGCGATTTGCGCATCAGGGCTTATTGAAAAGAAGATGTTTATCAGCAATATCTTCAAGCTACCTGCATAGTGTTGGTGCACTGTCCTAATTGGCGATTTCAAATAAGGATGCGAAGAATAGCGGTAAAAAATGAACCCTTTTATGTAGGGTCACCCGGAATAGCGGTTTGACAGGATTCTGAATTTGTTTGTAAAATTTCCTTTGGTGTCTAATGAATCGTCAAATAAACTGTAAAACAGCGTATTCGGGTGCAAATCCAGTGGTACATATCATTTTTTTTTGGCGTCCATAATGTTCCCTAAACTGAAAAACGAAACGTTTAAATAGCTACTAAGTTTGGATCAAAAGAACAAGTGGACCAGCAAAGTCTCTAGGAAAGGGCGTTGATAATGGACAAAGAAGTATGAAATCATAATATAAGTAAGTGCATTATATTGCCAGGTAATTATTTATCATCGGTTATAAATTATCTAGTTAGTCGTAGTTGATTACATCCTTTGTATATTTCGGCTCGTATTCTACAAATTTTCCCAAGCTTAGTTGCTCATTGAACTTGACAATGTGGTACCTACCTATTATAATAATTGAGTAAACATAGTTGATATATTGATTATTTGTCTTCATCCATGAAGGCCAAATGGGAGCCGTTATTTAAACTAAACTAAGCTTGATTTGTTTCCGTGTTTAGTATAGGTAGTCACCAGCCTGAGCAATAGTGTGGTATGAAGGGTAAGTACCTACCTAATTTCTTCTGTGGTAACTATTGATTAGCTCTCGATTTTCGAAATTCCAGTTATATAATTTTCATTAGTTAGATTCCTCCCCGATCGGTTGTTGATTCAGTCCAAGCGTAAATTCGTCCCTTTTGAGTGCGTAGGTCAGTGGAACGGATACTCACATCGCTACTTCTCAATCATAAAAAACTGCTCACGGACCTGCACCTAACAACACTCCACCTACTATAATAATATGTTGAACATTTCCTTTCTCACTAATTCTTCACTTTCACGGCAATGTCCGAATTTCATAGTGCCTACAGGCATGGATGGTATTCGAGGACCAAATATAATTTCAAAATTGCACGAAAATTGGCAATAACAATAAGTATGTATCTACTTAATAGTGACCTCCAAACCTACCTAAACTATTGGAGAAGCATTAAAGCAACCAACTTCGGTTATCACCTTCCTTCTTCCGATTAGTTTTATGTATATTTCTGTCTTGAACACTAGAGTAACAGACACAAATCGCTTTACTTTGGATTAATAATACAATCGATGTGATGAATGATCAGTTTTCTCTTCAAAGACTTCCGAATCTATTCCGTTCGTTGCGCCATTTTAGAAGCGATCACAGCCCAGCCCACGATACTTGAATACGCCAATAGCAACATTGAAGACTTCGTTGAGATTCCAATGAAGAAAATTCACCTCTAGAAAATTTTCAAATATAGTTATAATGAGTATAATGCAGTCAAAGAACATTGTAAGCAGGTTTGAAAAACTTGAGCTGATGAATGATTACAAGACCAACGAACTTTCAGACAGATTGAGACAAATCCCTTCATTTGAACTACATAAATAACTATTTCATTGTCACGCAATCGTTGTTCTCCATTTTAATTGGCCGAATGAATTGAGAGGAATAAATTTCGTTTAGACCGGGAAAGTGGCTTTTGGCCCACCACGCATTAATTGGCACGAGTAAGACAAAATGTGGTGGTGGAGAAGTGGAGGGGCGGAAAGTGGATACGTCCCAAGGAGGAGACGGTAGGGGTAAAAGGACAGGAGGGAGGAGAGGAGGGAGATCTTTTTTATATCTGTGATAAATCCGAAACACGTGGGATTCTCTGGGAAATATATCAAACGGACGCCGAGCGATTTAAAAAGAAGAGAAAAACGTTGTGGAGGGGAAATATGAAGGTTCGTCTTCCCTGTCTCCCCCGCGATCTCTCCGCAAGAGAACACTTGTGCGTATTTGTTAAAATCTGTTAAGACCAGAAGTATGGAAGGAGTGTCGTGTTACGATTAGGGGAAAATAGGACGCCGTGTTCTGAATCGTCGTGACTCTTTCCCCTCAGTCCTCGTAATGAAGTGGAGTTTGATGGGAAGATGGATGAAGCTGTAAAGATCTTGGCTCTCGCGGGATTCCGAGGAGGGATAAATGAACAGGGCTATGTTGGATGGAGCAATCAAGATTGAATTTGGTTTCGCACAATATTATAGGTCGGGTGATAAGTTTAACAAGCTACTGTTGAATGTGATGATGTGAATAAGTTTCACCCTAAAGGTGTTTTAGTCGTCCCTCATAATATGGGAGACTAAATTAAACTCCTTGTAAATCAAATTCAGATAAAATGAGTGTGTAGATATATGTG
Source organism: Adelphocoris suturalis (assembly GCA_030762985.1). Classification (NCBI taxonomy): domain Eukaryota; kingdom Metazoa; phylum Arthropoda; class Insecta; order Hemiptera; family Miridae; genus Adelphocoris; species Adelphocoris suturalis. The sequence goes on along the minus strand of CM061041.1, from coordinate 21,925,492 downwards.
TGTATCGAAAGGAATGTTGACGGATTTCCCAAAAAAATCACAAATTAGTTATAAAGCAACTCCAAAACCAAGTTCCACTAAATTATTTAAAAGGAGTATATTTTTATTCGTGTGAGCTAAACAATCATATACATATTTCCATCTTAAAAATGCAAGGGTTCCTCCTAGAAGTTTTCATTTTCCGTTTACTGCGTCGTCACTTTGTGGAATGTTAATTGCTGCCTCTTCCTCCAAACCTTTGATAACTCCGTGCCCCTCCCAAACGTAATGTCTCAGCCCTCAACATTAAATAGGGCTCAGACTACTTTCTTGCTGTTAAAGACGCCATTAGCTTTACGAATACCGTGGAGTCTGTTTGCAGAACTCCGGCGTGGGAGCATGCAATTGTAAAAGTATCCCTTCTGTCTTTTACCGCTTATTCATACCTTCTGTTTTTCTTTTCCATCATAATTGGCAACTGAATCCTAGTCTCTAGTACGGTGAGGGACAGCGCCTACATTCACAAAGCGTTTCTCAAAAAACAGTGTCCAGACACCTTGAATTTCCGTATAAGCCAATAGTTCAGAGCTCCCATATTTCTCACGTTCAAGCGCAGATTCCGTCGTTAATCTTTTCCATGCGAGCTCGACCATATTAGCACAATAATCTTGAACAAGTACACCTCTTTTGCAGTTCATGGTATTATATTCAAGTCTTACTGTTATCCACATCCAAGCCAGCGCATCACGACACTCAGTTGGTGACAAATTCATCAGCTTGTTTGGAAAATATTGAAATCCACTGAGAACAGATTTTTTTAAATTGAATAGTTACTGCACTACATGCTTCTGTAGGGTGTTGCGCTGGCTTTATGTTTGCCTTTAATTGTCTTTTTTAAAACACAAGAAGAATATAGAATGTAATATTGTTTTGTGATGATTGTGTAACTCGACTTGAGTGAAAACTATTCACTCCATTGTACTGTTCGACTTTTGTTTCAGCTCCTAGATCACTACTATACTTTTTCACATGAATGCCAGAAACTCACAAGATTTGAGAAAACAACGTATATTGACAGGAATTTTCAGCTACGAAAACACAATCTCAGTAGGTAATTTCTTCCCAAATAAGGATCTATCCCGCATTCATTACAAAATCTCTCCTGTGACAAAACGGTTTCAGAAATTTTGCTGGATAACTGAGCTGCAGCTGACTGATCAGCAGGGTCAGCTTCAATTCTGACAGTGCGGAGACTTAAACGCTCATTTAAGTGGTCAAGGAAATCTGCATTCGCTTTGATATGTTACTTCATCTCACGCAGTAACCCATTTACCGTGCGTTCTCCAGTATCTGCTAGCACGTGACTGTAGCAATAGCTGATTGCTAAAACTAATCACAGGAATAGAATATATTGATGGTTGACTGAGGGAGTCTTGGAATGATGAGTCGATGACTCTATTTTACTTAAATACCATGCTCAGAAAGTAATATATTTTGTCATCCTTTGAAATCCTCCTCGTTCTTAATGACGTGAATAGGCAGAACACGTAGAGTTTCCTTGAACACAAACAACAACAGCACAAAATTTACAATAAAAATATTCTCAAAGATAGGACGAAAAATGATTGATACGGGTATTACAAGATGAACATACACAGTATCTTATTAAAACATATTTCATGGTGTGCGTTTGTCTTATATTAGAAAGAAAGCCTCTCCTATTCGAACCCGACCGGTTTCATATTGTTGAGATCCAAAAATTATGAAGCCCAGTATCTTCCACAGTGATCCCAGTATCTTCACAAGATGGCTTTTTCAATCTATGTTTCATGAATCTTGGATCGAATAAATTGGGTGATTCCATATTGTTGCCATCTCTTGATGGGACGATATCGTTTGAAAGAGTTTGACGATCTTAGTACTTCCTCCCGATTTTATTTGGGTTATATATATTTATGGATTAAGTATACCCCCACTCTTTGTGTGCTGTTTACCCCAGCTACCAGTTTCTGGTAGTTAACCATCTCATGAGGTACGAATGGAGATGTCTAGATTCTCTTACTGCTTCATATTTAATCCTACTAACGGTATTGTACTATTTAAAAATAATAAAACTCCTAGGATATGATATGAGAAAGTTGAGCCTGGATCATCTGAGTCCAAAATAGAGCTCTTGGACCTTCTGTGTCACATTGAGTACCAACTAATCAGCTCATAGTATTATGTAACTTTTAGGATACTACATGAAAATGGAGTTTCTTGATCAACTAAGCCAATAATGGATTAGCAGTCGATAGCGGAAGTTTTAAGAGCTAATTTAATAATTGGATCTACCTAATGAGTCGACAATAGAGCTATTGGATCAGACGATTTACCAAACAATCTTTCGCTGGAAAATATCCTTCTTTCTTTACTGTGTATTCAATCAATAATATTTTTTATTGTTAAATTCGTTTAAACAAAGTGTTGTCTAATGCCTGTTTACATGACCCATGATGCTGAATTTCAAAATTCAGTTATTTTAAACTATGGGTAAAAAGAACAAAGTATGGAACCTATCTGATCATCTGATTGAGTCTTCATGAGTGTTCCATGGTGTATGCCTTCAACCATCAGGTTACAAATGGACATCCAGCATCCCTACAAGGGACAATTTTTTCCCCCTCGAAATATTACTCGAACAACTCCTCATTCTTTACAATTTATCCAACCATATTATGTATGAATATATACATATATATATATATATATATATATATATATATATATATATATATATATATATATATATATATATATATATATATATATATATATATCAGTTATCTATATATCGACTTCAAACGTGTAACTATCCCGTAATATGCTGGGATTCATAGACAGTGAGAGATACTACACCCCATTTCAACTCAACAACTTCGTTTCTCGGTGTATAGTTATACTGAAATCTCCTTTTTTATACGTACCATATAGTGAGCTACAATTACCTTCCACTTATCAGCTATGAACTGGAACATCCCTCTCTTTCTTGGCAAAGTCCCAGCGTCTTATTTATTTTTTTACACGTTGTCCTCCCGACACCGGTCCCCCTTTCGGGCTAGCAAAGGTCTTTGAGTTATTTCCTCGTATTAATTATGTATTTATAGCCGCGGACGGTTCACCCAAACATGGCTAGGCTAGTCAAAACTTTGGCAGTCTGCTGTGTTGGGAACTCGACATGTCTGATACACAGGGACGTTGCCCACAAATGGAATTCGGTCGTGCTCAATGAAAATCATCCGGAAGGATATCTTTATGTTCCCATAAATTTTGTATATAATACACCTAATAAACTAGTATGGAAACGTTTTTCAAAACTCATATTCTACCTCAACCTGACTTTTATGGAGTTCAGTTGAGAACCCGATCCTTTAAATTTCTCACTTGATTATGATAACGTGAGAACATACGTTTCTAGCATATTTGAGTTTTTGACTGCAGGGAAGAAGAGATAATCAGAAGGAGGCGTCTAATTATTGAAATTGAACTGACTTAAATGATTCTGAACGGCATTGTCACTTCTCACACTATTTGTTTTGAAAAAACTGTTTTAATTTTTGTTAAAGGAAATAAATTTTTCTCAAAAAAGACGTTCACTGGGAACATTAATGTAAGTATAATGCTTTCGACATTTCAATGAAGAAGATATGGAATGCTACGTAACTGTCAAAATGACTGATATGTCACAGAACAAAATTTATAAAAGTCCAGTCATGCAGCATGACCCCATGAGCGAATTTTTGAAGAAATCTTCGACATTCTTCGACAGGCCTTGATATTAACGTTACTGACGGCCGAGCGGAGCGAGGCCTTGGGTCAGCGTGCTAGTACGTACATAAATAGAACTTCTTCATAATTTCGTGGCTGATATTTTCTAAGCCACAGTCAGTATTAAAGCTACATCAACTTCTAAAACAGTTGAGCTTGCATCAGTTGTGATTACTTTTTTTTTTTTTTTCTTTTTTTTTTTCAACTAGCACCTACTACTTACGTTTTAAACAGCATGGTTCTATGATTGGTTTTACAGGGATACTTCAATAAGAGTAGTTCAATCAGAATTGGGACAATGTTTCATGCAAATATTACCGATTTTTACAACTAGCGAACGGCATTATTTCGATTTTTGACTGATTTTTCAACTTTGAAATTTTTGAAAACTTGATAAATATTCTTATAGGAAATTTTACGCTGATTCCGAATATACCACATGTTAGTATGCTGAAAAAATTATTTCGCACAACAAATCGCAAAAACAGGCTATTTTGAAATTTTTGACTACATTTTTGAAAATTTCAACCCGAAGATGTAATCCGGTCATGCTGGCCAACGAACTTGAACTTTCGTTTTGTGTCCTTAACATTTAAAAATTTTTTTTGAAGTTTCTAGCACAATTCTACGGACAGTTATCGTCTGGAATGACTCATACATATATACATTAAAAAAATGCTTTAAACTTCAGAATATGATTCAGAATAGCCTGAAACGGATTTCTGCATAAAATGTTTTCAAAAATTCACATTCTACAAATTTTGAGGCGAGAGCAATAGCTTAATTTTCTTCAAAAATTCGCTAAAAGCCAACTTTTTCAAATATGCACACCTATTATATATTCCTTGACTATCTGAAAATTTTGATATTTACATCACTATTAGCTTACGGTCTCTTTTGAAAATCGTTTATTAATCAGTAAGTAAATGCAGGAGTATCCACCCTCTAAAATTATTCACACAAAATAAATAACAGTATAAAAACCATTTTCAACTGGATTATTGCATATCAAATGGCAAAGGTTTGTTCCTGATATGGAAGAAGATAAGCCTTTTCGGCTTTTACAAAAGGCATCATACCTCAGAGGCCACCCTGATCGTGACGGAAGGGTACCTGTTGATTTCCCATCCAGTACTCGGCCGAGAAACCAGTTTCTGGTCGCTCTCTCCCTCCACCGTCGAGCCGGGCTCAATTAAAAACCCATTATAATTATATTGTAGTTAGCACCGGCTTACGGGCTTTTGACTGTTGTGCAACCTGAGGGTCATTCTTCACTTGAGAACGCTTCCTATGGAAGGCTTGATTCTCGATTCGGCTTTCAAAACAAGAACTAATGCACTAGGTTGGTGTAACAGACATGAATGAAACAATATTATTACGCAAATAGCATGATATCCAATAGTGGTTCAATACTGTTTTTTATAGACTGCTCATCAATTCAGATCATTCGGCAACATTATTTTCGTAATTAAGCACATCAGGTAGACTTCGTACCGTATCATTGATAGTTACTTAGCTGGTGGGTTGAATAATCGAAACATTACTGTACACTTTCATTAAACCAAATATGGTTATTCATGGCTAGTTCTCATCACATATATCAGTCCATTTTTCACCACTCAGTAACAAAACCGCCCACGTCATAGATTAAATGGAGAGTTATTGGCTAAATCTATGACTAATGAGTATATATGAGATATGACTCTTCAGCCTTAAATAATCTCAATCATCTGCTCCGGGTGACAGTATTTCCAAACTGTTACCCCAGCAATCCTACAGACACTTTTTTTTGTCAAGTCTGAAAAAATCAACATCTGTCCAAAGGTAGGCTGAACAAACGTACTATCTGAACGGTTGATTCAGGTTGGACGGAGAGAGAGAGAGAGAGAGAGAGAGAGAGAGAGAGAGAGAGAGAGAGAGAGAGAGAGAGAGAGAGAGAGAGAGAGAGAGAGAGAGAGAGAGAGATGGTAGCTCATTCTCACTTAGGTTGGCATTCTTAAACTGAAAAATGTAATAGGAAAACTGAACTTGTCAATCCAGCAAGACTAACTGAACCGAAACCTATCAATTACCTTTCTATTAATAGTTTAATATTGTTCATTCCTTCCCGTCTGGTTCAAAAATTTATAAATCTCCAAACATAGTCTGCTATGCAAGTTTGGAAGAGTTAAAATAAATGAAAATGTCTGGTACATTACTAAGGAATATGAGTGCGAATACGAACGTGGCAGTAATATATTGTAGCTTTGCGAGCAGAAGCTATATTATGACGTATCGAGCGAATGGCTTGCAACAAGTCACGCAATCGGATTTAGAAAAACTAGAACCGTGGAGAGTCCTGCTGCTCACTATTCACTACTTATCATCAGTAGAACATTGAAATAGGAATAATTCCAAAGTTATATATCGGATAGTGCCACAAAATGGACCATTGAGTGCCCACATTTTCATCTCTTTCACTGGAACACTGACCAGCTCTATCAATCTGAATTGAATTCTACCATTCCACCATTCAACCACACTCGGAGAAAGTTCTATATTAAGAGATGCGGAATTCAGCTTTCCATCCACAACATTCGGCTGATCAGCTCATTATCTGGAAGTTGATTATTATTTATTATTTTGTTGATTATTATTTTATTATTATTACTATTATTATTATCTGGAAGTTGATCTTAAAAGCAAGTTTGCACGAATGCCAACCCAATATTAAAACGCTTTTCCCACAAAATCGTCAACTACATTAGTACTCAGTCAACCACATGGTGGCCTACCATTACTGCTTATCAACTAGAGGTTGGTCAGAAGATCTGCTCGAACACGTAGTATTAGACTCAAAATATTCACATCAGACAAGTTGATTTTCCTTCTCTGACCGAAAATCTGATTTCATTGACACATTCAACCTCCTTACCAACATATCTAAATGATCGATACAATCAAGTTATGAATACGAGGAAGCTCTGCTTTGACTCATGTAATTCGGCAATTGGTTTTCTTTTACGAAATTTTCAATCGGATTTTTCCGGTTTCTTTTATTAACAATTTTCGTAAACTTCTTTTTGACTGATCGACACGTGTAAAGCGGAATCTTTTGTAGTAGGGATGATGATTTCACCCCTATAGATCTGTGATTACGAGGTTGTCAAGTTTCACGTTGACTCGGAAGCAAAGTAAGGACGAATTATTGGGTCTAGCTCGGGAACGATTATAGTAGGTACAACGGGCATAGAATAGATGGTATATGAGAATCGCTCATTACCATTCAGTTATGGATTAGACTCAGTGGGCAGCGAAGGACCAAACCCGCAACAGAAATCGACGGAGGCCATTAGGGAAACATTGAGGAGGACGAACAGGGCGGCGGAAGAATGGGGAAGAGGGACTGCGCTCATTGTAGAACCACCGACCAATCAGTCAGCGCGGGGGACGTGAGATCAGCTCCCTGCAACCCATCAGTAATACCTTCTAGGCCATTAGTGGGAAAAGGATAATTAAAAACAGATTAACTCCGGTGGTGGGACGAGAAGGAATGGTGGAGGGGTACGAATGAGGAATGGAGGTTTTCAAGCGAACGAAGGCCACTGTTCATTCGCCGTGAATACGACTGAGAATGACCTCCCTGCGCCCCGCTTTCTAGTTGGCCGACGTCCTGCTCGGACGTTTAATACGCAATTTAACGTGTAATTTAACGCTAACTGGATCCACAGATCAGTGGTCTTAGGTCAAGGAGGAGGCTACGGGGAACTAATATGTTTTGAGTGTCTGACACATTATTTTTTTGTTTTTTTATTTTTTGACATAAATACGTCTTATTGCTGAGGGTTATTCTAAAAAGTCTGTTAAACGTTCCGTCAACCAAAAATTCATTACGTTTTATGATGATTTTCGTGGTACTAGGGTAAATGCGTAGTTTTGTCACTGATGAATTGATCTCTATTCGTCGGAAATCTCTCTCTGACCGTATTATGTTAACCACTGAGCAGTGCGTGGCCATCTTTCTAAGGTATGACTGTGGTTGTGTGAATGTACTTGTTCACGTACAGGTGATCCTTATCAATTAATATCGTAAACGTGATTGCAACCACTATTGGGACATTAAGAGACGATTGAAATTATGGTATTTTTTAACTCTTTCTTATAACTTCGATTCTCTTCTTGAGCTCTTGAGACAAAATTTCAGATCGATTTTTAACCCACTTCCCGATATCCAATCGATCTGAAATTTGGCACACGAGTTCATGCTGGTGTACATGTTAATTCATCAAATTTTCGCGAAGAAAAAGTTAGTTATACTATAAATTTTGGGAAATTTGAAATTTAATATGGGAGACCTTACAAGTGTTGTGTATTGTAGGGAGGAGGAGGGAGGGAGGAGGAGGATGAGGATGAGGAGGAGGAGGAGGAGGGAGGAGGAGGATGAGGGAGGAGGAGGAGGGAGGAGGAGGGAGGAGGAGGGAGGAGGAGGAGGAGGGAGAAGGGGGAGGGAGGAGAAGGATACTATTGAACGTCTGCATAAAATGACAACGAATCCAGGGTCAATAAAATATTAAATGATTTTCCTTGTCAATTTAATTTAAGTTATTATCAATTTGATTTTGAAACAATGTGATTTTGTTTCAATTTACTGTTGCAAAGAAGTATTTCGAGTTGCCACAACCTATACTTCTATAATTACTAGCCGCTCCGGCTCGCTACGCTCGCCTCCACGTCCAGCCGGGGGGCAAGCCCCCCGGACCCCCCATTAAGTTGCTCGCTTCGCTCGCAAAGTCTGGCATGTAGGGAATATTGCTCGCTTCGCTCGCAAAGTCTGGCATGTAGGGAATGTTGCTCGCTTCGCTCGCAAAGTCTGGCATGTAGAAAATGTTGCTCGCTTCGCTCGCAAAGTATGGCATGTAGGGGATGTTGCTCGCTTCGCTCGCAAACGGTAGATCTCTAAGGGTAGGTTTAACTTCTGTAGGGTATGCTGCTCGCTTCGCTCGCTTGAGGAAGTTATACTGCCCACCCAACTTGGCAAACGTTTTTTTCTGTTGGAAATTCTTACAAACAAATTAAATCTTATAAAACTACATGGAACCACGAAAGGTTTATTAGGGGATGTTGCTCGCTTCGCTCGCAAGGTATTGCTGTATATGTGTAGGAAAAAACCCGTATTTATTCTGTTGAAATGAGTCATCGAGTCCCTTCTGGTAAGCAACATTGTGAAACGGCGGCGGTCTCGATTTGTAGGAGGAAGTTATATTGGAGGAAGTTATACTGCCCACCCAACTTGGCAGACGTTTTTTTCTGTTGGAAATTCTTACAAACAAATTAAATCTTATAAAACTACGTGGAACCACAAAAAAGTTTATTTGGGGATGTTGCTCACTTCGCTCGCAAGGCATTGCTGTATATGTGTAGGACAAACCCGTACCTATTTATTCTGTTGAAATGGTGCTCGAAAGGGAAAGTTCCATCCTTATACGCGGGCGTGCGTTGGCCTGCTCGCAAGGTATTGCGTAGAAGTCGAGTCCTTTCTGTTGTGAAATGGGCGGCGGGGTCGATTAAAAATGTCATATTAAACGGTTCCCCTCGCTTCCGCTGGCAATTCGATCGAGTTCTCGTCACTTTTTTCGATATCCGATTTCGGATTCAGATTCGGCGGACCCAAAGCTGTATTTCGCCCGCGAAAACCGTTCCAAAAAACCGGCATTTTTCCGGAATTTTCGACGGCCGTTTAGAGGGGTTGGGGAAGCGGGGAAGTCCAAAAAGCGCACATTAATTATTACTTCGACCCCCCTCCCGCCCTACGGCCCATGGTTCGGGTGGGATTAGAAAATTTTAAATTCGCTTATACACCCTATCGGAAAATCCCAAAAAGATCCCCTCACTCGTAGACTCCCCCCACTCAGCCGTTTGGCCGTGCATAGACACGACAAACAAACAAACAGACAGACAAACGGAGTTTCATTCTTATAAATAATAGAGATATACGCATGTTTATATTTCTCGATTTGAGCTCCTATCTATTCAAATAGTTATTGCCTTAATAATATCATTATCTAAGTGCGTATCTAAGTACGTATCTAAGTACATGTCTTATCTTATGTCCCACTAAATATACTATACACTATTGAACGTCTTCATAAAATGACAACGAATCCAGGGTCAATAAAATATTAAATGATTTTCTTGTCAATTTAATTTAAGTTATTATCAATGTGATTTTGAAACAATGTGATTTTGTTTCAATTTACTGTTGCCAAGAAACTACCAAATATCGAAACAACAATAAAATTAACCGAGAACACGAGAAAAAGAAAGAGTTACATTGAAAACTTGTTTTTATGGGTTCCTTTTTTATTGATCAGCTGAGTGAGCAAAATTCTCTCTTAGTTGGCAACATGGTCGTATGCACGCGGGTAGCACTTTTTGATCTGGGGCAGGGGTGAATGATACGGTAACCACTGTGAACGCGAAGATAATGATGAAGGAGGAAATTAACAAAGATGAAGGAGGAAAATTAACACTTAAGAACCTTTGGGTGTGAACGATACGCCCCCAAATCATTACTACATGGATAATTAACTCAAATTCCTTCATGAAACCGATTCCTCATAGTAGAGGGGTCCCAGGATGTCATCCATGCCACACATAACACCTCCGTGACAATTACTTCTGTTTTCGATAAAGGCTGTGGGTCGATTTGAAAAGTTTGAACGGAAGCGATTCGTTCATGGTGAATTCGACTCAGTTCAATGCCAACAAACTTGTTTACAGTGGACCGTCGTAACAATACCCGATGGATAATCGATCAATGTGACCGAAACCTACAGCTCAGAAGAGAGTACCAACTAACGAACCATACTTCATGTTTATCCACAAATACTTATACAATTTTGTAAGTATCGGCGGAAATTGCGGAATTGGAGAACGTTGATTCTCTTTGCTTGTTTGATGGTTTGTTCCATATACGGCTCAATCTGAGTACAGAAGGAAGAATACCTGGGTTTGTTTTGGTTTTGACTGAACCCGCAATCAGCTTTTTCCTTGCTTTCATTGAAAAAACTTCGCTTCGTCATCATTTAATCGATAACATCCGCAAAATTCATCGATAACATCCTCAATCTTCAAAAGGTATAAACAACATTGTTTGTTTGTTAAGTTATGTTTAGATGTTAGTGTAAACCTAATAATTTATTGCTTCCTACTTTTGTTGGGGATTATGCCCCAATTGATCACTAGTACGTGTGTATTTACGTATTTAATTAAATGTCGTTAAATGTAACAGAAGAATGGTTTTCTTCAATTTGAATTGTTTTAGCGACATTTCAAAATATTGCAAAGGAACCAAAACATTTAAAATAACGTTTTTCCTGAAGTTTCTTCACGGAATTCCGTCCGGGGGCTTTCTGAAACGATTCTTGAATTTTTCACTTTTTCAATTGTATATTAATTTATATACCTATATATCATTCCGGACTCCTTGGGATTGACACAAAGAATTCATTCTTTCACCAATAAATCAAGCATTCCAAACGAGAGGGTGGGTTTTTTGAGCAGCACATTAAATGTAAAATTTCAAAAAATTACTAAAAATAGGCTAAAAATCAAATAATCTTTATTTTTACTGGATTATTACTCAAATAAATTAAATTAACTATAAGGTAGGACAATAAACAATTTAGTCCCGAAATTGTTCTAAAAAAATGTACTTCATTATCATGTGAGCTGAAAAAATCGTTAAACCTACAAAACATAGCTGAAAACCAGAAATGATGTTTGGAATCGCAGAATATTACTTATTAAAATATCTTTTTACCATGAAATTTATATTTAACAATTTCATTGCACTCAAATACTCAAATTCCAAAACAATTTAACATAAATAATGTATCACTATAAATTACTAAAATTCGCTCATACGATCATGCTGCATGATTGGCACTTTTATTTTTTATGAGATAGCAATATTTGTATTTTCATCATTTTCATACTCAAATTTCATTTGAGTTATACTTGAGAAATATACTTTAATTGTAATTTTAAAATAAGAAGAATAAAAACGAGAAAAATAGTAAGGTCATGTATGTATCAGTTCTGATATGTAAAATGGTCCTGTAATTCATGTTCGCGCATACGCACACCCAATCATTTATTTGACAACAAAATAGTTTATGGCGGATTGTCAAGTGGTTAACTCGCAATGCCTGACAATTTCATTAGTATCGGAGTTTTTCGTGTTTCGACCAATTTGAGTTACGTGAATGCGCCATAGTTATTACAATTATATTACAATAAAGTTCATAGGGCACCATCCTGATAATTATATTCAAGTGCTCCCCAAGTTTGAAATAAAACAGACCTATTGATCGAAAAAAATCCACGTTATAAGTAATTCTGCAATCGAACCGACGGCAAAAAAAGTTGAAGGAGATCTTCTAAAAGCTAACCTACCAAATCTCAGAAGGTTGCATCAGAATTTATTATGAACAACCCGAGTAATTCACAACTAAGAGAGCTGCCTCAAGATGTAAATTTCGTATTTCTTGAAAACTCTAAGTTTCAAATTTAGTAATGGTAGCGTTGTAGAACATATTTGGTAGCCTGGTAAGTGTTTTTTTAGTTCAAAAATTGTCATAGAGGTGGGTTTTCACCCTTCACAGATGCCCGCTAAAAGTAGCTTGCTTACCATTCCTGTAGTCCATGCTGCTTGACCTGCTCTTCAACTCCAGGGATTGGGGAAAATCGATTAATCGTTGGGGAAATTTAATCAATCAAAACTTAGAAGTGATTGCTGAACAATTGTTTGAAACAGCAGCACTCATTCCCTGGACCTCCAAAGTATTTTTCTTGTTATTCGTTTTACTGTGGTGAAAAATCCAACTGTATCACTGTAGCTACAGAAGAATTCCTATGCGTTGCCGTCCCACGATCATGCTCGCACGAGTCGCGGACTCAAGAATGCAATCAAGCCTCTAATTGGGACGATTCCTCACCAAAATCCATATTGCTTAAGCCCATTGCAATTTGACTTTTTCCCATTCCCCAAATTTAGGAACTTTTCTACTTCATAACCTGGGAATATGACTCAGGAGTGAGTACTACTGACAATAATTAATGTGAGATAACATTCGTGGCGATTTGAGACCACTTTTGCCTAGGTTCATCAGAGAGACTGCAAATATGATGCTATCTTACCACAGAAGAAATAAGGCAGTGAATGCAAACAGGAGCTAGTAGCTGAATAAGCGCAATTAATGCGAAAATTCAGCTGATATTCAAGCCTTCATTTACCTGGTAAGTCCTACTTCTGCAGAGGTGAAATTTGTGGCCAACTCCACGCCATTATGAGTCTTTAAATAGAAGAACCTGTTTACCTTTACTTGAGCACGCACGATTTATATTGCGACCCGTTCGCCACTGCAGACCTCAGCTCCACAAAGGCCGAGTAATGAGATCCATCAGTCAATCTCTCTCCACGTCATTAGTTTACGGGAAGTTAGAAATTTCCATATTGAAGCTCTAATCATCGTCGGCTTATTAATGTTCGCCGACTCGCGCCTGATGCATTTGTGGGCTCCTTCAAGGTACCTCAATCTTTATTATTAATGTGGTGAGTACGGAGGTGTTTATATATATTATGTTGATTAGGTATTATTGGAATGATAACATATATTGTGTACACTAAACAATACGTAAGCCACCTTCAAACTTATCCAACAGTAGTAATGAAAGTACGTGCAGATTTAAATTGATGAATAGATAGCCTCGCAGAGCACAGACTAATCTAAAAGCCGAAACCAGTATTTATTAAAAATTCGGAATCCAATATTAATAACAATAGTATTCCTTCAAATGGTTATCCACAATTGAAATTCATAAAAGCTACATAGGGCTTAACCAACAAAAAGGCTAAAAAATACATAGCAATCATAGGAAATCGTGGATCTTATACATATGGAGAGTTTTTCATATTCGCACTTTTAACATGTATCATGTTTTAGCCCTGGGGTCCTAGCAAATTTTGCGAGTCAATTTTTTTCCGCGCACGAAAAAAATTACAGTGATTTCCGCCTACAACCGAGTCGTTGCTAGGGAAATGGTACTTCGTCGTTTTTCATCCCACAAAATTTGTTGACCATTCGTTCGAAAGCTCTCGATTTATCCAACAATATTATGTTAACTACTGCGAAGTGCGTGTCCAACAAACTGAGTTATGAGCATGGTTATATAAATAATTGTTTACGTGTTTAGGATACTTGTTTAGGTGATCATTCTCAATATTGATATTGTGAACATGATTGCAACCGCTTGGAATCGAGGAGAAAACATGATACATGGTTGAAATTTTTGGTTCTAGAACAGAAATTTATGTAGGAACTTATAAAGTCAGATTTGTCGTAGGTTCTTTTTCAATACAAACGTCCAGAGCCTAGGCCGCATCTTTCCTGAACGTTTCAACTGGATAACTGGAAGAAGTAGTTTCTGGTCTGGCTAAGATTTGTGGACCAACCGACACTTTGAAAACTAGCCGGATTCAAATGTCAAGCGTCGGTTCTTTTCTCTTAGTACAATGTTAAAACTGGTACTATGTGGAAAAATAAAATCGGCAAATAATGTCATGTTAGTATTACATAACTACTCACTTTTTCATGAATACTTGATTCAGGAAAGTGGCAGAAACCATTCTTATCCCTATTCTCATAGTGCATGGAAACATTGCATTACAACTCACCAGCTTTCAAATATCCAGTCGCATATGTACAAATATTTCCTTTTGAAGTCAGGAGTTTGCATTTTGTATTTTCAACAGGCGTGAACTTCTAAAATGTTTATTTACTAAAAATTTGAATAGGGATGTAACTCAAATAAAACTTATTGAACTCCGAAAAATATTATAATCCTCTAATAAAAACAAAATAAACTCAGACTTGACACAAAATGAATCAAAAGCAGGTGTAAGAGTGTAAGAAACTGTCAGCTGCAAGCTTGCAACACCGTCTCACTGTCGCATAGACACCTCTCGCGGAGGTTTTGCAATTAACTGAATTCATACGGTCATTCGAGGAATCATTTTTCAAGTTTAAACCAAGTGAAAATGTTTTATAGGAGGTCAATGTTCACACTCAAAACAGATAAAAAAGATAAGACTATATTAACTAAACTTGAGGTCTGATAAAAGTCAACTCGCTCCTCGACTCAAAAGCAAGGCTCCTCGCAACGCTTCTCGTAGTCAATAGGAAGGTGATATCATAGTCCATTCTATCTTGACATAAAGGGTTGAATAACTATCATTAGTGTAATTGTTTAATTGAATAATTAGTGTAATTGAATAATTAGGGTAACTGTTTAATTGAATAATTAGTGTAATTGAATAATTAGGGCAACTGTTTCGTTCTGCATAATATTGTACATAAAATGGATATAAGCCACTTATGAATGATAGGAAAGATTAATTAATGAATTCAAACAAGTATACCACTTGCAGATATCAATCAATTTTAATTTCTCCCTGAAAGATTTGGTATTACAGCTTGTACAGGCAATGGGAGAAAATTGCCAAATCCATCGAAACCTTGCCTTACTCGAGCTTGGTTTATTCAGAAAATCGTGTTTTTTCCTATGCATTCACTGTAGATATGGAACAAAAACTCTCCATTTGACCATTTTAGAAGAGTGAGTGGCTTCAATACGGTATTTTGAACAATTATTAGAATCTGCCAAAACTCTTAAGTGTTGTGACAATTAAAATGTATCAAAAGCGCTGGAATAATTTTTTAATGACACTAAAAAATCAACTTGTAATCTTCTACGTATTCTTATTTAAATGTACCTGTCATTGATTATATGCTTTTACATACAATAACGCACAACTCACACTAAAGACGGGTTCTATTATATTCACCCTCTTAGTGTTTCTCTTGTTAGTACGTGATTAGAATCGTTATAATATGTAAATAAGAGGGAGTAATATTGATGAACATGAATACGTCCTTCCTCAATTCTACCGTGGATGTGGCGTACAGTGAGCATTTTCTCAATATCGTATGTTAAAAATGCAGCATAATCGTATTTATATCAGCATATTTTTGTAAAATATCGAATATACCCCTGTAAAATTATTCTGAAATAAGAGCAATAAATTAGTACCTATGCACAGATATTCTTAACTACCACTTTAACTGAACAAAAACACTCTCACCACAATATTATGCAAACAGTTACTTACAGTTTTTATTGATTTTCGTTCATTCATAAGAAATTTAATTAAATTTTTCGATAGAAGTTTAGGCTCAAATGTTTGAATGTTCCAGTTCACAGTAGACCAACTTTTTCTGAGTAGTATTCTGCTTAAATATATCATTTCAATTTTTTAATAGTTTTTTTGACTTTTTCCAACGCGATTTTTAATATTTGACAAAATCGTTGTCCTTAAAAAACGCTGTTCAACTAACCTTCTCTTGAATTCCTTGATTTTTTGGCGAAAGAAAGTATTTTTTATCTCAATTGTAAGGATAGTTATCCTTTCGAATGGCGCATATATAAACATGAAAAAGCGCAAACTTCAGGAACTATTTCAGAATGCCTAAAAACTGATTTCAATATTTAAAAAAAAAAGTGTTGCCAAATTTTAATCACCAAATTTTTTTAGCAATTGAAATTCATTCTCTTCGAAAATTATTTGAAAAGAAACCATTATAACAATTAGCAAGCAACTTAAATAATCTAGAAAAAAATATGTAATACAGATTCTTCCCATGGTAGGATGCCGGAGAACAGGCACCTATTTTTCATCTTTGTTATGTTGTTGGTAAGGAGGTATGAAATTATTGTTAGAACAAATTGACATGTTTTTCCCAATGAAATTGTCAGTATCTCAATGTTGCTGTCTGCAGATAATTGGATGAAGGTGATGACCTCCGTGTTTCCTATTTGTTAATTATTTGTATGATGCCGAAACACACTTTCGCCTAATCACTACAATTATCTTACGCGAGACGGTCGCAAACTTTTGTTACGGAAATTGGTCTCAAAATAGCGTTAAGACAAAGCGTTCTACTCACCCTTACAATCCTTCTTCGGTGCTGATATTTGCAATGGAGCTAGTTATGGAGCGCACTGATCAGCTGAGGGAGCACTGAGGTCAATTAATTTAGTAATTAGCGGTTGTTATTACAATTTATTAGGGGTCACTTTTGACACGCATGGAAAACACTCATTACGCACAATCAAACATTCCTTATGCAACCTGGTGGGGAAATTTCTTCTTAATGAAGTACTTTCTTTAGGAGGAAGTAACAAACTTATGAGGTAGATGGTATGGTTTTTAATACATTTTTGTGAGGCTTTATTATACATAGCGTGAAACCTCATCATGGCCGCTTCAATGCACATTAGGAAAACTCAAACGTCCAAATGCCAAGCCCGTTCAATCATCCAAAATGTATCCTTGAATTTCGTCGCATGTCTCAAATTACGGTTTATTTCTCATTTGGTTTTTTACTGTAAGAAGGGAATTATGTGTCATCATATATAAAAGTGAAGATTTTTTATCCGGACAGTTTTCTACCTGAATAGAGAAAAATGACTACTGTTCGGCGGAAATTAGCGTATATGCAAGTACACGACGGTTTACTCCATAAAAGAATTCAGGCATCATTGAATTATCACTGCGGCCATATGCTTGAACGTACCTACCACTTATTCACACTCCAACCGGATGCAAAGGCATCAATCCTAACTGATATTCCTAATTAAGCAACCAGCTAATAGGATGGCGTGCATATAATTGCATACATGCATTATGTTGCCAAGGAACAGGGTTGTGGGTGAGTGCAAAAACTAAGGCACAAGATTTTATCAGTCAATAGAGTTTTTTGTTTCAGCTTAGGAAACGAACACTGTTGTTGGAAAGAACGTAAGAAGGGGGGGTTGAAGTAGGCTTATTTTGTCATTTTTCTCGATGGTCTCATAAAAACTGGTAAGGGCGGGAGGCAGAGGTAGTAGAGAGCTGGTAGGAGAGCTCGAGCTATGCGCGAAACGAAGACTTGCATCATTAATCCTGTTAATCATCTCATTTGTAACTAGCGGCTTCCATACGTGGGACCACCGGATTCCTCGGTCATTCTTCCTTTGTCTCTCCGTTTTCCTTCTCCTCCGTCGTTCCTTCCCTCCTTCTTCGTATTCGTCTTCCCTTTTGCCTTTTCGTTCCTGGACACATATCCGAAGTGGGCCCCGCTATCTGAGCAGCCGCGGCGTTCCATGTGGATCAACTCCGAAAAAACCGGCGCCATTCGGTGCCCCGAGGGAGCGACGATTAGGAAGGCATACAAGTATGGCTTCACTGCCTATCAAGTTCCACGGATACCGATCATTCTGAATCCTCCCGAACCTCATACTACCAGTTGAAAAGCAGCTATAATGATGATATAGGTACACATGTATGTAACTTGCCGCTCCGGCTCGCTTCGCCCCCCCCCCCCCCCCCCCCCGTTGATATGCGTTACAATTGAAACATGTAGTAGTACGTAAAAAGGTACATGTGAGAACAAAATATAGGACTCCCGTAAAATATGGTACCATGGTACGATTGGTATTATAGTGGTACAGTAGTGGATATAGGCCTTTCAAGGTGGATATCGAAGGGGTCTCGCAGTTAAAGAATGACCTCCGTAACATGCAGAAAGAGGCACATACTGTAACCACGGCGTGACCTTTCTTGCCCTTCTTAAGAGTCACGCCCGTGGAAGCAGCAGGCTTTTAGCTGTTCCACGGCAAGTTGGTGAATGGAAACGGTGGGAGGATGTGGTGGGATGTTGACTATGTTGCGTCTTAGTTACTCTTGATGCTGCCATTTCCTGCATGAGCACGTTTCCTTTCCTAGAAAATAAGTAAGGTACTCAGATAGTGGAGGACATGCAAAAATCAAACATTTGCCATTAAGAAATTACAATAATGCTTGCCTGTAAACTACGTTGGCAGTTTTTCTTTCTGGAGCAAGCAAGTGTAAATTGTTCGAGGAGGAAGCTCTTGAGCAAGCAACGTACAACTGTCCATGGCTGAAACATTGGGAGAGGAAATTTACACCACATACATATAGAGAATAGCCCTGAGATTTATTAATTCATGGCGAAAGCGAGTTTCAGTGGAAATTGTAGGCGTTTGAAGGAAAAGGTAAAATCGTTTGGTATGATAGGAATCTTGGGAATGTAAACGACCTTTCTTTTATAAGCTGCAGTCAGAATGGTGGTCTGAATAAAGTTTTGCCAAGTTGATTGACCTGCAGTCTAGTGCTATTGCAAAGTCTAGGGGCATCCGAGTTGGGCAACAGTAAAACAGAAGCACAATGTTTGAGGATGAGTTTGTAAGGCGGAGTGCCAGATGGGTTAAGGGAGTTGAGAGTTCCTTATTCCATTGGATAAGAAGTTGATTCGTCAGGGCTCATGACAGAATCCAGGGATAAGTAAGTGGTTGCCGCTCCAGGAATAGAATCGAGAATACAGCAAGATTAGTGGGGGCAAGAATAGCTCGATCACAAAGCCATTGGATAGAATGGTATGATTGAATTGTATTTGGAGAAACTCGCTCCATCAAATCGTTCTCATCTTCAGCAATGTTGACAATAGAATGAGATACGAAACCGTTGTTGTTTTGGGGTAGCTGTCCCTCCCCAATCTGCAATAGCTTGGCCGAAAAATCACCAGCTGAAGTACCGTTATGAAGAAACTCTCATATTCATGGACAATGACACTTGAGGCAAGTATACAACTTGTCAGCAGAAGTGCTTCTAGCAATAACTGGAAGGGTTTGTCTAAAGTCTCCAGCCAAAACAACGAGCATGCCCCCATCAGTCTAGTATTGTCACGAAAATCTCTCAAAATCAGTCGAGAGCCGCACAATAAGCTAGCAATGTTTGAGCATCACAGCTCGAGCACTGTTTTTGGGTATATCGCGAGTTGGAATTTCGACATGGTGTAAATCGAGAGGTAGTTTGAAAACAAAATGGTCTGTACGACCACCAGTGAGAATAGTAGCTGCAATTCCAGAAGATGCTGCAGCAACAGCTACATGGCCTTGCGATCTGAATTTAGCAAGTTTTAAATTAAGTAGAAACGTCTTGCCTGTGCCACCTGGTGCATCAAAGAAAAAAAGGGCTGGTTGGCCAACGTTGATTCGTTCCAAGACAGCAGAAAAAACCGTAGCCTGTTCAGGGACTAAAGTTTCAAAGAGATTTTTCACTCCACTTGTGCCTGGTGTTCGGTACAGTTATAATCGAACATTTTGAAAAAACCGTTGAAATTTAGTGGGTCTAAGGCGGAAAAAAACAATAGCGGGGATTGCATTTTTTCGTCATTTCCCGCACATTCTTGCTGATTTCTCCGCGAAATTATTTCTGGACCCGTAGAACACGATAGTGCCGTCAAAATTTCCGAAAGATGTCCCCACTCAGCCATTTTGTCGTGCATAACATGGACAGACAGGCGGACTAACAAACAAACAGACAAACAGAAAGACTTTCATTCTTATAAATAATTAGGTAAAAAACGGAATTTTAAGGTCGAAAGAGTGGAGGAAAATGAATAAAGCATAGCCTTGCGGGATTTATTTCAAGGCGAACTCAAAAGTTCACTTTCTCGGAATCGGCGTGGATTCTGCGTCGCACATTCCTACTCGCCTGAGTCGGTAGGAAGGCACATTTAACTTCTCATTTTAACCGCTCGCCTCCCTTCCCCTCGCATTTTGTCAAACCTCATTCTTTCCGATATCCAATTTCAGATTCAGATTCGGCAAAATCAAAACTGTATTTCGCCTGCGAACACCGTCCCGAAAAACGTCTCTTCATGGGGTATTTTTAATTACAAAAAGGTTTGACGTCGGTATTTTTGAAAAAACGGATCCGTACTATTTCATTTTTTGACGCATTTCCCCGATCCTTTTTTCGTGATCCGATTGCGTCGTCGTCTTCCTCGTACAAAAACCCACGAAACCGATACTTTTCCGGCAATTCAGACCGCCGTTCAGAGGAGTAAGAGAAAAACGGAAAAACTTCAAAATTTAGCTAAAAAACGGAATTTTAAGAACGAAATAGTGAGGAAAACGAATAAAACAAAATATAGAAGTTTGATTATCATTTTCATACGAAGAAGTCCGTCGTCACACGCGACTCGAATACCGGGAATGAGCGCTTTCGATGTAAAGACATCATCATCAGGCCGTCAAAATAGGACTCGGGAGTACTCAGTAGTCGGGAGTACTGTTTCGACAGCCTGATGATGATACCTTTACATCGAAAGCGCTCGCCCCCGGTACTGCAAGAGACGACGGACTCCTTTGAAAGGTATGTAAATGATAATTTTACTAATTCTACTAGCGGGAATAACCCATTGAATTTAATACCATATACACCTATTCATACATATATGCTGCAAAACTGTTCTCTGGACTCAGAAGGATCATAAACAAGTTATGCCGTCCAACTGGAAAGCATTTTGATGAAACTCCTTCAACACTGTAGTACAGGGGTTCCCAAATTTGTTAAAGCCATGACGACCTCAACGTTCTGATTATTTCCGGAGTCCTTGATATGAATTAAAACTGGAAACCTAAAAATTTTATGTCTAAAATCTTAAATTAAAATAAATTCTATGCAAGGATCTTTGGATTTAATTTTTCGATTTTAAGACCTTAATTTTTTTTCAAATAAAGGTCACATTGTTAAAAAAAAAAAATAAATAGTAATTAATTAATACAGAACAGAGAATGAATTTAAACGTGGTTGGGTCAAGTAAAAATTAGGTAAACGTAAGAGTTTATAATGTTTTCTGTTTGAATGGGAGGGAATCGACTCTTGGTGGTACCCCCGCGCATTATGGCGCACACGTGGGGAGCCCCCGCCTTAGTATAAAAGAATAAGAACAATAACAGAAAATACTTTATTTATCATTAATTACAGCTAGTTAAAAGTAAAAAGACGATCTGATGTAATATTATTACATATTTTCAGTTGAATACTAAAACATTACTAAAAAACATGACGTTTTTAGCATTAATTACAACGTATCAGGATAATTCCCTCAAAAGGACGCTCCACGCACAGAGGAGGCTAAGCAACAAAATACATGATATCATCCAATTTGGGCCAAGCCAATAGTCGGATCTCGCCGTCTCTAAATACATCGTTGTTCAATTACTTGTTCTCTCTCGCTTTTCGATTGCCTGTGGTAGTGGGAAGCTTCTTGAAGTCATCTGACGGAGAAAAGTGGATGAGATTGCGATTTTAGTTGTACACCCTTCCTTACAACCCCCGAGGGTCATTCTAGTTTCATTTGCCGCTTTCATGTCCCCGACGACGAATTCTCACAATTCTTGACGAACACGAGATTTTGGGGGAGAAAAGGGTAGTATAAGTTGGGAGATCAACGAAGAAATAATTTCACTGCCCGAAATCCCCTTCAACCAATACACAGTGTCGACGAAAAACCTTGAAATCCTGGAACTCATGAGTGTTACCGTCCCCTCCTACCTAAAATGTAAGTGGAAGTTAGGTAGTTAGGAAACAATGACAATCTAGAACTGGCCAGGGTTACTAGCTGCAGTAGGTTGGTTCCTCTTTATTTAGAGTAAGGTTTTACATTTTTAAGATTTTTCCCAACCCCTGAAAAACTAGTTTTTCAGTCAGTCCCCCTTATCTTATCTCAATGGGACCTCAGGAGTGTTATCATTTTTGCGATCAAGAAAGCCGACGGAAAATGGCGGGAAACAGTCAGATGTGAAGGTTATATTGTCCAGTTGAAGATGTGAGACTGCAGAGGAGTGATTGGAGTTGTACCAGTTTTTACAGCGAAAGAAGCCTAAAAACGAGTATTTTTATTTTCAATCATGAGTCTTACACTAGTTACGAGTGTATTTAGTGCTTAAACAAAATAATCCGATATCAAGAACCATAAGACAGGTTTCAAACAGTAGCCATCCCCGAGTTTTGCCACTTCATCATCCTGTGTGACGCCATTTTTACTGGAAATTCTCATGAGTGTTACCTCTCAGGAGTGTGACCAAGGATGGGTAAAAAATATATAAAATACAACATCAATGAAAAACTCACTGTTCATCTATAGAACACAAATCTGCAATTTACAATGAGTAGTATTTGCCGATCTAACCTCATTTTCGAGCACTTTCATATTTCACGTCTTTGAGGTTCTCAAACGACCCAAAGCGGCAAATGAAATGAGAATGACCCCCCCCCCCCCCCCCGCGTTCCCACCATCGCTTGGTCATAGCGGCTCCAAAACTCCAAAAGACACTATGTCCGAAAATGCAGCCTACTTATCAATTTTCTTAATAATTAGCTGAGGCAAACAGGTAGAAGTGGAGGAACTCATCACTTTTTTTTTTTTTTTTTTTTTTTTTTGGAAATCTTGATTTTGTTGGCCAGTGAATGAAAATTGTATCTCAATCCTAAGGAGAGTTATCGTTTCCAATGGCACATACACATGCACAAACTCACAGATTGCAAACTTCAGGAATCGTATCAAATGCCTCAAGACTGATTTCCTCCAGAGAATTCTTCAAAAATTTTGATTTTCAATTCTTTTGAGCCATTGCAATAGCCTAATTTCTACAAAAATTTGCTAAAAGCATATGATTCTGTACGAATTTTGGCGGTAGAAGCCATTGCGCACGTATGAACTTCTTTGTAGTAGCACTTGACACCTTCGATTCTTTGTTGGTTATCATGGATTATTAAGTACTGTATTTAAAAATAAATCGTTTCTTCGAGATATTTTTATGCTCCTGTTGTGATTGATCAATATATCTATTAAATCAAATCTTGATTACGTGAGAGCTAATTCAACCTTACGACATTCAGCTATTTTTTAACGTTATTTTAGCTCCTATTGTTTAGATATCCATATTATTCATCATAGACTACAACGTGTTCTGTGAAAGTGTTGCATGAACGATACGTTATAGTGATGTTATTATCAGAAAGAGAAGTTGAGTTATGAGCCGAGTCCTGATGAGGGGACTCTATTCAGTGGAGGTCTGACTTATCGAACCCCATCAAAGAATCCACCGAGCGAAGGCGGGGCGAAACACTTCGGATCAAACCGACTGATCAAAAAGACTTCCACTGGGGTTCCCCTTTGATCCGTCCTGACAGGCACTGAACAGTCCTTACTCTTGTTCCCTTCTTGACAAGCGGCCATTTTGGTTGGGCAGGGCCTCCCGTCCCGGGATTCAAAGCTCCAAGATGTCAATAGGGGGCAAATGTCTTCATCAGTCCCAGGATTTCATTCCGCTCCCAGGGTTCGGAACTCGGCTGCGGCGCTCAGCGGGGGGGCCAGAACATATATTTTTCCGTCGTGGATGTAAAAAGGGACGAAGGAGAACGACATTAATCAATTTAAAAGAAGAACAAGTGGCTTCCAAGAGACCCCAAGGAGCGGATATAACTGATTGATATAAAACTGTAATTTTTGAAGCGGATGTATCCCAAACGATTACGGAGACGACCATGTTTTAATGACGAAAGTTATATATAGACAAACAATTTTGGTTTAGCGTTTTCAGCAATGAACCTTTGTAATCGACCAAGGGAAAAAACTACCCTCCCCTCCTCCCCCCAAAAATATGTTGGTATACGTTTCAAGATGCGTAGAATCCAAATATCGAATGAAAACAATCGACCGTCCCTCATGCAAAACTCTTCTTCAAAACTACTGGACCGAACTCCATGAAATTTGGCTCAATATTGATACTACGGCTAGAATGTAACATCGGCATAACGTAAAGGGTAAAATCCAAAGGCAGGAATGTTGAAATATCGAGACTTTGAAAACATTCAAGGTAAAAATAATGTGTTTTTTCGGGTGTTATGTATAGATATCCTTCCAAATAATCGAATGAAACCACCCAGGATGTTGTACCTTCATTCGAATGCTCTCCCTAAGGGCTTTGACCGGAAACGAAGAACATTAACAGGAAAAAATACATCAAGACGGGGGTGTATTGCAACTGTTGAAACAGTAAAAATTGCCTTGGAAACTAAAACGATCGTATTAGCCAATGGAATTGTCATTTCATCTTAGTCAATAATCAATACGGAGCTGGAATTTGCAATCAATCTCCTTCGGGATATCTTGAATATAGGTGATTTCTAGGACCTCTAGAAGATATGCGCATAATTTGTTTCTTATTGGGGAGCTGAAACATGAAATGAACCTCCTTTGCGGCATCTAGAATACAATTAAAAAGTATGGGAGGAGGCTCTGATCAGCAGTGGGACATGTAAGGCTGATTGAATTCCTAATTAACTTACGTTGCATAAAGTACGAGTAGACGGAGATACTGTGGGACACCTCGAAACGTACGGTACGGAGCAGAGGTTCACTGACCAGCAGAGGGAACTCTGAGAACTCAGTTGCCAATTCATTTCTATTTCAACAGTTTTTTTCTCGACATATTTAATAAATTTGTCGGCATTTGCTAAAAAGCGTAAATTTGTGGAGTCCTGGATCTGTAAAAGGGTCGAACCTGCTGAAAGGCGCGAAGCACCAAGTTTTGATGATATACGATGTTTAATAATTATAGACCAATGATCTTTGTAGAAGGGCTTTCTAATACAGAAATAATAAACCTTTAAGTAAATATTTGCAGAATTTTTCTCTTGGTTAATGAAACAAGTAGTAAGCTTAGTTGCAACCATATCACGTTATTAAACCTCGAGGATTGGTGTTTTGTAGGATTGAGTTCATTCATGCATTTGCGCATAGCTCATGCGTTTATTTTTGGATCGATTATGGTACCATGAGACCATCACATACATTAAGATCTTCCCAACGGGTGAACTATTTCCGTCAATTGAGAAATAAAGGAGTACAATTTTCTCCGGAATTTCTCCATTGTAGGCGGGGATGATTAACAACTAACAACGAACATACCTTGGTATTTAGGCAGGAGACTAGTTTTGCTTATAGGTACAGATTTTTGGATGACCCCCCGGCCTAAGACATATGTCGGCTAGGGCATAACTCGGCCTTCATAGCATAACTAAATTCCCCTAGGAGACCGGAAAATTTTCTTATATCCATGAAATGACGTTTTTGTTGACAATATTATTAGTTTCGTAAAATGTAATTCTACGTAATTGTAATGTAAATGTGTGACTGTAGCCTTCAAGATTGAATATTTCTTGGGAAAATAGGTAGTTCAGATTCGCAATGGTATCGTTATATTTCCTGTAGTTATACCAACATCTGATATAATAAGCGTTTTAGTGGTTAAGCCCACAATAATAACCGCATCAATCAGTTCAGCGCGAAGTTCCACTTTAGAATAAATAACTTGAAAATGAGAAAATTTAAGTTATGACATGATGGTTCCTAAACCAGGATATCCTTGTCGAAACGAATTTGAAAACATCCTCAGTCTGCAGTTTTAAATCCGATGTTCTAAGAAGCAGACTATCTAAGTGCTTAACAACAACAATGTCGACTGACGTCACAACTGGTTATTATGAAATTAATTGGAAAATAATGAAGAATCATTGAGCTGTACCCTACAAAAAACTGTTTTAAAGACTTCAATTACCTACTAAGTTATTTTATTTTACCAAGTCATCAATATAACAGGGTGACTATGGCGTTGAGGCTGGTCTATAATTTGGTGTGTGGGTATGAGTAGTGATTATGATCGGAAACTGTTTTCGTGGATCTTGTGGGTTTTTTTCTCTTGGCAACGCAACAGAACCCAATCAAATTAGGTCATTCCCCCAAGCCTGAGGTAGGTACATTCCACTATTAGTTATAGATAATTGAACAACTCCTTGGAATGAATGCAATGCCAATATCAAAACCGATTTATGAGTTTGTTTGTTTACAATTCTTAGCGGGGTTATATCATGATAGCCGCGATATTATTGGATGAGGGACCTGCTCTTCATGAAATTTATAATTATTTTTCAAGGAAAAGTGTCTACGGAATAAATGTGGGAAAGTTGCAGACCAGTTCGTAATTTTTGAGCCACTGTAAATGTACTTAATTCATTAGAGGTTCGTTCATTTCACTCGCCGCCAGAAATCGGACTAATCCTTTGATTCACTTTTTGCTATTCTAGAAAATCTAAATACTACTTATGATTTCTGAACCCCAAGTGAAACAATCATTCGTGACAGGTCTGTTTGCGGCATAAACAACCAAAACGTTAGGTAAGACTGCGTTATTGGGTGTGAATTATGTGACTATTACGAATGCTTTAGATTTATGTAGGGCTCGCATCGCTGTTGCTCAGCAAGTACAGGGTAATTCCTCTGAAGTAAAACAAGAACAGTTAGCAGCAATTCCAGTCCACAAGATGAAAAAATGGCCTCATTGAAAACAATCATGTGACAGGGGGAAAATTGGGTTCAAACAGTCGCAGTTGAAAACATAGAAACAGAAATTTGAGAGTACATTGTGTGAAATTCCCGTGGTATATATGGGGATAGCCCTGCTTAAAGGAAAAAATGAGCAAAGTATCATCAAAAGAACAATTTGGATTATTTGTACTTTAAGGAGTGTGTATGAACTGATGAATTAAATGACAGTGAACTTGACATTGAATCGTCTGATTACGGTGTAGGCCATCTATACAGACAGGAAACTCGCTACCGAGGTTGGTTCTCAGTTACTCTGCAGTTGGATGATGGTAAGAATTTAGTTGTAAAGGTCGATACAGGAACTCAGTGCATTGTCATTAGCCTCCAACAATATCAGCACCTAAGACTTGATCCTCACAATTTACTCCCAACAGTCAGTCGTTTCATCTTTTTTTGTAAAGACATTGTTCCAGTTATGGGCAAATGCTTGGCTTAGTGACTCCAGGACGATCTGGGTGGGTCTCATTCGATTCTTTGGGATAATATCTATCGTTGACAACCAAAAGAACATTACTGTTCCCTTAAATGTTTTCAAGATCTCAATGTTTTAATATTTCAAACCTTAAATGGTACCCTATAGACTTGATTGAAATTAAGAACGAGCTTCTAGCTATTCCAGATTCTCTGACCGTCTTCTAACGAATTCTAGACCGTCTGGACCTGCTAGACACCAAATTTGATTTATGACTCAAGTTTCTTAAACTTTGGTCCTGTATATTCGGAGAAAAGCTCTGGACGGTCGGCGTACGACAAGCAGACGAATTTTATTTATTATTATTATTGTTATTATTTTCTATAGATAAACATAAACTAACAGATTTGTGGGGGGAGGGATAAATAGGACTTCTGTTGGGCACAACCCCTAGCAAGCCAAAGGGGTACCGCAGAAACGGAAGTCATACAAAAGTCACTCAAGACCGCAGTCAGCTCTTTGCTCCAGACCAGATGCGGTCAGGGACCAAAAAAGAAGCTCTTTCCAACACTAAACTTCATTGTTACGAGTCATATTATCTGCATGCAATCCTTTACACATCCTCAGCTCCATCCTTACTCAAACGCTTCAAAGGAAGGAGAAAAGAAGAGGCTAACACCTAACAAATATGGAGACTCCGATTTTTTTGAAATACTGGTTTTTTTTCTCTATTATTCCCTATTTTCGTGTTTGTATTTTCATTAAGGTCTATGAATGTTTGACAGTTGAATATGTTAAATAGGTACTGATAAATTGAAATTACCTTCAAGTTGCTGGTTCTGCTGGAGTTTACTTTGATAAGGAAGGTGTTGTAATAAGCAAATCGAAGCTATCTGAATATTGAAATGTTGAAAAACCTTGACGACTGGTATCACAACATGTGATTAGAGAATTATTATGAATGTTTATCTAACTGTACTCAATGAACTATTTTGAATAGCTTAATTGCTCAGTCATTTAATTTTGCCAAGTCAACAATAAAAAAATAAATTTCCTGTGATCATGCAAGGTATTTTCGATTGTTCTGCTGCTGTAAGCTGATCAGCGATGTCAAGAATTGGCGTCCATGACGGACTGCAACGAATATCTCCATCGATGAAAAATTATGTCCAATGATGCGGCTTACATGCTGGGTTTAGCTATCAAAACTAGACCTTGTCTGTCACATCCGAGTGGAATGTTTAAAAATTGATGGGTACCTATTTCACTACGAAGTGGAGTACCTTCCAGAATGTATCACAAATAGCTGTTATCGGTTCATTAAAGTTTTATGTAGAGTCACCGATTTCATATTTTTCATAAACCTTCAGCCGACCTTAAAATCATCTCTACCGTTCTTTCCATCACACCGTGACAGACAACCCGTTTCAAATCCAAGGTCTCACTCCGATGCCTAGGGCTTCCAATTTACTACCAACATCCTGGCAAGGAATATCCGAGTGACAGGTACAAATCGACCGGTATTTATGAAAGCCGTATGTATTATGAAACAAAAAAGGGACTTGAAAAAAAAAATTAGAAAAAACCCGGGTGTCAATCAAAACTCTTCACGATCCCAAACTCTATCCTTCCATTCCTCTCCAATACGTGTGGGACTTTGTGATTTAAGACGGAGTGTTCTCCCCCCCACCATATTTTTTCTTCTTTCCCTACTCGCCATGACGTCACAACTCATTAGTCTTGTTAGAACCAATCAACTCCGGTTCGGACCGCATTTTTCAAACGGGCTCGGCCAATTAATACACTTCGGAGCTTGGTCATCCCCCGTGCTTCGTTTCCAGCCGCCATCGCGGCGGAGCCCCTGGGATTGGTAACCGGGGCCGCGAGAACAACGTGCCGATTGCGGGGTAGTTTTTTTAATTATATTTTACAGTTTTCTAATTAAAATTTAAGTTTTCTCATATTGAGTTTTCATTTCGAATTTACGGTATTTCATTCCAAATTGATTTGAATAGAAATCAAGCTTGTCTGAAGTCAGAATCAAGGGTGATGGGAAGTTTCACGGGTAAAGGAGATTCGTTATTTTGAAGCTCTTATAACAAATTAGAGGTTTTTCATCGAAATTGTAAGATTTTTTATTTAAAAGATAAGGCTCTTCATCTCAGTTCAACTGGAGTAGAAATCAAAGCCATCATTTAGGAGTAGAAAAAAGGATACATCGTATCCTTTTTACTTATCGTAGGTATTCCAACTTTCAATTAATCTCAATTACCCCAGAATTATATTGTTCCGAATTCGCCAATAAAAGTTTTGTATTACTACCTTAACAAGTGTAAATATCAGGGATAAAAATGGGAAATTTTTTTTTTTTTTTTTAAATAAGTACCTAGTTTTTTCCCCTGGAAATAGACGTTTTTCACGAACTTCCGTTTTCTTCATTCCACTCATCTGATCCGGAAACTGGGCATCGTCAAGTAAATGTCCTAAAGAGGCTACATACGAAATTACAGCTTCCTAGAGTGTAAAGTATAGAAATTACCTATTAAAATTATTTAACCACCTCTTCACAAATCAAACCGTTCTCGCAATATTCGGATCACCTGCTATGAATCAAATCATCGAAACACCAGCTCAATGAAATCATCAGAAATTAACAAGCAGTTGCAATCATGTTCACCATTCAATAATTGAGAATGATCACCTGTGTGTAAACAATTATTCATATTACCATGCTCATAGCTCAGCTGGTTGGCCACGCACTTCGCAGTAGTTAACATAATATGGTTGAATAAATTGAGAGCTTTCGAACGAATGGTCAACGAATTTTGTGGGATGAAAAACGACGAAGTACCATTTCCCTAGCAACGACTCGGTTGTAAGCGGAAATCATCAGAAAACCAACCGTAACGCTTTTTTTAACGCATTTTTTTAACGCTTTTTTCGTTTATGTGCCAAATTAAATACATAAAATGTCAAAATTAATCTATATTTAATGATAAATTTACACCATCATATATGGCAATATGGGGCTCTTAGAGTTCCTACTTTACAGCTTCGTCAATGGAAGTGGGAACGAAGCAAAATAATTTAACTTTGAAATCTCTCATAGAAAATATTCAAAACTGAGTGCTTGATGATTTAAAATTCATTAGGTGTGATATGTTTTTTAAAACATGATACTATTTTTTGCAGCAAGCCAAAATACATTTTTTTCATCTACTGCACACCTCCTGTGTCGATTTAAATGTAACTGAACAATGAAGTGATGAATGAATAGCTGCACTTTTCCGGAGTTAGCTGGGAATGTGGTTTGGGCAAATTCTGTTTCTTTCATGGGTGTACCGTATTTTCGTAAATAAATTTCAATAAAGAATTGCCAGACTTTAACCTGAAAAACAGTCAAATTGTTGTAGCGGCACAGTAACCAGAAGTTTTGGGTGCATAGATCTATGTTCTATAGAATACAATACTCACCACCACTTGTTACCTCGAATCCCTATCCTGTGCTCTAAAATGAGGCCATCCATTTGGTCCATTCCTACCATATGTTCTCTATTTATATGACTTTGGAAATGTGATATCTTCTATTTTTTTCATTCAAGTAGGTATTTTTGTCCATCTTAAACTTATAAATTCAGAATCCAGCTGAAGCAAAAAAAATTCTGGTAACGATCTACTTTATAGAGGAAATTCCATCTCCCCGAAACCCCAGTTCTTATTAGGTTGGATGAATAGATAGTATCCACGCATTCTTTTTGGGAGGATTTCACTAATTTTTGGTGGTCTAGAAGAAAACGGTTGGAATATACAGGCTGAATAAGATTGCTATTGCATATTTATCCCCCCTAAAACTCCCATCCACTTGGTCGCATTGGCTTGAACCTTAGAAAGGCACTTCCGCTGGAGGATTGTAGCCTACATTTCAAATTTCATCAAAATTATACGATGGAAAGTGGATGAGATTGAAATTTCATATTTACCTGTTCCTTTACAGCTCCCCTCCCTTCAGAACCACCTCCTGGTGGTACCAGGACCCCCAAACACACTTCACTAGGTCGAATGCAACCTACGCTTCAAATTTCATTAAAATTGACTTGGAGAACTGGTAGGTGTCTGTGGGCTAAGAATCAGATGTGTCGAGAAAAAAATAAAAATAAATAAAGCCCAAAAACATAAATTTTGACGCCTCTTTTTAGCTATATTGATTCGATCTATCGTTATATATTTGGTATCAGGTGACTGAGGGAGGATGCTCTTTAAGATCGTGAAATTACGCAGTGGAATCTGCCAGTGGAGTCTATGGCGATCCGTTTAGTGACTGACGGTCAGCAAGGCTCCCCTTAGAATCGTGCCCGTTGCAGTGTCCCTTTGACACCCTTTATGATTGCCGCTAATGACACTTGTGGTTGAGGCGCGGCTTAAATTCTATTAAAAAAAAAAAAAATTACAAATAATAATGAAACCAGAGGTTTCGAAGAATTGAGGAAATCCACTTTTTCCCAAATTCAATTTTCCTCCCTTAGAATGATCTGGAAAAATTGTATTTGGTATCAGAGAGACAGAAATTTTTAAATGTAACGCTCGTTTCAACGGTGTCCTTGAATTTGAATTTACAATTAAATTAAAGGATTTATGACCAATTTAGTAACGTATGGTCAAAATCAAGAGTAAAAATCTCTAAATTGAAATTACCTACGTTTTTTAAGCGGGTTAAAAAAATAGCTATGAGACCAAAGTTATCAAAAATTAGTTTTAGAATCGATTCCTAGGAGATTTTGGAACTTTGAGTGTGGACACCCTGCATAATAAATCAGTGTAGTCACCTCTCAGATCAGCAGCCAGGCATAATAAATACGTGGAAGGCCGAGATGTCGCTGTCATTATGATTATTTTTCCAGCCGCGTAAGTGTAAATTGAATATCGGATTTCCTGTGTGCCTGCTATCTTATCGCATACATGTAAGCGTACAACTAGAAACTGCATCAAACTAGTTTGCATTTTTTGCACCATACTTTCATCTAACAGGATCATAGGTAATTATGCGTTAACACGAAGCGTCTTTAACTCAGAATGTGTTTTAGCCTATAATTGGCACATCCAACCGAAAACGAAACGAAAATGTGTTGCAAAAATGTCTGATGATTTCCGCTTACAACTGTGTCGTTGCTAGGAAAATTTCACTTCGTCATTTATCATCCCACAAAATTCGCTGACCATTCGTTCGAAAGCTCTCGATTTATCCAACTATGTTATATTAACTACTGCGAAGTACGTGGCC
Source organism: Adelphocoris suturalis (assembly GCA_030762985.1). Taxonomy (NCBI): domain Eukaryota; kingdom Metazoa; phylum Arthropoda; class Insecta; order Hemiptera; family Miridae; genus Adelphocoris; species Adelphocoris suturalis. The sequence goes on along the minus strand of CM061041.1, from coordinate 21,892,614 downwards.
AACAAGCTGAGTTATGATCATGGTTATTTGAATAATGGTTTACTCACAAGTGATCATTCTCAAAAATTGATATTTTGAACATTATTGCAACCGCTTGTTAGGTAATTTCTGATGACTTCATTGAGCTGGTGGTGAGTCTTTGCGCTGGTGATCAAACAACTTGACATAGTACTGATAAGATACACCGCAAAATTGGAGTCATTCCTATCTATATGCGGGTTTCACGGGTTTATGTGAAGCGCGTGAGCTAAAACACATTAGGTAGGTATGTGTTTCAATAATTTTTCATTCAAAGTATTAAAACAGAGTTAACCGGGGATCCAGGGGGCTTGCCCGAGTTTTTTTTTTTTTTTTTTTTTTCTTCCCTTAATGTTAGAATTGCATTAGCACCACAATCCATAAGGTAGGTATATCTCTTTCTTCGTATATCACCTTCTCTAATTTCCATTTATTCTATCGGTTCTTTCGGTGCAAAAATTGATTAATAAATAATGATAGTAACCTCTCCTATGAAATGTTTTAAATATTGCCTTCCGCACCGAATATTCTTGCAGTTGCTGAATTTGTGATTGTTTTCTCTAAAAGGTGTTAAATTGAGGAATTTAGACGAATAGTAGGCATACCAACTTTCTTTCGACGTTGAATTGTTTTGTTTGCTACATTTTCAAGTGGTTACGATATTGGTTCGCGTTCCATTTTATTTCAATATTTTTGGTTTATTATGTTCAATAATGAACTTTTGTAATCGACCAAGAAAAAAATAATTTGGACCCTTCCCCCCCTCTCCCAAATAAGTTGGTGTACGTTTCGAGAAATCCACATCCGACATTCCATAAATCGAGAAAAATCCGTCCGCGCGCCGTACGCCATCCACCGCCCGAAGCTTCTCTCCGAAACCGCTATACCGAACTTTATAAAATTTACGCTTAAGAATCATACACCAGCCAGGGGTGTGCCAGCGACCTCTGCATCAATTTTAAAAAATCCCAATAGGGTAACATTTAAGGGCTGAAAAATATTTAGAAATCGAGTTCTCAAAAACATTTTTGAAATGAGATGAATATTGTTGGCTTTCATTTACAGATAGTTACGAACCACCTGGATCGCTGTAGGTATATTCATTCGTTTTCTCTTCCTAAGGTTTGGATCTTATACCGGAAAAATAATCGTAATCATGGGAGGAATAGAGTTTATCATAACAATGGTCGACTATAGATCTGCCGTAATATTGAAAAACATCTCAAGTCCAAAATGTTTGAAAATGAGGTTTTGACGTACTCCTATTAGTTTTGGTGCGCTCTTTTCAAGGATGAAGTCAAAAGTTTAAAATTTATACCGGAAAATAGTGAAAACTAGTACTGAAATTTTGACAAGTCCAACATTTTCAGACAAAAACATCCCAAGTTTTTGAGATTATATTAAACTCAAGTGTGCTAAATTCAATACTTTGTTTGAGTGAGAAACACTCAACTTGTCTCATAACTTACATGATTAGGATGAGTTGTTTTTTCTTCAAATGCGTGGCTTCATTTGCGGTTGTTTATGTTTATAACACAATATTTCACTTGATAGTTTTAGCAAGAACAACGCATCTTTGACTTGAGTAAGTTGTAACACCGAAATCGAAGGTATATAAATTAAAAATGTATTCAATTATAATCGATTCTGAGAATTGAGTTTGTGTGCATTCAGAAGCATGGATGATTTAGAGGTGTGATTTACAGTGCAGGTCAAAAAATGAAGTCATAATATGTACGAGAGGGAAGTAATTAGCAAAGGAAGTGTAGAAAACTTTGAAGTGCTTCCCTGAAAAATTGCTCTTTTTGGACCTGAGATGTTTATCATAATCAAGTCAGAGATGGACTAGTGAAGCATGGGTAGCTAGATGATTTTTATCTCATATATTTTCAGTTGGTGGATGTCTTCATGAATTTTGATGTACTTACTTTGATTCTGACGTACAATTATTGTACTTGGAAGTAAGTTCTTGCTTATATAGAGGAACGGGTAAAGTGTAGGTGGTTTAGTGTTTCAAAGTTAATTTTTCCTATTTACTCTTCCACTTCTGTGGAGATCTATTTAGATGATGTATAATATGCTTCGTTTAATAATTATTATAGACGAGTGTTCTGTTTGGAAGGTTGATGCGGAAATAATGAACCTTTGTGTAATAATTACTATTATTACGTTCACTTTATATTATTGCATCATAATATTATTATGACGTAATCACTAGGCTACTATCAGGCACCTAGGTACAATGATTATTTTAGGGAGAAAAACAAAACATAAATTGCCATTATGTTTACAAAGTATTATTAGGTACCTAGTCATTGTCAGGTAGGCAGTAGTCTTAGCGCTATAAATCAGCTTCATTTAACACCAGAGCGGCTTAGGACTTGACATGATGAAATCATGAAATTTTTTGATAAATTGAGAGGTTTCCAACAACTGACGAACGATTATCGTGGAACGATAACTAAGCGAGTTACACTTCCCTAGCAACGGAATGGTTGTACATGGAAATCAATAAGAAACTCCGCTACTTTCGTGTCATATTTGCGAAACGGTTTATCCTGTCGTTTTCAGAGCACGGGCTCATGGCTAAATCATGGGCATGCTAATAAATCCTGTTTTTTACTGGAATTTAATAAATGGGGTTGCTAAGATTGAATAGAAGACACTAAATACAATATAGTTCCGAAGCTTGTATATCAATGTGCAGTGATAGCCTAGGTATACATAATTTAGACGCAAATCCATTTTGAGGTTTGTAATTACGGTCGTGTAACCCACGTCTTTTCTCTTTAGACCTTAAAAATTGAAGCACTGTGGTTTGGGGTGGCGAGTATGTTTTCATATGCACGTAACTGTTTAAACTTTCAGATACTTGCAAGCATTGAATCGTAATACTAACGGGAAAATGTCGGTTGATAGACGTTTGAAATTTTCGCGGTAGGTTTTCGCAGAGGGCCGTAGGGGTTGGAGATGCTCTCCACAGAATGCGCTTGCCCCACCCTTGTTTGGCGGAGGGTTGTTTGACCCTGCAGCCAATAGATACCGTTCGCATTATCGTCCCCATCTTTCAGCGCTCACCCAGTAAAATACCTCTTATTTGCGGATATTTAAAAGGCACCTTGCTTCTCATTTCACCAGACGCTGTTTTCTACATTCCAAACATTTGTTGATGTACGAATAATTGTCAGATATTCAGGGGTAGGTGGGACATATCGCTGATAGCGACATATTAGGCTAATGGATAAAATTAAAAATTACTTCAACAAAACCTTTTTTTTTTTTTGCTGTACTAATCTACATTGCATTAGAAGCGAACTGATCAAAATCTTCATCATATAAATGGTTTGTTACCATGAAACTACCATTTTGAAAAATGAAGGTACTACAGAGGAGTGAACATAATAAACTTTTAGGAAACATATGAAAACACGATGGGAAGAATAATTACAAAACCGACGCTTCGTCGAATACCATCGCGTGACAATAATAAAGAAGTAGAAATTGTTAGAAACATGACTCATAGTCAGGTAGTTACTTCGCGGAATGATCTCGATCATCATCAGTAGGTACTAGGTACTTTACTCAAGCTATGATGCATAAAAGGGAAAGTCCATTACATGTACGGGGGCGGCACAACAATGTAATGTGGGAGGGGGGAGGGGGTATCTATATATTTTTCAGCTTCATGGTATCAAAATTCCCAACTGCCTTTTTATTCTCCTCTTTCAAGGTGATAAATATAAATTTCAACCACGGCCATCTTCATTATGTGTAACTTCCATATCAATCTTCATAGTATCAGCACTTTCAAGTGTTTCCTACAGAGTGAAGAAGGAAAAAAAGCCCCCTGGACCCCCGGTTACCTCTATTTACATACTTCGGACGAAATTATTGAAACACAGAATGTGTTTGCGTTGTCGCGCAACCAAGTGACAACCAAACAAGCGTCATTGTTTACTATTCATTTATAACATCAATTTATATAGTTATAGTATGAAACTACGAAAATTGCGTTGTCGCGCAACCAAGTGACAACCAAACAAGCGTCATTGTTTACTATTCATTTATTTTATAACATCAATTTATATAGTTATATTATGAAACTACGAAAAAAAATACGAAATAAATTCGTGATAAATCAAGAGCTTTCCAACGAATGGTGAACGATTTCTGTGCGATTAAAATGGCGGAAATTCCATTTCCCTACCAACGGCTCGGTTGTACGTGAAAATCATCCGTCACACATTTCGTTCCCATCCCGCGTTCCATTTTCGGCTAGTTAGTCCATGGCTAAAACACATTCTGTGTTAAAAATTTAATTAACATGAAAATGACTATATTATTGATTTGGTCTTCTCTCTCTTGTTTGAGTGAGAAGCTCACTTGGACATATATTTCTCCAACTTTGAATCGAGTTCTCCTCGTATTTGAGCAATTGAAGTTATCCAATCTATAATTTGATTGAGATACCCTCAACAAGTTCTTTATTATTTCGGAAGGAATAAATGTCCGTAGCTGAAACAATAATATGTACTACAAAAAATTTGAACGTTTTTTTAGACCCCTTGATCCTCTCATACTTCATTGCTGTTCTGTCTACACGCTGAACCCGCCCTGCTTACTCTGACATGGATCTTACCGCCTAATCAAACGTCTGTTGGCAAAATCTTGTTTTGTTACCCGGCAACACCAATTTCAAATGCAAAGCGAGAATGAACCTTAGCAGGGTGTGAAACTCCACCTCAACACAAGCCGTAAAAGTGAGAAAATGGCGTTTTATGGATTTTTTTTATGCTACTTTATCACCATTCCTATAGACTTTTTTTGTGTCCTTAAAACATTTATTAACGGAAATATTTTTTTTTAAACAGTAGTAAGTAGGTAAGAAGAGAGGAAAGAAGAAAAAGTTACATCTAAGGCCCGAAAATTTATATAGGTACGACAAACATATTTTACCAAAGCACCGTCCTACGTTCGGGAAACGCTAACCTGCACAATCCTTTGAAATCACGAAAATGTGCTAAAACATTTCAGCCTGTCTCCTATTGCTAACATTTTGTGATTGTGAATATTATGTTCATGTGGCAACGACGTAGACAGTAGGGTAAATGCACCAATTGTTGACAGTATAAGTTGTCATCTCTTTTAGATTCTGTGTTTTCCCCACGAGTTCAAAAAATGGAACTTCCAAGTAGGTATTATAAATTGTAAGTTCGTTGAGAATAGTTTGCATGTATTCAATTTCTCCAAATAACTTTGTTGATTATTACGTAGCACTTTTTGAAATTCAGCTTTTTGTAACCAAATGTTGACACACATGCCTTCAGAAATTCCAAATGTTGACATTTTCAGTTCCTAATGTTGACACTTATGTTGAATATTAATGCTTCTTTCACCTGAAGTTGTCATTGTGGTAAATGGACAAAACGCTTGTGAACACGTAGAAATATATTATCAGAAATTACCTTAAAATGCATTAGGCTTAGTAGGCCACCATTAGAAAATGGAGCGATACAAGTACGTGTTATGATGGGTTGCTTAGAAATATTTTTTCTCCATCTATATTTGCTTGGAAATATTATCTCTCTATATTCGCCTTGCTGATTTAAATCAAAATGTCAAATTCACAATGACATTAAAAGTTTCTCCTGATATTGACTCAGGTGTCATCATTAGGACACAAACTCATCTTATGGAACCTAATGTTGACACCGAACAATACCATATTTTTCTGTTGAAATTTTAAGGTTTTCATGGTTACGCCTTCTTTCTCATATTATTAGTAGATCATCTGAATTTAAGTCGTAATTTTTACTCATATACTTGACCCGAAACATCCAAATTTGTAGACTAACCTCACTAAGCTGTAGTGCTGTGACAATGTCACTGGAGTGATAGGTTAAGGTTGTCATCAATATGACATAACCCAGACGATTTTTTACGTTCTACGTAACTAGCAGAATCGGTCAACCTTAACAATTACTTTCTTATCTATCGAATGACGTCGATTTTGATAATCTACAGTGTCCCATTTTCTTATTTCTTGGATTTGAAATTGAAGTGTCAACATTTGGATATGTGTCAACAATTGGTGCCCCTACCCTAAATACCTCTTAAAATTTGGCAAATTTAGCAAAGAGAATTAAATATTCAGCAAATAGAGTAAACTGACTCAAGAGTTATATAATTTTGCTATAATGCGTCTCCAAACGCTAACCCACACAATGCTTTGAAATTTCATGAAAATCTGCAAAACCATTTTTGTCTTTCTACCGTTGCTGAATTTTTTGCAATTTCGATTATGACGTTTATGAGTGGCAACGACCTTGAGATCACTTGCCGTCTAATATTTGGCAACTCCCGGGAAAGTGAGCTGGTGCTTACAAAGCTCCCCAGACTACTGCACATTCATTCTTGCTACAGTCGTGATTCTCAGAGTTGTTATAATTACCTACTGGCTACTTTAAATAAATTTCGATTTTTGAAAGAATACCTATAAGTATTACTGCAGCTACATTTCAATCCTTAATATTGTCAGTCTTGCTCATTTAAATGTCAGATATACCTATATTTTTTTCTCATTTATCTAAAAATTGCAATCCTGGTAGTGACCTAAAAATTATTTTTTAAATCTCAAATTATCGATGTATTTATTTCATAAATCTGTACAAATTTAAGGGTTGGAATGTCGAAAATTCAGTTTTTTATGAGCACACTTGTACACATGTACCTATATATTTCTCGACTTTTTCTCAAATAGGTATATATGCTGTGCCTGGTCATGCTAATTTGAACTCAGAAATCACGCATTTGATATTTGAATGAGTGAATGTATTTTGTGTTGTTTGTATTTTGCGACTTTAGTCAGAAAAACTGTTTATTGTGAATTGTAAATTGGGTAGGTTACAAGTTGAGAAAGTAGTGTGAAGCCTCGAATCATATGTTCTTTCCCCAGTTGCCCCTACTTGTTATGATTCCTCCACACAGAGACACCCTCCATACAATAGGAAGGTGAATGTTGGAATACAATCATTAATCTATCATTGCTCACTTTTGTCAGCCACTCTCCTTTTCACTTTCCCGGAGCTGACAGAATGAGGAAAAATGGAAGAAGGACAGAACGGGACAGGATCCGTGGCGGGGGTGGGTTTTCGCCTTGCATTCTATTCATCATCTCGTGGGAATCAAAACATAGCACCCTCCAGCGTGAGGGCCAGATCTCAGGCTTAGGGAGGCTAAGTGTGGGTTATCCTTGGGACTCTGTTGCTTCGCTCTCTCACATATTCTTGCATAAATACCAGTGTCAATATGAGAAGAATCTTAAAAGTCCATTAAACAAAATTCACATCCGTCCATATCGAGCAACTAAAACATCTGATTTAAGAATACGTTGATTGAATCACATTCAGTTTGAAGTATATAATGTAATTTTTGTTTTTACTTGAAGAATATTAGGATTGTTCTACTAAAAGACAATGTTTCACCCATTTTATGTTATTCATTATGTTTCATCTATTTTATTCCATCAACAGGAAGATCCCATCGAGATCTCTCCCTTTTCTCACTCTCATCGAGTCCAAAAAGGTGCAATATGAAGGATATAGAATGATCCGAAGTAGCTAAGACACACGTAAAAACTATTTCACCCTCTTCACTAATTAATTTTAATTAAATGAGGGTGGTTCTACCAAAAAACCAAATTGTTCGAGCAGCATAGTTATATAGTATAAAGAAAGAATCAAAATTAGTTGAGAAAATCATGAATAGTAAGTTTCCCCCTCAATCACTCCTCTCCACAAAAATCCCTTATACAACATCCAAACCCGAAGATAAGATACCAAAAGGATGAGGGAAAATACGGATGAGAAAAATGAAAGTATCATATTTTATCCGTATTACCCCCGTCTATTTACCTCCACCTTCAGTAAATTTGAACCTTCCAAGATTTGTTGAATAACTGAGCTAAAATCTGGATTGAAAAAAAGAAGAAAAAAAGTTACGTAAATCGGTTTACAAGTGCTACCGAGTATTCGCCCATTTTCATTGCAGAATTTTAAAAATCTGACATACATTCCAAAGCAGGACGGAATTCCTGATTGAACACGAATTTAAAAAGAAAAAAAAAATCACAAAAATCTGCCGAAAATTGTAGCTTGGTCAGCGCTTAAATTAATTGGTTACTACCCCCTCCGCCAACCATCACAACCTCGAATCCGGTTTCCCTAAGGTTTGTTGCAGAAATAGACTAAAACTAGGGTCGAACAAAATAAGGATCACGAAAATAGGTTGGTAATTGTAGCCTGGGCAGCGTCATCAAAATTTTACACACACTCACATAATACACGCATGGTTTTTTTCACGGATTCGGTCTTCAAAAAAAAAAATGGAAACGAATTTGTGCAGTTATTCTTTTCTCTCATGCCAAGGTTATCCCCTGCCCCTCAGAATCGATTCCAATAGGTCGTCCCTCTTATACGAAGCCTTGCCTATATGACCTAGGGATGTCCTAAAAACGCTACTGGGCTAATATAAGACAGAGAGAGAGCGAGGGAGTTCACCCCTACGCCAGTCTGGTGACAGGGAGTCCTGTCCCCTGTGCTGTCCACCAATGACTTAAATTCTGTAAAGGCCGTGTCACACTTCAGCATTTTTTTTTCGCATTTTAAACGCTGAAACGTGAAGAAGGCAAAGTGCTTTTTTTCAAGGTCAGCTGCTGATGTTGAGCAGGAATAAATGCAAAAACAGCGCATTCTGGCGGAATGCATTTTTATTAAATCTGTCAGGTTAGGGCTCCTAGGGGTTTTTCATTGAATTGAAACCTCCTCAAGGGTTATGTTTAGCATTTTTCTAGCGTCAAGGTAAAAATTAGAACGTGTTCTAATTTTCCCAAGTGAGTTTAAAAATTGGTCGAAAAAAAATGGTCGAAAAAGCTGACCTTGGAAAAAAGCACTTCTTCTTCACGTTTAGGCAGAAAAAACGCAGAAAAAATGCGGAAAAAATGCTAGTGTGATACGGCCTTAACGGTGCCCATCACTAACACTCACTTAATAATTATACACCAATGACGTAAAAGGGTATCTTACACAGAAATAATATAGGTACCTTTCTGTAATGATTTGCATCGTTTTTCTAATCAACCTAATGAAAAACATTAATTGTAATTAAGTATTTTGTTTACAAAAACAAACATAGTTTCAATTCAATATATATCGTATGCAATCCTTCCACTTGGTGGGAAGATGACTTAGTCATAGATCGTTCCGTTCCTTAACTTTACTGAAAATCGTACAATTGTGGGGTCCTGGTGGTGTAATGCGGCAACCCACTAGTGGGGCGCAAAACTCTGAGTTTCAATAATAAATTAATATAGAAATTATACCAAAAATGGGGTTAAATAATTATAGACCAGTTATCTGCGTTGAAGGGCTATCTAATACAGAAATAATAAACCTTAGTGTAATAATTTGTAGCTCAACTAACAACTGTTAGTTATTAGTTACCACCCATAGTTAAATTTGATAACTTATTATTAGGCGTAGCTAGCATTGTAATTTATAACTATCAATTCAATCTATTAGTTATTGATAAATACCCTGAATTAGTTATTAGTTGCAACCCATCAACTAATAGATAATTCAGGAGAAATCAGTTGAAATAATAACTAATAGATAATTGGTGCGCAGAAGATATTAGATAGGTACACGCAGGCGAAACTAATAACTAATTTAGTGGTACACAATTCATTTGCTTCCAGTAACTAATAACTAATTAGTTGATCGTCATTATTCGCGCAAATAATACCTAATAGATAACTATATGTTAGAAGGGTGACCACTCCATCTCTCATGACTAAACCACCTTAGTTAATATTCATAATCTGGTTCGTACGTATTAACTACGTACATGCCTATCTACCTATTGGCGATTGAATCCGGGTTACCTAAGAAGACCGCAAGACTATACAAGCTATCTTCAGTTCACCCAAATTGGACTCTTGGATTCAAATGAGGCACTCCAGTCACATGTCACCACTGAATGGTTACCTACATTGTTTCCTCCGTCCTTCCCATATGTTTGTAGAACTGTAGCTCTCTGCTTTTTGAGAATATACACTCCGTTTCGCTGCTTCATCTTGAATTTATATCACTCTCGAGCTTTATTCAACATAGGAAGTTCTGCTATTTAAGTACCGTAATCAATCCTGAATACTAAGGTAAAGACTTTCTATCATTTGTTTCGTAGATCAATTTGACGTGTTATGCTATGCATATCTGCAGAAATAACCCAATACGGCGCCGAATAGCGGTGCGATTTAGCAATGAGTGCGTATTGTAACCTAAATTTCCGTTCACCGTCTGGTCCGGTGAAATATGATTTGGTATTGGTGGCCGATATACAACCCGAAGGAACGTCCTTAGCGAATATTCTGTAAATATACGAAAAATAATCAGTGAATAAGTTTATGCAAGTATGTGATTTTATGGCCACAACAGTTTTTATTCGTATTTCCGCCTTGCTTAGGTATGTAGTTTGAATTGTCTAATGTATAACTTGAACTAGGTAGGTACCTAAGTCTTCGTTGCGGAAGGTTTGTAGACCGTGCGTTGCAGAGCTCAATTACTGTTAGCGCCACACATACATCGTTACCCTCACGTCAGTGTATGTTTGTATTGTTGTGTGTTGTGTTTTTGCATGGAAATTGAAGTAATAGTACTCTGAATGAATGAAGGATGTATTTTTCGTAAGGGTAGTCAAACGTAAGTGCACGTACGTTATGACTCCCTAATATTCCAGTTTTACCGTATATACTAGGTGAGAAAATACGAGGGACTAGATTTTGGTTATGGGAGATCGAGTCCTGATCGGTAAGAAAGCTTGGTTCGGTTATCTCTGAGGCCCAAAGAGAATCGAACACTGAACACTGAAGGGAGTATACCCGCTAATGTTGAAAATTTAATATAGCGCGCAGTAGATCTAGACGCTTGTTATGTGATCGGACCAGTTCAGATCTGATAGAGACGGTCGGGGATCTACGTTCAACAAGAGCTTCTCCGTTCCACTAAGTGACGGAGCGGTGTTCACTAGAAACAATTTTGGGCATGAATTGTTTCGAAACTGGTATAGAATATTCGCTAAGTATTTAAGCAGAATTAGTTTAGTATTTCTGTGTTTGTTATAGAATGAAACTCAACCAGGGATAGCTCGCCGCAAGTTGGGTATTGGCCGCACTTGCGTACGTTCCGATTTGGGTCCTGGTGTCAACACTATCATTTACTCAACTATTAGAGGTTTGGGGTAACTAAACTTGAAGCTTAGTGTGAAAGCTTACTCCTTTCCGTGTGCTGACCGGGAAAACCAGACATAAGCTCTGGCCTGGCCCCCAGCAGACGCTGACTGGAAACGGGTCAGTAACACTATGAGCGATCAAGTTCCGTCAACTTTTCAGTTAAATGACCCAATATTCTTTGCTCATAGTGTTATACATTTTGTTTATTTACCCTTAGGTACGTCTTATTAGCTGGATAAGAGATCTATAAGCAATAGCTGGCGAATTAAAGCAGTCGCGACGTACCTACCTAAATTCAACTTTCGATAAGTCGAAATGCGATATATCGTATTTAGATGTTGTGCGGGTCCGATTAATGATCGTGTAGCCAATGTCAATTTGGGATGTTTCGTATTTTGACGTATTTCCTAAATTTAGATATTTTATTTGGTCATGTAAAAAGTTTTGTGTAATTCACTTACACTTCTTATCGAGAGTTGATTGATGACAGACATGCTATGTGGAATAAATGGGTATTACACCACATGTCTGAATGTAGTGTTGACATCCGGGGGTTGTATATACAATTCGTTTGCACCACTTATCGCATGCCTACAGTATTGGTTCAAACTAAATGCTATGGAGAGCTAAATTTTGTGAATGGTTACGATGATCTACGATTCAGTAAGGTTCATGTACCGGAAAAGCTTTGCAGAACTTTAAGTGGAATTAGTCCGTTTTTGAGTAGCATGTTTAAATAGCTCTGGGAGTTTGCTCTGTTTTAGAACTTGAAATTGGATTGAAGCATGAGGTGAATGAGGGTCAATAAAATATTTAGTAAGTAATTTTGAAAGGAGTTTTAAAATTACCGAAAATTGAAATGTTTCAGAACTAACTATAGTACATTGGCATCAAAGGATTCCATTTCTGACCCTCTGAATTTCCATTCACCTGTCGAAGGGGGTTCTAACCAAACCGGGGGGGAATGAGTCCGATCCTCTTGTGTTAGCACTTAAAAGAATGGTAGAGGAGATGGAAGGAAGAGTTCAGGCCCGTTTCGACGAGGCAATTCACTCTTCTTCAGGGGCATATTTCCGATTCCTGTAAAAGTACGAGGAAAAATAAACCCGATGACGAACCGATGGAAATCGTTGATTCCCCGCGGTATTCAAAAAATGTATATAAACGTCTAGGTGATCGCACTTCATACGAAAATGGGGCTGCCTCAACCTCCCGTGATTCTAAAGAGATTAGCTCGAAAAATGATCTCCGGGAAAAGTCCGTCGGAAGTTCACGCGAACCCTCCCCTAACCGAGACAACTTAGAGGATAGATTTTCCCGATTCAGGAATGAAGAAAGTCCAAAGTCGGTCGTGCGCCACGTCACGTTTAGTACTCGCCGGGTGGATACCATTAAATTTCGTACCCTGGAGAATAAGCTCGACTCAGCCTCGAACTTTAGGGCATGGAAGCGTACGGTGATGAGCGCAATTGATGCAAGATTGTTCGTTCGTCTTAGACCGTAATGCGCCAGTGCCTGAATGTTTCCAGGCAGACGAGATACATATTCTCACTAAGAAGGTTAGAAGAACGCTTATAGTAGACATAATTCTCAAAAGATTCACCGAGATAGCTCGGGTGTTTCAAAGGAAATTATTGTCTGCTCGTTCTGTAAGAAGGTGGACACTCGATTCGAAATTGTTTCAAAGCCAACAGAACATGTTATAATTGTGACCAGAATACACAGAACTCTGTTGTGACAGAACACCTCGCAAATAGGATAGAATATAAATACCAATGTAAAAGTACTTGAATCTCCTATGGATTTTAAATGCACCAACGATAGCGAGGACGCAGATTTAGTAGTGCAACAGAAGGGTGAAGTACATTTTAATGAATAAAAGGGGTTCAGTATTGTTTGCGAGATGTTCTATATGCTCCGGGTCTTGGTCATAATTTGTTTTCAGTACGAAAAGTTACTCAACGGGGAAAAATTGTTAAATTCAAAGAAAATACAGTCGAATTCATTGATAGCAATACGGGCGAAACAGTAAAGATTGGTTTCTACTTTGACAATCTCTGGTGGGTAGACTCTAAATTGACTGAAACAAATTTCCTAAAAAGAAGTAGTGTTAGCACAAGTCCTGGTCAGTCGGTAAAGAAACTCAGAGGTGCAGGCTGTGTTTCAAAAGAAACCTTCGACATCAGGTTGGAAGGGAGCGGGTGCAGTGGGGAAAACTTCACGACCAGCGCAGAATTAAACCCCATTGTAATTGAAAGAAACACGCCAGTTGTGGTGCAAAACCCCCTGATCTTTTGGAAGGGAGTAAACAATCATATCCTGGGTTAGATGAGGGTGTACGTACTAGAAATGACTATAGTCCGGCAAATGAAATAAGAAAGCTTGACCAAAATAAAATTGCGGAAAAATTTAAACCGAGCGTGAAGGATAACCCTGGTGCCATGTGGCACCTAAGGTTAAATCACGCATCCAAACGTTATCTAGAACTAGCTAGTAAATTCACTCCTGAATTGAAAGGCTTAAAATTTGGGAATGAAATTTTAGACTGCGAGGACTGTGCACTTGCCAACACCCATAGAAACCCCCACAATAAGGTTAGAGACCGTGTTGATAAACCTTTTGTTGTGTTACACTCAGACATAATGGGACCAATTTCACCATCAAGTTTTTGAACTGGAGCTAAGTATATAGTTACCTTCATTTGTGATTATTCTAGATACGCTTTTGCTTATACCATTAATGATAAGAAGTCAGTACATCTTGCTTTTCGAGACTGCTTAGACCAAATTTCACTCATTTTAAAAGAGAAAGCTCGTATATATTCAATTCGAACGGATGGAGGCTTAGAGTATAAAAGCGCGGAGTTTAAAAGAATCCTTGCTAAAGCCAATATCAAATTAATAACCACACCCCCCTCACACTCCTGAGTTGAATGGCTGCAGTGAGAGATTAAATAGTAAAATTGTAGAAAAAGTTGGAGTAAATTTGGTCTCGGCCAAAATGCCACACTCATTTTGGGGATTTGCCCTAAACCATGTGATCCATGTACATAATCGTCGCCTAATGCTTCCAATGGGTACATTAGTCCGTACGAAATGATACATGGAAAACCTCCAAACCTGAAGTATATAAAAAGATTTGGGTGCTTAGCTATGTATGTAAATCACAAATCTAAATCTAAATTTGCCCCAAATGCTAAGAGAGCTTATGTTCTTGAATGCGGTGAAACTGACTTGTTAGTGTTAGATGAACAAAATAAAACAGTTACAAGAACGTGCAATATAAAATGTATAGAGTCTGTAGTGTACGGGGATTATATAAAAGATTTTCCTCATCCGTTTTCTGACATAGTAGAACAGTTAACCTGGGAAAATGAAACTGATGGAGAAAGTATTTCAGAGGAAGATAGTAGAGAGGCTGAAAGCTATGAGGATCAGACAACAGAAATGAAAGCATTACTGTATGTTGAACCTACCTCTTCTCCAGAATCAGATTTTTGGGAGGAAGCCATTCGTGAAGAGTTGGACGCCCTTCAAAATAAAGGTACTTGGGAATATGTTCCCAAAACCTCACTACCCCCCAAAACTCGAATAATTAAATCTCGCTGGGTCAACAAAAGAAAGGTTGAAGCGGATGGGACTTATAGATATAAAAGTAGACTAGTTTGCAAAGGATTCTCTGACACGAATGTCTACGACGAAAGTGAGATCTTTGCTCCAGTATCAAGATTAGTGGATGTTAGACTATTGCTGTCTATAGCAAATAGACTTAATCTTGAACTTTTCCAGCTTGAAGTTAAAACAGCGTTTTTGAACGGAGAGCTGGAGAAAACCGTTTATATGGAAGTGCCAGAAGGGGTGGTGGAATTACTAGAATTACCCCCTGAATTTAAACAAACCCACGCTTGTAAACTTATCAAATCGTTATACGGACTTGAAGTGCCACTTAAACTATGGTATAAGAGATTTAGCTCGGTTATGAATGATTTGCAGTTCATAGGATACCCACATCAAAAATGTCTTTTTCGGTTGGAAGATGAGAATGATTTTGCACTTTTGTTGGTTTATGTTGATGACTGCCTTCTGGCCGCATCCAATGAGAATAAAGCTCTTGACATAATCAACAAATTAAATGCTCAATTTGAAATGAAGAACTTAGGCACTCCTAAAAGGTTCTTAGGGTTAGTCATTGTTCGTGACCGCACTGCCAAAACAATGTTCGTGAATCAAAGCACTTTCATCAAAGATATGTTGGGCAAATTCCTACCAGAAGGTTCGACAGTGTCTGACATTCCTATGAACCCTAAAATAGCAACATTGTCCTTCCAACACCAAAATGTGGGTGAATCGCCTGACGTACCTTACCGACAGGCGATCGGCTCGTTGCTATATCTCCAAAATGGGACGCTCCCGGATATAGCATACACAGTCAACTTCCTTAGTAGGAAGCAATTAGGCTTCACTGCACATGACTGGGCTGCAGTTCTGAAAGTACTACAGTACTTGAAGGGTACCATAGACCTTGGACTCCTTTATACTGGGTCATCAGATAGTATCATAGGATTTTCTGATGCTTCTCTGAATGGGCATTCTACTACCGGCTACGTAATTCAAGTCTTTGGAGACGTCATTATGTGGCGTTCCGAAAAGCAAACTCACGTCGCTCTGTCTACATGTGAGTCTGAATACGTAGCGATGTCAAGCACATGCAGAGAATTAGCCAATGTTCGAAGTATATGCTAATTTATGGGAAAATATGACATAACTCCTGTACTGTATGGTGACTGTAAACCAGCTATATCTGTATCTAAGACAGATGACTCTCGTACACTCAGCCACATTGTCAAGCTCTGCTATTATTTTGTGCGAGAGGAGTTTCAAAAAGGGAACCTTGACATACAATGGGTAAAATCAACAGATCAGTTGGCTGACATATTCACTAAGCCACTGATTTCTGACAAGTTTTTAAAATTTAGGGATATGCTCTTAAACTATGTCTAATTTATGTTTTTGTGCAACGTTTCTAGGTTTGTGGAATTAATAGAATGACCAAACATCCAGTTATAGAACTACAAAACCAAGTTATAGAACTGCAAAATACTATTGTGACTCTTCCATAACATTGACGAAACGAAGATGTGCTTGCATGAAACTATGTCATCTTATTCTGGTAAGAACGTTCCTCTTTTGATTCTCGAAAATTCGTTTGCTAATGATTGTGCATTGCAATGATCTGTGAATATTATGCGTTATAAAGATAGACGCGACAACTAAGAAAAGCCTTGATATCTTTCGTGTAGGGTGATGTCGTGGTGAAGGGAGTGTTAGAAGGGTGACCACTCCATCTCTCATGACTAAACCACCTTAGTTAATATTCATAATCTGGTTCGTACGTATTAACTACGTACATGCCTATCTACCTATTGGCGATTGAATCCGGGTTACCTAAGAAGACCGCAAGACTATACAAGCTATCTTCAGTTCACCCAAATTGGACTCTTGGATTCAAATGAGGCACTCCAGTCACATGTCACCACTGAATGGTTACCTACATTGTTTCCTCCGTCCTTCCCATATGTTTGTAGAACTGTAGCTCTCTGCTTTTTGAGAATATACACTCCGTTTCGCTGCTTCATCTTGAATTTATATCACTCTCGAGATTTATTCAACATAGGAAGTTCTGCTATTTAAGTACCGTAATCAATCCTGAATACTAAGGTAAAGACTTTCTATCATTTGTTTCGTAGATCAATTTGACGTGTTATGCTATGCATATCTGCAGAAATAACCCAATACTATATTTATTTATTTATTTTATTTTTTTCATTGAAAACATCAAAATCGAAACCAGTCGAATTGTACCACAATTTTTTTCACGCAACATGACTTTAAGTGCTAAATTTTACGTAAAGCAATAATAATACTTTGTGTGGGTTGTATTTTGACCCGAAAAATCCAAATATCTTCACTATTTTTGAGCATTTATAATTTAAAAAATCAAAACTAAGATATTCGCTTGAACACTGGTGAGGAGGAGTTGTTACATAGCTATATATATATGTCTCAAAATATACTTTGAATTTGAAAATTTCTTAATGAATTGATAACTATAAATCAATTACGGTCATGCTTAAATAGAAGGATCGGAAATACAAGAAGAAAAATATATATGTATACAAGGAGGCACCCCCTTCAGGCTTTGCCTACCAACCCCCGCCATTGCGACCTGACGGGCGGCCCATTTCGTCCTGACAGGCTGACCATAGTGGTCCTTCGGGCCGGAGGTGGCGGCGGGAGCGCAGGCAATGTCAGGAACCGCTCGCACCTTGGAAGTAGGAGGCAGACAGAGAAGGTCACGAAAATCCCTAAATGCAAACGAAAGGGGCCACCCCTTGATTTTTGATCGAACCAAATTTCTTGTCACACTTGAACTAATATGGTTTTCCACGCATGAATCTTTCCAAACTCAACCAATTACGAGTGAAACTCAACCAAATGAGAGGGCATGATTCACTGAGTGTTCTTACACCAAAACGAACAATGTATCTCGATTAGAACCTGAGATATCAAAGGACGAAGTTATATAAATTTGAGTTATCGGATTTTCAATGCTTAATGGAAAAATCTATGCATAAATACTCGTACCTTTCATTCAAGAAAGAAATGAAGAAAGTCGGCCGGACAGTACGGCCGTACTAACTGCTGTTAGATTTTGTAATTTTTTTATATACCTACATAAGATACTACGCACAAGTAAGTTACCAATGTGTAACTTTAAATTTTTGTGATTGCAATAATTTATTGCTATTGTTGAAGCAAGAACCATCATTTTATTGCTACGTTATACTTATCCAATGTTGACATGGAAATGTCTTTGCTCTGGGGGGTCAACCAAAAATTTCCGTGACGCAAAATTTGTGTCACAATTTCAGTGTTTTTCACATACAACCCAGCCATTGCTAGGGGAATGGAACTTCCGCAGTTTTCATCGCACAGAAATCGTTCGCCACTCGTTGGAAAGCGCTTGATTTATGTGATAAATGTTCACATATCAAGCTACCAATTTCCCCCTCCTTACGTATCTGGCGACATTCCTAAACTAAGTGGATTGGAATACATACAATTTTAATAAGCCGGTTACAATATTCTTAACGTAAAGCAATAGCATCCGTTACTCAACTCCGTAGGAAACATTTTCATCCTCTTGACAACAGTCGACTGTTAACAACAACTCATTGTAGTGGCTTCTCTCCACAGTTATTTTCAACATTTCTATAAGTAAACCGTTGTTTTGTTGAAATCAGTCGGGATGCGGCCCAGGGATTTGTTTAAAGTTAAAGGATTTGTTTACAACTCTCGAGGACAACCGTTATGAAATCCCCAATCAAAGACATATCCATAGGTTTGTTCCATCCACCTCACCGCGGTTAACCCACGGTCAGCACGCGGTCCACAGCCTCTATGATCGCGGTTGGACGACCGTAACCACGATCCAACCATGGATGGAACGCTCAACCGCAAGTGAGGTAAAATAGCGTTACACCAGTCATTTCGTGTGACTCCACTCCATTGGAAACATTTTCATCGCCTTGACAACAGTCGACTAAAAACAACAACTCGTTGTAGTGATTTTATATTCTCATTTTCCATTTCTGGCCGGTATACAGTCCAAAGTTACAGGATTTGGATAAAACTCTCGAGGGCAACCGTTTTTTTGTCACAAAAATGGTTGATGAGTTCGACACAGAACTAAGGATTGGTAATAGAGAATAAAGAAATGAATAGAGAAATGAATTTCTCAGAATAAAATAGAGAATAAAGAGAATGAATAGAGAATAGAGACATGAATTTCTCAGAATAAAATAGAGAATAAAGAATTTCCCGGAATAGACCTACACTAGGGCTGCCATATCTTTTAGACGTAAGTAGGGACAGGGTAAGCTAAAAGTCGGGACATATCGGGACAGCCTAAAGTAGAAAATCGGGGCCAAAATCGGGACAAGATATATTTCAAGTCACTGACAAAATACAACGACTAAGTTTTATTTGTAGAAAAAATACAATAGGTATTGAAAAGTTGGAGAAACATCATTATTGAAAAAAAGTGCTTAGATCATCTATTACATCTTTACTATTTATAAATTTCAAATAGTCAAAGGTGTCCGGCTACCTACCTGCAATGAAGGACATCTGTACCACGCAGGGTTTATCCAGTTTTCATCCTGGGCTTACAAAATACTTCGGAGATTCAACTACTTTAAAAATCGGGACAGCAAAAAAAAAAAAAAATCGGGACGCTTCAAAAATCATGACGGGAAAATCGGGACGGATGGCAGCCCTAACCTACACGCATTGACGGTAAATTCGCAAGTGTTTTATCTTAGAAGAAAAACATATGAAATAATTATTTTGGGAAGAAACCAGGGAAAAATACGAGTATAAATCAATACTGTTTGGGATTCAAATAAATCTTTATTTTTCAATCTTGAAGCCATTTTCCACAAGTAGGTTGAGGTGTCCACCCACCGAACTTGAATTTCAAATGAGGATGGTTATGAGTAGGTTTCAATTGCGTGAGGTTTCCTATAACAACCAGAATGAACCGCACTCCATCGGGCGGTCGGTTTTGGTTCGACCGCAGTCGACCCGTGGTCGACCACGCTGCTATGATGGAACAGCGGTTCAACCGCTGTGTTGAGCTGATTATTGGGATGGAACAGCTGTTGACGTTACTGCGCATGAGTCGGTCGACCACGGTCGACCGCGGTTAGGTGGATGGAACAAAGCTCATGTAACATGGTATCTGCTTGTAAAGCAGATAGTGGAACTCGTTTACGAGTTGATAAGTTAGGTTTCTGTTGGAAATTTCAAATTTAAATTATTGCTCTTGATTTAGTCGGCAACATGTTGAACAATTTTATTTTTTATTTTTTAACGTTTGTTTGTTGATGATTTGGCAACGTAATAATTGATAATGAATAGTACGCAAAGCGTACGCAATTTATCTAAAAAATCACACATCGGCCGGGAGTGTGCCACT
Organism: Adelphocoris suturalis; assembly: GCA_030762985.1. NCBI lineage: Eukaryota > Metazoa > Arthropoda > Insecta > Hemiptera > Miridae > Adelphocoris > Adelphocoris suturalis. The sequence continues at coordinate 21,872,270 of CM061041.1, read as the reverse complement.
TGTATTTTCCTAACACATCGAATGAAATCATCCGGAAAGTCATAAGATCTTCCATACTCTCCGGTATAACTGAACAGCGAACTATGATTTTTCGGGGCACTAAGTTCCATCAATGACTGCTAGTTTGCAAGCTAGCGCCATTACGCGGCGCATGCGCCGCCGCCGCGGTTTTGCCAATTCACAGCAGTGCATTACAGAAAAAATAGACCGCTGTGTGAAAATTTGCAGCGTTTTTCAGTTCTCTCTAATCATTCTTTTACAGGTTCGTCTTGACTTACCCACCATTTTCGCCCCATGTGGATTTCTTCGCGTACCATTTTTTCCACAACGTGGACAGGATTTTAAACAATGTGACCTATCTATCTACCTTCATTTACGTTCCATGATCTGAACCACCACCAGTTTTTTTCTTGTTTTCTTCCTGAGTTCAAAATTTGAAATTTTTTTGGGTCAGTAAACCATCAACATTCTGCTCGAACTGCGATTGATGCAAACCGTTTCTTATCAGTGGTTTTGGATGTCTTTGGGAAGACAACTAGTTTAATGAATTGTGCCCGTTTGAGCACGTTTATGCCTCTCTACCGTTTCTCTCGATTCTACTCATCAAGCCTAACACTCTCAGCTTGGCTACCACAATAAAATCACCCAAAGCGTAGAATCGAAGAGGAAGAAATCGTTTAAGTCATAAAGTAAAACGGATATCTGGGCCTCAGCCGTATAAGATAAATACCAGGTATCGATTTATTTAATTCTTAACCGGATTTATAAAGGCGATCATCATAATTTTTATAGATAACTAGGCATAATGTAACATTTACGTTCGGATTTGTAAACCCATCAACGCCCATATCGTTTTTCACGCTGTGTAGAATGGTAACACTTGCAGATTTCTCAAACTTCCTCCATTATAATTGAGTTTTACCGGAATTGCTGGTTTTCCCTCTCAAAATACATACAATCGTGCATAAAGGAAAAAAAAAAGTGAGTTAACGTTTAAAACAGAATTGAAAAGTTTTGCATGTATAAAAACTCGCAGTTTCGGGTTTTCGCAATACTTGGGTTTTCAGTGAAAAAATGAAGCAGTGAAGTCCACACATGATATACTTACAAGGATCTCAACAGTAGATGCCAAAAAAGCCAGCGTTCTAAGTTGACTAACTGATTCAAAATTTAAAATTACTTACTAAAGCCCTAATTTTGAGAGTTTCTGCATTTTGAAAGTATGCATTTTGGGGCAAAAACTCACTCTAAATTTCATTTAAATAGCAGGAATGGTGAATGATATATTGCAGTTTTTCAGTAATCAAGAAGATTTTCATGTCAAAATGAAAATGAATTCACTACCGAGTCTTTAAAAAAAAGATTAAAAACTTATTCGTGGTAAAACACATGTCATGTGGGAGTAACAAATCTGACCGTTAGTAGGAAGGAGCAAATACTCTCAGTATGGAAGCGAGTTTTTACCCCATAAGAAAAAATCTAACTAATCATTCACATCTCTTAGACGTATCGTTTTTTCGAAAAGCAAAACAGTGAATTATCTACACTTTTTGTTCAACGTCGAGGAAAACAATTTTCTCAAATCAGGATTCATCATTGAATTAAAATACAAATCAGATTGCACTGAAATAATACATCAAGATGCTTTACAATAATCGATCTGCATTTCCGACATGAGGGATACAACATTCAGACTTGTGGGATATCAGCAAGTGATGGCTGATGTGAAGGCCAACGAGATTATCAGAAAACACACTTTTGGTGAGGAATAGTGTATTTTTGTCGTGAGAGTTTTTGCTCCCCACGCGTTTTTACCCCTACCTACCCTAATACGGTACCTATGTAATTCACAAAAATTCGCTTATACGATCATGCTGCCTGTATAACACTTCTGAAATTCTGTTCGCGTAGGCGCATCACTCCTGAACATGTTAAGTTTCTTTCCACCGCTCGAGTCAAACAAGTGTTTTTCAATCTACATTCCAACGGACCGTGCATCATTTTTTTTAAACGGTTGTCAGCGGTCGTAATGTAAGCCGAAAGGGGGGAAAGTCAGTGAAGAGAGGGAGTGTATTTGGAAGTTGGACTGACAGGAGCGAATGGAATTCCACGAGAGCTCCGGGTTTGTAAAGGGAAGCTGCGAAGGGCAAAGCGCTTCAGCTACGTAGCGAAGGGAACCGGAAGGGGCGGGAAAGGAAAAAGTTGCGGAATTAGTTGTTGTTGTTCAGAGTGTGCGGTGGCAGGGAGGGGCGGCCAAGGGGGTTTTTCGGTCCATGATGGATGGCGGCTGACTATTGGTTCAAGTCACTCAGCTCTTCGCTAATATCCTTCAAACCGTTTTCAAAGGGGGTTTGCTCCCTCTTGTCAGCCCTAGCTTGTTTTTTAAGTGGAAACCACCTCTTTACCTCAGTCACCTTAAGGGAGATTCGTACGGCTTATGCTAACAGTAGGTACGCTCTTGCCGCGACGGCTCGTTATCGAAGCGACAGGAGACGATGGACCACGAATTCCGTAGACGAGTGCACCAAGTACATACGCCACTCGTTTCAACAAGCCGATGGCCCGGGTGTTGCAACGAGGCCAAGTGGGTACCTACAATACAGCAGATAAAAATATAGATGCATTAATATGGAAAGCATATGGAACAAACGATGGAACCGTTTTGGGATCACCGACTTTGATCAATACTTTCCTGGTCAATATACCTACATCCCTAGCAAAATGTTAAACCAATCATTTATTTAGTTATACCATTGGACGATATAAATAACATACGGGAAACTTGGCTTCACTTTCAGCCGCTCAACCCGGTGTAAAAATTGAAAGGCAGAAATGTTAAACAATCAGAACATCAAAAGCTCTCGAAATTAATTATATTGTTTTTTGTTATTGGTAGATTTCAGTCAATGAAACTACTCAGATTACTGTTCACTAATTCATAACTGTTGTTTACATTGGAAGGGAAAATGAACGTCAATATGAACATGAATGAGAACAGGCGATTTATTCAAGAAGAAATTCTTCCCCCTGTGTACTTCGACGATCGAACCAGTTGACATGATAATTACATTGGAATTCCCCGGTCAAAAAATCTAGGTTTATTATCACGTTGGATAACTATAGACGGGCTATAGTAAGCGCAAGTATGGGATTTATATTTTCTTTCTTTCAGTGAATGCCTTCGCCTATGTAACAATACATTGATTGTGGTGTTGAATGAGTTAAGTTTATGTTTAGACCGAGAGTTTATGCGCAGAATGGTTATCCAATTTAGAAATATGAAACCTCCTTGAAAATGATTGCAGCACTTTTGGATAAGGGGTCAAAATGGAAATATAACTGGCAACGCTTGCATACGAGTCTGCAACGCATTGGGACATTTTATGTCTTTAGTGGCAGACTCGTAACATCAGAATTTAACAAGCGGTTGCAATTATGTTAACAATATCAATTATTATTATTTTATTATTATTATTCTGAAAGCCTGACCACGTTGTGGAAAAAAATGGTACGCGTAGAAATCCACATGGGGTGAAAATGGTGGGTAAGTCGAGGAGAACCTGTAAAAGAATGATTAGAAAGGAATGAAAAACGCTGCAAATCACTACAATGGGGTTTATTTTTTAGTATTGCAGTGCTGTGAATTGTCAAAACCGCGGCGCCGGCGCGAACGCCATGTAATGGTGCTAGCTTGCAAACTAGCAGTCATTGATGGAACTTAGTTCCCCCAAAAAATCTGGACGACGTATTACGTGTGGTGCACGGTGGACGAACGAATTTTTGCTTTGTTCGATTTTTAAATTCTATGCATCTTGGAACGCGAATCACCAAATTCAGGGAGAGGGGGGGGGGGGGGGTAAAAATTTTCTTGGTCAATTAAATAGTGACGTAACTTTAAGAGAAGAGGCCAAGAAAATCCCAAAAGATAGGGAACGTAGGGGTGGACAGTTGAAGATCCAAAGTTTCAGCAGGAGCTACATAGGAAGAAGAACAGAGGATTTAAAACTGTTATAGTTCAAAGAGAAAAATTGGTAACAAATCACTATATACGAGATCAATGAAGGAGTTGCGAATTCAGATGTTGTTGTTATTAACTACCGGCTTCGAACTCTAAATAGAAACACATTGATTTCATATTCAAATTGAGCTATTCCTTATGAAATTTCCTTTCGCGACCTTTAATTTAGGACAAATTCATCTGTAATGGCAAATTTGCTAATAATATAGTTATCTCTCTCGTATTTAATCCTTTCATGTCTTGGTAATATACTTCCTTCTGTATTTAGGTATTCTGTGAACCTACTTTTGTACTGTCCAAGAGTCATTCAAATTATTTTATGTATTGTGAAGTTGGTGACTCAACCAATTTTTGCGTATGCCCAGTCTCTTTCTTGCCGGTTCATGGTAACTAATTTCCTCAGAGTCTCATATAAAATGTATCATAGTGTTGTTGCTGAGGTGATTCTTAGGGTCTAGATTCCATGGTTCTAAGCAATCGTTGGCTGAGTGGAGAGTCATGGATACAAATTTTATGGAAACAGATAAGATGAACGAATGGCTAAGGGATGGTGGAGCAAACCTTGTTTTAGTGATGCGAGGGCATACAGCATAATTCCTAGAAGTCGAGTACTAATAAGCGGAATTTAACTGGTGAATGCCCAATGAGAAACTGAATGAAACACACAATGATAGAAAGTTCTGTAAAACGTTGCTTGGAATGGAGTGTAACTAATATTATTCTGGCTTCAGTCGTCCTTGCAGACTCGTAAGTCTATTGTTATATTATTATTTAGGGCACGACAGTTCACTCACATTTCTCGTATACCTTTGCACCATTTCTTTTATATTTCTTTTTGTGAATTCTCCCTAAAGATATAGATACGTAATGAACAGAGATGTATTAAATAGTTATATAATTGACATATGTTTTCCTTCTCATTCTTTATGAACACTCACAGCAAAATTGTGAAAATAACAGATCTCATGGAGACCAAGATTGTACATATCATTGTGTTTCTTATTTGCCGCTCGATGGGCAATATTCTGCATATGCTACATCGATTATCAACACTAAACTTTACCTCGAGTGAATTCGCAATAAGGAAGGCGTCAAGATTGAACTGTCCCAAACGGGGGTTACTGCCTTCAATATTTCGATAAAGACCTAGGAAGCATGGCAACTTAATGTTCCCTAAGTCGGCAAGCCATTTCCGATCGACTAACCTCCTTCAAATCACTCGGAAAATGTTCAAACAACGACGACCGGGGAGATGGGTGGGGGTGCCATCGGTCACTTCACCCCTGAGCGGCTCGGCGTGGGCGTAGTGTAAGCAAGGATCGACATCTGGCCAGTGGCCAACCACCATTGGCAAACGATAAATCTGGGGTTGAGGGATCTGAGCAATCGCCCAATTTCTCCTACGAAAAAAAGAGCAATTTAAACAAAAAAGAAGAGAAATGAGAATGTGTTTCAAAATAGGGCTTAAAAGTATATTGAGAGTCAAAAAGTTCGAATGAGACTAAATAAGTCATAAATAAGTATCGTGGGTGCAAACAATTGAATCAATGTATGATTAAAAACTTATAAATTAGCAAAAGAACATCAAAATGATACCTAGTTCTACTTGCTGAACGATTTATTTGATATTTTAGTAGTCACTGAAGGTAAATTTATAAACGAACACAGGTAACCGCCAAGCTGCTATATGGGAGATCCCCTTACAAGAAATACTTTTTCTGCCACTAGACTACACATCCTTATTTGCAATCACAAATTTATTGGTATTGAAAAATTACACGATTTCAACATTCTTGGGAACCCTACCTACCTTAAAGTCAAAATTTTCAAAAAATACATACCTTTATCAATTTTATTTATTTTTGCATTTATTATATTAAGAGCTAATGTCTGTATCACATTTTTATCGTAAATACGAGATAGTGTCATATATTTCTTGCCACGAAAGGTATAGAATACTATGTGGGAGCGTAGGAATATTTCATCTCATAAGAAGCTATAAATAGATAAGAAATCAATTGAATGAATTGAATCAATACAACTAAACTAAACACATAGACCGTAGACAATCAGGTCGTACTGATCCGCACCAACGTTTTCTTTACTACATTCATAATTGACACCTACCCCTGAAGTTACTTGCAAAGTGACGCGTACAGAAAGGTCTGCTTCAAATAAATGCTTTTGGCAGGAGTAAACAGAAATCGGACTCATTCGGCGCCTCTCGTCCTTCAAAACAGAAAATGAGAAAATTCACATCAAGTCAGCACTGAAAGGAATAACGTACATAAACATACGGTGTATAACATTGCCAGAAAAGAAAGGAGAGACTATTTCAAACTTTTAGCATTCACCTATGTGATTCAGCAGAGATGTACCTACTCCATCAGAAATGCGGAACATTCAACTGGATTATTTTTCTAAGTCGTCTAAATTTCTAACAAACTCAATATTATTTTTAAGAAGTAGTATAACCAGCAAATTCCCAGAACCAACAATAAAGCTTGGTACTTATGGGTAATTATTTTTCATTCTGGCTATCTCCCAGAAAATAAAGCCGGAGGCCACGAAAAAGTATCCCAAATATGTTGGCAGGAAAATGGAAGCGCAGAGCTATCAGTGAAGTGATCATACATGGATGAGCCGAATCTCAATTTATATATACACATTCAAAATAGGGGTATGTTGAAGGTGCACATCGCATTCCTGTGTAGTGATATATAGGGCCTCTAAACTCTATCATTGCATCCTTTATGGTGTAATTGGTGGTAGCAAGGCAGCTAATATTCCAACTGTCCTCGAGAAAAAATAATAAAGTTAATTTATAGTGTTTGTAGTTATATAGCTATCTATTTTTACAGTTAATAACGTCTACTGTACGGTAGAAATATAAAAATTAAGCTCACATTATGATTTAGTAAGTAAAATTAGCGGTGATCGCCTGTAATCATCGAGTATGTAAAAGTTATTTCTATGAGTCCTAAGCTACTTGCTTAGTACGAATTCAACTCTCATGGGTGCTTTTTGTGTTTTCTGTCATAAACCATGTGGTATAATACTGTACTGGTTCGTGATCCAACCCTCAAAACACGGATTTAACCCATTGCAGAGGGCCTGCGAACTTTTGACCAACTACCCACATAAGATCTCACAGAAACGGTTATATACCCCCTCCCCCTCCCACCAACCATTTGTTTTCCTATACAGCCACTAGAGTAAATTGGTGCCGTCCACCATTCCTAACTCCCATGCTAGATATAAGGTTGTTAGTAAGTATGTTGAGTGGCATAGTTGAGGGTAGGAGGGTGGGACAAACACAGATACAGCTATCTACTCCTCTGTTTCAGTCTGTGCCCTATCCTACCACTCTCAAGTATGACTTTAAACATGCATAGTGAAATATATTGTGTGCAATTATTCAGAGTACGAGGCTGGTTTGACTCAGAAAAAGCTATCAACTCTCCCTATAGCAACTCACACAAAGATAGATAAACAGAGTCAACTATATAGTGAGCCACCATTTAGGGTACAAGGGTGAGGCACACACAGATTCAGAAATCCCCTCCCCAAATTAAAGCTCACACAGACACAGAAGATAGGTGATTCTATGTGTGCCCTACCGTCAAACCCCTAACTATAACTCCAAACAAACACAACATATTATACTGAGTGTCATTTTTCAGAGTACGAGAATGAAGCACACACAGAACCACTAACCTACTCTCCCCACACTGTCTATCAACTCTCCCAACTAAGCCATTCGGTTTCCCAAACCGCTACTAGAGCGGGTTGGCGCTGTTGACGTAGGCGTCTCTTCGAAACAGCATAGAATGATAATGAAAAGATGTTGGCTAAAAATAGGTGTAAGTTTTGATTTTGCTGATTATGAAGAGTATTTACTGTGATACATATAACTGCGTTGAGAGGCTGTTTAAATAATCTTTATCATTTGATTCAGACACGTGTTTTCATGAGTGCGAACAACAATGATGGTGCTAACTTATCCCCAATTTTAGTAGAATACTAGCGTTCCCCCCGCGCGTTGCTGCGCCCAAATTAAATTTGTTTATTGATCGTAATTTTAAACTGTTATTAAGAGGTGATTGGATGGACGGAAGCTTAGCCTTTGGATTCTGCCTTTGGTTTCTCCCTCCTCCTCATCCTCCTCCTCCTCCTCCCTCACTCCTCCTCCTCCTCCCTCCTCCTCCTCCCTCCTCCTCCTCCTCCTCCTCCCTCCTCTTCGTCCCTCATCCTCCTCCCTCCTCCTCATCCTCCTCCTCTCTCACTCCTCCTCCCTCCTCTTCGTCCCTCATCCTCCTCCCTCCTCCTCATCCTCCTCCTCTCTCACTCCTCCTCCCTCCTCTTCCTCCTCCTCCTCCTCCTCCTCCTCCTCATCCTCCTCCTCTCTCACTCCTCCTCCCTCCTCTTCCCCCTCCTCCTCACTCCTCTTCCTCTTCCTCCTCCCCCTCCCTCCTCTTCCTCCCTCATCCTCCTCCCTCCTCCTCCTCCCTCCTCCTCCTCCCTCCTCCTCCTCCTCCTTCGGTCTTGGCTTGGGTAGTTAATTTTGTAAACAATAAATTTCTAAAACCTGACACTGCACCCTTTTATGCCCTCTGGGTCAGAGCCCTTTGAACGGATTTGCACCAAACTTTACAGGAACAATCCTTGAATCATGCCTAATAATACCTGAAAGTTTCATTACAATCTGTCGAGCGGTTTCGGAGTCTATAGGCAACATACATACATACATACATACATACATACATCCTCTTTTATAGATATAGATACATTATTTTTAAACGGTCTAACATCAACGTTGCGTGGTGTACCGTTCACCTCTTTGGCCTCTCTGATCTTTCCATTAATCCGTTTTCTGTCCAAAAAGTTACTGAGGCAGGTATTAATGTGTGTGGGAAAATAGGAATTTATTCAAGTCTCTTCTGGTGTGACCAATAAAACTGGGTATTTTCGTCATTATCTCTGGTGGATAGAAACACCTCTTGTCACTCTGCTACTGAAAGGGTAACACCCCATTCTGAGTCGCTTGCTCCTAAAAGGCATACAGTTGGCTTTGTGCTCAGTACTTCTCACAAACAGACTTGTGGCTTTGCAGTGCGGGTAAGTCTTGTTCCTCTTCAGGTGATGAGCTGGTGAGCGGGAGGATGCCCCTGGCCTTAGGCCCTTAGCCCTTAGACCACACAAGGCTGGGAGGGAGAGAGCCTGAGAAGTCTGAACTGGAGTCTGATAACTCAGTAGGTAATTCGATTCAATCGGAAGATAAGTTACCTAATGCTTAAAGACCACATAGACCACCGAATTTCTAAATTCGATCAGGATAACTTGGGCGAAACTTTCAAGTCTCCATCTAATTTGTGTATTCTAAGAATCACCAGCAAGTCGAGCACCAGGGGCGAGCGCTTTCGATGCAAAGACATCATCATCAGGCCGTCGAAACAGTACTTACTATTACTACTAGCGGAAATAACTCTTTAGATTTAATATCAACTTAACATGGGTGAAAACCATGTCTATATAGAGAGAAGGTTTCACCAAAATTATGGTGCAACAAGTTTTGTACAATTTTAATTGGACTATACTTTGAAATGTGTCCTCTCCAAAATTGCATTTTTGAATGGCAGGAAGGTTAAAATATGACTTAATAATAAATGATGTGAATGATTGTCTACTTGCTCCAGATCATGAACAAAAAGCTCTTGAAGCCATTCAAAGTTTATAAACTTCGGTAGTGAGCAAGCAAACGATAATCATCAGTAACGCTTGCATACTAGTCTGCAACACATTGGGACATTTCATGTCTTTAGTTGCAGACTCGTCTATTAAAATGATTACCTATTAAATGATTTAACCACCTCTTCACAAATCAAACCGTTCTCGCAATATTCGGATCACCTGCTATGAATCAAATCATCGAAACACCAGCTCAATGAAATCATCAGAAATTAACAAGCGGTTGCAATCATGTTCACAATATCAATAATTGAGAATGATCACCTGTGTGTAAACAATTATTCATATATAACCATGCTCATAACTCAGCTTGTTGGCCACGCACTTCGCAGTAGTTAACATAATATGGTTGGATAAATCGAGAGCTTTCGAACGAATGGTCAACGAATTTTGTGGGATGAAAAACGACGAAGTACCATTTCCCTAGCAACGACTCGGTTGTAAGCGGAAATCATCAGAACATTGAGCATATTCCGTTACGTAACGTAACATAAAAAGCTTACTGAACAAATTTCTTCTACCAGTCGAAAACTAGTGAATAACTGGGACACATGCTACATTTACCCTCAATGCTATCCATATCTATACTACAGAATTTTTAGATTTTTCATTTAATTGACATTTCATGTCTTTGCTATGGCACACAACCAAATTTTCGTTATGTCACGTTACGTTACGTAACGAAATATGCTCAATTTCTGATGATTTCCGCTTACTACCGAGACGTTGCTAGGGAAATGGTACTTCGTCGTTTTTCATCCCACAAAATTCGTTCACCATTCGTTCGAAAGCTCTCGATTTATCCAATCATATTATGTTAACTACTGCGAAGTGCGTGGCCAACAATCACAGTTATGAGCATGGTTATTTGAATTATTGTTTACACACATGTGATCATTCTCAATAATTGATATTGTGAACATGATTGCAACCGCTTGTTAATTTCTGATTGCATACGAGTCTGCTACACATACCTACGCGTCTGCAACTGAAGACATGAAATGTTCCAATGTGTTGCAGACTCGTATGTAAGCGTTTCTTTGAACCAATTTTGTTTTATTTATTGATTTATTTTGTAAAATAAATAAATTAATTGTTTTATGGTTCACAGATTGGCATCTCTACTACATTCATATGTTAAAAATCTAAACCCTTGTACTATGTTTTTTTCTATCAATGTACATACATAGCTCAAAAATACGTGGTTAGAAGAAAAGTAATTCCATTCACACAAAGCCACTGAGCAGTGGCATTCATCCGACACTTCTCAAAGTATTCGCTACTCCTCAGCTACAAGCTCACACGATTAATCACTGACTTTGAGCTGGTTGGAGGAAGAAAAAATCACTTCTAGTCGTGCTGAATAAGAAGACTTCCAAGAACTCAGGTAGTCGGCAGGGAGAACAGAATAGAAACGCGTAACACGACCGAAATGAGCAAGAAACTCCGATTCTTCGGGGCGTAGGACTCTTTGGGTGGAAGGTTCTTTTGTAGTTCAAGGTTGCAGAACCTGTGTTAGTTCACATTAGAAGGTTTGAAAATGAATTTGGTATAATCAGTAAGGTTATGATATATCGTAACCAGATGTTGGGTTCACGTTTCTCACCCTCCAAAATTGGTATCAACAGTTACGATTCCTAAAGAAAAACAAAATAATAATGATAATAATAAAAAGTGTTTTAAATTAAATTGTCCTGCATTAACAACAATTACTGCTCTCTATCTAGTGTGATTATTGACAAAAAAGTAAAAATAGGCATTAAATGAGCGCAATCCACAATAATTTTCGAGTGCAAAAAAAAAAAAAAAAAAAAAAAAAAAAAAACACTTACTCGTGTTTCTTACTTAGCTTACATAACGTGGATCACGGCAAAGTACTAAAGACGGACTTTAAAAAAAAAAAAAAAGTTACTTCATCTGTACCTATAGTAATGCACCTGACATTCCTGTTATTAAGTTTATTAATAATTTACTAGCCCCGCTACCCGCCCGATAGTTGGGAAAATGATCGGTGTATCGATAGCCGTATTGGTTTTAGAGGACATTTAATTAATTTATTGAAAAAACTGGTGGGCAAGGAAACGTTAATACAAATGAAAAAGGGTTTATGGTGCGGGTTATGAAGGATGATAAATCTAATAGGGGTAATCAAACAGGAGATTATAATTTTGATTCATAATGCTTCAATTCAAAAATTAAGGGAAGCTTCTTAATTTTTATCTGTTCCTCTAACTAATTAGTGGTTTCCAATTCTCTATTGTCGGACGGTATGATATCGTGCATCATCCGTTTCAGTAAATGATGACGTTAGTACAAGCAGCTTAACTCTTTGTTTCTTCGTGTAGATAGTTGCTAAAACGTCGCATCTTTTTCTTTTGCCAAGGCATATTGTACGTTTGCACAAAATCCGTTCAAATTCAACAGCAACTAATTTATTGGTTGCGCCTGGTTACCATACATCAACAAAACAATCGAATCTGTTGAACAGGCTCATTCATGTTGCTCTGCAAACCCTAAAAACTATACAATCGGGTTGCGATGCCGGTTACCCGAACGTTGCACGGACCCTCATGTACATGTAAGAAGAGCCCATAATTTTATACCTTTCCCGATGCCCCAGAGAGGACCACCATCAAATTTCAGATTTCCAGGGTGAATAGGAGAGAATTTAGCTCAGTGAGCTGAGAAGGATGAGGAAAGAGCCTATCATTTTATTCGTTTCTTGATGTTCCAGAGAGGCACCCTATCAAATTTAAAATTCTTTGGGCGAATGAGAGATAATTTAGATAAATCAGCTGATCTGGTTGGACGTTTTTAAAAAATTTTCTTTTACACAAAACTTCTCCGTACCATCCCAATCAATCTCCAAAAAACTCCATTCAAATCCGTCCATGAGTTTGAGCGTGATGGTGCTGACATTACTCATTTGTAGAAAAGATTATTGACGAACGATGTGAATCGCTATTTTGGCTCGGCTTGCATTTGTCGGCGTGCGTACATTTTTCGGGTTACAGGCCAAAGTTTGGTCCTATCGAGTTGAAATCTGGTAGGTAAACTTTCTCAACATTTCAGATTAGCTGTATAGTTTTTGGTGATGATCTGGCAAGAAGAACTTGTCGTCGGCGACAACGATCGTCGTCAAACCAACCGAAAATTGGGTTGGTAACGTTTTCGTCACACAGGCTCGACTGAAACCCCTGTAAAAGCTCAAAAATTTCTTTGACGACAATCCCAACCCTGACCCCGTCCATCCCTGACTTCAGTAATTGTCAAATGATCAAAAATCGAGTTTGGTATCGTTTTCTACAGTTCTCGCCACACAGAATTGATTGAAACCCTACTAGACAACTAAACCGAAGTTATTCAAACTCCGTGAGGAACCTGAGTGTTAATAATGTAACGAAATGTGATAATTTCGCAAGCTTTCGAAGTGTATATAATGAAGTATGGGGATGCATCATTATGCTATACTTTGGAGAGTTCATAGATAGGTACGCAATTAACCTAATAGAAGGTCTGGATGGATGAGCGGAACGAGCAGATGGGTTTAAATACCGGTTCCAGCTGGGTCGTCACGTACCTATCTAGAGTCGACGTTGTCCTCAAAGCTCCTTGTCATGTGTTTCTGATGTTTAGAGAAGCGATTAGTTTCATGTGACGTGTGTGTGGAGCTTAATTCGTACATTCTGGGATTAAATAAGGAATGATTCATCAATTGCCACCCAAATATAAGCGTCTGCGAAAATACCTGAATTTCAGTCAGCGTACATTCCAGTAAAATGTGTAGTTTCTCAGATCACTAAAAAAATAAGTGATTAAATAAATGATTTTACATACTAATTGGTGGTTGGTTATACATGCTTACTCTACATTTAAATATTAATTTCAAACTAATATTTTTTAGGCTAAAATTCTAATTTCGTGTTGTCAAAGGTAGAATAGAATTTCAACGAATAGAACCACCATGACTTGCCGATTGAGCTCGTAAGCAAATTTCTATGAAGCGGAAATTTGAAAGAGAAAACTGGTAGAATAGAATAAGTGAAGGAGCACCACGATTAGCTAAGTGAGCTCAGGAGCCTCTTTCTTTCCTAATAGACCTAGGAGACTGAAATTTTGTGTGGAGCCTCTATAAGCCTGCTCTGTACGATTGACAAAGTGATGAACCACCCAGATGCTGAAGTTCGGTGTGGAGCCTCTATTGGCCAGTTCAGTACGATTATTGATAAAGTGAGGATCCACACAGATCACCTGTGCGAGCTCGTGAACTCATTTCTCCCCTAATAGACCTAGGAGGCTGATATTTGGTATACAACATCTATAGGCCTACTGTATGTGATTTACAAAGTGAGGAACCACCCAAATCAGCTTAATTACACTCTCAAGCTGTAATTTTAGATGTAGACTCCTTAGGAATTCTACCTGACGATGCATAGGTTCACGAACAGCTGAGAGACTCCTAAGCTAATTTCTACGCTATTTACACTCCGAAACTGTAATTTAGTCTGTAGCCTCCTTAGGATTTTTACATGACGATGCATAGGCCACGGTTCAGCTGAGAGGCTCTTAAAGTTACCTACTTTCTATGCTATTTACACTCTTAAGCTGTAATTTATAAGTATGTACTCTGCTATTTACACTCTCAAGATGTAATTTAATATGTAGACTCCTTAGGACATTTACCTGACGATCCATGAGCCCAGGATCAGCTGAGAGGCTCTTACAGCTAATTTCTACGGCATTAACACTCCGAAGCTGTAATTTAGAAGGTATGTATATTCCTTAGGATCTTCATCTGACGACTTACATATATCGCCTTCGGAATAACTCATAGCTGAAAGATAAATCTCGAATTTCTATACCTACGCATTAAATCAGTAAGTATTAAAAAATGTGTATTTTGAACTAGACAGGAAAGTTCATGTGGTGTATCAGGCCCACCCTGATCAGCTAAGAGAGCTCGGGAGCTCATTCCTCTCCTAATAGACGGAGGAAACTAGAATTTGGTATTTAGCAACATTACGACAAGAGAAACATGATACATGATTTTTATTTATAGGTTTCAACAGAAAATCGACATTTTTTTTAACATGGAACATGTTTTTGCCATCATAACCCGGCCAAAAATGAGAAAAAATGGCCGTAACGTGACATTTAGTGCGTTACGCTTCTATTTTCTGATGATTATTGCTTACAATCAAACCGTAGCTACTGAGCTGTATCTTAGACATGTATCATCGTACAAACCGGTTCGCCTATTGTTGGAAAGCTCTCAATTTACCTAACCGTTTCATGTTAACCACTGCGCAGTGCGTGGCCAACAATCTGAGAGATGAGCGTGGTGGCCTGAATAACTGTTTACATACAGGTGATCCTTTTAAGTTAATATTGTGAACATTATTACAACCACTATTAAACTGGAATGAAACTTGGAATTCGAAATTTGATAGGGAGACGCTCTGGGTTATTATAAGAGACGATTGAAAATGATGGGCTCTTTCCTAATCAGCTGAGTGACCTAAATTCGCTCCAATTCTCCCAAGGAACATGTTCCATATTCTGTCGCGATTCAGCGCTTAGGACTACATTTTTTTATTAATTGCTATGCAATTCTTATGCCGTTCCCCAATAATTTTTTTTGTAATGTCCGTAACGAAATTAACGATGGCTTTCACGTACAACCGAGTAGTTGAGTAGTTGCTATAGATTGTGTCACAATTTCGGTGTTTTTCACGTACAACCCAGCCGTTGTTAGATGAATGAAACTTCCGCAGTTTTCATCGCACAAAAATCGTTTGCCACTCGTTGGAAAGTGCTTGATTTATGTGATAAATGTTCACATTTCAAGCTACCAATTTCCTTCTCCTTACGTACACATTCCCACATTCCCATTTCCTTCCTACATTCCAAAACTAAGTTGATTCAGGCTAAGAATTGCATAGCAAATTATCCACGTTTTATACGCAGTACAAAAGAGAACCGTATTTATTTATTTTATTTATTTATTTATTTATTTATTTATTTATTTTTTTAATCAACCGTTTTCATCAGGTATTTTCCTCGACTAGGGTTAGTTAACATTGGAAAACAGGAAAAAAATATTAGAAATAAAAAAACACCTGTCCTGAGAATACCCCAACTCTCCCACTAGTTTTTTGAACGATTCCCTCCAGTCTGGGTATTGTAAGTTGGTATTGGTATTTATTATTTTAAAGCCCGCCAGCTAAATTCCATCAATAATGAATATAAAAGATTTAAAATCAATTTAAAAATAGAAGAAAAGTGTTGTTTTTTCTAACTGGCTGAAAATTGTTTGGCATCAATGTACATAATCGAAAAATTGTGTTCTGAACCTGTGATATTATTTTATACTATTATTATTATTTCCTTCTACGCAAGATTCCCATAAAACCGTTTAATATTGAAGATCCCACTGTGATTATAAGCCGAGAAGGAAAGCTTTCTGTTATTAGTTCGATATGAGAATTTGGGACCGTCTGTAGGCGATAAGGCACGCGCCGGGAGCCGACACCACGCGTCGAAGGATAAATCCATCTCCCCTCCGAAGGCCTCTGAAATGTGAAAGGGATCTTTGGCCTGGCGTAGGGGCGGTTCGGCAGCTCTCGGATTCGGCCTGGAAGGACATTCATGTTTTTCGTCGACTCCGCCGGGCTCGCAGGGGGCGGTTAATGATGGGGACCCCCCTTCGAATAATAATAATTGATACTTGAAAAGACTTTTTATGGCAGTTATGACGGTTAGATAAAAGCTCTAACGAAGAATAATGGTTCCCCGCGTGTAAAAATACCCACGAATCGATTTATGCAGGATCGATTATCGTAGTTTTTTTTTCCGAGTGCTTCCTAGTTCTCGATTTAATGACAGTTTCGGCGGAAGGGGAGGGAAGAAGTTGTCAGGATGGACATTAGCCCTTTAATAGACCACAATGACTGGGTTCCGGAAGGAAATGTAATTGGAAATACCACAGCATTCTCAACATTCATATAGATATCATAATAGATGTGATTTGGGTTTTGAAGATGAAGTTCTTCATTTCTCTCGTATAGTAGGATGTAAAAATATTACTCTTCGTTCTCATATTCAGTAGATATCGTTATTGTATAATGGGGCAACTTTCGTGTGATGGAATGTCTCAATTTTTATACAAAAAGAATGTCAGATTATTATTTAGATGATGTAGTTGAGGTGAGTTTTTCCCTTGTGATTGCATTGTTAAATGAAGTAGTGTAGGTGTTTTCCTTCCAGAAGTGACGATAGACTACCAGTTTTAAGATTTGTTTATTGCAGAAACGTTTGACGTAGCCCTAGTCATGCTAGACAAGATAAAAAGTAGAGTATTATAAATTATCTAGGTAGTTAACTGTAGAGAAAATGTAAACAAACGGGCATATCAATAGTGGGTACATAATATCATTATTGTTATCTTACTTTAAAGTTTAGAGAGTTATACAGAGAGGAACTACATCAGAGTACCAAACTTAATTGTCGGTTGGTTGTAGCATACATGGATATTATATTATTTATATGTCTATGGAACCAGATCAGAGTAATAACTTATTTATTGTGGTCATCGTGGATACTATACTGTGGGGTCGGAATTGAGACAATGGAAAATATGTATAATAAAAAAACAGGCTGTCTACCGTCTTTCCTTGAAGGAAAACACCTACATTATTATTTAGAAGGAGAACAATTTTTTTCTTCATGAATTGATAGTTAACAATTTCTCTTCACTCAAAGTCCATAATTTTAAAAACTTTTTAACATGCTATAGTACGAAAATTAGCTCATACGGTCATGCTGCATGACTGGAACTTTTTTTTTACTACACGAATATTATTTCATGATAAACTTTTTCTATCCGTATCGTAGGATACAAAATTATTCCTGTATCAACGTGTTCTGTGCCCAAATATCTACAAATTGAATAACAACGTAATAATAAGAAAGCACGTCCGAATTCCTAAGATTTACTGTATTTTACGTTCTATATTCACAACCAATTACTACTTATTTGAATTTATGGCATTAAATCAGAAGTACAGTTCTGAGAACATGGACAAGCAAGCTCGACTTTCAGATAGCAAGTTCAACATTTGAAACATGGAAACAAGAATGAATACCTGAAACAAACAACAACTTTATTTAACGAAAAAAAAAAACAAGCTTTTCTCTGATCAATTCACACGGACATGCGTTCTATAAATTTCCAATTATAGGTATAATTATATAAATTTTCAATCTGAAGAAGTATCACATGCTTGTGTTACGTCCTGGAAATTTTAAATTCAGAAATATTTACTGCCAGTAACGTCAAAGAACCGTTTTTAGAGAAAAATATCATGTCATAATTAATAAGTCACTCGCATTATAACATGCCGGTAGATGTGAATCGGTTGCAGCTATAAAGTTTATGAAATACAGATTGTATATTAGTTAGGGTGATTGAAATATGACTCCAGTTATACAACCAGCCATATTAATAATGGAGTTCTAGAAAATAAGCCAAGAGAATGACAATAGAAGAATTCGAATACGGTGTATTATATGAGTAGTAACGTGCTAAAGGTATTTAATACATTATTTCCGTAAGTGGCCTCCTTATATTTTTTAAATGATACATCAAACGTGTGAAAACTCATGATCGATATTTCAAACGCCGATATATTTATAATGAAGTGCGAAATGAAATTAAATATTAAAGCAAACACTGAGGCGTTTGGTTGAAACTGTGACACAGCCAGTAATGAAGCTTGTCATTGGCTTATAACTGTGGGTGAATCAGAGAGCGAAGATTGGGGCATGGGGTCTAGGGGTGAAACCAGGGACAATAGAGGGTGGCATATGGGGTGCGGCGATGGACTCGGGGGGTGTGCGGGGGTATAGCAAAAGGAAACATTGAATAGGCACCCCCTACCAGGGGTGGGCAACGAGGGAGGGATATAGACGTTTTGGCCATGGCCATACTGTGCACAAATCATTCCGCGCTCGCAACCTTCAACGAACGTTCTCAAAAGCTACCCTTCTAGGATTGGATCCGCTGCGGTTTTTATGTTTTCAAAAGTGTTATGCGTATAATATCCCGCGACTAATCCGGTGTGAATTGAATGAAATGAGTTCAACCTACGCGAACTACGTGCGGCAGGAGGGTGAAGGGTTTTGGTCGGGGTATGGATACCCGTATATGAATTATCAAACGTTCCCCAAGGACGTTTCGGATTGCCAATACATGAAGCATCCGACGCCGCACAGGATGCCGACTCCAGATGAGAATTTCCCAGGGACCAATGTGAAACAAGAGAAGGCCCCTCACCTGGACTATAACTACTATCAAATGCCTTATCGCAATCAACAGAAATGGCCGACCCAGGACGTCCTCCCGCAGATGGATCATGGCAAAACCGAAGACTTCAAGGCTCATTACAGCACTCAGGGGGTCAGCAGCGTCCAGGAGGATAACAATAACACGAGATCGAGCCATCAACCTGAAAAAGTCCTTCCGCTGCCTTACGCCACAGAGCCAGGCGTCCCCGTTGATGACCTTTATCCTTGGATGAAATCAGGCAAGAAAGGTAAAGACCATTGCATAACTTAGTATCTGCATCAAGTTTTTAAATTTGAAATTAGTAATTCATTACCATCAATAACCTGAACAACACAATGCTTTCACTACTCAGGCATTGATTCTTCGTCATTTGATTTCATTTAGAACATGTGCATATTTTTACCCTTAGATTTATACATGAATGATGAGGCAAAACCCCATTCACCTTTTTTATTCATCATAATTTGTTTGTTGACGCAAATGACATACACCTTATACAATATGTAGGGAGGAATAATGTTAATAGTAAGACGAGATCTTTGTTTATGTTAGTCAATCATTAGTTTGTTTATGATCTATTGAGGTGTGCGACAGGGGTGCGGGAGTACATTTCCACCTACCTGCGAAGCTTGGGTTACCTAGGGTAAAGCCCTCTTTCAGATATAGCCGTATTTTTTCTGAGTCAGGACCACAAATATAGGCCTATATTTATTTTTACAAAATATTTCTTCCTCGCCATACCTTTTTCTCAAAATCATACTGTACGATTTAAGGGTATCTGAAACAAAACATTTGTTGTGACACCATACTTCTCAATACATACCTACTTGATCAACTGCAGAATTTGGGAGTTCAAGTGACCAAGCTACCATATTTGTTAAGAGCAGCTATCGTAGTATCCGAATGCAGACAAACGTATTCTGCATCAATTTTCGTCAAATTTAATTTCGTAATCTCCAATTTAATGAATCGGAAGGTTTCCATTGGATCTCGATGCATACGATCGAATTACAAATATTTCGCACGCAGAAATGAATGATTAGAAAAGCTCATTATCAATAAGCTTAAAGGCCTAGGCTTAGACTTGAAGGGTTAAAGGCTTATTATTATTAGGCTGCATACGATGGCAAATACTGTAAAAACTGAATCACAATATCTCTTCAACATTAAATAAGTCGGCCGAATCAGATGAGTACCTACTTCAGCAACTAAGACACTCTTTTGTTCCTTTTGTGTGATTTGATATCTAGGGTGCTGTTACACTGATTTATTCTCATTTTCAATTATTTCAAGATCTATAAATTATAGTAACATGTATCATAGCAAGATTAGGGTAACACCATTGTCTCATCTTCAAGATCAAAGTTCTTCAAGAACGTTGATACCTTCAATGTATAAATGCAGAAATAAGAACGTCTGTTTCTTTAACACTCAAACAATGCATAGTGCGTACAGTAAAATGTTAAGTCACGTAATTAACTGTAAAATTAGATAAATAAAGTAGAAACCGTATATGTTGCTTCTTCAAATGCCTAATTGTTTCATGTTTTATTCCAGACCAAGGCAAACCTGGTGGGAACAAACGAACGAGGCAAACGTACACCCGCTTCCAGACCCTCGAACTCGAAAAGGAGTTTCACTACAACAAGTACCTGTCACGGAAAAGGAGAATCGAGATATCCAACGAGCTCTGCCTCACCGAAAGACAAATAAAAATCTGGTTCCAGAACAGGAGGATGAAGTTGAAGAAGGAAAAGCCGCACGCGATGGACTTGGACCATACGGCCGTCCCCATGGTAACTAGTACAACTAATCAGATTCCGATATACGACAAAGTTGATAGTATGTTTACTCCCCCTCCACCAGACATGACTATGCTATCGCTTGAGCAAACATTGCAATAAAATGTCGTGCTGAATATTGTAATAGGGGTATTCATGGTTTCATCACGTATTAAATGTGCACAATTTTGAAGGAAAAAAAAAATCGACTCTTCTCAACAATTTAATTTTTCAAGTCCACATAGACCGGTACTGTGTCAGGGGTTAAATGTGAAAATGTACTCTTTCATTACGAAATGGCGGGCAGATAGTAGATTCAATGCTGGTCATACGTAGGTACTTTCCTCGCCTCGTTTCGTCTCCTCAATGTAGTATTATTTATGTAGTATTACCTTTTGTATTCATTATTAAGGCTGATAATTTCACCAGTCTCCAAAATCAAAATGTCAACTAGCGTTTCGGTTTTTCATAGGTTTTTTGGAAAAATTTGGTTCTACCCTGATGATCTGATAAAACAATTCCTGTCCAAGACAGCGAATCGTAGTCGATTTTTCATTACCTCAGTCGTTCACTGCAGCGCTTCAAGCTACAGGAGCGTCAATGAGCGGGCATGAGTTGCGTATATAAGTGTTGGTCCACCTGATGCATCTCCGCTCTTTGCGCTGTCTTAAGATCCGTTCTCAGTGCGCGTTCTGACAGTTCTCAAACTCATCAGAACTGGGACGTGAAATCCCGGGGCGTTCCTGAACTTGTGAAACCGCGTTCTGCACTGCGAACGATTTCAGAACTTGGAAGTGGAATAACCTGTCATGTTTGTAACCTCACTCAACTCGTGTTACCTTCTGGTGCTCCTTTTCAGAATATTTTTAGTTCCCGTGAATATATTACTTATTATATTCCCGTAAATATTACTTAACTGTTACCCCATGGCAATGAAAGAAAAAAAAAAATATATATAGATATATATATATATGTATAAATCCAAAAAATTCCACGATTATTGAGGAGTACACTCGAAAAACTTTGAGTTTCGTGGATGTAGACGAGACCCAACTATAACTTCAATCTTGTCCTCATCATTTGAAAACCAAACATCATCGTCAAAACTATCGCTTTCCGAAATTAACGAGCTAGTTGACATTTCGATCATAGTATAGGCATTCATACAAACGTATAGAGACCAAGTATGATTTCGATAAAGAAGAACAGAGTTGTTTTCTCCACGAGATACGAAAAATTGTGAAATACGCATACGTTAACTACGTCCTTGCGTTCGAATTCTGATAGTTCCGAGAAAAAAAAACGGGGACTGCCAGAACCGTTCGGAAATGGGTTCGCAAAACACTACGAACGCCGAACTCGGCGTTCTTGGTATTTTGGAACTGGGCGTTCCAAACTCGCAGAACGAACACTGAGAACGAAGCTTTAGTGTATTTTAGTTAATCAGTAAATCAGTGTAAAACTTCCAGTCATGTAGCATGATCGTATGAGCGAATTTTCGTAATTATCGTATATTTGAGCACCCTGAGTACGAATAAACTTGTTTCAAATAGTATTCAAAAATTTCAAACAGATCTTGGACCTTCAGCAACTTTTCAATTTTTTTAATCAATTTTTCAGCAATAATGAAATTTGAGTAAATTTGTCAATACCTATAATTTTGTGAAATTTTTTTCCACTGTTGTTCTATTTCATCGTTGATGCATTTTTTTAAACTAAAATTCTGCTAAAAAATCTAAGTTCAAAAATTCTTAGTAGTTTTTAGCATTTTTCAGTGATTTTATTTATAATTATTACTATTATTTTTGACATTTTTGAGCAATTTAATGTGCTCACAAAGTGCTGGTCAACGAATTCTTCATTTCGTTTTGAAAGCTCGGTTTTTTGGCGCGATAACGGAATTTTCCATCACTATCCTAAGGAAATTCATCGTATGGAACGACACACACATTCATAAAAAAACAAACACATATGAAAAAGTCCAGTCATGCAGCATGACCCCATGAGCGAATTTTTGAAGAAATCTTCGACTTTGGGTCTGCGTGCTAGTACGTACATAAATAGAGAACTTCTTCATAATTTCATGGCTGATATTTTCTAAGCCACAGTCAGTATTAAAGCTACATGAAGTCCTAAAACAGTTGAGCGTAAAACATTAAAGAGAGCGACCGAGAGAATCGGAGGACGGAATATTTCACAGAGTAAACTCATCAGTTGTGATTACATTTTTTTTTTTTTTTTAACAAGCACCTACTACCTACGTTTTAAACAGCATGGTTCTAGGATTGGTTATACCTACAGGGATACTTCCATAAGAGTAGTTCAATCTGAATTTGGACAATGTTTCATGCAAATATTACCGATTTTTACAACTAGCGAACGGCATTATTTCGATTTTGACTGATTTTTCAACTTTGAAATTTTTGAAAACTTGATACATATTCTTATAGGAAATTTTACGCTGATTCCGAATATACCACATGTTAGTATGCTGAAAAAAATTATTTCGCACAACAAATCGCAAAAAACCGGCTATTTTGAAATTTTTGACGACAATTTTGAAAATTTCAACTCGAAAATGTATTCCGATCATACTGGCCAACGATCTTGAACTTTCGTCTTGTGTCCTTAACATTTTAAAATTTGTTTGAAGTTTCTAGCACAATTCTACGGACAGTTATCGTCTGGAATGACACATACATACATACATACATATATACATACATACATACATACATATATACATACATACATACATTAAAAAATGCGTTAAACTTCAGAATATGATTCAGAATAGCCTGAAACGGATTTCTGCATAAAATGTTTTCAAAAATTCACATTCTACAAATTTTGAGGCGAGAGCAATAGCTTAATTTTCTTCAAAAATTCGCTAAAAGACAAACTCTAAGATTCATTTCAGAACGCGTCAAAATGAATTTCCATAATGGAAAAGGTTTGAACATTTATATTTCAAGAATTTTGGAGCCATTGCAATACTTTTTAATTTTAAGCCTGAACTTTTGGGTTCGTAGAGATAGGTATTGATAATTTTCCAAAAAGAAAACACTCAGTTTCATGGGATAAGGTTGGGGGGGGGGGGGGGGTTCTTTAACAATTAAACCTTATTTTCGAAAAAAATCATGAATACCCTTATGTTGCTAAACAGTCATGTTTTGGAAACCAGGGTCTTTTTTCTAAGAGCGTTTGATGAATGGTTTGTGAGTGACAACTCTATTCTTATAATTTTTGATTGTACTAAAATTACATTCTTCATTAAGTTCCATATTGTTTTAATTTTTGAATTTGATTTTATTATTTCTATTATCGGTGTATTCTTTAATTTTGTATTTTCGTGACTTTGACGGGTCAGCTACTAGTTGATGCTAAAATACTAGTCATTTGCACATTCCGATAAGATATATATTATATTTTCTTTAAGTCTATGTCTAGCGTATATTTGAAGAAATGTTTTGAAAAAAAGAACAGCTGCCAAAAAAGTCCCTTAGTATGATCTGCTGGTAATCTGCTGCTGGTTGTTGCTGGTAAAACTGAAATAATTCATCATTACGTACTAAAAGTTATTAGGAATACCAAGATACGAATATTAATAAATTGGTACATTCAACACTTTTTCGACATTTAACGTTATACGCATGTTTGACAAAAAAAATAATAATAATAATCAATTAATTAAAAATAAAGGGAAAGAATCCCAATCGAATGTAATATGACATTCCAGTCATACTAAGGTACTTTTTGACTATATACGGAGCTTTCAAATCAAAATGTACATATAAATATATTATTGATATCTATTTTGTATTAGTACGATTGCTTCAATCGTTAAGATTTATTGATCATAGTAAACAGCGCGGCTACTAATAATTTCGTTCAGTAGCCTACTGTTCTTGAATGGTGAAGTTCCTAAGGAGTAGGTATAATTTTATATTATGGCCTACTTGAATAAATTGTAGATTTTTATGACGGATACAATGTCTAATCGCATTGGTGTTTCTAATTAAATAATTGTGTTGAAATAATGTGAAACATACAACAATGTCTTTGTTCGATTTATGACACAAAAATTATATTGCTATAAATTGATAAAGTGGTAATTTTTTATGAATTTGATTCCAAAATAATATATATTTATATATATTACTTGAGTCGTTGAAGAGATAAATTGATTGTTCATGAAGTTTAGGGAATGATGGAGTGTGAACATGGTAATACTATAAAAGGATTTGCAATATACCATTTCAGAAGATTAAGAACCGTGAGAATAAGCAACTAAACTAAACTGGCGGCTTCATAAGTTCATTTCAGATCATTTTGCAGTCATGCGAAGTAACTTTTAGAAAAAGAATTACCCCAGTCTATTGGAAAGAAGACGATGTTTAATCTCTAGGGTGTTTCTCAAATGTCGACCACTGTTCGTCAAAGAGTCTTGGAAAAATTACGGAATTGGAATGGATCGAAAAATCGAATTACCTACTACCATTTGCAACAACTTGCGAAGTTGTTCGTTAGGAAACAATTCTGTATTATACTTTGAATTATAAGTACAAGTCAGTCATACATGGATATACAGTTTGGATGAACAGTTTTATACATGGATATTTTTCCGAAAAATTATGCATCACTAATGAGAAAAACGATCGAACGCCAGTAATTTTTTTTCTTTCTGGTCAATCAGTTTTTCTTCTTAATATAGCACCTTTTCAAAATTCATTCAGTGGTATATCTTTCATATCCATAAACATCATTAGCAAAATGTGGTGGTATTTCTAATTGAGTTTTTCCTCATTCAGAAATACATTACCAACATGCTGCAACAGGGAACTATATTATTGTTTTGGAGGTGTGGTATGGTGTGGGACACCACGAAAACTAAATTTTGGATGTTTAGGTATATGCAAGTAAACTATACATGTAAACTACGCATGTTTTAAGTGCATAGAGGTTGAGGGTGGAAGTTATGAAGGCTTCTTCCAGTTATGTGTAGAGTGGTAGTGCAAAGGGAATTGACCTGGACATCCATTCTACGTAATGGACATATGACCTACATAATAATAAGTTATATCACAATGCCTATAATTTAACGTATCCCATTTATTTACAAGGTCCTACTGTTTCTTTTGATTTGCTCTATTCCAGTACCTGATTATGGCAGCAGGCGAAACTATTATCTAATTAACTATCATTCAACTGGACGAAGCCTTCATTACGTCCATCCTCAAATCCTACGCACTTAAAATCTGAGATGGCTTCCACCAAAGATGCTATTAAGTATGCATGTTTGTTTACGCATGCTTTCTATGCATCATTCAACCATGATTGAAACTTGGTTCCTCGAAAACTTGGATTTGAAAAGATCCGACTGTCTTGCTTGATTCTGAGTTTGGAGAAATTACGTGGAAATCAACTTTACATTTAACATTATGAAAAAGCCACATTTTTCACCATATCAATGCAATTCTCGCTCAAAATCAAACAATTGAATCACACCATTGGAAAGCTGAGATCACGGGGAATCGCTTTTTAGTTATTTATTGATTCTTCATTCTTATTTATTATTTTTATTACTTCTCTTGAGAAGCGAGAAGCGTAAGATATATATGAGAAAATGGTGATTTCAAAAATTTCAGAGGAGTTCTGTGCCTTTTTTTATTGACATTTTATGCTTTTTCAAACGGTGTCCATTATTTATTAAATGTACATAGATAGAATTATGGCACTTGTGAAGTCATCTGTCAAGGTACAAAAAAAAGTATTTTTGAGAGAAACCCTTCGTTTGGAAAGGGATGCGGAATTGAGATTTTGGAGGTCAACATACTTTTGGTGAATTTGTTACGTCCCTGTATACGTATGTATATACACTTTACTTATTTGAGCTTACACGTACTATGTCACTTCATAATCTAGAAAACGGAATCATTTGGAAGTCAAATCATTCAGCTTCATTCAAGTTGGTTTCACACGCAGCACAAACCCGAATCGCTGGATCTTTCTACGACTCTAGGGCCTCGCTATTGAAACATTTTCGGTTGTTATGAAATGTTTTGACGGGGCCCGCCAAGTCTGGGAAAGGGTTTCCGATGGACGATCCTTCAAAAAGGATTGAACCCAGGTAAAAGCAGCCGTTCCATAAACGTACTCGAAGGGTGAAGAGGCGAAGCGTAGAAAATGTTTTGACGTCGAAGAATATTTTGAAAACCTCCGTTAACACGCTTGGAGCGGCTGATCCCCTGGGGAATGAAAATGCGAGGTTTCCGTATTGACAGGCGAGTGAAAGAAACATTTCAGCGAGACGCTCAACATGGACAACGTGCGTCATGGACAAGGAGAGCTGTATTTTCGACCTCAGGAAAATAAAAACACTGCAAATCGTTACACAAAGGTATATGTTTTTCTCTTGCGTTTTCAGGGGTAAACATTCCTCATACATAATGCTCTGTACTATATCATTGTTTGTCATTAACTAACATTCCTGAGGTAGGTACTGACATTCATAATAATTTTATCGTGGAACTCGCTTTTACCAGGCCTGATCTGGCAGAAAAGTCCGGAAAATAAACTAACTATTATTGTCAAAATAATTCTTCTGCTCAACCTAGGAAGTCGAAATATTATTGGGCAATTCTCTGGGGCATTAGGAGGGAGACGATTGAAGCTAAGTGAGCTAAATTCTCTCCTATTCACCCTAGGAAGTGGAAATTTGATAAGGATATTTTCTATGACATTAACAGACGGATGGAATAACAGATGCCAGTTCAATATGCTGCCTACTTCACGATTTTGGGTTCAATATGCAGCCTACCTATTTTGGGCTTTCCTTCTGAAAAATAAAATAAATAACAATAATAAATTTAATGAAACTAAATTAAATAAATAAAATTTAAAAAAATAAGTAGAAGAGAGGATGTTTTCTTACATCTTAAGTACGGTTTGTGGCCCGGATGTCGTTCAGAAAAGCTAGGAAAAGATCGGGTTCGTTCTTGCTGTAAAGCTTCCAGTAGTAAAGGTCTAAATAAGACTGGAAATTGTGAACTGGGGCTCGTCGCATTTTAAAAATATTTTTATTTTAGCATCCAGCCAAGACCATTTAATGGATTGAGATGTTGCAGTTTGCAAGTCAACGTAGGCTTCCTGGTGGTTCACCGTTTTATGGACGCGACGCCAAGCACTTGTACGCTGTCCACTCATCAAAGTGAAGTCCTGAATGTGGCCTAGACGTGTTTTAAAACATGAAAATATCGGCATTCAGTTTCTTGCTTCAGCCCGAACACCCAAGGCCAATCCATTGCCGATTTCACCTATTTACTACTTCGGCTTCATCATGTTCACTGGGGTTGGGGGGTCTCCTTATAGAATTCGGCCTCTGTTATACTTTCTGCGAACCGACCTGTGTCTATTTGTATGGATTTTTCAGAAGTTCCATGCATTTGTCCATTCTTACAGATAAACGATGAGCACACCTCCCGGCACATATCGCACCAGTCAGTCGCGATACATTCACTTTTTCCGATCAATTCCACAGCGAGTGTGACAGGGATTTCAATAATAAATAAATAAACGAGCTCAACGATTTAGCTTATATTCAGCCCTCTATTGGCTCGCCCATTTTCGTCTCACGTGATCTTTGCTGAATGAGTTAAATTCTCTCCCGTCCACCCTAGAAAATTTAAATTTGACAGAGAGCCTCTCTGGGACAAATATTCGAATGAATTGACGGACAAAATCTGGATAATCTGAGTACCTAAGCTCAATTTTCTCCTTTTCATTTTGAGTGCTGACACTTGTTAGGGAAACTCAACTACCGACACGAGAGATTAAATAGTGTTTCACGTTCTTTACAGTTTAGCCGTTAGGAACCAGGTTGAAACAAAAGGGAGTTTGGAGGTCCACAAAGTGTACTGGTCGCATTAATATTTATAATTGTTCCTATTAAGTGTTGATACAGATATTCTTCAGGGGAAAAAACTTTCAATCCATGTTCTTATGATTTTTGGAAGTAGTTTCTACTTGTGTGTTGTACCTACCTTTCCATCATGCAAACCTGTGAGGTTAAGTATTTTTGGGTCATGGTCAAGATCTTCAGAATGAAAATATCGACACATCTCGCAGTAACGTTCGAGACCCTGGCAATACGAAGGAGGGGGAAACATTTTTGTCCTTCGGGGAGGTCTGTATGTAAAACCAGGCCCCAGGTCGTCTGTTCTTTCCAATGATTCCGTTTTTGAAGTTTACATTGTCAGTTTGTTCGGTCTTCGCCAACGTTGCCAGAGCTCCCCGTCCCAAAGGGCGTACCCCTCCTTTTCTTTTGTCGCGACGATGGATTTATGATGCTCACCTCTCCCCGGACTTTCCTAACAGCTTTCACCCCGAGGTATTTCATCCCTTGGCTGCACAGGGTGAACATCTACACCTGGTGAGTACTGTTATCCTTAACCTAAAAGTCATAACTTCTAAATTTAAGTTTACCAGTTAAAAATTTCGATTGTTGTCTGTTGGATAAGAGTGACCATTCAATTTGCTAACATAAGTGGTAATCCATTCCATAACGATGAATTCATAGGAAATTCTACGTCCGTAAGATGATTCATACGAATATTAAGGCCAGACCCAGAATCAGGTTTCGAATGAATTTCGTGGACTACTGTGGAATCCTGCACGTCTTAAAATGAATTTATCAGCACGAAATGGGTTAAAGGAATATGTGCAAGTATGGAACTGATATTCTTATATGCTCCCATGGCCATGATGTCAATAACAACATACTGTTGTGAATACTTTTTTGTTTTTTAAATAAAACTAGCTGATATATTACCTGAGGATTTTTATGATAAATTGTAGAGCCGGTGAGCAACAGAACATCAAAAGGCAATCCTTCTCATGAATTTATTGGTATATTAAATATTTATCGCAGGTTTTACAGTTCCTATATCAAGTCAATCAAACAAACTTCATTGAACAAAAAAATAATAATTTTTATTATTGTACAAGCAACAATAATACCAGCCGCACGATACCTGAATAAAATGGAAGAGTGTACATGTAAATACATGTACATTTACATGTACATGTATTTACAATTTACATGTACATGTAAATACAAGGGAAAATATAATTATGAAAAATTTCAAGTGGGGAGCAGAGGAAGGCTTATAATGTGGAAAACGATTTCTTACAAGAATTCCTAAATTTGTTTATTGGTATGAGACAGAGATCAACTTTAAGTACGTTTTTCTGCGTAATTTTTATCAAATTTCTTAATGTCCTAGTTAAGCGATGAGAATTTCGTTTTGAAAATCCTGCTAGAAACTATAAATATAACGATTTTTAGCCGTTTTTAGTGATTTTTTAGGTACATTTTTCGAAATTTGACCAATTTAATGTACTCAAAAATTGTTAGACAACAAACACATCTTTTCGTTTGAATTGCTTGATTTTTTGGCGCAAGAACCTTATTTTTATCTCTATCCTAAGGAGAGTTATATGTCATAAACATATCGTGGGGTTGGTGGTAAAAGTGATCAAGTGCATTCTTTTTAAAGAATGAGGTTTTGGTCTCTCCGGATTCTATAAAACAATATCTACAGCTGAGAATTGAAAAACAAAAGAACTTATGACGACAAATGTCAAAAACCAAAAAAAAATTATTTTTACCTGAATGAACCAGTGGATCACATATGATCAAATGGCATTTAACTAGATTTACATATACAGCAACTGATTGTAAGTACCAACACACAACACATTACTTACAAGTGAAAAATGTCAACTGTCATTTGATCGTCTTTACTCCTACATAATGTGGTTGTAGAAATACTTTAGCTTACCAGTAAAGTCAGTCAAATGACAGTTGTAAGGGATAATCTAATGAAAATTTGTTATTTCTTGATTGTTAGTATCCCGAGGGATTGATATTGAAGGGTTGAACACCTGAAAATGATAATACTGGTAAAATTTACTGTGAATTTGAAGTGTTATTATAGTGATCATGCCCAAGTCATAACAGTTTTTATTCAGGTAAAAGTATTCAACTTACAATTTTCACTAAAAATCGGGGACAATTAAAAGTAAGTTTATCTTGTATAAGGTTCGGTACTACTTTCACATAAAAAAGGTATTACTGAGCTCACATAACATGAAATTATTTGGTTTAACCTGATTTTAAGCTCACAATCCGCATTTTTCCATCAGTCCATGTGTTGGAGAACTTTAACAGGCTCTCCTGAACACTTTTGCCAAATGGACTTGATCACTTTTACCACCAACCCCACGATATGAAAAAGCGCAAACTTCAGGAATCGTTTCGGAATGCTTCAGGAATGAACGAATTTAAATGAAAAAATTTTCCTAACCATCGCAATAGCTTCATTTTCTACGAAAATTCGCTAAAACAATGATGCGCACTGATGCGTTACTGCTTTCAACGCACAAATCCTATCTAAAAACCACATGCACCTCAGCCTTCACTTTGATGGCTCTTGATATTAATTTCTTAATGTTGAAAACTCACTTTTTTCCAATAATCAGTCACATTATGTTGTAAAGTCACACATGCTGAGGAGTTTTTTGAAACTAGCAATTGAGTCGGTCTGACATGACGGTGGCGTAATGTTGTTCTCAGATCGGGCGGAAAGGAAGAGAAATATCAACACCACTTCTAGACCTACTCCATTTTTGTTTTCTCTGTTTGGGTTCATATTCATAATTACAAGACTAAATTGCCGATAAATCTAATATCTAGTACGTCCCCACTCTTAAAGCAACCCGTAATCAGTACTGTTAAGAATACGAAAATTACTTTAAAAACGGTTAAGGTGTACGTACTTAAAACATGTCATGCTTGTAAAGAAGTGTCAAGACTCGCAATAGTATTCATATTTAGAAGTCAAACGGATCGTCAGGTCTAAAATGGTTCAATTTCTTGTAGCTGTAGGTTTCGTGGTTTCGTGGAGGGTTCCACACCTATTCTCAAACACTAACAGTGGTTGAATTCTGAAAATCTTAGGCTACAGTCAAAATATAAATATCGGGGGGTCATATTGATATTTTAGGAAGTTCAATATCGATAATAAAATATTGAATATCGGTACTAAAATATCAAAATTTCGACAACATCGATATTGAGAAACCCATTTTAGGCGTTGTCCTAAGCCACCAGATAAGTTTCACCATAAGAGATGCTGCTGGGTCTGATGAAAATCAGCTTCTTCCAATAATTTCTTCCGAAATTACACACGTATCAAATAAGCCAATAAATGAGTCTTGCAGCGAAGCTTTTATCCATGAAAATACAGCAAAAGTTGTTTTTTTTTTTTAAATGAAATACATCCAAGCTGTCTATTATAATATGTATCGGCTAAATAAAAGTGTCTACCTCCTACTACTATAACTATTCAGTTGACAATATATTACAATGAAATACGCTGGTACATTGTGACATGGGTATTTCATTGTAATTTGGGTATGGAACCGCTAATGTTCATATTCTTCGCAATTCATAGAGTGTGATTTTTAGGTATTCAGACATTCATGAATGGAAGTACTTTCCAAATTCACAATCTAGATTTGGTCCCTCGATTCGGTTCCAAGCTGATTTGGTTCCTTGTTAAAATTTTATCAACTTGCAAGGAGCAGATATGCAACAATTCACCAAAACTTAGTTTGTATGCGTAACGGAGTGTGTACATAGTGCTCCTCAGGAGGGTAAAGGAGGGGTAAATTTGCCTATTGAATTATGTTGTCGTGTGCAAGAAATTCACAGCTTTCCAACGAAAGGTGAACGATTTTTGTGGGATTCGAGTGTAGAAGGGATATATGTATATTGGTTTATGAAAAGAGTAGGTACAAGCTTTGCAAGAAAATATACGAAGGTAGATAGAATCTATTTTATTCTTCTTATCTAGAAGTCAATTTTTGATTTTTATTTTAATGATGAATCTTTGTAATTGACCCAGAGAAACAAATATTTTTTAATCACCCCTCCCCCCCTCGACATTGTCTTCATTTAGGTATGTTTCAAGATACGTAGAAACCAAAAATCGAATATGAAAGAAATCTGCCCACCCGCCGTCCCCCGTCCAGAGCTTTATTGTGAAACTACTGGACCGATGTTTATGTAACTTGCGTTAAAAATAAGATATGGGGTTGATATGGGAGACGATCATAAAGCTCCGTATTAATTGGGGCCCACCCTTAGGGGTAGAATTTAAAGCATGAAATATTAAAAAATTAAAATCTCAATACCTTTCAGCGTAACAGTAATTTTTTGGAGTCTAATATTTACAGTTGTCATCCCTAAGAATAGATTGAAACCACTCGGATAGCTACAAGTTTATCCAAGGGCTGGAACTTTACAAGAAAAAATATCTATATCGGACGGAATCGCAACTGGTGAAACATACCTAGTAGAATTACCTTGGAAACTACGACGATCGTATCAACTGATATAATTTCAATGAAATTTTCACTTCACTCAATCGAGTTCATTATTACTGTTGCCACCTAAAGATGTACTTGTGAAGCGTTGGTAGGTGATTTGTTTTAGACAATTAATTTCCAGTTCACGGTTAAACTCGCATTAAATACAGAAGGACTAGTATTTAATTTAATTAATTCCTCCTCAGTAGGCGTCTATACGCCAATGTGCTGTTACATTTAGTTGAATAATAGACTTCGTTTAATATTTAAAGATGTTCTGGGTAGAAGGAATACAGAAATAACAAACCTTTGTGTAATAATTCGCAATTTTTCAAGTCATTACAGCGTATCATCTACCAATACAATTTCTCAACGCCCCAGAGGGATGAAGGGAAACTATATTAAAAGTACATCACGATATTGGGTGAGTTACATAATATGAGTGAATTCACTGTCCAATAATATATTATTGGAAAAGTTCAAGAACAATGTTTTTAATCCCCTGCAAAACAACCTAAGAGTGCATGTATCTCGACGAATCAATTAAATCTATGGTTAATTTATGTTTGTCTATACCGTGATGTATGTTGATAACAGTCTTCCAGGATTGGTTCCCCGCGATAGTCGATATATATATTTGATTACAAAATTTGAACGTGTTCATTTCACGTTCTGATCGTGTGCACTTCCTCATGAATGTGACTTTGTTCATAGGGTTGCAGAATGGAACGAATGTAATCAGATGCCCTAGCTCTTCACGGCGTTCGTGAACTGAATATGACCCAATGGGAATGAGAGGCCCACAATGTTTATTTCTGTCACCAATTAATTATGAAATGAAGGAATCTGCCGATTATTTGAACATTTGTTCTGGGGTACGGTAACCCGAAGATGTACAATTTAGTTATATCCTTCCAGAATCCTCCAGATTTAGGGGATAATATACCTAACTTCATTCCATTCATCCGAATCTAGATATGGTTTGTGATTTCGTTCAAACGCATGTAAGAGAGTCCCAAAAACCATATGCGGTCCGCAATTCCATAAAAATATTCAGGGCTTTGGAAAAGTAAGTTAACATTCAAGCCGATTATATAATACCTTACAGGTTGTTAGGAATGTACAAATAACAACGTTTCAGTCACAATCATAATCTTTTCATCGTTTCTAATTTTGCCAGTTCCGAACGGTTCTTTGCAGTCTGAGCGGTAAAGTTTCGTATTTTGCAGTGCTAGGATTGAAGTTCCGCGTTCACAACGCTCTGCGAATACAGATGGGTGAGGTTCGAAAATTGAGTTTAAAAATAAAAATATAAAAAATTCCGTCCGTCCACCGTATGCCGTCCAAAGCTTTTCGCCAGAACTACTAGGCTCATGAAACTAGCTCGTTGGTCGTGAAAGCTCGGCATCAATTTTAATCCACCCTGAAGGGAGGGAATTTTGGGCTAAAATGTTGAAAACTCGGGATTTAACCTTTCAAGCTAATTTTGATTGATATTGATTCTATGAGTAGATTGAAACGCGCGGATCGCAGTACGTTCATCCCTTTTCTCTCCCTATTGGCTGAAAATTTGATCAGAACTGGTGAGAACATAGTAAAAATCGCCTTATCTCCGCGATGCTAATTCCACTTACTAGTGTTCTAACCTTTGTGTAATAATTTTCCATTTTTTCCAAAATTGTCTGATCTCAAACGCGAGGATCTCTATCGCACATGTGCAATTCAATATTAGTAGGATCTAGTGGAATAAACAACTAAAACCGCTCTCGTCTATAGTCAATAAATTTCATTTTTTGATCTATTTCCCTCCAGATATAAATAATGGTTTAAGTACCTAATAGTATATTTAGTTTGGTTAATTTGCATTTTTCATCTATATCTTATAGTTTACTGGACTTATGTAGTACTAGTAGTAGTAGTAAGTTGTTTATTGTATTAAATCGATGATTATTACAATGAGTTAGGTCCACTTACACGTCATATTTAGAAAAATATATAATAGATAAGATATACATCAAATATCTTCTTCCTAATCAGGGGACAGTTTATTGGACTTATGTTCGAAATACGTACGTACTGGATACTTACGGCAGAGCGAAATTGACGGTAGCGTGCCAAATCCTATTTATGTTTTCCTATAACCACTTTGTATTAAGTTTTTTTTTTCTTCCAGTAATCATATTTTTCTTCTTCTTGTCTATAGTCGCCATTTCTTACAGGTACCTTCGGCTTTTTTATATTTTTGTCTTTCTTTTTGAAAGTTTTTCCACTTTCTTCATCAATTGACTTTTGAGACTGCTGCATTGCTGAAAGGTATCCCAGTGGCTCCGTAATGCATACAGACATTTCGTTCCAGTTCTGGAGAGTCTTGGAATTCGGTGGAACAGCGGTTCAGAACGAATCTTTAGTCGAACTTTTTCATTCCTAGGATACTGCGGGTTCTGAACTCTCGAAGAGCTCCATGAATGGGAACCCGCGGGCTCGAAGCTGAAGAGCCATATTGGCAAGCAGTTGCCCCTTTGTGCTGTTTGCGAAGGGTGCGACGCCCTACGAGGGAAGGCCAGGCCTTATCGCCCTTTGTAGGGCTGCCGAAAACGTAATGGCGGTGACCTCTCTCGGTCCTCCCCTTCTTTACAGAAATCGTTGGTTTTTCTTAGTTAGTAATTTCTATGGTTGTTTGAGAGGAATTAAGTTTTAATAATAAAAAAGATCGATGGTCTAAAATGGTCCAGTAATCGCAACCCCTTTCTTCTGAATAGAAACCTCCTCCTACTTCAAGGGGATAATGTGGGTCAATAGGTCACTCGGTCGAGCTGTGTAGGCTTGGTAATGATTGTAGTCAGACGTAATGTTTTAATCCTTCTTCTTTTTGTGGCTCTACAACCCCTGAGGAACCGTAGCCTCCTGCAACAGTTCTCGCCAGTTGTTTGGTTTGGCGCAGTCGCCCTACATTCATGCAAGCCCGGGATTGTGCGAGCGTCGTGATCTAGTCCTCTACCTTGCTCATCCCAATCGACGAGTGTGATGCAGCTGCTCATTCATCATTATTTGTGGGGGTCTCATACCACTCAGTGCGTTGAAGAAGTGAATGAACACTCTGCCCTGTTTTAGTTTCAGCACCCGGACAAAATCGAAATGGTTAGGCTCAGAAAAGCGACTTTTCATCTTCGGCACCCAGAATTTTCAGTTCTTATCGTTCACAAGTCGTATATACATGAACGACACAATGACTGGTAAGTGGTTTCACCGGGCATTCGGCCTTCCTTACTTGAATCCTAAGGACGTCCAGGACGTGTTTTGTGAGTTGTTGTCATATTTATGCGCCACATAATTTACGTAAATGCAACGGTTTTGTTGATTGAACCTATGCCACCATCGATCAAATTTTACTAGGACTCCGAATGCGTGCGAGTCTTTTCACTCGTATTGTAATAAAGACTCTGAGTCACCACATCCACACATATATCGGTTTATTGAAGAATTATTACAAATTCAGGCTCAAATTGATGCGTAACTGAATTTCCTGGCCAGTGGTGATTCAATGTTGGCGCGGGCGAAAAAGATGAAGCGTAAAAAATGGTTAGATGATTAGGTACATTAGGAAAGATCAAACGGTCTTCGGGCATACACTTTCATTAAGGTGTTATTCACAAAACTCCGGCGTCACTTTGATGAGTGGGTTTCATGAAGAGCATAATTATGTTGTCTGTACCTTTTTACTTTGGACGACAAAACCGTCGTTCGGAATGCATGAAACAAATTTGTCAACACACCACTTTTTCATATCGATGAGGAGACATTCCTCAGTCTGTTAATGTTGGGATGGTAAATTTGTATTGGGTGCTCAGCGTAACAACCCAAATGAGGGGTTCCGAAACTAAATTCCATTTTTGTATACTTTTGGCAAAGCTGAGTGCACAAACTAATGTCCTCTGGGTCGGGGTGCCGATCGTAGGAGGTATCTCACAATCTTCATAATTCGAGTGAAAAACGGCATTTAAATAAGAAAGTTGTCTATTTCCACGAAAATAAAGAATTACGATATTAGATCTATTTCGACGGTTGGGTCATCATCAGTAAGAATCAATAACGGAGCTTACATTAGAAAGCCTGTGACTTATATAGCCGCTGGTGAAAGGGAGCTTGAATCGCATTGGTCGAGAGAAAGGAAAGGGACGACAGCCAGCGAAATTATCGGGTGTCTTAAGACTCTGCCAGTCGATGTCATTAACGTGACGGCTTTTTTCTACGATTCACTTCAGCTGATTATAGCGATCTCTAAATTCCGCCACGTCTGTACCTGTAATACTGAAGCAAATCTCAACTTTCCACCCAATCGTGTTTTTTGCATACGTTTTTTAATCAACGGGTTTCTGGTAAAAATGTGTGTAGGTATGGCTGAATATTAAGGTTTCGTTAAGCTCCTATAATCCCAACCAGGGCTAGCGGAATCTTGAGACGCTCAAATTGTCATTTACCTTAGATTCACGTATACCGTGGAAGCGAACACGGTGGTTCCAGGAGCTCCTACTGTGAAACTTTTCAAAAAAGAATGAACATACCAGCGTTGCTTAGTTGCAGTTAAACATCGGAAAACAAAACAAAACCATTTATTATAAAGAAAAGAATCGGATGCGCAAAATTAACTCATGAGGTGGTTGGATAAAATTTACAAACCGCGTGCTTGTATAATAAAACAATGAGATTCAAAACTTGGTCAACAGTTGATGCCTAGGATAAATTGAATAAAATACCTCATAGCAGAACAATTGGTGGGCGTAACGCCTGTAGTTCCTTCCAGATTATACACAGCCTGGATGACAAGACTCATTGCAGTACATTCCGAAATTAATCTACCTCGAACAAGTAAAAGGCGTGAAGGTGAACCAACGTTGTTTTATGAAGCAGAAGTAATAAGATGGTTTAACGCCTCCTACCTAAGAGACATTCTG
Organism: Adelphocoris suturalis; assembly: GCA_030762985.1. Taxonomy (NCBI): domain Eukaryota; kingdom Metazoa; phylum Arthropoda; class Insecta; order Hemiptera; family Miridae; genus Adelphocoris; species Adelphocoris suturalis. The sequence continues at coordinate 21,833,993 of CM061041.1, read as the reverse complement.
CTATCCGTCATACCCTCAACCGACAAAAATAAATTACGACATGATTTCAGCAGGTCGAATATAATTCAAAAAAATCAGTTACGCTCTTTCATCAAAATTGAATAAGCCATAAAACGCCCACTACGAGAGGCGTGTTTCCGACGAAAAGTTATTTACGGCCGTCGGTCTTACCTGGCTGTAACCTTTAAATCATTTTTTCCGAGGGTCTGACAATGCTTAAAATCGTAGATCTGTGTTCTATGGATAAAAGTGAGAGTTAACGGAACTAAAAAAAAGCCCTTGCTCAACGCCTTGATGACATCATTGTGTTTGGGTCAGCGACAACGTCCGTTTTGAGTCTCTCTATTCATCAGCCGTGCTGGCAAATATTTGTTACAAGCGTGGTTTTTACAGTTTTCATGCGGACATGTTGAAATCAACGATCAATAAGGTCTCTCAGCAGTTTCATTACTTACGAATTGATAATTCACTTTGCGCAAACGTAAATCCATCAAGCATTAATTTTTTAATGGTCTATCCGTGCGATCTCGCTCAAATTCTGAAGGTATTCAGAGAATGACAATGTAATCATCCCATATCAGTTTCAACGAGATCTAAACTGCTGCGAAGCCAAGAGCGTGATGAAATCCTTGTTATTAGCTATACTTCTACAGTTCGTTCGGTTTTTATGAAATTTTCTGAGAATAACATACGAATGATAGTCTCCTAAAAATTTTGCCATTCAATAACGTAAAACCTGCCAAGCTTTGTAATCTCATGACGACTTCGTCCAATCTTTACTCTATGAGTTTCCATTCGATGGTACCATTAATAAATACTATGCATACGCGAACCTTAAATTCTTGTAGCAATCACGACATTCACAGTTTTCTCCTGAATTCAATGATATTATTAGGCATTGTATACATTATAGTTGAAGATGGTCCCCAATGAATTCACTGCTCCCGACTCACGGCTTTTGCACATGTGCAAGCGTAACATATTATCAAGAATCATCTCATTGGCTAACAAACCGATTTTGACATTTTACGCTCTTCCATGATTTAATATTTCTCCTTAACTTAGGAACCAGCTATGGAATCTTATAAGATTATGTATAAAACATAAATCTAGTGAGTCACGCATTACCAAGTCGCCGTCGCCGACACGCGCCTAGATAAGTAACAAAGTAGAACTTTTGCCCAATATTGGCCACCTCCCGTCCAAACCTTGTCGGCTCCAACTGGCATATACCGGGAGGGGTCGGCCCCCTGAGTTACCCGATGCCAAATATGTAACGGTAAATCGATTCTAGATAGGCTAAAACGAGGCGAAATGTTTTCTGACATTTTCCCATTTTTTCTCGTCTCACCTGACTCTTTTACACACCCAATTCTACCAGTTTTCCTTGGTAAATTTTATTGAAATTTTGGGGGGAGTAAATATGAAATAGCAATCTCATCCAAATTCCCTCGTCTGATTTTATTAAATTACGTAGAAACGTAGGCTACATAGGCGGACAAAACATGGCAAGCCTGAAAATTGAAGATATCCAATTCGGGCCGAGCCAATAGTTAGGTCGGCTTCTTCTAGTACGGCGCATTCAATCTCTCACTATTTCTGATTGCGTGTGAGAGTGTTAAAAACAGTTTCAGTCATGTATCATGATCATATGAGCGAATTGTAGTAAAATATCACATTGTATAATGTTAAATTGTTTTGAAATTTGAGCTTTTTGAGCGCATAGAAATTGTAAACAATTAATTTTTAGGCCGAAAACGTATTCTAAATGACTATCTGCCATTCAAAAAGAGGTTTTGGTTTATGGATTTTTAGCTCTTTTCGAATTTTCATCGATTTGTTAGCAAACTGTAATGAAATTTGAGTACCTACATTTTCCATCATAATTTTGTACATAAATTTTTAAATATTCTATTTTACAGTTGGTTAACTTTATTTGAGCAACATTCTGGTAAAAACTATTTAAAGAAAACTAAATTATTTTTAGCCATTTTTAGTGATTTTTTCATCACATTTTTGAAAGTTGGCCAATTTGATGTGCTCAAAAAATGCTGCCCGACAAACTCATCCGTTCGTTTGGAAAGCCTGATTTTTCGGAGCAAGAATGGAATTTTCATATCAATCCTAAGGAGATTTATCGTTAAACGTATCTGAAAAAGCGCAAACTCCAAGAATCGTTTCAGAATGCTTCAAACCGTATTTCAATGAAGAAAATATTCAATAATTTTGATTTAGATATTTTCTGAGCCGTTGTAATAGCTTAACTTCTTACGAAAATTTGCTAAAAGACAAAACGCAGTTGAAATGAGTGAGAGAATCGGCTCTTCGACCGTTTGCCCAAGTTGGATAATATGCATTTTGTTGCTTGACATGTTTTGAACAGGGAGCTGGGAGGATTTAAATTAGTAAATGATCTTTACATTTATGTTACGAATACGAGAGAGCTATGCGCCACACCTGACTTTGGAGTCTTTTTTTTACCAACCTCCTAATAATTTATTGGTGTGCAAAACGAAATACATTGTTACTAGAAATCTAAAAAATTCCCTAAATTTGGTCCACCGAACTTTCGGTTACTTTCTATCCACATTAAAAGATAGTATAATAATTATCTTCTGTTTACACTGAATTTTAGTTGTTGTTTTAATTGATAAATCTATGTATATGACGTTATTGCACATTTGCACTACAACATGTTTAATTACAATATATGCATGCAATAATAATAGTAATGAGCATGAATATTTCTATTGATGTTTATTAGATGATCTTAGGGGATAAAATATATTTAGGTGCAGCTGGTTCCAATTCATTAGCGAGTTCTGATCCACGTTTTAGGTTACAGCCAAATTCTTTGAATCTTTGAATAATTTTGTAGTTTAGGGAAATAAATTTCTGTGGTTGGTACGACTTACCCCGTTAAATGTTTGCTCGAACACCATTATATGAAACTAACTTAATGCCACGTCAACCGATTTTAATAGGGTAAAAATTCTATTTTATACTGACAACATCTTACTAAAATCCACCACTTCGCTGAGATCCTGAATGTGATGTATGTTCCTCATGCATCTAATGAGAAACTATCCAGTTTTCCAGAACGGGATCATCAGTGGTGTGAAGGTTTCTCAAATCTTTTTTGTTACATCATTGTGGAAGGTGGAGATAGTTCCATAAAGGCTAGTAGCCGACTCCTCTGGACTTCTTCATTAACCCTTCATGCGTATTCAGTGTCGCACTGACACCGAATTTCTCCTAGTATGTTTGGCAGTGCTGCCAACCATACTCCCACTGCTGCTTGCTGTCTGTGGATGTGAATCACAGTTTCTCAGTACGTTCTCCCCTAGTCCAAGGAAGCGGCCAGGACCTTGAGTTCTAAAACTGCTGACGTGAATATTAAAGTTCATCTGTGAAAAGTACGGTCTCCCGCACACACTGTATAAAACATTAGGTATGAACAACATTGTTGTATAAACAAGAAAACATTAGGTGTTTCCTCTGCATTTGTATTCACAAACATCAGTATGAGAGATTGTGAAAGCTCTTCTAACACTCATTTTCACTATTCCCAACGGATTCTGGCGCTTCTCGAACCCGGATTCCAGAATCAGACGCTTATGACCCAGATTCCAGTGAAAAGGTCCATCGAATGATTTTGGAGGACGAGTCAGCAGATATTGAACTTCACATATGAGATGAAGGTGTACCTCCTACACTAATTATGCAGACTAATCTCTGTAGTGGTACATAATCCGACTCCAGAATCACCTGAAATTTAATCAGAAAAACTGGATATAAAGAAGGAATTTAGTTAATATCCAGACCTACACTGTGTTATTTATTAAATGTGTAGAGAAAAAAATCGTGAAAGCCCTTTTTCGTCCCGAATGCTCCAGGAACGTCCGTAGTTTGAAAAATCCTGAATAATACTTATACTTCCTCTCTATCTTCGTACGTTACACGATAATCGGATGAAAGACATAGATAGTACCTACAATCATGAAGATGTTCGTTGTCTTCAGTATAGTTCCTATTATCAGCATCTTTTAATAAATTTTCAAAAGAACCTCAGTACTTTTCTTTGCACAAGTATAATTTTTATTGAGTTTGTTTAATATTACAATATACCCAGTCGATGCTATTGATTCTAAGGCGTCATGGGGAAATACATTTGACCGTATAGTAATGTTTATGATTCTTCTACTATTCGAAAGTAAATAAATAAAAACACTAACGCAGTTTGAGTAAGCAGAACCAAATTTTCAAATCGGTCAGCTGAAGCTAAGGGTTGCGCCCGTCATTTCACTTGTCCCTTGAGGGCTCACTATCAATTTGCTACGTCCTACGGTGAACAAGAGAGATTTTAGTTCACTCAGCTGATCAGGATGGCACCACTCACTTTGCTCGTCTCTTGTTGTCCCAGAGAGGCTCCCTATCAAATTTCGACTTCCCACGGTGAATAGGAGAGATTTGAGCACGATTTTGCCAACATTATGATTGATATTACGACTCCTGGTCAGTGGATCCTCACCAAAGTCAGCGAGGCACAAGTTCCGACGTGGATACTACATATATCAAAATTTGGTCCAAATCGGACAAGCAGTTTTGGAGGAGTAGTGAGCTCAAAATTTGGTCCATAAATATATATATACAAAGAAATCTGAAAATAAATTACTATTGTAAACGTTTTCTACACCCTCTGAAACGCAACGAAAATTCACCCCCCCCCCCCCTCCCCAAGTGTTGCCGTGAAGACGGCTGTAATACCCCTTTTTCTACGGAAAGTTGGGTAAAAATAAAACATTCTTTTTAATGTTTGATAATGTTTACAGTCTTAATTCAACTCATTTTACAGATCCATTCACCATTCAACCGGTTTGATTATGGTTTCTCAAAAACAGATTTATATGGATATATATATATAGTATTTTACCTTTTAGTCAAACCTTTTTCGCAATAATTTAAACCTTTTTTTACTTTAAATTAAACCTTTTTAACTTTCATTTAAACCTTTCTCACTTTCATTTAAACTTTTTATTACTTTCATTCAAACCTTTTTCACTTTCATTTAAACCTTTTTCACTTTCATTTAAACATTTTTTAAATTGTTTAACCTTGTTTTAAATTGTTGACCTTCTTCTATTCCCAAGTAGGAAGGTCAATTTTTGAACAAAATGAATGATGAACACTTTTTTTACAAAGAATAAATAAACAATATAACAATAAATATGACACCAAACTGACATGACAATAAACTGACATAACAATAAATATGACTGACAAACTGACACAGAAACAACGCAATCAATGGGGTCTTGCAGAAGTTTTATGGTGTCAATGTAGAGGTTGGCCATTGACTCTAGTGGTTAATAATAAGTACATGTCTTTCACATAATTTTGACAATCACCTGAAGTAAGAGAAGCAACACTTGCTGCAATTACTTAAGGAAGATGGTGCTCTTCTCGGTGACTCAGGATGTCTCTTGCTGCATTCTTGATCTTGGAAAACGCCTTTTCCACGGGGTTGAGCATCGGCGAATAAGGTGGTAGGAACTTCATCGTCATTGTGGAAGTTGCCATGAAATCCCTGACAACGTGTGAGCGTATCATTGACAGCCAGCGTATCATTCAAGAGTATATTTTTTACACAAATCAACATTCTCTTCCAAGGTTTAATTCAATGTAAAAAATGTTTAAATGAAAGTGAAAAAGGGTCAAATGAAAGTAAAAAAGGGTTAAATGAAACTGAAAAAGGTTTAAATGAAAGTTTAAAAGGTTTAATTTAAACTAAGAAAGGTTTAAATCATTGCGAAAAAAAATACTATATATTTCGTAGGAGTAGCTCCAAAATGTATAGACTCGTTGCAATTTCATTGCTTTAATTTCTCAAAAAATTGAGATTCCGTCTACTATACTTGTCAAATAGGGAGAGAGAATGCCTACGGAACATGAAACTATTCTTAAATGCTCGTGCACCCAGGCAAGAACTCTTCCGCGGACGGAACGGGAGCAATAAAAGTTTTCACCCTCCGAAGAGAAAGGAAGGGTCTACTCCCGCTATTTCACCCTTCCGTCGCTCGACTGACTGATATTGACTAATGATCGTCCCAGGACTCAATTCAAGTCTAACACTCACCCTCGTTCTCCTCTTCTCTCTGTCAAACCCAAAGATGGATATCCTGTTTCGCACTTCCATTTTGAAGTTTTTTTTCTCCTTTTCCTCCAGTCTCCGGGAGCGCCCCGCTTTTTTCCCCTTTATGTCCCCTGTTTTTAAGCCTCATGCTCTCTTTTATGTGGCAAACAATCGGAACCTGCACCGCGGCTCTAAATACGAGGAGAGTTGATCGAGAAATAGGAAGCCGGTGACTCTAATGGAGTCTAAAGACAATGGAGGCCAATAATTTATTCTTCCGCGACGGATTCAATGAAAAGATTGCTTCTTTCACGAATTCTACGAGGAAAGTTTAAAGATTAACAGCAGACAGAAAAGTAACTTCCTAGGATATGAATTACTCCTTTGTATACCTTTACCTACATACCAGAATGTGGTTATATATATATGTTTGCTGAAAACAAAATAAATCAAGAAATACAAACTTGATTCATTCTCCAAAACCACAGATACCATACCTTGAACATGGATTTGATAGATTCATCCTAACAACATATCTATACCAATAAGTCTACATGCATCTCAGTTATCTAGGCATGCTGCCTCAGTTACCTTTGCATCTTAGCAGTGATTCTCGAAACCGCATCCACCATGCAAAAGGAAGGGGCTACTAGAACTCAATGTAGTCCATCTTGTTGTTATTTGGATGGGGACTATGAATGCGTCTTCCCGCGAGAGAGGCTATTTGAATCTTGGTCCTCATCCCTCCTGTAATCTGTGACCTTGGTCTTTATCATTTTCGCGCTAAACAGCCACCATTGCTCTCTGGAAAGAAATGAATTTTCTGTGCAATACTCATTCGCAGGATGTCACTGTGGCTCGAAGGTCCTCTCCCGTCATATTTTTTCTATGCTTGTCATGAGCGCCGCTGTCTGTTGCCTTAATCCACTGAAGGGAGGTACAGCTAGCAGTTTGTCATGCGTAGATCAAAGAGAGACGGTCCCTTCCTATCACAAACTCCGTGGGCCAGAATGTCTGGCACAAGACCAGTTGCTCCATTTTCTCCTTCTTTCATTACTGGTTTACAACGACTCCACTGCAAGCGAGATTCGCCAAGGCTTCCTAAGTATTAGATTGTACCCATCATTCATCAGCCCCCTCGCTTTCAATTGAGTGCATGGTTTAGAGAAAACGCCCAAACATGACTCTCCAAATCCATTACTTGAAGCTAGAAGGTCAGTGAGATCATGTCCTCACCGCCTGCTTAGGGCATCTCGAAACGGTGTAGGGCAAGTGCTTCACATCAGATAATATAGGAACCAATGAAAGCCATTGAGACAACTTGTCCTTCGAGATTTTACGAATTTAAGTTGAGATCAGGGTGGTGAGTGTTTATGAGCTGCTGGCATCTTTCCTTCAAGTTGATGAAAGATGGTAATTTAGCATTTTCAGTAGAAAGCTCCTCTATTTTCGATAAAACATCAACAAAGCGGCAAATCGCAGAATGATTTTCAGACATAAAAATTTGATCGAGCTTCGACCTATTTGACTCAGTAGTGCCCCCTTTCTTTTCTTTATATCAAAAGTGACAATGGGATTGTTCTATTAAATTGTACTACATAATATGAACTATCCTAAGGCATTGAAATTGATCAACCATGAAATAAGTTATTTACACAGAGAGGCTATTGTGAATTTGATAGAATAGGAGGCCAACCTCAATCCTATCCAGCTTCTATTATTGTATGCATAATATACAAAAATTATTCAGGAAATCAAAGAGTTCAAATCGTATACCGGTCTAAGCTAAGATCAATCCATTTTTTTATATTCCGAAGTTTTCTAAAAACATAAACGAAAGAAACTCGTAAACGAGTTCCACTATCCGCTTTACAAGCAGATTCCATGTTACATGGATTTGTCTTTGATTGGGGATTTCATAACGGTTGTCCTCGACTGTTGTCAAGAGGATGAAAATGTTTCCTATGGAGTGGAGTAAATGATGCTATTGATTTACGTTAAGAATATTGTAACCGGCTTATTAAAATTGTTTATAGTCCAATCAACTTAGTTTTTGAATGTAGCCAGGTACGTAAGGAGGGGGAAATTGGTAGCTTGAGATGTGAACATTTATCACATAAATCAAGCGCTTTCCAACGAGTGGCAAACGATTTTTGTGCGATGAAAACTGCGGAAGTTCCATTCCCCTAGCAACGGCTGGGTTGTACGTGTAAAAGACTGAAATTGTGACACAAATTTCGCGTCACGGAAATTTTTGGTTGACATATCCCTGTCAAAATCAATGAAGCACATGTGAAATATGAAATGAAAATAGATAATAATTTCATTAAGATGGATTTGGAACACAAATCAATCCACGAGTCGATTTGACGCCATGTTACACATGTACCTACTCGTGTTAAAACCATAACAGAGGTCTTTCATATTAATCATACATTGGACTAATTAGTACCGCTTTTACAAATACGACGCAAAAGTGATTGAATTCACAAGAACTATTTTTCTCCTTTTATTCTTTTCTTGTAAGTACTCTCCTATTTATAAAAGTGGAATCTTTGAAATCATACTTGAAAATGTTCTTTACTATTTAATCACAAATACATATATGACTGTCTGTGCTAATGGTAACTAAGGAATGTTGGATGACTGTAAATGGTCAGTAGACTGTTATCATCCTGGAATGTCATGTACAAATCTCTGCCTGGTTTTCGGGTCCGTAATGTACTCAAGAGCAAGACCACTAGTATATCTTTCCAAGGATTATTTATATAAATCAATCCATGCATTAGATTGAGTACCTTAGTACTCTGATCTTTCTAGGGCTTCTAACTTCATGTTCATTCAAATTCAAATGAAAGGTATGAGTCGTGTGCACGCAGAGCACGACTGGGGTTCCATATGACAATGGTGGATTCCTCAGAGCCAACTATATCAGCAGAAGGCAGCAGCTATCGCGTTGTGCACACAAAAGAAATGGGATGGGCAAAGTCAGCCATAGGAGAGGAGGGTGAATGCCTCGTGACTTGGGGTGTGGTGGTGCGTGTTGTGTTCGTATAGAAGCAGACGAGGGAGTGTGTGTGCTGTGATTGACAGGCGACAATGGGCGGATGCCGTGCGGTCGGCCGGACAGGACACCTGCCTGGTCCCCCCGCGAGAGAGAACATGGAGGCAGCTTGTGGACCATTCGGAATTCTAGAAACTACAAAAAAAGAAGGGTTCCAGACACCCAGTATGAACGTGCTGGCGAATTCCGAAGGCAATTTATTATATAATATACCTCTATACCTTCACATAGTATACCTCTATATAATAACTTATGCATAGATCTCTGGGCTACCCTGATCTATTGATTTGTGTACCGCCAACTAGGATGAACCGCAAATCAGTGATGGTCTTGAAAATTACTGATTCAGATCAAAAAGAAATTAGATATCATGCTTCTTGAGATCACTATTGACTCGCAACACATCCCACGCACACCTAGCGACCCACTAACAAATATAGCAACAATGCAGGAGGATTAGTACAATAATACTTATTAAATACGTATGATCTGTTTCCCAAAGACCAAAATAGTGTTTCCTCACGAGATCGAACAGCAACTTAAGTGCTTTGGTTTCAAGGCGTGAATGTTGGCGAAAATTTTATGAGGAAATGCAGAGTTGCAAACTTCCAAACTTTTAATTCTGAGGTTGAACTTGTGACAGTTTAGCTTCCTCAGATAACCAGGACAGAACCCATCATTTCATTCGCCTTTTAATGTCCCAGAGAGGCTTCTCAAACAACTTTCACATTCCTAGGGTGAACAATGGTAATCAATTCCTCAAGTTCACATTTCAGAAATTAAAAATACCCTAAATACTATACATCAAGTAAAATAAAGATTAGTTGCACAAATAAGTCAGAATGATGTGTACGTATAGATTAGTCAGGTGGATACTAACAAGTTCGCATCTCAAAATACAAAATATCCTAAATCAATATTTTAGTGAATTACAGATTAGTTTGACAAACAGCGGTTTGAGACATTTACAGTTAAAGAACCTGCTGGTGTAAAGAATGTGTGTAAAGAATTGAGCTCACTCAACTGATCAAGAAAGAGCACATCATTTCGATTTTGATGAGTTTCGTACATGTGGACTCCAAGCTTCATAAAATTATGATCCTATGTATGCATATAGTGTTGATGTCAAAATGATTGAATGATAATTTTTTATTGATCTTTATTCTAGGACACTACAGCTGCTTATTATTCTGAAATCCATCATTTCATCACCGATTGGAACGGAAGTGGATGGAAAGACGCCCTTGATACAATCAATCCAATGTAGTGATGATTGGGCGAGGGTTCTTTACTACGCAAAAGATTTGGTCTCCGACTAACACTTAACAAAAGGTAGGTGCCACCCATCTGGATCTTACATGTACCTGCACATGCGTACCGAGTAGAAATTTAGTTAAATCCACGGGAGGAAAAGGGGACTCAGTGAGGAAAACTTACGCACTCTTTTCAACGAATAGCGGGCTGATGCCCGTCACTGAAGTAGTGAGCAGGACCATATTGTGGCTTCATACTCGTATTATTATTAAATTATTCATTCAATCTAGTTAACCATTCGATCTATTGTTTGACATCATGTGTTCAGTTGCTAGGTACCCGTTTGTTTGTTCGATAAGATTGAGTAAAAATAAATTCTTTTCGTTCTTGCCAATTTCTGAGAGTACGCGTTTTATTTCTAAATACGGTTAGACTTCACAAACCATAAGTGGTGACCCCGCGTAAACAAAATTTTGGATTGTGTAGTGTACCGTTTATTTACGTATCAAATCTCAGCAATATCCCGCGAAATTTCCGCGAACATTTCGTAACATCGCTTGATTTCCGGTAGACCGTACTCCATTAACTGCGTAACTTCGATTTTTCCGTACAACTGCTATGGAAACATTGCAATCTGATTCTTCGACCGCACCACAAATCGGCAATGATCAACCCGAGATGCATGTAGCCAGACTATCTATAAAAATTCCCCAACCTCCTACAAGAACGCCCTACTTTCTGTAACCCAAGCTGTGATTTCGCCCACGTAATAGAAACCAAAGGCCCTCCAGTGTCTGCCAAACCTCGACGACTTCCACCAGACAAGTTGGCCCAAGCGAAACAAGAATTCCAGCATATGATTGACCTGGGTATATGTCGACCATCAAAAAGTCCATGGTCCAGCCCCCTCCATATGGTCCCAAAGAAAGACGGCACATGGAGGCCTTGTGGTGACTATAGGGCTCTGAACGCGGTTACTGTCCCAGATGCATACCCCATTCCACACCTCCAGGATTTCAACTCACAGCTTGCGCATAAGACTACATTTTCAAAAGTCGACCTTGTCCGCGCCTACCACCATGTGAAAGTAGCTGAAAATGACATACCAAAGACAGCGGTAGTAACTCCTTTTGGACTGTTTGAATTTTTACGCATGCCATTTGGATTGAAAAATGCAGCTCAGTCATTCCAACGCTATATACACTCGATCCTCCAAGACCTACCATTTCTATACGTATACCTGGATGACATCCTGATTGCTTCTACCTCACCAGAAGAACATATGACTCATTTACACACCCTTTTCACACGCCTTAATACCCACGGAATTTGTATCAATGTGGCGAAATGTGTTTTTGGAGTTCCAGAAATTTCATTTCTGGGTTTCCTCATCAACTGTCGTGGTATAAAACCAATTCCTGAACGTGTTGCTCTTATTAATGACTACCCACTTCCCGATTCAATCGAAGAGCTGCGCCGCTTCCTGGGTTTAGTCAATTTTTACCGTCGTTCTATGCCAAATGCTGCTACTCTGCAACAGCCATTGTTTGACTTGTGTGCAAGTCCCAGAAAACGTGACCATCGCAAAGTAGAGTGGTCGGCTGACTCTAAACTAGCTTTTGAACAGCTAAAGCTTGCACTAAGTAATGCTACTTTACTTGCCCACCCATCCTGTGATCTCCCACTGGTCCCTATGGTTGATGCTTCAGATTCAGCAGTAGGAGCTGCGTTACAACAAATGCAGAATGGAATTCCAGAACCTCTTGGTTTTTATTCCAAAAAGCTATCCCCTGCCCAACGTGCTTACAGCACCTACGATCGTGAGCTCTTGGCAGCATATCAAGGAGTTAAATATTTTCGATTTATGCTCGAAGGACGCCAATTCTCCATTCTCACAGATCACAAACCTCTTATATACGCGTTTGCACAACGACCAGGAAAAGCCTCTCCTCGCCAATTACGACATTTAGACTACATTGGTCAATTTACAACGGATATTCGGTATGTGCCAGGTTCTACTAATACCCCTGCTGACACATATTCTCGCATTTCGGCCATTGACCTTGCCTCTTCAGTAGCACTCCAAGACATAGCAGCAGCACAGGCTACGTGCTCTGAACTTCAACATCTGAAGCGATCTACTAACTCAAAGCTCAATCTCCTAGATATGACTTTCGACAATAACATCGTACTAATTTGCGACACCTCAACTGGCAAACTTCGTCCTTTTATTCCTGAGCCATTTCGCAGGATAATTTTCAACTCCTTGCATAATCTCGCTCACCCTGGAATCGCTGCTTCAGTTGACCTAGTCCAGACTCGGTACTGTTGGCCTTCTCTCAAAAAGGATGTCACGCTCTGGGCAAAAACATGTATTCCATGTCAACGAACAAAAATTTGGCGTCATACTTCCAGCGAAATTAGTACCTACCAGCCGTCTGAAGCCAGATTCGCACACATAAATGTCGATATTGTTGGACCCCTACCCACTTCACAAGGTTTCCGTTATCTCCTAACCATCATAGATCGTTTTTCAAGATGGCCGGAGGTAATTACACTGAGTGATATTACAGCAGAAACTGTCGGTTCTATACTCATCACTTCATGGATTGCCCGATTCGGTGTTCCACATCGCATAACTACGGATCTTGGGAAACAGTTTGACTGCCAACTTTTCAAAAATCTCCCTGCAATACTTGGTACCCATCACCTTCGCACTACTGCTTACCATCCCGCTGCAAATGGTGCGATTGAGGGATGGCACCGCCACTTGAAATGCGCATTAAAAGCTCAACTCACAGACGATTGGGTCTCAGCCTTGCCAACAGTTCTCCTTAGATTACGATCTTACCTTATCCCAGGAATTGCGGTAACTCCAGCTGAAATCATCTATGGAGAGCCAATAAGACTCCCACTTGATGTGTTCGATTCCCCCACCAGCTCTTCAGATCTTCCTACGCTCATTGCTTCATTACGCGACCATGTCCAGAAGCTCCGCCCAGTTCCATTCAAGTACCACACTGCTAAAACCATCTACGTTCACCCCGATTTGAAGGATTCTTCACACGTTTTTGTACGCCAGGATGCTGTGAGACGACCCTTGCAGCCTACTTACGACGGACCTTATCTTGTAATTTCCCGTACAGATAAAGTTTTTCGTATGAAAATGCCTCGAGGGGAACAGACTATTTCCATAGACAGGCTCAAACCAGCTTTTATGCTCGCCCAACCCACGAGTCCAGCTGCAGCGATGCCACTCCCAGCGTCATCAACTTCACCCACGGACTCACCTCCAACTACCACCCGCAGTGGCCGGCACGTCCAATTTCCTGAACGATGTCGTAGACACTTGAGGGGGAGTGATGTGGCTTCATACTCGTATTATTATTAAATTATTCATTCAATCTAGTTAACCATTCGATCTATTGTTTGACATCATGTGTTCAGTTGCTAGGTACCCGTTTGTTTGTTCGATAAGATTGAGTAAAAATAAATTCTTTTCGTTCTTGCCAATTTCTGAGAGTACGCGTTTTATTTCTAAATACGGTTAGACTTCACAAACCATAATATTATATTGGTCCCAGTAATCTATCACTATTTCCCATACCATCTCTAATATCTTTCAGAATCTTTGTAAGTATTTGTCTACAATCCTCATATCACAATAAGTTTTGAAGATAAGACGGTAAATAGATTTGAATTGCACAAAATCAGAAATGTTGAGAAAATCTACCAGCATCTATTATTTGCACCTTCTGTCTCTAATATTGGTAGCTCCCGGACATAATATTTGCATCCTCTTGCACAATTGAACATAATTTCTTTTTCTATTCTTGCCTTAGCATCATTGTTGATCCATAAGCCATGGCCTGTCAAATAAATAATTTCTATTAGGGATTACGATGAAGACTTGTTTCATTTAATAACCTTTCTATGTTTATCTATTTTATTGTTTTACATTACCAACAATAATTGCACCTATTGTTACATTAAATTTCCACAAAATATCAAGAAAATAAATCAAAGTGTTGTCCGGAGATGTATTTACTTCCCTGTTTGGTTCAGCATGAGCTTAGAAAGAAAGGCTTAGAGCCTTTCTCTATACTTACCCTCCATACTTACGTACATGTTCCTCTCTGATTGTGCATGCCTCATCTTCTATCCCAAGACATCTGATTTTCCGCCGCGTTCTTCGAATAGACCAATCGATGGCCCTGATTAGTCCTATTTGTATGTGAGCCCACCCTAACACATGGGTGAAAGGTCTGTTCCATTTTTCTGACAGTGTTTGCCATCCGCTTCAGGAACAAAGAAAAATCTTCATGGAGGGCCCCATCGCATGATACTACCTGGGAATCGGAAGACCCACGTACGTCTTCAGCCGCCCTGTCGTATTTTGTACGTTTTGCTTAAGCAGCAGCTTGTCCAGTGACGTCCCTGGTCTTGCTGCGATCAGTTCTGATGTTTGCAATCAGAGCTGGTGTCGGATCAGGGCCGACTTTAATACAGGCAGCGGCATTCGACTAGGCAACGTCGCAACAACCGGTGATTGAAGGCCTATGACAAGCCTTCTGCTCAAGCCTTCTTACCCCCTCCATCTTTAAAATTATATTACCTACCGCAAGAAATGAATCAAATAATTAATCAATTACCTATTGAAAATCATGCTAATAATGAGAATTGTGAATCATGGGGGAAAATATAACGGTGAATAATCGCAAGTTTGAATTTTTCTACGATTAGCTGGAATTCCGAAAACCATAAGAATAACAAGAACTTAGTAGGTAACCAAGGGTACTTCGACTTGGAAATTGCCACAAAAACATTAAACTGGACGTTATTAATGAATTTTATGAACAAATATAAATAGATTTTATCTATTTATTGAAGTGGAAACACATTAAACTAATATAGAAATCATGAAAACGTTGACCACTTTAAGCTTTTTCTAGTAGTTTTTGCTGGCAG
The DNA here is from genome assembly GCA_030762985.1 of Adelphocoris suturalis. Classification (NCBI taxonomy): domain Eukaryota; kingdom Metazoa; phylum Arthropoda; class Insecta; order Hemiptera; family Miridae; genus Adelphocoris; species Adelphocoris suturalis. Next base: position 21,818,574 of record CM061041.1, on the reverse strand, counting down.
TTGGGCATCATATCCGAAAAAGTCTGCAAGCGGCATGCGCAAAGGTAAAATCCATCAAGCATCATTTTCTCACTCCCCCGTCGTCCTATCTCACTAAAATTTGGAGTATAGGTGGCAGAGCTTAATTTGAGCATCCCCTAGCGATTTCAAAATAATCCTATCATTAGTAGCTACTGCGCATGCGCGAACGTGAATTCCTTTTTAAACGAGCCTAATTTCAACAGTTTTCATCCGATTTTGATGACATTTTCGGGGAATGTATGTGCTGGTTAGGCTGTAAATGGTCCACTATAAATTTCATACTTTTCAAATCATTACTTCATTTTGCACATGAGTACACGTTAATTCCTTCAAGCCATCACATTTTTAAGAACTTTCGTTCAATCCCGCTCAAATTCGGTGCATAGTTGGGGGGACATTGGTTTAATTATTCCATGTTGATTTCAACGTGATTGCATAATTATTAGCTCCTGCGCATGCGAGAAAGTGTTTTCCCAGAAAAAATGTCTAGGTTTCATCAGATTTTGATTACATTTTCTGGGGTTTTGTGGGTTAGGCTGTAGATTGTTCTCTACCTATTTAATTTTCCTCCAATCATTACTCCGTTCTGCGCATGCGATAACGCAAATCACTTCAAGCATCATTTTCCCGTTTTCTAAATGACCGATTTCGAAGTTTTACGTTACCTACGAGTACATCTTGGTTGACTATATTCCGCTTTGGAGTTTTCAATGAAAACCATTTAAGTAGACAACATTGGTTGGGTTGACATTATACGTAGGGTCTACATCCATACAGTCATCATAAAAAAATTGAAATTATCCGCATAGCTGAACATATATGATTTTTAGAATACCACGGCCAAGAAGCAACTGACAAACTCCTGGGAGAAAACGCTGCAAATTATTACACAAAGGTTTATTATTTATGTATTAGACAGCCCTTCTACGTAGATCTCTGGTCCATAATTATTAAACGCCGCTTATAGTATATTTAGTATCGGAACTCGGAGCTTCGGACCTCACAAATGGGTTCAATCCATTACAGCAGCGGAATCTCACAATTTTACGCTTTTTAATATAGTTGATAAACAAAACAATTTATTACCAAGTCATCTTTCCAACACATAAAAGTGTTACCTATACTGTATATTGATATCATCTAATTGGTCAAATTTCAAAAAATGTGCTGACAAAATCACTGAAAATGGCTAAGAATTGTTAAATTGATATTTTTTAGCATAGGATTGGTCAAATAAAGTTTATCAACTATGAAATAGAACATTCAAAAATTTATGTACGAAATTATGCTAAAAACTTGAACTTTATTAAATTTTGTTTTAAAAAATCTATAAAATTGCAAAAAATAGCCTAAAATCCAAAATCTCTTTTTGAATAGAAGAGTATCATTTAGAATACTTTTTTTCCCATAAAATTAATAGCTAACATTTTCTTTTCACTCATAAATCTCCAATTTCTATACAACTTGAAATATACAAAAAAAAAAAAAGACACTTTTTCACCTATTTTTGGCTCATAGCACCCATGAGAGTGGAGCGATCGAGCTGGCGAGAAGTTAGGACCAACTAGACCCCAAGTGGAGTCTATGTGCGAAAGAACAGATTTTTTAAGTCAATTCTAAGGCCTTTTATGGCCCGGACGGCGGACGGTGGACGGCGGACGGCGAACGGCGGACGGACATTTCAAATTTGGATTCTACGCACCTTGAAACGTAAAGTGACAAAGTTTGAGGGGGGGTTATAAAAATTTTTTGCTATACGATCACATAGGCTTATTATTGGAAATAATAGACCAAAACTAGTCAAGTTGTGTTAGAACGGCACGGCGTATAGCGGCAAAAATGTGAAACGCACATGCCTAAAAGCCATATGTTCCATTTGAAGTGATATATATATAATTCTTTGGATGGAAAATCATGAAAATATTCTCTGCGAAGTCCAAACCATGCACATATTGGAACCCAAGCAAGCCAATCAATGTGGATAGTTCTTGCCTGAGTCGTTTTTCCAGATACTGTAAACTTTGTAAATCGTCTCTTGAAACCTTACACCCCACCCTTCACTTATAAAAATTGCAAAATTTATTTGCCGATATTTGTCTAGGAAGAAAGACTGCGAACTATAAAGAGATTAGGTGGTAGATGAAGGGGGGTGGGGGGTTGTATACGTGTTAAAAAGGTGGATGACTACAATGTTGTGGAGGACCCAGGAAACTGAAGAAGTTAAAAGACGCCATAAATCAAGGGTCGGAGGGGGGCGGGGGAGATACCCCGTTGCCGAGGGTAAGTGTTTATGGGCCACCTGTAGGCGCCGGAGCATCGCTCAATCCCGATTCCCCGGCTTACGCCCCTCCAGTTGATAATTATTACCGACTCTCCGTCTAACTAATAGGAATCCACATTTAACCCCCTCCATCACCCATGACACGAACTTTCCTCGTTTCCAGGCGGCAAGGCCGGCGTCGCCAACCTTCTTTCAGGAACTCCCGAACACAAACCCAGGAAACCATCAATTCACATTGAAGGACCCAATGTCAGCCCTTCACCTTTAATGTTGCAAAATTGCAGAGAGCTTGAAATGATTCAAGATTGCAAATGAACAAAGAAATTCCTTTTCATCTTTTCATATAGAATTTGCGAATTGATTAATTTCCTTCAGACCATTCTGACCTTTTCCACATATGTTGAACCTTTTCCATTCAGACTTTGACCGTTTCCACATAGATGTAGACCTTTTCCAATTAGGTTTAGACCTATTCTACTTAGATTTAGAATCAGAAAATTATCATGCCTTAACATGAAGAATAATGTTTATTGGATAATAATGGGATTGAGTTTATAAAAGAAATGATGAATCGATTGGAATAACAATCGATAAATTCGTTGATAACCTAGTATATTGAAATGTGAAGTTTAGTGAATTATATCCGTAAGGATAAAATCACTTCAGCAATGGGGAACTTGCATTTGAATCTTGCATTGATGATCACGAATTCAAACTTAGTGCCTTCGATAACCACCAACGCTGATGGTGGTTACATCATTTTCACCTGAAACTTGGAAATCAAACCTCAAATTTCATGGCTTATATTGCGAGGTACTACCTGAATCAAGAGGATTAGATGATTAGATGACACTTGATTTTTTTTTTCTCAATATTGTACTGTATGGCAATTGTGCCGATTACTCCGTATGGTTTTATAGTCTTCAGCCTTTCTGTATTTTAGCTAATTATATCCAGTAATATGGGCAATTTAGGGAAGTCGGTAGAAAACTTTCCCCCGCATTGGTACTGGCACATAGTTCTAGGCTCCCAACTATCCATGGCACTATTAGGTACATCGACCATTGGTATATTATTAGAAAGGGTTTATAATGAGGAATTTATCAATTATTATTTAGGAACATAACTTTAAGAAATTATTTTTTCTTTTTTTTTTTTTTACATTGTAACCAAGTCTTTTATTTTTAGGTGAAACATTTCTCGAACTATACAAAGGCGAAGGGAGGCGTGCGCATCGATCGTAAAGAGTGGCTCTGTGGCTAGACGACGATTTAATTAGAACGTTGCTGTGATTCATCAGAAATGCTTATCGCATTTTCAATCGTAAGTTATTATATTATAGTTTTATATCCGGGAACCTTATGATCTATAAGAAAGCAATGTTAGTTTTCCATTCTGTCAGCTTATAAATATTTTATTCTAGCTACATGTAATCTACGGTAAATATGATGTAATGTAGATGCATGTTATATATATATATATATATATATATATATTATATATATATATATATATTGATATTTTTGTGATCCAGATTTCATGGATTACATTTAAGAATAGCTTCTTGAAGTTTTTGATTTAGCGGAACAATTCCAGATACATAGATGATTAATATTATTTTTGCTAGTTGCACTAATTATTATATCTCAAACTTCAGCGTGTTGGGGGACGGTAACACTCTTGTGAAAATACCTATTTTTCATATTGCTTTTATAAGGAATGCTATTAATTCACATATTATATTTTTAATTATTTACTAGATAGGTTCATAGCACTCATTACCAACCTTCTAGAAGCTGAGTGCTTGAAAATTACCGGAAATATTAAATAACTAAGGGACATAGAAAAGTCAAATAATTTTAGAATGACCGACATACCATCGGAACGAATTATATTGATTGGCTGCTAAAAGGATGGATTATATAAAATCAAAAGACATTTCATTGCAAGACAGATTATAGCACAGAGTTGGTAGGTGTGTTCATTGTTAATTAACTCACTACTACGAGCCAAATACAATCAAATACATCCACCAGTGCAAAAATTTGTTTGACACACCAACTACCTTTACAGAGACTTTTAAAGACCCGCGCGCATGTGAGAAAAGTAGTAACTATCTTGTGAGGACGAACAACTTTCCTACAATTTGCTTTGTCGTGAGACTTGTTAAGCCTTGGCAAATGGGGAGCAAAAAGATCCCAAGACCTGGATCACATATTACTCTTATTGTATCCTGGATCTTGATGTATGAAGGAAGTATTTCAATTCATACAATTTTTAATTACATGAGTATGCAACTGAATAAGTACCTATTTGTTTGTTTAAAATGTTGAGAAACGTAATTTTTCCAAACCACTAAATTTCACAAGAAAACTTCATATTTTTTTATTCGCTATTGAACCCGAATTTTGATATCCTAGTGAATTTTAATATAGATACAGGGTGCTTCAAAAAAATGTATACACACTTTGAACTTCCATAGAAAATTTATTTACCGTTCTACAAAGTTAAATTTCGGGAAAATAGAAAGCTAAAAGTCCAATGTAAATGAAACATAAATAACAAATGTTAATACTGTAAAAATCTATAGTTACCAGCTGCAGTGAATTGATGGACTCCTACAGAGAAACTAGGGATGGTAAAAAATAATCGATTAATTAGGAATTAAGTAATGATACTTTCGAATTATACAGGGTGCTTCAAAAAGTAATGATACTTTACTTTTTGAAGCACCTTATAATTCAAAAGTATCATTACTTTTTTCTTAATTAATCGATTCCTTAAATAATCGATTATTTTTTACCATCCCTAGTTTCTCTGTAGGAGTCCATCAATTCACTGCAGCTGGTAACTATAGATTTTTACAGTATTAACATTTGTTATTTATGTTTCATTTACATTGGACTTTCAGCTTTCTATTTTCCTGAAATTTAACTTTGTAGAACGGTAAATAAATTTTCTATGGAAGTTCAAAGTGTGTATACATTTTTTTGAAGCACCCTGTATGTGTTTTTGGCTAGGGGTCAGATAAAAATTTCCGTCACAGTTTTTTTAACATCGAAAAACCTAGAAGCAATTGCTAAGTATTGTTGCTAATGTATTATAACTTTGTTAATTCTCGTCCTACAAAATTAGTGATCCTACTAAAAGAAGGCATTACATGGTAGGTTACTATTAAGTAGTAGGTACTAATAAACAGAAGCTGCTATATACGAAGTTGGAATTCTAGAGCGAGACTCTCTGGGACATTTACTGACGATCAAAGTGACGGGCTCTTTCATGATCATCCGAGTGAGCTAAATTCCCTCTTATTTACCCCAAGAATTTGACAGAAGATAGGGCATTGAGAGACGATTGAAACGATAGGCTCTTTCCTGATTAGCTGAGTGAGTTCAATTCTCTCCGATTAACCCTAGTTAAAATAAATATTTTAAAGACTCTCTGGGACATTGAGAGACAAATGAGAAGACGGGCCTGATCAGCTGAATGAGCAAATTCTATTCACCCAAAGAACTCAAAATTTGATAGTGAGACTCTCCTGGGAAATAAAAAGACGATTGAAAAGATGGTCCTAATCAGCTGATCATGCTAAAATTCTCTCCTTTTCTCCCTGCTATGTTGAAATTTGGCAGGGAGACTCCACTACCCACACCGGAGGTAAAAACGTGTTCCACGTTTTCGAAGTTTAACCGTTTTATTCTAGGTATAGACAAAGGGGGTCCGGGGGTCCACTCTCGGCGAGGCGCCGGCGGGGTGGGAATTCTCCTTCAAAAACTTGAAAAAATACAAATGATTAGATAAAATTGAAATTGGAAAAGTTGAATTGATCAGTTAGCTACCCAAATATTGGTAAAACATCATAAGCGAACCAAACAGGACCCGTAAAAAGCTAAAGCTACTTTTGGTGGGGGAAAGTAATAATGTCAATAAAGGCCATTTGCACATCGATCGCTACGCAGGCGATGACAGCCAGGCGAAAAAATGGGGTAGCTATTTACTGTGCGTGATCCTACTTTTAGGTGGTGCTAGATTCCGAGATTCCTCATAGGTCTTCCAAATTTCTATTTCACACCGAATTCCCATTCCAAAACACAAAATAACTGCGTCCAATGAGACGCTTTGCCAACAACCCTACAACTGAACCTGATGTATCTAATTGCTTTGTAAACAAGATTGAAGTTGGTATATTCTGTGATATTCAAGATAATTAGTTTATTTTGCTTCCCTTATTTTTTGCGTGTCAGTCTAATATTTGATTGTTAGTTTGTTAGTTACAACATATAAAAAAAATCAACCAGAAGTAAAACCATGGTTGCTGAGTTGTCGGATAGCAGACGGTCAAGTGATCCGACAGAAATAGTTGCATTTCATCTATTCCCTAACAAGCTTCTCGATATTCGCCAACGACAGTAATAGATAGTTGCTCTCAATAGAACGGTTGAAAAAAAAAAAAAAAAAATTTTTTTTTCTTGAATACATATGCAGTTTATGATGTTCAACAACTATTTATTTTCTTGTAGTTGTGCAGGTACTAGGGACAAGGAACTAAAGAGGGATATATTAGCCTGACACTAGAAAAGAATTAGGTAGGTATTTTATGATCATTGACAACAAATGCTTCCCTCCCCTCCCGCCCTCCCACACGGAAAATCTCGCTGTCTCGCCTTGAGCCCGCCTATAGCTACCCCAGAAATCTCGCGTTATCCCGAGAGAGCGCTCTAGTGTGCGTCCTGTGCGCATAGTCTATAGCAGCTCATTCACTCTGTAAAATCAAAAATAGAAAGGACCGAGAAGTTTTGGTAGTTTATTTTTCCCAATGTGTTTTTAGCGTGGAAAACCACTTCATGGAAAACCATTGAAATGCGGATATGAAACTGTTGTACCTTATAAGCATATCCATGATTTTATGTTTTCAAATGAAGTGGAGAAATTTCGCGAAAGCTGAAAGAAAAGTGTCAACAGGGCCATTGTGATTTCGTCAAATTTTTCATATCGTCGAATGGTATAAATAAATAAATAATTGGTTTAACATTTTGCTAAGGAAGAAAATTCACCAGAAAAGTATTGATCAAAATCGGTGATCCCAAAACGGTTCCATCGTTTAGATATGAAAACATTTTGTGGAAAGTTTTATTTGAATGATGAATACTTTTCAGTTTTTGCAAGGGCCTTAAACCAATTCAAAAGCAAGAAACAAAGTCTGCCAAGTTTGGTGTGACATACAGCTTCCTCGTATCTGTAACATGAATGTATAGATCATTTGAATGTTTGAAATAATCATAATGATAACCGATACAATTTCTGAAAATGGAATCGGAATTGGATGAAGACTGTAGGAGGCGCGCTTGTTACATAAATGTGAGGTTCATGCATGAGCAGCAGCTGCTAATGATAGGATTGGGACAAAACGTTTGAGGTTCAGGCAAAGCGCTGTTCCTCGACTGCCTTCGTTTGAGTGAAATCGGAGGAATAGGCCATGTGAAAATGAAGATTGATGGATTTTAAGTTTGCGCACTGGTACCTAGTGATAACTAGGTAATAATTTTTGACTGATAAAATTAGTAGGGGATCATCATCCCCGTCAATTCGCATAGTCCCAGAAAGTAGGGAGTTCCTAAACGATAAGTTCCTAAACGATATGGTGCTTGGGAATTTTATCATCTGGGGCAAGCCACAGCGTATGCTAACCTGATAAAATCAAGAGGGTCGGATTAGTGTTTTATCTTAAAGTGACGCTACTTATCATCAAGTAACGCTGAACCACCAAGAGGATTTGCATGCCTATCCCGTGTGGTCAGTTGTCATCATTTCAAAGTTTCCTAGTTCTTTTCTTATTCACAAAAAATGTTTCGCAATGTCAAATTTAGAAATTGTATGAACAAGAAAGTGAATATAATTTTCATGAATCATGAATACCAACAAGAAATGAATATCACTGTTATCGGTGTGTAAGTTTACATTGCGATAGGAAGGAAGAGATGAGATGAGTTAGTTCGAGATAAAGCGTCTTACGTTTTGGTGAAATAAATTTGTCTTATTGGAGATAAGGCGCCTCATCCCTATCTCCCTACTGCTTTAGGAACTCTCTAAGATCATCGGAATCGTAAGAAAACTAGAGAACTTATGCATATTGCAAGAATTTCACATTGATACCAATGATACGGTGCAGCAGCTACTACTGAAACGATGATGATGAAATTGGTATGGAATGACGAAATTTTCGTTTTCAGACAACCCTCAAACTTTGAGCGAGATTGAAGGATTGGGCTGTGAGAAAATGTTGCTTAGTGGATTTTAGGTTTGCACGTGCTTGAAGTATCGATTTTTGAGCTATGGAATTGATAAGGGAACATATACAGCCTAATCCATTCATTCCCAGCTTATTTTATCGGGTTCCATTTCATCAGGTTCCAATGAAAACTGAAGAAATCAATCTTGTTACAATAATTGGCGGACACACGGACAGACACATGCGTACATATAGAGACAGACAAAAAATTAAAAAGGTTTAGAATAGTCTAAAACGTTAAAATCAAGTAAAAATTTGGATTAATTTTTATTTTTTTTTTTAAATTCAAAAGTGAAACTATACCTACGAGTAAACTCGGAAGGATATAAAACCAGACATGTTAAGTTTGACACTTGTTCTCATATCGGTAATATGATGGTAAATATCATTGAACCGATTATATGGTGAGTTTGAAATGTACCAAACTAATTGTTTATTCAATTTTTATGTGAGACTTTATGATTCGAAAGAGTCTATGTAGGAAATAATCGGCAAGATTCTTCAAAATATCATAAAAATCAGATAAGAATGTCGTATATTGCATGTTTTTATCATTTTTGCATTATACGCAGCCGCTAGCATTGAGCAAATTATGATGTGATTCAGATAGTATAATTTAACGTTCGAGTTCCCATTTTTCTCTTCATTTTAGCAAGATCGGGAGAAATGAACATTTAACGTTTAAAACAGCTCACGGTAAGATTCCTATAGACGAATGATAAGTTTTAAAAGGGACCATTTAGAGCCGATCCCCGGATCCCGCGTAACCCCTGAAATCGTAATCGAAATACGACGGCAATCGGTTGGGTTAAGCGTTGTGGGATCAGCAGACACAAAAACGGACATATTAATAGTCAGAAATATTCGAAACCGAATTCGGTCATGAGGACTTAGCACGACTAGAAATTCAAATTTCAGAGCAAAAAAAAAAAAAAATTGTTTTTGAAATGTGGAAACATGCAATGTAGACCTCCTTTGTAGGTTCGGAAGAAAAAGATCTTTAGAACATACATAAGTTGATGAATGATGAAACATTATGGATAGATATATAATATAGCCACCTCTTCAATCTCATTTTTGCGGGGTTCGTTGAATAAAGCAAGTATATTCGAATCAGTAATAATCGTCAGATTTGACGTTATAGGGATACCTTCAGAACCACCCAGTACATTAAGTCATAAGTATCAAATCATTTAGTCTTAGTGTTGGACATAGTTAATAAAAATACATTAAAAAAGATTTCAAGGAAACGTACTTTTTATTCCAGATCCAGAATTTCAAGATGTATGGCCTACGAGTGAAAACACAACTAAGATAACCCACCTCTGAAACGACCAAGGGATGGAACAAGGCGATTTTCACTTTGGATAAACGCAAAGCTGTCTGAGATCGACAAATTGCACATGGATCAAACTCAACGACCTCATCGTACAATTGGGTGACAGCTCCACTGACCTTTCAAGAACGGAAAATATAGATCTTATAATTTCCTGCTTTATTCAGTCAAACATCACTGGTAGCTAAGATCTATATTAAATGAACAATAGTAAGGGTACGAAACAATTAATTGTATAATAATTTAGACCCCATTACTTACTTCTTCATTATAATGGGTGATTTGTAGACCGCTTTCGAATGATGAAAAACATCATATTTTACCGCCAAATGTTGAACAAGACAGAAAATATACGAGCATTAATTGCTACCGATATTAACAGATAGTAATGGAAACAGAGAAACGGATTTCAGAAAATTGCGAAATCGTCTTTTCATTATAGTAGTTTCAAAACGAGACGTTCGCGAACAATCAATTTGAAACACGAGACTCCAGACCCTGACCAACTAATCTAAATTCTTACAAAGGGATTGACTACTTATCAACTTTCTGCTGATCTGTGTAAAATCTCATGGCGACTGGAGCGCTGGGAATGTCAAGTAGTGGTTAGTCGAACTAAAGAGCAAGTCAGGGTATACAGTCTCGTGTTTCAACAGTCACATGATTGTTCGCGAACGTCTCGTGTTTCAAACGATATCGCGTTAATTCAACAGGTGGACCTAGGAAACGGGAGTTGTGACGAACGTTACAAGAACAATTTTTTATATAAACAAGTTTATTCAGACGAAAAATAAATAGTTACAATGTTAAATCGATTTCGACGGCCGGATCATCTAGAAAGGTTGTTTGTTTTTGTTATTATATTGTTATAGTATTGCTTGTTATTGCCAGTTACTGATGACGACCTAATCGTCGAAATCGATTCTACATTGTTACTTTATATTTTCCTGGGAATGGAAAACATTCTTCATTAACTTCCATTTTCTTTATTGAAATGGGTTTCCACAACATCGCGAGTGAATTTAGTTCGAAGGTGGATCAAATTAAATAATAAAATGTATCTGGATGGGCGATTACGATCAATGTATAGACTAAAATATTAACTCCACTGGCATGTATATGAAATTACCATTGTAGATATTTTCCTGCTAATTCTTCGCCGCTTTCTAAAACGCTTCCTCGTAACTGAAAAATTCAGATATTGTTAATTTTAGTGAAAGCCAATTTGAAGTTAGAGAGTAAAAATTCAAAATGTCCACGTTATCGTAATTGCTTTTTGTTAGAAATACTTGTTCAACTATAGAAATGAAAAATGAGAAGACAAATTTCAATTTTTTTAATATATTATATTATTTAAACAAGAGCTTATCAAAAATAATTGCTAAAACATACATTTCTTATTCTCATATTCTAAATACTCGTCTTGCCCGAGATTATCGTGAATCAGGCTAATAACATTGCTTCAAAAAACAATTGATAAGTAAGATGATAAGGCAGTGTTCATTTATCAAGAATCACAAAAAGGATGAATAATTCTAAAGTAGGTAAGGTACGGACCTGGAGAATCATAAGCTGAATCTCAATGTACTTTCGCCTTACTTCACTATTTTTTGTGGGTTCGTAGTGATAACTTTTCAAGGAGTAAAAATATCGTAGGTATCCATATAAAAAGAATAAATAAAATATGGTGACAACCGGTTATTAAGAGCAGGTAAATATTTGGGTGTGCATGCCCAACTCACCATACGTACTATCATTTCCACTTGTGTTACAAGTGTTCGGCGATGATAGGTAGAGATTTTAGGAAAAACTGAAAGATCGTAAAAATATGTTTCCAAAAAGGTGCAGTATGAAGGGTGTCAATGATTGAAGGTAGTTAAAAGAGCAACATAAAGGAAGTTGAATGACGTCATAGTGGAACGACCCAACCCGCGCGTCCGCATGACAGTTTACGGGGGGGGGATTTAATTTTCCAATCCACCCAAACATTCGATATTTTGAGCTGAAATTTAAAATCGGGTACTATTTTAGAACAATCCCAACGACAATGTGATCAGAGTTTAATATCTCGACAACGATTAAACTACAATGCGAACTTGTAAAACCTCACCAGCCTTCAATTCCGATCTTCTATTCGAGTTAATAGATGGATATGTACATTTTCTATTTGTCGGTAAATGCTCAATTTATTGTTCACTCTATTAAATTTTAACTAGAAGAAGGGATGTACCTAATGTATGAAACGATGCCATTATTTTAGAATAAGTCAAATGACAATGTGATAACAATATCTTCTTATATAATCTCAAATTATATAAGAAGTGATGATACTGTTGTGCACTAGCGAATCTAAAATAATAGTATTATTATTATTAGTGAAAAAGTTGCATTGCTATTTTACGAAAATAATAACGAGAAATTCTAACACTCGAATGCTGGCTATTGTTTCATGCTCAAAAATTATCAGTGTGATCTTCAAATTTCAAACTAGTTCATAATTTTATACCTACATGTAATATCCTGCAGAAACAATAAAATGACATAGGTTGTTGTGATTATTCGACTTGCTGTGTCTATAATAGGGAATATATGCACGTCATTGGTAATGCAGCATTCAATTATAATATACACAGCATATATGATATAATCATGTTATAACATTTCGTAATTCTCAAATGTGGAAAGAATAAAACTGGTAGATGTAGACAATTACTACAACGAATATTTGCGATTTTCGCGATTGTTCATAATTTTTATTGGAAAACTATTGAAATTTACTCAAAGTGAATGTAATAACGTTATAAAGCATATATTTGGTCATAATTTGATTTACCTAATCAAGAAACTATGCTTTTTAATATTTTTACACATTTATAAACGGTGTTCAGAGATTTAGCGATCATAAAAAGAGTACCTATCTTTGAAGTTTGAAAACATGCAACCTAAAGGTGGTATTTTCCTAATTTAATTGAGAATTTTTCAATTTAAATTTAAAAGAGTTGTTTAATTTTAACTCATTATTATTTCTTGTTTTCGTATTAAATGATTTTAGTTACTGTATTCATGAGCACGTAGTTTGAGATAATCATGTTCGATTTTCGTTGAGAAAGAAGGTTAGGTACTGCTATACTGCTAGCCTCGTATTCTTATGATTTATTGATTTTTGGTGAAATTCGTGATTTATAAATATAAAATTCCATATATCGCTGAAAATAATATATACGTACACAATTCCATGTAATATTAATGACTACATGATCGATATCAAAGTTGTAACGGCGACGTGGAAGTCTCAGAAAGGTTGCTTAAACATTTTTGAAAGCACAACTACTTCATTCATACTGAAATTTGCAAGGAAATACATTAGGTATCTATTGTACCTGTGCGTAGTAATAATTGCTTGTGAACTGATAACACCCTCTAATAATCAGGCATACCTAGGATTACAACTATAAATTACAAATAATGGATCAAAGGCTCTACTTTCAACTACATACCTAATCAGCGAGACGAATAATTATTGTGATAAGTTTAAAAAAAGACCAGTCTAAAGAAAAGTTATATTCATAGATATAAAGTCCGAATGAGTTTTATACCTTTACTATTTGCTGATGGATTTCTTCAGTGATCTATCGATGTATTGTATTTTGATTAGTCGACCGTTCCTATTCGTTTTATAATACATTTTAAGTGACTATTCATAACACAATAAAATGCATTGTATAGAATTTATGTTAAATTCTATGTGTTGAAATTTATGTTAACTAATGTTAAATAAATGTGTTCAAAAACTTTGAACTCAATGAATATTGAATATCGAGATCACCTACGATCAGTTCCCTAAACCGTTCAAACTAATGTAAAACACTAATAAATACAATTAAAGTCAGATTTTTCTGCATACCCTAATGCAAATTCATAGATAACAAACTAAGCGTTTAGAAGAAACATACATCCATAAGTCGATTTCTCTTGGTTCTGAGTATCAACAGTTAATTCATATGTCACTTGATTAAACGGTAAAAAACAGAACATATATGCTGATCTGAATTCCATTGAACACATAAGTATGTACCTACATAATGGCACACATTTTTTAATTTTCTAGTCAAGCAGTTCCAGAGTAAGGAGCAATCATGGGTGAATTTTGGTCTTACTTATGTAATTTTTTCTTTATTCTTAACATATTTTGCGCACAAAAAGCCATAATATATTTTTTTACAGTTTTTATTGCACCGAGTAAACTCATTAACAATAATCATTTGACTTATTTTACTAATTTCAAGGGACATTTTTCAAGGGTTAAGATGTTTAAATTAGTCCAATGTCTCTGACTTTTCACATTCACCTCCTACACTATGTCTTGTGGTTTCAAACGCTTCCGGCAATGAGTTAGATCTTGCACATTCAGCAGCTTAACAGCTTTATCATTTACGTGACCTTTCAGTCCGACAAAATGAGCAGTAGCGGTGACTTGAAGTTCACGGTGGAGAGCATCATTTCGGAAATACCATGGCGTATCCGTGATACCTCGAAGAACCGAGTTTTGAAAATGCGGGTTGACCTGTATATTGGTAGGAGCTGTGCAGCCCCGCATCAACGCTCCATACACCCAAGCTGGTTTTTGTACTTGATTGTACAATAGCATCTTGTTACCAGTGGTCATGGTGGATCACCAACCGATAGCCAGTACATCCTTCTGAGGTTTAACACGAGTTCTTTGTTTATGTTCCCTCCACCTAAGCTTAGTGTCTAGCGTCATGCCCATATATTTGGCTTCATTCACGCAGGGGGTTGACACACTGCTGAAGGAATAAGGGATGTGGTTGATCTTCCGATTAGTAAAGTCAATGTGCACTGACTCGGCCTCATTTAATCAGAACCCCCATTTCGATGTCCAGATTCTGATTTTGGAGAGAGATTTGTTAAGTTTTGAAATTAATTCAGTGTTGATGTCACCCACTGCCAGGACTGCAGCGTCATCTGTTAACGTTGCTCAACTTGTGGTAAGTCACTGGTGTACAGGAGGTATAGGAGTGGTCCTTATACACTTCCTTGGGGTACACCACCGTTTATTTTCTTAGACGCTGAATATGTTTAATGTGAAAATACGATCTGATAAAAACGATTCTGGCAGCTCTACATACTGAAAGGGAAGCATCTTCTTCACCTTAAATTTCAGGCTTTCATGCCAAACTTTGTCGAATGCTGGAGCCACAACCAGTTAGATGGCTGAATACTTACACATTCTTTCTTTTTGCGCTTCTTCAATGACGTTCACCATTCGGTGTACCTCATCAATGGTGGAGTGCTGCTGCTGGAAACCAAACTGATTTTTTTGGATCAGCTTGCGCTCCTCAATGATAATAAGCAATCCAAATGCAGAACATTGCAGATCTCAATTTCATTGAAAATGTAGGTAGGTACTTACTAGTATGGCACGAATATTTTAAACTCCTATAACAGTTCTCTTTAAATTGAACGTCTTTTGCGCATAAAAACCGATAACACAAAATTTATATTTTTTAAGTTATGTTCTGCCCGAAATCACTACTTATCGCGACTTTTTGTTTTTTCTATCGATTTTAGGTTTCAGTAAACTCAAACTTTAGCACTTTTTCATCCACAGAAAGACCTGCTCTTCAAACGCATCAATTCTTTTGTGACATTTTCAGATGACGAATTTGAAACAATAATTCGCACTTACTGCACACACGAAAAATCATTATCTGTTTTTATATTTCGTTTTCATCAAGACTTTTGTGGTTATCAGAAGTAAAATCTGAGTGAAGAATTACGTTCGATCAAATCAAGTTAAAATTAGGCTTATCAAGTACAAGATGAATATTGACTCCACAAATCATTATTTTTTTGATGCTTAAAGACGAAATGTTTCCAATTTTTTCCATAGATTATACTAAGAATAGAGCTATAATTTTGAGGGTAAAGTCAAGTTTCATTGTCCTTAAGAAAGGCTGGTCTAATTTTCATTTTGCACAGCTTTTCATGAATGGTATGATCGATCGAATTAGTGCATTCAGTAGTTTTTTCCCTTTCTTTTTGGATTGTATTTTATGATAAATACCTTTTTTTGTTTTTCAAACAAAAAATTGATCATACTCTGAAATGACAAAGAGCCAAGACAAAGAATTTTTGCCCACGACACCCAATCAATATTAGGAATGAAAATCTGACCAATATATCAAACTTCCTATTGGAAGTGGCGATATTTAAATATCCATGTTTTAAGCGTTCTAAATTCATAAACCAACCTCAGTTGCCTCCTGTATGGATATTTTTCCAAATGTCCACGAGGGATTAGAAGCATCAACAATACAATTATTTATTTCCGAAAGGCCATAAATTGATTCGATTTTTTATTTAGAAAATTAATTGTTGAGTCTGTGATTATTCCAAAAGTGTTCGAATTTGAGCCATTAAAAAAACCATGGAAGATGGTACAAAAACCAAAATTAAATACCAACAATTTGGGGATTTAACCGTATCGATCACAAATAGCTTTGCACAACGAAAATCGGAATAGCCGTTCTGCAAGATAAAAATTAACTTTCGTTCATTATGAAACGCAACCATGGCGTTGTTGGCAACTTTTGGAAACATTGAACCGTATCGGGTTGCCAAAACCACCCTGACACTGCAGTTTTGTTGCACCCGTGACTTCTTGGTGTTTGTCCTAAAAATTAGTTTGCTTTAATTCTTGTGTTTCCTACAACCTAATTCAGAAGATAACTGTTCAGGTTGGGTTGGTACTACAAACTACCTATCTACTATTTGATTACTATACTCGTAGAATGGGAATTCAGGCTAAATACTTTTAGTGCGAGCCTTTAACTATGATGTTCTTCTCTCATTGCTAGTTGTAAAATATTTGCAGTGAGGCTTCACACTTGTTTCCGAATTGCAAATCAGTCGGTGAAGGAAATCATTGTGACAATAATATAATTTGGCAATAATTCATAACTGCTGCGACTACGTTAGTAATCTTGTCTCCATCAATCAAGGGGCAACACATGGGCATACCAGCTAACTTTGAATTCATGCGAGAGCTAAGGTCCTTTCTCCCAAAAATATGTTTTCCTTTTTTTGTGTATGAACTTGCTTGAAGGGTTATAAGAAATTAAAATATGTGTCTAAAGATCCAAAGCAGGAATAACATAAACAGGAAAAATAGCACGTTGATATTATTGTCCTCCACACAGGAGGTCAAAGCTGATACTATTAGGGTCTTATTCATCCGTAATATACTGAAACCAGTTTAAAGTTTGAGTTAATTATCACATGCAGGGGAGTTTTCTATTCAAATTTGAATTGAGAAGTACATTATTCAGATTCAGGAGAATTGGATCGTACTGCTTCCATGGATTGCGTCTGAATGTACAGAACCTAGTCGGACTGGATGAAAAGAAAGCTCTTCTTACAGCCGTGAGTCACACAACAGATGCAAGAACGCAAGCCCACCACGAGCGACTAACTTTTTGTCCCCTCTGACCTTCACGCTCTTCAAGTTGTCTGCGCTGACTATTCTGCGCCAGTTCACATAAAGATGAGAACGAGCGTATCTCAAAGGTAAGTACTGACCTACTATATTAATGTGTGACCTTAACACAGAAAATGATACATTGTGTTGTTGTGTGACTATTACGTCTACAATCGAAGGGATAGAAAGAATTTAAAAATATTCAATAGAAATAAGACAAACTAATTCGGGAGGCAGTTGAAAGTTGTAATGTTTGTTATTAAACTATTGTAGGCAACTTGCGTGAATTTAATGGAGATGAATACACAGCTTGATACGTAGGTATAGTTGAGGTATATGCAGGTGTAGTTCTGGTACTTAATAGAATTCCGCACTGGATCTTCGTTGAGATGTTGGTCCTTCCGAAGGGGCTTCCAATGAGAAACTGCGATGCACTGATCGAGTCCTTGTCTTCACGGTTATTAATAACACGTAGATAAATAATAATTTATAAATATAGATTCTTGCAAGAAGTATGAAGTAGGTAGGTATGAGTACGTTCAGCGAACGGAGGTAGTAGAATGGAGAGAAGATGGCCAACTTTTGGTAGTCATTTCTTGATCCCAGGTGATTTTTGACTATGGGGTTAAGATTGCATGGCAACGCCAAACATGCCAGTAGGTAACTGCTGCGCTCCCGCCTCACCTCGACTAAACATTCGTGAATTCCACCAAATGCCCGTTCATTGTAGTGGGAACGTCACAACATAAGAAATTGCATTACGTTCAATATCAACTTGAACCTGGGGAATAGGGTGGGCGCAACGCACTTGGGGTAAATCATTTGTGAAGACCAATGGGTATAAAATGTTAACTTCAAAGTTTTAGCCCGATTGGATAACGTGAGTCGTGCCACATTCACGCCAAACGCTAAATATTTCGTTCGTTATAAATATTTTGCTTGCAAAACGCAAACTCTCATTTCATTATTAAGCATTATTTACGTTACTTATAACAATTCTCCAGTAAAAAGCCACTCAAGTTCAGTGGAACGGAGTTATTTGGAGTTTTCTCGAACCAAAGGATCCGGGAACTGGTGAAATACTTTTAAGGTAGGTAATACTTTATTTAGTATGTAGTTATACAGCTAAGAATGTTGTTATGGAGGGGGGTCTTATCTAGGTACCTCAATCTGACCTTTGGATCTGAGGCTAAATAATCAAATTTGCTAAAATTGACGAAGAGGTACCCTCAAAAGCCCTCTCGATCGTTCTTTCTCATTTACGATATTGAAATCCTGAACAGTGAAGATTAAAATGTCCGAGAAAGCCCAGTAGTAAATGGGATACATAGAGATGATAAGTTCGCTGGATAGAGAATTGGATGTTTAACTAATTTTTTTTAAATAAGCAAAAAAGGTAGTAGGTTTTAAATTTTTTTTATTTTTTAGCTTCGTAGCTTAGCTTCGTAGGTCGAATAGCAAATAAATTAGCTTCGGAAATCACAAGGCAACGGTAACACAATCCTTCTTTATATGTCGTTGTCACGTGTCATTTTGAAATTTTTATGTTTTTGCTTTAGCACCCAAACAGTGGTTTTTTATTTATTTATATTTTTTTTTAGCAAAGGAGAACACTCTCTGATAATTCTCACTCACAACCAAATCGTTGCTAAAGAGCTGAATCTTTGCGATTTTTCATCATACAAAAATCTTTCGCCAGTCTAGGAAAAGCTCTCGATTCACGACTCCTTCTCCACATCTCAAGCTGCCAATTTCCCCCTCAATACATCCCTGAGAAGCATTGTTTACGAGCTTGGTGAGATGTAACAACTTTTCTGATATTCTGTTCGGGCTTAGTTATCTTTTAGTCATCCAAATCACCATCTTCCTCGTTCGAAGCACAAACGAGTACAAGATACGTACGTAATGAGTGCCCCTGAGACTAATTTCTCTCTTAATGGACCAACGGTGCTGAAATTTGGAATTGAGCGCCTTTGGAACTTCCAGGATACGATTACAAGTTACGGAGGTACACTGATCAGCTGAGGGACCTCTGAGGCTAAATTCTTTCCTAGACAACCAAAAGTGGTGAAGTTTGGAATGGTCAGCTGAGGGAACCCTGAGGCAAACTTCTTTCCTAATCAGCCTGCGGTGCTGAAATTCGGAATGGAACGCCTTTGGGAGTTCGAGAATTCGATTGCATGGTATGGAGGCGCACTGATCTGCCGGAGAACCTCTGAGGCTAATTTTTGGTTCCGTTGACAATGTTCAGGAAGAAGGTCTCCGTTAAAATGTACCCTACATTAGACTAGTGTTCAATTGCAACGTTTTCTGATGATTGAGATAAAATAATGTAAATTTTCCTAACTGACGGAAGGGGCTAAAATTTTGAACGGGGCCTTTCAGAGTCAAGTAGAATACAATTTAGACGAGATGAACTACCCTGATCATATGAGTGAGCTATGGTAATAATTGCATTCCTACTCGCCTCACGACGCTGAAATTTATGCGGAGGATCTCTAGATCTTGTATAATAGAATTACAACGCGTGTAACAACCCCAATCAGCTGCGAGTGAGCTGTTTAAGATGCACCTCTCTCCCTGTCTCCCAACGATGATGAAATTTGAAAGGAGCTAATCTACGGTGTGTGGAATCACGGATTGACACAAATCGTGGCCACTGACAAAAGTCATAACCAAAGATAAGCTTTATTTTTCAAGCGGATTTGAGTAGGTATAAAGAAAGGTTCAGAATATCTTCTGTCATAGCGGAGTGAATTGTAAAATAACTGGGTTCTCTTCTTTCACATTGAACTAGAAATAGAGGTTCACTGAATGTGAACGAGTAGGTGTATTGCATTACACTGAAAGGAATAGAGGACAATACCATACCGCTGGCGATACGCGCAGTCTGCTGTGTAACTAAAATATTGGTGACAGCATTCTGTGTGCGACTGTTTCCCTGTGTGATAACTTGGCCACAAGATATTGAAGAATTGGTAGCAAACTTCTATCGTGTTCCTGGGTTGCCTAGGGTAATAGGAGTTTTGACGATTCAGTGATCGACATACACAACCACATCCCATGGAGATGCTTTCGTCAAACGTCACGCAAATGATTCATTAAACTGTAAGTTTGTTCTATATTAGTACGAAATGGCCTGGCAGAGTAGGTACACGACATGCGTGTGCTTCAAAAAGGACGCCCATTGGACCAAAGGAAGCGTGGATTGTTTCCAAATTATGTAATACTTAAGGATGAAGCTGAGAGAAATTACAATGTCAGACACGAAAGTACGAGAGGTATAGCAGAATGCGCCCTTGGCATTCTGAAGGAAAACGTCTGATCAATCTAAGGGTTAGCCCCATTTTCGTAACTAACATAGTTGACGCTTACATTAACAAAGTCTAGCATAGGTAACAGCGTTCAGAATGTTTTCATTCGAATTTTTGGATAACGTCTATTAACTAAAACCAAAAAATCGTAACTGTTGAATATTCAACAAACTAAGTTAAATATTACTGTTTAAATATTTCATCCCTTAAATGCTATCAGGCTTCTCTTAATTGTATTGTTCATTTCCCGCTAAGTGCTTTCGATATAGTTGGCCTCATCAAAGCATTATTGTTAGGTTGGTCAAAAGTAGCTTCTCAAAGAAAATGGGCTTCACCTACTCAACTTTCCCTTTTCTGAATTTAGAATTAAATTGATCCATCCTCCAACACTGCGATACCACTGGTTGCTCCTAATCATTGAAGGAGGACACCCTTACATACACAACACATCTTATACACTTTTTTTCGGATTTTGGATTCTACGCAACGTGAAACTTGGACCAACAAATTTTGAGGGGGGTTGAAAAAAAAAGCCACAGTTCCTTTGAGCCTGACGGCTAAAATTAAAAAACATGAATATGCTTTAGCCGTACACGACTCACTCCTCGTCGATTCTCTGAACCCGACCCCCCATCGGCCTCTGAACTCTGTTTATCATTCAAAACAAAAAAATGTTTTAGCTTTCGCTCTCACTTTATTATAGAAATGATCACGACCATTGAGCTCTTGTGAGATGATGATCTCCTAATAGAAACTCGCGAGTAAACATTCACTTTATTATAGAAAGAGGCTAAAGAGGCTACAAACGAAATTACAGCTTCCTAGAGTGTAAAGTATAGAAATTACCTATTCAAATTATTTAACCTCCGCTTCACAAATCAAACCGTTTTCGTAATACTCAGATCACCTGCTATGAATCACATAATCGAAACACCAGCTCAATGAAATCATCAGAAATTAACAAGCGGTTGCAATCATGTTCACAATATCAATAATTGAGAATGATCACCTGTGTGTAAACAATTATTCATATAACCATGCTCATAACTCAGCTTGTTGGCCACGCACTTCGCAGTAGTTAATATAGTATGGTTGGATAAATCGAGAGCTTTCGAACGAATGGTCAACGAATTTTGTGGGATGAAAAACGACGAAGTATCATATCCCTAGCAACGACTCGGTTGTAAGCGGAAATCATCACAATTATTGGCGCTACTTTCGTTGCACTCTCGTGGGACATTTTTCGGTAGTTAGGTCACGGCTAAAGCATATTCATGCTAAAACTTGATTTCTTGATCAATTACAAAGGTTCAATATTGGAAATAATATGCCAAAAAGATGGGCCAAAAGTGAGTGGGAGCCATGAGAGCCAAATGTATACACTGCGGTTAATCAAAAGATCCTCCCGGTACCAAAGTCATTTCTGTGTTTTACGTAACCTCAGTAGCAAAACCCCACTGGGCTGATTGATAATCAACCCGTGTTGGGGGAACCAGTTGTCCCGATAGCTGAGACACTCGTACCATCTTCTCCATGAGAGGGATCCAAACTGATATATTTTGCCTTCTACCCTTCGTAAATAAGGTAATATTTATCTCTTGTTGAATTGAGTTATTTATATCGCCTTGTAGGAATATTCGCTTTGATACACGGGAGCCGAGCTTTTTCTCCCGGACAATACTGATTAATTATGGTGGTGCGCATACCTCTTGTAGAGAAAAAAAACACGAAGCGTATAAGTTGTCCCTGGGGGTGGAACTGATATAATCGCATTCCAGAGTTCAATGTAAGGCGTTAGGTGGATCATTCCAAATATAAAAACAGATTGGCAAGTATTGCGTACATTTCAATGATGCATTGTCTGATTCGTACATGATTTCGGTGGATATAGCGAATTGATTATGATTTTTCTGTTTTATTTTCTCCATTATAACCCATCATGAATGTGTTTTAAAAAAACTCACTTTCACAATCACAATGAAGTGTGAAGAATAAGAACAAGTTTTACTTTGTGAAATTCAGCGATTCACTAGGTAATTTGTATACGTCGGAACTCGTGCTTGAAGTTAGCCTTAGAGGGAGCGAACGGATGAACGAACAGCGACCTGGGTGGTTTCATTCGATTCATTCGATTCTTTCTAATGGCATCTATAAGTAAGACAACAAAAAATAATACTGTTACCTTGAAAGCTTTTCGAGATCTCAATTTTTAAATATTTCAGCGCTAAAACTACCTTTTAGGGCTGACCAATACTGAAGCAAATGTTCCGGTATATCCCTGGATGGCGCAGTATTTTTGAGCCAAATTTCTTCAAGTTTGGTTCAGTAGTTCCGGAGAAATGCTTCAGAAGGTGGACGGACGGAATTTTTTTACATTAGCTTTTTGGATTCCACGCATGTTGAAACGTAAACCAACAAATAAAAAAAAAAAATTGTTTCTTGGTGTATTACAAAAGTTCATTATTAAAAATAACGCTCCAAAATATTGGCAGGTAACGAATGCATTAATCGGATGTCTCTTTGTCTGGTGTCTATGTGATTTTGGTGGGAGTAGCGAGTAGATTATGATTTTTCTGTGTTGACTCTTTCCAATATAACCCAACTGAGAACTGCAGATTCCTCGTTTGACCTTCGTCACTCTGAACTGTATCGTCAACAAATTTGACGACTCCAACTCCTATTCTTTATGCAACATCAAAGCCCCGATTCCATCTCCATCTCCTGGGTTCTTGTGCTGTATTTCCGATCGAGCGACGGCGCACAATAACTCTGAAGCCTCCATGCTTGTAGAAAATTTAACGCTGATCACGAATATACCCCATATTCCTATTCCTAAAATAACTCCATAACCTTATTTTTCAAAAAACCACACAAAAATCACGTTTTCCAGGATATTTTTCGGCGTGAAAGCCAAACAAGGAGTCTCACGAAGTTTGAACACGGAAAAAAGTTGTAGAGCAATAAATTTTGCATCGATTGAATACTCTAAAATCGAGAATTCCTTCAAAAATAAGAGATATTGCATTTCTGTTCAATTGCTCAAATCTGGCAAAACGTCACTTACTTTCGCTTACGTTATTTTCGCGATGGTCATGTTTACCGAGTGAAAACATACTAACTAAGGGGGAGGCTTACAAAGATAATTTGTGCCAAAAACAACATTTCCGAGCAGCGACTTATCGCCCAACTAAATAAACGATTCTTGTTCGAACAAGCCCACTCGTTGAGGGATAGAAAGTTCACTCGAATTTGAAACGGCACTGACACCGCAGCCGGTGCAGGCAGGTGATGAAATTTACAGGACCCTTGGATTATTATGATAACTTTCGAGGATAATTAATTTCAGGCCTGAAGAAGGTAGCGCATGTTATGCGCAGTCCATTAAATAGGTGCAAATCTCACTTTTTTAACGTCTATCGTTACTGTTATTTATCCCCGAGAAGTAGTAACTGTGAGAGCCGGTTAATTTTTTTCACCATCCGATAGATATGTGTAAACAGCTTAGAAAGTTCCAAAGTTTTAGTTCCAGAAACAAAGACATACGGAACGAATTCATTTTGTAGTAAATATATGACGTTTTTTTAGCTATCTTGAAAAACTGAACATTCAGAAGCACGCCTCCTGCAGAAAAAACTATTCTGAAAAAAGCCACTCTTCCCGCATCTCATGAACTAATGAAGAGTAGAAAAACAAAGGAAACAATGTCAAAATCGAAAAAAAGATTTGGGGTATTTTCCAGCCTTGCCCTTTGTGCGGTGGTTCCTCGGAGCATCCACCTTCGACGACGGTGGAGTCCAACAAATTTTGAAGCTCTCAATCAACAATCATTTACAAACTAGTGGGTTTTACTTTCAAACAGTGCTGAGGCAAAGAGAATTTATTATAGCCGAGAGCAACATCGCCAAAGTCAACGCATCAAAGCGTTATAGACAACTGAAAATATTAACTATTGACTGGTGAATGGAAATTGAATACAATATTAGCCAATAAGTTTAATTGTATGTCAACGAATTTAATTTCATTTTACTTCATTAATGTCAACCTTTTTTAATGGCCGTAAGGCTTATGCAAATAAATACTCTATCCATATATCTATCCATAATACAACATCTATCTATCCATATTACAACACGTCAAATAAAAATGTGTCACCAAATGACACATTGTGTAATACAATGTGTTAACAAAAATACTCTCCTTCCCTTTTAATGTGCCGCTTCTTGGTCGAGCGCTCGATCTTCTATCTGCTGCCACATTAAAATCTGATCGAGAGCACTTTGTATGTCAGCGACGTTTCTGGACCCGTAGAACATGATGGTAGCGTCAAAATTGCCGAAAAAAAGCTGTCTTACCTGAGAAATCAGCAAGAATATTAGGGATTTCACGAGAAAAAAAAATACATTCCCCGCTGTTTTTTTTTTTTTTTTTTCACTATAGACCCATTAAAAATTGATCGAATAAAACCATCCGCAACGCTGTACGTTCAACAATTTGCTTTCCCTAAGAGCTAGAACTTCAATAAAACACCCTCGGATTTTTAAGCGCGAAACCCTACAGAAATCATGCGCTGCTAGCGAATCTATTGGTTAGCCAATCAATCTCTAAATTCCATCAACGATCGCTAGACAGTAGTTCTGGAATACTAAAAAAAAGCCTTGTAAATATCAGGTGATTGAAGCAAATGATGGAACTATCAGGTGATCTAGATCCAAAGGAATTTATTCTAACATTGCGAAATCGAGTTCATTAACTTTTGTCATCCTACGGATCTGCAACTTGAAATGAACCTCTTTTGTAATATGACGAATTCAATATCAGTGTACACAGATCAGGTGTGGGGCCTCTGAGCCTAAATTGTTTTGTATCGACTTAAGATGCTGAAACCTGTAATTTAGCTTCTTTTTGGAGATCTGGAAAACAATTACAAAGTATGGAGGGACTCCGACCAGCTCCGGAACCTCCGAGGCTAACTTCTCTCCTATTCGACTCATGGTGCTGTTATTTATATGGTGCTCCTTTGGGACTCCTAAGAAACAATTACAAGGTAAGGAGGCGCAATGAGTAGCTGAGGGGCCTCTGAACCTATATTCTTTCCTTAGCTATCGACGTTTTCTAAATATTTTTACTGTGAAGCGTGAAATTGCGGGGTCTTGGAACTGTAAAAGTGTGAACCCTTCTCGGAAGCATGATGCGCCATCCATCATTTAATAATAATTACAGACCAATGATCGGCGTAGAAGGGCTATCTATCACAGAAATAGTAAACCATTTTGTAATAATTTGCAGCTTTTTTATTGTAAATTTGAATTCTACGTAAAATTACATGAAGAAAAACCCTTCGCTTGATTTTTTAAGAGCGCCCAAACGGGCACAATTCCACTCTAAAAGTGCAATAAATGTTAAATAGGTACTGAGTTTTTAAACATACTCAATTTTTTTTTTCAATCTTAATTTTGTTTGTAAGGACCTCGAAATGAAAAAATGGCGCATTGCACCTATGTGCTAACGTTCGAAATTGACATCGACTTCGTTATTAAATGAGAAACCCTATTTCGGTTTATTATTAATTTCCAATAATAAGCCTCTGTACTCGTATAGGAAAAAAAAATTTTTTTTTCTCTCAAAATTTGTCACTTTAGGTTTCAAGGTGAGTTGATTCCAAAACTGCAATGTCCGTCCGCCGTCCAGGCTATAAGAGGCCTTTAACTTGATTTAAGAAAAAAAATCGCACTTTCCCACATTGACTTCACTTGGGGTATATTTGGTCCTAGAATCTAGCGGCTTCACACCCATCAATGCTATAAGCCAAAAATGGGCCGAAAACGGTTTTTTTCACATATTTTTCCTCATACTTAGGTTTTTCTATTTCTATAGATTTTCACGTGCAACCAATGCGTTACTAGTGAAGTGTAACTCCCCCAGTTTTCATAGCAGGAAACTCGTTTGCCGCTCTTTGGAATGCTCTCATTTTATCACAACATATTATGATCCCTAAGCCATTGTAATGTCAAGAAAAGCGGATTTATTACGCTAAGTTATAAACAAATACTACTGAGCAACTTAATGAACTAATAATGTGAAAAGAAGGCACTAGGTACATGGTGGATATACTAGTTAGTTGTAGGTACTTGTAAGCAGTAGGTATTAGATGTTTGCAATCATTGGGTCTTTCCTCATCAGCTGAGTGAGCTAAAATCTCTCCTGTTCATCCTAGTAAGTTGAGATTTGATCGGGAGACTCCCTGGGACATTAGGAATCGATTGAGTGAGTGAATTGTCTCCCGTTTATCAAAAGAAGTTGAGATTTGATAGGGAGACTTTCTAGGATACTAGAAATCCTCCTTCTAGTAATTATTGGCTCTTTCCCAAGCAGCTGAGTGAGCTAAATTCTCTTCTGTTAACCCTAGGAATTTGATATGGATGCTCTCTGTGACGCTAAGACACGAATGCAGTTACTCTCTTTCCTAATCAGCTCAGTGAGCTTGAATTTCTCTCGTTTATCCTAGGAAGTTAAGATTTGATAGGGAGACTCCCTGGGCCATTAGGAGACGATTGAAATGACTGGCTCATTCCTAATCAGCTGAGTAAGCTATATTCTCCCCTGTACATCCCAGGAAGTTTTGTGCTATAAACTTCAAAAAAATTTTAAAATGTTAAGGACACAAAACGAAAGTTCAAGTTCGTTGGCCAGCATGATCGGATTACATCTTCTGGTTGAAATTTTCAAAAATGTAGTAAAAAATTTCAAAATAGCCTGTTTTTGCGATTTGTTGTGCGAAATAATTTTTTCAGCATACTAACATGTGGTATATTCGGAATCAGCGTAAAATTTCCTATAAGAATATGTATCAAGTTCGCTAGTTGTAAAAATCGGTAAAATTTGCTTGAAACATTTTTGCCATGAAATTAATAGTTAACAATTCCCTAGCACTCGAAAAACTCAAATTTCAAATCAAATCAACATTATACAATACGATAATTTACAAAAATTCGCTCATACGATCATGCTGCGTGACAGGAACTATTTTAACTTGAGACACAAAACACAAATCACACAGGGGGAAAAATAAGGCATATCCATGTACCGATGTATCTGCATGTAGTGT
Organism: Adelphocoris suturalis; assembly: GCA_030762985.1. Classification (NCBI taxonomy): domain Eukaryota; kingdom Metazoa; phylum Arthropoda; class Insecta; order Hemiptera; family Miridae; genus Adelphocoris; species Adelphocoris suturalis. Next base: position 21,790,730 of record CM061041.1, on the reverse strand, counting down.
CGAGTTTTCTTTTGGTCGGTTACTGCTTCTCAGTAACTATTGATCGATTAACGCCTCGAACCAAATGTGTATAATTCTTAAACCGTTCACCATAATTACTTTCCAACCAGCATTGGATTGAGGAAAGTACTGCACGCTTCACAAGAATCTCAGGCGCAAAAGCTTTTCTAAGCGCAAAAGTAGATTAGCGACATAAGTCATATGTGAAATATAACATTGTCTAGCTATATTTCGATAATGCACCTTAGACTCAGTTTGGTAGGTAATTTGTTTTGGACCTGTGTTCTGCAGTGCAGGGGTCTCTAATACGGGGTTTAATAATAATTCATAGATAATTATCATCCCAAAGAAACGAAAGAAACCACCCACGGAAGCTGTAACTTCATAGGTTTGCTCTCCTCCCTAAGGGCTAGAACTTTAACAGGAGAAAAAATCAACATGAGATGATTTTTTAAAAATATCTTAGCGTGAAATTGCGGGGTCCTGGAACTGAAAAAGTGTGAAACCTTCTCGGAGGCACGATGCGCCATGTTCTGATCACATATTACAAACGGGGTTTAATAATTATTATAGACCAATGATCTGCGTAGAAGGGCTGTCTAACACAGAAATGATGAACCATTGTAAAATAATTTGCAGCGTTTTTATTGTAGATTTGAATTCTACGTAAAATTTCATGAAAAAATGACCCTTCACTTGATTTTTTGAATGGGCCCAAACGGGCGCAATTCCGCTCTAAAGGTGCAATAAATGTTAAATACTGAGTTTTTATGATACTCAATTGCCAAATTTAATACGTGATTTTGGCAACACCAACTTAGAAACACACCGGAAAACCTACATTTTACTACGCTTTGTCCTTTATGAAAATGTTAAGAAAAGTGCGATTCTGGGCAATTTTTCGGGCCCCTTGAAAACACTTAAAATTTAGCTAAACCATGAATATGCAAAAAACTAGTTAAGGAGTAAAACTCGGTTATAACGGAGTCGGCGAGATCTGCGAGTGTGGCCATTCTACTCAGCATGAAAAAATGCGTAGAAACCAGCCCCAAACTCTAATTTTCTTAGGGGGTCATTTTTCACAAAAACCCTTGATTTCATAGGAAAAACCAAACATTAAATACAAAATACAAACAAAGGGTGGAGGGACCAGTGTTTGACAAGGACCCAGTGATTGACATCTAACGAAAAAGTTTAAATAAATAGGCATAAAAGTGTTTGACGGGCTTTATCCTTTTGAATTTCGGGACAAAATTCTTTTTAGTGAAATATAAAGGTGGAGAAAGTTTTCAAACGGCTTTTTGATAATTGGAGAAGGTTGCCTAACAAAACCTCGTGTTGTCATTTCTTTGGTGCTGTATCTTGTGATTTTGCTGAAGAGGTACATATGTGTTTTATTTTGCTTTACCCCATCGTCGATTGTTCCCATGGTTTTTCTCATTTTTTTTTTTGTTTTTTTTTCCTTTTTTCTTTTAGTAGATTGCATTTATACTATAATTTTTTGGAAATAATCTAAACAATAAAATAATATAATAAATAAATAATATAGTAATAATCTAAATAATAACATGTGAAAATGCAAATGTCAATTACTAGTCCCAACACTAATGCTACCCTCAGTAATTGACAGTGCTGTCAATATCGATCTCGATTCGTTCTTGTCATTTGTTCTTTATTTTTTTATTCTTACACAAATATATAGCAACTGCAAGCTGTGCTAGCTTACCAAACGTATTGTACCTATGGTACCTATCGTACGTATTTTGTGATGAAACATCTGGTGATACTTTCAACATTGTATTCATGAATACCCATATTAATTTTCTATTTAGATTAATGAAAATAAGTTTAAATGCGCAATTTATTTATAAAATGTTGAAATAAATGTTTTGTTGGTGGACGGAATAATTTATTGCAGAAAAACTGTTTTGTCAATCATAGGGTGTCAATACAGGTGCAGCCAACAATTTGGCTGTCAAACACTAGATCGAAAAATTGATTTCGAAAAAACTAATTTTTGATGTGTTGTGACTTGAATTAGTGATTTGTTCAATACTGAGCATTTCGAGGACATCCTGATGCAGAAATAGATGTAAGCTTCAAGTTTGAACAATCGAAAAAAACATAACTAAATTGCTTGTCAAAGTCAAAAATTCTCTTAAGGTGTCAAAAACTGGTCCCTCCACCTACCCTACTTTTCTCCCCCAATTAGAAGAGTGAAATAAAAATTGATTATACAGTTGGAAAGCTGAGATTTCGGGCAAGTTTTTCCTGCAACGCGTACGGTTTTTTTTTTTTTTTTTTTTTTTTTTTTTTTTTTTTTTTTTTTTTTTTTTTTTTTTTTTTTTTTTAAATACTCAACGCACCTTAAAAAAACAGTAATTTTTCGAAAGGGAGAAGTTCTTTTGCATATTCCACTTTTTTTGGCCAACGTGACCTACTGTAAAATGAATCCAAATACCTTAGGGAGATAAGAAATTTAACGCTCTTTCCGAAGATATATCTATTTTTAGGTTTAAAATTTAAGTAAGAGGATATATGGCCATTTTAAAGATGTAAGGTCAAAACAAAAAAAAAAAAAAAAAAAAAAACTCTAAAAATCGAGGGTTTAAAAAAAATTTGCAATGTGGAACTTATGTTGGAAATTCGTTGTAGAACCGATTTCCTCGGAGAATAACAATCCCAAGTGTGAGCACCCCTAAGTATGTGCCATTCCAGGCGATAGGTAACTCTCTTCATTTTTCAGGTAAAAAGTCCGTTCCTTTGCCATCAAATCATGCATTCCTGAAGAAAGGAGTATCATCACTTTGTGAGCACAATATAACTTCAAAATGTACAACAAAAATAGCTAAAAATGGAGAAAAACAGTTAAAATCATGAATTGTATGTTTTTAAATGGCCCAATTACCTACTCAAAATGAGTTTAAAAAACTATGAACACATAAGAATAAAATAAATACTTATATAAAAATAAATAATGATTATTAATAAAAAAAATGTACAAAATATGCTGAAAAAATTCCTACTCACTTAAATATTAATAATATGCGCTTAAAAATCTATGAAAACTGTAAAAAAAAAGTTGTAATCAAAATCATTGTTCTAATAGCTAATTATCTATTATTTGAAACATTTTTCCCCACAAAATATTTCAAATAATAGATAAAAAAGATGATAATGAAAGATAACATGACAAATGACATGACATGTAATCTATAGATATTAATTATGTTAATAATTTCTAAGCGCTCAAGATACTCAAATCGCAACTCAATTTTACATTTATATAATACCTACAATAATATGGAAAAAATCGTTATACGATCATGAAGCATGTCTAAAACTTTCGACACTCCGATCTTACACTCGAAAAGTTTGTTTGTACGTGCATAACTTGTGGTCTGAGAGAGTGTAGTTGGATAAATTTAAAAAATAAAACGTTGCCACAATGAAAAGGAGATTTTTTTTTTTTTTTTTTTTTTTCAATATTCTTTATTGCACCAAGTATTACTTATTAACAATATTATTTTGAAAATATGGACTTTAATTCAAAACTAAGATACATCACTGAGTTTTGTTGATTATGGTGGATGTTTCACTTCACTGCTTCACAAGTAAGCAAGGTCGAGTGGTTTGGTACGCTTCAATCTTCTGATGATATCACTTGTATCAAGGAGTTGGACAGCTTCCTCGTTGATGTGACATCTTAACCGCTGTAGGTGTCTCACAGCTTGTCGCTTTATAGCATCGTTTATTGTTTCGATCCGAAGCTCATGATGGAGACGTTCGTTTCGAAAGTACCATGGTGCATTGACCACCGTTCTTAGCACATTGTTCTGGAATTTTTGGATGATGTCTCGATTTGACTGAGCCGTACAGCCCCAAAGCTGAGCTCCATAAGTCCAGACTGGTTTAAGGACTTGGTTATACAATGTTAGCTTGTTCTGGATTGACAACTTCGACCGTCTCCCCATTAGCCAATGCATTTTTCTGAATTTTAGAAGGAGTTCTTCCTTCTTTTTCTTGACATGGGCTTTCCATCTAAGTTTGGCGTCCAGTGTCATGCCTAGGTATTTGGCTTCATTAGCATTCGGAATAACTTTTCCCATGAAGTGTACCGGAACATACTCGATTCTCTTGTTGGTGAAATCGACGTGTACCGACTTAGTTTCATTTATCTTGATTCTCCATTTTGCTGTCCACTTTTGTATGCTGGATATTGATTGATTTAACTTGTTGGTGGATTCAGTGTTACATTCTCCGACTGCCAAAATCGCTGTATCATCTGCGAAGGTGGCTGTGGTGTTCATTCCAATTTCTGGGAGATCACTGGTATAAAGGACATACAAGAGCGGTCCAAGAACACTCCCTTGTGGGACTCCTGCCTTGATTAGCTTTGGCTCTGAGTAGGCGTCTTCTTGCTTTATTCTGAAATAGCGATTCGTGAGATAAGACTGAAGCAGCTCAGCATACTTTATTGGTAGATTTTTGCGCAGCTTGTAGTTGAGTCCCTCATGCCAAACTTTGTCAAACGCCTGAGCGACGTCTAGGAAGACGGCTGAGCAGACTTTCTTTTCCTCAAGAGCTTGTTCAATTATATGTGTTATTCTATGGACTTGATCGATAGTGGAATGTTTCTGTCGAAAGCCAAACTGGTGCCTTGGGAACAGCTTACGTTCTTCGATTATGGGTACTAGTCGCTTGTGGATTAGTTTTTCAAATAATTTTGATAATACTGGTAGAAGTGAGATTGGTCTGTACGAACTTGGCTCCGTGGGAGGCTTTCCAGGTTTAGGAATCATTATGACCTCGGCAATCTTCCACAACTGAGGAATGCAACGGTGTTTTATAATTGCATTAATAATCATGGTTATTTTTGCAATGGCTTTACGCGGGAGATGCTTAAGGATCTGACCAGTGATAAGGTCGTAGCCAGGAGCCTTTTTTGGACTGATTTCCTTATCATTATGAGCTTAATCTCTTTGATAGTAACGGGTGGAATGTCGACATCTTGATCAATACCATTTGCGACCTCTAGAGTCAGTTCATCTGTCATAGCAATGTTTGGAGTGAATATGTTTGCTAGGTAATCAGCAAAAATCGCTGCTTTGTCTTGATTAGTCTTAGCCCAACTCCCATCGGAATTTTTTATGGGTGAAGCTTGTATTATTGGTCTTTTAAGATATTTGGTAGCCTTCCAGAGTGAGTAATCAGTATCACGATGACTTGTGAGTCCCATGATATAGTGCTCTTGGGTTTCTTCATTGATCTCCTGTGTCAAAGACCTCAGTTCACTTTCTGCCTTGTACCATTCTGATTTATGGCTGGGTACTCTAGTTACTTGCCATCGTTTTCTGGCCTTGCGTTTTTCTTTTATTGCAGTGACTATTTCCCGAGGGTAATTGATCCCTCGGAGTCGCCTTGTAAGTGTTGGTGTATTTTCCCAAGCAACAGTTTGTATACTGCAAACAAGATGCTCGAGCTCGTGTTCAATTTCTTCTGGTGATTGTAAGGACTTGCTCAAGTCGATATGTCTGCATATTTCTTGCTTGAAGAGCTCCCAGTTGGTCTTCTGATTGACTAGGGCAGGGTTGGATGGCTTCTGAATGATTCGATCACTGAGTGTCAGTATGATGGGTGAATGATCTGAACTGAGATCAAAGTTTTCTTCGACTAGCAGGTAGTTCGCTGAAATGTTTTTCGTAATGAAAAAGTCAATCAGATCGGGTGTCTTGTCGGGGTCTTGTGGCCAGTATGTTGGTTTCCCGGTTGAAAATACTTCGCAGTTTTTATCATTGATTGCTTGAATCAATCTACGACCTTTTGTAGTAGTTAGTCTTGAACCCCAAAGTGTATTTTTAGCATTGAAATCCCCTCCTAGGATGAAACGATTCCCAAGTTCTGAGAGTATACCCATGTATTCATCGTATGTCGTTTGGTGCCTCGGCGGACAATATATGCTTGCAACATTAATCATGAATGAAGTGGTCCTGATTGCAATGGCACATATCTGGAACGCTTCAGTTTCTATTTTGACTTGCTCATGGTGATAAAGGCTTTCTTTAATCAATACTGCACTGCCGCCGCGCGCTTGATTGCTTGGATGAATGGCGTGGTAGCACTTGTAGCCTTTGAGTCGGAGGTACGATTCGTTGGTAAAATGTGTCTCAGAAATGAGACAAATGTCAATCCGGTTGAAGTCTAGAGCCAATTGAAGCTCAGTTTTTCGTGACATGAGCCCATTAGCATTCCAGCAGAGTATTTTGACACTATTCATGTTGATCTTTCCGGACGAGTGCTTTCGATTCTACGAACACGCTCATCCAGGTTGCTGATACTCTGGCTGAGTTTTGTGACTATTTCGAAAATCTGATTTATTTTTGAGTGGGTGTCTTTGTTGACGGGATCGACCGATTGCCCGGTTGGCAGTTGTTGTAGCTTTTTCTGATTTTGCAGAACTTTCGAGTATGACAGGAGATTAGAGACCTGACTGGCGGCCACCTGGGCCGTTTTTTTATTACAGAGTAACGGCTTTTTTGGTATAAATGTTTCTTTATTGGGTTTTACTTGCTCTAACTTTTCCATCTGTTGTTGATGAGGAATTTTCTTGTTTCTATTAATAGCTTCAATAGCTACTGGGCAACCGCGATAATTTGCAGTGTGGTCTCCAGAGCAGTTGGCGCATTTTGCAGGTGTATCTCTGGCCTTGGTGCATTCTTCAGTGAAGTGGCCCTTAGCACACTTAACACATCTAGGTGGCTTGGAACAGTAGTTTTTGGTGTGGTTAAATTCTTGACATCTTTTACATTGGGATGGATGTTTCGAAGATTTGATCGGATGCACTGTCACACGCCCTTTGAGAACCTGCTTAATTTCATAGATTTTCTCGGGATCTAAATCTTTACGAAAATCGACAATGCACATATCTAATGGATTTTTAGATTTCCATTCGAGTTTTCTGTCTACTTGAAGTACACTGTGGGAACCAAATTGGTTTCTCAGATCATCAAGGACCTCCTCATTTGTCCATGATTTGTGGATTCCTTTAATCATGACTTTGATGGGCCTGTCCTGTATGAAAAGGAGATGAAATGACATTTGTCATAACGGGATATTTTACTTTGTGGGGATCTGAGTTGGGAAATTTCAATTCCCCTTCCATTCTCATTTTTATGGCATAAAAGGGACTCGGGGAAAATTGCGAAAGGGAATCGCGATAATAATGAAGGTATTGAAGGCTGTATGTAAAACAGGAGGTTGAAATGGGTGGGGAGGGGAGGTTACAGTTGCGGTCTAGGGGTGGGAGTGGGGGGGTTAAAATCATGAATTGTATGTTTTTAAGTGGGCAATTACCTACTCAAAATGAGTTTATAAAACTATGAACATATTTATGAAAAGAATATTAATAACAAAATATAAAAAAATGAAAAAATAAATAACGAAAATTAATAAAAAATGTACACAAATATGCTGAAAATATGGGTCTTTTCTGCTATAACCCCGCATTTACAAACTATTTTCTATAGAATGGGAATTGATCGGATTGATGATCCCCAATCATTTTTACGTCCGCTGTGGATCAGAATGCTGTGTATAGTTTGGTGGTCTGAATGCTCGCAAGCTCGCATCTCAAAAACACATAACATCAATTAGTCAATCCCACAGTAAAAATACTGATTATTTGGACATACAGGTCAGATTGAATGAATAGTAGAGAATTAACGGAAATATGCGGGGATATAATAGAAAAGGCCCTAAAATATTCCTACTTTCTTAAATACCAATAATATGCGTTTAAAAATCGATGAAAACTGCAAAAAAAAAAGTTGAAATCAAAATCATTATTCTTATTGCTGATCATCATTTGAAACATTTTCCCCCATAAATTGATATATTAATAATTTCTAAACACTTAAATTTCAACTCAATTTTACATATATGTAATACTTACCTAAGATATTATGGGCAAAATCGTTATACGATCATTACGCATGTCTAAAACTTTCCATACTCCGATCTTACACTAGAAAAGTTTGTTTGTACGAGCATAACTTGTAGTGTAACTGAGTAGTTGGATAAATTCAAAAAATAAAACGTTGCCACAATGAAAAGGAGATGAAATGACGTTTGTCATAACGGGATATTTTACTTTGTAGGGGATTTGAGTTGGGAAATTTCAATTCCCCTTCCATTCTCATTTTTATGGCATAAAAGGGACTCGGGGAAAATTGCGAAAGGGAATCGCGATAATAATGAAGGTATTGAAGGCTGTATGTAAAACAGGAGGTTGAAATGGGTGGGGAGGGGAGGTTACAGTTGCGGTCTAGGGGTGGGAGTGGGGGGGTTAAAATCATGAATTGAATTTAAGTGGGCAATTACCTACTCAAAATGAGTTTATAAAACTATGAACATATGAAAAGTATATTAATAATAAAGCATAAAAAAATGAGAAAATAAATAAATAACGAAAATTAATAAAAAATGTACACAATATGCTGAAAATATGGGTCTTTTCTGCTATAACCCCGCATTTACAAACTAGGTATTTTCTATAGAATGGGAATTGATCGGATTGATGATATATCAAATATCAATTTTACATATATCTAATACCTAGGATATTATAGGCAAAATCGTTATACGATCATGAAGCATGTCTAAAACTTTCCATACTCCGATCTTACTCTCGAAAAGTTTTTTTGTACGTGCATAACTTGTGGTGTGAGAGAGTAGGGTGACTCGCCCAATGAATGAACACTTAAGCTCTTAGCACACTAGTGACGAACTTGAATGTTTATAGTACTTGAAGTTGCAGTACTACACTAATTGAATTTGTCTGATGTTGTTTAAAATTAGATAAGGAACAAGAATAGCATGCGAGAAAATGAGAAAAGTTGATTTTTATAGCTAATTTTCCACTATAAAGGAATTAATGTATTTCACCCCATGAATGAACACTATTTCCTAGTGAATGAACCCTGAAATTCCAGTGAATGAACACTCCATTCCCAGGCACATTTCCCGGTACCTATCTCTTGGTTCTTTGAAACCAATCATCACTCGAGCAACGTTATCAAAAAAGGAAAAAATCCACTACATTAGCTTCCAACTATAGGTACGTAAGTATAAAATAGGGTAAGTACGAAAAATGTGATCGAACATCATCAATTTTTATTGCTGGACAGGAACTTTGAATATTAAAAAAATAAATGTAGGTAACTCAGTAGAATAATATGAGGAACATTATTTGGAAATATTGGCACATAGGAATCTATACTAAATATCGACCACAATGCTATAAGTACTAAGTAAATGGTAAGTGAAAACTGGTAAGTATAAAAAAACGAAAACAAAACATTGGAGGTATGTAGGTAGGCGCCTCTGCCACTGTATGAAGTTCAGTTTTCATGCCACCACATATCACATTTATCGCATTTAATCCAGTCTTTAGAAGCTGGCTCTACATAAACTTCATCACAGCCAGGACCAATGAAATCAGTCTTAGGAGTGCCTGTCACTGTCTTCTTATTACAGCTAATATCACAATGTTTTCTTTTTTGAAACAGGTTTTTTATTTTTATTAAGAGTCTTTTCGTTTCGCAGTATTTGTTTCTCTAAACGAGAATTCTCTTTCTCCAAAATTTTCTTCCTTTCAAATTCAATCCATTACTTCGTGTTTATGGTGTTTTTCTTTGTTTGTATTTAATTCTTCGAAAAAAAGATGTTTCCCCCAAGCATTCTTCAAACCTTCTGCATCACCTTCTTTAGGAGCACTTGAATTTGCTTGATTGCCTACTTCAGAAACTTCAGTAACTATAGGATTGATACCTGCTGTTACAGCAAGGACTTCTTTTATGGCATCAATGACAAGTTGTGCTAAAGTTGAAATATTTGTTGATGAGTTTGGCTCAGTGGATGTAGTATCACACGACAATAGTGTCTCATCATTGATGTTATGTGCAATAAACTCAGTGAAGTGTACAGAGAGTGTAGTTGGATAAATTTAAAAAATAAAACGTTGCCACAATGAAAAGGAGATGAAATGACATTTGTCATAACGGGATATTTTACTTTGTGGGGATCTGAGTTGGGAAATTTCAATTCCCCTTCCATTCTCATTTTTATGGCATAAAAGGGACTCGGGGAAAATTGCGAAAGGGAATCGCGATAATAATGAAGGTATTGAAGGCTGTATGTAAAACAGGAGGTTTGGATGGTAGGGGAGGGGGGGTTACAGTTGTGGTCCGAGGGGTGGGGAGTGGGGGGGTTACAGCGGCGGGTTGGGAGGCGCCGCGGAGGGGTGGGAGGCGTCGCGGCGCTCAGCGCCGTTCTGGGCAGTCGCAGCGGCGGAAGGCCTGCCCCCACTCCGACGCCCCAACACGCCCCTCCCTCCCCCTCCCCGCGCTCACCCGTCCCTCCACGCGCCGCCCAAGGACTCCCTCGAAAAAACATCACACACCCAATCACGTTTTGACTGACGAGTCGAACGGGAGCGCCTGAGCCGTGAACGTCCGCCAAATGTGTCGCGAGTGATAAATTTTATTTTTTTCCCCCCCGGAAAAATTCAACCCTTTTCCCCCCCTTTTTTTTGTTTAGTTCGTTTTCGTCGAAAAAAATCGTATTGTCGGAGAAATGAGTTCATATCAGTTTGTGAACTCTTTGGCGAGTTGCTATCAGCAGGGTGCGCAAAGATCTGGTGCATCTCCGGTGGATCATCCGCAGAGCCCAGCTGGTGACTATTACCCGAATGTCAACTATCCGGGAGGATGCTACAGTCCGCAGCAGTATGCGGGGCAGTACATGCAGCAGAGTCCGTCAGGTATGATGGATTACACACAGTTACACTCAGCGGCGCAGCATCAAAGGCTGACGTCGCATTTACAGCCGCTCCACGGCGTGCCGTCGCCCGGCGCCGTCTCCCCCATACTCAACAACAACAACACGACAGTCACCAACCTCTCGTCGTCGTCGTCGTGCAAGTTCGCCGACTCCACGACGGCGGCCGCCGCCTCCGCCAACGGCATCGCGTCGCCTCAGGACTTGACGACGTCGACTCCCGGCCGGAGCAGCTCACCTCTCGGGAAAACGTCTTTACACTCGCCGTCGAACCCGACGGCGCGAACTCCGACGGGCGTTCAGCCGACGTCACAATCCTCGTCGTCACCCGCGTCGTCGACGTCGTCGTCCTCCTCGACGCCAGGCGCTGGCAACGGGTCGTCAACCAACAACACGTCCACATCAGGCAAAACGCCTGCAGGAAACCCACCACAGATCTACCCCTGGATGAAACGAGTTCACCTCGGCCAAAGTAAGTCAAAATTCAAATTTCTTCAAATTTCCTCTTCTAAATTCGAAATATATTATTATAATTAATGTTTAAGCCGCATCTCAACCAGAAGGGTCATTAGCGGTAAAAAAAATTCGAAATAATTCGAAATTCGAAATAATTTTTAATCCCATAAAATTGATATTCCTCAAATTCCACTCCTTGGAAATTCAGATATTTCCACTTTTTTTGAATAATTTAAACATCATCCTAATATAAGAAATTAAATATCATCGTAAAAGTGATTTGTTGATCCTAATTTCGATAACAATTACTCTACCTAAATAGATACCTATTTTGCCCATTTATTTATTACATGAATGGTTAAATTCCCGTCAATTAAGAATTCATGAAACTCACCCAGAATTTCGAATTTCACCTGTGCAAAGATCTGTTACACCATTTACACCTACTACAAAATTATTATACCTATAACGAATAACAAGATAATTACAACATGCCCGTATAAATTATTAGTTCTTACTCGTAGGTAACATTTATAGCGTGTAATTATTTATGTTTGTTATATTACCTTGTATAGTCAACAAATCTCATTGTTCAAAAGTTAACAATGTTCTCAATTTGAATAGTCTTTGCGCTTAAAAATGAAAAGATTCTGATTTCATTATAATTTGGTACAATAACTCAATTGACCCACTATTTATAAATTTTTTTTTTTTCATTTTTTACGGTTAAAAATAGGATATGCATAATATAATCACAGAAGGAACATAAAATATACATATAGTTATATGTATATACATATATGTACACAATGTGCATTTTCCAGGTGCCGTGGGATCACATTATATGTCACATAGTATCATAGTAAAATCTAAGAGATGAATTATTTATAGGTACTGAGTATTCTTCTATTGGGCTATATAATTAATAATGATATCTCTATAAATATTGTTTTAATACTAATATCCAGTAATAATTACCTCTGGTGATATGAGTTTATCTCTATATTTAGTATTTGTCTGACATTCTTAATTATATAATGTAACTAAACCATTATAGTTCAGGGTGGCCCCCCGACTGGAATTGTAAGGAAATATTTTGCGTCGGGAAATGTCAGAGAATTGTGCAAAAACCTCCAAAAGTCAGGAAATTCTTTAAATTAGAACTTTGTGTAATTATTTGCAGTGTTGTTAGGTACATTCTAACTCTCAAACAATCGAACTCCAACGTACATTATCATACTACATATTATTCCATGACAAAAATAATTATCAAGAGTGGAAGTTTAAATGTTAAAAGAGTAACAACACCACACGCAGATACATTGTGACAAGGAAATGTCTTTGACTCCTTTGGTTTCTACGAGTAGTGAACCATATGTCAGAAAAAACTGGAATTACCTATCAGGGAATTTTGCAAAAACCTCCAAAAGTCAGGGAATTATTTAAATTAGAACTTTGTGTAATTATTTGCAGTGTTGTTAGGTATATTCTAACTCCCAAACAATCGGACTCCAACATAAATTATCATACTATATGAATATCATGGGTGGGTTATAAGAATGACAAAAATAATTGTCAATAGTGGAGGTTTAACTGTTGAAAGAGTAACAACACTACGAGCAGATACATTGTGACAAGGAAATGTCTTTGACTCCCGTGGTTACTACATCACCTAGTAGTAAACCATTTGTCAGAAAAATCAATAAAGTAATCAACTAGGGAAGAAACCCAATAGAGTAGTGGATTGATCCAGTGAGAGTTCCTACAACTAGTAATCACATCACATAGTATCATATAGTAAAATCTAAGAGATGAATTATTTATAGGTACTCAGTATTCTTCTATTGGACTACATAATTAATAATGATATCTCTATAAATATTGTTTTCATACTAAGATCCAGTAATAATTACCTCTGCTGATATGTTATTTCTTTATTTAGTATTTGTTTCACATTCTCAATCATATAATGTACTTACTAAAACATTATAGTTCAGGGTGGCCCCCCAACTGGAATTGTCAGGGAATTTTGCAGAAACCACCAAATGTCAGGGAATTATTTAAATTAGAACTTTGTGTAATAATTTGCAGTGTTTTTAAGTATATTCTAACTCCCAAACAATCAAACTCGAACACACATTATCATACTACACATTATTTTATGGGTGGGTTATAAGAATGACAGAAATAATTATCAAGAGTGGAGGTTTAACTGTTGAAAGAGTAACAACACTACGAGCAGATTCATTGTGACAAGGAAATGTCTTTGACAACCCCTGGTTACCACATCACCTTAGTAATAAACTATGTCAGAAAAATCAATAGAGTAGTTAACTTGGGAGCGAACCTATCAGAGTAGAGAATTGATCTCTTCAGAGTTCCAATAACTTGTTTGTATACGTAGCATACAAACTAGGACTTAAGTAGAACTTCCCAGGAAGGTTAAGGAGGGAGAAATTGGCCCATTGAAATTTTGGGTCAAGTGTAATAAATTCATAGCTTTCCAGCGAACGATATTAGTGGGATCGAAAATCAAGATATAGTCCGTCTAGCAACGATTGATTGTAGCTGATGAAAGCTAAGAAATATCCTAGAAAAAACATAAATAAATACCAAAATCATTAAAATTAAAAATTGAATTTCAACAAATTACTTCAGATCACAAATTGAGAGACTATAAAATATTAAATAAAAACTCAAGCAGCATGATCGTGTGGGCGAATTTTCGTAAATTATCGTATTACATTTAGGTTAAATTGATTTGAAATTTGAGCACATTGAGGGCAATGAATTTGCTAAATATAAATTTTATGGCAAAATAATGATCTGCTATTCAAAAAGTGATTTCGGATTTCTAGCTTTTTTGCAGTTTTTATTGATTCTTTAGCACATACTAATGAAATTCAAGGACATTTTTCAGTGCAATTTTAGTTCATCAATTTGAATTTTCTAATTTATAGTTGATAAACTCTATTTGAGTACCTAACATACCGCTTAAAAAATATAAATATAACGATTTTCAACAGTTTTTGGCATGTTTGGTACTTTTTAAGTCTTTTTTTGAAATTTGGCCAATTTAAAGTGCTTAAAATGTATTGACCAATGAACTAATCCTTTCTTATGAAATACTTGATTTTTTCGCGAAAGGAAAGATATTCATTGTCAAGGAAATTTGAATCTCGGTCAAGGAAAAGTCAGGGAAATTCAAAATTTCCATTTGGGGCTACCAAGTTAAATAAAGTTGTTGTTGAACCTCATTGTTTATAACAGTCATTGTTAAGAATAAAAATTGCAAAATGTGGGTCTTTGTGTAAAGTTTAAAAGAGTTCTGTAAATTCAATATCATAAAGATGGACTATTGATCATGATTTGATGAAAATCGCAAAACTCAATTTGAGTTTCATCAATATTTTAACCATTAGCGGTCAATCGAAAGCCAGAGTGATTGTGATATACCAAAATCTGGTGGTATACAACGGCACCAGTCATTGTTTTATAGTATGCACTCTATAACTTCGATAATACGCTAAATAATAAAAAATCAGAAGTAAATTTGATCAGTCAAGTCATAAAATGATGTACAAATATGATTTTCCAAGAGTAACAAATGGGTAGAGTTCAGCACAGTTTAACTTTGGATTATATGATCTGTCTAGTGTTTAGCGATCATCTCTGCATACCATTATTACCTTAACGGATGCATGATTCTAGGTATACATACATACATAGATTGATCCAGAGCTCTAAAATCACCTCAGCAATGACATACTGGGTCGAGTTGAAGAGAAATGTATGAAACGATTATTTAAGCATTCATCGATTATGCAGCAAATATTATCATTCAAGATAACACGGATCACGATCTTTGAAAATCCATTGCCGTAGCGAGGAAGACATTGTACTCAAAGAAATGGATCACTTAAATAAGGAAAACAAGGAAATTAAATTATTAACTTGGATTTATGGTTCAGAGAATCTGTGTTATATATATATATATAAGGGATTGTGATTGGCGTTTGAATTATAAAATTTCATCGAGAATTAACAACCCCGTTACTGGTTTTTGAGTAAAACATTGATATTTGAGTTTCGATATTTCGGAAACTCTGTTGAGAATTCTTTGTCAAAAGATCGAGTTCCATTGCTGAAATGGATTTCGTAAAAGGAGTTCAGTCATAATAAACAATAATAAGATATCTAATTAATATCGCACTATAGTAAAACGCAATAAACAATAACATATCACATTTTTCATATATTAACCAAATAATGATGTGTGGTTTTTTTAATATAACAATTCAAAAGTTTATTTAATTTCATTAAAAACAGGTTACTATCTTTTTAACACTTGTAACACATTTTGGATTTGATGGTGTTCGAAATCACCAACACAATCACCAATGTTCCTCGAACATAGGAACGGCCGCCCCATCCTCCAATTCAAGTGGCCGCACTTTCCTCCTGATGTGTGGTTGATTTTAACGAATATTTAATTATCAGTACCAAATCATAATTTATTTTTAATGAATTATTTTAAGTTACTGATGATGACATTACCGTCGAAACGTGATGAGATTCTTTTTAGTTCAATCGGTTTAAATGTAGTTACATAATGTACCTACGTATAACGTTTTTGCTGGCAATCGGTATGAGGTCTCAACGGAGCATCAAGTTGTACTCGTTATATGATTTTGATCTTGTGAATCCACAAGCGATTTCCCTCTGTTTCGAGATTCCTAACGAAATCAATCGAAAGATAGCAATTATTTGAATACAAACCGAATGTCAGTGGTACTACCGTTACTTCAAATACATATACAACCAAATCGAATGCAATTTTCAGAGAACACGATAAAAATCACTACTGAAACCCATTCATGACGTTCCTGGGGTTCATAATTATAATTATTATGTACTCGTAGTTTAAAATTGTTTGAGAGTTTCGAAACGTTTTGCTTGCCATCTCTGAAAGCCGACACAATTTTAAATTTTGTCATTCAAGTCACTGAAAAATTTGAAGTTTTGCCAACCTCAGTCAACTGTATAGCGCTGCTTAATATGAATGTTTTTGATCGTGAAATAAATTGTTCCATCACGCTGTGAAAGCGACCAAAACGCTCGTTGAGGGCATTGATCCACTCAGGAGTAAATCATATACGTGGTCAACGATTAGGGCGAGTTATTTCCATACGAAACCACTTATTAGAATAGTGGAGGGGCCTCAGCTATCACGTCTGCATCTCTGTCGGATAATTTCTACGGCCACCCTTAATATCTTAACAACTATGATGATACATTAACGATTGTGATGATCACCGCCGGTGTGAATTCGAGAATGGATTCATCACTCCGACTGTATAGCCTGTGGTGTCAATCGCTTCCAATCACATTTCCCGACTTATGACAAGTTAATAGGATCAATGTTGATCAGTGCTGTCTTAAATGCATTCTGACATATGTGTAGAGAATCAATAATGGAATTTTTCGATCTGCAAGTAATATTCGGTACGTTATACTTAAGTATTCTGTTTGTACCGGATT
Organism: Adelphocoris suturalis; assembly: GCA_030762985.1. NCBI lineage: Eukaryota > Metazoa > Arthropoda > Insecta > Hemiptera > Miridae > Adelphocoris > Adelphocoris suturalis. The sequence goes on along the minus strand of CM061041.1, from coordinate 21,773,897 downwards.
CTTAAATAAATTCCAAAAATTGAATTCTACCAAACCGTATGTGATGAGAACCTACCTTATCTCTGATAATTGTGTTTTGTACCTGGATTCAAAAAATTGAATTTGAAAACCAAATAATTCGTCCTTCCGCCGTACTACTGGGGTTAGGATTATAAACCGTGGGTTTTAAATTTCATATTCACATAATTGGTTGATCCTGAACCTTCGTCAACAGTTTTGATCAACCTTATAGGGTGAAATTGGAGGGGTGAAATTGGAAAAAAATCAGGTTATCGAGAAACTTTTTAATCATGGACAGTGTTTTGGTTCATTATTTTTAGTAATGAACCTTAGTAACCGACTAATTGTCAGAAAAACGAAATTAACCGCGAATGTGTTAACACGTGATGGTGATTTTTCAAGACTCCCCCTTAAGCTTGGGGTTTGATTTTCAATCCCAGGCTTGCCTTTACTTCCCCTGAAGCTTGGGGTTTGATTTTCAATCCCAGGCTTGCCATTATGTTGACGTCCGCTGTGATTTTTTTGGTCAGAATATTTATTTCAAATTTATTTTTCAGCTAGCCAATGCACTACGGATAAAATCGTATAGCGTATATCAATGTTTTGTCGTCCGATGGTGTACGGGGCTTCAAGCAAGTTCTCGAGGTCCTTAGTTGATATTCATTTGTGTGACCAGTCCTTCTTCCTCTATGTACCGGAGTTCCTTTATTAATTTTCCGAAGCAGATGGCATTCTTTGCAGTATTGGTTGTTGCCATATAATCAGCCTTTGTGGCTACTTAGTTTCTGCCATCTTTTCTGGATTCCCACCTGACTGAACCATCAGCCAGCTTCAGAACATAACCTGCATACAATTTCTTATCTTCTGCACAAGATCCCAAGTCACCATCAACAAAACCAATCAAAGCTGATTCTCCATCTTTCTTGAATGATAGACCCCTGTCATGAGTTCTTTTGCGGTATCTGATAACTCATTTCCAAGCCACCCAGCATTCTTGATGTGATTCGAATTAAACTGGCTCAACATGCTGACTGAGGAGGTTATATCGAGGCGCGCACACGTCGGTGAATACATGAGCAACTCGATCAAATTCTGATACGAATAGAGATTCGTTTCTTCTTCATCTTTCACTTCAGGTCTTCTCAACTTCACAGTTTGGTCCGCGTTAGTGCTAACAGGTTTGACATCTTCCATTCCAGAACACCGTAAAACTTGGCTGTTACATTTCGTTTGGCATTGCCAACCCCCCCCCCCCCACTTCTCCTCCTTCTGGACAAGAATAACTTCAATATCCAAACAATAGTGTATCGGTCCAGCGTCTTTCAACGTAAAATTTTCTTTCAATTGGTTTTTCAATTTCTATATAGTTTTTGTCGTGGTATTGGCTAAAATCAGGTCGTCGAAATACACCACAAGGATCACCAATTCTCTGTCTCCATTTCCTGCAAAAGCACAATGGTCTGCAGGTGTTGGTTGCAGCCCTTCGCTTCTTGAAATAATATCCATTTTCTTGGTTCCAGCAAGAACAATTTCCCTGGAAAGGGAATAAATCTTTAACACAAATGTGAATCGTAAAGCGCTTTGGCATGCACAAGTACATATCGCACCCGTCCTAGAAGAACGTCACAACTCAAAATTTCCGATTTTTGAGTTATTGACGGTAAATGATGCAGGAAGGCGTCTAGAATGTATGTAGAAGACGGTGATTATCGTAGTTCGTTTCGTTTACGCGTAAACGAAACGAACTACGATAATCACCGTCTTCTACATACATTCTAGACGCCTTCCTGCATCATTTACCGTCAATAACTCAAAAATCGGAAATTTTGAGTTGTGACGTTCTTCTAGGACGGGTGCGATATGTAGGTCTCTGGTAAGATAAAACTATATACACGCTTGATGCCTGACTTACGCTTTCGTGTGTTAGCATTTATGTTAAGATTATGTACTCTATGAATATCGTTTCATTACAATAGACCAGTGTTCTGGGCAGACGAACTATCTGATACAGAAATAATTTATGTTTTATAATTATTATCCAACGTATAATAAATTGCAGTGTTTTTTTTTTTTTTTTTTTATTGATGGATTTTATGTTAAAGAATCGAACGAATCCAAATACCTTGTGGATAAATATACCAAATAAATTGTGGATACTATATAGGGAGGAGACTATCCTGCCCACCCACCTGGATACTTTTATTAATCAAACGAGCTAATATACTGACAGATAACATCTCACTTAGAATCATCTTGCGTCTGCGTGCGTTTACGAACGTAAAAAGCCGAACACAATACGCGGTCATCAACATTCCTCAGTCAGCCATCTGCGCCCGTTTTAATGGATTCTGTCCCTTGTTGGAAGAGGGAAAGAATTAATTTGCATCAACTGTCTGGTGCATATGTGCTTGTATACGTTAGTATTTAATACTTTTCCATCTTGATTTAGTTATCGCTGATGGTACTTCTGGATGGTCTGCCATCATATACGGTTTATGTACTGAGGGATCTTGCGTCTTGGAATATAGTTTTCGTTAGTTACATTCGTTCCAAAAATAGTTATGATATTAAGTAACATAATAATCGACTGAGAATATTAGCCTGCAGCTGTAGCCATTCCACCATACGTGGAGCGTACCTTTGTTTGGTTTAGTTTTATTGTGGACCTTCAGTGTTCACTTCTGTGAAATCTTCACATTCAACATAAAAATTTAGGAGTTTCACCTGGACATATGCAGTTCTAACGTAGATCACCTCGGGCATCTGTTCGGTCCGCAACTGGGCGGGTCAAAATCAGTTCTAACTTTCTATAGTACGGAAACAATATTAACCCTCCCAGGTCACACCTTATTTTTTGTGACACGGTAGACACTCTGGGGTCAAAATTGACCCCAAATGTATTTTAATTTATATATTATACTCAATGAATAGTTTCACAGTAACTAACTATTTAAAAAAATCTAAAATTAACCTACCTACGCAAAGAAACAAGAAATAGCATTGAATATGTAAGAATTGAATATTTTATTCGTGGTTTCTTGAAACCATTCTTAGTAAAATGTTCAAAAATCGAAATTTTGGGCATATGCATATTAAAAATTCAGTTCTGAAGATACACAATAATTAAAAGCAAATTATCAAAGCTGACTGTCTGTCGAATATTCAGAAAAAACTGTAACTTTGTAAGTTAAATGGTAAAGTTTTCACGATACCTTAAACTTACCCCATTTTTCACATCTCTTCCTTTTTTCTAACCTAAACTGATACACTGTTTTTATTCCGCATTCATTTTTTTATCATCTCATTTTATTAATTTTTATGACAAAATAATTAAAGGTAATTCCAGGATTATATTTAAGCAATAGGCACACATATAAAACGAAATATGAATGTATTTTTAAAAGTTGTTTTTAAAAACACGACGGAATTATTAGGTAGGTAATATCATTAGTTGTTATAAGTAATTGCATTTTTCACAGGTCGTTTCGGTATGACTGTGCACTTCACACACGAGACGGTTGCACCCTGTGCACGACCGACTCGTCTTTTTATCGTTAGATCTTGGGTGAATGTAGAATCGCCCACTTACAACTTGTTCAGCAGATCTCGAGGACCTCTGATCCCCTGCCTGGGGATGTACCCTGGCTCTTCAGGGTACATAAAATGCAAAACCCAACCCATTTTTTGAACCAAAATAAACCCTGACCTATGATAGCCCATCAACTAGACACATTTACCCAGTTGAGAATCTTCACCTGAGTCACCTAATAGGAGTGGACGAGAAAAAGAAATACCTACTGACTACCAGATTATAAAAATACTTATTTTTTATGAGAAAATTAAGTGAATTATGATATTATCTGACTTCCCTTGTGAGGAAATCCAAAATACACACTGGGGTCAATGGCTACCCCAACAGAACAAAAATAGGAACGCAGAAGACACACTGGGGTCAAAAGTGTCCCACAAGAGATTCACAACCCTCTGGCTCGAGGTCACAACGTATACTGCCAGATGTTATCACTTCCTCGCCTAGCCAATGATACCAAGCAAATTTACAAAATATCCCTTTTGGCTAAAAAAAAAATTTAAAAGCCCAAAAATCATACGAAATATATTCGGTGGGGTCAATTTTGACCCCAGAGTGACCTCGAAGGGTTAAAACCATAGTAGACGAAAACGTGAATGAAAACTCACAGCTTTGGACTCGAAAATCGAAAATGATTCCTTTCTTAAAATTCTACGTAGATTTTAAATTCGCAATTTAATAACGATGCAAAGGTCACTCCATCCACCGCTGGTGTTTGTGGATGGAAGACATGCGGAAGAACAATGTGGTACCCCGATGAAAATAGAACCGCCGATTGAGGTACTCATCGCGTCGAGGCGCAGCCATGTGTGGTGACACTACTGGGTACTTCTGCCGATACGGACTTGAGGAGGTGCACACCCTGAGCCATGCCGTAGTTCGGGGACTGGTCCAACGTAGACCATAATTCTTCTTTGTTATGTTCAGTTTTGTATTTTGATTTACTGATCCATTTAACATTATAGTATATAACGATGTGAATCATTACGATAAATTCATCATAGCCCGAGAAAACGACCAGGGAAGTTACGGGATTGAAAACCGAGAATCAACACCATTTAAGAAGCCACAAAGTTTGACTAATGCCTTCTTGGAAACAAAACCGCGAAAGAAAAGATTTTGAGCTTAAAAATAAAGTTGTTACGGATTTTATTTATAATCATCCCAGAAACGTTCGCTCAGTTTCAAACTAATTACGGCATCTTTTGGCACGCAAACTTTGCACGCCTTTTAAACACACCACCTGGCGGCTAGTATCAATTTTATAAAACGAATATACCTCCCACATATAATACGGCGCATCCCGTATGAACGCAGAAATAAAGATTTATCTCCCAATTACGATCGAAAAAACATAAGATCCTTTGGGTATGTCTTCAAAGAGTCTTAGACCGAGATAAAGTGTGTTCTGCAGTTCCAACATTCAGTTAGTAATCGGTGTGTATTTTTGGCACCGCTGAGAATGCATTGAAACCGAAGAAAGATCGTTGATGAGAATGTTGGAGGGAATCCATCAAACGTTATTTCCTTGTGACATGATTGACATTTTTGTACTGATTTGCTTTTGCATTTCTAAAAACTTTCCTGGTTTAGTCCAGACCTTGTTTTAGCAGATAGTTGGTGTACATGCGGTTCTAGATAAAAATAGACAGTGCTGGGAAAGGACCTGATTCGTTGCTCCATTAATGGATATTCGCACCTCTATTGAGTTTATTTTTGGAGGCCTTCAAAAGCTGCAGATTTGCAGCTTTATAAGATCTATAGCTTGCAAGCCTTTATTTCATGGAACAATTATGATTTTAACTATACATCATTCCAAGCTTAAAACTTCGTTGTTGGAGTTCATCTCTTTATGCTTCTCCTGCTGCTCTTCGTGCAACTGTACTTTCTGCTACAAACGACTGCCCAAACTCAGTTCATAGAAGTGTAGAGACGTAAAATTCGACTGAAAGAAGAAAAAACGCAGCAAATTATTACACAAATGTAATATATGATCGGACCATGGCGCATCGTACCTCCCAAAAAGGGTTAACACCTTTACAGTTCCAAGACATCGCAAAGAATCGGTTTTTTATTTAGCTTCAATAATCACACCACCATCACCATGCAACACGCCTTTCATGTTGCAAGTCTCCTTCCAACCACACTCCCTTTCCATTGCGCGTCAATTCCAAAATAACTCATCTCATCTGCAGATTTCGGGTTATCATTTGCAATAATGATCTTTTTAAATTGATCAGGAATTTTTTCCCCCATCCCCTTCAAAAGTTGTTATTTTTCGTTTCAAGGTGCGTAGAACCCAAAAAATCGATTAAAAAAAAGAAAATCTGTCCGTCCGCCGTACGCAGTCCTAAACTTTTCTCAGAATGTACTGGACCAAACTTTGAGAAATTTGACTCGAAAATCACACATCGTCCATTAATGTGCCAGTAACATCGGCATCACGTTCGATCGACCCTTTAATATAGAACCTAAGGTCTTAGATATTCGAAAATCGAGATTTCGAAAACTTTCAATGCAACAGAATGTTCTTTTGAGTTTCATATGTAGACATCCGCCCAAAGAATTGAATGAAACAGGGATTGAATTGCAACCAGTAAAACATATCAAAAGTTGAACTGAAAACTACGGCAATTGTATCAGCTGATATAATTCCATGGGAATTCTCACTTCCCGAAATCTATTTCCTATAGATGAACTTGTGAAATGTGGGTAGGCGATCACCTCATTGATTTGCAGTTGCTCGGCTCTTGTTAGATACGGAAGGAATAGTAAATAGTAGGTTTCACATTTAATTTAGTGTCGCCTCGGTAGGCGTCTACGGCTATGCAGTTACATTTATTTCGATATTGTATGTAGGTGTAATAGATTTCGTTTAATGATGATAGACAAGAAGTGTTCTTTAGTATTCTCCGCATCTTAAAGCGTGAATCATCTACAATAACTTCAATCAAAAATACAATTACAAATTATGGACGGGCTCTGATCAGCTGTGGGTCCCCTTAAGGGGACCCGACACCCACCCCCCTCCCGCCCTTAATATACCTCTTTTTACAGGCGTTTTCCTCAGCCCCCCTGCAACCAATTTCAGTGCTTTTTTTTTCTTTTTGTTCCTTATATTCTCAATTTTTAATTAACATAGGGGTTTCTAGGTATCTCAAAAACACGAATTCCTAGGTATCATGGAATAAATGTAATATTTTTTTTTTAGCGGCAGTTGAAATCAACCTTTTGTAAAACCGCTATGTTAAAATCTTGGCCCAGATCTCTTCTTCAGAACAAAACAAAAATCAACCGAATAGGTTCTACCGTTCCGAAGAAAAACGCCCGTGAACATGAAAAAACATTACTTTACAGGAGAGCAGAAAAACCATCAGAATCCATCTTTTCATGACGTCGCAACGCATTATGCAAATAGAAGCTGTTTTTGCTTTCCCTAAACCTATCTGAAATGAAGTGTTGTATCACGATAGCTTAACTATGTCATCCATGGAAAATATGAACATAATACCTATGGTTGTAGCCCAGTCAAATAAAGGCAATGAAGAAATTGATGAAGAGACTCTTATCATTCGACTCTTATCATACATCTTACACCTTATAGGTTCTTAGTGATTTTTAGTGGCCCAATTTCATTTTTACGTTTTCTTTTGATTATATATTGAAAATGGGTGGTTCTACACGAATTTTCAAAAAAGGAAAGGACCAGTAAACCGTTATTCAAGAATAAAGACGACAGAGCAACCATCTAGCCAGCCTATGCTGCCGGCCTGTACTTAAACCAAACATTTACGCATTTGTAAGCATAAATTTGACTATGTTATTGAATTTACCTGTTCCCTAGATGTTAATACATCGTGTTATGAAAGAAAAAAAATCGATTTTTCCCAAACTTTTTGCTACCGGGTCCCCTTAAGGTAATTCCTTTTATAATCCACTGACGACGCAGAAATTTAGGATGGAGCTCCTTTAGGACACTTCAAAACAATTACGAGGCACAGAGGCGCACTGAGAGGACAATTTCTTTCCCAATCGACTTACAATTATGACATTTGGAATGGAGCGCTTCAGGAATACGTGGAATAGGTACGTAGAATACATTTTCAAGTTTTGCAGGTGGGAAGTTCAGCTGAGGGACCGCAAAGGCTAAATTCTGTCCTGGTTGGCGTACGGTACTGAAATTTTGAATAAAGCAACTTTGGAACGGTTCGAAAACAATGTTATTATAAATACGGAAGACAACTTTTTCGGTTCCATCTACCTAGTGGTTTCTTTAATGAAACATTACACCCAGTTCTCCATAAACGTCATTATTGTTGCCGAAATCAAGTAGTCGTATTATTATTATTACAATTCTTCATAAATACCACTAAGGTCAATACGCTCTTACATCACGGGTGATCAGACGTAGGCCTTGCAACAATTGATGTTAAACCGACCGCCAGAATGGAAAGTGTAGAAATTCGTAGACATAGCGTTCACTGGAACTTTGAATTACTGCCACCTTAAATTAAATATGCCATCACATTAACTCTAACTGTAGTTTCCTCAACCCTCCCACTTACAGGAGGCGTGTAGAAATTTTGCCACGTGTCCTCGCCGGTGTTTTCCTTTGAAAGCTCGAAGGGGCCACGGATGGTGGGATCCCCGTATTGAAGCGGATTATTAATATTCAATGGCGTATCAGTATTAATATTCATTTCCATACCTAATACACTATTAGCATTTTGCCCGCAAGGCGTCAACCCATTTTTTAAATCTTCGTGAGTCCCTTCAAAACCCCTCTGAGCAGCTTCAACTCCTCATATGGGACCAACCACAATCAGGAAGTTCCTGAAAACATATGATAGTTCATCAAATACACGTATTAGTTGCTCCCAGCCTTAAAAAAATAGAAATAAAAAAATAAACAAATAAATTAAATTAAATTAAAAGAAGTAGGTAAATAAATAAAAGAAAAAATAACTTGATACAAATAAAAATCATGTAGGTATATCGGAAATTGAACATAATGTTATCGATAATTGGTATTTTAAAAAAGCAACACAGAGCATAAACCAGCAAGAGTCATTGACTGAATTGGTTCTTAGGTTGCTTTCCATCACTTGCGAGAAACTTTGCAATGTGGTGAAGGTCCCATATTTGTTTATCGTTTTGTATATTTTGTTGATAAGTTGTCAATTTCGAACAATATGTAAATCGAGTAAATGTATTAAGCCTGCGGAGTATTTGGCTCTCACAATAAAAATCGCCCTAACTAACACCTGGAAAGTACAAAGAGCTAAATTTTGAAAATCACCACTTCTACTTCCATGCTCGACGATTATCTTGTTAAAGATATCCACCTATATATTTTTAATTATTTACTCTATCTTATAGACCAAATATGAATGACTCTTAACAACACAGTTGTAACAAGGATGTTCCCTTTCCCCTAATCATACCATAACATTTTCTTCATAGTCAATCAAAATATCTCCCCGTCATAATTCAATGTTCACACATTCCAGAACCCACAATGATTCCATTAAACTAACAAACGGTGCGTTTATAATTATTTATATTATCTCGTTTGATTAAATAACTTCTACATTTTATTAATTAATGTGCATAATAATAATGAAAATTTGTAATTGACTCCATGAACTTGTAATATTTTATTCACCTAAATCTAGATATTCCATGAATTGTTTCATGGTAACCTGGTAGATATCTGATCTATTTCATTACTCTTTGCTCGTTGGCTCAACATCCGAATATTATGATGGCGTTTTATGAAGATGAGTCACAACGAGTGTTTTGAAAAAGAACATAAATGACAAATCTACTATAAATACAATTAGAGCAAATATTAAAGAAACCTTTTCCTCTATGGTGATTTTTTTTTGTCAATAGCCTTGTCGATTAATTGAAATTGAGGTTGTTGATTGAATGATTTGAATTCTATAGATCAAACCCTCTTATTTCATTCCCTTATTTTGGAAAATCACGTTATCAAGTGGTCATAAACTTCAAAATTTACATAAAAAAACTACCGAAGTATGAAAACCATTCGATTCGTTTTACTGTATCAGGTATAACCACATTGTTGTGGATGCGTACTTTACGTTGTCTAGTTGAGTATCTCAGTGGTTTTTAAAATATTAATATGACTTGAGCAATGCTGCCACAACCATACATGAAAAAAGATTAAGAAGAACTGATGATACAATTGATAAATTTCCGAAATAATGTAATTGATGGAAATAAAGTTCTTTTACCGAGTAATTATATCGAGTTTTGATTTTTGTTTTGATTAATGATGATCCTTTGTAATCGATCAACAAAAATTACTTTTTTTAGAATTGAAACATTCTGAAGTTCCAATGCGATCAAGCGAACTTATGCATCTGTATTTCATTTTTAGGAAGTGAGTATCCAGTTTTCCTCTACCTCTCCACCAAAGATTTGGTTCGTATCAAACACGTAATAACAATTTTGAAACCGAACAACATGTACCTACTTACTTTAGGTGGAAAATGTTGTGGTTGAATGGTGAGTGAGCTTGTGAGTCTTGGGAATTCGAAATGGATTGAAAATTGAAATTGGATTTGACTTGTTACCTATGGACCTTGATTATAAATCCCTAGTTGAATTTGGTTAATGGAAGGGGGAGCTAAGCTGATAATAATTGGAAGAGCTGAATTTCACCCCAGAATTCGAAATTAATGCGGAACCCGTTGAATAAAATTCAGAGAGACTCCCGGTGCTTTTGTATACATGTTGAAGGATATGCATCGGAATGCGAACCTCCGTGGGGGTCATTGGAGGTTCTAACCTGGTACTGAAGTTCGAAGATTGTAGGATTTACCAAAGAGAGTAGAAGCCCATTGAGTAAATTAGGAAACGTTTAAACCCTGAGTGCGGAACCCGTTGAATAAAATTCAGAGAGAGACATCCCAGTGCTTTTACATACATGTTGAAGAGAATGACCGGAATGCGAACCTCCGTGGGTGTCATTGGAGGTACTGAAGTCCGAGGATTGTAGGATTTACCCCAGAGATTAGAACCCCGTTGAGTAAATGAGGAAATGTTTAAGCCCAGAGTGTGGAACCCCATTGTAGTGAAAAGGTTGTTCAAGAGATCAATTCTAGACAGAAGTATGCTCACGAATGCATAAAGCCGTCAAGCACGTCTAGTACGAGTATCTATGCTGAAATGTTTCGGCAAGGGCCATGTGGTTCAAATGATCTTCTTCTCTGGTCGAGGATGCGAGGCTGGCCTGTGCTCGTTTATTGGTAAGAACTACTTATAATTCAGACCACGGTAGTAAAATTGTAAAAATATTACAACTTCCCAAAGCTACCTTTATCAGATTCAAAATGGTTTGATTGTTATAGAATACTTGCGCTGCTATTAAATATCAATTATAATCAAGTTAGTAATGGGGAATTTTAAATTTGGAGCCTTCTTGGTCGTTTAGTTACCACCTTCTTTTTTCAGTATTCTAGTTACATGCTTTCACATTGAATTAAGCACGAAAAAATGTGCCCACTAAGACTTGTAAATGGTGATTCATACAGTTGGATTTCATTGAGATGGGTATAGATTGTGAAAAAAAGCCAATAGGTACACGGTCCGTTGTTGATTACATTTTATTACCGTTGAGTAACAGTGACAGTTCATTTCCAGGCAAGAACGTAATATACATACACGTAATATACATAGTCTTATACATTTAAAAAATAATAATAATTCAGTAATATTCATTTGAAAAAATATGGTGCCGAGTTTGAAGGGTGGAAATAGTTTCAACATTTCTGCTCAAGTAAGGTCTACAGTACCCTAGGTTTGGTCCATACTCCAAAACTAATGGCAATGTTAGTGTAATTACCAGTAAAGTTCAAGGCATTAGATCGATTGGTAGCTTGAACTAATGTCCAGAATTTCAATTTCAAGTATCTAAGAGTTGAGAGCATTATTTGCTTTTGAGAGATGATCAATTTTGTTTTTTCTCCAAAATTCAAATGTTCTCCCATATTAGACCTCCCGGATAGATTTTTGCTATGTTTCTTATAGCCTTTGTGTCTACAGATCATTACCATGTGCTACAATCCTTGATTTCATCCATAATGTTTTTTTAACAATTTTTTGGCAATTTCAAGGAGTACCTATGCAAATTGCCCCAGAAGACCACCAATAACTATCATTTGGCGCAGATAGGTTAACATTGCGCTTGCTAGAACCTAAAAATCTTGCCATATGCATGAATTTTACTATTTCATCTGATTTTATAGAAATTATAAGAATAAGCTTGAATGCATCCCTGTGCATTTCATCTTGGTCGGACGAATAACTGCGCATCCTTGTGTTTGGAATCCTTCATACAATCACATCTTTATTACTAAAATCGTATGTCTGTCTGTACATTAATTAGAATCATACAATTTTGCGCATATTTTCCGTTTAATGCTATTTGTATACGATTGGTACCATTTTCTCAATTTTCCTTTGTCTGTCAGTCTGTCTGTATGTTTGTCCGCTTTTCACGGTTACAAGGGTCATTGGACAACTGATATGAGTGGGAATGTCTGCATCAATCCAACTTAAATTAAAGGCTATTTGCAGTTTTTATAATTTGAGCCAGAGGGGGTGTTTCAGGGGAGGGGGGGGGGGTGAAATGGGGTATGGGACACCATTGAACGAAGTGAGGTTCTGATTGGGCGAATACGTTTGGATTATAACTTAAATTACAGGCTACTCGAAATTTTTCAAGGAATGGGGTATCTGTCATCACTGAACAAACTGGGGATTCGGATTACTCTAATTCAAGTCAAAGACTACTTTTTCATAATTTTTAAATTTGAGCCACAATGGAGGGGGTTAGTTAGTGGAGGGGTGAGAGAGTTGAAGCATTTCGAACGTCAATGAACCAAGTAGAGACCTTAGGAGTGTCCTAAACTGTGATTGGTGAGAGGGGGGGGGGGGGCTTGCGTATAGTCACGTTAATCTGTGCGACGCACGGGCGAACCAGCTAGTCTTCCATAATCCTCATTAGGAAGTTTACAAAGTATGGCTAAATAGAACATTTTAAATTTAAAACAGAGAAATTTCGGGATGAAGAAAAATAACGAGTTTTCTCACCATATCGTCCCTATGTTATGCAATATAACACTACAGTGATAAGAAAAATAAAATGCCCCATTTCATAATATTTGTTCGGAATAGATATTTACCCGTTGCATTAGATGATAGGACTAAAAATCATCAGTGACGATACGTGCAATAACTACATCTGCATATTTTGTTCTCATTATGGTAATATCAACCTTCATTATTATTTCCTAATTCTTATGTCAGATGACAGCAATGAAGAAACAAATTCTACGGTATTTCTCTTCCTCCGTTATTACGGAAATATCTCAGGCGGTCCGGTCCTTTTCAACCCTCTATCCGTACCTTCCGTGGTAATACTAGGAAAGCCGTCTCTAGGCTGTTTGTTGTTTTTTTCCCTTACGTCACGTGAGGAAGATGCGTTCCCGATATTATAATCACTTTTTAAGGAAAAGGGAGGTCGTCCCTGGGCGGGAGCTAATGTAAATTGATGGGCCGGACCTTCGTCTTGGAGTTCGAAAGGGCGTTCAACTCCCCGGAATTTTTTACCCTCTTCGGTTTATCTCGTCAGAATGTTTCTGGTTCGGTCTTGAATAGGCCGAATATGTTTATACTTATGGGGTGTAACATATAGCGATGATAGTCCTAACTCGTCCAATGTCTAGAAAGCTCATTTAAGACTGAAAATGATCGTGTAAGTAAATAGATGAAGATTATATATTTTTACCTGTAATTATACAATGAATCCGTGTAGCATATACTTTTCCAACAACCTGACAGTTCAAACAAGAGTCATAAAATGGTTCTCAGAAATATTCCTCCACCACTCTTGATACTTTAACACACGAGTATCGTTACGAATTGGAGAAACGTATTAGTTTGTATCTGTCATCCTGTCTGCTATTAGTAAATGTTCAAGGCAGGACATTTTGACATTGCAGCGTTTGCGCATGTAAAAAAGCTATTGCGCATAGATTTGCGAGCAATGTTTCCAATATGGAGCCTGAACTTTTTGGAATTTCTCGTGAATCCCATACTTCCATAATTCATACTTCCATATTCCTTGCGAATTTAATTAAAATCAAAATCAGATGTAGGTACTTGTGGAAGTTCTGCGTGTCGCAAAGTTTTCAGGTTAGAGCTACCAATGATTGCGCAGGGAAATTAAGGTTTATAGAATTCAACACCTCCAGATGAACAGAGGTATAGAAAATCATCATGATCCTAGAGTGCAGATTTTTTTTCTTCTTTTTATGTTTATATTCCTTTCTTTTGTTTTTATTATAAGTTATCTCGGGTCAAACCAGCATAAATCCTTTAAGTATCTCAAATTGCGATTTCAATTGTTGAATTTTGAAGTATTGCATACGGCAGCAAATGGTGGATAAAGAGACAGACAGACTGGTTGGCCGAGGCCATCCAAATCGGTCCGAAAGTTCAAAATCGTGGAGTTGAGCAAAAAAATCTCACCTTGCTAAATTTTACAAGTAATAAGTTCCTATGTTTCGGTAGATTTGCAGAAATAGAGGTGTACGGGTCCAAACCCCAACACATTGGAATATATATAAACAATGAGCATTACCCATGGGTCTGAATTCATCAAATTTTTTCCAGAATCTTTTTTTGTGTTCATAACTGATGGGAAAAGTGAAATGGTCAGGCGAAATCCCGAATATTCACTTAGTTTCTAAAATTACCTACTGCACACTGGTGACGTCACATTTTGAGCTTCTTCCTCCACAGATCAGCTCAAAAGTTGACAAATTTGAATGGATATTATAGTATCAATAACTACTTTCCCGTTGCACTCTCGCGAGCAAACCTCTAACTAACCTTCCTACCATTTCCTACCTGGTGGCTAACTTGCATCCCCCTGTGATAAATTTTATCTTGTCAGACTTTTCGTATTGCTCGTTTTTTCCCTGGGTTGAGCTTAGGTATAATTATTGTTTCTGTTTTATCTCCAATCAGTTATTAGTAGGCAACAGTGCTTTGTGCGGGAATGTTATAATGCTAGAAATAAAAACGGGAAGAAACATTTCGCACCCGTCCTAGAATAAGGGTACAACTCAAAAATCGCGATTTTTGAGTTAGTTGTGGTTCTGAGAAGTAGAAACGGTCTAGTTTGTCTGTAGAGGGTGGAGATATGTGTAGGGCACTCTAATTCCGCTAGAGAGTGCGTGTGTCTTTCTTCTATGGAGGGAGTAACCAATTCACGTCCTAGGAAGAAAGACACAACTCAGTTGAGTTCACGCAGTCTGTGTCTCGTTTTGAGTTGTTTCCTTTTTGTGTGGACAATTTTTACTTGTGTCTTTCTTTTCTGAACATTTTGGATCCTGACTGGTGAGATTTCAGTATTTGAGTTGGAACAACTCGAAAATTCTTAAAAAATCAACAAAACCGTTCCCCCCACTCCCTTCCCACTGGCTAAAAAACTATCCATTCACCATAGGGCGTTAGAGTAATAATGTAGGAAACAAGTTTCGCAAAGATAAATTATGTTCATCGTGTCCCAAAGAACGGGTAGCCAATGGTGTGAAAGGGAAACTTTGAATGCGATTTGCCGAAAATGACAATTTTTGAGTTGTACCCTTATTCTAGGATGGGTGCAATTTCTTCTGTGTTCCCCCGTGATCCTCAGAGAAAAAACTTTGGTTTGACGCTTCTTAGGTACCTACCAATCACTATGGCTGATAGACTTTGTTGATAGAGTAGAAGTTAAGTTGCATTCGTGCACTGAAAGAAACTGCTTTCAACTTGACTCTCATTTTAGTACGAAAAAGAACGGGATTGAATAGAAAAAATGAAAATTTCTTCCTTGATGGGAAAAACAAAAGATCATGGATATGTCTAGTACCTACTGCTTACCAGTTGGTACCTACTACTCAATTGTATACCAACCATGTAGTGCCTTCTTTTTACAAGATTATTCCATTATAGTTACAAAACAATATTAGTTTTTAACTTAGAGTAATAAATCAGCATTCCTTGACACTACAATGGCTTAGAGGTCATGAAATGTCGTGGTAAAATGAGAGCATTCCAAAAAGTGGTGAACGATTTTCCTACTATGAAAACTATGGGAGTTACTCTTCCCTAGTAACGCCTTGGTTGTACGTGAAAATCAATAGAAAATGTGCCGGTCGGGAAAAAAAGTGTCGGTCAGGGAAAAAAAGTGTCGCGAAAAATTCCTTGACCCCCAGGCAAAAGACATATCCATGTCAATATAATAGAACTCGGTTGCTTGCAGTTGTTGTTGTGCTTATAGAGCAGGAATGTTTCTTTGCACAGTCAAATCTCCTAGTCTTGCCACACGGCTACAGTGACGCACCTTGCGGCTGATTTTTTTTTCACCAATGTCATTTGCTGGGTTGCCTCAACGGGCTCACGGATCTTACACTTCGTGTATCCAGCCAAAAGCACTGGTGACGTCATCAAAACGTCGGAATTTAAATAAAAATCAACGATAGGTGTCTTGTACAAAAACTAAATAGGTATCATCTCAACTCATTCTCATCTTTCAAACAAAAAAATTCGTGGGTAACGCTCATAATATTTTTATGCTGGAGAATGTAGTAAACAATCTCGTATTCTGTCAATTTTAAATAATATTATAAGTAAGATGCCAATCATGCCATGAGTCTCACATTGCTACCGTGTTTCAAGTTTGCGATATCTAAAACTGAATGACGCTGACGGTGCGAGATTTTTAAGAAAGAAAATGTCCTCATCCTAGTTCAATTTCCTTCGATTATTTTTGGTTTCTTCAAGGTTCGAACAGAAACCAAAGGGGCTTAATACATGTATAAAGATAGATTCACCGAGATTGAGTCATTTTGAGTTCGCATCACGTCAGGTAAATTAAAGTTTCTTAATAGTCAGTCCAGTCCACAAACCGACCTAGTCACAGTGTTAAAAATTCATTGAGATCAACTGTTACCTTCTCTGAGGAGAAAAAGTTACCTCCACTGTAAAAATGTTAACAGACGTATATTTATGTCGTATTTTTATAAAAACATTCAATGCAGCAAGCACGATTTTTCTAAAATGGCGATTAAAAATAGCTTATGAATGATTCTCAAAGTATATTAGCCACTGAATCTGGGACCTTCAAGGATTAGGTCTAAAACTCCACTAAAAGTCAGCAGAAAGTGTTCAAAATTGATCAAGTTTTCAATGAGAGTTTTCAGTGCGTAACCGTATTTTTTCCTCTTGACCAACTTTTTGTCCGTGTGAGGGATTCTTTTGCTTAAGTGATAAGTGAACGTCGATATATGCTACAAGTAATAGAACCTCTATCAAGGTTCCAACTTCTCTTTATCTCCGTGGTTATAATCAAGGCATTGAGGACTAATTCTCCTCAATTACTGAATCAATTCTTGTCCATTCAATCATTATCTCACCTTCACCTTCTACCATCACCTTTACTACAGCGCACTTTGTCTAATCAATGAGATTGTAACCGTTCACGGCGTTTCGTTACAAAGAACTTTGGCGTTTATTCAATTAGCTTCTTCGGAAATAATGGACGTCTAATGTTGTCAAACCCTAACGATATTACGTCTTGATTCGTTATGCATCCGTTCCGCCTATTATGCATTTTTCTTTCGCCTCCCATTGTCCGTACCCCATTAATAATGTATGTTCTCTTTAGAAAACTTCTCTCCCGTTCTTCACGTATCCTTCACATGCATGGAACAGATTGCGAACATGCAAAGACGGCCGGAGAAGGAAGATGCAGACGGACTCATTGGAGTTTCATTCTAAAATATTAATAATTATAAATTAATAGTTACATAACAGTGTACTGAGAAAGTACAAGCCTGGATAATGAAGACACTGCTTAACTCCTAATGTTGCCTATAATAACAGGTCATCGTTTAAGCTAAATGTAGTACCTACGTCAGTAATTTGCACAATGTGCTTATGCACAGCGCATGCAATAATGATGTGTGTTCGCATGTGCAATGCAATATTGAAGATCACTTCAAGAACTGCCAGAAATTTATGGGGATCCACAGTTTGAGCTGTCGGATATGTGGCCACTATTCAATGATTTCAAAAGAAATAGAGGAAAGAACTCTACTGTCACGTAAAGAATCTGAGTGGAATATTGGACTGTACAATGATTCAGTATCAACTGGGAGTTTTTGAGGCGTCATTTTCTAGTCCATTTTCCAATAGCATTTGTCGTATCTTGTAACTTTTCTGTAGATTTTTCGACCGAGTCTGCGATTGCCAAAATTGCTATTCTGCAAATATGGCAATGGTAGTTCCTCCTGTGTGAGGTACATTGTGTATATAGTAGATAAAGTAAAGGTACCACTACACTTCTCTGCAGAACCCCTGTTTTGATTATTTTGGGATTCGAATATTCATCTTCATTTTTTAATTAAGCTAGAAATTTTGACAAATTGGCAGTTCATATATGTATCCATATTATCTACATCTTCATTGAACGCCTAGGCAGTAGGCATATCTGAAACGGGTATATCTATTATATATGTAAAGTATATTTCCTCCCTCGATTCGTCTGTTTCACACTTACTCCACACCCTAACAGCGAACCGACCGGGATCAGCTTGGAAGTACATAAATCTTTCGACTAATTCGTTTTAAAAGACCTGTTGATTCGGGCTATGCATTTGAATGAGAGCATCGTGGAGCATAACAGAAGGGGGAAGATCAGTGACTCAGCTGTTGAGGCGGGATGTTAATCCCGTTTCATCCCATAACTGTTGGCTTTTGACGGGGATTTCTCTTCCCAGTTGCTACAGTCACGTAAGATGTGGAACTTGGTTCAGAAAATTTTAATAATAATGCCAGTCTGTCCTTAATTCAGTTTTCATTTTCCTCCCATCGTTTATCCCCATGAACTGGGGATTCTTCAGGGAGATGCTAAAGTTAAGATTTAGAATAACGAATTTAAAATTATATAGGTAATCTCTAGCAATATTTCCTTTACGTTGTTGATGAAGGCCAAATTTAAAGTTTTATTTTTGTAAAACTCAAATTTAAAATTGTTTTTGTGAAAAAACTCTTTGTAAAAATCAAATTTAAAGTTATTTGCTCATTTTTATGTAGATAACAGTGTTTATCCGCATGTTCTACCTAGTGCCTGGTGACAGTGATTATAAATTTAAAGTCCCTCAATCAAAATGAGTAAATTTGAGTGTTTCTTCAGAAGTTATTTGAATTTGGATTTTTTATCATAACCATTTCTAAAAATGTTCTATTCCTCCAATTAGATTCCCTTCCCGCAATTTTAAAATTTCGAAAGTCCATGACATGTCCTGAACTAATAATTTGAACGGTCCAAATAGAGAAACGTGGCAAAAAACTTGGTGTCAGGCACGAACTGAATTCATGGAATACGTTGATATTTGTTAAGGTAGAATGCGTTTTACGGAGTCCTTCTTGCCTTGAATTTCCTGATCAACGCACGGCAAATTTGTTTCTGTATTTACCATTCTTTCCTATTGGATTTGGTTCGAGATAACCCACCTATTATGAGAAAAACCGCAAAAAAGTTTGATATATATGTAACTTTGGGCTCTTATGGTAAAACTGTGTCGAGGCGTTTGATAATATTAGTTAATTTTCAAATTTTAATTCCAATACAATTTAACGCAGAAATAGCGATCATTCGAAAATTTTCGTCAGATTTCATCAGGAGTTCTTTTTACAACCTTAGTTATAATAAATTAGTCTAATAGCTTACACTCGAGGCAAACTGAAAGGAAAAAATTTCTATAAAGCGCTGAGAAAGGTGGTTTACAATCACCAAGGGGAAAACGGAAGTTAGTGAAAAAATGTTGTTTATTTCCACGAAAAATAAAGAAGGTAACGTAACAACTGCAAGCAACCCAGTTATATTATATTTCTTATTCAATTCCGTTCTTTTTCTTACTAATATGAGTCAAGTTGAAAGCAGTTTCTTTCAGTGCACGAGGGCAACTCAACTTCTAGTCTATCGCCAACTTCTATCAGCCATATTGAATGGTACTAAACTTACATTTCTATGAAGTTTGGGATTATCCCTTCAAACTGTTGAAACCAGTAATTCTTCCCCTCCTTTCACTTCATTTGATTAGCTATAATCCCTCTTCACTTTGCTAGCACTTAATTGGTTGTACCTCCAGCTCATTTTCCTTTCTCTTGACCGATGGGATTCAAGCTCCCTTCACCTGTGATTATATGAGCTGTGTCCTTTCTAATACGTTCAGTTATTGTTTGTTACTGATGATGGCCTAACCGTCGAAATCCCTTTACTCATCCTCCTTTCACTTCATCAGATTAGCTATAATCCCCTTCACTTTTCTTGCACCTAATTGGTTGTACCTCCAGCCCACTTTCCTTTCTCTCGACCAATGGGATTCAATCTCGATCGATTTAACATTGTAACTCTTTATTTTTCATGGAAATAGACTGCTTTTTTTCCACTAACTTCCGTTTTGAAATGGATTTCCTCAATTTCATCGCGAGTGATTTAGTTTTTTAGTTTTAGTTCATCACCAAGGGGGACTGGACTGGTGGAAGGGTGGTGGTCTGGATGCGTTGAGAGCTACCATTACGTCGTGTATTGCCGCCGATAGAGCGCTGTATGTTTCGGGCTATGCACGAGGCCTAATATCACAGAAAGTTTATTCACAAATTTTATCAGTCTTACTACTCCAATAGGTATTTTATACATATGTTCGCGTAGGAATGAAGATGATCTATCATCTATTAATAATTGTGGTATTAATGATATAGTGATTAATTCATTGTTCATTTTCAAATGATATTCTAGACGAAACTTTAGGATTTACGCTTATTACAAGCATTTACGGACACTGACAGAAACACCGTTATATATATATCCCTCAAAGGCGAAGGGAAAACACCATTACAAAAAATAAAATAAAATAAACTATGTTGTGGGGAGGATGTCAGGCTCACTCGACGCCGGCCTAAGGGATTAAGGAATTGACGATAGTGGAGGAGTGAAAAAGACTAGAAAAAAGTTCCTCACGGGTGGCGATGACACAAAGTACTTCAGCCAAAATTCCCAATTCGAGTAACTCCATGATACTCACACACGAAACCGCAGTTGTTCAGAATGATCTAAAACTGATGTGAGCAAGCCATTTTGATTTTGCCACACAAAAATTTGTTCTTTTCCCAAAATTAAAAACAATGCTTCCGCTACCTTTAGTAGGTGGTAATAGTAGAATATTTTGTTGTAATCTTGGTTATTTAAGCTATTGTAGTTCCAAAATACGGTATTGTAACATCGGTTAGATGCTTGGTAGTGTAATAACAGGATGGAAGTTCAAAGCTGATAATCTGGAGTTGACTTGTTCGTACTTAGTTCAATGAGTTTCTATCGAGTATGGCGACTTCCTTTTCACTCACTCTACCTGACAACCTGACATCCGCGGCGCGATCGTTTTGCCGTTATGGGAATATCCAGTCAACTAATCCTCGAACACCCTTCCCGCCCTGTCACCGCTCCCTCATCTAGCTTTCTTTTCGTTTTCTCCTCTTCCTAACAACTAGTCGGAAAGAAGAACGGTGAAAGAAGAGCAAGAAAAAAGTAGAGGGCGACAGAAACGATCTATAAATACGGAGGACCTGTCACGGGGTTGCCCGGGTGGTGGCACAAGAAGCAATTTTCACGTTATCCGGTTCCCAGTTTGACAACCGAGTGACAACTACTTTGAGATCACCTACCGCCCACCACTGAGACAATTAGCGCGGAGGATCTTCACGATTAAAACACCATTTTTCCTTCTGTAGGTGACATTTTTATTATTTTATCAACGATAATTCAACAATTGTATCCAGGGCAACTTCAAATAATCGAATCTTCAGGTTCATAATCTTTCAACGCAATGTTCATTAACTTTCACATTTTTGAAATCAAGAGGCACCCCAAGGCGATGATCACTAAAGTTAAAACAATCAAATAATGTACAGTATCGCCCAAATTATTGGAATCAGTCACTCAAACATCAAATTTGGTAACTACATACTTTTTTTGAAAATTTTGTGTCCACTACAAGAATTATAAGGCCACAACGAAAGAACGGAAGTAGAAATAGATTGATTATGAGGTTATTTTTTAGTCAATTTTCAAAAGCATTTTCGACAAATCTTGTGCAATTAAGAGAAGATGAAGAAAACTCGGCGCTCCGCGCCTCGCCAGGGGGCAAGCCCCCTGGACCCCCGGTTACCTCTATTTACATACTTCGGACGAAATTATTGAAACACAGAATGTGTTTGCGTTGTCGCGCAACCAAGTGACAACCAAACAAGCGTCATTGTTTACTATTCATTTATAACATCAATTTATATAGTTATAGTATGAAACTACGAAAAAAAAATACGAAATAAATTCGTGATAAATCAAGAGCGATTTATCAAGTAAATGTCCTAAAGAGGCTACATACGAAATTACAGCTTCCTAGAGTGTAAAGTATAGAAATTAGCTTTAAAAGCCACTCATCTGATCCGGACCCTGGACATCGTCAAGTAAATGTCCTAAAGAGGCTACATAGAAATTACAGCTTCCTAGAGTGTAAAACATAGAAATTAGCTTCAAAAGCCACTCATCTGATCCGGACCCTGGGCATCGTCAAGTAAATGTCCTAAAGAGGCTACAAACGAAATTACAGCTTCCTAGAGTGTAAAGTATAGAAATTACCTATCCAAATTATTTAACCTCCGCTTCACAAATCAAACCGTTTTCGTAATACTCAGATCACCTGCTATGAATCAAATCATCGAAACACAAGCTCAATGAAATCATCAGAAATTAACAAGCGGTTGCAATCATGTTCACAATATCAATTATTGAGAATGATCACCTGTGTGTAAACAATTATTTATATAACCATGCTCATAACTCAGTTTGTTGGACACGCACTTCGCAGTAGTTAACATAATATTGTTGGATAAATCGAGAGCTTTCGAACGAATGGTCAACGAATTTTGTGGGATGAAAAACGACGAAGTACCATTTCCCTAGCAACGACTCGGTTGTACGTGAAAATCATCCGTCACACATTTCGTTACCATCCCGCGTTCCATTTTCGGCTAGTTAGTCCATGGCTAAAACACATTCTGTGTTAAAAAAAAAGCAGCAAACCCTCATGTTGTCTCAACACACGTTCAAGACCCAGAGACATATTGCCGCAGAGTGTAAGTGGAGTTAGAAAGCTGTGCATAATGTGTTGAAGTTTTGGAAGGAAACTAGATATCTCAATTTCGACGTGTTGCAAGGTGTGGTAGGACAAAAAAGACGTCTCCTCCACACCTTTTGCAAGCAAATCTTTTCTCAGATCAATAGCAATTTTTCTAGGATCACCTTTAGAAATCCTCAACAGCAGGGCGTCAGTTCTTGGAGACATCTTTGAATTGAGAGATCCAGTTTCCTTTCACAACTTCAACAAGTTATATGCACTGCTTTCTGATTCACCTGACTCTTTAAGGCAATATTTCTCTGGCTCGTGAACAAGTGGTGAGACAACGTTAGGATTTTGCTGCGTTTTTTGGACTAATATCCATTTTAGGATTAAAAATTTAGTAAAAGTGAAAAAATTCACAAAATTTGAAGAAAATGCTTTGGGAAAAATTGACACAACCTCCTACAAAATAACCTCACAATCATTCTATTTCTACTTCAGTTTCTTTTTGTGGCCTTATAAATCTTGTAGTGGTCACAAAATGTTCAAAAAATTTTGTCCCGAATCAAAAAAGTACCAGATGTGTACCCAACTTAGAAATTTGATGTTTTGGGTGACTGATTCCATTAATTTGGGCGATATTGTAATCTGCTTCGGCTGATACCTGTTTTTATTATTTATTATTATTTTATTTATTTATTTTTTTTTTTTTTTATTAAAACTTTTTGTAAAAGTACCTAATGGGTTTTATGTTACATGTACCTATTAGCTAAACTAATATACCCCGCACTTTTAGTTGTAGACGTACTCTGATGGAGTATAACTAATTAGATTGGTTATAGCGAATTATGATAGTTACGAATTAGATTAGTTATAGTTATGCAAATTCTGCTCAGAATACTGAACGTGGTAACTGAGCCTCTATGGTTGTGGTAGATCATATTTTTACAACTTGAAAAATCAATCGAATCCGCTGAGAGACCTCCTTAGCTGATTTCGTTTCCATTATACTTGAGATGCTGAAATTTGTTAGGAAGCCTCTCTGGGTATTGTAAACTATAATTGTAGGTAGGTACTATTTCCAGGCAGGACTGTTACAACTGATCAGGATTATAGAAATATATAATATGGTACACAGTCATTTACATCAAGTTCTTGGGCGCTCAGCTAGATTATGAATAAAAACATGTATCCATTCGAGACGGTAACTGAATCAGTTTTAAATAAGTTAATTTCACATCTAGATACATCTAGCGTCCTTTATTGGAATCGTCTCGATATTAGTTTACGTGTCTACTGATTAAATGAACACATTCTTTCGGTTAATTCAATAACCTGCATGGATATCAAATATTCATATGCTCTAGATTTTACGTATTAAAAATTATTAAAGTTTCATTTACTTATTACATGTTTAATCCGCAATTGAATTAATTTTTATAGGTAAGTATTTAATTAATTTTTTGTAGATTGTTGTAAAGTTTATGAGGTAAATTTACGTAGCCGAAATGGGTATGGTGGGTCGTAAAGACAAACACTGTCAATATTCCATCCTATTCACGATATTCTTTGTCAAAAATCAAGAAGAAAAACGTACCCGGGAATGGAAATAGAAGATTCGGAGGTATCCCATGTTTCTACAATACCAATACCATTAGTTTTTATAAATAGTAATTTTGAAACCAATCTGGCCTCTCACTGCATTCTGAAGATTCTTGTTCACCCTTGGAGTTTTGAAAGGCAAATCGGAGATGGAATAAAAACAAAGCTCCCTGAGGATGAAGGCCATGACGCCTGATAACGTCGCGTTGTTGACAAGGTTCAAGGAGGAGTTGCACAACCACAGGGAAGGTTTGAAGTCTCTGTGGAAATACCCAGTTTGTCTTTTGAATCCTCAGACCTATAAATTTATTAGTTAAGCCACGAGATGTGAACAACTGAACTAATGGATAAGATTCTGTCTTCTCTTGAATGTTGAGAAATAACTAATTATTTTGGATCGTATTAATAGCATTAATCTAAAGATAAAAATTAAATCCTGAAATATTTATTTTATTCATTTTTTAATTTTTTTTTTTTTTTTTTTCATGTCTTTACCTTGGCACACAACTGGGACAGTTTTCAAGGGTGGAGAAATTATCCTATGAATTTCACTTACAACCAATCGTTGCCAAGGACCTGTCTCTTTGCCATTTTTCAATGTACAAAAATTCGTTCACGAGTCGTTGGAAAGCTCTTGATTTATCTGAAACAACACTTAATGCCGCATATTACTTCCTCCATACATACCTGAAAAACAATGGTTACAAGCTAGATGTGATGTCAAAATATGATGTGATGTATCTTGTTGTTTTGTTTGGGCTCAGTTTCCTACTAGGCATCGACATTATTCCAAATCGACCTGTGGTGTTGAAATTCGGAATCGAGCACTTTTGGGACATCTAGAATACGATACATATGGTACAGAGGCACACTGATCAGCTGATGGATCCCAGAGGCTAACTTTATTCCAAATCGACCTGTGGTGTTACAAATTGGAATGGAGCACTTTTGAGAACTCTAGAATACGATTACATATGTTATAGAGGCGAACTTCTTTTCCAATTGATCTTTACGCTACTGAAATTTGGATTGAAGCGCTTTTGTGACCTGTGAATTACAGTTATATGGTACGAAGGCGCACTAGTCCGCTGAGGGCCCTCTGAGGCTTGTTTTTTTAATTTTTTTTTCTTTAATAATACACCTGAGGTACAGCAATTTGGTACGGAGTGCCTTTGGACTTCTGAAAGGATTCAAACAATTCTAATGCGTAAAAATGTTTTACTGTGTCTAGTTTCGCCAAACTCCAAATTTAAGATTCAGATTCATACAGCACACATTGTTAAAAAAAAGTGTTGTTGAAGTCTGCTGGGATGTGTCTTGACGTATGCTGAACTCATATCTGCACGTTTCACAAAAATGTGTGAAGCACATATTAATATTAAATTATTTACCGCTGAGCACCATTATTCTTATTTAGTGGCGAAAGAAATACATAGTAGCAAAGCAGACATAATGTACATGCAGTGTGTCAATTTCAAAAGAAATATATAAAAATCGAGTTTATAAGAGCTGGGAACTTCAAGTCTCTCGTTTCCATACATCCATTCTGGAGTTTCGGAGTGGAATTGCTTTGAGACTTTCAGTTAGTCAAATCTTCTGGCAGAAAAAAATGATCATAGAGACAATAATGGTAAATCCATGTATGTGTAGATACTATAGACCGAGAATAGATATCTAGATACCTTGGAAGTAGCACTAAATTATATATTTCTTACTACGCTCAATTTAACTCTATTGACTATCGCGGAAGGGCAAATATGAACCCTCAATCAACGATGTCTCCTAACTTTATCCACATCATACACAGGAGCTTAGTTCTGTCATCATTACTCTCGAATGATGTTATATGTGATGCACAACCCCCGAAAAATAGTCGATGACATAAGGTGAGACTAAATACCCGCTCGCCAGGTGTGCATAATGTCGACCCACAATTAGAAAGGAGTTTCCTTCCGTATTTTTCAACCCTTCCCAGCCGTCGGAGATTTATGATAATTCCGGGACGAGCGGAGGGCCCTCCTGAAGATCATTAGTTTGTTGCACTTCATGAGGCGGTGGGGCAACAATGCTGGGATCACTACCGGCAAACCGGTAGTAGCAGAGAGGGCCGACCTGCTCATTTACAACAATGACGGTTAGGTCATCATTGGCCCCCTTTTATGTCGTTGGGTGAAGAACTTGCTTCCTTCGCCTCTGCCCCTTTCATATTGAGCTCAAGTAAAAACAAAAGTTAAGGTTTTGAGTTCACAATAGGCTCTTAGCAAATTTAAAAAAAAATGAAGCTATTGTAATGGCACGGAAAAGTTTAAAATCAGAATTTATGAAAACATTCTTCATTTAAATCCGCTTTGAGGCATTCTGAAACGATTCCTAAAGTCTGCGCTCTTTCATTTATATATAAAACAAATTTATCAACAATTAACTAGGACATTACAGATTTTTTTCTAAAATTTATGCTGAAAAACGTACTAAAATGTCATCAATATTTGCTTAAAATTCGATTAAAAAAAAAATATAAAAATCCAAAATCTTTTTTAATTACTTGAATTATTTGAATTTTATCGAGTTCGTGTTGTTTGACATAAAATTGGTTTTTAATATTTCTTTTCCACTGAAATTGCTCGAATATCAATACAATTTAACATATAATACGATGAATAATTTATGAAAATTTGCTGATACGATCATGCTGCATGACTGGAACTTTTACAGTGATTCAGCTAGTGATACAGGAAACTATCCGGTTTTTTACCAAATACACTATAAAACACACTAAAAGACCTGCTCCACTCGTATAATATCAGTTGAAGATGTTAGCAGAATACTCTCACAACTCTCTCCTCAATATAAGGTTAAGGCATGTGTGGGTATAATATGAAATGTAATCTCAGATCGCCTAGCCGAAAATGGGGCATTATCTAGTGACACAACCACAGTGCTCCCGACACACAGATTTGACGGCCCAATTCAGAGGAAACATGAAGCAAAATTGGAAACAATATCGCTACATCTACCCCTTGTGATGGATATGGGTAGTTCTTCCTTCTCAATTCTTGCGAATGCCACACGGTGAGATAGTTAAATAGGCGCTTCAGCCTTCAGAATATCCTCTGGTTGTAGCAGGTTAATCGCATCTACCTTTTGAAGGGGTAACTTCTCAATTTCCAACACCTTCTTTTTATATGTTAGCAGAGCTTGGTTTCGAACCACTAGGCATCTATTTTTCTAATGAAAATGTTCCAATGAGAATGTTCCAAATCATCACAACATACACATGCAATGTTTATTGATTGGCCTATTTTGTAGAGATAGGACCTGCAAAGTCTGTGTCCAACCCCTCAACCTCTCTGACTGTTATGGCGCTCCTACAACCCCCCCTCCCCTCTTCCCTTAACTTTCCATAGGCAAAATGGGCAATATACCCTAAGCATTTTCCATTAACAATTAAAAAGTCCAGTCATGCAGCATGACCCCATTAGCGAATTTTTGAAGAAATCTTCGACATTTCAGTCGCTATTGATCGTGTAGAGAAATTTTAGTTTATGATTTTGATAGACAAACATGGAATGAAATTTTAAACAAGCACCTACTTAAACAGCATGGTTCTAGGATTGGTTATACAGGGATACTTCCATAAGAGTAGTTCAATCTGAATTTGGACAATGTTTCATGCAAATATTACCGATTTTTACAACTAGCGAACGGCATTATTTCAATTTTTGACTGATTTTTCAACTTTGAAATTTTTGAAAACTTGATACATATTCTTATAGGACATTTTACGCTGATTCCGAATATACCACATGTTAGTATGCTGAAAAAATTATTTCGCACAACAAATCGCAAAAAACAGGCTATTTTGAAATTGTTGACTACATTTTTGAAAATTTCAACCCGAAGATGTAATCCGATCATGCTGGCCAACGAACTTGAACTTTCTTTTGTGTCCTTAACATTTTAAAATTTGTTTGAAGTTTCTAGCACAATTCTACGGACAGTTATCGTCTGGAATGACACATACATACATACATACATACATACATACATATATACATACATACATACATACATACATACATACATACATACATAAAAAAATGCGTTAAACTTCAGAATATGATTCAGAATAGCCTGAAACGGATTTCTGCATAAAATGTTTTCAAAAATTCACATTCTACAAATTTTGAGGCGAGAGCAATAGCTTAATTTTCTTCAAAAATTCGCTAACATACCTACCCATGCCCTGCCTACTTGGAGGCCCCCTTCCACCCACCCCCCCACCCCCCACCCCCGCGTTTTATGAAAATCTCGGCAGTGTGATGTATATGGGTAATTCCCCTTCCCGATTCATACAAATACCACACTTTGGGATAGTTACTGCGCTATTCAACCTTCAGGATATCCTTCCCGGATATAGCAGGTTAATCGTATCTACCTTTTGAAGGCGTAACTTCTCCATTTCCATCACCTCCTTTTTATATGTTAGCAGAGCATAGTTTCGAACCACTAGGCATCTATTTTTCTAATGAAAATGTTCCTATGAGAATGTTCCAAATCATCACAGTCATCACAACATTCACATGCAATGTTTATTGATTGGCCTATTTTGTGGAGATAGGATCAGCAAAGTCTGTGTCCACCCCCTCAGCCTCTCTGAATGTTACGCCCCCCCCCCCCCCCCCCCCTTCCTTCACCGTTTCATAGGCAAAATGGTTAATATACCCTAAACGTTTACAATTAGCAATTAAAAACATACCCATGCCCTGCCTGATTGGAGGCCCCTTCCACCCCCCCCCCCCTGCTTTATGAAAATTTCGGGAGGGTGAGTGGGTAGTTCCCCCTTCGCGATTTATACAAATGCCACACCTTGGGATAGTTACTGAGCACTTCAACCTTCAGGATATCCTCCGGATGTAGCAGATCAATCGCATCTACCCTTTGAAGGCGCAACTACTCCTTCTCCATAACTTCCTTGTTATACCATCTGCAAACCAACATAGACTACAACTACTACTATATCATCTTGGTGTGTGAAAATGACAGAGAAAGACTATAGTTTCTCCGCAACGTTTCTTATTAAAAGTTCATTCTCCACAATGTCACGGCTGAGAAGTAGACACAGACTTTGCAGATCCTATCTTTACAAAGTAGGCCAATCAAGTCACATTGCAAGTGAATATTGTGGTGATTGTGGTAATTTGGAACATTTTCTTTGGAGCATTTTCATTTCTCCTCAGTACATACAACGAAAATAAATATGTTTTCCTCAATAACTAAATTATAAATTTAAAAAAAAAAAAAAAATACCGTTCAATTTAAATGTTTTGTTAACCACGGGAAATGTCGAAGTATTTATACGAAAGTAAGTAAGTAAGTAAACAAGTATTTAATGTCGAAGTATTTATTTTATGTATTAGTATTTTTTAGTTCTTCGCCAGTAGGTATTTATAAGTTCTTCACAGACGTTCGATGTAAGATTCAAATATATAATAATTATGTCCAAAAACTTGAAAAGTTCCTCTGTCTATGTTCCTGTCTGCTGGAAAAAAAGCGTTCTTGGCTGTGTCATTTTCATTTCTCCTCAGTACATAAAACGAAGATAAATATGTTACCGTCAATAAATGTTTTGTTTAACATCGTGTTTATTTTTTATTTATTTATTTATTTTTTTTTTTTTTTTTTTTGTATATTTTTGTTATGTTACGGGAAATCACAGTTCGAAGTATTTATACACGAAGTATTTATTTTATGTATTAGTATTTATTAGTTCTTCGCCAGTAGGTATTTATAAGTTCTTCAGCGTAAAATATAAATAGACGTTTGATGTAATTGATTCAAATATATAATAATTATGTCCGAAAACATTGAAAAGTTCCTTCTGAATATTATTCTATGATTTCCTGTCCTGGTTTTGTTAAAAAAGCGTTCTTGGCTGTGAAAGATGAAGTTAGTATAAATCAAACTCACATAACCCAACCTACACCAACAGAAAAAAACTAACCAGAATACTAAAAGGATTAAAAATCGATTCCCGTGTTTAATTCATTAGTCTCCGTAAAATAAAGAACGTAATAGGGCCGCGGGATATGCATATTGATGAAGGATGTGTAACGATAATAACTGGATTCATATGATCTAGATTAGAGCGAGTAGGGGATGGCGCGGGATAGTTTCGGAATCAGGTTTTCTTTGCTTTCAAGCTCTGTTGCGTTCGTAATTTGTTCCACGAAAGATCTTCATTCCCGAAAAATGTGTATTCATAAAATCCTGTTCATAGCGTATAATTATCGTCTGCAGAGGAATTAGGTGTCACAGAACATCGAGAGGTTCCGGCTATTATTCATTTTGACAGACTGAAATTCGTGGATAGTCCTAAACTTGAAGGGTTTTATTTGCGTAAATATCTGTGAATATAGATTTTTTTCTTCTTTTTACGTTCGTTCTGGATTCAGGTATGTTCCACATGCCTGAATCCAGAAAGTCCGGTTTATGGTCACAGTGCTAGAAGCATCAAAAAAGAATGAATACAATATGCGTAGATGGATGGTCTAACTATTCCAATGGTTCTCCGAGCGTTTGAGTCAAACTTCTTTTGTTCATCACGAACACATTCACGCTCGGTTCGGTTTTTGAATAAGTAATAGCCGACGAACTTTGCGAACCTTTCTGAGTTCGCGTGTCGTGAATTAAACAGTAACTGGGGAACAATAAGAATAAAGTTAATAAAGGTTACATCCGTTGAACGGTGGAGACGTTGTCTGGTATTACATTGGAGTACGAAGCTATACAGCATGAAAGTAATGTTTGTGTTGCATCCAAAACTTGCTGATTAATTATAGCCTTTTGTAGTTGAGTAAAAAAAAAACAAAAATTATTTCTGTTCTAGAACCAAAAATTTCAACCATGTATCATGTTTTCTCCTCGATATTGATTCGAAATTCTATGAACTTAACAAGCGGTTGCAATCATGTTCACAATATCAATTATTGAGAATGATCACCTGTGTGTAAACAATTATTTATATAACCATGCTCATAACTCAGTTTGTTGGACACGCACTTCGCAGTAGTTAACATAATATTGTTGGATAAATCGAGAGCTTTCGAACGAATGGTCAACGAATTTTGTGGGATGAAAAACGACGAAGTACCATTTCCCTAGCAACGACTCGGTTGTAGGCGGAAATCACTGTAACACTATATGTTTCGTGCGCGGAAAAAAATTGACTCGCAAAAATTGCTAGGACCCCAGGGCTAAAACATGATACATGTTAAAAAAAACTAATTTTAATGTATGTTCAAATTACTGCTCAATAAATTCTTCAAAATTCTCCCTGTGAGCAATTTAGCAGCATAATCTTCATCAATGAGTTCGGTATAGGTGCCGTAGAATCAGTTGGTGATAGTCTTGAAATATTTTATTGTCAATTGCGGAGTACCCATAATCATATATCTCCTATGCATTGTCCACTAATACCTCCTTGCATGGAAACAATGATTTGAAGCTCTACTTAGAAATCATCAAGGATTTTGTATACTTAATAATTAAATTGTTAGTAACGTCAAGTTTGTATGGAGTATTGATTAAAATTTCTAATTAAAACAGCATCGGGGGTCTATAGCGAATTCAGAATTCGTGGTTAACAATACTCAAATTTCCTGGCTGGCTGTGGGTACACAGATAGATTATTTTGAAGGAAATACTTGATACAAATTGATCATGAATGATAAGTTCCAGCCATGCAGTACGACCATATAAGCGAATTTTCGTAATATATCGTATTATTTGACGCTAAATTGTTTTCAAATTATATCATTATGAGTTCTGAGATATTGTTAACCACCAATTTTATCCCAGGAAAATTTGTTCTAAACGATATTCTGCAATTAAAAAGATATTTTGAATATTTACTTATTTGCATTTTTGTCGATTTTTCGTCGCTTTACATTATTCAGCATAGTTGTTTGCAGATATTTTTAACGTTCTAGTTCAATGTTCATAAGCAGTTCATAAGCTAGAATGTTCTAGTTCATAAGCAGTTACCAAAATTCTAGAGAAATATGAATTTACAGATTATTGGCCGTTTCGAGCCATTTTTAGTGATTTTCGGATTTTTGAAATTAGAGCAATTTAATGTGCTCAAAAAATGCTGGCCAGTAAAATCATCTTTTTATTTGGAAAGCTTGATATTTTCAAAGTGTTCATCTAATCATAAAGTGAAATATCATCTGGAATGACACACACACAAATATATATATATATACCTATATATATATATATATATATATATATATATATATATATATATATATATATATATATATATATATATATATATAAATGAAAAAGCGCCAGCTTCAGGGAATGATTCTGAACGTTTAGATACGGTTAAAATTTTTGCAATAGCTTTATATATTTTAAAAATTTGCTAAAATAAAAATAAAATAAAAAATCAAAGATTGTAAAGAAATGGACAGGTACATAATCATTTAATATTGTACTGTTTGTCACATGAGACAATGGTAACAAAACGTATAACTAATATTTTTCACTTGTTTCCGGATTTTTCTAGCCCAGAACAATAACAATGAATCACCATTAACCATCACGTAACCAAAAAACAATATGATGTAACTGAACATGTGATGTTTCTTATTACAATACATAATACAACAACTTTATCCGCCCTCCGAAAGAACTACAATAACGAGATCCTTTGAAAAATTTAGTAAAGGATAGAAATATGACCACTACCACACATTGCATTGTTTCTATTCGTTCTGCGTATCACGTTTCTAAATATTCCACTAACATTTAATAAATCCTGTTTTAGTTTCGATATCGGTTCTTAAAAGGTAAATGTAGGTCGACACAGAGATTTCTTGGGGGAACGCGGTGCAGTGAATCACTTCAGAATGGTGCTAAGTGTCTTTCGAAACTCCCATAAACTCAATGGCTTTCTCGAGTCAGCTGGCCAGGTGAACCGTCCTAAGTATAATGCAGCTCAAGTGCCAATGGCGTGATTTCACACAAATGTGATTTTCCATCACGACAGTAAATAACCAGAAAACGCCACTTTCAAAAACAAATCGGCGCTTCGAACGCGCGGCAAAGCATTAGGCGCGCTCGTTGCACGTCCCGAGATTGCTCAACTGTTCAGGTTAGAAAATCTTGTCCTCGAAGGAGGTTCTAACGAGTTTTGTAGGAGAACTTGGGCCATTTTTATGGGCTTTTCTTGGCTGTCGAAAGACAAAAGGAGGGGGACCTTGCATTCGGCGCCGTTTTGCGGTAATGTCGAGGCCCCCGGGTCGAACCGTAATGTAGGCAAGGCAACACATGTGCAACCTTTGACGACAGGCCTTTTGAAGTCGTCCTTTTGTGGGAGGGAACAGCTTCGGAGAGGTTACGTAAACGTCAGAAAGCGAACCGCATGATGAACCGCTTCCTGCGCCAATGTCTTCGGTGCAGGGCCGTTGAGAACTCTGCAGAGAGTAGTAGTTTACATATATTGATTTAGGAATAAACTACTGGAGACCACCAAAAGTTGATGTGGTTACTTGTGCTGCTAGTGGAACCCTGAACATGGCAATAGCTTCACAGTATTCTATCTATTAAGTAGATCTGTTATTGCTCTATTAGCAAGTGAAGTTTATACTGGTAGATTAACTTTGTGGCAGTATGTCTTACCTTTTGATCAACAAAAGTTCTGTACGGTATACAGTAGGTATGCCCGTCCAAACGCAATGTCAAAAAGTTTTAGAGCAACCAACACCATCCATCAATGAGTTACCGAATTAAGATTTACTTACTGTCCAGCA
Source organism: Adelphocoris suturalis (assembly GCA_030762985.1). NCBI lineage: Eukaryota > Metazoa > Arthropoda > Insecta > Hemiptera > Miridae > Adelphocoris > Adelphocoris suturalis. Next base: position 21,739,626 of record CM061041.1, on the reverse strand, counting down.
TAACTTACCTAACAACAGGTGCGTTCAGCTGCGTGGAATAAGTCAATGCAGTCAATGTGCTTTGGATGTCAATTAGTTTGATCAGCAAAGACCTTGTGATGACTTGTCAAATCCAATATTAGTTATGCTGACTATCAGCATTTCGTCTGAAATCCCACTTCAATACAGAGGTAGCAGTTCTGTAGTATATATTACTAAACCATGCTATATCACATGGCAGTGAATTGTACTTACTGTAAATAATTCGGAAACTAAGAAGTATGAAAACTGTATTGACATGTATCATGCCTCTAGGATGGCCCGTGATTTGAATTGTTGCAGGACCGCATTTTCTGCAGGACCATTAGACGAGCGAACGTTGTCATGATAGTAACATGTTGGTTGTTAATAACATGTGGAGGAGAGTCTATCAAGCAATCACCTAATTTGAAATTATTAAACTAAAATAAAATCACTTCTGAAGAGAAAATCGAAGAAGCCGAAGTACAAAATGCGGATTTCTACAAAATTATAACATGTTTTTTTTACCATTGTTTCAAATTTTAGCTTCATACGTTGAATAACAAAGAAATTAGCTTTGAGGGGCCTCAAGGCAACTGTATCACTAGCATTTTTGTATATATATATATATATATATATATATATATATATATATATATATATATATATATGTATAATATATATAAGTTTCTTATAGGAGATTATGAAAAAAACACTCACGAACTCGAAAGATGTATCGTTTAATCAACGAAAAATCAAAAACGATGTTCGTTATATCGCGAGAGCTTTCAACGTTTACGTTCTTATCATATCACTCACAATTGATATAACGTGACTCGATACAGAAGATAAAAGTAATCGAAAGTTTATAACATCGATAGCTTGATTCAAAATAATTTCAACTAAGTACTATTGTCTTACAAACATGGAAATATTATTATAACATAAAATAAGATTACAAAAATCAACAATGAATTATTACAAACAATATTTTAGAACGGTAGGTACTGAGGAAACTTACATCCCCCCACCCCGAGACAGAAGCTGCAAAAGGTAAGTGTTGTTGCTTCTGTTTTTAACAGAAATTGATTTGAAATATGTGTGTTTGAGATTGTAGTTTCTAATTTTACTCTACAGAAGGAACTAACTTGGAGATATGATATAATTGGCTTGTGCGTTTTCTTCCGTTTGTTCCGATTTCAAAAATATTGGAAGATCGCTGTTCAACTATAGGGAAAGGACCCAATCTGATTTCATCCAGTTTGCTGCGGTTCATAGCGTTTGAAGCCTCTACATAAACTAAGTCCCCCACCTTAAAGTGATATGTTTTCCTTTCATGAGACAAACGTTTTTTATTCTCTTCGTGATTTCGTAGGGTGTTGAGGTATGCCTGTTTTTTCGCAGCTTGGTAATCTTGAGGGGTCCGTAATTCTTGTGGAACGATGTCTAGTTCTTTACCATACATCAAGTAACTGGGAGCGAAACCTGTTACGCTGTGGATCGTGTCATTGTAGTCATGTACACATTTGGCCGCAACTGTGGACCATGCCACTTTTGATTTAGACTCATTTATTCTACAGCGAATTCTGTTTACCAAAGTTTGGTTTAGTCTCTCGTTTAATCCATTAGAAGAGGGCATGTCTACTGATGTTATGACATGTTCAATGTTCTTGTTAGCTAAATACTGATCAAATTCTGTTGAAGTCAACCCGCCATATTGATCTGTAAGTAACAGACCAATTGAGTGTCCATTGCACACTTTATCAAGTAATTTCACAAATTCATGACTAGTCTGATTGGCAGAGGTTGAAACGTATGCATATCTGCTGAAGTGATCGACCAGAAGATGGAGATAACGTTTTGTCGAACGACGCCCACCAAACCCTCCGATTGTGTCCAATGACATGATTTGGAAAGGCTCAGAAGCAGGTCCCAAATGGCCCATCACACCTTTTTCTTTCCTTATTCTTGTTTTGTTACGAATGCATATATCACAACTAGCACAAAGTATCTGAGCATGCTCCTTCATTCGTGGAAAATAATATGAAGGCAGTAGCATATTAAGTAAGTGTTTAGTGCCTATGTGCCCGTAATGTTCATGGGTGCGGCTAAGAAGTTGTCTCCCAAATGATTCTGAAAGGCATATACGAGATCGTTTCCTAACTTTCTTATAAAATACCCCATTAGTCTGATGTAATGTTGATTTATCAAGGAACTGTTGGTCATTTTGTATTTCCTTTAGTGAGACAACGTTGACCAGTTGTAATGTATCTGGAAGTACTTGTTCGGAGTCTTCAAGAACTGGGTTTCGTGAAAGGCAATCTGCTTCAATATTTGATACACCGGGTTTATATGTCACCTCACAATCAAACTGTAGGAGATAGTTCGTCAGCTCTCCTAGTTCTTCATCTGTACGTGCCTTTATACGAAGGTGTTCCAAAGGTTTGTGGTCTGTGAAAACATGAAAGCGTCTGCCCATCAACCAATATTGCCAGTATCTGATAGCTTCCCTGATAGCAATGCATTCTATGTATATTGCCTTTTTTTTCTTTTGTGCAACACTCAATTTTCTAGAGAAGTATGCTACTGGTTTCTCACTGCCATCTTTTTGTGGTTGTTTTAATACTGCTGCTATTCCTGATATACTAGCGTCGGTGTATATATTTATTGGCGCATCTTTATCAAAAATAGCAAGAACAGGTGAAGTGGTTAAATACTTTTTTATGTGTTCAAACGTCTTTTGACATCTGTCATCCCATATAAACTCTACATTTTTTCGTAAAAGATTATGAAAAGGTTCTAACAATTGAGCTGAATTAGGGATGTATTTGTTATAGAAGTTGATTTTCCCTAAAAGCTGACGAATATTTTTGCGGTTTCCAGGAGTAGGTAAATTCCTAATGGCCGTTAAATTGTCCGTAAGGGGGCGCACTGTATTGTACCCTATAATATGTCCCAGGTACCGTACTTCATTGGCTGCAAACGTACACTTGGCAAACTTCAAACGGAAGCCCTCAGAGCGGATTGCCTCCAATAATAGGGAAATATGATTGAGGTGCTCCTCAAATGTACGAGAAAATATTAGAAGGTCATCAATATAGTTTGAGCAGAAATCTGAAAGCCTGTATCTTCGAATTATTCCCGATAATATACGTTGGAAAACCGCAGGAGCGTTTTTCAACCCAAAAGGCAAACTGGTCCACTGATAATGCCCGTTACTGGTTACAAGACCTGTCTTATGTCGATCTTCTTGGCATAAAGAAATGGTCCAGAATGCTGAATTTATATCAAAGCTGGTAAACCATTTACATCCTTTGGTTTGAATAATTAAATCGTCAATTAGCGGGAATGGTTGACTTTCTGGTACTATCAATTTGTTCAAATCACGGAAATCTATGCATAGGCGGGTCTTCAGTTTTTCGTTCCCTTCTTTCTTGTATGCCATTGTAACTGGGGATGCGAACGGTGAATAAGACTCCTCTATAATTCCGTGTTTCAACAATTCAGCTACTTGCGATTGGATCTCCTTTTGATCCTCAAAACTACACCTGTAAGGCCTTTTGGCAACGTAAGTGTCTTGGGTTAATTTTATTTGAGCCTCATAATCTCGTACCTGACCAATATCAAACTTATTCTTGGCAAAACAGGTTCCATATTTTTCTACAAGGTCATAAATTGCTTGACGCTTGTCTGTAGACAGATGCTTTGTTTTCATGTTGAATTCTTCAATAGGGAGGTACTCATTCCAGTTAATTGAAGGAATTTGCTGGTGTGTAGACCTACTTTTTTCTGGGGCCTCTCTTAATGCCTGGGAGATTTGCAGATTTTCATCCTGGCGCAATCTGAATTCAAGAATGCTGTCCAAGCCCAGTAGAACGTCATATTGAAAGTTTTTTCGTTCAACCACAAAAAATCGTGAAATTTTTTCTATATCAAAAATTTTCATTTTAAGGAATACTATCCCACAGGAGTTTCGCTCTCCACTCATTGTTCTATAAGCATAATTTTTATTGATGACATTTGTCGCGGAATTTATGTCTTTGGCTTTAAGCTTTTGTAAATATGTAGATGTGATCATAGTAATATTTGCCCCAGGGTCGTACAATCCGCGTGCATCTATATTTTCGATTTTTATTTGCATATCAATGAGTGGAGGCAAATTTAGTTTTTTGAATTTTTAATTTCGTCATTGAAAAGCTGCTCCAACTCAGTGTTGTGAGCGATTTTTACATTTTTCTCTTTGAATTTGCTATCTGAACCTCCAGGTTTATTGCGACAATTTTCCACCGGATGAAATCTATTTTTATAACCCAATTTTTCACAGATCGTACAAGGTGTGTAGTGTGTCTGAGCATGGGGTTTGAATTTATTTCCTTTGCTGCTTATGGTCAAAAGATTTAATTTTGATAGCAATTTTCCTTGAGATACAATTTCATCTCTATCGAGCCCTTCACTAACAAAGGATGGCAGACTGATTATCACTAATGCTATGCGATCTTTTTCGGACATATCTGGAAACGCACTTACTAATAAATTATATTTTTTTATTACAAATTCAGAATAGCTACCGGTTTTCATCCATCTGTATCTTACGGCAAACGAGATGTCCGACCAGCTTTTCCCTGCGAATGATTCCAGAAACGCTGCAGTCCACTGTTCCCAGGTGCTGATTCCGATGATCAACCAATTCGACTCAAACCACGTCGCCGGTGGGCCATCCAAAAATAGGCGCAGTGCTTCTACTCTGTGGTTTTCTGAAATGTTGAGTCTTTCACATTCCTTGTCGAAAGATCGTAGCCATACAGTTGCGTCCTGGTCCTTCCCAGTAAATTTTCGGCAAATCATATCCTTGGTGAGAGACTGCATAGATTTTATTGTCGTGTTTGCTGTTTGAGAGTTTTCGCCGAGTTGTTTGTCGTCTTGAGTACTGTCTTGCTCCAGGAACTCGTCTCCAAAGATGACGTTATCGTCCTTATCAAGGTAGATGTCCCGAAGACTATCGCTCAATGTAACATTCACCCGTCGGAATTGGCCTCGTCCCTGGATGCTTTTCACCGCTTTCTTTACCGCTGGTAGTTGATTCAGCTGCTTATGTAACGCGAGTGGTGAGCTTTCCGACGAGAATAGGTATATTTCATCGTGTATTCGGATCGAGGTCACCACATACAATGATGTTTTAGGGTCCGAAGCAGAACGCTCGAGCGCGATTCGAAATTGTGCTTTTACGTCACTCATCTCGCGGACACGGTAAGTTTTTGATTTATAAGTTTCTTATAGGAGATTATGAAAAAAACACTCACGAACTCGAAAGATGTATCGTTTAATCAACGAAAAATCAAAAACGATGTTCGTTATATCGCGAGAGCTTTCAACGTTTACGTTCTTATCATATCACTCACAATTGATATAACGTGACTCGATACAGAAGATAAAAGTAATCGAAAGTTTATAACATCGATAGCTTGATTCAAAATAATTTCAACTAAGTACTATTGTCTTACAAACATGGAAATATTATTATAACATAAAATAAGATTACAAAAATCAACAATGAATTATTACAAACAATATTTTAGAACGGTAGGTACTGAGGAAACTTACATATATATATATATATATATATATATATATATATATATATCGTTGTTACGTGCAATTTTTTCTTTCCTTTGTCAGATGACAATTTTCGTCATGAAGGTCTCTGTAAAAACGAATTCTATGTTAAATCAAAAACAGTAAGATTGGCGATACCATAGGGCCAAAAATGTAAAACGTAATGATTTTTAAAGGTAGTGTTACTTTACCGGATCCAACAATAAGCATTCAAGCTTCAATCTAGAGGTAATTAACTGATCCACAAGTGTTGTAATTACTGTTCTAATTTGTTGGAAACCTGTTCTTATCACACCCAACTTGGAATTACAATGAAAAATTACAGTTGCAAGGGTCTCACTGATACTTTCGAGCAGTGTTGTTTAATACTCACATCACGATCAACAGCCTGTGAAGTGTGCGAATGAAGGATGGTTTCTCATTTTAAAAGTGCCTGTAGTACAATGAGGTGTGAGTTGATTATTATGCTAATCGCAAGGTGGGAGAGGAACCATTTTCGTTGTAGTTAAAAAGATGGAGATTTCCCGTCGTTAACCAGTGGTATATCAGGTGATCCAAAGGTTCAACGAGCTGTGTTGGATATAGTTCACCTGCCTAATTGAGATTCAATTACGTGCGAAATCGTTGGGTCATTAAACGTTATTGATACCTATTTACGCGTTACCCATCATTAGAGGTTGAAAAGTGCACATGAGAAGAGTTGGCGTTTGCGCATATCGTAAAAGGTGTAACACATTAGCGGCAAGAGCGACCGATTTTTTGAACTTTTGATGATTATTCTGGGCATAAATGACAACTCCAAAACAAACTCAAGAGGTACCAAGGGAGGAGATTTCCGCTTCTTTTGTTGCTGCTTAGGTTATCAATGTTGATAATTGAATTATTATTTTTGATAACACAAACGAAAAATATCACCGTTAGACAGATTATCATTGGAATTGATATAGTGAGAACATGTTCTCATCTTGATTGAATTCCAGTATCACTTCTTCGTCTCAATCGCAATACTTTCCCTTCACCCTTCGGGTTTAATTCGTCCCTGAGAATCATGTAAATACCAAATTCTTCAAACTATTGGTATGATGCATGGGAAACCTTTTCAGTTGTAACACCGACGTAATCTTATTGTTCCATAACGCTTGGCCCCACACCGTAATGGTAAAACTGCAGTAGATTTCAATAACACTGAATAAAATATGGTGCCCATTCAGGTCCTGCGGCCTTATATTGAACAATGGGGGTCCTGATTCGTGATTGAGCCTCCGGATAAACTTTCGGCGCCCTCATTCTGCGGTAAACATTCACAACTGTATCTCCATTTTCTTGTAATGTGTTGCTACCTACACAATATGAAGATCAAGGACCGCAGACATCAATGCCAATTTTAAAGTCTGATAGTCTAAAGACTGGCTATCTGGGTATTTGCGCAACGGTGAATCTAAGATATTAAGATTGAGGAACCTTGTCCACCTGTTTCTGAACTGCTCCTGAAGAGTGGATATTTCAAGAATCCAGTTGGTGTTTGTAGGGAGAATGTGTTGACTGTGTGGTGGATAATTTTTCATCTTTGTTGAATAGAAAATTTTTATAAAATCTTGTACTCACTAAACCAAAAGTATAAAAGCGTTGTTATTTAGTAGCGGAGTTGTTATTATTCTGCGGCTAGCACCCATTAAATTTATTATCGGGAAGGGCTTTGCTGCTTGTGTCTAAAAAGCCTTTCTGTTCTGATGATATATCACATCTCGGGTGGTGAACTAAAGAAAGTTGCCTTTTCCTGGCATGAGGTAGTACCTATAAATTCCAGTAGTTTTAGCTGTAGTTTAGCTGTGCTTACGATTGCTTCTGACTAGAACGGAATGGGCTGCAGCTAGTCCTAATGTAAGAAAAAAACGAGCATAATAATCGAGTCATGGCGTTTCCTAATTGAAGATTTTGTATCATCCCTTGAAAATTAACGTAGAATGTATCCAAGCATATCTTGTGTAGAATGAGTTGGTGATTATGCAAAACCCTTACAACCCAATGGGTTCAATGAATATCCGACATGATTGTTATCAATTGGTGGCAGTGTGAGAAAAAATACCAGCTACCATGAGACGGATGCCTCAATAACGACGTCTTATTGAAGGCTCCTTTTCTGATAAATCGGCTAGATTTATGAACAGAACCCTTTTCACCCCAAAATAACGATAAAAACTTGGAATACGTTTACTCATAACGAGGAATATATTTAAATAGTTATGCGACTCATTTAGCCAGCTTCAATTTATACTAATTTGATAAGAGCTGTTTGGGGTTTTATCCAATTCGTCGATGACGATAGGTAATGAAGAAAAATTATGAAAAATAGAAGTGATGTGATTGGTAACTATGTACCTTGAAATTTCTCAAACTTCTGGTTCCTAGCTACTTGATGATTGGTTCTCACTAGTGTAGCTAGGCTATTACACAAATGAAATCGGGCAAACTGTTTCTTTGTAGAAGGTGATTATGTCAACCCCTATTGTGAGCCTTGGTAAATACCTAAAATTTTCGTTGAATACCTTCAAACTGCTGGTTCCTGGAGACTATGCAAAACTGGCAGAGAGATGTAACAGAGGGAATTTCAGTGGATATTCGACGGGATTGTGATCGATTGATGATGTGAGAAGAATTACCTGCTGCCATGAGAAGGTTGACTCAATAACGAGGTGTATTCGCCTCTTATTGAAGACTCCTCTTCCAATGAGTTGGCTAGATTTATGATCAGAACCCTTCCCTCCCCAACATATAACAACAACCACGAAGCCTTTTACTGCCTTTCAGTTTGTAAATCACTCGAGACAAGAAGGCAGTGGGGTAAGGTGGTATAGGCCAATATAAACACGGCCTCCGACACGGGGGCCTAACCGCCCTGCGAATTATTGCGTGTTAATTGCTCGCCCGTCCCCTCTCTCTCAAACCCGTAGGACGTTGTGTTGGGGGAGAAAGATAGAGCGAGAGAGAGTGAGAGAGTGAGATCCCGGCCTCGCCATCACCTTGTCCCTACCATTAAGAGGGGCACGAGGGGTGGGGGGAGCGCGCCCCTTCCCCTCCGCGGCCATCCACTTCCCCTCCCCACGTTCGCTCCACACCTGAACCGAACGATGATTTTTATCATAACTTTCTTTACACGTGAGGTTAATTTATTATTAAAACAGCCGGGGAAATTTTTTCTCTCTACTTGAAAGGTGTTCAGTGCAGAATCGATACTCAACAACGCGGAAGAACGCTGCCGTTTTATTATTAACCTCATTCTCAAAATGAAGCTATGGATCTAGTTTTCTGAACTCTTTTGAACTACAACATTATCCAAAACATTTCACGACTTTTATTTATTATTCAGCAGTAGCAGTAATATTAAATTTGCATTTAAATGAAAACAGAACTGTTCAGTTCTAATTTCAAATGGTAACATATGCAACTGCAGATATTTATCCTGGGGTGAAACTATGGAGTTTTGAATTGTGATAGCCCCTCGTTTTAGACAAGGGAGGGGTGTAAAATTGAACAGAAGTGCAACTTATAAGAGACTCTTAATATTGTTAATCAATACCTATGTTGCTACTTTTTATCTCAAAAAAGTCGACCATGCTCGAACGAATCAAATAAAGAGGGTTTCACGCCGTTTCAACAGATGGCTAGTCGAAACGTTTATTTCGTGAGCGTCCAGGAGCCACGGGTCGCTTAGGGAAAAGAAATTGATCGAACGTTGTGTAGCATTTGGGAATGTACTCGTAGCATCGCGTCGGAGCTTGCAAGCTACACAATTTAGTAGGATTCTAAAAGAAAACTCACTCCTGGGGCTTTACAGAAAGACATGACGAAATCTCTCAGGACTGATTTTTGGGAGCTCCTGGAATATCTGCAAAACAGGTAGCGGATGTAACTACTTGCTACTAGGCTGCACTTAGACTGGATGTGGAAGTCTCGATCCGAACCGATCCGATGACTCCTGGCCAGGAAAACTGGAACAGTTCCATGGCAGAACGAATGCATCTGGCCATGAAAGCTATTATTATCTGGAGCTGGCCTATTTTATAGAGTTTTTATTACAACTAATCATTCAATGTCGTAATAATACTAATGAATACTTACATACTCGATTCTTCCAATGTAATGAAAACTCAAATTATTGAGAATAAGTTGCTAAGGATAATATATTCAAAATTGCCGCACAGATACTCTACTCTGCTATATAGGGAATTTGATTGTAAAAATGTGGCAACTGGATATTCTCTGAACCAATTTAAGCCCACTAGTTATAGACCGGTTATAAGCACGTCGTTTTTCATCACACAACTGTCTGTACAAAACATTGCAGAACAAATAATAATCCCTTGTGACTATGGAAGAGTTGGTTTTTATAATTAAATTGAGCAATTTAAAGCTCTTAACCCTTCAGTTAATTTAACATTGTTGATCATACCATGGTTTTTTTATTTTTTATTTTTTTTTTTGTTTTTTTTTTACACATAGTGTGATAGTATTTTTCAAACATTCGAATCCGAAATTTCCCATTGTGAGCAACTTATCAGTTTCAATTTCCAATTGTTTTTTTGTAATTTTCTCTAATTTCTGTTTTCCAAGATAACCTTGGTAAAAGCAGCAAGATAACCCATTGGTCTTCACTTTCGTCCGTCAGTTTCAACAAAACAAGCATATGACCCAAGAAGATTTGGGGTCAAACCTCAAAATAACCAGTACGGCTTATGATACATAGTACAAGTCAACAACAGAACTACCCTTCACCCCCAAATACGTAAATTTGCCATATGAGTCGCCATTAGTACGTCCATTAAGAACAAGTTGTTTAGATATTTAAATATTTTACCTATCTACATATATACGTGTGCATCAGTTGTTTCATACGGAGTTAGTTTTATAATTCGTATTCCCAATCCCGCGAAGATTGGTCATTTGTTAGGTTTAATCGTACGTTGGATGAATATTAATTCATTCGGTCTGCAGACATACCTGATGAGTAATTCAAGATCGCACTGTAATTTATCAGGTAATACTCTGAGGTCAAAACTAGCCACGTGTTCCTTCCATTTATGGAAAACTCATAACGCTTCCTAAGTAATAGTCTACGTCACGCATCTAAAACACTGGAAGCCAGTTTATTGGTGAGAAACACGCTCCAATAATTATAGATAACAAAGCAATTGACGTGAGGTTTCAGTATGAATGAACCAATTAATAAAAATGAATGGAAATATAATCTTTTGTCAGCATTAAATACATCGGTACGTAATCATTAGAACGTTTCTTTATTCGGACAGTTCAGATTATCGCAAGATTTATAATATTTTAAATTTGATTTTCAAAAAACTCATAACTATAAATTCGATTATTAACAACAACAAAAAGAAAACTATAAGTTAGTGGATATTTTACATTTCTGAATATTATTCTCCCTGAAGAACCCCCAGTTCCTGGGTTGAAACGTTGGCGTTTAATCGAAAAAAAAATTAGGACAGAAGGCCTTTTTTATAAAGCTTGTCGTAATCATTAGACTCATAATCCAACAATATTTTCCAATAATTACATTTACAAAAAAGAATGGAGACTTGGGAAGTAGCCTGTAGTCAGAAAATTTCACATGCATAACTATGAACTTGACAAAAATATGTAGTTCAAGATAGTTCATGCACTCATCTTGAAATAATATTTCTACCGTCATTATCAGCATGGAACTTTGATTATGACCAATCATTTGTTGTGTTTCTTATATTATTTTGATTATTACTGTATAAAAAATATTATTATCGTAGAGTATGGGTAAATACACAAACTCTCAACATCAGACATAAATCAACTTATTAAAATTAAAATAAAGACATGTTCTAAATCAATACATCTCTGGCAGGGCAAGTACACAAGAGCTAGGTTTAAATGTCATCCACTGCATTACACACTGGGAAATTTTTTTCAAGCGAACTAACAATATTGGCATATTTATTTGTCATCTAAGGATATGTTAAGAGCACCCAGCTACTCCCCTTTATTTAGGTATTTATTTTCATCAATCGTTAAGAACCGTCACTGTATTTATTTATTTAATTTATTTATTTTATTTTATTTACTTATTTATTTATTTATTTATTTTTTTTTTTTGAACTCCTTATATGTATAAGGAGTTCAAAAAGTGTTATTCACTTCAAAGAAAGTGTTATTCACCAACTTCAAGTGAAAACTTTGCTAAAAGGATCCTTCTATCTCTTTTCTCAAACCTTCTAAGCAATAAGTTAACAAAATCATATAAATCGGATTATTGCTAAGAATAATCTTCGAGTTACTGAAAAATATTGTTTATAGGAGAAGCAAAACACAGAAGGGGGTGTCCTATTTTGTACCTCATGTCCTAATTGTACCTGTTTTCATGGAGCTAAAGTTTCTAGTTCCACGCTATCATAATTTGAGTACTCCTTTGTAGGAACGAAGAAGGAGAAATGAGTTCCGTTTTGATTCCGGGTTAGCCAGTCGTTTCTCTTTCGTTTTGTGCATTACGTAGCTGTTATTCTGAGTTCTTTACAATATTTTTTTTTTCTATACTTACTAATGTACCATTCCGTGCAATAAAAGAAGAAACATAAATTGACACCGATTCTCAAACATGAATTATACGTTGTTTGTCTAGGTTTAACCACTAGAAATCATCACCTGGGGCCTATTTCATAATGTAACAAGTGACGTGCCGATTTTATGTACAAGTTGTAAAAAATGAGTGGGCAAGCGTTTCATAAAGTTCAAGAGTAGACTTGTAATGCACTGTGAAAATTAACAAGTGTACAAGTGTAACCCCATAATTTTGAACAAGTTACTGTTTTACAGTTGTTAAAAATGGCCGATTTTTAACCTACGTCCGTTCACCTGTAAACTTGTTATTTTCCAGCATTGTGAGTTGACAATTTTTCGGTGTTTAATATGCGGAAATCATCAGCTGAAGAATACAGACAAGAAAGAAGCATTCATCGTAGAAGACGCCAAAGATTTTTTCGGCCACGAATAAACGCTCATTTCGTGGGTATTTTTGAGTTTAACGAGAGATTTATGATGTCTTCCGAGACCCTTGAAAGATTCAAATGGTGCGTGACCATGTGCAACTATGGATCTCCCCATCATTGAAGAACAAATTGAAGTGTGAAGATCTCTCGAAGTTACAGATAACATTCCTAACCCAGCAGCATTAAGACTTGATTAACTGATTAATAATTTTTGCTGAATGAAGGAGAAAAATCCTAATCAACCAGCCATCAGAATAAGTTGAAATCAAATACACACTTTCTCCACTTTTCAGTTTATAATCTGTCTGTCTTCCAATCATTACACCTTGTCATTTACGATTAACATCCTGTCGTGTACTTAAAACCGTTTTTTATATAAATAGAGAGTTCCTGGTTGCAACGTTTTTAGTTTACAAGGTGCCCGTGAGCCATGATAAGCAGATCTGGAAACAACTGACAGCTGAGGAATTAGTAGAGGTGGACGACGTGAGTAGGAGACCGCTTGATTGGGAACGCAAGATCGAGTCTTAGTACGTCCTCGTTACCACGTCTTCGAAACTTCGCCCGTAAATGTATAAACCCGAGGAAGGTTTCAGTGATAAGCGTGTTCAGTTCATATTTTTCATATTAAAATTTATACTGAATTAATATAATAAATATATTATTTAAAATATAAATTAAATATATAATTATATTAAACTATACTAAATTTTATATACATCCTATTTTCACTCGAAGCAGTCCATTTATCGAGTGTCAAAAAATAACTAGTCAACAAATCGGAGGATAAAGTTTTGCCGAAAAATGATTAAAATAATTTCATTCTAATTATATCTACCTTTTTTCATGATACAAACATTAAACTTTCAAGATAGAAACATGTATTATTTTACTGAGTTTCTACACGAAATGCCTAAAATCTGTATATTTATGCCGACCTCCATATCTACACACCAATATTACTACTAATATTGCTGAGCTAGAATTTACTAGAACGATCGCTAGTGTTCCTGACTGATTTGTCTTCAAGGTAAACCTGGAACATATCGTCGAGCTCCAATTTTGTCTTTGCTCAATCAACTAGCGTGATTAAGCTTACGAAGTCTAAAACTTCACGCTGATTTTCATTACACAAATAAAACGGCGGAAGGACGGACAACGGACTGATTCGGTTTTTGAAATCCATGTATCTAAAAACGCAACCAAAAATTTTGGGAGGGAGGTTAAAAAAAATTTCTTATCCGATTGCAAAGGTTCACTTTGCAAAGAACACTACGAATTGAAAACAGAACAATAAACCACATGATAATAAATTATGGAATGTGAGATCTGGATGAAGGAAAACAGAACCGGAGAAATACAAGATGTCGGAATTTCGGAATCAGCTTCAGGTTACAAAATTGATAAGAGACGACCTGTGAAGACACGTGAAACACCGAGTTTGCACCGTAGTAACAGCCAGCGTTGTTAGCAAAATTTTGGTTCACCCTAGATACACGTACACCGTATTAAGATACCGTGGTAACCAGGAACTCTCTATTATTCGCTGACAAAACTCCAATTTCGGCATCCCGCTTGACGTTGTTCATGTCACTTGTCCCCACACGCCATTTTTAAACTTAGCTTCTTCAAGTGTAACTTTTCTACACTTGTACTCTTTGTTTTGGTGAAACACATGTTCTAGTTTACCGTGCATTACAACTAACTGTACTTGTTAACTTGTAGACTTGTAACTTGTTGTTTTATGAAATAGGCCCCTGGTTTTTGGTTCTCCACAAAGCTCATCGATCACATTCGAATCCAACGACCAGTCGAGTCGTCTCCAGGTTTGCACCGATGAACCTCCTCTCCTGTGATATGATATTCCTAGGAATCTTAGTAATAACTCATCTCGGAGAGGAAGGCAAAACGTCGAGCAGGTGCGACCATTTCGGAAATATAACGGCCTCACGCTACATTTCCTATAACGAGCACAAATTCGCCACCTCCGGCCGCCACCTCGGCGACGCATTAGTTTTCAACTATATTACTCAAACGGCTCCGTAGAAACTACGATATATACGTTTGTCCTAGTTTTTCGTGAGTCCATTTCATCACTTATAATGTAGAATACCTACCCTGAAATTCAAATATCTACCTAATTGTGTTTCTTTTGTGATTCGTCTCTTCATCCTTTACGTATTTTAAAAGACTCAGTCGGATGTACGCAGTCCCTCTCTCTTAAACAGAAATAGGTTGAAGAAATGTGTGCTTACTTGGTTGATAGCTCGGGGTTTGAGAAATTGTTATCAACGAGTGTAGTTTACGATTTCTGAGACCCTTAATGCTTTGTCTTCGATCATCGATCAGGCATATTTTATTTTCTATTGATTGATATGATTTATTGATCTTATGACATGAAAAGGTCTTTAGACTCCCACAATCACCTCGCAATTTCAAACGAAGAATTCTCTTAAACTGAGCCGAATAAGTCATTGTCAGTACGGTGTAATCCGCCGCACAGATGATGCTAAAAGGTGGCGGAAATTGTTTAGGGTGACAGACTCATTGGAATAGCTGGGTTTCGAATAACAATGGCAAAATATTGTGTTTAGATGTTTATTATCACATTTCAACACAGAATAATTTACAAAAAATTTTTCCTCTATTTTCATTGATTTATTCCATTTTCCCCGAACTCTTAAAAAAATCAAAATGTTTCCTGAAATTCTTTAAAAACTAAATTTGGTTAAAACAAATTCATTTAAAATTGAAAAAAAATATATATAAATTTTATATTTAAAAACTGTTTCTGAAATTCCAGAAAATGTAGCTATTGCTCTTGGTCGAATTTGCTAAAAGTTCCCCAGAATCACTAAATTTTTATAGAATGTGTTTCAGGGTGTCCGGAAACAAAATTTAGTTGTTGTTGAATGGCATGATACAACAATTCAGGCCAAAGCGCATTTTTGCCGCTGCGCAACAGTAGAAAAAGTGAATAATAATGAGAGATCTGACTTTGGAGTCACATTCTGGGGTCCTAACTGGACACATGGAAGAAAAAAAAAAAAAAAAACGTGTAGTCACGTGCATACAGCGACTTTTTTCGATATTCTGATTTTTCCAGCTTTTTTGATCCGAAAAATCTATGAAGGCCAATTCAATGAAGATAATATTTTTATGTATTCGGATACATAGCCTGAATACAAATAAATAGTTATTTAAGGGTTAATTAATATGTGGGGCCCGCCACGGCGAAAAAAAGTACCGGAGAAAATGCTGATTTCCAACTTTTCGACCCTCTGGACTACTCCAGACAGCTCGAAACGACAAAACCAGTATTGCTCGTTGTTCATATATATATATATATATATATATATATATATATATATATATATATATATATATATATATATATATATATATATATATATATATATATATATATATATATATATGAACAACACAATTATATATATATAATTAACACAAATTTTAGAGAAAACAATAATTTACAGCACAAACTATTTTTTATATTTCGGCTATTTCCTTTTTTCAAAATATGAAGAACTCAATATAAAAAAATAGTTTGTGGTGTAAACTATTGTTTTCTCCAAAATTTGTGTCAATTATACATGCTCTAGTAGAGAGACTTCATTGAATTGAATTATATATATAATTCTCCTAGTCTTGCAGGATTGCTTCTTTGAAACTAGCTCCTAAGCAATACGGTACCAGCATTACTGGTGACTAGGAGGGAGTTGGAGTCTCACTGGATTAAGTTATATATATATATATATATATATATATATATATATATATATATATGTATATATTTCAGCTAAAGAATCAACATTAAACCGATCAGCTAGATGCGTTTTTAATATTCGAATTTCCGCCACCTTCCAGCGTCATTGGCGCCACTGTGCGCCGGTTCGCTAAAAAACAAGAACATCAAAATATTATTTATTCCCACGAACAGAAACCAGTTTTCATCGACATCAATACTCCTCCGACATACTTCCGCCTCACCCCAAGTTGACCCTTTTTTCCACAAACGACAACAACCCGGATAAAGGCCAGTAATTAAAAGACCACACCCTCCAAGAGACATCGAGGGGTGTTCCCTTTACAAGCTTGCGCTCTCTGCGTCCTGCTCGCAACAGGTTGTTGATATATTAGCAAAGACACGTTGTCCTTTTCTGATTCACTAACTCGAAGATTGGTATGACACATTGATGTCGACTTTGCTGCAATCTATCGATAAACTGGAAAAGTTCAGTCTAGTTTAAACAAATGTAAGACTGGAAGTAATTTACGTTAGCGTGTGCGCGGAATGGAATCATTGATTTGAGAAGCTCCTAGGTCTATTAGACCTTCAAACTTCTATCAAGACCAGCTGTGGATTTTCTGTTACAACCAATAAATAAAAAGGCGGTTGTTTATTAACCTATGATGGACACGATTCTGTTCAAACACGGATCTATCAGTTCATCGCAACGAGAGTCCTGCATACCTCATATTTTATTAAAATAGTGTTGGCGGGTGGCGAGAGGGGGGGGGGGGCATCGTGTGAAAGCATTAAATTGTTTTAAGAAAAGTCTGATTTTCCTAAATTTTCCTAAATTTAGATGACCCACGAATCGGCATTGAAAGACTTAAAATACATCATAAGAGCTTCAAATTTCATTTTTGAGTATTAGAGTTATTTTCTTAACTGAATAATGATTTTGTCTGACGTTTTTTCTTATCACTAAGAACGTAAATTTAGGTACATTACGTAGTTTCCTTCTACATTCCTAGGGTTTTTATAATATTTATGATAACTAAATACATATAATCACACAAATGAATAATGTATGCATATATTTCATATTTTATAAAAATATTCACTTTGAATAAATTTAAAAAAATTCAGATTAGTAGGACATGTAGGGCAAAATGATGCATATATGTAGTTTGGTTGTCTGGGTGCTCGCAAGCTCGCATCTCAAAACTTCATAACATCAAGTGGTGAATCTTTCAGTAAACGACCCAATGACTCTAGCTAACCAACCCCTCGAAACGACTTTTCCACGAATCACACTGACGAACACAAAACGAGGTTGGCGGCATTTCACTAAACATTTGATGCAAACTAACACTAACTTTTAGATTTTTACCGCTTGCACGGATTAAACTCATGCATAGATATGTCTTTTGGCCATTATTTATTGACAATATAATACAATGTTATTGAAATTAGATAGCTACTTAACTTGTAGGTAAGATAAGAAACAGTAGGTGAAATCACTTAAATTAAAAATTCGAATTTTTTTGTTGCTGTTTCGTTAATTGCTAGGAAATAGTGACTTCCGCATTTCTGGATAGAGTAGCGTGATTAGTAACGCAATGAAAGTAGGTAACAACCTAGTTACCCATTACATTAGAGAGTTTTTGTATTTCTCGTATTGGTATTTCTCGTTAACACGAAAACAAGCTGTTAGAGCGAGCACAATGAATGCTAACCTTTTTGCATCGATTTCTCGTAGCGTTTTCGTAAGCCCGAGAAGAAGAGAACTCTTACAAAGACGTTAATGTGACTCTTGTAGTGAATCACTGCTCAAAACTCAATTGTCACAGTAGACAATTTCCAAAGTATAACATGAATTAAGAAACCACGACCACTTACCTCTTCATCATATGAAAACGATTCTGCCGTGAAGAACACAAATCTTTAAAACGTGTAAAATGAACCTTGAAACGAAATCTTGAAACTGAAATGAACCTTGAAAATGTTAACACTGAAATCTTCGATAAAACTTCGAAAGCAAGAACAAAATGCCGCTAATGACCTTTCTAGTTGAGGGGCAGGGAAAAAACACGAAAGGAAGACAAATACAAAGGTTAAACCAACAACAAAAGACGGCACGGGGAAAATTCAGGCGATTATGTCGGGTGTATATGTGTATCCATGCCAACTGCATGATAGTTGCTAAGTTATTCTAGAGTGTTATCCTAGAGAAAGGTCAAGTTGTCGTCTCGTAATTACGATTCCGAAAAAGCTGACTCCGTTTCGTTCCGAAAAGCGTTTCCACGTTACGAAAACCTCTTCTCGATTCTGAAAGGCCATTTTCGTATACGAGAAAATGAATACGAGAAGTACTAAAACTCTCTATTTTGTGATCACGATCACGCTTATTTTGTCATGACGCCCAGCCAGGAGACATACTATGTCATATATGATATATGATAGTTTGACTGTATCAAAATGACGTATTGTGTTTTCTCACGTCATAATGTAAATGGGTGCTCATTGTGTCAATCGTACACAGCAGGCCTATAGAGAGACTCAATACCTAATTTCAGCCTCCTGGGTCTATTAGAAGAGAAATGAGCTCAAAAGGTCACTCAGCTGATCTGTGTAGTTCTTCCTTGTGTCAATCGTACACATCATACCAATAGAAGCTCAATACTAAATGCCAGCTTCCTCCTTCTATAAGGAGAGAAATGAGTTCCCGAGCTCACTCATCTGGTAACTGAGGATCCCCACAAATGAGATGTGGTGATAATGTGAGAGTATTCTAAAAAGTGGCGAACGATTTTCCTGCAATTTTAGCGTCGTTGAAGCACTCTACTCTTATCTGGCAGTCCTTGGTTCGACTCAAAGCTGCACTTTTTTAGAAGATGGCACCTAATTACCCATTTATAGCATTTCCAAACCAAATGAATCCTTTCCCATGTCAAATGAGTCCTTCCTTTTCCAAGTCAAATTAAACCTTTTCCAAACCAAATGATTCCTTTTCCATATCAAATGAAACCTTTTCCAAACCAAATGAAACCTTTTCCAAACCAAATGAAACCTTTTCCAAACCAAATGAAACCTTTTCCAAATCAAATGAAACTTTTTCCAAACCAAATGAAACCTATTGAGAAAATGAGTGAACTGAGGTACCTAGATAGGTACCCACTCACATTCAACAGTCAGAAATTTCTCAAACTTACTTGTTTCCTATTCTACTAAGGTGAGATCCACTTCGGTAATCCTATGCCTGAAATTCATCGAATTTTCATTTTGTCAACGTCTTTCTATGATAGGTACAAATGCATCTACCTGCAACTTGCAGGTTACCTACCTATCTAGGTACCTCAGTTCACTCATTAGCGAATATTTGAAGAAAATTAAGCTATTGTTCTCGCCTCAAAATTTGTAGATTGTGAAATTTTGAAAAATTTTATGCAGAAATCCTTTTCAGGCTATTCTGAATCATATTCTGAAGTTTAACGCATTTTTTTATGTATGTATGTATGTGTCATTCCAGACGATAACTGTCCGTAGAATTGTGCTAGAAACTTCAAACAAATTTTAAAATGTTGAGGACACAAAACGAAAGTTCAAGTTCGTTGGCCAGCATGATCGGATTACATCTTCGGGTTGAAATTTTCAAAAATGTAGTCAAAAATTTCAAAATAGCCTGTTTTTTTGCGATTTGTTGTGCAAAATAATTTTTTCAGCATACTAACATGTGGTATATTCGGAATCAGCGTAAAATTTCCTATAAAAATATGCATCAAGTTTTCAAAAATTTCAAAGTTGAAAAATCAGTCAGAAATCGAAATAATGCCGTTCGCTAGTTGTAAAAATCGGTAATATTTGCATGAAACATTGTCCAAATTCAGATTGAACTACTCTTATGTAGTGACTGAAATGTCGAAGATTTCTTCAAAAATTCGCTCATGGGGTCATGCTGCATGACTGGCATTTTCTCTCAATAGGTTTCATTTGGTTTGGAAAAAGTTTCATTTGATTTGGAAACAGTTTCATTTGGTTTGGAAAAGGTTTCATTTGGTTTGGGAAAGGTTTCATTTGATATGGAAAAGGTTTCATTCGGTTTGGAAAAGGTTTCATTTGACTTGGAAAAGGTTTCATTTGACTTGGAAAAGGTTTCATTTGGCTTGGAAATGCTATATATAGTAGCACTTCATCTTTTGAAGGCTTGTTAGTTTAGAGCCCTTCAATGATAATACATGATTATAGACGTCACATAGACGCCAATTTCTTAGACGTCCCTAATCATATCTTTCTAATGACAGAACGAATCCGAGAAGACTTGAGTCAACCACTCACCATCAAAAAGTGTTGAAAAAATGTGTCTCGAGAGGGCAATAGTCTTAGGGCTTGTCGGTAGAGCGTGGTAAAATCAAAGCGAAGATGTGTACGAACATCTCGTGAATCTCCATCATATTTCAATTTACCTTCTGTATTTTTCTCGCTGAAAAACTCCTTAATGGGAGATATTCTTCTCTTTGAACACTTCCGAACTGATGTTACGTAATGAGAAATGAATAATCTTGGAAATAATGAAGAAGAAATAATCTGAATGGGAGATAACTTCAGAATGAAACGTGGAGTTTTGAGAGACTATTTCAACTATCGCCCACAATGAAAACAATTAGTAGCGTGTTATTTTTCCGTATATCATAAGAAATTATCGAGAAACACGGTATTTTCACTCTGAAACGAAATTATTTATTCTACAACCACTAGGACGACAAAAACATGATGCTTCATTTTCGTATGACAATATTTTCTAATCACGTACAAAATAATCACAGTTATACTTTCAAATGATAAGTGAATATTTTTTTCGAAGTCGTATTATATTAACATGTATTATATTTTCTTAAAAACTACGAAAGGTACAGAAAACGACATGAGTTATATTAAAATATTGAATTGCCCCACAAAAATCCAAGTATTTAACTTTCCAACATCCGAAAAAGAAAAAAAAATTTCTCTCAGGTTTTGTTAGGAAAAACTCGGCGCTCCAACCCTCGCCAGGGACCAACCCCTGGACTCCCGGTTACCTCTATTTACATACTTCGAATGAAATTATTGAAACACAGAATGTGTGTTAACTCACGCGTTACACATAAACCCACACGATTTCTGATTATTTCCGCTTACAACCCAATCGTTGCAAGGGAAGTAGTAGGTACTTCGTCATTGTTGTTTAAAAATATATTACCTATTAGGTATATATTTTTTTAAATATATATTATGTTAACTACTGCGAAGTGCGTGGCCAACAAGATGAGTTATGAGCATGGTTATTTGAATAATTGTTTCGTACAGGTAGTCATTCTCAATAATTGATATTGTGAACAAGATTGCAACCGCTTGTTAATTTCTGATGATTCCATTGAGCTGGTAGTGAGTCGTTGCGCTGGTGATAAATGAATAAAATAACGTGACATAGTAGTGATGAGATACACCGTAAAATCTGAGTGATTCTTGTATTCGGGTTTCACGGGTTTATGTGTAACGCGTGAGCTAAAACACATTCTGTGTTTCAATAATTTCATTTGAAGTATGTAAATAGAGGTAACCGGGGATCCGGGGCCCTGGCGAGGCGCGGAGCGCAGAGTTTTTCTACTTATGTGCATAGAACACAAAGTGTACCGTAACAGTTTTTTTATCCTTATCTATATACCTTCTCCCTTTGTGTTCACTGCTTATTGTTAATACATTCCTTTTCTGGCAATCTTCCCTTGGAGATGATGTGTGAAGCATGATTTTATCAAACAAGTAAATGAAGTTTTCGTATCGTTGGTAGTGATAAAGCGGAAAGCTGAAGAGTTGAAACTACAAGAATGTACAGGGTGTCTCTCGATTTATCAATCAGTGACTTATCTCTGTCAATATTGCGTAGAATCCAAATCTGGAATGTAAAGTGAGAGTTCCTATTTGAAAAATAAAGTTGGTGTTGATTCCACATGGTTACGCAATCGTACGGTGCTTGAAAATGTCATGGTTGAATTCCTTTCAAAATATTATGGCGGATACCGTTTTTTTAACTCCTGGGTAAATTGACAGAGATAAGCCGCTCCTACGTAACTCGTGAGATGCAGTGTATTCTTCATTTTCCACGTTATCGCAAGTAGCTCTAAGACTCAGGCTTGAAAAATTCCTGCGAGAAGATGCTGTATTTACACGGAACTGTAGTTCTTGATCTCGTTCCATCTCGATATTTCAGACCGGCTTCGAGAAAGGAGTAAAAGGTAAAAATCAAAGGTGTAGAGACCGCCCACTCGTACTTCCCTGGGATACCGAGGGGCAGGAGGAAGTCTTTTTTTTTCGAATAAGTAAGTATAGGTTGTGAGGTCCGATCATGTTATTGGGAGGGACCGTCCACCTTCGTGCTCTCCGGTTGTTGGTTCTCCGGGCGAACCGTATAACTGACTTTTAATATACCGAACTCCGAGAGGCCTCTCACAACCACAGCGCCGAGCCTCCTTCTCAGATTGGATAATGACTTAATCCCGAGGAAGAGTCTTCTATTCTCGTTCCACTTCCATCGGGCTTCCCCGATCGTCGACCAAAACACCAGTTTTACGGTTGCGGAACCCGTCAATTTTGAAGCCTTTCGATATAATTGTTATTAATATCGGGATAATCTGCCTGCGCCGACAGGTGAATGGGAAATTGAAGTGATAAATTGGTTGACCGACACTGGAACACTATTCACAACCGGTTTGTTTTTTGATAACTTGAAAACCTACAACGCCACCACCACGTCACGTTACCTCTGTACTAACTGTTCGTCTAATTAGGTATCAAGAAACTGCCGGAGGAACTTTTTGCAAATCGATTGAAAGCCAAGTTGATAGAAGCTGAACTTTACAAGTTTTCTGCTTTCCTCATTTTAGTAGGTGATGTTACATGACGAAATTTTTTTGATTGGTGCTTCTTTATTATTCAAGAATTGTCCAGATTATAAGGAATTTATGTACCCCCCCCCCCCCCCCCCCCCCCGAGGTGCAATGAGGGCCTAAATCCTCATAAAAAGGTAGAGGAGAGTAACAGCATCCCGTCAGAGAGATACCACTCCTACTAATGAGCTTTTAATGAGCCATGTTCGGAGTAAATTGGTTTTCCAGTCACCTGGAATCCCATCCAACGCCGAACCCAGCTGCTAAAATAATCGAGAACAGCCTTCGGCGCCCGTTGTTTCAACAACGGAACGCCGACAGCGCTATCTCTGAAGCCCTGACGGAACCTCACAGGAGGTAACTCTGTTACAAGATTACCATTATACCACCATACCTCGTCTCCATAGAGTTTATATTAACACATTGGCAGTCGAGTAGAACTGAAAACCCATGTATCTCCATATATCTTATATTATTATCCGATAAGTAAAGGTATGTTACCTAAGTTTTATACCGTAAAAAAAAGCCTATGATTACATTGAGCCGCTCTGATTGGCTACCTGGACTTCCCATGATGCACCGACAGCGGATTGAGTTGTAAGATGGATACAGATCCCCGGTTGCCATGACCTGGAGCTGAACCACGATATAATTCATAGAGCATCTTTCAGGAATATATGTATAGCTAACAGTCCCCTGAATTTGAACAAAATTGGACTGATATATGAAGAGAAATGCACGTTTGCGCATGAGCATAGGCTAATATTGATTTAACCGCCATGGAAGTTATAGGAGCGAACCCGCATAATCCTTGGTAATTTAATAAAAATCAGTCTATTAGTTTCGCAGTTTTGCCTGTTTCCATGAACTTTTGTTGAGCGCATGCGCAATAGTCATTACTCAACTAATCGCTATATATCTCATCGGACATGTTTGTGGTACATGTGTCCAACTACCTCTTAGTTTGAACGCAATCGGACCAATAGATGGTGGAAAATCGGTGTTATGAGAAGTTCACGTTTACACATGCGCTCAGGCTACGATTGGTGTGACTAAGTGTAAGGTATAGACCGTCTCGAGGCTAACCCGCACCTACTCTAAACATTCAATCAAAATCCTACTAAAACTTCTGACAGACAGACAGAAGTTTTACAAAAATTGATCAGAAAGCTCAGAAACGTATTTTGGAAGATAACAATTTTTTGACTTCCCACACGAACACAAATCTTTCCTACCTTGGGTAGTGAGAAAGCGAAATTCACGGCGAACACATCACTTCTTCAGCCTTTCGTGGTAGGTATTGGGAAAATAAAAATTGAAGCCTTAACCGAAATAATATTCTTTCCAGATATTAGATATCATGTATCATATAATGCTGGTAAGAACCGGAAAATATTTCGAAAATAAAACTGTGACAAGAACGTTTTACCTAGTCATAACACGTGGATAACATGGTAACAGTAATCTAGTCCTATAGTCCTTTATCGGGCATAGTTGTTCTGCTGACGTCAGCAGCTAATTTTAAAACTCACGTTGGTAACCATGAAAGCAGGAATCGCCGCTCTATGAAAGTTGCTTGATTGACGTTGACCTTTTCATATGCAGGCGAGGGCGAACGTAACATAATGAACGCCGACACGCTCGATAACGCGTTGTGCAGAGCCAAGTTCGCGCCGATTGCGTTGAGCCACAAGTCAGATGAAACGTTCTCTAAAATGAACAATCAAGGTTATGTCATACCAGACGATAATTCTCCTTATGATTGTAATAAAAATCCCTTTCTTGTACCCAAAAATCAAGCATTTCAAATAAAAGGATGATCTCGTTGGCCAAAACTTTGTGGGCACATTGAATTGGTCAAATTTCAAAAAATTTGCTACAAAAGTGACTAAAAACGGCTAAAAATGATGAAGTTCATATATTTTAGTAGAATTTCAGTCAATTCGAGCTGATAAACGAAGACCTAGAACATTAAAGAATTGATTCCCAAATTTATGCTGAAAAACGTACTTTAATTTTGTTAATATTGGTCGAAGTATAGATAAAAACTGCAAAAAAGCTAAAAATCCATAATCTTTTTTATTGCAATATATCACATAGAATGAGTTTTTTGCCACAAAATTGATTTTTGACCATATAATTCCACTCAAAGATCTGAATTTTCTAAAGAATTTAACATAACATAGTACGATAATTTACGAAGATTCGATCCTTCGATAATGCTGAATGACTGAAACTTTTAAAATAATGGAGTTTTGAGCCGTTCTTATTGACTAGACTGTTTCGGAAAGCAGAATGCGTCGCTTCATATCAAGTTCTATTATGTCACCATTTAAGCCAATGCCATAAATCAGGTTTGCTTTCAAATCCTTCCTTCCATCTCTACCCAAGCTATACATTCGTGACGTTTGCTGAGAAACCCAATTGAATTGTAATATACAAAAGGTTGAAGGCTTACCTACTCTAAGTTAGTGAACGTATAAAAGAACACACGGAACACGGAAAACGAAATGAATGAAAAATGAAATTATAGTTTTAAAAATCAGCGCTCCTGAAAATTTTACTAATGCGGATAATGTGGATTTTTGTTAACAAACCCCTCATATTTAGTTTGCAAATTTATGCATAATTTATTGTAGGTTCATGTTCTCACAGTTTAATGTAATTTTAATGAAACTATTGTAAACATAATGTATTAATGTAATTTTGAGGCGAGTTTATGTAATTAATTAAACACAACACTGATATCGTATTGTACACCAGTAACTAAATTTATTTCAGAATATTCTTTTTTAAATCAACAAACAAATCAGAGGGCAAACCCGATGACGTAATTTCTTATTAATGCGATGACTCTCAGACTAAACTTGAACGCAATGACTCACTGACTTAAGAATGCTCATTCTCACTGCTCTCCGCGTTCAATCGATGTCGATTTTAGGATAAATTCGTCAGGAGATCAGAGCGAATGAACATCATGTAGGCGCAACTGCAGAATGCAGAAATCGAAACTGCTACTTGGTTGGTTTTTAGGAACGAAAGTGGGTTTTCAGCACTCTTTGCGGATTTGGATGGTTCTGTGCCTGGAAGTACGGCCCGAGATGCACCGATCTTTGTGAATCCGAGATAGCTTGAAAACCTCTGTTCTTCGTGAATGTGCAAATATTACATCTTCTTGCAAATATTACATCTAGGGATAGTTCCTGGTCATCGCGTTTCTGTACGGTGGACCCCTCTCCACTTAAATGGGCCACGCAATGAATAGCTTTAGGCGAAATCATTAGAAATAATTCTGATCCATTAAGGCGAACAGCTGATGACGCCCGCGACGCCCGAGGCAGTTGGACGAAAAAAGTTCCAGTCATGCAGCATGACCGTATGAGCGAATTTTCATAAATGGTCGTATTACATTTCTGTTAAATTCTTTTGAAATTTGAGCACTTTAGGGACAAATAACATTTTTATTATACATTTTATAGCAAATTAATTTTTTGTCAGTAATATTTCAATGAACAAACGATTTTGTGGATTTTTACAATTGTTTCAAGTGTTCCTATCGATTTTTAGCTTATTTTAATGAAATTTAAGTACATTTTTCAGTACAATTTTGTGCTTAAATTTTTAAATGTCCTAGTTCATGTTCGATTAATTTTTTTCGAGTAGTATTCTGCTAAAAAATAGAAATTTGTTAATTTTTAGCAGTTTTTTGCCTTTTATAGTGATTTTTTAAGTATATTTTTTGAAATTTGACCAATTTAATGTGTTCAAAAAGTGTTGTCCAACAAACTCATCCTTTCTTTTGAAATGTTTGATTTTTCGGCGAAAGAACGAAGTTTTTATCTCAATTCTATCGAGAGTTATCGTCTGGAATGACACATATATATATATATATATATATATATATATATATATATATACATATATAAAAAAGCGTTAAAATCCAGGAATCATTTCAGAATGCCTCACAACAGATTTCGATGAAGAAAATTTTTGAAAATTTTTATTTTAAAATTTTTGGAGCCATTGCAATAGCTTTATTTTCTAAGAAAATTCGCTAAAACCAAACCTGCAGTGGTTGTTTACTTTGGTATGGTACTTTACGTTTTTACTTATGGTTCCTGGGCTATTCACCTTTCAGGATATCTTCTGGATGTCGCAGTTTAATCGCCTCTACCCTTTGAAGGGTTGATTACTCATTAAATTCAATATACTTAAGATTTTTACCAAATAACATTTAAACATATACCGATGCCCTGCCTACTTGGAGCCTCGTTCCCACTCTTCCCCCTCTGCAAATGCCACACCTTGAGATAGTTCCTGGGCTATCGCTTTTCAGGATGTCCTCTGGGTGTAGCAGGTAAATCGCCTCTACCCTTTAAAAGAAAGGCTTGAAGTTTGGGGCTTTGAAGTTAGTAATTATATGAATTATTGCTTGGCTCTGGTCTTGCGGGGCACCACGGGCATTTGCCTATTTCCTTGCAATAATGTTGTCTTCGTTTTATATTACATATGTAAATTTATTATAATGAGAGTGTAATGTACAACTTGAAATAATAAATAAAACAAATAAAAGGGGTGATGAGTTTGCAACACATATCGTCACGACCGTGCAGTTTTACTACTTCTCTTGCAGCTTAGCACACTACGCGACTGGAAGTATGAAAATTTGTTTCTGTCCTCATAGTTCCACTACTCATTTAACTACCTTCAAAAAGTTGACGTCCTCCATTCGCTTTGCCATGTACTGACGTCCCTACATCGCTTCATGAAAGGCACATCCGCCAATAAATCGTCCTGATAGAATAAAAACCGTGTAGCCGAGTTCTGACATTGTATCGAGCAAAGAAAATTAGTTTGTTTTTTCTTGTCTGTGTTAATATCTATCTTCCCGTGTTCTTTTCCAACTTCCTCTCAAACACGGGGCACTTTGATGTGACTCTTGAACCAGCGTTTCGGGAGATATATGCCTCCAAGTCTAGCGCCGAGCCGCTGGGCGGAGAGGGAATCCTTGGTTTCAATTTATGCCCTAAGCACCTGCTACTCCGACCGCTATATCTGGTTGCTTCCGATTGTTGTCAGTTGAAAATGACGAATTGCTCGCCGCGTCTCACAACCTCCCTCATCTCTTCCATTGAAACGGTCTGAAAATACGAGTTTTCCTCGGGGATCATAATTCCTTGCTTCTTCGGTCGATTCCGTCCAATTTTCGCACGTCGAGAGATTCATTAAGTTGAAATTTAAGAGTAGCTGCCAGTTCAGTCACGTGCAGTGATACAAATCACTTAAAGGTAGTTCACGATTTATTGAAGACTCCCTTGCAAAATAGTCCTAGCTAAATATAAAGGATTTGGATCTTGAACTTACTTCATACTGGTGATTAAAAAAAAGTTGTCCATAGTATCGAAAACATTCGCATTTTCGAAAATCATAATTCATATTTGTGTTTCTTTTCTTGAAGTGAAGGAATGCCTGTAACAGCATTCTCAAATTCTGGAACTCCTAACCTGTTAATACATTTTAAATGCCTAAAAGTAAGAAAACCGATTGAGCCATTGTAATTTTTGGATGTTAATTTCTAGGTCTGTAACATTAATTACATGCTAATCATCAAACGTTTTTATATTCAGTTGTGATCCAGAACCTTTCTTGAGATATTGACTTTTTCTCGTCGAAAATGATGACTATGACACAGCAGATCTAATGATAGCTTCTTATCTTCACTGGTTGAAGTTGACGTAAGCAAAGTGACATAAGGAATGGGGAATTTTCATGGCCATGTTTTATTTGTTCAATAATAAGATCTGAGAACGAGCTTTCCAAAAAGGTGCCTTATGATGGGTATTTGACAAAAAAAATGACCAAATACAATCATTCGCGTCACGGCCTCCGCCCGCCTGGGGGGAACTCTCTGTCCCCTTGCGCTACTACTTACCCGTGATCTTCCTACCCGTTTATTGGCCTGAAATTACATTATAGCGTGGTTGTCTTAGGGGTGTGAATGCTCTGCACGAAATGACAACGACATGCACCGACACGACATGCCGTGTTGTTGTCGTGTCGTTATACTGTGACCCGGCCTTCAGTCTGTTCAACAGCTCTGGGATTCCAATATATGTGCACATTGAACCTTCAAACAGAAGTTAATAGTGAGGCCAGGTCACGCGGTTCTTCCACGGCGAAAACCTCCGAAAACACATTTTGTTTGTGCTGGACCAATTTGAATTTCGCTTACGAATTCCAAGCTTCGCTCACAACTCTTGGCTGACGAATATTCTGGTTAAAACACGCATGACCGTGAAGACTCCCCAAACACGTGACATACATAGCACAGCTCTTGGTACGAAGGCAAGATGACTAGTTTGTTTTATCCATCAGGAATGTTGTAATTTTGGTCATGAGGAAGTATTTATTGTCAACATTGTTTACATCAGGTTTATAACAAACACCGGAACCAGTACCTATATAATAATTCTTAACGGTGAATGTGGTTCGATGTTGCACATGAAATACTTCGCAAAACTACCATGATTCGGTGAATAGATGGTCAGAACTATACTCGTTGTTACTGTCAAATTTCTGAATTGTATATAGTTAAATTATTGACAGCATCTCGAAACTAATGGGATGATGTTTAATTATAGGCTATTTATTATTTGCTGATGATGTTTTCAATAATGAATATTGGTTATCGACCCAATGAAACGAAAGCTACTTATTACGTTTTAGGTAAAGTGTAATCAATAAGTTAAAGTTAGTTATTTAATTCTTAGCGTACTTTCCTATTGAGGTTTCAAGATACCTAAAAACACGAATAGGGAGTCTGTAATGCCCGGCAAGGTACTTGTTGTGCTATTGTTTTGTTAGAATTAGTCGGGATGCGGCCCAGGGAAAATAAGTGAAATTACAAGATAATTACAAGACAGTTTATTGACTAATGGGTGTGAATGATTTTCATTTTGTATATATTTTTTTTCCATTTTGTTTCTATCTTTCCATTCTATATTTATTATCATGTATAATAACTAACCATCCATTCTTTTATTGCTTTCTTGACTTTGAGTTGACTTGGTGAACCTCTATCTTTATCTGACAAATCCGTTATATTCGGATGTTTATGAATTTTTTCCTGGTCACACCAAGATCTGAAGATGTCCTCAGTAAGAAGACAAAACGTTATCAAATGAAACAATAAATGAAATAATTTCATTTATTTTCCCTGGGCCGCATCCCGACTAATTCCAACAAAACAATAAGTACTTACGGCCGACCAAACTACCAACATGTCTCCTATTTAGTGACGAAACTGGCTGGGATCATGTATTATAATTATGTCATGGGATAGGCATTCAGTGTGCGGAATCCAAGCATCCTGTCCAATGCGTGAAATTTCGACTCACATAAATTTCTCTTCACACTAAATCGTAGGAACGTCAAAGTTCACATTTGAAATGTTAGGATTCGCGGAGTTTCATTTTGAACAGAAGATTGATCCAGATAAGGACGGGTGGCGTCAGGAAGAGTGTAACTAACTATCCACTAATGGGTTTCCGTCACCCAGGGGACCCAAGTGAAAGATTCAAGTCCTTCCGCGATGAATAATAGAAGAAAGCAACCACCAACCCCCAACTTCCTCGCAGCTTTCGGAGAGGCTCCGAACGTCTGTAGGCCGAGCAGGGGGAGAGAAAAACCCGTTATTTATGTCCAAAAGGGAAGTCAAATCAAGAGTAAGTGCGGTTGTTAGGAGGATGATCACTCGACCTATTGGTTTGGAGAAAGGGATGGGAAGCGCTGCATGTCTGTAAATACCGGGCGACTAACCCACCTATCAATGTTGGCCCCGTGTGATCTACGACCCGCTCCCGAATGCATCGAGAGAGTTCGCAAGTCCCTCACCTCATCAGAATGTGTGCAGCTTCCGCAAAGAGAATTTTTTCTTGTTTTTTCAATCCTTTAGTGGTCTAGGTAGTATAAACTTAACGCATCATTGTTAACACATAACATAATTTATTACAAATCGGTATTACAAATAAATATTGCAATTGATTTACAAATTAGTTATTAATTAACCAGTCAAGTAAGTGAACTATTGCACAATATTGGCTCCTTCTATTATGTCCTATAACATTTTGTTCTGTTTAAAGTCCCCTAAGTAGGTATATTGCGTGAAGCTTATTGTCCTGGAGCCAAGGCCGAAAATAGGTAGTAATTTGACGAGAAGGTTTGAGATCAGATTTTGGAAATTGGTAGTAATTCGCTTACTTTGAGAGATAATTCAGATTTTTGGGATCGAATCTTTTGTTTTTTTATGCTCTACAACTTTGCTTCTGATAAAAATTTCTGTAGGATGTACGGTTTAGGAATTATTAGATAGGTGTGCTAAAGTCCACACGGGAGAAGTGTAAACTTCTATGACGATTTGGACATTACTTTCCACTGTGTTGGGATGTTGGGAAAGTAAGAGTGGACAGGATCCGCCCCTGGACCCTCGATAACTTTCCGCCTTGAGCCTTCGGCTAAAATGCTAAAACATGGAACATGCTTTCTTCCCGCTAATTCGTAAATGTAAATAAATTTATAACTACGACATAAATGTTTTAAAAATCGTTTGAATAAAATGTTTTAAATTCTTTAGTGGCCTAGGTAGTATAAACTTAACGTATCATTGCTTAACACATCTGTAATTACAAATTATAATTTCAAATTGGTATTACAAATAAATTTTAAAATTTATTTAAAAATTAGTCATTAATTAACCATCAAGTAAGTGAACTATTGCACAATATTGGCTCCTTCCATAATGTCCTATAACATTTTGTTCTGCTTAAAGTCCTAAAGTTTAGTGCGTGAAGCTTATAGTCCTGGAGCCAAGGCCGAAAATAGGTAGTAATTTGAGGAAAAGGTTTGAGATCAGATTTTGGAAATTGATAGTAATTCGCTTATTTTGAGGGTTAATTCAGGTTTTTAGGATCGAATCGTTTTGTTATTATTTATTTATTTATTATTATTATTTTTTTTTATGCTCTACAACTTTGCATCTAATAAAAACTTCTGTAGGATGTACGGTTAGGGATTTATTGGATGAAAACATTAAAATAGGCAAATTAAGCCACGAGACCCTCTCGAACGATCAAGTTTGTCCCCCACCCTGGCAACTACTTGGAACCGTTCCCTACTAGAAGAACTGTGAGTTCCGTTCAACTCATGAGTCACAAATGAAAAGTCATATTTACGTTTCTAAACTGTTATGTGATCGTGTTATGAGACCACGAAACTATACACTTCATTCTGATCTACATATACAACTAATCTGCATTTTTACTAAGGGATTGACTACTTGATGTTATGTATTTTTGAGATGCGAGCTTGCGAGCATCCAGACCACTAAACTATACACTTCATTCTGACCTACATGTCCACTAAACAGGTTGAAAGGAATTGAAGAACTCACAGTTCTTCTTGTAGGGAACGGTTCCAAGTAGTTACCTGGGTGGGGGACAAACTTGATCGTTCGAGAGAGTTTCGTAATTAAGCCATCTTTATGAGTGTATTCCACCAATTTTGATATGGCAGACTTAAAATGGATTGTTTTCTCACTCAAAACGGACTGAATTTTCAAAATCTAATCTTGAACCTTCCACTCAAATTACTACCTATTTTCGGCCTTGGCTCCTGAACTATTAGGGGGTTCTCTAGGAATAAATTTGAGCATCGCCTTGTTCCTGTAGCATATTTCCTGCAGGAAGTGATGTAGTGGTCCAATTCGTCTTAGGCTAGGCAGTCCTCGCTTAACTCGTTGTTTGCTCTCTTAAGGAGGAACATGATTTTTTCAAAAATTTTGATTTTAAAAATTTCCGAGCCATTGCAATAGTTCATTTTTTACGAAAATTCCTTCACCACTGCCCTTATAAGCAACAAAAGGAGAGCAAATCGGTAAGGTCCTTGCTTACGTGCTGCGCTCTGCCTCGAGCTTCTCACGTTCGGAACCCCATTCCTGAAGTTTAGGGCTAGTTCAGCGCTGTCATCAACATTCCCTGGGAACAAGGACAAATAGCATGAACACAGGGACTTCCTGGTGTTCCATACCCAAAAAGTATGGACAAATGCATTAAGACTGTTGAATGCAAATCTACGTCTATAGGTTATGGCTTAATAAATAAAACCTTTACAGTACTGTACCGGCCGTTCTGTCCGTAGATTGGTTAGGTATTTATAATTGTTCTCCAACCATTCTCCTCGGGAACTGGAGCTTCTTCTGGAAGATCAAAATGAAATTTAAAACTCAAACCCTAAATTGTAAAATCTTTGTTTTTTTTTTTCGCATGAAAATCAAATTTGAAATTATAAGTTTATGAAAATCGAATTCAGACTTGTATATCTCAAGGTAGGTAACAATATTAGCAACATTTCTTTATTTTGACAGTTCAAATCATAACAAGACTTTACAAAAAAGGCCTATCTGCCCTTAAATTGGTGTTTTATTTAACTCCAACCTTTCTCCCCAGGAATTGGATCTTCTTCAGGGAGACGAAAATTAAATTCAAAATATCGAATTCAAAATTGTAAAATATCTTCTTGTTAAAAAATCGAATTCAATGTTATCAGTTTATTAAATACAGAATAAAAAATTGTATGTCCATAACAAAATTTTTCCGTATGTTTTACCTAGTTCGCTGGTGACGGTAATTATAAATTTAGTCTCTCAATCAAATAAGAGTAAATTTTGTTGAAGTTTTGAGTGTCTTTTCAGAAGTGAATTTATTTTAAATTTTTAACTTTTTTTTTTTTTTTTTTTTTTTTTTTTTTTTTTTTAATTATTTTATTAGCGAATTTTTGAAGAAAATTAAGCTATTGCTCTCGCCTCAAAATTTGTAGAATGTGAATTTTTGAAAATTTTTTATGCAGAAATCCGTTTCAGGCTATTCTGAATCATATTCTGAAGTTTAACGCATTTTTTTATGTATGTATGTATGTATGTATGTATGTATATATGTATGTATGTATGTATGTATATATGTATGTATATATGTGTCATTCCAGACGATAACTGTCCGTAGAATTGTGCTAGAAACTTCAAACAAATTTTAAAATGTTAAGGACACAAAACGAAAGTTCAAGTTCGTTGGCCAGCATGATCGGAGTACATCTTCGGGTTGAAATTTTCAAAAATGTAGTCAAAAATTTCAAAATAGCCTGTTTTTTGCGATTTGTTGTGCGAAATAATTTTTTCAGCATACTAACATGTGGTATATTCGGAATCAGCGTAAAATTTCCTATAAGAATATGTATCAAGTTTTCAAAAATTTCAAAGTTGAAAAATCAGTCAAAAATCGAAATAATGCCGTTCCCTAGTTGTAAAAATCGGTAATATTTGCATGAAACATTGTCCAAATTCAGATTGAACTACTCTTATGGAAGTATCCCTGTATAACCAATCCTAGAACCATGCTGTTTGAAACGTAGGTAGTAGGTGCTTTAAAAAAAAAAGAAAAATGTAATCACAACTGATGAGTTTACTCTGTGCATGTGTTAATAATTTGATTCCATGTTTGTCTATCAAAATCATAAACTAAAATTTCTCAACACGATCAATAGCGACTGAAATGTCGAAGATTTCTTCAAAAATTCGCTCATGGGGTCATGCTGCATGACTGGACTTTTTTCCTATAATTTCGAAATTGTCGAAATCCATAGTTACGAAAAACAGATGGTTCCCATTGCAGATCTCTTGGACATACTATGGACAAGGACAGATCCAATAGACAGATTTTTTAATTTACGTTTCTTGAAGTGCTTTTTACTTTATTTGTTTATTTTTATCAAAAATAAGTAATAATAGTTGTTTTAAATGTATTTTACCTTGGTATCATACTTCTTTTCTACTGATACAAAATAATAAAATAATAATATCCTATACCTACCACCCGCATACAATTTTATGTTCTTCAGCAGTTGAATGTTAGTCAATTATATAATTTAACCATGCATTGATCTAGTTTATGTATGTCATATTAATGCTTATTAATTTCACTTTATTCTGATAACTGTAACTATGAATTATTGTTTCACGTTTAAGAATCATAACTACAAAAATATCAAGAAGGAATAAATTTTATTGATATGACTGTTGAGTATTGTATTTACAGATTTTAATAGGTTCTTTGGTTCCCTTAGTAGTTTGCCATAATTTCCAGGTTTCTAACTTTTCATGAACATTTTTGGGTGTTTTAATGTCTATTCACTCAAGTATAAATTTCTAAACACTTCCTATATTTATAACACCAGATTTCTTTGTGCACTAACAAGCGCCAACGGAATGATTGATAATTTAATTTAGGTAATGAATGTAACGAAGTTTTCAAACGGTAACCAAAATGGTAATACTAATAAAAATAATATTTAATACTAATAAAAATAATATTTAATTTTTGAAATAAATTCTCTCTACCTCGTTGATGGCAACCCTTAAATGATGGTTAGATATACTTCACTATATTTTTGAAATATGCAGATGTTGGTATTCCACTTCGTTTAGAGTTTCATACAAAAATTGTTATTCCACAGTTTACAGTTGTGGTCTGCACGCATAGCTGCGACAGTTGGCCGTTTCAGTTCATATAGTGAGAAATCCAACGCCACATATTCCTCGCTTTTTTGTATCCAACTGGATGGGGGAAGTTATAATGCAACATCTTGGCGCAGCTTTTAATCCTCGACACGGTCGGACGATCAGCATTTCCGCTGTCGGGCATCAAATCGTCACGCCATAAAGCACACGAAACTCGTGTCTCTATTAAAGGCCAATAATACGGAAGATAAAAGGAAGAAAAATATAAAAAAGGTGAAACGAGTAGAGGGGGGGAGGGCTGTGAGATTTATGTGACAACCACAGAGCAACCAGGCTGAGGGAGAAAGAGGCCACCCCAATCACAAAACATCAACCACAAAAACCCACAGACACCTTCCCTCGAGGTCGAGTGGGAGATACTTTACGAACTGTTAGGGTTACGAACTATCAAAGTGGGGTTGCACGGAAGAAAGACACCAGCAGGTTTAAGGAATGGAGGAACAGGGACGTAGATGAGAGAGAGAGAGCGGAATAAGAAAAAATAAATAGAAAAAAAGACAGAAACAAGAATTATACCCAGAGCAGAGGAGATAAAGGCGGCCTTTAGAGGTAACGGAGATTTATTACTGGATTTTTTTTCTTTTAGGTTGGCGTAGGGTTGTCAGTGTGTTGTGGAGAAGAGTAACCCCGCTGTGGTGAATCCGGGAGGTAATAGGCGCCCATCCGCGCGCTGGGCTTCCGTGCTAACGATCATGAGCTCGTGCTATGATCTTGGGTTGTGCATAATACAGAATGTATATTTAAAAGTGGGCGTTAGCAATAGTTACTTAGCAATTACTTATCAATGGTAGAACATAATTTCATAGTGCCTAACCTTAACCCAATGAAAATGATTGTACACGCGTTTCCTTCGTTGGACTTCTGTATGAACGACAATGAGCTCATGCTATGATCTTGAGTTGTGCATAATGTAGAATGCAGTTTTAAAATATAACATATGGATGCAGTAGTTACTTAGCGGTAGATAAGTTCATACTGCTTAACCTAACCTCGCTGAAGAAATAGACGTCCATTATCGTGCTGGGCTTCCATGCTAACGAACTCGTGCTATGATGTTAAGTCTTGCGTAAAAAAGAATGTAATTTTAAAATAGAATATAGGTAATAGTACCTATCAGATACTTATCGGCGGTAGTAGATTAGTTAATACTGCCTAACCTTAACCCAATGAAAATGGTCGTACACGCGGTTCCTGCGCTGGACTTCCGTATGAACGATAATGAGATCATGCTATGACCTTGAGTTGTGCATAATACAGAATGCAGTTTTAAAATAGAACATTTGGAGACAGCAGTAACTTTGCAATGGCGCTAGATTAATTCATACTGCTTAACCTAACATCCTAACATCCATGAAGAAATAGACGCCCATTACTGGGCTTCCATGTTATCCAACTCGTGCTATGATGTTAAGTCTTGCGTGAAAAACAATGTAATTTTAAAATAGAATATATGTAATAGTATCTATCAGATACTTATCGGTGGTAGTAGATTAGTTAATACTGCCTAACCTTAACCCAATGAATATGATTGTACACACTTTCCCTGCGCTGGACTTCTGTATGAACGATCATGAGCTCGTCCTATGATCTTGAGTTTTGCATAATGCAGAATGCAGTTTTTAAATAGAAGAGTTGGAGGCAGTAGTTACTTAGCAATGGCGGTAGTTTAGTTCATACTGATTAACCTAACCTCCATGAAGAAAAGGACATCCGTGGTCGTGCTACGATCTTGGGTTGTGCATGATACAGAGTTCAGATTTAAAATAGAATAAGTGCTGGCAGCAGTTACTCAACCTTGTGCTATGATGTTAAATTCACAAAACAATAGAGCAATTTAAAAAATAATATAATTGACAGTAACAGGTACTTAGAGGTGGTGGTAAATTAGTATTTCCGCAGCATATTCCCTGACGGAATGGTCACATGGTAGTTCGTCTGACTGGAGCAATGCTCTCCTAAAATCACAGTACCTATATGAAATACTCAAAAATTAATAGATTTTGTTATTTAAAAAAAATAAGTTGCATATATTCACACTTTGCAGAATACCTACTTTCTAAATGAATCAGAAGAGATGTCAAATACTCACCTAATTGATAGCAGTGGAAAATTAGTCTGAAGTCTGTTTACCACAAAGAACATTTACAGCCCGTAACACATGACTACAACAGAAATCGAGCTTAAACGCATAATAAATTAGTCACTCCTGGTAATGAGTCAAAAGTTAGTTGCGGACATATAACTTCATAACACCTAACAATTAAAAAGCGTAGTGTGGGCCTGCTTGTGCACTCCACTTCAACTTACTCCTGACACGTAATTATTTTGATTTACTCAAACAATTTTACATTTCACGTTATGCCCAAACGAGAAATGTAAAAAAAAAGAAGTTACATAACTTTTTCCTATTTTTGTAGATCACTTCTTGTCACAATCCAACACATGAAAAACACGCGTGTTTGGAAGATCGTATGTGGCATAGGATTCCGTTATCCTTTTTGAGACTGCTATCACAGCTTCTCAAGATCCTAAAAAGACGGCTGAAGGCGTTTCAAGTGGTAGGTGTTCATTACTTGATTTTTCATAGCCCAAAAAAGAGGTGCACTCTGGGGGGTGATCTAGGAACTGCCGGGTTAAAATAATATATAGCCAAAATAATACAAGTCGACTGGATATTTAAACCACTACAGGCATAGACGTTATTCCTAAACGAGAAATGTAAGTAAAAATAATTTACATAACTTTTTCAGATTTTTGTAGATCATTTCTTGTCACAATCCAACACATGAGAAACACGCGTGTTTGGATGATCGTATGTGGCATCCTTTTTGAGACTGCTATCACAGCTTCTTATGATAATACAAGTCGAGTGGATATTTAGACCACTGATCTATCTCGGCGTGTAAACTTTAATGTATCTGAAATCAATAAACGTCAATCTGAAAAAATCCGCCCACATATTTTGATGTTGTCTACTTGGTTCGATACCCTCCAGAAGAGAACAGTTAAGCGGTGCCTTGCATCCCCTTCCTTCTTCCTCCAGCCATTTTCGTCATTTCAACTCGGACCCCACTTGATCCTTGAGCGCCTCGTCAAGAAGGGGGCACGACACTAATCCACCGTGCGTTTGACATTCACGGTCGGAACGCTATTTATAAATCATTGGGAAGAATCTGAAGCGACTTTTTGGTTTAGTTGGCACTGCCTTATTTCAATAGTCGACGACGAAATGATGTCACTGGGAAGGAATTCCCACTTGAGTTGTGGCTCCAAGTTTTGTAGCCGTACAAGAATCGTTTGATAGGAATTATAAACATCAATTACAAATAGAGTATTCTGGACTTCCCAGTCTGTCGCCCCTATGTTTATTATTTCCTGGAAGGCACATTTTTAAACAAAGAACATTTTTTGTGTAAGGTTATTGGAGTCAAACAAGAATTAACTTTTGTGTAGGGGATTTTCAACCAGGTAAAAATTAAAAACGGTGAAACATATTATTTAAACAACTCCCAGAAAACTGCCAGGCTCGGTAGAACAATTTGCGGTACAAGTACAACCCGCACAATAACTGAAGATTTCGTCAGATTCAAACGCTTGCGCAAGCCGTGATGCCGCCATTCCCCCCATAGTGATGACGACAGGGGCCAAGCCCGGAGAATCCCTGACAATCTTTGGCGTACAGTTAGTTTCAAAGGTTTCGCCTGTTCAAATGTTATCCGAAAAGTGTTATCCGACTGACATACACTTAACCACAATAAATTATTCTAGATAGCATGAAACATGAAATACTGGTAAACATTTTGACTGTCGAATCCTGCATTTTTTATGTGATCGCAATGCGCCGGCTACTTTGAAAAACTTGGACTGAAAAACGGAGTAGCAAGGATGTGTCATTATCAACATGCGTAACAAAACAAATCATTACATTTTTACATACTGCAACCACATCTAATACACCTGACGATTCTATTTCCTTGTAAGCCAACACGAAAAATGGATTTTTTATCTTTCAGATTTGTATTTTAACGAGCCTAGTTTTCTCGCTCGCTTAGCTGCTCGGTATTGCTGTATAGATCCGATGGTCTTTACTGTTGAGTGGTACATGTAAAATCATTGGAAACGATGGATCATTGAGGGTGATTTGAAATGTGTGGGGGATGTTGCTCGCTTCGCTCGCTCTCTGTGGGATGTATAGATGAGACGAGATATAAATAGTCCATCCCGAGTTCGTAGGAAAAACCCCGTTGAAATCCGACGTGTGTAAGGGATGTTGCAACACGAAAATAATAAATTGCTGTGTAATAATTTGCTGCGTTTTATATGTGAGGGAGTTATACTGCCCACCCAACTTCGCTTATGCTTGTTTTCGGAAAAATCCAAGAAGATCCCCCCCCCCCCCCCCCACTCAGCCGTTTGGCCGTGCATAGAGACGACAACAACCAAATCGTTCATATAAAAGGACGACTTTTGGTTGGCTTGTTTGAAAGGATATTTTGGACGACTTTCCGTTCCACTCAGTTATGACTATTGTCACACTCCATGAGGAACATCATCAATAATGACTTTTTTCTTCCCTTTTATTTGGCATTTTAAACAAATACAGCCATGAAGTGTACATCACATAAAATTAAAACTAAAAAAACATCAAGTTTAAACTAAAACTTCAAATTGCACGTAAATTGCTACAAGGGTAATTGCATGGTGTTACAATTTTCAAATAAATTGAATCAAATAATTTTTTTCTTTGCTCGGCAAAGAAATCACACTCCATAATTAAGTGTTCAACATCGCCAGACGGATTAATATCACAGTACCAGCACACCGGAAATTCTCGTACGTTCGTGGATCATCCAATGCAGATATGCAGGACATAAGGCCACTCCTGTTCTTAATCGGGAAATTACTCTACAGAACTTTCGATTCCCTGCGGTTTCCATCTAGTTGAAATGACTTTCAACTAATTTTATTTTTCAAATGGATATAAAAGTTCGATTCGGGTATTCGATAATGGGTCAATTCATCAAAAATGTTTATTCGAGGCTTTTTAATGGCGTCTCTTACAAAGTTGGACATGATTCTAAACTGAATAGATGGAGTCAAAACATTAAATCTTGCATTAGGATATACATTTGAAAGAGTTGTTAGTCACTAATTATTATTGATGAGTTTTTTCATGTAGTCATACCTACTTAGTGGGAGTAATGTTTGATTTAATATTTTTGAATACTCTTCCAACCATACAGTTTTGACTCGTGTTCAACTCCATAGAAAGTCATCAAAAAGCCTCAAGTTCACATTTTTGATAAGTTTCCTTTTGTTGAGTTTGTGCGGAGCCGATCTCGAACGTTGCACTCTACCTAACTCAAAAGTAAGCGATGCGGAGAGGGGAAGGTTGGAAGTATCCTTTCTCATTGAAACTGAAAACCGCCTCTGTCGCCTCGAGTTGTTCACCACCGCCTGTCTCTCCTCGTTCTCTCGGGTTCCCGTCGTATCCTCGGAGCCGACTCGCCTTCCTCCCGTCATATCAGCTCCGCCGTTTTCCCCGTCCGGATGTCTTTCCCTCAACCGATCCGACAAAGAACCTGATTGGTTCCGACCGACCCCTCGGGGCAGCCCGATCCAGACTCTTACGGGTTTCCCCTCCCTTTTCCCCTCTTACTTTCCAATGCTTTTATACTTTTAGTATTCGCCGTCGTTTGACTTGTTGGAACTCCCACCGCAGCAAACATGAATAGTTTGCGTGATGAAACACATTATCAACTGAGTTTCCTAATCTATAGCATTTCCAAGCCAAATGAAACCTTTTCCAAGTCAAATAAAACCTTTTCCATGTCAAATGAAACCTTTTCCAAACTAAATGAAACTTTTTCCAAATCAAATGAAACTTTTTCCAAACCAAATGAAACCTATTGAGAAAATGAGTGAACTGAGGTACCTCACCTACTCACATTCAACAGTCAGGAATTTCTCAAACTGACTTGTTTCCTATTCCACAAAGGTGAGATCCACTTCGATAATCCTATGCCTGAAATTCATCGAATTTTCATTTTGTCAACGTCTTCCTATGATAGGTACAATTGCATCTACCTACAACTTGCAGGGTACCTCATCCAAACCGAATGAAACCTTTTCCATATCAAATGAAACCTTTTGCAAACCAAATGAAACTTTTTCTAAACCAGATGCAACCTATTGAGAAAATGAGTGAACTGAGGTACCTAGATAGGTAGGTACCCTGCAAGTTGCAGGTAGATGCAATTGTACCTATCATAGAAAGACGTCGACAAGATGAAAATTCGATAAATTTCAGGCATAGGATTATCGAAGTGGATCCCACCTTAGTAGAATAGGAAACAAGTAAGTTTGAGAAATTTCTGACTGTTGAATGTAAGTGGGTACCTACCTATCTAGGTACCTCAGTTCACTCATTTTCTCAATAGGTTGCATCTGGTTTAGAAAAAGTTTCATTTGGTTTGCAAAAGGTTTCATTTGATATGGAAAAGGTTTCATTCGGTTTGGATAAGGTTTCATTTGACTTGGAAAAGGTTTCATTTTACTTGGAAAAGGTTTCATTTGGCTGGGAAATGTTATAGATCCATCTCTATAAAAATGTTAAGTTGGTTTTTGAACGATTCAAAAACTCTAAAAGTTTTTCACCGATTTCCATTTGTGTGGGCACAAATAGACGTAACAGTTCTAGGGATGGTTTTAGGCCATGTTAAAATCCTCTAGACTTACTCCTTCATCGAGAAATCGACATTCCCTTACGACGTCGTCCAGGTAAA
This sequence comes from Adelphocoris suturalis, assembly GCA_030762985.1. Taxonomy (NCBI): domain Eukaryota; kingdom Metazoa; phylum Arthropoda; class Insecta; order Hemiptera; family Miridae; genus Adelphocoris; species Adelphocoris suturalis. The sequence continues at coordinate 21,696,901 of CM061041.1, read as the reverse complement.
CAAATTTGTAATTAAGGAAAATCCGGCAAGCAACGATCTTTTTATGTCAGATGTTAATAGGATTGGTCCAGGCGTAAAGAACATTCGATATCTAATTCAACGATACCGAAACGATTTAGGTGGGTTGAGTCGGGAAGTTTCTGTTCGTAAAGATCGAGGTTGGAGAAACGGACACGCTTTTACCAGTACCTATTGCCTAAAAAAAGTAAAAAATAAAAAGCGACATATTTTTTTCTGAAAATTAAATAAAGACGAGAGTTAAAATTGTCTCCTGTTCACCCAAACGAGTAGAAATTTGATAGGGTGACCCCTCTGGGGCATCATGAGACGTATAAAATGATGAGCTCTTTCCTGATCAACTGAGTGAGCTAAATTCTTTCCTTTTCGCCTTAGGAATGTAAAATTCAACAGGGAGCCTCTCTAGTACATTAAAAGACGAATGCAAAGATGGGTTCCTACCAGATCAGCTGACTGAGCTAAATCCTCTCCTATTCACCTTAGGAATTTAAAATTTTATAGAGAGCCTCTCCCGGACATCGAGAAACGAATAGAATTATGGGCTCTCTCCAGATCAGCTGAGTGAGCCAAATTATCTCCTTTTCTCCCTAGGAATGTTAAATTTGACAGGAAGTCTCTCAAGAACATGAAGAGATGAATCCAATGACGGGTTCGAATCAGTTCAGCTAACAGAAGTAAATTCTCTTCTATTCACCCTTTTAATTTGAAATTTGATAGGGAGCCTCTCTGGAACATCAAGAAACAAATACAATGGTGGGCTGTTTCCTGATCAGTCGAGTGAGCTAAATGCTCCCCAGTTCACCCTAGGAGTTTAAAATTTGACAGGGACTCTTGCAGCTTGCAGCTTGAGGAGCTCTGTACCTAATTCGGTTCCCATTCAATAGGATACAATAGGACTGAATATGATACAATTGACTGAATCCATATACTGAATATGGATATAATAGATGACAGAATCCAAATGTCATCTATATCCATATCCAAAGGATCCAAATGACAGAATATGGATACAATAGGACTGAATCCTATACTGAATATGGATATAATAGATATAGATGCGCCCTGCTTTGCTCAAAGTACCTACTTTCCTCTCCGACAGAGCGATCTATAGTCAGTAGAGGTGTCGGAAACGCAAAACGAAATACTCGTCAAGAGACTTTCAGGAGCACCTAGCGGATGACGAAACTGTCGTCAAGAGACCTTGAATGTGGGTTTTGATATGACGAGTATTTCGTCAAGAGACGTCAAAGGGTTAAGATGCTGAGCTTTAAAGAGGCTTTACATGGGGTGGTAGAGTACTATTACAGCTTTAAATACCATTCTAATCAGCAGAGTGGGTTCTGTGGCTTATTTTTCTCCTTTCTAATTTGAGATGTTAAACTTTGGTACGGGACTTCTCTTGGGCTAAATGAGTAAAATCGCTACATGTGGAACCTCTCTTAATCAGCTTTCTTAATGAGGCTTTTTTAGTCCCTATAGAACTTGAGACGATGGACTTCTGAACTGGGTAGGGGTGCGTAGAGTGTGACTACATCTCGGGGTACCATTCTAATCAGTTATGTGAGCTGTAGCTAATTTGGTTCCTAATAAACTCAGGGTATTGAACTTTTGAACGGTGCCTCTCAGAGTGCGATAAACTTTATTTTTACAATTAGCTTAGTGAGCTCTACAGGTAATTTTGTTCATATTCAACTTATGGTGCTGAAGTTCGGAACTGAAACGGTGAACTCTAGGTAATTGGGTCCCTATTAATCTCAAGATGCTGAACTTTTGAGCGAAATCACTCTGAGTGCAGTACAGTACAATTACAAACGGTGAACTAATGTAATCGACTGAGGGAGCTCTGTAACTAATTGGACTAGAGATGCAATCACTATTTTTATTATTATTAAACTATAAAAAAGAGCAGATATATATATCTATATGTAACGTTAATTTATGTGGGATTGAACATATTCCTTATCAACTGAACTTGCTAATTAATTAAAGTTATAATTATTCATCCAATGGTGACCAAGACATGGATACCTATCTACACCCTAGCTCTGGGGGGTCATTCCAAATTTTCGTCCGCCAAAAAAATGCCACAGTTTTTTACAATATAACTTCTTGACTTCACCTCCCACAAAAATTATTTCTAGTCTACCTTTTATTTTTAATTATGTAAACAATATTTATTGTTAAATTTGTTTCAACAAAATATCAACGAAATAAATTAAATTAAAGTATGGACCGGTGATGTATTTTCTTCCTCGTCTGCTTCACCAAAGTCTTTCCTTATTCGTATTCCTCCCCGATAGCCCCTGCCCCGTCTTCCGTCCCAAGACACCTAATTTTCCGCCGCGTTCCTCGAATACGCTGATTGATGGCCCTGATTATACCAATTTGAATTTTTGTGTGGACCCACCCAAACACACGGGAGAAAGGTCTATTCCATTTTTCTGACAGCGTGTGTGCCATCCGCTTCAGGAACAAAGAAAACTCTTTATGGAGGGCCCCATCACATGACACTACCAGGGGAGCAAAAGATCCACGCACGTCTTTGGACGCACTGTCGTATTTTGTGTGTTTTGCTTGGGCAGCAGCTTGTCCAGTGACGTCCCAGGTCTGGTTGCTGTAAGAGACGGCGTCGGCATTTATTATGCGCGTGTCGAAAAACGCCGGTCTCTCGTGTTGCCAGACCCCACGAACCATGATGTCAGCGATCAGTGCTGGTGTTGAGTGTGCTGCTTCTCGTAAGCCTGGCTCAATAGCTACTCCTCCCCAAGCTAGGTCGGCTAGCTTAGCACAAGCATCTCTTAAGCTGTCATGCCCTCTTTTAACGAGTCCTCCTTTCAAGCAGTTCAAGGCTTGGTTGACGTCGAAGCTGGCATTACAACCATCACAACGGGCAGGTAGGCTGTTCGGCACATGTCCATAACGGAGAGCAAGCGCGTCCCTAAATTCATCAGCTGAGAGGTCTTGCCCATCTGCTGCAGTTGGTACTATGGTCAACCACTGAGATGCACCCTTTACTCGATTCAGGATTCGCTGCTGCTTGGGTTCAAGTGCCAAAATCAACCTTCTGCTCCTTTCTTCCTGCACTTCTCTTCTTGTGTCCCGCTCTTCTTTTATGACTGAAGCCAAGCTCTCTTGATGGTCTCTAAAGTTGAGTGGATCCCCTGTTGAAATTGATGACACGACTTTTTCAGAAGCTCTCTTAGACGATAGGTAAGCACGTTCTCCATCCATGTGGGGTTCATCATTCCCAATCCACAAAGTCTGGCTAATTTCTAGTCTCTACCTAATTTTCGAGATACAAACGGATCTCCCACTCTCACCCACATGTGTGCCTAATTTTTTGAACTTCAGTCCTAGAATTTGGGATTGAGGTACTTATCAGTTAATAGGAGGCCACCTACCAATCTTTTTATTAAAATATAGGATAGTTGGACAAATAGCTTTATGTAAATTATTGGCCTCCCAATAACTGATCAGTACCGGAATTGAAGCAACGAATGATGGCATACTGCAGACGGATTGATTTTTTTAATGCCATTCATAAATGTTACCTTCGATTCCAAAGGTTCACCGTCAGAAATAAAGAACCGAAACGACCCGCCACACATGTAGTTGGAAGTTGTTTGGTCTCGCTTGCGCCCGTGGAAAAAGGTGGAGGCAGCGGCGGTCAACTGACGTTGTCGCCTGATTGCTAGTCCCCGCCCGTCTCTCAGTGAGCCCCAATTAACAACTAATTGTTCTGCTTACTTGCTAATTGCCGACACGGTCGAATGTAAATCCCGATCCCCCTCAGATCTTTTGCCGCGCATATAATATGCATAATATCGTCTTTGTGGAAATGTGTCTTTTTCATAGTTGACTTCGGGCACATACTCGGGAAGATGCTCAGCTCATATTAATAAGTGTCCACTTATTGTTGGCTTCGAAAATGAGAAGGTGGCTGAGGAAGACTTTCGTTGGTTATTCCTGTTTAGTAAGGTCGTTCAGTGGATTATCATACCACAAACATAGTATTCATGCGTATTGGGATGATGCTTGCGTTGGGTTTGCTCAGTTTCATAGTGTTTACATGCTATACTGGTTGCAGAGGGATGCATTTTGGTAAATATAAGGTCAAAGAAAGCAATACTGGACACCGGAGAAAACAGAAAAAAAATGAACATAGGGTATTACGAGTAATTTAATTATCAGATATAGCTCTTACGCTGTGCATCATTCCACCCTTATAATTGAATATAGTTATAGTTGATTTCGAAAAATCAACTCGCCTCCTAAAGTTTCTTAAAGTTAAAAGTTTCTTTCATAAAAGCAATGCAATTTTTTCAATTTTCGCAATTTTCTCCCTTGAAATATAAAAGGAGTTTATTTTTGTCGTCATTGGGTCTATGAAAGCAAAACAAAGAATATGGAATTTTCATGAAACTGTTCTATTTACTCAATAGAAAGAATTGAGTAAGAGCATTCCAAGAAGGTGCTATATGCTGGGTAACTGACCAATAAAACGGCTCTTGAAATTCATTTTCACGATGACGTGAAGGCTCCTGCCCGCTTGGGGGGAATCATCTGTTCCCTAGCCCTGCTACGTCACGCGGGATCTTTCTACCGGTTTATTGGCCCAACTGAACAGTCTTTTGAGCTACTAGGAGACTTTTAAGTGCACTCAATCTGAATCCGAATGTGAGGTCAAAAGTTTGGAATTCCAACAGATGAATAATCCCTATTAAATACCAATTTGTAATTTGACTAACAACTAACAGAATTGAAATCGGAGCAACAGATCTCAAATCGTATTTATACTCAACCTGGTTCCTTTACCCACCACTAGCTTGGCGGCCTTAGTGCCCATCGATTCACTAACGATCACACTAGTTTTATATTGTGGTCGTTGTAAATTATCTTGTTTATTAAACATTACTTAAAAAGGATTCAAACTGTAATCATATCAACAGTAACATATTCTGTAGTTTATTAGGCAAGTTTGAGTGTGGTTACCATTAACACTTGTCCTCATTCACACAACCGTTGACAGTCATTGATAATAAATAAAAATGAGTTTAAAAAACACCCTGATGACAATATTTAATTCATTGACGTATAACAGCTGGATCAAAATCTGTTGAAAACACAATAACAGTAGTACTTAATGTTTTCAAGATACTGATTCCTTAGTTTAAAAAGCGCTTCGTGGTCTTTTCTCGTTGATGTACTTATACACATTACAAAATGTGTACCGCAGTTGTAAGAAGTCTGAGAATAAAATAAATAATTTTTCAAAAATTTCCAAATCAGTTTTTATGGTTGATGAATAAAGGTTAATTTTGGAAAATAATCATCTATCTGCTCGATACGTGCTTGAAGAACTATATATTCCATACTGATTCATAATCTCACATGAGTTAACATGTGTCAAACCGACTGACACGAACATTCACAGTAGCACGTGTGCGTGTGTGTGTGTATGTGTGAGTTTTTCTTATATCTTTATTATACATCAATTTATTCCTTTTTCAATGTGAAAAATATTTAAATATTCATTTTCAGTTGAAGGCAGCTTTTTCCAATAATCGTTTTTGTCATCTACATAATAATGTTCATACAAATTGCATCTGCTACAGGCATGTTTATGAAAAGGGGTTGTAAAGAGACAGTAAGATCCGTGGCATTAACAATGGAAAATGAGAAGTCTAGCGGAGTCTTTCTGAGCGTCTTGGAGAGTTATTAAATGTAAAGATGTTTTGCTCCAGGCTGTAGAAAATCGTTTAGCAAAAACCTTGGAAAAGGTGGCTGTTGAGACTGTCAAAAGAAACAGCCTTCATGCTTGATGGGCAAGTAGAACGTCGTGAAGAGCATCTCCACACATCCTGAAGAAGAGGTTGACAAGTGTAACCCAGTAGGGAGCTATTCTCATTCACACGGCCGTCAGTTATAAACACATCAAGGCTTAATTACCTGCTCTGATTGAGAAACAAGTCTCTTCGCTGGAGAGCTCTATAGGTCATTAAGCCTGCTTGTCACAAACGCCCGACATCACGATGGAAGTGAGATCCCACGCTCGTAGATCCAGAATACGTTTGAACTGTTCGATTTGCTGTACCCCTTGCGATTCTCGTCGATTCAGTGGTGGAACGCGCACGGGGTCTTATAAACAAACAGAGGGTTGATACGCGGTTCATCAATCAAACCTTTTGAGTAGACCTGGATGCCATCCACCCTTGGCCGCTCGATATCCCCGGAGGGATCCGACATATGGGAAGGGGCAAAAACCAGACAATCGAAATGTGACGGTTTGATCGAGTTTACGGAACTTCTGTTGTTAAGTATACTTCGGGGCGAAGAGTCTCGTTGCTTTTCAAGGTCTGGTTTTCGGTTTTAACTTGAAGAAATAGTGCAGTCAGCATTCAATAATTATTGATGAATCGAGACAATTAAGCTCAACATAGGACAAATTTAATGAATGTCGTGTCTTTCGGAAAATTTTTTAAAACGTCGTGTCAATCATTAGTGAACGATAAAATGATAATAAACCATCAATATTACTTTATGATTTAATTGAGCCAATCAGGAGACACTCGTCTTCCCGATAACCATAAGGGCGTTCGGCAGCTTGATAGGACCGAACCCTTGAGTCTAATGAAATATTAAGACTCTGAATAGCGTTGTTTGTGTTTTAGAGCATGGCTATTTGGCAAATCTGCCAAATATTTAGATTTCCTGGGAATAAATTAACTGATGGACTTTTAATAGTTCAGTAGTAATGTAACTGTTATATGTGAACTAAGTATCAGTATTGCTTCGAAGTCTACGTATAGGAAGGAGATAGAAGAAGGTGGTATGATATATTTTTTTTCCTCTTAATCGAAATTTCCTCTCGCATTTTATACTTTTTACACTTCAACAATTTTGGTACCGTTAATTTCTGTGTATGCGTGTATGTGTTTTTTCCCCAAGTTAATGTTGACCATTGAGGGTAGTTTTATAAAATAAATAATAATAATAAAATAAAAATGAAAATTCCTGTGTGTGTGTCTGTGTTTGTGTTTGTAGAAGTATCCAGAAATATTTGCAGCAATCACTTCTTCTACAGTTTCATCCAAAATTGATGGTATTTTCAGGGAATGTCGAGGTAGATTGTAGATCTCCCCATATTCGTTTCATTGCATACAAATCAACACTTCATTTTAAGCATACGCAAACGTAAATGACATCAAACGTCATTTTCTTGTGGCCTACACATCTGATCTCGCTCAAATTCGGAATGTAGTTGGAAATTAACAATTAAATTATCAATATGAGTTTTATAACAATCCTATCATTAGTGACTGCTGCGCTTGCTTAAACCTCCGATCCTTACAACAAACCTGAAATCTACATTTTCCAGCGATCTTCTATTAAATTTTACTGAGATGTAATTTAGACTGTAAAGGGTCCCCTATGATCTCCTTTGCTTCCGAACTTCTAGTAGTTTTCACAGATGCGCATACGTAACATGTATCAATCACAACTTTCTTATTACCTGATGGAACATTTTTTGAACATTTTAATAAAATGGCCTGTCTTTCCTTAATTCAGTTTCCTCAATTACGGAAATTTTCCAATACTTTGAACTGCCCCAATATAGAAACTTTACAATGATGGTTTCGCTCAAGCTCCAAAGGAACCGCCCATGGAATCTTATAGGTTTATTTGAATTATTTCAATGATCATGATTCATGCTATGTATGCTAAGAATCTTTGTATCACGCTCAATTTAGCCGACGTTTTACCCACCGCTGATCATTTCAAAAGCTCATTAGCCTTAAAATTCTGTCCGTGGAAAAACTCGGTCAAAAGTCCTCAAGTCGAGGGCATTCAAAAAGTAGCTAATTGGCATGGATTTTGATGTTTGCATAACTGCTAAAAGACTGTCGGCGACAGACTTTCAACAGTTGGTTCATTTAATACCATCTGGTTCCGATGTCAAAACCCATAGAAGAAGAAATCTAGGAATAATTTCACCTCAAATATTTATTTACCCGAAACTCATACAGGGTACCCAATCGTTGATTTCTATGCGTTCACACGTCAACATTTTCATTGACCAAAGAAGTTTTTTCCTCAAAACAGAATTAAATTTACTCTCAAAAACGACGATATCAGTTCAATATGAAATATCAATTATTATTTACACGTATTATTAAATAATAATATGTGCGATCTGTAATATTAGCAGCCGTAAAATATCAATTTATTATTGTTTAATAAGACGTTTATTCATTCAAGATTTAAATAAATAATGAAAACCATGTTTAATCTATTTCATTCAAGGTTCGGCCAACACGTTTTGATGAATAGATAAAGAAATCAATGGACGCCATTGAGTGAGCCACTGATTGACAAGTAAGGCAGCGTCAGATAGTGATCTTCTGAAAGGGACCCAGTAAAGCCGGAGGTGGGTTTTTTTCCGTCTTGACAAATCGTTTTATAATTGAAAGCTCCAGTCAATTATTGTGTTGTGGAGCCATATTGAAACGAAAGTCCGATCGATCTCCCAGGCTTCGTGGCCGTCGGGTTCCGTGCGTGGGCTTGTTTATTGAACAAAGTAATATGGCGGGTCTGGAAGCGCATGACCTAATAAAGTTTCCAACGTCAATCGTTTCGAATATTCGGATTACTGATGATTTATGGTTTTCTCTTCCTTTTCGGTTCTGTGTACCCGGACTTCTTGGTAGGAGTGGAAATGGCGTTTCCATCTTTGAAAATACGTAGGTTACTCCTTCTTTCCCCAAACTTTCGAAGAACATGAAACGAGCATTTCAAGTTATCTAATATTGCGCCCCACTTCCTAACTTGCGAATCCTAGTGAAATAGGATGATCACGAACCGTTAAACGCGTCACATCTATCCAATTTTAAGCGTTTTCCATATTCGCCCGTACATACTAAGATATATTAACTATTCACTACATAATTTAACGGTCGTCGTTTTATATTTTATTTATTCATTTTTTTTATTATTTTTTCTCTAATTATTTTTCTAGTATCATTATTATTTTTTTTTTTTTTTTAGTCACCCCTCATTTTTAAACGGTCCTTATGGTATTGATCTGGGTAGAATTACAACAATGAGCAATGAAGAAAAGAAAATACAACTGAAAAACTCCCTGACATCGAATATATATGTATACCTACACATATATATGTGTATACCTGAATATATGTGTATACTTATGCATTCGTGTCTGTCAAAATAATAGTTGACCCACAAACATTCATGGCCACTCACGCACCCACATAAATATATGGAGAAAAAAAAATCATCAAAATTGTATCCGCGCTGAACAGCCCTTAATTGTTGACCAATTTACTCAGTTGTTCTGCGTGGATGAATCCGTCTCGTTGCGTCCGGCGTCTCAGGACAATGGAAATTTGGAATCACCTAGGATACTACAATAAGAAATTGCGGACATTTGAAATTTTCAATTGATTGTGAATTTGACTTTGAATTGAAATAATAGATATTTGAAAATTTTCTCATTTTCGGTCACGTCAAAGTATACCCCTCCCATCCTCTGAGACTCCACCGATGTACAAAACGCTGAAATATCATAGATATAAAACTAATCTTCGTGAGAGTACAGTTGGTGTCAAACCTTCTAGGAAAAATTTTCTTCCATTAAAAAATAGTAGTAGTTCTTTTTTCACTCTTATGTGTACGTTTACAGATAAAAGCTGCTACATTCTTGAGCATTCCTAGTCGTAGATCAACCGTTTTTGCCATTCAACCAATTTCAATGGTAGATGTTATTAAATACCTATTTAAGTAAGTGACTTGGATCTTGCAGTCTACGAAGCTGTCTTTGAGATATTCGCTGCGGGGAATCCTTTTTTTCTGCTCCTCCTTATCCCACGAAGTCCCACGACCCTGTTAATGGGTCGCAACCGGAGAACAGAGGAGCCCATCAGTATCAAACGGGTCGGATCAGGCGAAAAAGAAGGAAGGAATCCACCGACTCGGGTGAAGAAGGCGACGACAAATAGAGCCACTAATAACGAGAACGTCGCCATAACTTACATCCCAAGCCACTGCCAGGCAAGCCATCCAGGCATATACCTACAAACCTGGTCTTTCGAGTCCCAGTTCCTCGATGTTCACACTCTCTATCCCAGAACCCAAAACCCCCTTTCCCCCTTCTCTTGGCGTCTTGAAGAGTTCGGGAAGATTTATACGGTTTCGGCGACTGCTTACCAGGGTTCTCTCGTCGGTATGCCCGGAGTAAATCAAGCACCTCCTGTCACTTTGGTTAATTGTTTTATAATTTAGAGAGCTAACAGGGCTCACGATGGAGGACGAGGTTTGCCGCAGGGGACCGTTGCGGTGCCGCTTCTGCTTTGCTCACTACTTGGCTACACCGTTTATTTTGCTACTTGTTTCGAATGCGCCTCCCAAGTCGACTAAAAGAACTTTCCTACTGCAGATCTTTAAAAAAAAAGTGGTTACAACGCAGTATCTCGTTAAAACGACTTCTTCGTATTAACAAACTAAATTATCTACGGATGATCTTTTTCGTGTCCAGAAAAAAATTTTGAGGAATTTTTCTCACCAATTGTTTTGATAATAGAGGGAACTTATTGTTACCTTCTCCTGGTTTGTCCAAAAGTACCTTTCTTCAGCTGGTGAACTGTTTGCCCCGAACATGGGAAATCTGAAAGTTTAGGTGAGCTAGGATAATTCTTAATTTTGTTAAACTTGTCTTTTTCAATTTTTTGTTTGTTCCACTTTAAATTATTCCACTCTTGAAGATTTGTAAAACTGGGCACTAACGCCTTTGTAAAATAAGATGAACTAAAACGAGACGTTTTATTGATCATCAGAATAAATCAAATTGCTTCCACGTAACTTCAACATGATTTCATAGATAGCTGGCTAAGGTGGTATACAATATATATTACGAATAGGTCTTGTTGTCTGAATCAGTTTAAAATGAATGACAGTTGCATGAGTTGACATGTTGTGCCATACGAAATAAATTTAATAATTCATTGCCACTTTCAGATTTCAAGCATTACAGAGTGGGTGTTAAATGCACATCGAACCTGCTTATAACGGGGAAAAAACATACAAGCTTTGCAAATCTTACCAACAGTGGACTTTAAAAATACTTTAAACTTTGAACTTTAAAAATTGTGGATTTTATGCTAGTTTCCAAGATTATACGTTGCGCATGTGCAGCGGCTATTAAAGGACTTGATGAATGTTAAGAAGATTGTTTCACATTGGAGATTAAGCTTAATTCTACGTGAATCAAAGTTATGTGCATAAAACCGAAAACGTTTCGAATATTCAACAGGCACTGTCGATCCACATGCATTGAAATCCATATACCTGCACCCCCACCACACATAAACCCTGCAAATTTCATCAATACTAGATGACAAATGTGGGAGTTATGTTAATATTCCGCTCAATTTTAAATTCAAAGGACTACATTTATGTAGGATTATCAAATACATGCTTTTTGCTTCTATTCATTTCGATGCATCTTATATTTGATTTGACATTACTAAAAAGTTGAATGCAATGTCCAAAGTGTTGAACCTGTTGAATTAGGTAAGAATATATTATTTTCGAAATGATGTTGTTGGCTTCGGAGGGAAAATTCCACCTGAAACATGAATTTTTTGTTTAAACCCAAGTAATTCATGAGTTAGTGTCGGATACTGCAGAATTAGTTTTGGCGAAGAAATATTATTCTTTGTCAAAATGTTCGTTATTATTCGAACGATTAATCAGGTTTCACACAGGCTGATGAATTCGATTCATATATTCATGATGTTGACACTCACAAGGAATGAATTTACGCTACGTTGGATCAGAGATAAATTATAAATAGCAATGTTACCTGTTGATCGAAGGACATAGGACATACATTACCTTGACCCCCTCAATTACTCCGTATAACAATGTATCCCATTGTTTGAACTGCAGATAACAGCAAATTTGATCAAAATTAGCGCCTTGAAGTAATTGTCAAACGAGGCTCTAATCTTCGGGCGGTGGAGGCGTCAAAAATCTCAAAGCTATGAGCATAACTTTGACGAACATAGAGTTATCCCAGGCTGTTGCAAATTGATTTTTTTCCTTGGCCTAGCGATGTAAAAAGTTATTTTTTCGTAACGCTGTGGTTATTTCCTGGCAATTATTTTAAATAGCTCGTTTAAGCTGTTTTGCAAATCGACCGCAGTAAGAGCTTTCATCAACCCCGGCTGCCGCGATGATGAAGGGGGTGATTCTCCTAATCGTTTCCTCTTGAGAAACTCCATTCAAGAATAATGACTTTAGAAATTGTGAATTAATAAGTATCGTGATTCATCTCCTGGTTGTTCCACCATTTGATTTCGTATCAAATGTATGAAGAGAAACAGTGTGAAGAAAGTGAAATGTATGGAGAGAAACAGTGTGAAGAGAATGAGATGTACGAAGAGAATCAGTGTGAAGAGAATTAAATGTATGAAGAGAAACAGTGTGAAGAGAAACAATGTGACAAAAATTATGTGAACGAAGAGAAACAGTGTGAAGAGAATGAAATGTATGAAGAAAACCATTGTGAAGAGAATAAAATTTATGGAGAGAAAAAGTGTGAAGAAAATGAAATGTATGAAGAAAAACAGTCTGAAAGAATGAAATGTATGAAGAGAAACTGTGTGAAGAAAATGAAATTTATGAAGAGAAACAGTGTGAAGAAAATGAAATGTATGAAGAGAATGATATATATGAGGAGAAACAGTGTGAAGAAAATGAAATTTGTGAAGAGAACCAGCGTAAAGACAATGAAATGTATGAAGAGACACAGTGTGAAGAAAATGAAATGTTTGAAGAGAAACAGGTCAATCGTATTGGTATAAAGACAGATAGAATCAAATGCTGAAGCTATTTTGTCGAATATACCACACCATTTACAGTTACAGTGCCATCCAAGTAAAATGCGCCACTCTTTTATGAGGATCCTCGAAGTGCTAAGTAATGGCCAATGCAATGCCAACTGTTAGTACGAGTACATAGAGTAGCGGACGATATTTCAATCGAAACGTGCAAATTTTTATAATTTTTCGTCATCAAATTTGATGAATTTAGAGATCAGTAAATAAGTTTTAAGACAACAAAAAGAAAAATCGATGAATAATAATTTTGGAATGAACCGGGGTCAAATACACACCAATTGAAAAAAGTTGTTAGTTATCTGATTTTGACCTCCGAATGAACTACCTGTCTAAGATTTATTTATTTTTTTTTTTTTTTTTCGATGATTGGAAACGTATATTTTGGGTTTAAACGATACCTATAGTAGGTTATGAAAAGGCACTGATTTTGTTGAGATTTTTAACAAATGTAAAGATTTATATGTGTTGTGAAAATATTGTGTATATCATTAATATTGACAGTTTGATTATTTATATTTCCGTCAGCTTTTGATTCTCAGCTATCAACTTTTCTTTTTTTATCCGTCCATAGACCGCAAATAAAATGATAACCCGGAATTTCGGAAAACATCATCTCAAACAAGTCGAGGCCTGCAATACCGGGATGACGGATGTGGGAAAACTAAAAATACTCATTCACAAATATAGAGCGAACTGAGTGGGGTCATCTGTGCCGTCAGCTGATAGCCGTTGCGGATATCAAACCGAGGGGTCGAGACGACAGCCTCTCCCCCGTACACAGAAATTCAATCCCGTCCACGAGCCAATTGTTGGCATTTGATGACAGATTATGACGGGAAATTATATTTTTGAATCAAAATAGTAAAATCAGTTGTCAGACGTGTGATAGTCTGGATACTTCAAATCATGAAATCTTTGAGATTGCGAAAAAAAAGCCTCGGACGCCGCTGTGGTCCCAAGTGTGAAATCATGTTTTGAGAGTGCACACGGTTCTCGATTTCATACGGTACCTCGTGGTGTTCTAGGTTTTATCTTGGTGTTTGTTTTAAAGAACCTACCCAAATCTGTCACCGAACGAACTTCATAAAATCAAAGTTATTTACCGGATAATATTTCTACAGTTCTTATAGCTCACCGCTTTACCCGTTTATCCGTTTTCAATAGCTACCCACTTCAAAGAAGAAATTGACAAAAATATTAGTACATTGATAAAGAATGAACTAAATAAGGAAACAAAATTAAACTGTGTACATTAGCGAAGCAGATAAGTTTATCTTGATAGTCCTTGCACCTAATCGAAAATGATCGGAAAATTATTGGAACAGGCGAAGCAACAATTACCGGTAGACAAAATTAACACAACTCAACGTTTTTTCTTCTTGTGTGTGATGATTCGTACACCTGTTAGTTTATGTATTTTTTCATGTATTTAAATCTTAATACACAATGCTCTGTTTGTGCAAAAGTTTGTTTTCTGAATTACAAAGAGGAAGACTTTATGCTTTGTTGGTTTATTAGTATATTAGGATAATTTTTTGTTCGCCCGATCTGATCCAACTAAGCGGTGTCTTCTGTGGTGTAGTAAAAAATGAAGAAAGAATGAAAATAAAATGTTATTTCTGTTTGAATATGAACTGAATTAGTTTTAGTGTTGAGTTTAAAATACTTTGAAGATTTATCTCCTCCTTCAAATCAAAATGGAAGTCAACATTTTGAAAGAAAAAATCTTTGAGTCGAAGAGAGATGATTGAAATGATGGACTCTTTCCTTGGAAATTGGATGGAGCGAAACTCGGAAGCCTCAAGAAGCGATTGAAATTATGAGTTCTTCCCTAATCAACTGAATGAGCCAAATTTTCTCCTGTACCACCTATGTGGTTGCAATTTTATAAGGAGACTCTCTGGGACTTTAGAATCAATTGAAGTTACGATTTCATTATTCGAAAACAGATGATTGGTCACCTGTCTTCAAAAAGTAATGATGTACCTACTAATGCTCCTTCATTGTTTCTACCTTGGTTTTCCGGTGCTATGTTCGTTTACTGTAGACATTTTTATTTTTTAATCTGAATCAGAAATTTCTTGGTTTGTCACTAGTCTCTTGAAAAACTTTAATTTGATTTTTAACGTGAAATTCAATGCTAGGATAAATAATATAAAATCGTGTTTTATACTGATCAGTGACAGTAATATAGAAAGACAAGATCAAAATTTAGTTCTCTGACATGAAGATGTGTAGTACGAGAAGGATGAATGAATGCTCGCAGCACCTCCTTATCAACGGCTCATCGATTACCGGCGTCGAAACTGTGTTTTAACCCTGATTCCCAACTAAAGGTGAGAATCAATAAGCGCGTTGGGAAAACCCCTTCGAGGGTTCAGAAAAGACGATGGAAAGGGGGGGGGGGGTCCCTGGGTATTCAATAAACCGAGTTTTGAGGTCTCCTCTCTCTTTCAAGGACCATTAGTAACTGTCGGAGCTACCCCCTACATTGCCCCCCTCCCCACCGCTTTTCCTTTACTCACATACCCCTCCTTCCCCTCCCCGCCATCCATCCCGATCCTCGCACGGTCCTATAATGCCTCTTCCACCCTCTCATCCAGACAATGCAACACTTACTCTTTCACTATTTTTAATGGACCTAACCCTCCTTCGACCATTTTCGTTTTTCCCCCCTTTGCCACCTTTCAGCGGAAGATTGGCAGTTGCCTACTAATCACAAAGGCAATAGGTAGATCCTGTCAGTAGGTTTCGAGAAGAAACACATAGAAACGAAATACTCCTTCATAAATGGCGTTCCAACTCACATATTCCTATTGACACGTTTAGTGGCTGACTACGAAAAATCTCATATTCAGTACAAATCTAAATAAGAAACATATTATTATTGAATATCAAATAAAGACGGAGTTTCGTAAGGTGGTGGTGATTAGAGTTTGACCGGTGTTTTTCCTACATGAAAAACTGCTGCTCCATCTTTCAATCCTACCGAACAAAGGATTCTTTTCACCCCTCTCAGTGGTAAGGAAACTGCCCTGGTGATTTAAATTCAAGTTTCCTCCCTCAGCCATCCTAGCACTTGAGAGTACGGCTTGGCCCATTTTTCAGAGAGAGTGCTTGCCAATCTCTTAGGAAGTATTGGATACACCCTATGGATGGCTCCGTCACAGGAACAAACAAGACTTGTAGCTGATCCTGATGGTGGCCCGTCGCTTCGTCATATTTCATATGTTTCCTTCTGGCTGACTCTGCAGTGGTGTCGCATGTTAAGGTACAGTGCGGGGCGGCCTCGGCATTTATAATGCATGTGTCAATAAACACCGGCCTCGCACTGTCCCAAACTCCTTGGACTTGTACATCAGCCACCAACATCAGTTTTTTGTCTCTAGCCTACTCTAGGAATTGCTCTATGGACACTCCTCCTCAGGAGATACTAGTCAATTGAGCACATTCTTCTCTTACTCCATCTTGTTCCCTCTTCACCAATCCTCCTCTCTTGCAATTTAATGCATGGCTTAGGACGTACCAGACGCCACATCCATCGCTCCTTTCTGGAAGTCCTAATGTAGTGTGTCCTTAGCGAAGAGCTAGGGCATCACTGAATTTCAGATCGAATCGATACCGTAAGCTGTAGTGGGTTGAACAGATAGCCATTGAGAGTTGTCTTGCACAACTTGTAAAATTCTTCGTTGTCTCGCTAAAGGCTTCCTATCACTACTGCACTTCTCTGACTATGGTACTCATTCAGTCTCTTTGTTCAATCTAAATTGGATTTATATGATTGTTAAAGAATGTTTGTTAGAAAACTTGAACATATGTCGGGGGTGTGTCATCTGAGTTCTCGGGTTCCGTATAGCTAAACATGTTCTCGATGGTAATTGATCAAAGCGATTATCGCATCCAGGTGATATGAGTATTCTACTAACTGAGCAGTAGTGCAGAAGCCCCATTTCCAAGTATCTTTTCTCTTCTTAACTCGTTTCTTTTGATAGTGTGACTAAATAAGTAAGTAAAGGTAAAAAAATCTGCAGTGTCAGGTTGAATTTTCGTCTAAAGATCAATTTTGGCGTCACAGACGTCATCAGCTGTCCTCCAACGCAAGATCAGCAATTGTTCTGATGATTTCGCTCAAGACTAAACGTACCTAACCACAATTATTTTTCCCCCTAGCTTTTGGGAAATTTTATGCTGATTACGAATATACCTCTCCTTTTACCTACCCATATTTTTTCAACGCCTCTCCTATAAACATATTTCTGAACAATTTTTGTTACATCACAAAGTACCTGATGGTAGATCAAAGTCTGCGTCGATTTACTAGGTACCGGAAATTCTCAGATTGATTGATTCATGAGAAAGTAATTGTGTTTCAAAGTTTGTAGTACTTAGAAAATAAGAGTTAAATGCAAAATACAGGTAAAAGTTGATATTTAATTGAATTTCTCATCGATGAAAAGTTGTATGGAGTTAAATTTTTTGTCGATTGACTTCAAAAGTTTTTTATTTTTCTTAAAAAGTGAATTAGTTATATATGGTGTTCCAAAATATGAGTTAACTCCTATTCTCCACTTATTTGCTTTCTAAGTCAATTGCGCAAATATCACATTATCATAATTAACATGTATCATGTTTTAGCCCTGGGGTCCTAGCAATTTTTGCGAGTCAATTTTTTTCCGCGCACGGAACATATAGTGTTACAGTGATTTCCGCCTACAACCGAGTCGTTGCTAGGGAAATGCTACTTCGTCGTTTTTCATCCCACAAAATTCGTTGACCATTCGTTCGAAAGCTCTCGATTTATCCAACAATATTATGTTAACTACTGCGAAGTGCGTGTCCAACAAACTGAGTTATGAGCATGGTTATATAAATAATTGTTTACACACAGGTGATCATTCTCAATAATTGATATTGTGAACATGATTGCAACCGCTTGTTAATTTCGAATCAATATCGAGGAGAAAACATGATACATGGTTGAAATTTTTGGTTCTAGAACAGAAATAATTATCTTAAAGGCTACTTCATAAAAGCTACGTGTTTCTTTACAATTTATAATAATCTAGGTTTTACCTACATCTTACGATAACATTTCCATTCACCCTGATCCTAAATAAAAAGTTTGACCAAAAAGCTTGACCGATTGGTGAAAAATAACCTCAAAAAGTGAAATTCGTAAAATTTGGGGTTTTGGTTTTATGTTGAATGGTTTTAAATTTGAGAAATTAGAGTACAAAAAATTTGTATTTTTATAATCGCGTTCAGCACTTATGTTTTTCAGTTGTGTCTGACATACACTGTAGGTACATTTGGTTCGGTTGGTCGTGGACATTCCTCGCTCGTGTTTTCATGCAGTATCTTGCTTTTGTGACATTTATTTGATCTACAATTGATGGGTGATTGTGATTATGTCGTTCGTCGGTGGTCGTAATATTATGGCCAGTAACTACACTCATACGGCACTTTAAAGATGATCTGTTCACACATTTGCACCAATTATTATTTTTACAAGACGTTTGCTTAGTGTACATGAAACCTTTGGAACAGATTTTTTGCCCATTTGTATTGCTTTTAATCATTTCAACTGGAAATCAAGCCTTGAATTACAGGATTACAGGGACACTTGACACCATTCACGCCGCGAGCGACCAACCGACTGAATAAAGGAATGACTCACACACAACAAAAAACACACACTAAAACACACTAAAAACATGAACCTGCCGACTCCCGTGACCATTGATTTGTTTACCACAGCTTGACTTTTTTCCGATCTTCTCGCATCTCTTTGACATTTTTTCCCCCTTGATTTTTTTTTTTTTCTTGGCTTTTCACTCTTGACATTTTTTCCTTTGGCTTCATTTCCGCCTATCTATGTGATAGCTTAGAAGAAAATCAATTTTAGCTGCAGTAGTTTGGAGATAGAAGCATCACATCTAGAAGCATCACATCCTATTAAAATCCCCTACCCCTCCTGTAAAGTCGAGGTCACCGAGCCAAAGAACTTGAGTTTCATTCTCACCAATGACCCATTATTTCTTCATTTTTTAATTTTCCTAATTTATTTCGAGAATGAATTGTTGTGAGCAGTGAGCTTATTTTGTTTCCCTATATATTTTTTCAGAAATTATCACTGAGTCAATTTAAATATATCTGAACGTATCAATGGTAATGTGGAAGCAGAGAGTGCAGGTTCTCAAGTCCATTCAACTACTCGGAACTTGTTGGAGACAAACTCAAATAAGGGAATCTAGGTCTAGCTTGTTTAAAAAACATTTTCAACGTTAAAAATATAACCCGTGAACACACGCGACTCGTTAAAACACAACAAAGTTGCGAAAGCCCCCATCCCTGTCTGGTTGGAGCTTTCTCACTCATATTAGCTTATTCTGTCGGCACTACAACTTCCACGTTGAATGAAGCTCTGGACGGGAGAGTTTACCGAGCGTTGACAGTTGAGACGTCAACGAAACTAACAAGTCTCGTCTCTGGTTGTCAACTATAAATATCCCCCAGGCTCCGAAAGCTTTCGACTCATGTATACGGGTAACGGAGCCACCATTGGAATAGCTGCACAATGATCATCAACGGTGGTCTGCCATCCACTATTGTGGATTACTCACTACTCGATTTCTTTTTAATAAAATAGATCCTGTTGGAACTACGGATACAAGTAATAGGCAAATAAAACTGTTCTTTGTTACTGATACATAGAATAATGACTTCTCTATTACTCTTCTGAAGAATACAAGTGTATTTTAAAATCAAACCCATTCAACAAAACCAACTAACTTTCGTTATATAAACTGAAGTAGGTTTTCCAATTGATGGGTCACGGGAAAGGCCGATCTGAGTCGATTTTTGGTTCGAAATGAGATAGAGCCGAAGTATAACGAATCAAAGCATTAGAGATGAGTCGATACCAAAATTGATCGATTCCCGATACCGATACCGATACCTAAAAAATCGATTCCCGATTTTCGATACCGATACCATCGGCGCATAATACCTAACTTACCTGTAGGTGAAAAACAAAAATTCCTCTTGAACTAGTAATATATTCAAATTTTTTTGTACAACATATAACTTATACTTACAAAAAATTGATCCCAATATATATGAGGTAATTTTTAAATAAAATTAAAACATGGATAAATTGGACAAAATACAAAATTTGATATTTTAACTGCTAACTTCACACAACGGTTGTACGGTACAACCATTTTCGTTGTTAGATGGTTGCAATAGTACCGTAGTGTAATAAAACGCCCATCACCGGGCGGTATCGGTATCGGCTTTAGGCGATCGATTCTCGATACCGATACCAATGCCTAAGAATCGGTGGTATCGAGAATCGGTATCGGGAATCGACTCATCCCTACAAAGCTTGTATCGCTTCGGGAATGATAAAGGTTAGCGTCAAAATACAGATAGAAAGATTTAAGGTGTCGCGAAACAACGATCAGAGTCCATGCACTGACGGCTAAAAAGGATCGGAGGAGTCCTCTAAAAAACCTCACTTGTTGATCAGTGCCCATCCATTCAAAATCAGTTTTTCCCATTCTCTTCATATTTTGTAAAACATTTTGATTTTAGTTTCTTCATTAAAATGTTTTTTTTTTTTTTTTTTTTTTTTTTTTAAATGTGAGGAGTATGGGATCTTCTGCAGTTCTCCATCCGTATATGAAAATATGGATGAAAACGAAACTCCTGTCAGCGGGTTGTGGGCTAATAAATTTTGAATTCACCAAGAGAAAGATTGGTGTGGGTCAATATGACCCAACAGTCTACATTCTACATGTTTATATTATTATACCTCAGTAAAAATAATAGATTATCTATCAATTTTGATGTATTCACGTGCTGAAATAAGAATTCTCGTCGGCACCTTGTGACTAAGAACGTATCCCTCCCGTCAGACGCCAGATAAGCCATCGGGTAGAAAGATGTATCTTGAAAAAATTGAGTTTATTATTCTATATAATGGTCGGAACTAATTATAAATGTGAGTTCAGTAAAAAATACGCGATGATTTGATACTTCCCAGAGTTTGGACCGAAGGCAAATTGGGAAGACGCAATATAAAAAATAGAAGCAAGATCCAGAACAGACATAAGTAGTCTGGAAATCGTATTTTGAAAGCGACGCGCTTGAAAAACCGCGTATAAAAGAAATGATTTGGCCCTAGAATAGGAAACGTACGGTGTGATGCAAATAGTATGATATATGGTAGTTTAAAGTCATCGGACCCATTTCGTGACCGGCAATGCAAGCCATTTAAAGTAGAATAATAAAAACTATCACCAGGATATACACCCAAACAAATGACCAAACTAGAAATCAAAATGTTAACTAGTGGAACTGTCGGATGGAGAAACATCAGATAATAAATATTAAAAACAAAGAAACAGAAGCTATCAAGTTTCCAAGTTTTGTTGAATTGGTTTGATTTGAAAATACATCATTGTTCTAGATCAACGCGCCTAAACACCTAAAACATTAGCAAATAACAGTTGCATTCCCCTATCAATGGTATCTAGGTGGTTTTAGGCTCCAATGCCTGACATTGTTTAACACGAATCACATTATTCTGTTACAAGCAATTTATTTTATTACGTGTTCCACATCATTGTAGTACGTGTTAACCCTTGGCTAATTTTCTTCAGCTTGTGATTGGAATAAGGTAGAGGAAACGTGTTTATCGTTTGATTAAAATATGGAATCATACTGCAATTCATGCTGTTCACGATGCCAAACGCATTATACAGTATTTAATAGTTTTTTGAAATATTAGGTATCACGAAAGATGGTCTCATCAAGCGATGGTCTTAATTTTCAGGCTCTGATTTCTCTGTTTGGTTGATAGAAAACTTTCACAACACCCCGACGGGTTTTGGATTTTGCGTAAACGGCCAAAAAGCAATTTTGAACCTTTTTTTGCTTATTCATTTCATTTTGTGTTACTATCATTGTTATGATTATTTATTGGAGACAAAGAGATTGCTACTATTTTGAAAGTCGCATCTGATACTATTTTCCAACCATTGTTAATGGTATGGTGGTAATATGATACTTTCTCGTGTAGTTATACCGATAATAGTTCGAAGATATAACGGGAGAGAATTGTGCTTTGTATGAATATTACTTTCGTTTTCGTGAATGGATGAGTGGTTCTATACAATAGCAATTAGGTTGAATGCCATCGTATAAATCAGTTTGCAATTCCTGGCACACATTCCTCGCCCTCCTCAGATAAACGTTTCATATTACGCGTTGATTGCATAGTTCGATTATGCAATGAGCTATCTATAGATCGTCAACACCCGCTACGATCTTATTGGTTGACCTGTAGAATTTTCGGAATCGCCATCCGTATATTTGGTTGCACGGAATCATTTCAACCTCAACTTTGAAATCAGATCCTTCAAAAACATTTGGCAATCACTTGTTTTGAACTGAAGATCCCTTTTTTCTTCCAATTCTTTCACGAGACAGTTTATGGATACTTTATGGGCAATTACGGGCAATTTATGGGTACACTCGACCTCTTATAGCAAGATCATCAGTTTCTTAATTACCGTTTAATATGTCAGAGTTAAAAATGTAATGAAAACTGACTTATTGTTTGTATTCCGCAAATATAATCATGCAAGATCTTTGAAGTGTTATCATTGTATAATGTAACAATCTCACAGCAAATGCGGTAATGACGCTAATAATGCTGGTAATGATATGTATCTATCTCCTGATTCAGATGAATTAGAATTTAAACACAACAGGGTATATTTCGTTTGAAACCTATACTGACAGACACTCAATTCAAGGGCCTTCCTAACTCGAAAAAAGTTCGTCATGCAGCATGATCGTATGAGCAAATTTTCGTAAATAATCGTATTATATACAATTCAATTGTTTTGAAAATTGAGCGTTTTGAGTGCAAGAAAATTGTTAACTATTAATTTTATGGCAAGAAAAATATTCTAAATAATAATCTCCTATTCAAATATAGGTTTTGAATTTTTAGTTTTTTAAGCAGTTTTTATAGAGTTTTAGCAATTTTTAATTAATGTTAAGTAATATTATCAGCATACTTGTGTAAATAAATAATTGAATGTTCTATTTTATAGTTGATAAACTTTATTGAGCTATAGGTATTCTACCGAAAAAGCCGAATTCGGCCGTTTTTATCCATTTTTAGTGATTTTTTTTAGTACATTTTTTGGAATTTGACCAATTTAATGTGCTCAAAAAATGTATGTATGAAAAAGCGTTAAACTTTAGGATTTGTTTCAGAATGCCTCAAAACGGATTTCACTGAAGAAATTCTCTCAAATTTGGGCGTTTCACTCGAGCGCCCCTTGAGAAGCACATTTTTAAAAAGTTGAGCCTTCAATTGTTTGTTGGTTTTAGGATAGTATATAGTATCCATGACACTTCCTCCGATTGATAATAATGAACTAAAGATGTGGATGGACATTTCTTCATTATGAAGGTTAAGTGGTCAGGAAGGAATGGAGCAAGAATCACATGGAAAACGAACCGCTGCGCGCCCGCGGTTTTCTCCCGTTTGCCGAAAATATGTTTTTACACACATTTGCCCCCCGAGTCTCCAAAAATACTTAACCAATAGTGCCAATTGTTATTATTTTTTTTTTTCTATTTTTATTCTTTTTTTTATAAAGAAATTGCTAAATTATACACTCAGTTCTTTTTCATCGTCCTAAAAAATGAGTTGGTGGGATAAACACTGTAAAACTGAAACAAAAAATAAGGTCCATTTGTTATCATTATTCGGCATTATCCGCGTAAACGAGGATGGAAGATTAAACTTGTTATTGTTCATTTATGAAAACGTTCAGTGAACACAGTAGATTGAGATTTGGCAAGTGGAGGAAATAGGATTCTATCTAATACAGTTGCTGAAAAAGGGTTAAAAAGAATGCTGATTTTACCCTAATCTTTAAAGAATGCCTAAAATGAACTAACAGCTGTATGGGATCACTTGGGATGAGTTTGGCCAAATGTCCAACAGACGAACCTATCAGTTCCCTCTACCTATAAATGTATAAAACCACTAATACGGTATGCAAAAAATAAAAATACGAGAGAGAGCAATACCCAATGCTGCTCCCTTGCTCTACCAAATTCTGTTTCACAATGTTCTACCCTACCAATACATCAGCGATTTTCTGGCACCACGGGATCTATGAAAAACTGCTACCAATGTGGTAATTTGTAACCACTACCCAGGTCCAAACTAAGACAGAGGATAGGGGCGTATTTGTGTCTCAGTAATGTTATATCCCTTCTATTTATAATTATAAATACTTTGAATCCATCCAGAAGCGCTCTATCCACTAATCGAATTGCAGGGGTGAAAGATCCCCGATAGACCTGTGCTGCATTGCCGTACATACTGTTTTTCTGCTGCTCCTGATGAATTCTGTTTGTTCTTGGCATATCAGCTTTATTCTACTGAAAGTTATAATGCCTTTCTACACGGTTACCGTTAAATCCCTTAATTTTAAAATCGGTGTTGTGGTGTACCCTATTTATGTTTTTAATAGACAGTACACAATCCTACGGTTAACGCAACTTATAATCTAGGTGACGATATTTTTTTATTCGGTTGAATCAGAAAATACATTCAGGAGCGTGTCTATTTTGAGTACAGCTTGTACTGAATCATTCTTACACACTCAACTCAATAAACTAACAGCTTTATGGGACTATTCGAAGTGAGTTACGGCCTACGCTCCACCACGGACCATGACAACCCTAATAGTCTTGATGGCTTCACAAAAATTCATTATCCCCACCCATCAACGTCGCGGCACTTTCTTCCGACATTTTGGCGCAGTTTTGCACCTCCTATGAATGGGTGAGTGGATCGGAACAAAGGCGATTAGCCTCCATCCCGCCCGTATAAATCAATTCATATCTTCCCGGCCGCAAATGATCCGTTCGCTGCTTGCGGCCCTATGACTCTCCTCAGACTCTGGGCCACAATCCGAGTTATATTTATAGCGCCGCGGGTACAACGGTGACAACTACACTCTTTTATCCGCCTGATTTATGCGCGGTGGCTTCCCAAGGCTCCTTGCTGCCTTTGGTCGCGGTCTGTGAGACACCCCGCCTTATCCAAACTATAAGCCCGAGGTAGCGAAATATTAATAAATACCGAATGCCTGCAACTTGTTTTTATTGAAATGTAGACGGTTAATTTTTTATTTTCTTTCATTTCTAGGAACATCTCGTCGACTTTGTGTATAATTTTTATCTGCGTCATTTCGCGGCTTGATTAATACTGCGGCTTGAGTGGAACTTGATAAGCGATTTTTCCCGATGGGAAGGTATCTTGACATCTCAAGTAGTTACTCTTCTTTTCAACAAGGTTTCACGGTGGAAAAAAGATAATATCGACGTGACGTTCTCGAACAATCAATTCGAGACTAAACCTTGACAACCTCTTTAGTTCGACTACCCACTACGTCGCCATGAGATTTTACACAGATCAGTTTTTTGCTTAAATTAGTGGTCTGGATGCACGCTACGCTCGCATCTCAAAAATACATAACATCGAATAGTCAATCCCTTAGTTAAAATTTAGATTGGTTGGTCAGGGTCTAGAGTCTCGTGACTCAACTTGATTGTTCGCGAACGTCTCGTATAAAATCGTCGGGTGATTGCAAAAAGTGACCAAGCAACAGTTTTTCGAAATCGAGGTTTTGGTGCCAGGATGATTATTTTATTCATTCTCAAGAATATGAGGGTAGTTCACTTTTTACTGCCGAAAAATGAAACAAGACGTGACCAAGTGGAATTTGAACATGTTAACCTGAGAAAAATCAGTCATCAGGATGAGTAAGCGTGTGCTGGAAAAATTTTCCATTTGTCAGAAGACTTTTTTTTACATGCGAGCATAGACGTAAAATGAGTTGTTTTCTTAACCAGAAAAATTGACCAAATGGAGAAGTGACAAATTTTAATAAAAACATTGGAAAGGTTCAAGCCAGCGATGTATGCAGCATGATCGTATGAGCGAATTTTCTCAAATTATCCATCAAATTATAATAGGTATGTTGAAACGTAAAGAAATTTGGACAATTTCAGTAGAAAGTAGTTGTTGAAAACCAATTTTATGGCAAAAAACTTCTACTAAATAAAATTCTGTGATTCAGTCCTTAGTTTCAGGCATTACCGCCAGGGTTCAACTCTTATGGCGGCAAAATGGATAAAAATTTTTTACTTTTTCACATCAACATCAAGTGCCACCAAACTCAAAGACTAAATTTATATTCAATTCTTGATTAATAAATAAATAAGAATGTATTAATTTTACATGTGTCATGTTTTAGCCCTGGGGTCCTAGCGAATTTTGCGAGTCAATTTTTTTCCGCGCACGAAATTAATTACAGTGATTTCCGCCTACAACCGAGTCGTTGCTAGGGAAATGCTACTTCGTCGTTTTTCATCCCACAAAATTCGTTGACCATTCGTTCGAAAGCTCTCGATTTATCCAACAATATTATGTTAACTACGGCGAAGTGCGTGTCCAACAAACTGAGTTATGAGCATGGTTGTATAAATAATTGTTTACACACAGGTGATCATTCTCAATAATTGATATTGTGAACAAATTAATTATTGTTATTGAATATTATTATTAAGATTAATATAGATTAATATAATATTATTATATAATATCAGATTAATAATAATAAAATAGAAAAATATAGAGTGATTTAGGACGCGAAAACACCAAACTCTCGGTGTAAATGCACTTAACCTCATCTTGTAACTCCAATGTCCACCTATGGAGGTGTTGAGAAATTTACTAGAGTGGAGAAGTTACAGAACACCTAGAGAAATGATCCACGGCAAAATATTTAGCTATATTTTTTAGTTGCAGGCTGGCAATGATGGTGGAGTTACTCTTTTATGGTTAATTTTTAACAGATCGAATAAAGTTACGGAACACCCCCCCCCCCCCCCTCTCATAATCCCAAATCCCAAATATGATGATGAGCCTCCGAAATAGGTATAACATTGTAAATCTTAGCTTCGTAGAAATCGACAACGCTTTCATTCCCTTCCGTTTCCTTGTTTAAGTTAACTATGAGTTAAGCTATGAGTTACAGCCTACTTCTTTCTACTGTAGTTCGGGAAATCCTATTCGTTCGTGAGTTGTTAGTTAGTAGCTGCTCAAGTGGTGGCTGGCTATCTGAAAGGAATGCTTCGAAGCCCCTCCTCCGAACGGACCAGAGAGAAAACAAGTTCTCAGATTAGGAACGCCCAGCCTTCCCTTGTGTAGAAGTAAAATGGCATATTACCGACTACTGAAATGCTTCTAGCTTCATGCTTCGTTAGCGAAACCTAATTCGTGACGGACTCTTTTGTAAAATCTGTGGCTTCAATCTGGAAGGTCGTTGGACTCCTGAATGAATGGCAGAAGCTCTGGAAAAGCATTTATAAACATTCAGAAATCAGTAGGGTCTTAGGCATAAAATTATACCGATACTACTTTGATCCATAGCTTCCTGATGAAACATTCAATTTACTATGACAATGCTTTCCAGTCAATGTATCATAATATATAATACATGCCATGTATACTGGTTGTATATTTTCAACACTTTAAAAACCCAAGCCTAATAAATCATTTGAACCTAAACAATCAGTTCTCACAATCCGAACTAAACGTGGTGTGAGTGTATTATTCACGTCCTTGGCTCCGATGGCCCCTAATAGTTGTTGAAGAGAAGGTTAACTAAATTTCCATCAAATTGCAGATTAAAATTAGATTTAAATTACACCTTAGGCCTGAATAGCAAAACTGCTAATAATAAATAATGCATTTACAGCGTAGCATAAAAGTAAATGTGGACTATGAATGAAAAACGAGAAGTTTAAAAGCTGTTTAATATCACAAATTATAAATCATAGAGTTCAGTGGGATGTGATTTTAATTGGGATCCTTACTGAGGTTTTTTATGCTCCCAACATCATACGGTACTCTAAAAGTGTGCAATAAAACTAAACCTCAAGAAAGTTTTTGATAGAATGCATTTCTTGATCAATGAAATGGGTTTCAAGAGTCTTCTTGATTATAGACAACTATGTATCGTAACTTCTCGACTCTAATTGGAGATGAAAGAAAATATTTGTGTTCGCCTTCTACAATATTCCAGACGGTGATGAAAAATCTGTATCCAATGCAAACCATTTTGACACACTCATTATACATGCTGACGCTGCCTCGTACATATCCCAAACGTGGGATTCAACGGCACAGTCTGCAGTCAAACAAAAACACGAAAAATATGACAGAGCAGCTGAGCATCTTCGAGGTTCATTCACGCCACTTATTTGTTCGTGCGACGGTGCCGTCCATCGGGAGTAAGGAATCGTTCCCAAAAGAATAGCAAGTAAACTAGCTGAGAAGTGGTGCAAGCAGTACACCCAAGTGTTAGGGTTGGTTAAGGTACGAACCCAAGGGTCGATAATCAGAGCTGTGTCTCTTCGACTAAGGGGCACAAGAAAGGTTATTCGATCGCTTGGATTGGAGGACGGAGCTGGAATTTCCAACATGGAAGATTGAAGAGGTGAGGGATTTCGAAATAGCGAAAGAGAAAACATCACGTGAAGAAAACCTCCCTGCCTCGATAAACCCAATAACTCTAATACAAAACGTTCTAAATAAAAATAAAGTAAAACATAATAATGATAATTTTAAAAAATTTCTCAGGTTGTGGGTATTAATGGTCAATATATTTAAGCGCAGGTTTTGATATGGATGTAGTTCATGGAAGGATATTAGACAGATCTAATTGATTTTTCTTTGTCAATGCCCGTCTAACTTGTGTTTGCATATACTAAATATCTATGGACCTTCGAGTCCAGCATCAGCCCTCTCTGTGGGTTGACGTTTTATCCGGATCAGACAAGGTCCGATCCCTGTGATTGTACCTGAGAGCCGCTGAGCTCTACTACGAACTGTGATATCTGATCTGTGATATATTTATATACATCTAGTTGTTGTTTTATTTCACTTCGCTGAGTGTATATAATGGCATGTATATAGTTATTTTCCCATTTTACATCTAGTCTTTGTTGTATTATTTTATTTTGGGTTTTTTTAAATCCACTTGAGGGGCTAAACAGCGGTCATCACTGTAACCTTACCCCCCCCCCCCCGAGTTGCCAGTGGAGTCCATGATGACGCTCCTTTTTAGTCAAGGATGGCAACATGGATCCCCTTAGAATCGTACCACTTCCAGTTTCCCTTAAGGCACCGTGTTCAATGTCACTAATAATCCTTCTGGTTGAGATGCGGCTTAAACCTTAAAAAATAAAAAATAAAAAACATAACATACATTTTGTTTAATTTTCTGTGTAAGGTATTATTGTTGTTTTCTTAAACAAGCAGCTTGAATAAAGAACCAGACTTATCCCTAATCTCCTTCCCCGTATCATCCAACCTAACAGACGGTTTTATTTCTGTTCCAGGCACAGTGAACGCCAACGGCGAAACGAAAAGACAAAGAACCTCGTACACGAGGTACCAAACGCTGGAGCTGGAGAAGGAGTTCCATTTCAACCGGTACCTGACCCGAAGGCGTAGGATAGAAATCGCTCACGCCCTCTGCCTCACCGAGCGGCAGATCAAGATTTGGTTCCAAAACCGGAGGATGAAGTGGAAAAAGGAGCACAAAATGGCTTCGATGAACGTCATCCCGTACCACTACCACATGTCCCAGCCCTACGGAAACCCGTACCAGTTCACGCATCTGACCACCTAACTAGCTTCGGTGGTGCCTGGGAGCCATGAGATATGGAGTGAGCGCTATGAGTAGAGCCCGAGAATTTTAGCAGCACTCTTTTCTCTCTGGTGTCAACCGGTTGAATATTAAACGTCATTTCGGTGGCCGAAATTAATCAAACCTAACCAATCGCCATCTAAACAAGTCCAATGACAGACCTACAGACCTACATTAACTCTCCTCCTCACAATTCACCGATCCCTTTGATTACAACACTAGAGCAATCATTACCCATGGGTGCGAAAAAGAAACTTTGACTATTTTTAAATGGAAGAAGATTCCGTCCTAAGAAGTTTTACATCCACCACCACTCTTCCACAATGAGCAGTTTCCTTAATAATTTTTCAAAATTTCACGCACTGTTGACGACATAGCACCCCTCCTGCCTCAATGGCGCCCCCTACTTATTGTGACGACACCAGTCTGGGAAACTTCGTAAATTCGTAGAAAAGAAAATTTTTTGGAATGAAATCTATTTTCATTTAAAAATATAATATGAATACATTGGTAACACTTGATATTAAATGTAAAACTATGAAGAGCAGATTAAATAACTCTGTTAGAAGTAGTTGGTTCAGAAGTAACTCAGCCAATACACAGATTCAAATGATCGTTGCATAAATGCGATCAAACTTTACTGAGTTTTCAGCAGACATTTTTTATTGGGATGGAAGAAAACTCATTATAGTTCATTATGACTAATTACGTCTTGCATTTGAATTACGTGCACACATCCAATTTTCAATTTTCTCTGAATGAATGCGTTCTCGCAGAGTTCTGTTTTTGTACTCCTGATAGTTTTTACTCTTTTCGATCTTTTCGAAACGAATGTGACCGAAATAATTCAGGATTGATCCTGAAAAAACCCGAATATTTTATCAGTTGTCACATTTGAAACCGTGATTCGAACCAAGTACAAAAAATATATATAGTTCTATGATAAAATTGCTTTGATGATGTGCTGTTTAACTTAGTCCAAATGGCAGTGCAATACCTACAATGGAATATAATTAAGGTCGCTTAAACATACAGTACATTGGTATATGTCATGATGACATGAATACGAAAAGGCACAGTAGTAGAAGTACTTTAAAATTAATCTGCAGTGGAAATTTTTGAATCTGCTCCATGTTCCGAAAAACTTGATAACGCCCCAACATTAATTCTGACTTTCTTTGTTCGGAAGACAAGTCCCAAGGAGAATCTTTGTCCTACTGTGTCCTCCTAAGTGACAAAATACTGTAGTGACTTCTAAAATCCCATACCAATATGGCAATTTGAATAGAATTCAAACTAGTAAGATCACAAAAATATCCTACAAAATGTACAAATTCTGTGTATTTTTTTCTTTTATACGCTTCATCAATATAGTAGAGTCTGAAATCATTTCAGGGATAAAGGATGCATGCTTGCTCCTTAAATAAATTTAACAAATATTATCAATAATAATACTGAATATTCAAATAATCAAAGAATACATTATCCATGCGAATCATAACGTCGATAGCATCTTACTACGATAACTCTATAATTTATTTCTCAAAGTTCGTGCTATGTGTGGAGTCATTAAACCTCTCTCGTCTGGGAAATTCACTGTTCAGAGAGGAATCTCACAGGTTGCAATAAACAGATGGAAATGCAAGTAGCAATAGAAAATCGATCTTTATTTCAAACAAAAAATGATTAAATAAATAAAAACGCACTTAAATAAATGAATAAAAACTTACAAAAAAGAAGATTAATGCATGCATATTGTTTTGAACAGGATTTCCTAAGTTTGGTCAAGCAGGTTCAATGATAAAAGTTTTCCAATTGTAGATTCATTTTGCAGTTCTCACAGTATTTTGCCATATTAAATGGTAGGACCTACTCAATGATGTTTGCAAGCATAATTTGTTGACAATGATAATGATCTTGTTTGTTCATAGTACCGGTTAAGGAAATTACCTTTTCACCTGAAAACTTGAAAAAAACACCTCATGACGTGCAAAACATTGGACTATGAATCATCCCTATGAAATCTGGATTAAATCATTCATAATCTCATAGTCAAAAAGACAAATATCGCTCATTACAAAAGGTCCAAAATGAAAAGATGTTCAAAAATGCATCACAGTTAATCACAAATTAAAATTCAATGGTTTAGTTTATATTAGAATAGTACGACCAAGCATGTAATTCCAGGTACGAAATGTATTGTCTGATTACTGAATGTTCTTTCGATTTTCAAATTCCATTTCCACGTAGAACATCACAATTTCCCATTAAAATTATGCAATTTATGTATAACGAATCGGAAATGGACTTGTCAGGTTTCTATGAATTGGATGATGAGTGCTTTTGCAGTTTTACTTCTGTAAAAATTTAAGTTTCGCACTATACTGATTTAATCGCAGTTGAGGTCGAATCTTCACTGGATGCATTCAGTGGAAATTTGGCCTCATTCAGTTTTATATTTCCCGAGTCGTCACCAAAGAAGAAATGAGTGCTGTCGATTTCCTTCTTATGTTCCCTACTGAATGTTGAATTCGTAGCCCCAAGATCTCATGGCTCTCACGAGCACCCCCGATTTCGTTTATCGTCTGTGATGTAGTGCCACACTGGACACTGAAAAACAAAATATATTATAAGCTGCGCGTCAACGTGTGGACTCGAGACTATTACGTGAAAACCCATACTCATAAAACTAACTTTGAAAAGAACATGAAAGATAATTAATATTGAGGCTAAAATCGAAGTTGTGTTCTTCCTCAAACTACAATTTTGGATTAGTGAATTGAGTGGGCTCTTGGTAATTTGAAGATGTATTCATGGGTATGTTGATAAAATCACAAACCGTACTTGTAATTATTGAACATGTGATTTATCATAGAAATTATCGTTGGGATTTTGTATTCCACATGTGGAACTTGTAGGAGCTATGTTATATCGTTACATTTGATTGAATGAAATTGCTGATCAATTCTGTTTATAGTTAACCTAGCTTCTCTAGTTCCAAACCGCGTGAATTGTGTGATTATGTATTTTCTTAAATTCGCATAACATAATAAACCCAATCAACGATCGTTTAAGCCTAATATTTGGTTGTAATTTACGAACAATAATATTTTTAATGGTCCATGTGAAACAGCAAACGTGAAGTTTGAACCTACAGCTGAACTACCATAACCATATCCTGATCTTGGTGAGATAGGTACATACCGACTGCTTTCGTACATTTCCATTCATGTTCATTTCATTGACTTACATCCAACTATATACTGCTCAAACATAAAAATATTCAATGAACATTTACATTAAAAGTTCCATAGTTTAATTGCATAATTTTTGTTATTGAAAATTATCACTTCACTACTCTTTTCTCCTCTCTCTGTGTAATGGTCACTTTACTAGAAGTGAGGGTCGTGAAAACTGATTCTTATATCTCATGCGGCGACTGGTAGGAGTTCGATCCCCGCTGGTGTCACATAATTTTTTCACCCAGGTCGTCTCAAATTTCCCATGTCGAATAGTTCAGTACAGTGTAAGGTTCATGTAAAGTGTTTATACCAGATCAAAACATGTAATTATTTACTTTTATTTCACCATTTCGTTTTCATGTAATGAAAGTTAGATGCGTACTGTTTGATAATCCAAAACAAAAGAGCGAAATCATTGATCAAAATAATCAAATTTGGTGTTTGTGACGCAACCACAGCCAACTCAATCTACGAAAATTGACAATTATGAAAAAAAATATTCCTTTCAAAAAAAATATTCTATCGATGTCCTTCTCAGTATTTAAATCTTAGCAATAACTTCTGGTTAGCTATTCAATGTGTACAGAGTTTTTAAAATATTTTATGAATTTATCTTATTGTATTTTAATAAAAGAAAAAACACGATGAGATTAAAAAATAACACTATTAGTGTCTAAGTTTTAGCATCGTAGAAGCGGTTTTATTTTGACAATTTTGTGCAATATGTTCGAGTAGTTACCCGACATTGTGCGGGGTAAAAATTAAAAAAAAAATATAAATTTAAAAAAAAATTACAAAAAAAAATAAAATTTACAAAAATTGAAAGAGTTGTTTACTTTCCAAAGTGTAAATATTCTTTAAAAAGTATGTATTTACAAAAGTGTAATATAGATGTTGACCTTGTTGTTCCAATTCTCGTGTTTCACTATTTGTGAGCATTATAAATAATAATATAAATATTATATAGCCTATCTTGTGACTGAAAGTAATCGTGAAAAAATCAGTGAGTGTGTATAAATACGTGTATTCCTCGAGAGATTTCGAAATGTTCTTATGATTACCTTTACGTATTTTTCTGTTCTTTGTGTTGTTTCGTTTTGATTTAAACGCAGTCGTTGTTGATTTTTGTTTTTATTTAAAAAATGGAAAAAACGCTACAAATTTTTGGTTTCTAGTTTATACTACAAAAAAATTATAATATACCTACTATTTATTTCTTCCTTTGTACAAATAAATGACGTCATTTTGTGAAACGAACAAATTCGGAGTCACACAGGGATTATGGTTTAGTTTAGTAACACCGTTGTAGAATAATGTATATGTGTATCATTACAAATGTTATTATAATAATTTGAAGAAAATGAAAAGTAAAAAAAGTATAAAAAATAAATTCATGGTTCCCAGTGAAAAAAAATTATGTAAGTACGTTTCAAAATATTTTAGGTTGAATGAGGAAATTGTAGACAAGCCTGTATCCTAACATCACTATTATAGTGTGATTGACATCTATTAAAAGCATTGGTACTACTTTAGTGCGATTCTATAAAAAGTCATTTCCCGTTTGCAGATTCTTCGAGTTTGGAGGAGAAACTGTGTGCGTAGCGAGTCCTCTTCATTAGTTGTTTATTCTAACTTTCCAGCCCTTTGTAAGAATGGATGACAAATAAAAAAACGTATGTAATCCAGAGAGTGCTTTCTGTAGTATCAACCTTCCCTTTTAATTGAGAGTACTGTTGAAACATAATGTAGGTATTTACAGGTAAAAGGGTATCTTCATGATCCAAGTAAAGTCTGGTAATCCATACACCATCATTACCACTACTAGTTTCTAATAGAAGGACAAATTCTAGCATTCGAAATCGAATTAGTATCATAAGCAGAGCCCTTCAAGTGCCATTTTGCCATGGCGCCATCCTTGAGTGCCATGTTTAGCCAAGTTTTGGGTAAAAAGCCATTTTTTGCCCATTTCTGGGAAAATGCCACGTTTGTGCCATTTTTCGCCTGATTTTCTTGAAAATTTCTGAAAAAAAAAAATTTTTTCCTGGAAAAATTTGCAAAAAGTTGGGGTTTCCAGTATTTTTTCAAAAAAGGCAAGCTAACAAGGGCTTTTTCATGTGGGCAAGCTCACAAGTCAACGACCGGGAATTCCCTTCCGAGGACTAATGGCGCCATCCTTAAGTGCCATGTTTGGCCAATTTTTGGGTAAAAAGCAATTTTTTGCCAATTTCTGGGAAAATGCCACGTTGTGCCATTTGTCGCCTGATTTTGTGGAAAATTTGTGGGAAAAAAAAAAAAAAAAAAAAAAAAAATTTGTAAAAAGTTGGAGTTTCCAGTATTTTTTCAAAAAAGGCAAGCTAACAAGGGCTTTTTCATGTGGGAAAGCTCACATTTCAACGACCTGGAATTCCCTTCCGAGGATTAAGGTCTCTAATGTCCGTGGATTACAGCTATTAGTGCTTGAAAAGGAAAGGGTCATTGCAATGTCATGGAAAAAAAGAAAAAAGACAAAACAAAAGTTTGGATTTTGAAGAATAAATGCCATGTTTACCCAAAATAAAAGCCATGATTGGCCAAAATAAGTGCCATTTCGCCATGCCACGTTTGGCAAAAATAAATGCCATGTTGTGAAGGGCTCTGATCATAAGAAACCATACAGAATGTTAGGTTTTTCAAAATATTGTTCGAAATACATTCGTTAGGTATGCCATTCCTTTGTGGTAGTAGGGCTTTGGTAATAAGGAATGGACATAATCTATAAGACACGAGGTATATAATAATTAGAACAACTTCACACAAAATAATTTAAAATAACAAGACTCACCGACCGACGAATCAGCATGAATTGAACTGTCTTTCCTTTTTCTGTCCACGCTAGTTGCTACCGCTGTCTCACTCAAATATATGGATGCATCACTGCATCACATACTACTGTACTTTAGGTTACCTTGTAATACCATTATTGCTAAGAATGTACTTGGTTAGATAAACCAAACAGTTCCAAGTTTCGTTGTGCACGAAAGAAAGGCCGGCTGAATTTCGTCGGTCATTCGATTTATTTTATACAAATCTAACACCACGTTCAGCTTCGAATATTTGTTGAATTACGTGGATACTCGAAGTTGTGAGAAATCTGGTAAACTCTTGTTCAAGTTCCAAGCAGGCTGACTCTTTATCGAGGTCTCCCTCGCCGTGAATGTTAACCATTGTCCATTTAGAGAAGAGTACTGGTGGACTTGACGTTTGAGTGAGTGATAGTTAGTAACTTAGAGTAAGAGTTGTGGTATTTATTGGAGAAAAGACCTCGGCCAGGTCATGGTGAGCAATTTCCCAGCCAGAATAATTTGGGTTACCTATTGTGCCAGAGCACCTGAATGATAGGTAGTAACACTTCATTGTTCTAAAAATCAAGGAGTAGATCGAGTAGATTGAGTTTAAGGAGTAGGTACTTTAAGTTTCGAGTTAACAACATCTATCTAGCCACTGGTGACAACGAGTTTTAAAAGGGGTTTGTGGATTTTGTTCTTTAGTAATTTTGAATGGTTTAAACTTGGTTTTTGCATTTTAAAAAATGGTCTGGAAACATGATCGAAAATCAGATTTGTTCGACAAATACCTGGTTGACTTCTCTGATGAAATGATTGGATACTTATTGTAAGGTATAAATATTGTAATAGATATTGAGTCTGCCATTACTTCTGCTGATCGGGCATAGATAAGGATTGCAAGAGTCAATAGGGTCGCAATAGGGATGTACAGAACATGAAATGGTCTACGATTTAGGCAATTTAGATGAGTACTGCAGATCGTAGATGAAAGATTAGTTTTATAGGTACATACATGCAATAGGGAAACTCAGATGATTTTGGCCCACCAATGACCAATGAACGAGAAAACAGTAGCAGTTACGGGAAAAGTTGAGGTTAGGATAGGATTTGAGAAAGAAGATAGAGGTAGAGGAGATGGTTACGTTTGCGCAGCTTGCTGAATAGATCATTGTACGAATGGACAAAGAAGAAATTTAATCAAACTTAACGAAACATCGCTTTTTCCTAAAATTCATTGTTCCTGGGGAGAAACATAAGGAATCCTTGAGAACCCAATTAACAGAAAGAAGGGTATTTTTTATAAAGTTCTGTAGTATTTTAAGCTGTCCCAATAAAGAAACGTAAAAAACAAATGTATCGAAACGGAATATTACGGGTGTGGAAATGAATTATTGGCTAACGAAGTTATTGGTAAAAATTGCTCCGAATTATTGGACAAAGTTTGTCCTTGACATTAACAATGATGTTTACCTTACAGGTAATAAGGTGTGTACCAGCCTGAATAGTTGAACGAGAAATGGGAACGAACTAAACCAGTTGATTAGCATACCCCTGCTACTAGAAAAAGCCTAGGGGTTCACAGTCGTGTTGCTAACTTTTTTCAACTATAAAGTAACCCTGGTAAGAGAACATCGGTCATAATAGTGTGTTGGGTGTTCCCATTCAACTTAGTGTTCATCAAAATTTAATGAAAAATCTTTCCCATTCAACTTATCTTTCCCATTCAACTTAGTGTTCATCAAAATTTAATGAAAAATCTTTCCCATTCAACTTAGTCTTCATCAAAATTTAATGACAAACCTCATCTTTAAGTTTGAAGTCATGTGTTTCAAAATGTTCGGCCCTCAAATTTTATTTTTTGAAGTATATTAAAAGAGGTGTTGTGTTCTCAGACATATTTCTGGCCAATAAATGGTTTTGGCATGTTCCATGTCTTTCGAATGGCCCTGATTTGAACTTTCGCAGGACCGGAAGACCGCAATTTTGGCGGACCGCGAGACGACTTAGTGGACATGCTAGTAACATGTGTGGGTAGTCAATAAAATGTGGAGAAGAGACTATCAAATAATCACCTGATTTCTATGCTTTTCAATATATATGAAGCTGGAATTTCGTAGTCATGAAACATGACCCGTTTTTTTAAAATCTATCACAAAACGGTGTTTTAGTCACCGATACCAAAATTTCCCCTTGAATTTTAGCCTAACTTTAGACAATTTTATTTTGTAACGTATGCAAACCAATTTTGGGAGGACTACGCTTTTTTTGTTGGGTCGAATAAGAAGGTTCATTATTCAAAATATTGAATCAAAAGGGGTATTGAAACCTTCATTCTATAGGTTGCCCCTATGGTTGCAGTTCCAAAAATAGATGTCTGTGCTATTTCGTGTAAATCCTGTGGTTTAAAATCCCACCATTTCTAAAGACCACATTATCTAATCCCACGTATTTAATGTCATTGAGGCTCCACTAATCTAAATGGGAGACACCAGCTTAATCTCAAAACTGGGTTCAAAAGTTTTTTGTCTACTAAATTTAGCAGTTGAGTTAAAATATTTTATACTGTCATACCGAAATAGGAAGATTAGATTTTTCAAAGTTCTACTTTGGCATTACGAGCGGCTCAGAAAGCATCCCAAGTTTCAAAAACTTACACTCGTTTTGGTGAAAATTTCACTGTTAATTTGAATAACATTTCCATTACAAATCAAGATATTATTCCAATAAGATTGAA
This sequence comes from Adelphocoris suturalis, assembly GCA_030762985.1. Lineage (NCBI taxonomy): Eukaryota > Metazoa > Arthropoda > Insecta > Hemiptera > Miridae > Adelphocoris > Adelphocoris suturalis. The sequence continues at coordinate 21,658,345 of CM061041.1, read as the reverse complement.
GCTGTTGATAAGACTCTGAACATCAAAAAATCTCAATTTGTGGGGTGATTGGATACATTTCTTCGGCCAATAAAATTACCAAATGAGGTACCAATCACCAGAACTACAAAATATAGACCCGATTCGGAAGATCCGACAGTCTCAAAACCTCGAAGTAGTCCTCAATGATCATAAAGGTAAACATTTTTGCCATTTTGATACTCAACTTGTCAGTGATTTTGGAGCTCATTTTTAGATTTTTTTCTAGAGACCAGAAATAACTATTCAAGGAATAACTATTCAAAGATAAACAAAATTTGAACTAGAAGTTGGCGCTTTATGTAATTCAAGTACCTAATCAACCAACTGACGATTTCTTGCAACTCTTCCAAGCTTGAGTTGAATTCTTCAGTGTTGTTACGATGGGGATAGAAATCCTGTTGTCAATATTTTTCACTGCTACCGAACTGCAGAGAGGAATTATATTATCAAACATGGAATTCCATCAATTAAATGGGCTTGGGAAACCTTTGGATATTACTGATTGTAAAGATAAAAATTGAATCGAGCAAATTTCGGTGATTTGATCCTAAGACTCCGTTTCCAATTTTGGGATTGAAAAATGTGTACCGTATATTATAAAAATACCAAACTAGAAAACATTTCTTGCTGACATCTATCAAGGAACCCATGGCCACCACAGTCAAACATGCATAGCCTGACGATAATTTTGGGTCTATCATGTAAATGTTTTTCGATTCACAGATGGACGTCAGCGTTGCTCAAAATCTAAAACCTCGGGAAATCTATCAGATTTTACTACAGAAGGAGTTTATTTTTCTGAGCGATGATCCGGAAAACATCTTGTATTCGTTTGTTTTTCCAGATCATTACAAAAAAGTATTTCACCTAAATAATGTTATAGGAAATGCGTACTTGAATATAAAGTACTTGCATCGTCTTTACTCATGAGTGGGTAGTTCAACTCTGACATTAAATTTTGGAAATTATATTATAACGCAAAAATCAAATTATGAAATTAGACTAACTGTTTTAATAAGTAGCTCATCATAACTAAGACGACAAAATGCTGGTTTAAAGAAAAAGAAGCTCCAGTCATGGAGCATGATCGTATGAGCGAATTTCCGTGAATTTTCGTATTATGTTTTCGTGTATTTCGTGTTATAATGTTTTGAAATTTGAGCACAACGAGCGCAAATAAATTGATAACTACCAATTTCGTGCCAAAAAATCGTCCTAAATAATATACTGCGGATCGAAAAATATTTAGGGATTATAGATTTTTTGACATATTTATTGATTTTTCAGCACATAGCAATGAAATTCAAATACATTTTCAACATAAGTTTGTCCGTAAATATTTTAATGTTCTCGTTCATCGTTAATTAACTTTTTCCCCATAGTCTTTAATTTTTAGCAGTTTTCAGCCGTTTTAGTGACTTTTTTGTGTTTCTTGAAATTTGACCAATTTAATGTGCTGGCCGACAAACACATCCTTTCATTTGACAAGATTGATTTCTTGGCACAAGAACGGAATTTTATTCTGAATCCTAAAACGGGCTTTCGTCAGGAATGACACACGCTTATATATACCTATATGATAAATGTTAGAATCCGGGAATCATTTCAGAATGCTTCAAAACGATGATTTTATTAAGTTATTTTTATTTATAATTTTTTTATTATCATTTTATTATTTTTATTTTTATTATTTTGTATTTATTTTATTATTATTTTTTTTTTTTAACTTGTCACAATAGCTCAATTTTTTAGGAAAATTCTCCAAAAAAATCAAGTGGGCTTGCTATGTTTATTATGAGAAAAAAATCAGTATTATAAAACAATGACAACATTCTTCATTTAGTGCTCAAGCCCTTGAATTGATAACACAATCGGAAAATTGTTTTTCAGGCCAAATACATACCTGCTAATCTTTCTTTTAGCACTTGAGGCATCAGGAAAGTAACAAAAGTCACCACCTATACGAATATCATCACTAAAACACCAACAAAACTACAATCGTGATGACAAGAAAGAAGAATGCTCGGCAATCGAACAATGACATGGACTATTCTGTTGGTACTTTCAAGTGCAGTTCAAATGTTGTTACGTAAGGATTATGGTAAACCACAGTCATGAAATTTAATGCGACTCTTGTTTACTAGAATGCCAGGGCTGGTGTTGAGGTCTTCAAACGTGCCAGACTGAACCATGAATTATTTTAAGGTCGCTCTGAGTATTGAAGGTTATTTTAGAATTATGAATGTCTAAGGTAGTCAAATCAGAATTCATATTTGACGGTTGAGAAATTTTACGGGGTAGACATCGGGGAATTGTAGATCCTCACGTTTTGGATTCACACGTATTTCAAATGAGCTCCTGGAGGTAAGCGAGGCAAATAGATGCTGGCTCAGAAGCACGTTTTTTAGGACGTCCCTCTGAAGCCATGCCTTATAGGCAAGGCTTCGTTAACAAGAGGGACGCCTATTGGAATTGATCCAAGAGGGATGGGGGACAACCTAAGCATGAGAAAAAAATAACCGCATACAAATCCGTTTCAGACCATTCTAAGGCCGAATCCGTGGGACAAGCCATAGGTGAATGTCTGTTTTTTTTCGATTTTTCCAGCTAAACCAGTAACCCAGGGCTGGGGGGGGGGGGGGATTGATAAAATTTTCAAGAGAGCAGTTTGAAAGTTTACATTCTAATATCATGGCTTAGGAGTACAATAAAAAAAGATAATAAAACAACAACTTCTGAAACTCGATTGAAAGAACATTTGGAAAGCGACAACAATATTAAACAAAATGCTTCGTAGAGATGGGATGAGTTGTCAGAAAGGTGATGAACTTTGATCATTATTCCATGTCGAGGGGCGGATCATCGGCGTATTCTGGGGTCTTTTTAAGGGGTGTTCTGGGCGAAGTTTTTTTGTAGAATTCCTGGGTGTCTGGGTTCATCAGGAACTTGGAGAGGTGGATCAAATCTTTATATTTGGCTGATTTTATTGCGGGAGGCTCTGGGTACAATTTAGCCAACTGCTTGCTGTTGCGAGGATTTCGACGACTTTTTCGTTGAGAGGCACACGCATAAAATGGCGAGCGGCTAAAGATTTGCTGGGGTTTGGAAATGGGGCAGCCTAGCGTTTGGCATAATAGAAAGTAGAACATCGTCTTTCCAAAGCATAACTTTTTTTTTAACCATGAAACACAAAACGCCATTAACCAGAAGACCATTTTTTGATGTTACCAAATCCTTAATTTGTTAAATATATTGTTTTTATACATAAATTCTGATTGGTAATCTTCTTCATCACATCCCGCTGTCGACCAGTTTTTTGCCTCTTTTTTGGCAGACGTGGTCCTGACGACCACTATTCAAATCACTGCCGTCACTAATCATTATTACTAAATGAACGAGTCAATAAATCGCAAAACAAGCGCGAAAAACGCACGCTAACAATAGCACATTGAAAACAAAGTTATGGATCATAGTGACGGGAAGAGAACGCTAGGAGGTGGAGGGATTCGGACCCTGATCGTTTTTCCTATGAGAGCCTGACTATGATCGCTTTTTCATGAGAGCCTGATTCTAAGCCCTTGCTTTTCTCCGAAAGGATGACCATTTTCCCCCCGTTTCAATACACCTGTGGAAACTACGCCACATCACATAACTAAAGCCGCCAAAGGCGCCATTTCGACCAAAAATGGACCACGGTCGTTTTTCCCCTCAGCCCTTAAATACATTCGGCTTTGTCGCAGTATAATTATCATGTTATAAATAACAAACAGTGCCTGAGTACTTGGACATTCCTCGTCGAGGCGATCTAAAATATATGTCCAAAATCTAAAAGAAATACTCAATGATTTTAATGATTTTAAAAATGAATGATTTCAAAAAACAAGCTAGGTAATATCGGACATTATTAATGAGGCTGAATAATGGCACTGAACGGATTTTCCTGTATACTAGTCAGACCATGCTGTCCAAATCTATGATTTGCGTTTTTGAATCATTGATAGAGTGACCATTGCCACCAATCCAACTGGTAACATCACAAATAGTCTCATTAATAGAAGACTTGAGGTCAATCAGATAATTGTTGCTGGAAATAGTGGTTGTACCATTTGCAAATAAAACAGTTGGATGTGAGATTCTTTGTGGCAAATCATTTATAAAGATGTTGAATAGGATTGGTCCTAAGACAGATCCTTGTGGAACACCATAACGGATGGACAAGAAAGGAGAAAGAGACCCAGTGTGACAGATCCATAAGAGACCCACAGAGCGCAGCTCCAGACCAGAAACGCAAAACGCAAATTGCAGGTGAAATTTTTTATTTTGGTGGAAGACAATTTTTCTGACTTCTTGCACCATTTTACAGCTTGAGGGAGCACGAAAAAAATAAATACGTGTTAATTCGCTCATGAAGCTTTGTAGCACGATTGGAGCATTTTCATTAGCGGTAAGGGGATCCCTGAACTCTCCGAATCCACTGATTCATTACATGACCTTCCAAATGGGAGATGGGGAATTTCAGTTATGATACTCAGTTTTTCTATCCCTTAATTCCCCAACTTACAGATTGCTACAAATAACAATGTTCACGACCTACATCCGGCATCCACGGACAGTTTTTCAGTGACCCGCTCAGCTTCCGTCCGCCTCCGTGGCGCGGTGTGACTAACGAATTCGAGTAAGAGCTCCCAACTCTTCGGGCTTGCGACAAAAGTAAGGAGAAGAATGAGAGGAAGAGATTCATCATAGTATCAAAACCGAGACCATGACTAATGGCTAACCGGACCACCGCTGGAGGGAGCCCACTGTGCATTGTTTACATGCTATGACACCCATAAACAAACTGTTATATCATAATGGCTCTCCTCGGTAAAGGCCGCTCCATTGATATTCATCAATGTATCTACTTGAAGACGTTAATTAATTTCTCGTTCAAAACTTGTATACTAATGATTTATATAGTAAGTTCTCTTGCACGAACCCAACTGAAATAAATCAGTGTGAACGAGGGCTGGAATTTATCTCTAGCTCATTTAGATATAATATTAAGTTCAAATAAAGCTACAAGTAAACTTTGAAACGCTCAACAGCAACACATCAGTATTTTTTTTTTCAATCAATACGCCAAATCGTTGAAACATTTATAAACCCACCGCTGCAAGCACCCTGTTACTCGGCAAATTTGTGCGCAGGGTACCAATTGGACGGGCTTCATCACTCAGTCTACAGTCTGGGATGAAAGGATATGATCATACATCACTTTATCAACAGTTTTCATTAAAATTTCCAGCCAAACGGAAAGTTGTAAGATAGTTCACTTCAAATATTTGTAATTTACTCTTAATCCTCTTGTCTAGTATGATTGAAGTATATTGTCGACCGTGTAAGCAAGATTTTTTTAAGATTTTGTCGGGATTCGGCCTCTTATTTACTGAATAATTATTTTCTTCGAATAGAATATGCATGAGAGATTCTAAATAGAAATATAAGAAACATAATGAATAGCAAAATTGACATAGATACGTTTTACGGGAAACAAAATTGTATTATATATATTTTTAAAAATTCTAAATTATCTAGTCTTATCTTCGGAGTTTTTCAACGCTGTTTACCAGCATGACCTGTTGAGAGCCCATCGCGACGCGTCGCCACTTGGTGGAAGGTTCTGGTTGGTTTTGCCATTCTTCACTAAGTGGGTAACCGAAAAACGGCATTTTTGATGTCGAACATTTTTACATTTTCGGTTTAATTGCTCATTGAACCGATCATACTCAAGGTGCCATGAAAAACTACCTAGTGTGATCACGAAAGATGTAAAGAATGATGAGTAGGATACACGAGAACAATAACTGTAGAGCATGTAAAACTATCCTGAATTGGTTTTTTATTGGAGCGCTGTATTCGCTCCTGAGTCTACCAAGGTAGCATTGTTTTCCGTTGTTTTCTCGCGAAAATCAAAATTTCAACTCGTGTTTTAGCGAATTTTTGAAGAAAATTATTAGCGAATTTTTGGAGAAAATTATTAGCGAACTTTTGAAGAAAATTATCAGCGAATTTTTGAAGAAAATTATTAGCGAATTTTTGAAGAAAATTATTAGCGAATTTTTGAAGAAAATTATTAGCGAATTTTTGAAGAAAATTAAGCTATTGCTCTCGCCTCAAAATTTGTAGAATGTGAATTTTTGAAAAATTTTATGCAGAAATCCGTTTCAGGCTATTCTGAATCATATTCTGAAGTTTAACGCATTTTTTTATGTATGTATGTATGTGTCATTCCAGACGATAACTGTCCGTAGAATTGTGCTAGAAACTTCAAACAAATTTTAAAATGTTAAGGACACAAAACGAAAGTTCAAGTTCGTTGGCCAGCATGATTTGATTACATCTTCGGGTTGAAATTTTCAAAAATGTAGTCAAAAATTTCAAAATAGCCTGTTTTTTGCGATTTGTTGTGCGAAATAATTTTTTCAGTATACTAACATGTGGTATATTCGGAATCAGCGTAAAATTTCCTATAAGAATATGTATCAAGTTTTCAAAAATTTCAAAGTTGAAAAATCAGTCAAAAATCGAAATAATGCCGTTCGCTAGTTGTAAAAATCGGTAATATTTGCATGAAAGATTGTCCAAATTCAGATTGAACTACTCTTATGGAAGTATCCCTGTATAACCAATCCTAGAACCATGCTGTTTAAAACGTAGGTACTTAGTAGGTGCTTGTTAAAAAAAAAAAAAAAAAAAAAAAAAAAAAAAAAAAAAAAAAAAAAAAAAAAAAAAAAATGTAATCACAACTGATGAGTTTACTCTATGAAATATTCCGTCCTCCGATTCTCTCGGTCGCTCTCTTTAATGTTTTACGCTCAACTGTTTTAGGACTTGATGTAGCTTTAATACTGACTGTGGCTTAGAAAATATCAGCCATGAAATTATGAAGAAGTTCTATTTATGTACGTACTAGCACGCAGGCCCAAGGCCTCGCTCCGCTCGGCCGTCAATAACGTTAATCTCAAGGCCTCCCTCCACTCGGCCGTCTTCAAAAATCTTCAAAAATTCGCTCATGGGGTCATGCTGCATGACTGGACTTTTTACGTTTATAGACATTCTGACCAACTTTGGATTTTCACCGTTGTGTGAGCGTAAGTATATGAGAACTAGTAGCGTCTGCCATAAACCAGGATGCCCAGGTTGTCAATGAGCGTGACCATGGATCGGACCTGGTAGGCTAAGATCAATATAGTATGGTAGCAAATGACCTGCTGCAAGCGATATCCGAGGTAAAGGGAGTGGCGGCTAATGATATCAAGGACGTGTCCGCAACCGTTTCATGTAGCCCGGGACTTTCATCATTTTTGTCATCACTGAACGAACCGGGGATGTGAGCGGGGGAACATGTTTGGATCACTCAAATAGGAACCACAAGCTCACCCATAGAGGGTGTTTGGGAGTGGAAGGGGGTGAAATCTAAATCAGTAAATAAACTGGAGACATGATTGTTAAAATATGTTCGGGTTACTCCAACTTCAGTCGCAGACTAGTTACTTGAAATTTTCAAACCCGATCATTAGGGATTAGAGGGGGGGGGGGGGGGGGGGGAGATTGAAAATGAGAAGAAATAAAAACTGTTGAAACTGAAAAACTGTTGTTTCTCTTGAATTGAGATCTAGGACATCTCTAAATAAACTGGAGCTGATTGGTAAGATATGTTCAAGTACTCTTACTTGAATTGCAAACTACTTCCAGTTTTCCAATCCATCCCATAGAGGGCATTTTGGGGAAGGGGGGGGGGGGGGGGGGATGGGATGTCATGGACATCACTGTATAAACTGGGTACCTGATTGCTTAAATATGTTTGAATTACACTAACTCAAATCACAGACAGGCTACTTGAATTTTTCAAATCTGACCAGAAGGGGGTGTTTTCTTAGGTAGGTATCTTGGACATCACTGAATAAACTGAGGACCTGATTGATTAAATATGTTTGGAATACTCTAACTTGAATCACGAACTACTTGAAATTTTCAAATCTGAACCATAACGGGTATTTTGAGGGAGGGATGGGGGTGGAATGGGAGTATCTTGAACATCACTGAATAAACTGAGGACCTGATTGATAAAATATGTTTGGATAACACTAAAAAACCACAACCTACTTAGAAATTTTCAATTCCGACCCATAGGGGTGTTTTTGGGGGAGAGGGTTTGGAAAGGAGTATCTTTGACATCACTGCACAAACTGGGGTTCTGATTGGGCTAATATGTTTAGATTACGTCACTTCCAGTCACAGGCTATTAAAACTTTTTCTAGTCTCAACCATTTGGAGGTTTTGTGATAAAGAAAAAAAGAGAGGGGGGGAGGAGGTCGTTAAATGGAATAATTTGGTCATCACCGAAAGAACTGGTGGTCTGATGTTCGAACGAATGAAATTGGATTAGTCTGAACATTCTTTTGGGTTAACTATCAATAATATTTTTAATCTGGAATATGGGGGGTGTTCGAGGAGAGGGAGTTGATCTCAGTAGTTTGGTCCTAATAGGTAATTTATAAGAAAGTACTTTAAGTAAGTCTATTAAGTAAGGACTTTTTTAAATCAAATCCATAGGGATGTTCCAAAAAGTGATGGGTGAGGGGGGGGGCTTGCGTATATTCAAGTCAACCGGTGCAATGCACGGGTGAACCAGCTTGTATGATAATAATAATACAGTTTGAGAAACAAAATTCTCAGCTGAACTCAAATTCTTTTAATATTCTAGGATAAATGCTGACCTTTAAAACGGGGCTAATTTGTGGGTGTAATTGTATCTGGGGAACCTGTGAGAGTTTTTAATCTAATTTTGTTTCTATTCAACTCAAGATGCCGGAATTCCGAACAGAGATTCTCTGGGTGTGGTAGATAAAACTGCAGATTGCATATTCCAGGCAGTCCTGTCACAATTGATTCATGTCTAGGACGAGCGAGCAAAGCGAGCGGCAGCTAGTCTATTATAAGTTACATTTTATTGGAGCAGTACGGTATGAAGCAATGAAATATTAGGGTGTATTCTTTTACTTATTATATGAAATCATGTACCTTTTTTTTCCTGTGGGGTTAACTTTGGACATAATTCTCAGCTCCTTTGACCCGCCATCACGTTTTCTCGAGCTCGCATCACGCTCCCCCACATGATCATCGGTTCTGCGCTCCGCGCCGTGCACATTCTCCTTGCTTCGGCGGGACGACCAAGTTGCCCTACAGCGATGCCTTGGAAAATTCTAGACATTTACTCCCAACCAAGCGATCGCAATCCCGAGTCGGTGACCCTCTTCGAAGGTGGGGCGGTCCTCTTGAGGTGCCCAGAGTTACCGTTTTGATTAGACGTTGGGTCACGTAAAACTGCTCATAAATATATCTATGAGCTAAAAAAGACGAAAACATCATGTGCACTTTCAATCGTTCAGTGAGACCTAACGTATGAGCTTCAATTCCAACTTTTAGATACGGAAATTTGAGAATATATTGTCCCCTGACCACCAACTACATAGGGTGTCTAAGGATTTATGCAACAGCGGGTTATCTTCTTGATTTTCGCAAGAAATTCAAATTTACATTTTCGCTTTATGCTCAATCCACACCAACTTTTTTGTTTTCAACTGGAAACCCCTTCTTTGTATTGCAGATTCGGATTATACGTTTAATCTCATGAAAAACATATTATCTCAAGTTATAAAGTGCGCAAAAGCATGCGTTTCCACGTTCAAATTGAGCGGAAATAGTGTACTGTGTTAAATAATCAATTGCCACGTGCAGTTTTTTTTTTTTTTCTTTTTTCAAGTCACTTACCTAGTGATGTTCATTTATTGATATTCACAATACCAACTTGGAATTTTTTTTTTTGCTTTATAAAATTTTTATAGGTACGCTTTTTGCTGTGTGGAAATGAGTGAGGAGTTTTGCCATTCTGGCCGTTTGTTATTATGAGCTCAAATTTGTACTTTTAGGAACTGAAATTTTAGATTTTGTTGTCCACTGACCACAAAATATTTAGGGTGTCTTAGGATTTATGCACCAGCGGCTTATCTCCGTCCAGATATGTAAATAACGAAACCCATAATGTCATATCTCCCATAAAGTTTTACAAAGTTTGTTTTAGTAGTTTCAGAGAAAAGCTTCGGACGGACGGATTTTCGTGTTCGATTTTTGGAAGCTGCATATCTTGAAAAATAAAACAACTAATTTTGAGGGGGGTTACATTTTTTTCTAAGTCGATTACCAAGGTACCTACTGAACATGATATACCGTAACTCGACAAGAACACTTTTTTCTACGGATGCAGTATGTACACTTGTGCATCTGAAAGTTGGGAAAAATGGTGTAAAGATCCTGTTAGTTGAATGAACTGAGGCTATTTTCTTTCCAACTCAACCGTTACAGCTGAAATTGAAAACGGAACGTCCTAGGAATCATGAATATCTTCTTTTATTTAATAGAAGCCATAGTTTGGAGAAAGTTTCAACCTAGGCAACCTCTCTGGTTCTAAGCGGTTACCCGGCTCACTAAAATATTTTTATTGATGCAATTTCCAAATATCTGAAACAACTCTCACTCACATCGATGGATAAGCTTTTATACTGAAGCCATTTGTTACAGGCAGGCGTGCATTTGTCCACATCTGGACGCCTAATGGGCATACGATCTTTCTAAGAAGGAGTCTTGAAGAAAGAGACGCCATGTTAGTAATAATTACACTTATCGGCCAATGCTATATGTGTTGTGAGTGGTGTGAACGCTGCAATCGACCACCAATCAAACTGATAATTTGTACTTCTATATTATTACGGATTTTTGAGAAACATACTCTGGGCGTGAATTGGCTGATATGTAATTGACTAATGAAATTCAAAACAAAAGATTGACTTTCGCTATTGCAAATTTACAATTTGATGTTCCGTAGTTCTGAAAGCAGAAAATCAGAGAAGTCTGGAATCTAGTCTGGGCCGATTTCCATACCCATTCTAATTCATCAAAACCAGATGTAAATTTAAGAAGTTATGCATGTAAGTTAAGACTGGTGCAAGATGAATTTTCATTTCATTAGGATTAAAAGTATCCATCATTACTATATTGCAGAATAGTACGCACACCAATGCATTGATCTAATTAATTCATATTCATAAGTATAGCATTATAATTTGGTAGATAAACGCAAGAAATAGGTCTGTGTACAAAATCAGCGGATATTCACAGGCGGCACACATTCATGTTGGCAGGCACGAATTCTTAGTTGTACAACAACCCGAGTGGTCTCATTTGAACCAATGAAATGATATCTATCTGAATCTAACGAAATTTGGAATTATGAAATTGATTTAGGAAATTCTGACCTGTTTCACTCCAGGTAGCAGATTACGAAACAGGAAGATTGTGATTGTTAAGGGCATGGGCGTCATCAGACAAAGACGTAAGTCACTGGTCCTCCCAACTTATCGGACTAGCACATTTATATATATTGGATTGTAAATATGGCCGAGCTTTAAGAAATATCGCTGGATGATCTGCGACATTTGAGCCGATTTTTGTATACTTTGATCTCATAATGCGGGGGAAAAGCAGCAACTGCGGTGAACGGAGGAATTTGGTTGTTGATGGACCTTTGAAATCAAACTTTCTCAAATTGTTATTTCATACACGTGAATTTCTCGAATTGGAAAAAACCCGTCAATGTTCCGTTTTTTTTCTTCGAACTACTGGAATAAAGTTTGCAAAATTGGGCTCAAAATCACATTTGCTCAGAAAAATTTCTGATATTTCAGTATCACTTCTGACCGCCCCTGAATAAATTATTTGCCTTAACCTGCAAATAATAACATCCCTAAAACTGTATTTAAAAACCAGTTATTTTTAAGGATTTGATAGATTTATGGACTCCACTGCGTTGTGGTATGTCCAAATATTTGATCACCACAAGTTTACATGCAGAAAATATTATCTATGTAACGCGGAATCATAAAGCGAATTTTATACGCTAACCACAAGAAGTATAAAACATGTAAGATAACTTAACATTCGGCTTGATCATGCTTTAGTTTTCAACCGACTCCAACAAAAACGGTTGGAATTCTGTACGCTTGAGAACGATTCCTCAAAATTTTCGCATTGAATTATTTCGGAACAGTAAATTTTGCGTTATTTTCTGCGTTGAGGCACGAATTTTGTTTGGCTCTACCCATGTTTAGGGGAAGTCTTACACAATTGTTTTCTCAGGGATGTTAAACATTTTTAAGACATGGCCTCCTGTAGTGAAATCTGACAGTCCTCTATCTATTTCGTGTTGCTGACTTCGGATACGAATTCCAAGGAAAGTAGACTCCCTCTGCTCATATGTGTGGAATGAGCAATACCCATGGATGTGAAAAAGGTACTTTACCTATTTTTAAATGGAAGAAGTTTTCATTCCAAGAATTTTGGCATCACCCTTACTCTTCCACGTTGAGTAGTTTTCATTGTATGATTTTTCAAAGTTTCACACACACTGGTCAAAGCACCCCTCCCACCTGAGCGGGACCCCCCTGCACAGTGTGACATCACTAGTGCACCCAACTTTGAAAAGTTATAGAAAGAAAACTACCATCGTAGAAAAGTGCGAAAGGCGTCAAAATCTTTATAATAGAATCTATTGTCATTTAAAAATATTAAATTAATACGTGGGTGTAAGACGGCGAATTGAAGTTACTCAATTTATATTATTTGAAGTCAGTAACAACGATAATATGATTAATATGATTTATAATCATATGACCGTTTTACACAAAAATATATTCTCTATTCAAGCTTTGACGAATGTTGCACTCTGCTAAATAAGTTATTTGACATTTTCATGTCTTTCATATGGCACATAACAAGAAAATCGTCACAAAAATTGCTCACGAAAATTGTCCCAAGTGGCCACAACGATGATTATGACCATCAGAAATGACGTTGACCATTCGTCCAGTTTTTTCCCTAATGATCCCACGATTCTGAGATTTGGTATGTAGCCCCTTGAGGGACTTCTGAACACAACTGACCGATCCCAGATCAGCTGAGTGGCTCTAGAATCCAGTTTTTTCCCTAATGATCCCACGATTCTGAGATTTGGTATGTGGGCCCTTGAGAGACTTCTGAACACAACTGACCGATCCCAGATCAGCTGAGTGGCTCTAGAATCCAGTTTTTTCCCTATTGATCCCACGATTCTGAGATTTGGTATGTAGCCCCTTGAGGGACTTCTGAACACAACTGACCGATCCCAGATCAGCTGAGTGGCTCTAGAATCCAGTTTTTTCCCTATTGATCCCACGATTCTGAGATTTGGTATGTAGCCCCTTGAGGGACTTCTGAACACAACTGACCGATCCCAGATCAGCTGAGTGGCTCTAGAATCCAGTTTTTTCCCTAATGATCCCACGATTCTGAGATTTGGTATGTGGGCCCTTGAGGGACTTCTGAACAGAACTGACCGATCCCAGATCAGCTGAGTGGCTCTAGAATCCAGTTTTTTCCCTAATGATCCCACGATTCTGAGATTTGGTATGTAGCCCCTTGAGGGACTTCTGAACACAACTGACCGATCCCAGTTCAGCTGAGTGGCTCTAGAATCCAGTTTTTTCCCTAATGATCCCACGATTCTGAGATTTGGTATGTAGCCCCTTGAGGGACTTCTAAACGCAACTGACCGATCCCAGATCAGCTGAGTGGCTCTAGAATCCAGTTTTTTCCCTAATGATCCCACGATTCTGAGATTTGGTATGTGGGCCCTTGAGGGACTTCTGAACACAACTGACCGATCCAAGATCAGCTGAGTGGCTCTAGAATCCAGTTTTTTCCCTAATGATCCCACGATTCTGAGATTTGGTATGTAGCAACTTGAGGGACTTCTGAACGCAACTGACCGATCTCAGATCAGCTGAGTGGCTCTAGAGTCCAGTTTTTTCCCTAATGATCCCACGATTCTGAGATTTGGTATGTGGGCCCTTGAGGGACTTCTAAACACAACTGACCGATCCCAGATCAGCTGAGTGGCTCTAGAATCTAGTTTTTTCTTTAATGATCCCACGATTCTGAGATTTGGTATGTGGGCCCTTGAGGGACTTCTGAACACAACTGACCGATCCCAGATCAGCTGAGTGGATCTAGAATCCAGTTTTTCTAGAATTCAATAAAGTACCCTCGGGTGTCGGAACAATGAGTCAACACGATTGCAAATTCAATTAAGTACCCACGGGTGGGCGGTTTCTCTTATGGCCCATTTAATTGATCTGTATTTCTTTAAAATAGAATCCAACATTCATGTTTGCCTGAGATTCCATTTGGGTAAGCTTTTTCAGCCGGTTGACACAAAGACCGGTTGGTTCGCCATGTCGAAGTTTTACCTGTTTTCCACACTCCTCGCCGTGTTGGTCCACTGAATGGGATGAGCTGGAACGTGCCTGTTCTGTATTTTCCGATCGTTTGGATTTCTTCGTAGGTGCCATTGTGTATTTTACGCACAAGAAAATTAACACTACACGTTAATCAAATTAGACTAGACGCCTTATAAAATTAACTTTGCGACTTTTGATTTCTTAATTTACTATTATCCCGGCAACACAAGTGTAACAACAACGCTACTGGGGTAGGTGATGTAGCCTGGCTAGAATTCAATGAAGTACTGGCCCATTCAATAAATTAATGGCCCATTTAATTGATCTGTACGCCCCGCCGTGCAATGCACGGTTGAGATCTGCTTAGTAATAAATACAATAAGAAAACACACATGAAAATGTCCCAATGTGTTGCAGACTCGTATGCAAGCATTTTTTTTCTTGTCGATGCGTTTGCCCTTAAGGAAAGCAAAAGAATAAACGCATATCGACCGGGGTGGTTCTTTAAGTGAATTAAAGCCTAATTCAGGTAAATCGTTTCAATTCTTTTCACAATTTAATTCACTTAAAAAGTAACGTAGGCACCTACTTAGAATGAAGAAAGTATTGCGCCCTGATAAATTGCAAGCAGATCCGAATGCACCGGATGCGTCTCAGCAATGGACATACTGGTATAGAACATTGCAAAACTACGTGTCAGCTGCTGATGATGAAGACAAAGACGACGACGAGGTAAAACTTTCCGTTTTAATAAATCACTTGACACCGAGTTTGTATATGCACATTTCTGAATGTTCTACTTATACTGAAGCCATTGAGGTTTTGAAAGCTCTCTTTGTGAAACAAAAAAGCGTAATTTTTGCCCGCCATCAGCTCGCGACAAGGAAACAACGCTCAGATAAGTTAGTTGAACCGTATTTAGTTGCTCTACATGAGTTAAATAGGGACTGCAATTTTACAGCAGTTACTGCAGACGAGCACCGTTCACAGTACATTCGTGACGCCTTCATCAGAGGATTGCTGAACCCATCTATGAGACAAAGACTCTTGGAAAATAAAACTCTTTCATTAGACGAAGCCAAAACCCAAGCAGTGACCCTCGAGTCAGCTTTACAACAGTCCAAGTCTTATGAAAGCAGTGATAGCACAATGAGAGCGTTGACAGACCATACTCTGAACGCTTCTCAAAAGCAGTTAGAGTGTGAGAGATTTCCTCGTCATAAGTGCTATTTATTATTTTATATTAGGTTATGAGTTCCGCATCGTACGTCTAAATTTTCTGTTGGTAAGAGAGTTGAGATCATAGTGAAAGAAGTGAAGTGTCTTTCAGTGTACTTGTGAATTGTGAACAAGTGAAAGTGATCAAGAAAAACTCCACCATGAACATTCAGAAAATAGATAGCTTAACAAAAGAAAACTATGACACATGGAAAGTTTTAATGGAGGCATTGTTAGAGAAGAATGATGGGATAGGATATGTAGATGGATCATTTGCTCGACCAGATGAAGTTGGAGATGCCCAGACCGCAGCAGCTAAAGTTTGGGATAAAGCTGACCGAAAAGTACGAGCAGACATTATCCTCGCCATTTCTCCGCCTGAAATCAAACAGGTCAAAGATTGTAGAACCTCTTGAGAGCTTTGGTTGAAATTGGAAACCATTTTCCAGTCAAAGGGTCCTGCCAGAAAGGCATCCCTATTGAAACAACTGATGCTTCACAAAATGATGGAGGGTGATGACGCAAGAGAACACCTTTCAACATTTTTCGATGCAGTGGATAAGCTCCGAACAATGGATGTGGAAATACATCCAGATTTATTAACGATCATGCTACTGTACAGTCTCCCTGATAGTTTTGATAACTTTCGATGTGCTATAGAGACCCGCGACGATCTACCGACTCCTGACAACCTCAAGGTCAAAATTATTGAGCAATGGGATTCAAGGAATGAGAAAAGTCGAGATCCAAACGTTTTGCTAGCTAAAAGAAGATTTAACCAGAACAAATCGCAAATAAAGAAAACTGAGCATTACAAAGTGGAACGGGAAAATGAATTCAGATTTAAATGCAACAAGTGCAAAAAGAAGGGACACAAAGCTTCGCAGTGTTTCCAGAACCAATCAGCTAAGACATCAGATGAAACATACTTCACCTGGCATAATGAAACAGCCATGAATGTTTCAACATCTTCGTGGTGTCTGGACAGCGGTTGCAGTTCGCATATGTGTGCAGAAAGAGATAAATTTGAATCATTGGAGAACAGTGAATTTCAACAAGTTAACCTCGCAAACAGCTCCTCCACAAGTATTAATGGAAAAGGGCAAGTTAAAGTATGTGTGAAAGTAGGTAAAGAGATGAAAGACTTGAAGCTTACAAACACTCTATACGTTCCCGGATTGCGATCGAACCTCATGTCGGTTGGTAAAATTACTGATCAAGGTCACCAAGTTATATTCACCAAATCATCAGCAGAAGTTCGAAATAGTGCAGGAAAGCTACTGATGGTCGCCAAGAGAGTAAATGGGCTATATCACACAAGTGAGGTCAAGACGAGCGAACAAGCGAATACGTCTGAAACCAAACCCAGAACAAGACTCGAAATGTGGCACCAGAGATTCGGGCACCTGAACGAAACTGATCTCAAGGATTTGTACATGAATAAAAAAGTCAAAGGAATGGACATAACTGGAAGTAAAATTCTGCCTGACTGTACAACATGCGTACAGGGGAAGATGGTCCAGAAACCATTTCCAAAACGATCCAGTAGATCAACTGAGTTATTGGAGATCATCCATACAGATCTATGTGGACCAATGAGGATTAGTTCGAATGGGGGTAGAAAATATTTCCTAACATTGATTGACGATCATTCCCGGTGGTGCGAAGTTAGATTTTTATCGAAAAAATCTGAAGTCCTGGAAGAGTTCAAAAAATTCAAGAACCAGGTCGAAACACAGAAAGGAAGAAAGATAAATTTCGTTCAGTCAGACAATGGAAAAGAATACTGTAATAGAGAATTTGATGATTATTTAAACAAATGTGGAATCATTCGAAGACTCACTGTACCACATACGCCTCAACAGAATGGACTCGCAGAAAGGAAAAATAGAAGCCTCGTTGAAACTGCAAGATGTCTCATGATTCAAGGCAAACTCCCACCCTCATTTTGGGCAGACGCAATATTTTGTGCAAACCACATCCGTAATAGATGTCCTTCTAAAGGAATCGACGGAGAAACGCCTTTCAAATTGTGGCATGGCAAGTCACCAAACGTACACTATTTCCGTACATTTGGCAACAAAGTTTATTATTTGGACAAAGCTAAAAACAAAGGGAAATTTGCTCCGAAAGCAAAGCCAGCAATTTTTATTGGCTATTCTGAACAGACAAAGGGCTATAGACTATGGTCTAATGAACTGAAAAGGGTTATTGTGTCAAGAGATGTAAAATTTCTACAAGAATTCGGTGACAATAATGATTCTGATCATTTCATTCCTGACGACCTTTTCACCCCTAAAAATCTGAAATCAGAAGATGAAGAAAGAAGAAAAATAACAATAACACTCAATCAAAACCCAAACATACCTTCAATTTCAATGAATGAAAATCCGAATATATTACAAAACTACAATAATTCAGAAAACGAACCGAATGAAGAAGAATGCGAAACCAATGGAAACGAAAATCAACATGATGTCATTTCTGAAAATGTTGAAAGGACTTCACAGTTGAGAACGATTCGTGGGAGGGGCAGACCTCGTTTGGATAGGTCTGGTAAAGGAAGACCACGCAAAATCTATTGCCAAGTTCCCGCCCCACCTGATCATTCCAATTCCGAGAATGAGGAAGAATTTCAAGACGCTGTTGATATGTCTGAAATGGCAAGTTTCGCAGATATGACTCTAAAACAAGCATTTTCCAATTCGGACGCTAATGATTGGAAAGCAGCTGTGAAATTGGAATACTCTTCGGTAATAGAAAACCAAACTTTTAAAATCGTCCCTCGGCCAAAAGACAAGAACGTGATCGGGTGTACAGTCATCTTGAAGGAGAAACTGAAGGCAGATGGAACCGTTGAAAGGAAAAAGGCCCGATTGGTAGCAAAAGGCTACAACCAGAAACAAGGGGAAGATTTCAACGAGACCTATGCACCAGTAGTTCGCATGAGCTCAATTCGGACTCTCATGGCTCTGGCAGTTGAGAAAGACCTTGAAATACATCAGCTAGATGTGACGACAGCGTTCTTGAACGGCGACTTGACAGAACGAAACTATATGGAGATCCCTGAAAACTTCGAAGAAACACTACATGAGATCATTGCTGACAGAAACTCTCACAGTTTTGTCAAGCAAGAGGCCAAAAATATGCTTGAAAGTCTAAAGAGAGGAGATAACGTATGTTTATTGCAAAAATCTCTATACGGCTTGAAACAAGCAGGACGGCAATGGTATTTAAAACTCGATAATAGTGTCAAGAAGTTGGGTCTGAAACCATTGAAAACAGATCCATGTGTATACTATGCTCGAAGAGGGGAAGACATCATAGTGCTAGCTATTTATGTAGATGATCTATGGCTGGCATCTGGAAACCCAAGTTTAATCGAGGAGATGAAGAAAATGTTATTGAAAACATTCAAAATGAAATACCTCGGCAAAATCCATTATGGACTTGGTATCGAGTTTGTCCAAGACCTAAACGAGGGGAAGCTATTCATGTCCCAGAAAAAGTATATACAGGACATTCTCAAGCGTTTTGGCATGGAAGACTCGAAACCATTAGCGACGCCACTTGAAGTTGGGCTAAATCTGAAGAAACCTCAGACATCAAACGTAGCTGAAATGAAAAGATATCCTTTTCAGAGACTGATCGGCTCGTTAATGTACCTGGCAGTTTCCACTCGACCCGATATTGCATATGCAGTGAATTCGCTAAGCTAATTCAATACGTGCAACAACCACGAACATTGGCAAGCAGCGAAGCGCATCCTGCGATACCTGAAGGGCACACCGAACCATGGAATTTTGTTCCACCGAACGGGCAAAGCACTTCAGGGTTATGCTGACGCAGACTGGGCCAGTTGCGCTGAAGATCCTATTCAGGCTACTTTTTTGAATTTGGAGGAGCAGCGATATCATGGGAAGCCAAGAAGCAGCGGACAGTGGCCTTATGAAGTGAAGAAGCAGAATATCTAGCTCTGGGAGAAGCAACCAAAGAGTCAATCTACCTTCAGAAGTTTCTCGACGAACTTAATGTGCCACCCTCGGAATCAGGGACAACAATCTACAATGATAACCAGGGTGCACAACAATTGACCAAAAATTCAACGTACCACTCGCGTACGAAACACATAGATGTTCGACATCATTTCATTCGCGGATGTGTTGAAGAGAACATCGTTAAATTCCGGTATTTACCAACGGCAGATATGCCTGCCGATATATTTACAAAAGGGTTACCAAGAAAGAAGCATGAAGAATTTACCAGGCAACTTGGAGTTCAAATTGACACGCAATTCGAGGGGAAGTGTAAGACGGCGAATTGAAGTTACTCAATTTATATTATTTGAAGTCAGTAACAACGATAATATGATTAATATGATTTATAATCATATGACCGTTTTACACAAAAATATATTCTCTGTTCAAGCTTTGACGAATGTTGCACTCTGCTAAATAAGTTATTTATTATTTTATATTAGTGGGTAACGCTCATTCTTGTGTTTAGGATTTTGGTGAGCCACCACATTTGGGAAGGTCTGCAAGTAGGCCATGAGTACCTGAACCCTTGAGTGCTTGAAGCTTTAATCATACTTGTCCTTCAAAGACCTTTCATTGCCCTGCTGAATTTTTGAAAAATAGAGAGGAAATTAGGGGCTTCACCTACCAGTTACCTGTTTCCAGTATCATCCGTTATTGAGATTCAGCTCCGCAAATACTCAGTCAGATAGGATCTACCTAACAAAATAATTTTCATGGCTGATTTCTAGCAATAAAGTTACCTTTGACACACATATTCCTACTTGTAGGCTCTACAGCTTGGTGATTGTATCTCCAGAAACGAAAATCCGTTCAAAAGGGGTCGAAGGAGGTGAGGGTTGGTATTTCAATGGAGGAAAAGCAAAAGTTTCTGTCGACGAATTCAGCGACAAAAACAACTTTTCTAATTAAACCCAATTAAGTGAAAAGTTGTAAGTTGAGGGGCGTTTCGACCCTAACTCGCTCCTTCTAACCCCACACGAACAATGTCTATGACGGAATCGGGGAACGGTTTCCCGAGGTTTGCGACAAAAAAAAAAAAAAACCATACCTATCAAATGAAATAATTAAAAGCTTCAGTTCTGAGTAGGCAATAAGGCTTTTTGGGTTGTAGGACTGAGGGGTGGGGAGAAGGGGGGGTATTGAATCGAGATTTTCATTGATAAAAGCCTAAAAACCTTGAGAAAGGAAAAAGGGAGATTAACGATGACGTACCGCGACAAAAGAGAGGGTTCGACTCAGCTTCTCGGGCTTTCCGAGGAGTTAATTGTTTCAAACAAACCTTTTAAGGGACCTTTCCTTTCTTGAAGAACTTTTTGGAGAGTTAAAAACATAAATTGATGATGTTGCCCGTCCAGGGGGAGGAGAGCGGCAGAATCATTCATACGCGTTTCCGGATTCCTGACCTGGAAATGGAGAAAACCATTTGTCAAAACGGAGCAAAACATTTTAGGGGTGAATCTCAGAAGTAGTCAAATGATAACTGGAACTTTAAACGACAAGGGCTTCATCGCCGTTTTCCAAGATGCCTCAATCAATTTCAAATTTAATTAAATCAACGTTTCTGTCTGGTTTCATGATGTCATTTCTCATTAAGCATCACTACAATATTGATACTTACTTTACAGACAAAAGCGATTATGTTTTACCTAATATCAATAGTTGAAATATGGGTACCAGACGTATAATATGCGATTTCAGCGCATTTTCAACCTCCAATATGCGATCTCAAAGATCTGGATGCGATCTCAACACGAAACGCCAAACTTCGACCTTTCACCTTCCTGATCTTTCGGTTCCTCCTCTTTTCATGTGGCCAGTAACTGTCTTGTCAGTATCCAGTGCCCGGTCATTCAGTGAAATGCTCCTCTACGAATTATATACGAAGAAGTATGCCACATCCAATTCAGACACAGCCCATGACGACGATGTGCATGATACTCAACGGAATTATAGCACAAGAGTGCAAGGGCCATGGATCTTCGGTATGTGTTGCAAGCAAGCGGACATTTTAGAGCGTCGGTTTAGAGAAAATGGGCATAAGAACGCTGCTACCAATCATCAAAAACGGAATCAAAGTTGGTTCTGTGATTCATTCGGACAAGTGGAACGCCTACTACTGTGGCTCGCTTAGCACCGAGGTAAACCACTCACACAGTAAACCCCTCAGAAAATTTTATCGACCCACTTACTGGTGCTGACACACCATAGAATCCTTGTGGAGCGCGTGTTATGATATAAAAGTAAATGGAGACGGGGCCATGTTGGGCACAGAGTTGACCGAAGAGTGGTAGCGCTCGCTGCACCCATCACGATCTTCACTAAAATCTCTACGAAAATCTTCATTTTTGGAGAGAAAGGTAGGATTGGCCCTTTTCCCCCATTTCGTTAAGCAGGTTATCGATTTTCCAAGTGAGATCGCATACTAAGTCCAGACAACGTGTCGCGTCGATCGCAGGTCGAACTGAGATCGCATATACAACTGGTACCGAATTATGCTATTTCCATGAAAGAAAAATGCCGGCTTTTGAAGTTTGTGAGAGGGCTGAAGTTTGTGTGGTTCGCTGGTTATTATTTGGTTTTTGTTTTGGTAGTGTGTTTAGTGGTTTCGTAAACCATGATTTGTGTGTTGAAGGACCATCTGGAACAGTAATAATAAACTCTCGTGCAATAATTTGCAGCGTTGTTACATACAGTAGGATCCATGAGTGTTGACCAATGAAAATTAAACCTAGTTGTATGACTGATTCAACAAATCAATTCAGATTTATCCTAATGAAGGTCTTGGCCTTAGAGCTATATTCCAACCACCAGTGAGAGAAAACAAAAATCAATCCATGCTACACCTAATCAAGTCTACAAAGGATAAATTAACTTAACTAAATATAATTCATTTTGTATTAGTCTCTCTGAATCAAACAAGAGCTCACATCAAAGTACAACAGCTCATCAAAACGAAAATATATCGACTTTGATGTACATGTAGAAACCAACAAATGTAAATTAATGAGATGAAATAAATCACCTTCACTAATCCTTCTATAAGAGACAAGAGTTTTCATAAACTTGATTTCATGAATAGAGAATTCATCAGAATCACATCAGCTGATAAAATCGACGAGGTTTATAAGGCAAATTTTAATTTGCACACACCAGTTTAGATTCACACTCTTGATGATGAATTTCTTGGAGCAGTGTAAAGTCCAGGTAGTTTCGTTCGATTTGTTGTGATGATATTCATCAAAGAAATCCAAAAACCTTGTTGCGGTTATCTAGAAACATTTCGAGATCTCCATTTCTTAATGGAGATCTCATCTACGCGTCTTGATCAATATTAACGCAGAGGTGAAAGGATCAACTAGACCCTACAAGTAATTTTCGACCCATATTTCATAAACTTTGGAGAAAAGCTCTGGACAGCGCCGGCGTTCGATGCGTTGGATTCTACTACACTTCAAACGTAAACCGAAAAATTTGGAAGGGTTTGAGGGGATTCAATTTTTGTTGTTGGTCAATTTCAGGGGTACATTATTGACAATAATAAACCAAAAGTGGGCTTGAATAGTTTTCGTACAAAGGACAGGGGATGCTGACATTGCTAATACATGTGATACCATTTTGGTGGAAAGGTTAAATAATGATTTAATGATAATGAATGGTATTGAATAATGATGAGTTTTAATGTCACCCAAGACGTTTTACTTTTGGAGGTTGCTAAAATTTGGTTCTCTGAGCGTATTCGTGGTGCCAAAATTTTAACAGGATAAAAGGCAACAACACAGCTTCCTACAAAGGGAGGAAAGTAACAGCGCTGATGGGAAGTAGGGACTAGTCAGTCCTAGCGTTCCGAGCCCGACACGGATGCCGGTAAACGAGTTTAGTTCTGATGAATTAGTTCTCACCGGTAGAGTGAATCCACTCCGATGTGTTGAGATAACGAGGTAACTAGACGGCAGACCAAGTGATCCGTGAACGGGGCATGACTCCTCTGAGCGGAAAGACCCGAATTATACTGAAAGCTTGGGGTGAGCACCCAGAGGGTCGCATTAGACGGCTTTAGAGGACCCATTCAAAATCATCAGCATGTATCCCGGATGATTGGCGAAACGCGGAGATAAACCGTAACAGAGCGGCGATCGCATAGAGATCATGATAACAGGGTGAATATCACGAAGGATCGTTAGAAGGCACTGTAAGATGAATCTTGTTAGCCAAAATGATAAGCCGTATTAGCAAGTTCTTGCACACGATTTTCCACCTACTCCACCCCTGCTGCACCCATTATCTGCAATGCACGAACAGTCCATTCATTTGTTGATGAATATGAAAGATCGTCTAGCCTTTCATTTTCTCCACTTATTTACAGTTTGTGGAAAAAGGAATCGATAAACCATAATAGCAACTTGTTCAAAAGTAGGTGATATTTCTTAAGGGAAACTAGAAACTTTTGACCCATTGGCAGGTTTCACGCAACCTCGATTTCCAGGCTTATAAAAAATTTCAATGTGAGAAGCAAAACTGGAAGAAGTTCTGACCCCTCATCCTTTAATGGAAAAAGGTTTACAGTAATCAATATGAAGAGTTATTGACAAGCATGTGATTTAGTCGTCCAAAATCTATTTTTGAGTTCCCCACATTGAAATTGGTTTGATCGACGATTTACTATTCAGGTAAGAGTTTTTCTTGTTAACCAATTTTTCGTATACACACCACACCTGGCTGGGGGGGGGGGCTGCCCCCCCTCTGGGCAACACTGTATAAATACTCGGCCAGGGGGCGCGAAATATATCATTCCATATCCAACTCCCAGAGAGTTCCCATCTACTCATCCTAGCTCCTACACATGTTATTGGTAGTTTTCAAGCTTTAATTTCGCGTATGAAAACATGCATTTGGGACAGAAGCCAGAGAAAAAGTTCCTCCACTAAATGAAACGCGTCCTTAATAAACCAATACGACGTATGTAGTTGACAGTATTCTATGTTCTGATTTGTTGAAACTTATTTTAGCAAATTTTCGTA
Source organism: Adelphocoris suturalis (assembly GCA_030762985.1). Taxonomy (NCBI): domain Eukaryota; kingdom Metazoa; phylum Arthropoda; class Insecta; order Hemiptera; family Miridae; genus Adelphocoris; species Adelphocoris suturalis. Next base: position 21,633,673 of record CM061041.1, on the reverse strand, counting down.
GATTCCCGAATTTTAACGCTTTGTCATATATATACCTATATATATATATACTCGGCGCTTAGCGCCTCGCCGGATCTTTTCTATTTTCTACTTCGTAGAAAACGAGGATAATTTGCTATGCATTTCTTAGCCTGAAAAAATTTGGATATGAAAAAATGTTCAAGCCTGGCTGGGATTCGAACCCACGATGCGAAAAAAAAATGGATATAAAAAATTTGGATACAAAAAAATTTTCAAGCCTGGCTGGGATTCGAACCCACGAACTCGCGCTTCGCGTCACGGACGTTACGAAAAAAATTGGGACGTTACAAAAAAAATTGTTGGGGGTCGGCCTAAGAATTGCATAGCAATTAATGTATTAATTTATATATTCTTATATATTAATTGCTATACAATTCTTAGGCCGACCCCCAACAATTTTTTTTGTAACGTCCGTGACGCGAAGCGCGAGTTCGTGGGTTCGAATCCCAGCCAGGCTTGAACATTTTTTTATATCCAAATTTTTTATATCCATTTTTTTCGCATCGTGGGTTCGAATCCCAGCCAGGCTTGAACGTTTTTTTTGTATAGCCAAATTTTTTTATACCCATTTTTTTATGTAAAATGAACGAATACAAATGTACAAAAGAGAAAAAAACGACTTGATTTTTTGAGCGTTTTCAGGCTAAGAATCGCATAGCAAATTATCCTCGTTTTCTACGCAGTACAAAAGAGAAAAGATCCGGGGGGTCCAGGGGGGGGGGGGGGGGCGAAGCCCCCCGGCGAGGCGCGAAGCGCCGAGTATATATATATATATATATATATAAATTGTGTGTGTGTGTGTGTCATTCCAACCAATAACTCTATTAGGATTGAGGTTAAAAAACCGCTTTATCATTTATCAAGCATTCCGAAAAAAAAAAATGAGTTCGTTTGACAGAACTTTATGAGTAGGTACAGTACTTACCTAAATTGTTCAACTAAATGAACAATTACTAAATCGGCAGAAATTTTTTTTCATTTCTAAGTTAAGCGGAGTAGGAATCACTCAAAAAGCTTATCATCTATGAACTGGGACAATAAAAAAAAGTATACAAAACATTATGCTGGAAAACGTGCTTGAGTTTAGAGTTCTTTATTAATATGTGCCGAGAAAAATCAATAAAAACTTCCAAAAATACAAAATCATTGTTTGAATAGCAGAGTATTGTTTGAAAAAAGTTTCTTCCCATATAAATTAATAGTTAACAATTTAGCAATCTGCACTCAAAGAGAACGAATTTCAAAACAATTTAGTGTAAAAGGAACCCTTCTATTGTTGGCATTTGTGTATGAAAATTAAATATTTTTTGTTTTTTCGAAATCAAAATTCGCTCTTAAGGAAAGTGTCAAACTGCTTTTTGAGCAACTACGGAAAAGAAATGTTAGCATGTGGAAGTGAAATAGTCTCCTCTTAGTGTTGTTTTAGTGCGTTCGTTTTCAGCCTAGTGAAAGCGGCTAAGGGGAAGTTTAACTGGATAACCGCTAAGAGAAAAGTCGGTACGTTTTTGATGCTTCTCGAGGAGGCGGGCCAGGTAGGGGAAGTTGACAGGTTGACGCAACTGCACAGCAGGGTCCCTTTTTTCATGCGAAGTAAAAACCAAAGATTCGGTTGGCGAAAATTTCTTCTCATCTTTGGCGGCACTCCAGTTGTATCGAGGGTTGAGTGGATAGCTTTCAGCCTTAGTGTATCTTGTGTTATTCCTTACTCTTCAAACTATCGACCCAAGTAATATGGGAATCAGTCGAGCAGCTGGACGATATGATCGGATTTCTTAAGTTCACAAATTATATTTGTGTCAACATTTTTTTTTTTTTTTTTTTTTTTTACACCTTTGCAAACACTCAAATTTATGACTAAAAAAGTGCCATTCATTTAAGGTGGCCACATAAGTAAATTTTGGATTTTGGTTTATCATTTTCAATAATGAACCTTTTTAATCGACCAAGAAAAACAGATTTGAACCTCGTCAAAATTTGTTGGTTTACGTTTCATATATATTTCAAAAAATCCGTCCGTCCGCTGTTCGGAACTGTTTTCTCGAAAATACTGGACAGAACATTATAATATTATGCTAAAAAAAATTACAATAGTCGGACCTTTGCTGGTAACATCGGCATCACTCTCGGTTAATCCTAATGGGTAGTAGGTATGTAAGGATTAACATACTTTTAAAAATCGATAACTCAATAACTTTCGAAATGTTTTTTTTTTTTTTTTAGACAATTTGGTTCAAAAAATCGAATGAGACCATTTATGTTGCTGTGCGTTTATGCATTTCCCATATTCCCATGTTAAGGGGTAATATTGAGTTCAGACCCATACAGGGTGAATCACTCACGAATTTGAAAAAAACTAAAAATGTCTAAAAATCTTTAAAATGTTACAATCAAAAACCTTACAGAAAACTGGCAAATCTTTTGCAAACTACTTCATTTGATAATCATTCCAACGGTATAGCCGATCGTACTTTTACTTTGCTTTTTAGGGTAGACAATTGTTTTTAAATGAAATTGAGGATTTTTTTGAAAAACATGACCGTCTATAAACCCACGAGTTTGAAGTCGGATAAACGTATTTGTTCACGCTGATTCGAATGATAACACTTGCAGATTCCTCCAACTCCGATATAACCGAGTTTTACACTCATAAATCTCATAAACGTTTAGTTTGTTATGGCCAATTGTATGTGTTTTCAGAAGAAAAACTAGTTAAATGAAGTGAAAAACTCCGTTAAAATACTTAAAAGATATGAAAATAATTTACGCTCTACAATAAGTTGTGTTTTTCATAAATGTTAATGAGCGTTACCCACGTATTCATGTTATATTATTAAATGAAAATTGATTCCATTCTAGGAAATTTTATCCGATCCGCACTCTTCTACGTAGAGCAGTTTTCTTTCTATAATTTTTCAAAGTTTACAGTAGTGACGTCACACTTGTAGGCAGGGGGGTCTCGCCCAGGCGGGAGGGGTGCTTTGACGTCAACAGTGTGCGAAACTTTGAATAATCATAGGAAGAAAACTATTCATCGTAGGAGAGTGCGGTTGATGCCAAAACTTATTTGGATGGATGGAATCTTCTTCCATTCAATAATAGTTCAAATACGTTTCTCCTACCCATGGGTATCGCCGTTTGTTCATATTTATTTTATTTATGAATAAAAACTAGCGGGACCTATAATTCTCTGTGCAGATAACAACCAAAGTCGTGATACGCACGGGTCACCATAATGCAAACTACATCACGTGTATCAATTCATGAAGTTTTTTAACTGACCTTCTCTGGCCATCTTCTGTGGACTGGCCATCTTACAAAATCTGATGGGTTGTAAAATATAAAACACACTTTTAGTTTACCACTTATATTTCATAAGTATAGTATGTTTCATAAATATAGTTCACAATTTGTCTGACTGACACACAACATCACGTGTAGCGTTGAGGGTTCATCCGATTCCCTCCAAACAAGTGTAAAGTTGGAAATCGGAGCAAGGTGATTTTCGTTCCAGATCAATCCGATTAGGAATCCGTCTGAATAAGGAATAAATCAACGCGCATCGTCAAAAATCTCGAATGCCAACTCATTGCCCCTCCCCCACCCCCCGGCATGAAAGCCGATTTAATGAGCGATAGAGCAAATAGGGCGACGGGGACACCTCGTACCATCCACATGTGTTTATAAATGAACGTCATCCGTGTTCAGTTCGAATTGAACAGGTTTTACCAAGTTCACTTCGACGTCCCAGTAAAACTCTCCTTTTTATCTAAAACAATTTGTCTGACTGATGACTCTCGAAACCCTCCGGTTTAAGATGGGTTCTCGAGGATTAGCGCTCATCCACACGCGACTATTTGAGTTTACAGTAGGGGTGGGTGTCGAAGAGATTCTCCCTCTCAACCCCCCCGTTTTTCGAAAAAGGGCGCCCGCGTCCCCCTATCTCTTTTTCAAACCGCTTCAACCCCCCACACCAAAAACAGGCTAATGGTCTTGTAAATTGCCCCGGGGAATTGGTTTTCCGTCGGCCAAGACGTGTCTTCCGTTCCGATTTTCTTTCCGTTGCCGCCTCCGGGGGTTGAATGATGGAGGCGAACCCTCCAACTGTCGAGTGGTGGTAGGTGCGGGATGGAGTATCAACTTGGGCTCTCTAGTGTCAACTACACCATTCGGGACGCAGAATGGATATTTCTGCGTATCCTTGGTTATCATTTCCATTAATGAACAAAACATTTCTGGTTAGTTATTTTCAATAATGAACCTTCGTAATCACCCAACAATATAAATAAATAATTAAATAACCCCCATACATTCCCCCTCAAAACTTGTTGGTTCATGTTTCAAGATGTGTTGAAACCAAAAATCGAAAAATAAATCCACATACTTATCTCAGCAACTACTGAACCGAATTTTATTAAATCGTACATCAGCCGGTGACGTTCCAGTAACATGTCTAAAGGGTACTACTCAGGAAGATATTTAGTCAGGAACAGACATCTAAGGAAGATAGCCATTTGCCCGTGTTCCTGTGGTAAAATTTCGGACTGATGCGGAGGTGGCTGGGGTTCATATCCCCTCGGCGTCACATAACTTTTTGCGGCTTCGCAGTTTTATTTTAAATGATTCATCTATTCATTTATTATTATTATTTATTTAATTTTTAGTTCATTCAATTACTTTCTTTTGGTAGTTGACATTTTTCAGTTATATTTCGATAACGTACTGTAGACCCAGTTTAACAAGAAATTTTCTATGAACCAATGATCTTCTGGGCTTTTCGTTTTATAAGGATTCCCTGTTGCAACCAATGAATAAAAAATCATGTATCATGTTTTCTCACGTCGTACTGTAAGTATTGAATGTAACTACTATGTGATCTGCAATATGGGTTTCTGTAAGATACCTGATTTGTACTATGGGATTTTAAATAAAAATTGAAAATAAACTGCCAAAGATCAAACATTTTAATTTTTGAAAATGAAATAGTTTCATGAAGTTCACAATCCCTTTTTTATGTATTTATTGATTTATTATTTATTTTAACTAGTTTTTAACTCATTTTCATGCTTTATTTTATGTGTTCTTTTAAGGGTAAAGCTATTTAAAACTCGGTTGTAACGGAGTTGGAGAGATCTACGAGTGTGGCCATTCGATTCAGCGTGAAACAATACGTAGAAACCGACCTCGAACAAGTATTTTCGTAGGGTGTCATTTTTCAGAAAAATCTCTCGATTTCATGGGAAAACCCCGTTTTTAGCATACAAACATACTTTTCTCCCTCAATTAACAAAGTAAAATAAAAATTTACTACACCGTTGGACAGCTGAGATTGTGATGCAACTTCTAGGCTTACATCATGAAAATTTCCATCCACGACCTTTCGAGAGACTAACTTTGAAGAAGGTGAAAATTTTCGGAATTTTACAGATGTTTCATTTACGGATTATTTTTCACCCGTTCATTCCATTTAAAATTTTCTAAAATCCATTTGGGAGATGGAAAATTTAACGCTCTTTCCAACGGTATAATCAGATTTGAGTTTTGATTGAAAATTTAGGGAGTTATGACAGTTTTAGTGACACAGTCGAAAACGCGAAAAAAATCTTATAAGTGAAAAAAGTGGTCTTTAGAGTGAATTAAAAAATATATGTTATGTGACAAAAAAAGTCATAAATTAGTAGTAGAAGCAAACGCTATCCGGTGTTGCAGTCGAAACTGCCACACCTTGTATATTTATATTAGATTATCTTCCGTTTTCCAAATTGATTCCTCGCTACCACAAGTGTAGAAACATTGTGTCATTGTGAGAAGTCTAAAAAAGTTTTTCTTCCAAAATCTAAATTTTCACTTGCTTTTTGCGTTTCAGAGCTTGCTTATTGATTTCGGTTCTGTGTCTGTCTGCGTGTTCGAGGTAAATCCTTGCCACGCCCAAAACTATACCAAGCTTTAGTATGATTTTGATGAAAATTACAGGGATTGTTCGGATTAGCTCCTAGACAGTCATTTATTATTTTTATTTCCGTCGAATCTTTAGTAGTCTGAGCAATTGTGCAAACGTGAATCTCTTGTTCCGTCGATTTCTCATCATCTAACGGTTCGATATTATTTAAACTCGGCGGGAGTTTAGTATATGACCCAGAATTATGTTCTCTGAATTAAATTACGGTTGGTTGATAATTCCGTAACCACTTGTGTTCCGCAACTGCATGTCACAGACGTGTATAATTATTGTCACATATCACCTGGTATATTTGTGTTTGTTAGTTGCAACCAAAATAAATCATACGTTTCTAACTTCCAAAAGGGAATCATCTTTTCATTTATATAGTAAGAACCTGCATAACAGTAATTTATTACCACACCGGTAGGGCAAAACTATGCGCAAAACTAAGATTGGTTCACAAAGGGAAAAACTCAAAGAGTGTTTGCAATTTTAATCCCTCAGAGTACTCCACTTCGCCCCCTGAGTACAAAATTTGCGTTCAAAATGTGGTTGTACCTATCCGCGCCTATGCATTCTTAATGTCCACTGCAACAAAGTTTGTTCGCAGTTCTATACAATACTGGTCCAACATGCTCTCGAAGTCAAGAATTGGCTACATCAAAGAATGGAGGTACCTGCACAAGACAATCATAAACTTCACTTTCAGCCAGGTTCCTTTTCGCATTCCGTGAGTTTGCATAGAGAATGAGAGTGGCCTTGAGAAAAGAAAAGAGGAAAGGGTTGAGGGGAGTGACGGTATGTGTTCAACAAAAGTGACACACTTGTGTCACCGAGGTCCAACAATGTGAGGGTTTAAGTGATTTATGCCGAAAAATCAAGGGTGGTCGGGGGTTGGGTCTCGGACTATTAATATTCACCCCCTTACGGACGCTATCGCGTCTTCAACTCGCATGAGGCGGGAATTACACGGACTTGCATTGTTTGCTCGAGGAGTGGAAAGTTTTCGTTAAGACTACGACGACAAGTCAAAACTTGGATATTAATGGATGACTTCGGTTCATGAAAGGGGTGAACGTAATGTCGTTCACACCAATTATGAGCGGAGCTGGTTAGCAAGTGATGCCAGTTGAAGATATCGCAACGGACTGAGTGAATTTGCCTGTTTTACCGGATTTTCGTATAAAATGAAGGTATAGCTCTCTGGTGTCTGGAATAGAAAATAGGTTTGGCTATGGTGCAGTAAAATTTGCGATATGTCAGCATTTGGGGAAACACTTGAACAAAAAAAGCCTGTGATCGCCGAAATCGTAATACTTCATGAGCATGATTGCCCTCGAAATGTGTCTTTGAAAAATCGTTTTTTCTTATTAAGGGCACTATAACAATTGTAAAACGTGAAAAAATTCTTCCTGCTAAATTTTCCCACATTTGAGCAAACTTTCTGGGCAATATAACCTAACATTTAGTGTTTTTGTCCAGGTTTTGGACTATAAATTAGCGTCGTTATCATTCGTTGTTGCGATCCGTTCAGTTTTAAACTATACTTGATAACTCTACGACAACCGACAGATGAATACGACTACACGAATACAACCCATAAAAATGCGTCACGGCCATCAATTTCAATAGTCCGTCCCTCATATAATATGCGAAGCCTTGCTAATATTACCTAGCTTCAGAGGGACGTCCTTAAAGCGAATTCAACGATTGGAGCCCAGCCTATTTGTCTCAAATCTATTCCAATAGGACGTCCCTCTGAAGCCAGGTAATATTAGCAAGGCTTCGCATATTATAGAAGGGACGCCCTATTGTAATTGATTACCGTGACGCATTTTTATGGGTTGTATTCGTGTAATCGCCGACAGACGAATACGATTACACGAATACGAATATAACCGTAATTGACTCAGAATCAACGAATAATTATCTCGATAACAATCGTATTCGTATTCGACGATAAGATTATGCCCAACACTGGTCTGGAGCAGCACATTGTAGTAGCTGAAACTTTCTAGATTCTCTCTTAGAGTTATCAAGTATAGTTTAAAACTGAACGGATCGCAACAACGAATGATAACGACGCTAATTTATAGTCCAAAACCTGGACAAAAACACTAAATGTTAGGTTATATTGCCCAGAAAGTTTGCTCAAATGTGGGAAAATTCAACAGAATGAATTTGTTCACGTTTTACAATAGTTTTCATGCCTTTTACAAGAAAAAACGAACAATCATGCTCATGAAGTATTAGGACTTCGGCAATCACAGGCTTTTTTTGTTCAAGTGTTTTCACAAATGCTGACATATTGCAAATTTTACGGCACCATAGCCAAACCTATTTCCTATTCCAGACACCCGTGTGCAATAGCTCCAAATTTTCCAAAATTCTCGAAATCGGTTTTGAAGCATTCCGAAACGATTTCTGGATTTTAACGGAACCCCCCTCACTGAAATCGTTTCGTTAATAATGGGTCTAAATTTTTTTTTTTCAAACTTAATTTTATTGTAAGGATCACAAAAAAAAAAAAAAAAAAAAAAAAAAAAAAAAAAAAAAAAAAAAAAAAAAAAAAATGCGCATTGCGCACTTGTGCAAACGTGTGCAATTGACATCAACTTCATTATTTTAGATGAGAACTCCCATATTTTATTGCAGATTATAGTGCCTCAGCTGCAACTTCGAACGTATTGTACGTTGCTCAAAAAACGCATCAATCCCTCCTGAAATCACCTGAATTTTTGAAATTGCACAAACGGACGCATTTACGAGCAGAAAGTGCGCCAATAGTGAAGTTTGGGTATTTTGAAGAAATTCAACTGTCAAATATGTACATGATTTGGCGGTATTTTATCACGCTGTATTACGCGGTGATTTTCTTCTATCGATATTCACAACACCAACTTCGAAAAACTACAGAAAAAATTAAATTTTTGTACGTTTTGCGCTGTGTGGAAACGAGTGAGGAAATGTGCAATTATAGCCGTTTTTCTATGTTTTTCAAAGTTTTTCAAAACACTTCACCAAGTAATTCAGCGTGAGAAAATACCTCGAATTCCCACGTGTTACATGTGTCCATTTAATACCTTCAAAACTCGATATTTCACAATATTCGCGTACTTTCTGCTCGTGATTGCGCCCGTTATAAAGCACTCAAAAATTCGAGTGTGTTTCATTTTTCCATTGTATTTTTTGTAGATTTCGAATCTGCTATAAAAGATGGAGGTACCCATTTGAATAAGGCGAGTTAAGAGCTGTATTGTTCTCTTAAGGTTTTACATAAGTTTATTATGTAATTACGAGTTTTAGACAAGCGACGATTTTTTCTTCTTCTTCTTCTTCTTCTTCTTCATGATCAATGTTTGGAGACCTCTCAATACAGTGAATATTGGGCGTTCCCATTCCAAAATTTGTGTTTTCGCTACGAATTCTGCCTGACGCTCAACCACTTTTTTTTTTTTTTTTTTTTGTTAAAAAAGCCGACAAAGGATATTTTATTAGGGAAATTTGAACGGGGCTGCGTCGAAGTTTCATCACGTGTTTTGTCACTGATTTCGGTCCGGCCTTGTATCTCTACCGCACCGCGTTCATTTAAATATGCCGTCCTACTTTTCAAACGTCTCATACATGTTTGAAACGCTCCCTGAATCCTTTTGCAAGGGAAATACGGAAATTCACTCACAATCGCATAATCGGACTGATCTACCCGGTAGACCTGTCGATCACTATCGGACGATATATGCAGAGTTATGGTGTGTTGATCTCCATGTCATGTTTCCTCTGAGTTATTTAACATGATATGATGAAGCGTTGCTGTATACTTGCGAACCGCTTCCAAGAATAGACCAATTGGTTATTTAACCTTCCGTTGGGCGCGCGTACCTGTGAGATACAGGCAGAAGCTTTCTACGGGGTGAAAGGGTGTGGGGGGTTTCTGAACTGGTGCTTCTCTTGTCAACCTTCCCTAACACTCATATGCACAACCGTAAGTCATACATGCGACTCCATTTTGCCTCGCTTGTACTTTCCATGTGGATATTCGTATCCCTCAGATTCCTGCGCCCGTTAATGCAAGTATTTATTCATTTAAAAGAATCCTGTTTTGTTTTCCTAATCTATCTGGTTTACTATTTTCAATAATGAAACATTGTAATCGACGATTTGACTCAAAAATCAAACTTTGGCCAGTGATGTGCCAGTAATATCGGCATCAATTTTGATCAATTCTACATGGTAGTAATTACGGGCTCAATTATTCAATCGAGAGCTCAAAAACAGATGACGGGCGAAGAGCAATGAAGGAACCGGTTGGTGGGAGGTGGTGAGGGGAATTTTCGTTAAGTAGTTGTTACTACTCGTTAAGTAGTAACACAGTCCTAGGAAATTTCTTCTTTTTTTTCAATTTTTTTGTACACGTTTTTTGTACCATTGCACCTGACTTTTGGTTTTTTTTGGGGTACTGAGTCCAACAGTGACACCCGTTTTTCTTCATCACCTATTTCATAGCAAATGTCTGCCGTTGAATAGTGGGATTAGCGGGTTTCACGAGAAACAAGTGTTGTAGACAGGTTGCCATGACGACACAATCGTCTTCAATAGGCTCTTTTAGCGAATTTTGTAAAAAAAAAAAAAAATTAAGCTATTTCGATGGCTCCAAAATTTTTTAAAAATTGTCTTCGTTAAAACCTGTTTCAGAGACATTCTGAAACGAATCCAAGAGTTTAACATGTATATTATATATATATATATAGTGTGTGTGTGTGTGTGTGTGTGTGTGTGTGTGTGTGTGTGTGTGTGTGTGTGTGTGTGTGTGTGTGTGTGTGTGTGTGTGTGTGTGTGTGTGTGTGTGTGTGTGTGTGTGTGTGTGTGTGTGTGTGTGTGTGTGTGTGTGTGTGTGTGTGTGTGTGTGTGTTTCGGGGTTGCTGGGGTAGGGTAACTGTCGGTGTTTTTATCTCTTCGGAGCTCCTTCATATCCCTACCCAAGTCATGGTCATGCGTCCCCGTCGCGCAACCCGGGCACCCTCTGGGTGAACAGAGGGTGGCAGAATGACCCGCTGGCGATTAGGGGGGAGGCTCGTGTCAACGAGTCTCCTGTCCCTTTAAAATGTGTCTCCCCGTTATGGATTTAAACTACGCCGAGCCTCATAACCCCCGCGGGCCCATTGGCTCCCGGGGTTCTAGGGGAGGCGCTCGGGGGCGCCCCAGGCAGGGGCGTCGGCCATCCTCTCCCTCTTCTTCATCCTCTTCTTCCTATCCCTCATCCTCTTCCACGATCCCTGTAGATGCCCACCAGTGTGCCCACTGTGAGAGAGCCTTCAGCTCCAAGCGTGGCCTCAGTGCCCACGTCTGGCAGAAGCATCCTGTGCAGGCCAACGCTGCAATTGATATAGAGCGAGAGCGGCCGAGGTATGCTTCTGAGGATTTGCGGCGAATGGCAGCAGAGGAGGCAGAGGCTGTGCGTAATGGGGTACGAAATATTAATGTATTCCTTCAAGCCCGTTTTCCCATGCGCACGCTTTCTGCCATCCAATCTCTTCGCCTGAGGCCCCACTACAAGCAGCTTGTCCAGGATGCGATCCTGGCAAATAGCCGTGGGGCCTCTCCCGCATCTCCTACAGGCGTGGGGCAACAGCCCGCCGTTCAGCAATCCTCCCCCGGGACCTCCGGTCTTCTTGAAGACTTGAAGACTGAAGTGTTGAGGCTCGGGGAGCAGGTAGGCCGTATTAATGGTTATGAGAGTGCCTACCTGCAGGACCTGGCGAGGCGGGCCGTTGAGAGGCATGAAGGCTTGGAGGACGAGGTTGCAGCCTATATACAGAGGATCTTCCCAGGGGTTGAGGAAGTGACCGTGACGGGGCATCAGGGAGCCGTTCCTCCTACTTTGGTGCCGCGTGGAGGTCGCAGAGCAGCAAAACAAGCGAGAAGGCGGGAATATCAGCGGGTCCAGAAGTTGTGGAGGAAGCATCCGGCTCGTGTGGCTGCAGAGGTACTGGAAGGAGCTGGGGATGAGCAAGTTTTACCCCCTCTCCAGGAGTTTGTGGACTATTGGGAGCCACTCTTGAGTGCTCCTAGCCACAACCCTGGTGAGCCGGTGGTACCCCCAGCTTCCACCAGGGATTCCTTGCGCAGCATCATGTGCACACCGGTGCTTCATGACGAGGCACATAAGTGCCGTGTCAAGAACTCCACCTCTGCTGGACCTGATGGTGTTTCTGCCCGACGTTGGAACAAGACACCAAAAACAGTCAAGCTGCTCATCCTCAACCTGCTGCTTCTATCAGGAAGACCCCCGAAAGCGTTGACCCGCGCCAGGACAGTTTTCATCCCAAAAAAAGGGTTAAGTGGGCCTGGAGGTTACCGCCCAATATCTATTTCGTCGGTGATCTTCCGCCACTTCCAAAAGGTTCTGGCATCTCGCCTCCAAGTGGCTGGTGTCATAGGTGACGTCCAGAGAGCATTTCGGCCAGCTGATGGCACAGCGGAGAACCTAACAGTTCTCCAAACTGTCATTTCGCTGGCCCGTATCAAGAAACGGCAGCTCCATCTTGCCGCTCTGGACGTCGCTAAGGCCTTTGACACAGTTAGCCACTTCGCCCTGACCGATTGTCTTCGTGGTGTCGGGGCACCTACTCGTTTAATTGAGTATGTTGCTCGCCTGTACCACGAAGGCGTGACGGTCCTCGAGGCACGAGGTGAGATGTCAGGGGATGTTGTCATTGGGCGCGGGGTACGCCAGGGGGATCCTCTGTCGCCACTCCTCTTTAACCTAGTCGTGGACACGGCCTTGGGTAAGCTGCCAGCTGAAATAGGGTTCGATCTCGCCCCTGGGGTGCGAGTAGGTGCACTGGCTTTTGCCGATGATGTAATTCTACTCGCCGAAACCCGTGAGGGCTTGCAGGTCGCCCTCAATGCCTTTGCTGAGCAGCTAGCCAGGTGTGGTTTGGTGGTTAACCCAGATAAGTGTGGGTCAGTCTCCTTGGTCCCGTCGGGTCGCCAGCATCAGGTGAAGGTGGTGGATGGGGAGTGTTTTGTCATAGGACAGTCACCCGTCCCCACCCGATCCGTGCTGGAGGTTTGGCGGTACCTTGGAGTTGACTTCATGGGTGTGGCCACCATTGCTGCAAGCCGTGTGGACCTTGGTGGGGCACTAGCTCGTATCACCAAGGCTCCATTGAAGCCACAGCAGAAGCTGCGCCTCCTTCGCACGTACTTACTGCCAAAGCTAACCTATGGGCTAGTCTTTGGTAGGCTTACTGCGGGGAGGCTGCTAGAGTTAGATCGCGAAGTTCGCTCTGCTGTGCGCTCTTGGCTAGGCTTTCCACCTGGTGTCCCAAGTGCCTATATCCACGCACCGGTCAAGGCCGGTGGGCTCGGTATTGTCTCTCTTTCGGCCAGCATCCCATCTTTACGCCGCCAGCGCCTACTTGCCCTTAGTTGCTCGAGCTGGGAGGTCTCCCGCGCTGCTGCTGACCTTGACTTTGTCAGGCAGCGTTGTTGTGGTGCGACCAAGCAACACCAACTGCTCCAAAACCCAGCTTATCTGCTGAGTTCGCTGCTGCACTACATGAGTCAGTAGATGGTAAAGAACACCGACAGTGCTCTGAATTCCCCATTTCTTCCCAGTGGGTGGAATGGCTTCAGAGGGCATTGGGGCCCGCGACTATCGCCATTTTCATGCCGTCCGAGTGGCTACACTAGCCACCTCGGTGAGGTGTTCACGGAGTAGTCGTGGGACAGTAGACACCCTTTGCCGTGCCTGTCGGGGTAAAAATGAGAATCTCTATCATGTGGTGCAGCAGTGTCCTCGTACTCACGGTGGCCGCATACTCCGTCACGATGCGGTCGCCAAGCAGATAGCAGGCGCTTTGTCATCTAGCGGTTGGGATGTTGAAAGAGAGAGACTATATCATATGCCGAGTGACCGGGGCAAGAAGCCGGATATCGTTGCCGTCAAGCCCGATGGGTCTGCCATAATCCTGGATGTCCAGGTTGTCAGTGGCAGCATGGACATGGAGCAGACCTGGCGGGCTAAAATAAATAAGTACGACAGAAATGACCTGCGGCAAGCGATTTCCGAGCTAAAAGGAGTGGCGACCAATAACATCAAGGTCATGGCTGCGACCTTGTCATGGCGCGGGGTGTGGTGCGGGAAAAGCGCCACGGAGTTACTCGAGTTGGGCATCTCGGCGGGAGTACTCCGTGGTATCACCACCCGCGTACTGAGGGGTTCTTACTTGAACTGGTGGTCGTTTTATAGGGGCACTTCCTTTCATCCCATTCTTCCTCCTCGTCCTGAAACCTCCCATATCCCTAGAGCCGGCGTCGGGTAAACCTGGGCGTCCTCCCCACTTTTTAATTTTATTTGTTTATTTTACAATTTAATGGTGTGCCCCCTCCGCATTTGAGGGGAGTTTTGTAAAAAAAAAAAAAAAAAAAAAAAAAAAAAAAAAAAAAAAAAAAAAAAAGTGTGTGTGTGTGTGTGTGTGTGTGTGTGTGTGTGTGTGTGTGTGTGTGTGTGTGTGTGTGTGTGTGTGTGTGTGTGTGTGTGTGTGTGTGTGTGTGTGTGTGTGTGTGTGTGTGTGTGTGTGTGTGTGTGTGTGTGTGTGTACTGAAAAAATCACTAAGAATAGCTAGAAACGACTAAAAATCGTAATCGTTAAATTTATATTGTTTAGCAGAATATTGCTCTAATAAAGTTTATTAACTATAAAATAGAACATTGAAAATTTATGTGCAAAAGTATGATAAATTTCCTTAACTTTAATTGAGAGGTGCTAAGAAATCTATAAAAACTGCAAAAAAAGTTAAAAATCCAAAATCTGATTTTGAATCGCAGAATATTATTTAGAACTAGTTTTTTGCCATAAAATTGGTAGTGAACATTTTCTTTTCCCTTACAGTCCTTAATTTAAAAAAAATTATCATGATATACTACGATAATTTTCGAAAATTCGCTCATACGATCATGCTGAATGACTGGAATGTTTTCTCACTTTAATCGATTCTGATTGGCACTGGAAAAATTTCTGTGTTACTAGAAAACATACGTTTTTTGAAAATGTTGTTAGGTGTTTTCCATAGTTGTGAAAACTTGAAAAATAAGGTCTTTTAAATGGTTGGTGACGGAGCAAAATGGGTGTCATTATTTTACTCAGCCCACCCATAGAAATGAGGATTAGGTGAAATGGGGGAAACAGCTTTTTAGTCGCATGTCTATATAATTATAGACAGGTCTACTGCCAAGCAGGCCTCCAATATAGAGTCCTTTGTGTAATAATTTGCAGCGTTTTTGTAAGTCATATTATGTCTTGCTCTCCATGTCACAGTAACTAAACGAGGTCCTAGTTTCTCAAGATAAAAATCGAATATCAAAATCAGGACCAACCAGACCTTGTTTGAAAGGGATGAAAACCACACACTCGTTTTTAGTGAATCTTGTGTTAAAAAAGATGTTCGTTACCGTCATGATACCTGCAACTCTGAAGTTTTTGTTGATGATTGGTGATTAAAGTTCGTAATATGATTTTAATCATGTTTTTCAATTACCTATATAAAATTTATTTGCACTTCAACTATATACTCCAGAAGTATCTTTCAAATTACTTTTTATAGCTCAAGAGTAGCCTTCTTCTACTTTCGAAATGAACTATGCAATATATCTAGTATTCAGTTGCCAAGGTGCGTAACGATTATGATACTTACCTGCTAAGTGCTGATTTAGCACTTACATTCCTTATACATGAAATGAAGTCATTGAACTCCCTACTTACTTGCATTAATAAGTGATAAATCTGCCAAATGAATGTTTGCATTCGTGTTTACTATTATTAATTCATTGTTAATTCAGGTCCCGGTTAACTAGGACGGTACCTATCTAAGCTGAGATACACCATAACGTATCTGAGAGATACTTGTGCCCGTTTGTGCAACATTTTACGACGCGCCTGACGGTAGGTTAGTTTAAGCTAGTCTAGGTATGTCATTTTCAGCACTATCAAATGCATTCAAAGCTCTCAATTCTTCACTTGTCTAACCAAGTGGAGGGAATATTTCTCCTCTAAACGCCATACAATTTTCTTTAGCGTGTTTATTTTGGTTTATTATTCTCAATAATATTATCTTACACGGTGGTCCTCGATCGGATTTGACCTCAAATTGCTTGCCCTTCAAATTTTCTTTCGAAATATGATTTGGTTAGGTTTTTTGATTATGTTAGGATTATAATTCAGCAATAACTGAAATCAAACATTGAGCCGTTTTTTTTTAAATTCAGTTTTTGAAGTTTTAATTGATACTTTAATCATGAAAATACGCTATAGTCGCCAAAATTCAGAAAAAAATATTATTTATGTGTCATTATACAATAGAATCTTCATCTAGTTTCATAGTTCTGACCTATTTTGTGATCAAATATAATTAGAAAAACAAAAATAACAACATTTTATTGAACAAAATAATGACTATATTTGCATGAAGCTCTTAATAAATGCCTGTGAGTATGCGTGTAGTATGTGCGTGTGTGTCTATGTGTACGCTTGTGTGAGAGTTTATAGTGATTCATTATATAAATTTTAACATAAGATTTAGATCTAAATTGAATAGAAAAAAAAATAATGGCATTTAACATATACAGAGAATTACCTATATTCGCATACAGCTCTTGATAAACGTTGTCCATACTCAGAATTGATTCGAGATACTTTATATTTGGCCCACGTCGCGAAAAATCATGATGCACGGCCTCCATAGCCTATTTACTGTAAAAGCCGTGGCCATTTCCGTGTTTGGTACAATATTCTTCCACATTAAAGAAAACCGTGTGAACTTTTGGAGTGACTGGAATATCCAAAGATAAATATGATGCTTTGAATTCATTGATGTATTCAATGAATTTTGGATCCAGCTTGACTGAGAAAGATGCTTTGACAACTTCATTGAACTTCTGGAAAGCATCAACGTATTTTAAACAACCCATGCCACAGTTTGAACGCAACAAATCAAGTTTTTGTAGCAACTATTTCCTTTGAACGAATTCGTTGATGCTGTCCGGAATTTAAAAAAACCGGCTCAATGTTTGATTTCAGTTTTTGCTGAATTATAATCCTAAAATATTCCCAAATCATATTTCGAAAGAAAATTTGAAGGGCTAGCAATTTGAGGTCAAATCCGATCGAGGACCACCGTGCTTCGTGATTGTCTGCGAAAATTAAAAGATAAGAAACCTCAAATAGCTATTTATTTAATCATTCACGGGTATGCCCAATATACATGCATTCATTGATCAAATAAGTCATTCTATACGTGCGTATAGAAAGAGGGGAATAGCTTAGTTATATCATAAAAAATGTAATAGATAATTTTACAGAATAATATGGATCAAACTATATACATCAGGGGAAGTTAATAGGGATGAGCAAACAATTTCTTTGGTGGAAAGAGGGAGGAGTGAACCATATTGGTAAGTGATGCATACACTATTTACTTTACTTAGAAAATCATTAAGTTTGGGTTGATGATTTTGGTGGGAATAGTGAATAGTTCGGGATTTTACTGAATATCCCCCGGTGCACTGACCCATCATGAATGTGCTGCAAACAACTACCCCCCTTCCGCACACAAAACCATAATAATGTATAAACTGTTTTCACAAATCGGTTGAAACTATCATGATATATCGGTATTAGTCAATAGTTGGTCAGTTGGTTACTTCCTACTTATAAAAAAAGATCCAGTCCTTCTACCGACTATGAATTCTTTTCGGGAACTCTATGTGGAAAACTATAGTGAAACCTCTCAATCAAAACTATTTAGCTCAGTTCGTTTCCAAAAAGTGGAACGGACGGAAGTTAGAAAAACGTTGCCTCCACGAAAAAATAAAGAGTTAAATCGATTTCGGCGGTTAACGAACAGTAACTGAACACACATTATAAAGGACACAGCTTATGTGGTCATAGGTGAAGGGGGACTGAATCCTTTTGGTCGAGGAAAAGGAAAGGGCTTGGAGGTACAAACAATTAAGTGGAAGCAAACTGAAGGGGGTTATAGCAAATCTGATGGAGTGAAGGAATATACAAGTTTTTCACTAACATCCGTTTTGAACTGGTTTTCCACAACTTCGTCGCGAGTGATTTATTTCGTGTGGTACGGACTTTGCTATTTCATTTGATTCCAGTAAGGAAACGTAGTCTTATTTATATAGATTTCCTGATATTTTGAATGGTTTTCGTTGATTTTTCCAAATTATCCATTCTGGAAATAGATCGATAGAGCGGCTATTCATTTTACAACAAGACCCTCCAACTACTGGAACCTCAGTTTCAGTTGAGAAGGCCCTAAAGTTGAATGGCGCTGAAAGGCTATCAAATACTGAACTGTTTGTAACCTATATGAATATATGAATCTAGATGTAATAGGTAATGTGGATCGTTTAGAGTTTATGACTAAAACGATACCGGATTGGTATGAGGTAACAGCAAACAACAATCGTGGTTTAAACTAAACTGATAGGTAGGCGTTTCATTTCATCATCTAAGAAAAGAGGTGAACAGAGGAACCACTGACCGTCGAACTCGCATTCTCGGCAACGGTCAACAACTTTGGTCCGCTGGTCACTTCGTTTCGCTCGCAATTAGCCCCGGCCATTAAAGTTTTTCTTCATAGGCTTGCATTTTTTGTTCTGTTTAGAAGGAGCATTGATAATAAATCACCGCCTAAGTGAGCTGAGTGTAACCAATTTTCTACTGTAGCGTCTCCCCTGGTTCGGATCTTACATTTTTTTTTTTTTATTGTAATGCGTTCGCCTTACTTTTACCAAGGCGTGATCCTGATTAGCGAATACTGGAATGTCAATTGATAATTCTCATATCAGCCTCTAGCAGGATGAAGTTCTGAAATCAACTTAATGTTAGTGTGGATTAGTAGAGCGCTCTTTACAGCCCACTTTCTGCATTTGTAAGATCCAAACCAGAATCATGTCATAAATGCCATTGTAAGATATAATTTCCAGAATTGAAAAGTGTTATGAAATACACTACATACTTCTTACTGGTCTCGTGTTGAAAGTTGTAGAGCTCTGCAATAGTAGGCAAGGCTGAGGTTGTGGGTTCAGGTCTTTACATAGAAATAGGATGAAAATCAGGGAAGTCCGTTTGAAGGAGATATTTCCCCACCACATTTGGAGAACAGCAATGAAACGCTATCAAAAGGCTTCTTGTCTGGTAAAATGTAGCCGATGATCCAAATTTCACCAAAATTGGCTGAGGAGAACTAATAAAAAGTCCATTCGTTCGCATGACCCCATGAGCGAATTTTTGAAGAAATCTTCGACATTTCAGTCGATATTTATCGTGTAGAGAAATTTTAGTTTATGATTTTGATAGACAAACATGGAATCAAATTATTAAAAACGAGAGAATCGGAGGACGGAATATTTCACAGAGTAAACTCATCAGTTGTGATTACTTTTTTCTTTTTTTTTAACAAGCACCTACTACCTACGTTTTAAACAGCATGGTTCAAGGATTGGTTATACAGGGATACTTCCATAAGAGTAGTTCAATCTGAATTTGGACAATGTTTCATGTTAATATTACCGATTTATACAACTAGCGAACGGCATTATTTCGATTTTTGAAATATTTTTCAACTTTGAAATTTTTGAAAACTTGATACATATTCTTATAGGAAATTTTACGCTGATTCCGAATATACCACATGTTAGTGTGCTGAAAAAATTATTTCGCACAACAAATCGCAAAAAACAGGCTATTTTGAAATTGTTGACTACATTTTTGAAAATTTCAACCCGAAGAGGAAATCCGATCATGCTGGCCAACGAACTTGAACTTTCGTTTTGTGTCCTTAACGTTTTAAAATTTTGTTTAAAGTTTCTAGCTCAATTCTACGGACAGTTATCGTCTGGAATGACACATACATATATACATACATTTTATTTTTATTTTTTTTTTTACATACATTTTCATTTCATTTTTACATATGAGGACCAGAACCCACGACTTCTGAATTGCCTAACATTGCAGATCTCCACAATATAACAAAAGACCCGTTTGAAGTATGTTACACTATTTCATCTCTTTCTAATCCCATTTTGTAAAACTTCATCCATTCCATTATGAATATCAAACCAGATTGGATGATATCATGCATTTTGTGGCTTGGCATTATTTTTAAGTAGAGTTTCTTTTTGTGGTGATTTTGTATAAATAAATTTATCTCCGTAAAACAGGGGGCAAGCCCCCTGGACCCCCGGTTACCTCTATTTACATACTTCGGACGAAATTATTGAAACACAGAATGTGTTTGCGTTGTCGCGCAACCAAGTGACAACCAAACAAGCGTCATTGTTTACTATTCATTTATAACATCAATTTATATAGTTATAGTATGAAACTACGAAAATTGCGTTGTCGCGCAACCAAGTGACAACCAAACAAGCGTCATTGTTTACTATTCATTTATAACATCAATTTATATAGTTATAGTATGAAACTACGAAAAAAAAATACGAAATAAATTCGTGATAAATCAAGAGCTTTCCAACGAATGGTGAACGATTTCTGTGCGATTAAAATGGCGGAAATTCCATTTCCCTACCAACGGCTCGGTTGTACGTGAAAATCATCCGTCACACATTTCGTTTCCATCCTGCGTTCCATTTTCGGCTAGTTAGTCCATGGCTAAAACACATTCTGTGTTAATAATCGATTTGATGTTATCGTGCACAATTGTGGAAACAACGAATAGTGTTACGTTAACCAGTAACACGAAGACCTATTTTTCCAGTTATGCAACATTTCCGTCGGAAGTATTATGAATATGATTTGCTATACAATCAAAATTTCTGATTTCAAATATATTTTGGTTCTTATAATACCTATATAGTTTGTCATATTATCCAACTCCAACACAATTCACGATGACGAAATCAGCTGCTACTGAGTACTTTTCCTAATTTCTGGTGATTTGCAGAAGAAGGTACCTATACTGAATGGAAACTACAGAGAAGGATCGTCCCCTAGCCTGTTTCAAAAATGCAAAAGCAAAAAAATTAGTAAAAAAAAGTTCCAGCCATGCAGCATGATAGTATGAGCAAATTTTCGTAAATGGTCCTATTACATTATGTTTCATTGTATCTAAATTCGTACACCTTGAATTCAGAGAAATTGTTAACTACCAATTTTATGGTAGTTAAAAACTCGTTTATTTACTTATTTATAATTTTTTTGAATGCAAATATTGACGAAATTTAGTTACATTTTTCAGCACATCTTTGTTCTTAATTTTTTATTGTTATAGTCCATTGTTGATAATTTTTCTTTATTGTTTCAGTACACTGTTGTAAAAAATTTTTAAGGTGAGTGAAAGGGGTGGAGAGAGGGGTGGAAGTTTGCTCCAGACGTAAATATAAACGTCATTACGTCAGACGTATATATTTACAATAAATTTAATTTAATTTTACCATAAATAAATCTTTTCAAAACGCTTCACTTGTATTAATCTTAAGCGGCACACGGCTTCATGATATTTGGGCCAAAATTAAAACAGAGCGCGATCAGCATGACAGCTGTGAAGGTAGCCATTGCAACTGAGGAACTGACGTGTGCTCTAACGGGGAAGCGGTGAACTACATCAGTTCTTACATTAGCAACTAGATGGCGATTACGAAGTCTCTCTTGAACGTCTATGCCACAACGCAGAGTGTACCCCTCTTATTGGGATGATGTAAAATGATGAGAACCACCGAATAACGCCATATATTATATAGGTAGGTACTCTCTACATTAGGTTTGTATATAATAAACAAAATTCAGTGATTTGAAGGTGACAAAACGATGATTTTCATCTAGGTATGTACTTAATTTATAAACCAAAACTCACATGATCAGATATTGAATAATAGTTGGATCGTTACCATTAGTTACCTAGTACCTACCCTGTTCCATTCCGTGGGACTAAATAAAAAATGTAGTAGGAATAGTAAACTTGGTCTACTGTACTGGAACTTCAACAAAATTAGTATAGGTAGGTATCTACCTATTTAGGTATGTGTCGTGTAACCGTGTAAGTCCTTTTTTCCTCCAAGTGACATCTCCATTCAAAATTTAACAATGTTCAGTAGGTAGGTAGTTTGTGTAGAAAATGCTATTTCATTTCAACTAATGTTTATTGTATGGTGAACTTAAATATAAACCTTTGGCAAATTGAATTCCATTAGCTCATTTACAGTTGAACCCACATACCTATTATACCTATTGCTATAAGAAGATGGTACCTACATATTATTGGGATAATATCCTTGATAAAATTTCGATCGTGAATCAATTAGGTACTATATTACATAATGGACTACATTGATTATCTATCAGATCTTCTTCGTCTTAGGTATATGTGTCCGAGTTAGATTTGCTTCTCAAGTAGGAACCTTCTTACCTATTTCAAGATGAGGGGATATTTTGGTTCGGAAAAGTTTGGTTCAGGGAATATAGTTATAATGATTTAAACTCCATAATGAATTAATTGCTGGCAAATTTTTGTTTTTGGAGCAATGTTGATATTTTCAAAAACGATCGAACCTAAATCCCAGTTTTCGCATAAGTACCTACCTACATAGATACCTAATATACAATTATATCTGAATTAAAATGAAACGATTTGGTTGAAAACGTCAATACTCTTCTCGATCATCTTCATCTTCTACTGTAAAATGTTATAGCTTTTGGGCCTATTTTCACATAAATAACTACTTTCACGTAGTCTGATGGTATTTGAATGCTCATTTTACTTTAAGCCGCAGTAAAATATTGATTTTGCTGCAATTTCATTTTTATTGGGTGGATAGGTAGCTAATTGTTTACTGCAAGGCAAAGCCTCATATTTAATTGTTTAACATTCATTATAGAATGGCTGTAACCTACCCACGAAATACGTATTAAACCGTAAAAAAAGTAAGAAAATTACTTAGGAATTAAAATGCTATCCACGTATTTTACACATATTCGTCGTAGATACATTTATTAACTTCCTGGTGCTCACACAAATATAATTTTCTTTGGTTGCCAAGCATAACCCACATAACTGACTATATAGACTGGGTACCACCACTATTCTCTTTCCCACTGCAAAGATTTTGGTAAAGTTTCAACCTCGCCAACTGCAGGGGTTCTCACATGAATAGTAAATTGTATGTTTCACATACGAGGCTGCGTATCAATTCAATAAAGACTATTCGGTAATGATTAATTCCTCAGTCATTATTTTCTTGATCACCGAAAAACCGGTCTGTATGCGACTATCTGTGAACGATTTTCATCCTGCTTGAAACGTCTTGCCACAATTTGATTTTTGATTTAGAAAACCCACTTGACGTGCCATTTGCGGAGCATTTATGCTAAATCGGATGATAAGGATGTTTTTTTAATGAATTTGGTGGAGGTAGATGCGTCGGCAATTTTCTTTTTCGGAAGAAGGACCTTCCAACTAAGAAAGCTCCGAATGTAAATTATCTCCAATATTCTATCCTCTGGATTTAATCTCTAGAGGGTTGGTAGGTGGAGTTAAAAATGAAAACTCCATTCATGTTTTGTAAGATGGGAGTGTAAAACATAGTTCAAGTGCAGTGGTAAGGAGATATCCCTAGGAGAAGTACCTACCTACTTTCTAGTACACTAAAGCAGAGGAAAATTCAAAATCGCCATTTTACATATCTGAACGGTTTTATATATATTTTCGAAGACATTTATCGCGTTTTCAATGATAACCACACAAAAAAAACTCGTAAACGAGTTCCACTATTTGCTTTACAAGCAGATACCATGTTACATAGATATATGTCTTCGATTGGGGATTTCATAACGGTTGTCCTCGATAGTTGTTAACAAATCTTTTAACTTTGAACTGTAGGCGACGAAGTGTAGGATAAAGAATTTATTTTATTATTCATGGAGGCACAAAAAGCGTAGGTACTATAAATACTGTTAAAGTAATTTCACCAATACAGACGCTGTTTAGTTTCCGCCAAACGAAAATTGTTTGTAGTCCAATCAACTTAGTTTAGGAATGTAGCCAGGTACTACGTAAGGAGGGGAAATTGGTAGCTTGAGGTGTGAACATTTATCACATAAATCAAGCGCTTCCAACGAGTGGCGAACGATTTCTGTGCTATGAAAACTGCGGAAGTTCCATTCCCCTAGCAATGGCTGGGTTGTACGTGAAAATCATTAGTTTGGAAAATCATGACATCAACTTTCGCGTGACGAAAATATTTGGTTGAACCCCAGAGCAAAGACATATCCATGTCAAAACGATCATCTTGCTTGTGTAAAGTTGAGGACTCGTTTATCTTATACTACCTAAGATGAACTTAGACTCACACGCTGAGACTCACACATCCACTCGTTTCTATCTATCTCTTAATTTGGTACTTACCTAAGTCCCGATTTCCAGCATGTAGATCATATATGTTATATGCACTTTTAAGATGTTGCAAGTGGGCGATCTGTTGAGAAATTAGACCACGGGTATTCAATATGCAGGTACATGTATCTCCTCACGGATATAAATATACCGTATGCAGACTTGTGCGGATGGATCCAAACAGTTATGCATTAATGCTAATAGCAAAGAAAATTTTAGAACACGCAGCCCAACTCGAAAATTTGGTCAATCATGGGAATTTTTTCACATAAATATGTATTTTCCTCACTTATTTATGAATCATAGAAATCTGGAAGTGGTCGCAATCGACTCAGTGCTAAAAAAAAATATTTTAACTTTTGTTGTTCGTTATTTTTATGTTATTTAATGATAACTATTTTTATATAAAAATACACGTTTTTAGACATTTCATGAACACACACAATGAACTTAATTCCATATTCAACGCACGAACATATGGAACCTAACAACACAACACATCTTGTGTATAGTGACCAACTTAAACTTCAATACCTGTCTATATCTTGTTAATTATAAGAGCGTTATGTTTTCTTCCTTATCCATAATATTTTATGATACACTAACTGAGGGTCCGTGAAGCATATTTGTAATATTATATGCCAATTAAGTTCTTAGGTATACGTTGTTCTGTTTGGTTGGTAAGATTCTTGATGGCAGTTCATGAGTTGATCAATTTTTCTGAAATGTACTCTGAAATACCCAGCTGAAGCTTCGCTGTGTTACGGAAGAAGGGATCAAATGAATTTTGCATTCTAGCTTATTCTCATCGTATATTCATCGCAAGAATCATCCAAATGTACTTACTGTGAGCTCAAAACTATGAAATTGAATATACTTACTATGAAATCAAAATTTCTGATTGGCAGCAGAATGGGTGAACTCTTCTCGGAGGAGTCTGGCGTCAGGCAAGGAGACTCTATCAACAGTGCATTTCAACTTGTCCTGTGCAAGAAGCAGACTATGATGGTTTGATAACCCACAAATTCAAATAGCTGCTTGCCAACACACATTTCGAGGCCAACCACAGAAAATATTTCATTGCATAAATGAAGAAAATACGAAGTCATGTCACTGGCATCAGAAAGCAGGGAGGACCTCAGCAAAAAGTTAAGTTAAGTTCGGCAAGTATAACTTGGAGGAAGCAAGGAGCTTCTCGTATCTGGGATCTGAAATAACGTTCGACAGTAGCATTAAGGTATAGGTCCATGAAAGAATTGCGATGTGAACCCGAGCTTTCTTTGCTTGTGTTAAACAGTTCAAATCCAGATTGCGGTCCAGAAGCTCAAAGCTTCTTTTGCAAAATAGTGATCCGCCCAGTTGTGTGCCATGTGACAGAAACCTGGACCTTTAACTTAAAGAAGAAAAGGCACTAAGAATCTTTGATCGACAGACTATAAAAAAGGACAATGGCCCTATTAACATGGCACATGGTGAATCAGAATCAATTATGAGATCGAAGAATTTATTGAGAAAGAGAACCCATCAAAAGAAATCGTATCCGATGGCCCGGTCATGTCGTAAGTCACAATGATGATGTGCTATTCAAGAGGACACCTACTTACGAGTACTTACGGCTAAATTCGATGGACCCCAAAGTCGAGGACGCCCAAATTTCAGGTGGATCGACGATGTTACGTCAGACCTTGGGAGATCGGGCATCAGGAGTTGGAGGATTAAGGCGTTATTAGACTATAGGACGAGTTCGAGGAGGACAGTCGTGGAGGCCAAAGTGCACACAGCATTGTAGAGCCAACAAGTAAGAAAGAAGAGTCTAAATGAATAACTTCAACATTCAATGCAGCATTGAGGTTCTGCTGGAAAACTTCAGCTGCACATTGACATTTTTGAAATTCAAAGTAGAAAACGTATGGTTAATCGTGACTGAACTATACAAATTTAACTGCTGGATATGATATGGACTCCTTCGTTAGATTATGATATCTTCAAAGATCATGTCATTAGGTTTCACTAAAGGATGGACATTGCTCTTTGATTACAGTGATTTTCATGTCACTAACTCCATTCACTAGCTCAAATGGGTTTCTTGCAAAACACGTGTTTTGAATAACTTTTTACCTAAATGGTATTGAAGCGCGTATCCAACGACCGAAAACACAATCACTGCTGTGGAATTTTATATTAGCAACTCAAGAAACAAAAACACGTAAAAACAATTGAACAAATTATAGCTTTTCTGTCTATTGTTTTACAGAGGCGAGTTAAATGGAACAAACAACAACCCAAGATGTCGCAGAGTTGCGAATTTACCTATTTACAGATTCCAGTCCGTGATTATAAATTATTTCTGAATTGAAATTATTAATCTCATAGGTTTTAGATTCGTGTTATTTTGTTTACTTAATTATACTTAGTCTCGCTAGAAACACCAAATTGTTTAGTTCTTCATAGAAAAAATAAGAAAAGATTTTCATAATCGTAAAAAATAGTTAGGTACGATGGAAATCACCCTAGTCTTATTGTGACTTGAATATAAGTCATAATAACTTGGTAGATTGAGCGTGGTTGAGGCATCAAGCAAGAAGTCCACGATGAGTGAGCTACAGTCTGGATGGGCACGATCGCTGTACCGCAATGAATTGGACGTCCTGATTTCACCAGTCAAGAAGCAAATGTACTCGCAGGAAAATTAGAGGCTATCATGAGATGTTCGGAAAGGACCATGGATGGATCAATTCGAGTGCACTTCGAAGCTATGATTAACCTCGTAGAACTACCTATGTCACTTCGGAGCTAAAAGCAAAACTTCGTTTGCAGCAGCAGAACCAAGCGTGAATAGCTAAAGAATTGGAGAAGCACCCCTAAAGAATATGAATACCCCGACGGAATGCCTTCCTCATTCAAGATATCAAACAAATAAGATCGGATTGCTAGCTGCTGCTGCGAAGTTAGCGTCGCCAACAGTCTTGACGGAGGCCTACAATAACAGCACACACGAAGCTTCCAAAGTAAGTGTTTATAGTGAAAGAGAAGCCATGGGATATTTGTGACAGGAAATTTTCAGACAAAATGGAATTTGAAATACTTGGGAATCGGGATTCAAGACATAGATTTACCTAAAGAAATTCAAAATTTGTACCTAAGGGTCAAGAATATACCAAAACTAAAGAATGATAAGCTACGGATTCTAAGAAGGACGAAATAAGATGGGAGCAGCAGAGGTGATAGAGACATTCCAGACCTTTCTGATTTCTTGTGGAAGGGGACAAATTGGATTTTGAAATTCAACAATTTTATTGGCCAACAGCTGAAATTCCATTAGAAGTGGAACATGATTTTGACGAAAACACAACTAATCATTTCGAAAAAGTTACAAGTAGTTGATTCTTCGGACACCAGATTTCTTATCAATCATGAATGTAATTCATTCCTTCCGAAGCTCATAAGAAAACAAGCTTGTTGTTTAAGGTTCAGTCAGAAAATCAGAAAAAAAATTCGGAAATAAAGAGGAAATTGTATAGGTACTTCAAATGGAAATAAATTGATCGGGAAAGTGAAGAAATTTCCATTCAGCTTTCGCCACCGGGAGTGTAGCAGGGTTGCGAATTTACCTATCTAAGGCTACGGTTACTATGAATGCGTATTCTGACGAAAAAGTGTTCTGACGCGTTCGTCCGAATTCGTCCGAACAAACAAACGCCTGTTTTCCAATTTGCACTGGCTGCGACAAGCACGTCAGTACACCCACGACTTCGTCAGAACCGGTCGAGCGTTCAAAGTGGTTTGATTTGTTCGTGCGTTCTGACGGAAATTTCCAGTGTTTTGCGCTATTGTCACCATGGATATCGAAAAATCGATTGGTCTAGTGTTTGATAATAGGTGTTTATGGGACATGAAAGACAAGAACTATCACAATAGAGAAGTTTTCATTCTGAAATACTCGAAAAACTTTTGAGGGTTCTTCCACATATCTTGAAATAGCATTTCAAACTCTCCCTTTTCGTCTCTTGTTGAAAATAGGTTGTTTACATGTTCTGTTTTCACACCACTTATCAACAGTTACTTTATCAAAGGACTTTCAGATAAATAAAGCTCGTCAAGTTCGTCCATTCTGCTGGAGAAATTGAAACGAACTGACAGTCAGAACGCGCATAGTGAAACCACCTTCTTCTGACGAAGTTGTCACAACGAAATTTCGTCAGAACTCGCACCCATAGTAACCGTAGCCTGAAGAACCTCATTTCGTGAATAATAATTACCACACAGGTGTTTGATTTGCGTTAGTTCTTTACTTAATAAAAGTTGGTCTCGCTAGAAACACCAAAGAGTTCTTTATAGAAAAAATAAGATAAGATTTTCATAATCGTACAAATAATTAGGTACGAAGGAAATCACCCTTAATCCAGTGCCTCGCACCGCTAATCTACTTATTGGTTTACATCCTGAATTTGACTTTTTTCATAATTCTCTTGTTTCTCTCAAAAAGCTGATCGTCTCCTCCCCGTTGAGCTTTTCTTAATACCTATATTTTATTGTTGGCAGTGTTGTTTGCCGGAACTGCTATTTTCCATATATTAATTTACCTGGTTTCACTTGTTGTTAATTTCCCCATTATATTCTGAATTATTATTTTCGTATTCTGTTCTGTATTGCTTCCGAGACTGCAAGGCAGCAGAAGCTTTGTTTTCACTTTCGAAATGAAAAAAAAAAATTTTGCTCCAAAATCAAAATTTCCACTCGCATTTTGCGTTTCAGAGCCTCCTGAACAAATTTGGTTCCGTGTCTGTCTGTCTGTCCGTCCACATTTCCTTGTAACAGCCATAACTTCCACAATTTTGATCCGATTTTGACCAAATTTTCAGGGATTGTGCGGGTTAAGCTCTAGATGGTTCCCTATCAACTTCATCATGATCGAATCAACGGTAGCTTCTGCGCAGGCGCTAACGTGAATTCCTTGTGACGGTCATAACTCGGTCAATGTTGAACGGATTTCGGTCAGATTTTCAGGGATGATGTGGGTAAGGTCTTTTGAGGTCCCATAAGACAATAATCATAATTACATTAGCGGTACGCTCTGCGCATGCGTGAACGAAATATTCTTGTTACGGTCCTTGCAACAGCCGTAATTTCCACAATTTTGATGCGATTTTCTTCAAATTTTTAGGGATCGTGCGGGTATAGCTCTACATGGCCCCCTATTAGTTCCGTCATGATCGAATCAACGGTAGCCTCTGCGCAGGCGCAAACAAAATTTTCTTGTTTCGGTCATATCTCAGGCAATTGTGAACGGATTTCGGTCAGATTTTCAGGGATGATGCGGGCAAGGTTTCTTGAGGTCCCGTATCACATTCTTCGCGATCATCAGCAGCGGTACGCTAGGCACATGCGCGAAAGTGATGTTTTTCAGGGAACATGCGGACTACATCCTGGATGGTCCCATATTAAAATCAAAATTTTCCATATTAATTTCATTTATTATATGTACAATTCAGCTTCCAATTTCCCACCTTATTAATCCCCTGATGCCAGAACCGGTCGTTTCTAGTTTTCTGGAATTTAATGGTGACGTACTGTGGAGGTCACGAGGAAGCTCATGTGCCATTTCCTTGGCAGTATATTGTATTAACATGTATCATGTTTTAGCCCTGGAGTCCTAGCAATTTTTGCGAGTCAATTTTGCGAGTCAATTTTTTTCCGCGCACGAAACATATAGTGTTACAGTGATTTCCGCCTACAACCGAGTCGTTGCTAGGGAAATGGTACTTCGTCGTTTTTCATCCCACAAAATTCGTTGACCATTCGTTCGAAAGCTCTCGATTTATCCAACAATATTATGTTAACTACGGCGAAGTGCGTGTCCAACAAACTGAGTTATGAGCATGGTTATATAAATAATTGTTTACACACAGGTGATCATTCTCAATAATTGATATTGTGAACATGATTGCAACCGCTTGTTAATTTCTGATGTTTTCATAGAATTTCGAATCAATATCGAGGAGAAAACATGATACATGGTTGAAATTTTTGGTTCTAGAACAGAAATTTTCCTTGGAAATTTTCTTGTATGCTTTTTGGTTTTTTGTTTATATGTGTCATTGGGCTTGTCCGTATATAAATAAATAAATCCTATTGTGATTTTCAAAGAAATCAGAATACAAGGCTTGGTAGCCAGGGACCAGGAAATGAATTACCTCATCCGTTTCAACAAGGTTGGTCTAAGACCGTAAAAAAATTCTATCGTTACGAGTAGGTGAGATGAGTAGGTTTCGTGACTCATTGCGATATATCTTCAACCCTTCAGCCTATCAGCATTTTCTGCTGATGGTTGCTTGTTTTTTGCTGGAGTTGTATACATCATAATAATCAGGTAGTAGAAATATTGGAGCGAGTAAGTAGGTCACACAAATCACATTGATTACCTGAATAATGAGTGATGTGTTCAGTATATACCTAATGATGTTTATTCGAATACCTACCATGCAAAACTTGATGGACTTTCAATTTAGTACCCAACTAAAACTTAAATTTGTATAAGTATTTCTGAACACAATCGCTACCCTCTTCAACGCTGTTTTATGGCGGTAGGAGTTTAACTTCGATATACTAATTCCCGGAAAACCAATTAGTAGAAACTGTTCATATGAGGGTCATGATAGTAACTACTCATCAAAGTAGTTCTTTACTAGCCCTCATATTCACCCGATGAATGTCGATCGAAATCAATGCAAGTTGATCTTTTGTTAATTATTGGCCTTCACGCAACGTTTTATCGGGGCAGGACCTTGAGATTATTAGTTTCCAGAAATCAGATCATACCTATCCTGTGGCAGAAAGTGTGTATTTAGCGTACAGATAGATCATGTACAGGGTAGATCATCATCAGGGTAGATTTCGTTTTTCGTAGTATGTATAACTTGATTGTGTGCTGATTGTTTGTCTTTGTGTTCTGAACTCAATGATCACTCTTTGAAGGACAGGAGGAATTTACTGTCAAGCCCTGTATTTTAGTTTTAAGACTCACATAACCTCAGTTTAAAGTTTCATGATTATAATAACGGGCTTTAACGCTGACGCATCTCCGATTCAGAACTAAGCGCGAAAGTCCTAACTCAGGGGACCCCCAGAGCGCTCTGCGGTCGCTTCTTCCCGTTCGATATTTGCCTCCAAATACTCCTGGGACCTATACGAACCTTCACACCACAACACTTGACGGCGGCGGTACCGCGAATATCGTCGAAATTAAACTTTCATCTGTTCGAGAATGTCACCTCCAAAGTTTTCGTGAGCATATAGAAGACATTCAAATATGTGAATCCCATTACTTTCCAAGAAAACTTATTCTTCAGATCATGCACCCCTGCTACTGGTAAGTCAAAATTTTTCTTAACTTTTCCTGATTTTAAATGAACTTATCACTTAATTATTTTCCACATACTGGCACCATAATACTGCATTCAAGTTTTACCTCGAATAAAAGTAACACTACATATCAACAAATATATCATTTGATCCTTATCAATCAAAATTAAATACTGAGATATAATATTTTCAAGTCAATATATTAGAAGATGAGTCATAATTTTATGGTAGGTAATATTATGAAATGTGAGTTATAAAATCGATATCGTGAATACTACCTTGGGGTCCGATTTCCTACAGGTCTCATCCAAAACTATTACCTAGATATGAATAGAAGTAGATCCTATCAGTCCTATTTCAGGTATTATATTTTCCCATTGTAGGTACAAGTTGCGCAATATTTCCCCAATAGTTGAAATCCTGTGGAGCAGAACGGGGAAAACACTTTCCAGTGACATCGAGGACAACCGCAGCGCTGTACAAAAGCTCCATCGATTAACAATAAATTTCAAGAAAAACCGACAACACGCCAGAGGGCCCTACAGGAAAAACAACCGCCAAACAGTTATAAACCATTCCAACATAAAACTTGCCATGCCAGAACATTTATTTGATAAAGTCGACAAAAAAGGGAAAAGAGGAAAAACGGAGTTCCCATTTTCTTTATACGTACCGTTATCATTCAACATTCTAGTCACGTATCAGCGATCATGGCTGCGACTGTTTTTATACACCCTGAGCCCGTTGAGTTCACCCATTTCCCAGTATATTGGATCGTTTGTAATGGTTGAGCTTTTGAGGGTCGTTAGACGGTTTTGAACGACAATGACGATGTTGAAAATGTTAAGGGAGTGAAAATGAAACGTGGGACGGTATCGTAAGTAGTTCGCAGGGGGCTCCGGTGGTAATTTTCGAAAGTCAGCTGTAACCTTAATTCAGGTTTCATCGATTGCTCGGTATGCGGAGGGCGGAGGCAGCGCTCCAAGGCGGGAGGACGAGAGACGCGGATATTTCA